>CM072559.1:1802500-3157500 GCA_036898215.1 Platycarya strobilacea | reverse complement strand
ATTAGAATGAAACACTGGCCTATACGTACGTAAATTAGCAATTAAATGAAACATATATATAGACCTAAGGCCAAGGATGCTCTAATAATTTAAGTAGGTTATAAACGGATCGGCAGGTTGATCTAAACCAGAATGTTCACTTATGCGTACTGATATTCATGACTGTCCAGCACGTACAAGTCGATCGCAGACATGTTTAATTCGCTATATATATATATATATATATATATATATATGTATGTATGTATAGATTCGATATTCTCAATCCAAATTAAGGGTTTTTAGAACAATTTCGCAAAACTTTTATATTCTCATTAATCCAAACTGATGAAATACTATAAAGTATTGATGATTATAGCCATGAAGGCCGTTTAGTACGTGGTCTCTGGATGATCTATGTACGCAGACGAACCCAAATTACCCAAGCCCATAATTTTATCACGTGTCGTATTGTCGAAACTACTTCAAAAACATTTTTGTGTGAAAAATATTGATGAAGTTTTCTTTTTTTAATTAAACGGTGGGACTGGTCATGGTGAAGATTGTTGGGAATCGGACCGACAGACAAACAGTAAATAAGGAGCCACGCAGCGGATTCAACCAAGAGAAATAAAATTAAAGACAGAGAACAGTAATGGACACCAGATATGAAGTGGTTCAGCTCAAACTGAGCCTACATCCACTGTTGGGTCGGTCTAAATCACTATAATAAACAAAGATATAGTATACTTCTTGGAGGTTACAAAGCTCTCTCTCTCACAAGCCTCTCAAATCCTTTACAAGTAGACTATCTCTGATCTACAAAATCAAACAAAAAGAAAATGGGAGACGGATGCCTGTGTTCGTAATCTCACTCGAGCGAAATCGCCTTCACTCCACAGCTCTCTGCTTCCGCTCTCTCTGTCTGCACAAATGCCCTCGATCCTTATATAGGCTGTATCTCGCTCAAGTGAGACATTCTCGCTCGAGCGAAACACTATTCCAAACTAGTTCCTGGAAGCGATGCAACCCTAGGATTGATTCTCGCTCGAGCGGGAGGTCGAGCGAGAGTCGAGCGAAGTCTCTGCCTGTATCCAAAAATCTCCGTTTGATGTCTCGCTCGAGCGACTGTCGAGCGAGGGTTGAGCGAAGTTACGAGTTGAAAACTCCAAGTGCAATCTGATGTGCTTCATTCAAGCCACATCTCAACAAATCTACACATTGGCTTGAATAAGCCCCACAAAATGATTCTGGACAAAAGACCCACAAATCCTTCAACCACGGAAGGAATACCCAACACGAAATACGAAATCTACCTTTGAAAAACTCACTTTCCACATAAAAGTCTTCAACAACATAAACAACATCTGAAGATTCACTATCTTCACCCAAACGGCAATACACCACAATACAGACTACTTACTTGAACAAACGGCTTCTAAATACAAATGAAGACAATCAAATATTCTTCAGCCAAAGTAAGAACCAACAAAAGCCTGCATGAGCATACACAAAAGGTGACCAACTGCCCCCTTTATCTACCAACTGTAGACCTGCTCTCATTGTGCACCAATGCCAATCAACTATGAAGCTCTCTGCAACTCCACCTTCTAGCTATAACTCTCTCTCCTTTCTGTGGAAACAAAAGAAAAAGAAAATTCACCAAATAGCAAGATGCGTTGTCCGCTTCACTGACGATCTGTAGACAAGTCTGGCAAACTAAAAGCAAACTGTAGACTTTGTCACTCAAAGCCCACCTCATTCCATTTAGTTACTCCGTAGAGTGAAACAAAACTGTATGGTCTGAGTAACGCTCTACCTTCTTATCTGTAGATCACTGTCTTCTCAAAAGTGTTTGAACACCAAACACATCACAAAGAAACAGATAGACAAAACCAAACTTCCAATGATCATAAAACAAATATGAGTTTAATACAAAACAAGACTTTATACAAGATGTATCCTGATCAGAAATACTGCAGGAACCCTGATTCTACACTGCTTCCCAAGAATACAATGCAAACAAAAAACCAAGATTACTGTATTCTGATCACACCAAGCAAAATCTGCATACTCATAAATGACCATCCTGTCTGGTGGATTCGCATGTGACACATGCGAATGATATCTGAATCTGGAGCATGTGAGGATACTCCACCTGTCACCACACTGCCCTCAAGGAGGTAGAGACTAACTGTCATCTTCTTCACTGTCATCACTACTAGAGGAACTTTCCTCTTCCTCCACATTTTTCAATTGAGGACACTCACTTCTGTAATGACCCAACATATGGCAGTGGTAACACTTCACTTTTCTCTTGTTAGATCTAGAGCTACTGGAACTGGAACTACCTCTATTCTTCCCTGAACATCCTTCCCCTGATCTATCACCAGAGGAACATTTCACAAACAAACCCTCAGCTTGATTGTTCATGCCTAAACTCCCAAATTTTGTTCTCAATTCCTTAGAATTCAAAGCAGACTTGACATCAACTAAAGAGATTATATCTCTACCATACAACATTGAGTTTACAAAATTATCAAACGAAATAGGCAATGAACACAAAACAATTAAGGCTTGATCTTCCTCATCAATCTTAATGTCTATGTTCCTCAGATCCATAATAATCTTATTAAATTCATCTAGATGTACAGAAATAGAAGTGCCTTCCTCCATTTTGAGAGTGTATAACCGTTGTTTCAAAAACAACCGGTTAGTGAGAGATTTCTTCAAGTACAAGCTCTCCAACTTGTTCCACAGACTAACCGCGGTCTCCTCCTCTGCAACTTCCCTCAAAACTTCATCTGATAGTGATAGTAGAATAGTACTGTGAGCCAATTCTTCCTCATTCCTTGACGATGTAGGAGACTCAGCAGTCACTCCTTCTACAACCTTGAACAGACCCTGCTGACGCAACAAAGCTTTCATCCTCAAGCGCCATAAATTGAAACTGTTCTGACCGTCAAATTTCTCTACTCCAAAATTTACTGAGGCCATCCCTTAACCTGGCTCTTATTCACAGAACCTGAAAACGCTCTGATACCAGTTTGTTGGGAATCGGACCGACAGACAAACAGTAAATACGGAGCCACGCAGCGGATTCAACCAAGAGAAATAAAACTAAAGACAGAGAACAATAATGGACACCAGATATGAAGTGGTTCAGCTCAAACTGAGCCTACATCCACTGTTGGGTCGGTCTAAATCACTATAATAAACAAAGATGGAGTACACTTCTTGGAGGTTACAAAGCTCTCTCTCTCACAAGGCTCTCAAACCCTTTACAAGTAGGCTCTCTCTGATCTACAAAATCAAACAAGAAGAAAATGGGAGACGGACGCCTGTGTTCGTAATCTCGCTCGAGCGGCCACTTCTCGCTCGAGAGTGGTCGCTCGAGCGAAATCGCCTTCACTCCACAGATCTCTACTTCTGCTCTCTTTGTTTGCACAAATGCCCTCGATCCTTATATAGGCTGTATCTCGCTCGAGCGAGACATTCTCGCTCGAGCGGAACACTATTCCAAACGGCACTAACCCTAGTTCCTGGAAGCGATGCAACCCTAGAATTGATTCTCGCTCGAGCGAGAGTCGAGCAAAGTCTCTGCCTGGATCCAAAACTCTCCGTTTGATGTCTCGCTCGAGCGACTGTCGAGCGAGGGTCGAGCGAAGTTACGGGTTGAAAACTCCAAGTGCAATCTGATGTGCTTCATTCAAGCCACATCTCAACAAAGATCCTAATTTTCAAAATCATAAAATTGTCATCAGAATTCGCGCGTGGGGAGACTTTGATAGTACTTCAGTTAAGCTGATCTTTCTTTGAAGCTAATAGAAGAGCGCAAGAACAATTCAGTTATCTCGTTTTAAATAGTCTCCACTCTTAATTGGATATTTCCCATAAATAGGCTGCATTGATCATGCTTAGCTATTGTTGGGCTTAAAGCTATTGATCATTAAAGCGGTTAGTTCTGAGAAAGTATGATAACTCTCATTTATAAATTTTTATGGGATTTTGATGAAACTTATGCTTTAGGACCAAGTACTACTCATTTATATAACTCTTACAAAGTGGGTTTTTGATTCCCAAATAATGAGCTCCACACACATACAGACATAATATATATATATATATATATATATAGAGAGAGAGAGAGAGAGAGCTGGTGTGAAAATGACTGTGTCAAAACTTAAAAAATTAAAAAAAAAAAAAGAGAGACTATATCATGAACATATCCTATAAATTTTTGTCATTTATTTACAAATTATATTCTGAAAAAGATAAACATATTATGTAGTTTTGATATTCTTATTATCTAATGTGAAACCGGTCATCCCGAGTTAGAGTGCACAGACCCTTATGAGAAGCCCTGCCCAAAAACAGCATTAGTTTATTACTCATCCCCAAAATCCAAAGTTCGGTTGTTATTTTGTATGGTGACCTAGGGCCCTTGTAAGCGTTAGAATTGAATGTGTAGTTTGGTTGTAGTATTTCTAGGTAGTATGCTGGCCGAGGGCCCTTTTGAAGTGTTGAATTGGATGTACTGTTTTAAAAATATTGTATTTTTCATCATAAATATTGTTGTAGTTATATATGTCAATCTTCATATACAATCTGCTTCATTTTTTTGTTGCATTATAATTAATACCTTGCTGATAATCATGCCCATTGAACTCTGATTTTGTGTCACTACAACGAAAAGAGCTTATTGCGTCATTTTTTCTATTGCCGCAATAAAGGATGATGGGATATATAGGTTATAGCAGCGCTTTCAGCAATGTCGCACACTTAAGGAGCATTCCGGATGATGGGTTGTGTTTTGAGTTTATTACAGCGTTATTTTAGTTTATTACGTCACATATGTCGCCATTAAAACACAATTTGTTCCCTTTCTCTTTAAAATTAAAAGCACCCCTAGCCCCATATTTCCCTTCCAAATTCTAAATTCCTAACCTCTCTCTCTCTCTCTCATGGACTGCCACCCTTCCACGTCGTGCCGCCCTTCCACGCCTTGCCTCTACCGCGCTATCAACACCTCTCCTGGCATGTGAGTGTGTGTGTCTCTCTCTCTCTCTCCGTTTTTCTTTGGTTCCCTCTTTCTGTTCGTCTCTCTCTAGTTTTGATCTTGTGTTTTAATACAAGATTCATTTGTTCTCTCCCAATCCCTCATCTTCTTGTTCATTTAATTTCTTTTTCTAGTCTTTTAGCTAAATATTGGAATGTGTCTTGTTGTATATGTGTGTGAATGGGTCAGGATCGAAGGTGTGATTAGAGTTTCCAAGACTTCAAAAGTGGTGGTGAAGGGTGATAAAGTTGATCCACTGAAGGTTCTAGAAAGAGTACAGAGGAAGAGCCATAAGCAGGTAGAACTTATCACTCCGATCCTCAAACCAAAGGCCAAGGAAGAGAATAAGCCTTTGGAAAAAGAGAGTCCCAAGCCTGAAGAGAAGAAAGCAGTGGTTTTTTTTTTCTTTTCCTTTTATCTTCTGTAGATTTTCAAAATTTTCTCCTCTTACAGGTTTGTGTTGAGTGTAAGGTTAGAGTTCGAATCCTACAAGGTTCGTGATTTTGGGCTAATGTTCATGTTTTTGGTTGCCTATAAATTTTAAGGAAAGATTATAGAGCCTATGATTAGTGTTGTTATGGAGGTCATGAGGATGCGATCTGTTCATCATTTGCTGGAGCCCATTTTAGAGCCTATGATTCATAAAGTGGTAAGTCTTTTTTGTTAAGCTTATTTGTGATAATGGGCTGGACAGTTATATATTGAACTTATAAAAATTTTGTTTTCTAACAATTTGTCTCTATTTTCTAACAATTTTTCTTTCGCAATAATATTAATTAATCTTTGTTCGTTTTTTTCCCTAAGTTTATTTAAAAAATTAGTCATTTTAATTTTGCAATGTAGTATATCAAAACCTGGTTTTACCTATACTCTATGTTGTTTATATACATGTATGTATATATATATGTGTTGACTTCTAGGCTTGTCATTTGGTGTTGTGTTTTGTACATAAGCATGTACCCATAAAGAGAGACTATAGGTAATCATTCCATAATACTTTGTTCATTTGATATAAGTTCGATTGATATAAGTTTTTTTTTTTTTTGGAACAGTAATTGGCATGATGCTTCTTTTTCTTCTACTGCTCAACTCCTCAATATGATTTGACTGGTTTATGATCTGCTTGGTAGAGTGGGATGGACTAATTTTTCTGCAATGCTAATTTTAATTAATTCTCTCCAATTTAGCTCATATGTCATTTTCTTTGGGGCCACTATATGAATCTCTTGCTGGATCTAAATTTAAATAATCATGACCAGTTTTGAGTTGGATCTCATAAGCAGAGATGACAGGCAGTCCATTTTAATTTACTTTGTCATCATATGTATATCTATTTCTTGTTACTTATAAAAATAAGTGATTAAATAGATCTTGCTGCTTAAGACCAAAAAATTATTTCATTTTGAATTCCATTTCATGGTGCAAGCCCTTTATGTATTTATTCCTCATCATGTTCATTATATAGATCACAGAGAAGTTGGTTGAGAATGGATCGAAGGGAAGGATATTGGTGTTCCTAATTCACTAGGTCATTAATTAGTCGAACAACTGACTTTGAATGAGTCTCATTAATAGGGTGCTTTTCAGATTTTTTAGACAATGCACATACTTTGTATCATTGATTCCATATTTTTATATGTAAATTTTTAAAAAAGACGTTTAAAACAAAAGGTTGCATCTGTTCTATATTATGATCTATCATATTCATTTGGGCATGCTGTAAAGATTCTTTTTTTTTTTTTGTCTAAATGATGCCCTTATATAAAATGATAGTTTTTAACTCTCATGCATTTTAGATTTGGAATGCTGATTAGTAATTGTTCATCCAATGACCCATTGAAAATAGAAGGTAACTTTTCAAATCTTATGCAGAGTTCCTTTGGCATAGTGTGGATGCCATTCAAGAAGGCAAGCATGCTTATATGTATTTCTCCAGTTTTTTTTTTGACACACTGTTGGATTTTTGGAGCTAATATGGCTATATTATTTGTCTACAACTATGCACTTTGATTGGAAGTTGCTTTGTCTATTTTTGGAGAAATCACCCTGTTTGGATGATCTTTTGGGAGTATTCTGTCCATGTATTTATTACTTCATTAGAAATTTATTTTTGGTCACCAGTTGCCTATTTATTTGGTAAAAGATTGCATATTGTATGCTAGTTGTGGCCTAAAAATATACCTATAAAACTTTCATTATGTTTATTTGCAGATTATTCACATTATAGCTTTATATTCATCATTAAACATTGCTATCTTGGTTGCAGGATTCATGAATGAAGTTTGTTAACACTGAAACATAGGCTTAAAAAAATGACACTTTATCCATGCAAAAGTATATTCAAACTTGTTTACCATATCTTTAATCATAAAAACTTTGTATTTTACTGACAAATTAATAATGTGTTTTTGAATAAACTTACAAGTATCCCTAGACTGAGTTGGTCATCCCCTTGTTTTTGAATGATGTGCAAGAATTTTGCCTAGTACTACTCTATTAAGTAGAATTGGTAATTTAGTTTTCCTTGCCAGTGCTACTAACTATTTGTGATAACATTGTTATAGTATACTTGTAATAGAATTACCATAGTTGTTTCCTTGTATGTGTTTTCTTATTTTGAATTTGATTGCATGGGTTGGACTGCCAACCATATTACTTGAATAGGACAAGAAATGTTTTATTTTACTCGAAACATCTAAAGTTTTGAGTTTTATGAGCTTTTTATGTGATAATTCTTTTTTTTTGTGTTAGGATGTTTTAGTAGTCATTGTTTGGAATAATGATCAACTATCACATGAGAGCTGATTATAATATATTTTAACAAAGTACTAGTGAAACTGGCGAATCTGGTTCACTAATTTTGGTGAATTAAAATCGCTGGAAAGGCCTTATCCCTACAAGCATAAACCATGGTTAATAGCTTATTTGTGGCAATTTTTGTAACTTTTTGCGGCGACCAAACTTTGTCACAAATAAATGAGTTCTTGCTTCGAAAACGTCCATTCTATGTCCTTGACTTAAATCAATGGAATTGTTGCAACGAAAATGTGGTGCATAGTATTACACCAAAAAAAAAAAAATCAACGAAAATCCTAAGTTTTTGCAACAAAATCTGACGTTGGGAAAAGCCAAACTTCTTGTTGTACATGTAGTTGAAATTTGTAAAATTCTTGGATTTGGTGCCAAAAGTTTTTTTTGGGTGAATACAATTCATGGTGCTAGTTCGAGATAAGACATTATCTTAGTGGAACTTATGATCTAGTAACTCAGGAGCGCATAAAACTAAGTGATATCTTCTAAGTTGTCACCGGGTGAACATGGCCTCAGGTGAGACAATAATGATCTCGTGTTGACGGTGTTGCTTCCTTGTTGGTCAAAGCTAGAAGATGCTTGGCTATGTACGAACATGCCTATCATGAAAATGGCATCGCTTGTTAAGAAGTCATGCATGGGATCGTTATCAATAGTAAAACAAAGGCAACCAGAATTTATGGATAGTCTATAGGGAAGACTATGGCGTGTATGTCAATGAAATTGTTGTTTGGATTTTATATGGGATGTATGAGTATCACGATCCTAAGCCGAGATAAGACATCATCTCGCTGGAGTTCCTCTTATCACTCTTTAGCTTATAAAATTCAGTTCGGGTTAGACGCTAATGCTTTCAAATCAACATCATGGTGGAGGTTAGAGAATGCTTTGTCGCGAACAAGTCGGGTGTAGAACTAAGCATCGCTTATTGTGAAGTAGCATAAATGATTGTCAAGCATACTATGGCGAAAGATAGGGATGTAATAGGTCTGATTCGGTTTGGTACAGAAGGAGTCATAGATAAAAAAAAACTTTGGACCGTCATTTAATTTGCCAGGCTGATCCGTTAGCTAGCTATTAGACTGATCAGTCCTTTTGGCCTAGCTTCCATGAACATTTTATCATTATATATATATGGTTAATGGAATTAAGTGATTTGTTTACTATTAATTTATGGTTAATAAATATCAAATAATTTCATTGTATATATAGTAAACGATGATTCCTTAGATGAAAATTACACAATTAACTTATATAACCACCATGAAAAATAATATTATATATATATATAAAGTATTTAAATATATATATATATACACACGTTTAGTCAGTCTTGGTCTAATCTGGTCCAAAGAAACTAGGGGTGGTAATTTTTTACACGATCCGTTAACCTAACACGAACACGACACGATAATAGCGGGTTAGGGTTTAGTCTTAACGGGTTTCGGGTCAAAACGGGTTGACTCGTTATGACACGATTGCTTAACGGGTTGATAACGGGTCAACCTGTTTTAACCCGTTATGACACGTTATGACACGTTATGACACTCTAAGAAATTTAAAATTAAAATTATATTCTTATACTTAAATGTAAATTTGTTAGAATTTTAATTTTGATATTTTATTATTTAGATTGTAATTTAGACTTATAATTAGTGTTATTAGTTTTATAGATATTATGATTTTAATATTTATATCAAATTATGTTAAATTTAATTAAGTCAAACGGGTTAATTTTGGACATATTCAACTCATTTATATAAATAGGTTGAAACGAATTATATGATGTCATGTTAATATATTTCATAATATTTACTAACGGGTTATAACGGGTTGACACGAGACGACACGTTATGTTAACGGGTCGGGTTAGGGTTTGAGATTTTGACACGATAAGCTTAACGGGTCGGGTTAGGGTTGACCTATATAGTATAATATACATGTCTTGACACGACACGAACATGACTCGTTAACACGATTTGACACCCCTAAAAGAAACCATACCTTGACTAGACCAACCAATAAGACCATATATCGGCCCAACTTGGTTAATTGTTTCGGTCCAAATCAATGTTGATTTTTTTGGTCCAGTCCAATCCTCTTACAATCCTAGCAAAGGGATCTGAAATGTTTAGTTGGTCCATTAAGGGGACCGTGGTAGATAGCTTAATATAGCCAGATGTTTTCAAAATATGACATGATTTTTGGGTGTATAAAGCCTTGTGTAAAAGATTTGGCGCATTCTTGAGTTCGATTGCTTGCAAAATATTAAATTCTATATCTTCTATTTTGCATAATTTTTATTTTCTAGCTGCATGTTTTTTTAGTGTTAGACTTAATTTTATTTATTGAGATTTTGCAAAATCTCATTATAGTGTTCCAAACCTGTAGTTTCATAGTTTTGCTCTACGAAACTGTAGATTTTGATGCAAATGATTGGTATGAGTACGGAGGTTAGGCACTACCTGAGGAATAAAGATTGTAATTATTTCTTCAAAACATTTAAGTGTTAATTTTGTCTCTTTGTTATTCTTTGAAGACAATAATATTCTAATTTTGTTAATGGCTGAAAGACCTGTACAGGTGATGTAATTTAAAGCTTTTTTATTTCTCACCATGATATAACTCATGCACACATTATGTAATTATGTGAGCAGACACTTGTAAAAATGTGCAAGGGGTACTTATTACCCAAACGGCAAACATTGATCCCAACATCGCAACTTTGGCAAATCACAAGTGGCCTGCCGGGGGTCACACCCTTAACAGTACCAAACTATATAAATACTACTTAATTACTAGCAGTTTTTAATATTGTTAGATGCACAAAGGAATATATATATTTCAGTTGAAAGATAGGGAATATCAATTAAGGAGATCAAGAGCATTGTCAATGGTTTCATGAAAAGTTGATGCATTTTCAAAATTCAAAAATATGTTAAAAAAATCATCTATATTAACTTCATCAAATTGTAAAGGTCAAAGAGTATCTTCATTGGTCTCATCAAAATAAATTATTAAATTTTGATAAAAAACATAAATTTACATACATCAAAAAAATTTCATCATATTTGATCAAAAGTGTGAAAAATAACATAAAATCATATTTGCTTAAGTTTTGAATAGTAAATCATAAAATATGATTATATTTTTTTGATATGTGTGTAAATTTATACTTTTCATCAAAATTTGATGATTTATTTTGATGAGACTATTAAAAATGCTCTAATATATGAGTTATAGTGATCTTAAGGGTGAGGGGATAATTACAGTAAGGGATAAGATGATGGACGCCCACCAATCTTGGCGCCTTTCTACTGTTCCTCTTAGTACCTTTGGAGGAATTAGGATGTATATAACAAATATAAAATTGGATTCCGATTCCAACCAGCTCAACTATATTTATCCTAAATTGGTTTCTATTAGATATATGCAATGGATCTGGAAAAATCATCAGGATTATCCCTGACACAAAAACAGTATAATGATTAGGATCCTTATAGACATTTAATGTCTAGCAGTGTGATAAATTACATTGAATGCAGACTGATCGATACAAATATCCGAAATACGTTTTGGTTGCCCAAATGCAATCATATTAACGAAGATATTATTAAGAAGAAACAAAAATAATAAATGACCCAAAAGCACGGGGAAGGAAGAGAGGAATAATCTATTAACCTCTTCTTCGATAATCCTAGATGATGACACGTGTGCCCGATTGATATTTCAGCTCATATAAAGGAGAAAATGTATCACTTAAAGAGGTACGTACATCTACCAAGATCTCTCTCTAAGCTTAATTTTGATCTATGAGAATTCTCTCTAACAAAGGCATCGGAAAGTGCTAAAGGTTGAAAAACCCAATCCTTCTTTCTTTGTTTTGCAGGTCAATTATCTTGTAATCTAGACGTTACTCAGGAGTACAGAACACACATCAACAGCTGGCGCCATCTGTGGGATCGTTTTGGTGTTCTCTGCAAACCGGTGGCATTGTGATTACGAGATAACAACTGCAGTTCAAAATACATCCTGATGGAAGAATGGCTAGCTGCCTTGGAAGAAACAATTAGGGAGCTCACTAGAGAAAATGAGAAGCTGCAAAAGAATAATGAAGAGTTGACTGCTCGTGAAGAATCTTCCATTAGTAGATGTGCGGAATCTCATCGAGTCAATGAACCTAATCATGAGGAAGTGGAGGAAGAGAGGCGTAAAATGCAATTGGAACTCAAAGAACTGGAAGACAAGTATGAGAATATAGCCAAGCATATAGAAGCCCCCTCCATCACCAGGCAATTACGTAACAATCTCGGCACTCCTTACAGTGCAAGTGTCATGGCAGTGCCATTACCTCCTAAATTTCGAGCACCTCAGAAGGAACTATACGATGGGGGTGCTGATCTGTATGAATATATAGAGACGTTTAGGACGCACATGACTTTGCACGGTTATCCTAATGAGGTAGCGTGCTGAGCATTCCCACTTACCCTGAAAGGAGTAGCTCGAACCTAGTTTGGAACGATTCCGACCGGCACAATAGATAGCTTCGACTGTCTCGCTCGCCTTTTTATCACCCAGTTTTTAGGAAGTCGGAAGAGGAAACGGCCAGCTGCGTATCTCCTCACGGTTAAACAGAATAACCAGGAAAGTCTCAAGAACTATCTTTCCTGATTTGACAAAGAGTTGAAGACAATAGGTGATCAGGATAAGAAGATCACTTTAGCTGCTCTCCTAAGTGGAATATGGCCTAGAAGTCCTTTCTTGGCAGAGATAGCTAGATGAACTTCATTCATGGATAGGGCGGACGGGTATGTAAACGTTGAAGACACTCTGCAAGCTCTCATAGGACCATGACGGGAAGAAATAGAGCGTACTGATCAAACCGAAACCAACTTGTCAGTAAGAAAAAGAGGTATCAACGACCCGAAGAGACGAAACATTCAAGGAGGTACGCAGTCTCAAGGGAGTGCACAATACAGACCACACCTTCACAATAACTTGACGGTAGATAAAGAACCTGAGGAAAGGCAGTATCGCAACCAGAACTAGCGTCGACCGGGAAATATGTATTACGAGTATCATAAGTCAAATGGGGCACAATACCCAGGACTGTAGAACCCTGAAAAGAAGAAATGAAGAAGAAATGGGAGAGTCGCACAAGAGGGGGGAGTATCCTAACAGTAAACGTAGTCTGAGCCCTCGTAAAGAAAGAAGCACCAAAGACTTGTCTCAGAGGGAGGGACCCTTAGGCAAAATACAAACTATTGCTGGAAGAGTACCAATAGAAAGGGAAACCTCAACTTCAAGGAAGGCGTATGCAAGAGAAGCACGCTATGCAGAGATATTCGTCATGTCAGAGTTGACTTGAGACAAACGGCCTTCGGAAGATGCCCCGATCATCTTTGACAGACAGGATGAAGGAGTGATGCAGCCTCATGATGACGCTTTGGTAGTCACCATGCTAGTCGCCAATTTCATAACTAAAAGGATCCTTGTTGATAATGGAAGCTCGACAGATATTCTTTATTGGGATGCATTTGACAAAATGAAGATCGGGCGAGACAGGCTACAGCAAGCCCCGACATCCCTCAGGGGATTCACCGACGAGATAATACAGCCCGAAGGAGTCATAACTCTACTTGCTATGGCTGGCGAGACACTTAAAACTTCAATGATCATGGTTGACATTTTAGTGGTCAAAACCCCTTCCTCGTATAATGCCATATTGGGGCGTCCTGGTTTAAATCGCCTAAACGTTGTGACTTCTATATATCATCTAAAAATGAAGTTCCCAACTCAAAGTGGTATAGGAGAAGTCAAAGGTGAGCAATCCTTGGCCCGCGAATGTTATTCTCGTGAGTTAAAATCCCTGAGCCAAATGGTAATCGACATCACCAAAGAGGATTCGAGACACAGTGAAATTGCAGCTGAGTTGCCACCTCCATCACCCTTGACACGTTGGGATGAAGACTTTTGAGATGAACAAACCATCAAACAAGCCGAACCTGGAGAGCCACTGGAGCTGATCGCCTTCGACCAGGCGAAGCCCAAATGAAAGGTTCAGATAGGCTCCAATCTGGAACCTAGCCTGAAACAGGGACTCAAACAACTCTTGGCTGAACATCAAGACATCTTCGCCTGGACTCATCAGGATATGCCAGGTATAGATAATAGTATCATTGGACATCATTTGTGTGTTAGTCAGGAAGCCCGGAAAGTTAAACAAAAAAGACGTAGCTTTTACGCTGAGAAACATGCTACTATAGCTGAGGAAGTAGATTACCTCCTAGCAGTGGGGTTTATCAGAGAAGCCCGATATCCAGAATGGCTGTCTAATGTAGTGTTAGTGAAGAAGGCGAGCGTCAAATGGAGAATGTGTGTGGATTTCACTGATCTTAACAAGGTATGTCCGAAGGATAGTTTCCCACTTTCTCGCATTGATCTAATCGTGGATTCAACGGCTGGTCATCCATTACTTAGCTTCATGGACGCGTTCTCGGGGTATAATCAGATCAGGATGAATGTAGAAGATGAGGATAAAATAGCTTTCATTACAGACTGGAGATTATATTGCTACAAGATGATGCCCTTTGGGTTGAAAAATGCAGGAGCTACATATCAACGCCTGGTCAACCGGATGTTTAAACAGTAGATAGGGAAGAATGTGGAAGTATACGTCGATGATCTGCTGGTCAAGAGTAAAACACCCGGACAACATGTGGATGACTTGCGGGAGGCTTTTGAAGTCTTACGTCAATATAAGATGAAGCTTAATCCAAGTAAGTATTCTTTTGGAGTAGGGTCAGGGAAATTCTTAGGCTATATGGTCTTTGAAAAGGGAATCAAAGAGAACCCTGAAAAGGTGAAGGCCATATCTCACATGGCTAAACCCCAAAATCATCACGAGGTGCAGCAATTGGCGGGCCGAATGGCCGCCTTGAATCGTTTCATAGCTCGATCCACAGACAGATGTTTACCCTTCTTTCAAGTGTTGAAGAAAGCACAGGAGTGGAACTCTTCTTGTGACAAAACCCTCGATGAGCTAAAAGAATATTTAACTCACCCACCATTGCTTAGCCAAACCGAACTCGGTGAAATGTTGACTGCTTATTTAGCAATCTTGCCCAATGCAACCTCTGCTGTTCTAGTAAGAGACACGGCGATAGGGCAAAAACCGGTATATTATGTAAGTCGAGCATTTTGGGGGCAGAGGCCAGGTATCCTAAGTTGAAAATGATGGCTCTAGCCGTAGTGGTAGCTACTAGACGGCTCAGACCATACTTCCAAGCTCACACCGTACGAGTACTTACGAATCAACCCTTGAAAGCTGTTTTACAACAACCAGATACTTTAGGGAGGTTAGCAAAGTGGGCTATAGAACTTAGCGAATTTGACATCCAGTACGCCCCTAGAAAGGCGATCAAAGGGCAAGTACTCGCTGATTTTATAGTCAAGCTCATTGGCTTTCCAGAAGAAATTTTCCAGACACCCCTCAACAAGCCTTGGATGGTGTATGTAGACGGGTTAGCATGTAAAGTAGGAGGAGGAGCAGGTATCCACATCATTTCTAGCTATGGTAGAAAGTACAATTACGCTGTTAAAATTACTTTCAAGGTCACCAACAATGAAGCAGAGTATGAGGCACTCTTAATTGGCTTGACTATTGCTTGTCTTCTAGGTGGTTCATACCGACTCGCAAGTGGTGGTTCATCAAGTAACCGGTACCTTTGCTGCTAAAGGGGAATGGCTGAAGAAATATTTTCAATTAATTTGTGAAACAAGAGATTATTTTCAGTATTCTTCTATTCAGCAAATCCCGAGAGCCAATAATTGCCAAGCTGACCGCCTAGCTAGAATTGCCTCTGGGCAAATAGATATCCCTTTTCCCAATAACACTGAAGTAAGGCAAGTAGATATCCCTTCTATTGGAGAAGAAATGTTCCAAGCAGAGACAGGGCAGCTCGAATAGGCTAAAGATATAATAGATATTCTACAAGATAATCAACTACCCACCCACGCAAATGGAGCAAGAAAAATAAAAAATCGGGCCGCCAGGTTCACTATCTTAGAAGGGATATTATATAGAAAGAGATTCTCAGAACCGCTACTCAAATGTCTGTCGACAAAGGAGTCTCAGTATGTATTAGCAGAAATTCATGAAGGTATTTGCGGGAGTCACTCTAGAGGAACAATTCTGGCAAACAAGATAGGCCGAGCGGGATATTACTGGCCAAACATTCTCAGAGATTTGAAAGAGTTTACCCAAAAGTGTCCGCAATGTCAAGTACATGCCAATATTTTACACCTCCTGCCTACAGAATTGTCATCCGTAGTAGCAGCCTGGCCTTTTGCGCAATGGGGGCTAGATCTCAGAGGTTCTCTTCCTATGGGACATGGAAGAGTTAAATTCATCATGATCGCAGTTGATTATTTCACAAAGTGGGTGGAGGCGAAAGCCTTGTCTACAATAACTACCCAAGTCATTACCAAGTTCATCTAGAAGTTTATTATATACCGGTTTGGCATACCGCAAAGTTTCATATTCGACAATGGAGGTCAATTCGACTCTTCATACTACCGACAGTGGTGCGCAGAGTTGAAGATCGAAATGCGGTATTCATCGCCCGAGCATCCACAAGCAAATGGCCAAGTAGAGGTAACTAACAAAACTATTTTGTCTATCCTTAAAAAGAGGTTAGGAAACTGTAAGGGAGCATGGGCAGAAGAACTGCCCGGAGTATTATGGTCTTACCGTACTACCGTTCGAACTCCTACGGGAGAGACCCCATTTGCTCTTACATACGGCAACGAGGTTGTCATCCCGGCAGAGATAGGAGTCTCTACTTCAAGAGTTAAAACTTTTCATCCAGAAGACAATAAAATAAAACTGCTACAATAATTGGACCTCCTCGGAGAAAGGCAAGCAGAGGCGGATATGAGAGTGGAACACCATAAACGCATGGCTGAAAAGTTTTTCAATAGGTGAGTCAAGTCTAGATCTTTTAAACCTGAGGACCTAGTTTTGAAGCGCACAGAAGTGACCACCACTAAAGAACGCCAGCTAGGACCTAAGTGGAAGGGACCCTACATTGTCACCAAGAGCACTCGACCAGGATTGTACAAGCTTATAGACAGTGAAGACAATGCTCTCTCTCATACATGGAATGCGGAACATTTGAAAAAATATTATGTATAGCTCAGTTTTTCTTCACTGGAATTATATTATATGAAAGTTGCGAATTATTGGTGTTACAGTAGATATGTTCAATCATCGGTGCCACACGAATCACGGGGTCGCCTGGGCTCTATGCCTCGCCCTACAATTCGATCGCCGAAGGGAAGGAACCAACTTCTTTACCTTCGCCATCACGCCGAAGCAACACGAATCGCGGGGTCACTTGGGCTCTATGTCTCGTCCCACGATTTGATTGCCGAAGGGAAGGAACCAACTCCTTCGCGTTCGCCATTTCGCTGACGCAACACGAATCGCGGGGTCGCCTGGGCTTTATACCTCGTCCTACGATTCGATCACTGAAGGGAAGGAACCAACTCCTTCGCCATCTCGCCAACGCCACATGAATCGCGGGGTCGCCTGGACTCTATGCCTCGCCCCACGATTCGATCGCCAAAGGGAAGGAACCAACTACTTCGCCTTCGCCATCTTGCTGACGCAACATGAATCGCGTGGTCGCCTGGGCTCTATGCCTTGCCCCACGATTCGATTGCCGAAGGGAAGGAACCAACTCTTTCGCCTTCGCCATCTCACTGGCGCTAAACAAATTACGGGGTCGCCTGGACTTTATACCTCACCCCACAATTCGATAGCCGAAGGGAAGGAACCAACACCTTCACCTTCGCCATCTCACCGGCGCCACACGAATTGCAAGGTCGCCTGGGCTCTATGTCTCGCCCCACGATTCGATAGCCGAAGGGAAGGAACCAACTCCTTCGCCTTCGCCATCTCGC
This sequence comes from Platycarya strobilacea, assembly GCA_036898215.1. Lineage (NCBI taxonomy): Eukaryota > Viridiplantae > Streptophyta > Magnoliopsida > Fagales > Juglandaceae > Platycarya > Platycarya strobilacea. The sequence continues at coordinate 3,139,685 of CM072559.1, read as the reverse complement.
CGGAGCCACACGATTCGCTCGTCAAGAAAAAGAAACTCGGGCGACCCCTCAAGGGCCTCGCTAACTTCATTGGTCTAGCCAAACTCGGCCCGCTCACTTCACGCCCTCCCATCGTAGCTCGCCAAAATGTCTATTCAATGCCTTTCCACGTCAATACAATGTGAGCTTATACACGATTCGTCCATAGATCACAGCACCTACAGATCGCTAAAACAAGGCATGCTCGCCTAAACTACATTTCGCATTGACTTTATTAACACTGGCCATCTCTCTGGCATCCGATAAATAGCACGGGCTTTCATGATTCCCTTATAAATCTTTATCAATAGGTAGTTTAGTTTCATTAATAAAGATTCACGGGGTAGTACAATCACCACTAAATGATCATCTCCAGTTGTTTTGTAATTTAGATTACAGTGTCTTCAATCTGATTACGAGAATATAGCTCATGGATATCTGAAAGGTGGTCCATATATGTAGATTTATGTTTATGGTATTTATGTTTGTGTCCATCATATAAGAGCTTGCAAGTTAGCCCGCCACACAACAAGAAGATACACATAGTGAAAAGAATGGTATATTAATAGGTAGCCAAAAATACATTTGAAATCCATACAAATTTATACAGCATAAAAAGAAAAAATATATATATATATACAATGGTAAATCCTCAAGAAGGCAAACGTATACGGCACTCTAGTGTCCCGATCTTAGCAACTTTTGCCTTCGCTATGGGGTCAGGAGCAAGCTTTCTGGGATCCATGCTAGCCACATCAAAGGACGGGTTCCGAACGACTTCCTCCCTTAGCCGCCTCAAGCCCTCTACATAACCTTAACTCCAAGCAGTTATGCAGAGGGAATGATGTTGAGTTGCTTGACACCTAAGAACTTCAAGCTCAGCATTCGCTTCGCCTAACTCCCAGGGGAGAGTGTCACGTTTGAGCTCGGTAGTATCAACCTTAGTTCGAAGGGTCTCCAACTCTTCTTCTCGAGTGGCGCACGAATGCCCGAGAACAGCCAAGTTTGACTTCAAGCATTTCATTTCTTGATTGGCAAGGGAGAGTTCATTCTCTTTAGTGGCGAGCGTCTGCCTAATAGATTCTTGACCCCGGAGGAGGTCAACCCTACTCGCCTCTAGGAACAGGTTCTTCTCTTTTAAGGTTGTCATTTCTTCTAGCATGGCTTCATGAGTTTCAGTATAATAATTATGCTCCTCTTCTAACTCCATAACTGAGGCTTTCAGAAGATCTCTATCTTTTGTAAGTTGGCAAACCGAAGTGCCAAGCTCTCGGTATTTCTCCTCGATTTCTAGAAGTTGTTCCCGAGCCCGTTGTGCACTCCCATTTAATAGCTTCATCACCTCGGAGCCAACTGAACCAATAATTTCTTGGAGGCCTGAATAATAACAAAACGTTAGAGAAATAAAAGAAGTCAAAATCAAAACGGATGAACAAATGAATACTTGCGCCAAAAGGGACTGGAGTAGGTCGATCACGATTCCCGTCTGCTCTAAACACTCAGGAATGGAAGTGGTTTGAGGAGAAGGATGTGTGGATTGTTGAAGAGCCCGATTGAAAGAAGACCTGATCGTTGATCTGGCATCATCGCCAGAAGTTTGAAGAGGCTCCCGCCCGATGTTCTCACTAACCTCGGCATTAGTTGAGTCTGGGACAGAGAGCCTCGATGCCGAACGATGGTCTTCTAAGTGCTCGAGTACAGCCACCTCTCACCTGCCAACCCCCGAAGTGGAGGGTTCATTTCCCTCGCCTCTTTCAGGGCGACCTTCTCCAAACTCGGGAGGGCGTTCTGATCTAAGGACATTCTCCTGATTGGGAGTCGGTGTAGATGATAACATGGGTACCTAAAAGTAAGGAGTCCTAGCAGTGTACACCGGAGGATTAGATAAGGCAGCTAAAAAGGATAGCTCGACTCATCTATATCCTGTCTGGAGGTCGAAGGCAGAGGGTTATCATTCAGAGGGGGCTGGCGATCTGAAGAAAGACACACAGTCAGTGGCTCTGGCGTTTCGACCTCCTGCCCCTTCGGTTGATTGGGCCTTGTATGCTGGCTACCCACCTCCCTAGTAGGCGCCTCAAATACAGGAGAGGATTGAAGCTAGGGCTGATCTTGAGAAAACTTGGCTCGACTCTCCTCAACAGTAGGGCGAGTAACCCTCGTATTGTGGCGAGTTTTAATTCGCCTTTCCTAAGCAAAAGTAAGAGCTAGAGGATTGGGAGTTTCGACAACAGCTCGTCCACCCCCTTCGCAACGAGACTTTGCACGTTTCTCCTGATCTGGAGGGGGAGCTGAACGTTTGCAAGCTGCAACAGGGCATTCGGATGTTTCAGCCACTAGTATGCTTGAAAAATTCTGGAACCCTGCATAACCTCGCCTCGGCTCGACCAAATGAGTATTAATATTGTGGTCGGTCAGAATGAGGTTAGACTCCAGCCGATGAAAATGGCGTTGCGCCCACCTTATGACGATCTCCACTCGAGCGCGTTCCCTCTGGTTGAGATCGATATCCAGAAGAGAGGCAGGAGATAACTCGCCTCAATTTACCTGAATGGGAAATTCCCCTCTAGTCTCGTCTTCAGGGAATTGCCATCCGTCGCCCTTTATATAGAATATTTTCTTGTGATAATCCTTAATGTTGGAGTATCGGCTCTCGAGAGTGCATAATTTTGTCTCGCTGTCCCGATACTGAAAACCAACCAAGCTTAGAGAAGGTTTTCTAATTAGACGTAGAGAGAGAGAGAGAAACTCTCAAGTTGTTAGGTCAGGGTATAACTCCCCTGCCTCTAGCAAAGATGAACGAAATACTATGCAAGAAGCCAATAGTATTCGCCAGGCGTTGGGTAGTAACTAAGCCGAAGCCAAACCCAGATAGTGAAGAACTTCATGAACTGGTCTGATGAAAGGGAGACGAAGCCATTCTTGAAAATAGCTTCGTAAAGAAGCACATGTTGAGCTCGTCCTTCTGCATCGCAAGATCGCTCTCGAGCAGCCCCAAAACTTGTCACTACAGGAATATAACCCAGATCTCGAAGATGTTGGATGGATGAAGGGGCATAAGATGATACCCAATGATGCCCAACGTAGATAGAACCTGCCCCCATTGAAGCTTAAAAGAAAATGCAAAGAAAGGTTGGGTTGAAGATGAAGTTGTGAAGAAGGAAGAGATAAATTTTTAAGCAGCAAAATGGTAGTAAAAAGTGAACTATTACGGAAAACAGTTACTTATATTATAGACAGTTACAACCATAGGGAAGATAAATAATGTGATTAGCAAAATCTTCGGGAGGCGAAACGACATGACTGATAAATGGAGAGCAGATACGAAACTACTACCTAGCGCGTGAATATCATGTCTCAATCAATGAAGAGTAACTGACAACGAGTATTCGGAAAACTGAAAAGCCAGACGTGCAATGATGGAAATGATCCGTAAATGCAGCGCACGATATTTCGAGTCATTATGGTCAGAAAATTGCTTCATTTTCCCATGCCCAGTGAGCAGAAGCCAAACCACCGTGGCTAGAAGGCCAACAAACTCCTACATGACTATTATACCCTTACTAAATTTATTCAAATTTAACTTTACACGGGATGAGGATTTAGCAAGTATGGACAGTGAGAGTCAAATAAATCCCAATCGAATCATCTTCAATTGGAATTCGCGAGGTACTGTGAAGGGATAATTACAGTAAGAGATAAGATGATGGACGTCCGCCAATCTTGACACCCGTCTACTATTCCTCTTAGTACCTTAGGAGGAATTAGGATGTATATAACAAATATAAAGTTGGATTACAATTCCAACAAGCTCAACTATATTTATTCTAAATTGGTTTCTATTAGATATATGCAATGGATCTGGAAAAATCATCAGGATTATCCCTGACACAAAAATAGTATAATGATCAGGATCCTTATAGACATTTAATTTCTAGCAGTGTGATATATCACATTGAATGCAGACTGATCGATACAAATATCTGAAATACGTATTGGTTGCCCAAATGCAATCATATTAACAAAGATATTATTAAGAAGAAACAAAAGCAATAAATGACCCAGAAGCATGGGGAAGGAAGAGAGGAATAATCTATTAACCTCTTCTCCGATAATTTTGGATGATGACACGTGTGCCTGGTCGATATTTCAGCTCATATAAAGGAGAATTCTCTCTAAGCTTAAAGAGGTACGTACATCTACCAAGATCTTTCTCTAAGCTTAATTTTGATCTATGAGAATTCTCTCTAACAAAGGCATCGGCGAGTGCTAAGGGTTGAAAAATCCAATCCTTCTTTCTTTCTTTTGTAAGTCAATTATCTTGCAATATAGACGTTACTCAGGAGTGCAGAACACACATCAACATTAACTGCATCTTTATATTAGATGTACGGTTCATCATTAGAAGGTAGGTAGCATTTTTGAACTAGTACCATCTGTTATAATGAATTTAGTTGTCATCAATAACAAGATGACGTCTCAGTATTGTATTATTGTATACAATTATAGTCTTCAACTAATTATACCCCAGTGTTGCCCCGTAGCCTTCGAAGTTCGACCTAATCCCTTGCTTCACCCTTTGCCGGATGCAAAGGGTGATCTTCGTTCGCTTCCTTTTCTCCCTGTAATTTGAGGGAATGAAGGAAGGAAAAAGAACAGAATGATGGACAACGAGAAGAAGGTATGGCCAATTTCCAATGTCAGAGCTTTGGCCATGAAAGTAGTTAGTTTCGCGGTATTATTGTGGCCAACAAGTAGCTCTATTTCTCTCTCTCTCTCTCTGAACTCTTTGAATATTTTTCGCTTGCATTTTTTCTTTTATTTTTCCAATCTTCTAGGTATCAGTTCATCTCTAACCCCTCACTCTTGCCTTGCCCTAGCGTTCTTCTTGGTTTTCACTTTTCACGCCCACGCATTTTTCTCATACTAATTCTACTTTTCTCTCTCGTACTTACTCAACAAAAAACTAAATAGAATGACAATCCATTTAATTTCTTTCTCGACTTTTAGTTGAATTTCAAATTTTTTGCAACTTGATTTGCATCCAGTTCTTAAAATCTATGGTTTCAAAGAAGAGAACATGACCACCATTCATACAATTGCGATATGATGAGTACTAATTAAAAGGTCTATTTACGTCTCGCTAGTTAATACGAAGAGATGTTTCAGAGAGAGAAAGAGTGGGGTTCCAACACTCAGGAGTTAATTGGCCGGGGGAAGAAGAAATGAGAGAAAGTGGTGTAGAGATCGGCAGTTTCACAGATAGAGAGAGGGCCGGGGAGAGTCGGGTGGTTAAGAAAGGAACATGATTTTTCTTTTCCTCTGAGTCGCAACACACGGCAGTTTGGGTATATAACCTATGTGGCATGTTCTCATTTGAGTCTACTCTATACAGAAAAAGGGGATAGACCTGTCTAAATTTTTTCTCTAAAAGATATTTCATTGTAAAAAACGATATCAAACTGCAGTTCAACATGCAGTGAAGGACTATGGAGCGTTCAAACCTGAACGGTTTAAGATGTGAAGGTTTTGAACGGTTTTCATGTTGAACGGATGGTACAATGAGGTTTTGATCTCCTTCTTTCATTCTTTCTTTTTTTGTGTGTGTGTTTAATTTTGGAATAAGTGAAGAATAATAATTAGATTACCCATTTCTAATTTAACTCGATATATCATGCGCCTGATCAAGAGTACTTTTGTCCAAGAGTTTTGTTAGCCGGTGCTTTATTTATTTTTTAAAAAAACACGAACCATGCATCCTTTCCAAGTTTTAAAATAGTTTATATATTAATTAATTCACTAAAAATAGGTAATAGTGATTAAATATTTGTAATAAAAAAATTATTAAAGATTAAAATAGACTATTAACTACTAAAATATATTATTTATAATTACTAAATAGTTACAAATAAATCATTCTTTTTATAGTGATTATACGCCTCAACACGTCAAGTACTTTATAGATTTAATCCGATCAAGAAGTGTATAAAACCAGTTTTGTTGATACAAAAACCTTCGAAATTAGAACCAGCTCATATAATCCTTGACCAATATTTCTTATGTTGTTCCTGCTTCTATTAGTTCTTAGAAAAGAAAATGATGAGTTACTGGTGAAACACGGAAAGCAGTTCGCCACATGATGACCCTATACATATATATAGTTTATATATCTTTCTTATAAAAGCTAGCCAATTGATTGTGTACGTGGTGTGTGCATGCATGGTATGGCCATATTTTATAGCCATGGTCCAATATCCCACAAGCAGCCAAGAAGAACTTATTCGTTGGCGAAAGCCCTTAAATTGAGAGTGATTGCTCAATCCACTTCAAGATATAAAGATAAAATAATAACGATTCCGACGTAGAAATGTCTCTGATAATTGATTACTTTGCATGGCATGTTGGTGCCAACAGGGACTTCACTCTTTCTACAACAGGTTAGTTTAATTCATTAATTCAATGTTTCTACATGGTCAAACCCATGCATCATGCATGCTTGTTTATACCTTTTAATTTGTGATCATACTAATTGAGTTGGGCCTGCTCGGTTAATTTTCGACAAGTAATTCTTAAAATAAAATAAAAACTAAACAAGAGTTGAATATTAATTGAGTAATATTATGTACAAGTTTTAAATAGATCAGTGTAGACCAGGGGCGGACCTATATTATAACTAGGGGGGCTACCGCCCCCCCAAAGTTTTTCAAAAAAAAAAAATATAGTATATAAATATATGCAATTATTTATATATATAATTAAAATTACTCCATCACATTATAAAATAAAATAAAAGTGTGACCCCAACAATTTTTACTAAATTTTTACTAAACAAATAGACTAAGCTCCCAAAATTTTTTCTGATATTTTATTTTTTTTGAAGTTTTATTTAATTGTTTTGTGTTGATATTTGGATTTGTGAATTTCAAATTGGCTAATTTCACTTCTTTTGTTGGTCATGACATTTATGAATTATGAGATTTTTTTAATAATTAACTTACTCATTTGTTACTTTGAATTGATTATTAATTTTTATAATTGTCAAAATTAATTGATTATATTTATTTAATCTCACTCTAATTTATATAATTGTAAGATTATTGTAAGTATAATTTTATAATATATGATTATCATCTTTATATATAGTCATGTATAAAAAATATATATTATTTATATTTACACATACTATACATTTTATCAATCACCCCCTCCAAACACTAAATTCCAGTTCCGCCCCTGGTGTAGACCATTTGTAAAAAAGTGAATCCCACTAAAAAAATAGTTTTTTCTTTTTTCAACACCTTTTCAAAGTAAGGTTTACCTCTTTACAAAAACTTGTGCAAAGCTTATCTATGTGAGACTGATACACATGAATAGGTCAGAGTGCTTTTTTGTTCGAATCCCTAAATCTTATTGCTGATGTAGCTTCAACTACATGGAAATTGAGCAAAGGGGGGAGGTTACATTAGAATAAAAATGACTTGCATGTAAACAATTCAGTTCATTTTTCTAGGGTATTGTATAGTGAAATGATATATGTTTTGTTTTGATCCACAATAATATTAATTATAGAGGTTCGAATAATCCGTTACGTTGTTGTTGCAACATGTAATTTAGTGGTTCGATAGTGCCACAAAGTGCGCATCACGGAAATGATGGACTGATCTATACATCGACTTGAGTGTAAACAAGTCCATCAATTCATTCCTTTTGAAAGAGTAGGCATACATGAATAATGGGTGTGGCTGTTGTATTGATAGTTAGACACTGCCACAAAGTGTGCTTCACGTCAATAATGGCCGACGTCAGATCTATGCATTGAGATATATAATAGCAAGACTGGGAACAAGATTGAATTTAAGCGAATTGTTAATACTTATTCAATTAATTCTTATATTAATAAGAATCGAGTTCGAATTGATACTTATTCAATTAATTCTTATATTATTCAATTGAATTTAAGCGATGATCGGTATTGTCGTACAATTGACACTAGCTGCAGATCACTTTTGTTGAAAGACTTTTCCAAAGTCACTAAAAAATAATATACATTTATTTAAAGAATCTAAAAGCAAAAGAGAAGTAATTTATCATGTTTTACAGTTGTTTTTTAAAAAATAATTTTATAAATTCATATAGTTTTATTTGATCTATTAAATATCAAACTCACAATAAAAATAATATTAAAATCTGAAAAATTATATCAAATTATATAAAAATAATAATTTTTATACATTTCACATATGACTAGAACTATTTTTTCTCCTTCGGTTAAATTCCATCTGATGGGGCATGGCGCCAAGACTAACATTTAATATTTATGCCAAACCGTGCCTGATATGCAATGGATCATGGATCACACTCCAAAGACCCGCATGCATTATTTTTCTCGCCTGATCACGTCATCATGTACACGTCGATGGATGACGTCAACTATAGCTGCGTCATGATATAGGACCTGCAAAGCATGCAATATAAAATATATATATATTTATAAACAGTTATTTTCAATTAAAATAATTATTCTTTTATTAGAATAAATTTATTTTTACAACAAATAATCATTTTTTGTTATAAATAATTTATTATAAATATTTAATTTTTTTAATGACATAATAGTGATTAATTGATTGAAAGACCTACGAGCTTTTGGAGAACCTGCTGCGCCAAACTAGTGTTTCTGTGCTTGTGCCTCTATAACCTTTGCGTGCTAGTTGAATTACCGATCTTCAATGATAAAAATGGCCGCGGACAAAGCAATATAAGAAAGATATATATTTATGATATTTTAATTATAATTAGAATAATTATTTATGATAAAAATAATTTATTTTTATTATAAATAATTTATTTAATTATAATTAAAATAATAAAAATATCTAATTTTCTTATAATAAAAGTAGCAAGTTGTAACGATTAGAATTAGGAAGGGATAAAGATTAAGAATAGTCTAGGCTTTTGATATGGGAGAAAAAAATAAATGAGCTTTCATTTTTGTGGGTCTCATGGGTGCACAATGATTTCACCAATTTGCTTGCGTTTGGATTTTTGTTTTGGGGGACATGCATGCATCGATGGAGGTTATAAATATGCACGCATACATGACTTGCGACTAGCTACCACTACTCTACCCCCAAGTATTAGCTATATTTGCTAATAGCATTCTCGTTGGATTAGGATTTTTTTTATTTTTTAAAAAGTATAATTTTACACACATATTAAAAAAATTTATTCTATTAAAAAAAAGTGAGGGTTCACCCTCATTTTTGAAGAATCTTTTAAAATGAATAGTATTTTTATTCTATTTTTTATTTTCTTTTCCATATTTTTTGAAAAAATATGATAAAATTTTTTTGATGCGTATAAAATTATAAAAACATCTAATATAATAAAAATGCTCTAATTCAGCTTTCCTCGATCGAATGGCTGCCACGGCTGGTACCGATAATATTATTGTGAGAATTGGGTACTGGATTTTCCCGGATATCTCGACCGGCTGGGCTTGGTAACGTAAAAAGAGGGTGGTGCTGCATGGTAAACTGAGTATTGGATTTAAAGGGACAATTATAGTAAAGAATTTTAGAAGTCTAAATATTGTGGGGGAAGTTTTAGTTATATAAAAATTATTTTTATATAATATATATTTTTCTTTAGGGGGCGAGGGAAGGTAGCCCACTAGACTATACACAGTTCGGCCCCTATACAGCGCATTCCCCTCGATTATCAAATTCTTAGATAATCCTCATAATTGGATTAGGCATTTTTATCTTTTAAAAATATAATTTTACACATATATAAAAAAAATTATCCTATTTCTTCAAAAAGTAAAGAGAAGAAAGTATAAAAATATAATAAAAATTATTATTCATTTTGAAAGATTCTTCAAAATTAAGGGTCCATCTTTCAAATTTAAAAGATTATTACTCACTTTTGAAGGATCCTTCAAAATGAATAGCATTTTTATTATATTTTTATATTTTCCTCTCCCTACTTTTTGAAAAAATATAACAAAATATTTTTGATATATATGCAAAATTATATTTTTTGAAGGATAGAAATACCTAATCCAATGAGAATGTTCTTAGAAAAGTAATAATGACTTTTAAATTTTAATATACAAAATAAAATAAATACATTAGTAAAATAAAAATAAAATTAAAAAATAATATTTAATAATATTTTATTTGACTTTCATATCAATTTATAATCCTTCTCAAATATCCAAAACAATAATTTAAAAATGAATCAATAATTTTAGATTCAAGATCAATTATAAGATGACACATCAGTCATATATACATGAGTAAGGAAAAAATAAGATGAGATTGAAGTAGGGTAGAATGTTTTGTTTTAGGAGATTGGAGTGTGTATATATATATGAAAAATTTATACGATTTCTTACTATTTATATAATTTTTATATATTATATTTTTAATTTTTTTTATCAAATATTATAAAAATAATGAATAAAAAAATTAAATTAGTTTTAAAAGAAAAAATTCAAAATTAAAATTATTATAAAATTAAAAAGATTAAAAAATAATGTGTAAAAATTGAGAAATTGGATAGAATTACTCTAAAATTCATTCACATCCACGAAAGCATGACGTGACGTCAGTATTTCCATATTTTTCATGATCAAGAATACCTGGGGATTGGACCAGGGGCGGAACCAGGATTTAGTATTTGGGGGGGGGCGATCAATTTAAAATTTTTCATGCAATTAAACTCGACGACGATCTTTCATAAAATAAAATTTTTCTATACTTTAAGCAATGATAAGAATTTTCTTTTTACGATTATTTTTTTCTTTAAATTTTATAATTTAAGAATATTTTTTACTTTAAATTATTATATAATTTAAGAATTTAATTAATTATAAACAGCGATCCAAGCCAATAACTATGCCCTAAATTAACATGTAAAATTATAAAATATATGAATTATCAAAAGCCTACAAGTAAAAACCTAAATATTTATTAACTATTAAAGCCTAAAATAGAAGGCGTCGAAGACTTCCCAGATCCCAAAGAACAATAGAACCTGTAAGTCTAGAGATATTAGCCTAAAAGTAATTAAGCTAAAAGTAAAAACATGATATATTACCGTAAGTATTTAGCCTGAAAGTAAAAGCCTTGATATGAACTATTAAAATTACAATAAATGCAGCCCAGATTCATAGATAAATCTAGAATAAACAAACCTGTTGGATGCTCAAAGCACTCTGTAAAACAAGAGATGGCGCTGATGACTTCCAAAAGCACTGAAGGCAAAGCATTAGCAGCCTATCTCGCAAAGATAAGAGATGGGTTTCGTCTGGAAACACAGAGGACGACGTCTGCAAGTGGGTTTCATTTGGAAACGTGGAGGACAATAGAACAAAGGAATCTCATATCTGCAGGTGGATTTCGTAGACTCGCAGCCTGTAGGTAACGCCGAGTAATAGCAAGTTTATCTCTAACAGTAGGTTTCGTTTGAAAATTGGAAGTGATTTGTTTCTTTTAAAAGTAATTTGTTTTTTGGAAGTGATGAGAAGTGAGAACAGAAAAAAGCTATTGGTCTGTTTGGAAGTGATTTTTTCTTTGAGCAATGTGAGTTTCGTTTGGTCCGTTTGGAAGTTAGTTTTTTCTTTGATAAGTTATTTGTTTATTTCTATCAAAGGAAGAAGATATAACTGGTTGCATATGGTCTCAAGCTCAGCAATGGTACTGGATAGTCCAAGGATCCAAAGGTCCCAAGGATAGACTTATGGTCTAGAGAAAACTAAGCAAATGGACAAAGCATTAGACCGGCCATAGGGGTGGACTCACTGTACTGAGAGCTGCAGCAGCTTACTGTTTAAGGTATTAGCAATTCGCACTCGTGGGAGGCTAATTTCAGTATTTGGGGGGGGCTAAATAAGGTAAAGATTTTGTAGTAATAAGAAAAGTGATAGTGCTCTTATATACTAACTAAATTTTACAAAACATTTGGGGGGGCCAAGGCTGAACATAGTTCCGCCTCTAGATTGGACGGTTCGATCCCCACGAAAAATAGACGCCGGCGACTTCAGTAGCAGTGGGCGACACTGTCGGAGTCACCGACATCTAGGTTGAGGCCGAATATACTTTTAAATTCATCTTTATTTTATTTATTTTTGTGTTTTTTATTGTATTTCTATTTTTATTTTTTATTGTGTTTTTGCATTTTATTTTTTTATTTTTATTTTTTTAATTTATATATTTTTTAATGTATTTTTTTAATATTTTTATTATATTTTAATAGGGGGCTGAATTTTGGTTGGGGACAACCCGACCGGCCCTAGCGTCTCCTTTCATGATCCCTGCATTAAAGTATGTCTGTCGGATCAGTTCTACTGCCTTGCTGGGCTGTTATTGTGAACCATCAATAAAAATTGGCCGTAACTAGGAGTTTTGATTTATTAAGTGATTATATAAAAGTTACAAATAAGTTGGTATTTTATCATTTTTGAAATTAATATGCCTTGTTTCTATGTGGGTTAATTTGAGAAGGCTATAAATACGCACACATACATGGCTAGCAACGACTGCGCCTACTCGTACTACCACAGACCCAAAAATAAAAATAAAAAAAATCGTAATCACGTCTGCTTCGCCTGTAATAACCCGTTCTTTCTTTTATATATATACATCCCTAGGAATATATTTAATTAGAAATTTTATATTTTTAAGAGAATTTTAAGAAAATTATGATAATTGAGAGGAAGATTTAAACTAGAAATACCTTAAATGGTCATTGAAATAAGGAGAATTATGATTAAATATTTTATTTTTTTTAGAGAATAAATTAGAATATTTTAGCTTTCATCTATAGAATAATTTTATCAAGGAGATTAAGAGGAAAATTTAAGAAATAGGAAGTGGAGTGGAAAAACATTTAGATAACCTAAAAGTGAGTTTTCGGATTAGAAGAACATGTTTCGGTAAATTGATGATATCTCTCTCATATGACCTCTTATTTAGGTGATTTAAAAGCCCATGGATCACTAAGAGGAGTATCTAAAACTTTCATGTTTGGAGATTTTGAAAAAGCAAAGTGTATCAATGTGTTAACTGGGCTGGAAGTGGACGGATCAGATTTGAGCGTAAACTAAAGCCTGAAAATAAATCAAACCACCGACCTACTTTAGGAGCCTCAATTTGATTGGTTCTCTATATTTTTATCTTCTAGATATGTGTGAAAATGTTTGTATATGGTGGTGAAAGAGTTTCTAGAAAAAAAGTTTTTTATAATCATGGAAGAAGTGGGAACAAAATCTTATTGAAGGAGAACCAACCAAACCAGCCAACTATCCCCTCAATTCTTAACTAATTGTCAACCAAGCCTTAAAAAGATTCTTCCAAGAGGTCCTAAGGGTGTTAAGGAGGTCTGGAACATGTGGTAAAAGGTGAAAAAAAGAGGTAGAAATCGTGGGAGCCAGCCAAAGGCCAAGTGGCTGGACTAATTTCATCCAAGATATTTCCAGATTTTGTTTGATTTTTTTTTTTTATCTATGTGTTGTAATCTTTTTTAACCATTGATCTGAGATTATTTTAGATATGGAGGAATCATAGCCATGAGATAAAAATTTTAGGAAATCATGAGATTTAGGGGTGATAATAAGGCCTAAGGTTTAGGAGGGACGGGTCACCCATTCAGCCAAAGGGGTTGCTGAAATACCCCTACCCTTTCCAGCCCTTAAGCAAAGTTTTTCCTCCTATAAATAGACCCTAAAGCTTTCATTTGCTTCCTTTTAGAGAAGTCACATGAGTTCCTTAAGAGAAAACTAAGCAAAATAGAAGAAATTGCACTCACAACACACACACATCAAAAAGAAGCTAAGTGAGAGTATTGGAGAGAAGTGTGGTGCAAAATCAACTCAAAACTACTCTTTTAGCCTTAAAAAAAATTGTAAGTGCATTTCTTCACATACTCTTGGTGTGGTATAAGTGGCTTAATTTTTAGATTTATTTTTATGCCTATTTGATGCTTGTTTAAGCCTATGCATCATGTATGAGATAGCTTAAATGTTTTTGATTTATGAAGTAATTTTTGTTGTGGAAAAATACTAGGAAAAATTTTAGTAACTTATGAATATGTTTTATGATCATATAATAAGAGGAATATGTGAAAATATGAGGCCATGATTTAGAAAAAATTGATAGAACAACCTTAGTAACTTTCAGACATCTAGGAGGTTGAGTTAACAGATTTACTCTCTTATAGTAAAACAGTCATAAATTTTTAGTGGGAAGTCAAAATTGAGTGAATCAAAAGGCTATGGAAAGCTGAGACAGATATCTATAATATTTATGTTTTAAGTTCTAAGAGATAAGAACTCTATGAAAGACGAAATTGAGAATAAGTGACAGAAAAGAATAGGAAACCCTTGAAAAATGAAGATTTCCTTCACTTTTAAAACTTCTAGTGAATGTTTTGAATGAGTTTTTTTTAACAAATATGATAATTTTTGGAAACATAATATATTAGGAGGATTTTTAATAATTATTATCTTAAAAAGATAAAATAATAATAATAAAGTTTTATATAGATAAAGATAGTTCAAGAAATACTTAAAAATAATTAAATTAGAGAATTATGCAAATTTGTGGGCTTGAGTTGAATATAATAAAATGAATAATAACTAAGGATAATTTCTATAAGATTTCGGTCAGCCCCTTGATTTAATAAAATTTAATAATTTATTTAATTACATATGTATTATTTGCTAAGCATTGATGTTACGCATTTAAGTGACGTATGTGCATGTAAGTTTTTGTGATATACTTTTCTATGTCATATGTTTTACGAAAATAGAAAGCATGCATAACACAAGTCTAAGGTTGCATGTATATTACAATTCGTCACATATGTATCGCCACAAGTCACAACGTGTATTTTAAGAGAATACGATAAGAAAAACGTTAAAGAAAAATGATAAGTCAAGTGTCGTGCACGACGAGGACGGCTATACGTAACGCCCGGAGGACTGACATGACTAGCGGGGACGGCAATACGTAACGCCCGCTGTACTAAATAATTGCGTATCAAGACGGGGATGACGATACGTAACGCTCAAAAGATTGACACGAGGCTCGTCAGGACGGGGACGATGATACGTAACGCCCGAAAGATTGATGAGCTTATGAATGGCTAAGCTGGCGCGTCATGCTGAGATAACCCGACGGGGACGGCGATACTTAATGCCCGTTGATGTGATGAAATACGTATAACCCATAATATTACGAAAGATATTACGAGTAATAAGAATTTAAGTATAATAAGAATGCGTCCATAGGAAATAACAGCCAATCATTTGCTTGTCACTCATACGCATGAGACACATAAGTTAATTCATATGTTATACATTTATCATGATCTTGTCATGTGTTTTATGTTGTACTTTATCCATACCTTGTTATATTATAAGTGTACTTACTGAGATTTCTAAGGAAATCTCACTTTTATTTGTTTTCTTTCTGAAAAATTTAGTTATTGTACAGGATCATATGGCGGACAGGAGAAAAGCCCCTATGTCTCAGGGAGCTCAGAGGCGCCCTGATGGACCTTCTGATTTTTTTCTTTTTGATTTTTTTGACTCCCCTGTTATGGATATCTATGATCGACCGATGGGGATATGGAGACACGATGCATCCGCTTTCTCCGAGGAGTATAGACGTATCAGATGCTGTCTGACATTAGGCTTAGATGGAATGTTGTCCGTGTGCGGGGTTTACACAACTCCATATGGGCAATATCTTCATCGGGACTTTTGTATTAGTCTGGATAGGTTTCGTTAAGGGAGAGAGTTTCCAGAAGACAAGAAGGAACCAAGGTAGTTCTAGTGTGGTAGTTGGATAAATATGTATTATTATTAGAAGACTGAGAAAACGAAATAAGTTATGTATAATAGTACAATCTGATGTTATCAATGTGACAATGTGAATATTATGGTTATATTTTACCATGTGATCACTTGTTTATTTTTTAAAATTTTTTTATTTAGACCACTTGCCGCTGTAAGTCTTATTATACATGATAGTAAGAATAGGTATACACATCTTAAGATCGATACGTATGGAGTAAGTAGCCTAGTGTTACTTACTCAGATTTTCCAATTTACGTTAATACCCTTAGCGTAAATTGAGAGCGTCACAGAGTGGTATCAAAGCGATTGCGTTTCTGAGAAAATTCCCGTTGTCCTAGGAAAAAATCACATGGTATTAGAATAGGCTTGAATTATTTTAGGGATGAAGTTGAGGTGATATGGGTGAAGGATATGGATTTTGGAAGTTTTGAATTACTAATATAAGAAGTGACTCATGGTGGAGTTGGTATGTTTTAGGAAGATAAGATGGTGAGGGGTCGACCTTTTTTGAGACTAGATACCTCAACTAAGAGTCCTCCTAGGGTTACCTCCCCAAGGACTGAGGAGCAGGGGATTCAAACCCCACCATTAGAAGGGGGGCAGACGATGCCAGGCCTTCCTTTGAAAGGGAGACAGGCAATAGCTGAAACCATATGACAAATGAAGGAAGTGGTGAGAAATCAAATGGAGCAAAGTCGTTGTCCCCAACACAACGAAAATAGGGGAGAAATTCAAGGATGTTCGTATGAAAAATTTTTGGTTTATCGATGCCCATATTTTCTGGGAACTGAAGGAGCTCTAAAGGTTGATAATTGGATTGTGGATTTAGAGCGTATCTTTGAAATCAGCGGTTGCACTGAAACTCAGAAGTTGCAGTATGCAGGACATCTACTGCAGGGAGAAGTTGGTCTATGGTGAGACACGAAAAAAAAGTTATTAAAGTCAGAATTGGGAGAGAATGTAATATCTACTTGGGAAAGATTTAAGAAAGAGTTTGATGACCGATTCTTTCCAGAATCAGTGAAACGATAAAAAGCTCAAGAATTTGCTATGTTGGTGCAAGGAAACATGATGATAGAACAGTACGCAGCAAGATTTATGGAGCTAGCAAGATTTGCCTCACACTTAGTAGCTACGGAAAAGATGAGGATGCAAAAATTTTAAGAAGGATTACAGCCACGTATACGGGTTCAAGTGGCATGTTTGCGAATAGAAAATTTTCAGGAGTTGGTGAACGTGGCGTCTATAGCTGAAGGGAAGCAAAGAAGTCTTGTGACACAGTCTCAAATTTTTGGAAAAAGGAGCTTCCCATTTTCCGCCAGAAGAAATATTGGAAAGAAAAGAAGTTTTCACCCTACGAATAAGGGAAAAGGAGTGACAGTCAATGCAAATGTACCAATTTTGTTTCCCTTGTGTGCAAAATGTGGACGTCGGCACCAGGGAGAATGTTGAATAAACACTGGAGTTTGTTACAAGTGCGGTCAGCCCGGTCACATGATTAGGGATTGTCCTCAAAACGTCCCTAAAGAAGCAGGACCATTAGTAGGAAAAATAAAAGCCCCTGCAGAGGCCAAAGTTTACGCAATCACGCCTGAAGACGTGGATGTGGGAACTGATGAGGCAATCAATGCTGGAGTCATTACTGGTAACTTCCAAATCCTTTCTTTTAATTGATTTATGTGTGTGAACTCTTTTGAATATGAAATGATAGTAGGATAATTTTTCTAGGTAAGGTTATATTGAAGGAATATATAGCCAATGCTTTATTTGACTCTCGAGCGACGAAATCTTTTATCTCATATGAATGTGTCCAGAGGAGTAATTTAGAAGTGAAACCTTTAGTGCAAAAAGTTTTGGTAGCAATATCCGATGGTAAGGTAATTGGATGTCACCAAATGGTAAAAGGCTGTCCTATAGAAGTTGCGGGTTTACAACTACTTGCTAATCTAATAGTATTCCATCTGATGGAATTTGATTTAATTTTAGGTATGGACTGGTTAGCTAAATATTATGCTAAAATTGATTGTCAGAGAAAAGAAATAGTCTTTGATGTGCCAATGAATGAAAGGCTTTGTTATAAGGGGGAAGTAGTTAACCCTATTTCCTCTATAGCTACTGCCAAACGGATAGAGAAAAGCATTAAAGAAGGAGCAAGGGTATGTTTATCAATGATGTTGAACTCTATGGAAGAAGTTAAAGGTGTTAAGGGGATTCCAGTTGTAGAAGATTTTCCCCAAATCTTTTCAGATGATTTACAGGATTACCCCCTGATCGGGAAATTGAGTTTACTATTGAGGTGGAACCAGCTACAACTCCAGTTCATAAGACACCATATAGAATGGCACCTGTAGAATTAAAGGAATTGAAAATGCAAATTGAAAAACTCTTGAAGAAAGGATTTATTCGACCGAGTTCGTCTCCATGGGGAGTACCAGTGTTATTTGTGAAAAAGAAGGATGGAACGATGCGAATGTGTATAGATTATCGGGATCTGAATAAAGTCACTATCAAGAATAAATATCTGTTGCCTAGAATAGATGAATTATTGGATCAGTTGAGAGAAGCTTCAGTATTCTCTAAGATAGATTTTAGATTTGGATATCATCAACTGAAGATCAGAGAGCAGGATATACCTAAGATGGCTTTTCGAACCCGGTATGAACATTTTGAATTTTTGGTTATGCCGTTCGGATTGACGAATGCACCAGCTGTATTTATGGATTTGATGAACCACATATTTAGACCATACTTGGACAGCTTTTTAGTGGTCTTTATCAACGATATCCTAATTTATTCTCGAGCTGATGAAGAGCATAAGGAATATTTGAGAATTATCTTGGAAACCTTGCAGAAACATCAGCTTTATGCCAAACTCAGTAAGTGTGAGTTTTGGCTACGAGAAGTTAAATTTTTAGGCCATGTAATTTCGAATGAAGGAGTTTTGGTGGACCCAACCAAAATAGAAGCAGTGATGGATTGGCAACAGCCCAAGAATGCTCATGAAGTATGTAGTTTTCTAGGGTTAGCGAGATATTATAGAAGGTTTGTAGATGGATTTTCTAAACTTTCTGCGCCTTTGACTGCATTGGTAAGGAAAAATGTTAAATATAGTTGGAGTGAACAGTGTGAAAGAAGTTTTTAGGAACTTAAAAGAAGGTTAACTTATTCATCTTGAGAAATTTCTCATGCATCATCGAAATATATACTTTATGCATCATTGAGAAATTTCTCATGTAATGGAATTTTATATATCTTATTCATCTTATTAGAATCGTTAAAGCAGCAACAGGATGAAAGTCTAGCCATCCCAAATGTTTATCATCGGTGGTATACTTCCCAATGAACTATAAATTCTATTCTCTCTCTTTTTCCAGAGGAGTTGTTACTTTTGAGTTTCTACCTTGCAATGGTTCTACTATAGTCTAAATGATTGGTTACTTTATGCCTTGCTATGGTTATGTATTTATATTTGTATTTGCACATCCTTTTTGATTTTCAATGCTTTCCAAACAAAGGTATACACAGATCATTGTTTCTGAAGATCGTATCATTTCATTTTCAATGCATGAGCATCCATTAATTCATGTTTGAGAACAAACTAGCTATCAAGTGAGTCTTAGTTCTTATCAACAAATTATATGTGGTAAAAGTGAGTCTTAGTTATGAGAACAAATCTTGTTCTTACACTTGTAATTCCAGGTGCTTTACAAGCTTCAGATGGAGCCTGACAAGAATAAGAGAAAAGCACTTGATAAACAACTTGAGTTTCTTTTGGGCCAAACTGAGAGGTAGAATGATTTCTCTCATTGTTTTTGTTCAATAAACTGTAATTTTTGTCTTTTCACTATCACTTATAGATCTATCTGATTTTAGTATTTTATTTTTTATTGTTTTATTTTTATAAAGGGTATATGATCCTAACATATTGACAGTAACATATATGTGTGATTTGAAAGTAACATATCAATAGCAAAACTAGCTATCAAGTCTTAGTTTGTATCAACTTTTATTGACAGTACCATATATGTGTTTTTTGAAGCAAGTTGCAGGATATATCCTGCATATTGCTTCAAATCCACCAAAGGTTGTATATTCTGGAAGTCTATATACTCTGCTTAAACATTTATGTGTTTTTACATATATGTGCCTTCCAATATTTTTTACATAATACCAAAGCTTGGTTTCATTTTTCTGCTTCCTTGAATTTCATTTCTTTTTTGGCCTTTATTACCTTCTTTTATTATTGTTATTGTTATTATTATCGTTATTGTTATTGTTTTTGTTTTTGCTTTGTGTGAAAGTTCTATTCTGGATGAGGTTTAGTACTTACAACTTCCTAAGTTTCACATGTTGACAGGATAAAAGCAATTTTAAGTTCTTTGTCTCTTCTTTTTCTTAATAAAAGATAACCCATTTCGGTTTTGAGGCCCACGCACGAGTTAATGGGCTACCGGAGGTACACTGCCGGTGTAGGGGGATCTCACTTGCATGTGATGGAGGTTGTGGGCTAGGCGGCTCCGCCGAACAGTAGCGCACGACAGCTCTCGATGGAGAGGGGAGTAACGGCAAAGGAAAGAAGAATAGGGGAGGGGAGTCGCGTGTAGAGCTGTGGAAAACTAGGGAAGAAAAAGCAGAAAAAAGGAAGAAAAAGAGAGAAGGAAAAGAGGAGAAAAAAGAAAAAAGGTAAAAGAAAAAGGAAGGGAAAGAAATGAAGTCCAATTTTTATAACTTGGGTCACAAAACACTTAAAATCACAACATAAACATATATATATATATATATATATAAACCATTCCAAAACACATTTAATTAAAATAAATAAAACACATCAAATAAAATCACATAATAAAATAAAAGAATTTAATTCCAACCATTAAAATAATTACCTTACATTAAAATTAATAAGAAAAGTAACAAAACTCAATATTTAAATATAAAAACAACGTAAAACTAATACTAACCAACTAATAGTTC
Source organism: Platycarya strobilacea (assembly GCA_036898215.1). Classification (NCBI taxonomy): domain Eukaryota; kingdom Viridiplantae; phylum Streptophyta; class Magnoliopsida; order Fagales; family Juglandaceae; genus Platycarya; species Platycarya strobilacea. The sequence continues at coordinate 3,118,831 of CM072559.1, read as the reverse complement.
AAATAATAGATTTAAAAAAAAATAAAATATAACCAATAATATTATTAAAATAAATTAAAACAATCAACAATAAGAATAAAGAAAATACGTAAAAATACACAGTCTGGAATCTCACCTTCTCCCCCTTTAAAAATAAATTTCGTCCTCGAAATTTGTTCGGTTGCAACTAATAGAAACTTCAATTGCTCACTTTCCACATAGCTCAATACTCACTCCATGCAATCACACAATCACCTATTTTCCTCAAACTCAAATGGATGTTATTCTACCATAATCGTATAGTCTCCAAATAACATTTCATCTTTAAGACTCCTAAGGTAGCAAAGTAGTCTGAAATTTCCATAAGTACGAAGACTTTAGTACAATGTCCCAAAATCCTAATGTTCAATAATTCCATACAACAAATCGAGTCACCCTCAAATAATGCTCAAGTCTAACTTCTTGACTTAACCATCAATAGGCATAATTTACCCAACCAAAAGATAAATTTTCACTTACAAGTATCATCCCAAATTTCAAGTCACTACTAATTCCTCAAAACCAACACGAGTTTTGAACTTCCAACTACATCGCAAAACATCACTCTTTTACGCGTACTCTAATAACTCACTAAATGCATAAAATTAGGTCCTTGTAAATTATCGCCATTGGTAGAAGTTGGCTCAACACCTATTAACAAGAAATCTTATACCACACCTCTATATCCTAAAATCTTAATATCTCATAATTATGATTACACTAATATGGTTGACACCTAAACTCCATATACATCACATAACAGCCCTAACAATTCTATTCAAATTAATTGGTAAGAAAAGCACGATACACATAGTTCTCTCACTCAACTGGATCTTCAATACTCAAGAGAAAAATTAGTATCAAAATATTCAAGTTCTTACGTGATCTCAAGTCACAAATAAATTCTTAAGATGCCTCAACAAAGGCAACTATTAAATTCATCAAATATCAAGCCTAAATTGTCCACCCCAAATCAACTTGCACAAAAACCTAAAATTTAGATCCCTTGAATTTAATACCATCACATCAAACCAACATTTATCACATAACAAAATAACTTCTCCCAAGTCACACAAATCAAGGACAAATACTCTCCAAAATTTACACATACAACTATTATACATCAATTTCTAAGCATCCACAAACAAGATCAAAACTTCCCCAAAGAAACAAATAATCGCATACTATTATAAGTATTTTTAAAACAGATTCCATAACAATATATCAATAATGAGGATTCCATACTCACAATAAGAGTCTATATAGAGTACAATTCCAACAATCTCTCAAAAATAAAATTAGAATTTCGAAACTCAAACACTTAGTGAGAATCAGGTATTACACATAAATAGCATATGAAATAACAATAAAAAAACACAATTATGTAAATACCAACAATTTATCAAAACGAAATCATCTCACAAAGATATAATAACATATCCAAACACTAAATAAAACTTGAGTAATTCACATAAATATTATATAAAAACGGAATGGGGGAAAAGATCTAATAAATACATAAATGTCAGTCATTCAACAAAACAAGTCCACTTCCCTTAGTAAACACAAAACCACCAAAATTTTTTATTGAAAAGAACAAGGAGATTGAATTAAAAGAAAAATGGAGAAATGAAATGGCAAATAAAGTTTTGAAATTCTCCTCAAGTTCAACTCTAACAAAATTCATTGTAGAAATTTCTAGGATTTAAAACTTTTAAAAGAAACGAACCATAATAAGATCAATAAATAAATAAGTTAATAAATAAATTCTAACAAGTCATCAAAACAAACCCACTCGTAAAAATAAATGAACTTTTCAAATAAAACAATCAAAAAGGTGAATAGATGATAAATTTAAAAACCTACCTCAAAATACGTCTCTAAAGAGATTGCTAAAGTAATAGTTTTCCTTAAATCTTTACCTTAAGGAATCGCAAAGTCTTAGAAATATTTAAAAGATAAAAGTCGTAATTAAAATAAAAGGATAATAAACAAAATCCATAACCTTCTTATAAGAAACTCATGACATGAAATTAAAACAGCACCAAATTCATATGATCAATGTATAAAAGCTTAATAAAACAAGATAACCCACAACAAAAATAATAAACTTAAAAACAAGGGATTTCATAATACAATTATTTTAAATAAAGGAATCAATAAATGAATGATTTAAAATAATAATATAATCTGAAAGACCCAAATTCTAATTTAAACAAAACAAAGGCATTAATAAATGCTCAACAACTTAACTAAATAAAATCAAATAATTAAAATCTTAATTACTACCCAAAAATAAAACATTAATAAACAATTATTATAATGACGTAAAGCAAAGCAAAGCAACCAACCAAAATTAAGATAATCTGAAAATGGTAAACAACAGGCATATTAAAATAAAAAGCACAACACAGCGAAATAAATATGAAAAATCTTACAATATATGTTAGTAGAAAAGACATAGAGAACGATTAGAATAAAAAATAGAGCCAAACAATAAACCAAAGAAATTTTAAAACAACAAACTTTTCTGGTACTATCCTTAGGTAATTTGTAGATTTACCCAGAGTTGAACTGTTCTAATACTACCTGTGACATCCCCAAATTCTCACTTATGAAAATACGAGAATCGAGACATCAGGATGATGACAATATGGGTTACGCACCCCCAATGTCAAGTGCTAAGTGTGTGAACACGTGACATGCATAAATAAAAGCAGCAGATAATTGAAGTTAATATCTAAGTACTAGAATTTTTTAAAATTATTTTACAAACCATTTTAACATAAATTCTCAAACAGGAGATTTAATATAGTCATCCGAAAGACAAATCATAGCAATACATATTTATAATAAGTGTGAAATAATTTTCCAAGATAACAAATTATAATAAATTACTCAACGGAGGAGCCGCCGCCTCAACCTTTGCGTTCAAGAATTATGACATCAAAAATGACATTGCAAGTAAAATTCCAAACAAACTACAAGATAATAAATATATCATGTAATAACAGAAAACATGAACAAGACACCATATGCATGAAATTTAAAATCATCCTTTCAAAATAAATAAATACATTAAAAACCACTACCATTTTCTCAGAAAATAAAACACATAAAACCATCATCTGATACTGTAGGCGGGAATCATATGCGGGACTCTACCACCATCCTTGCTTACCCTCATATTCATGCCAGTCATAAGGGCGTTATGTATCGCTGTCCTCGTAATGACTTAAACACTCTAGTCATAATGGAAGTTACGTATCTTCGTCCCCGATATGACACACACATCTCCAATTATAACGGGCGTTACGTATCGCCATCCCCGTTATAACCTGCACACTCTTTTCATAACGGGTGTTACGTATCGCCGTCCCCAATATGAAATACACACACTAATCATAGCTGGCGTTACGTATCGTCGTCCTCGTTATGACTTACACACGTTCATTTCATAGCGGGTGTTACGTATCACCGTCCCCGTTATAATACCGTCAAAATCGTTAAAATTCATAAACCCAATAATACTATAAGCGGGAATCACAGGCGGGATCAAACCACCATCCCTGCAGTACGTTTCCTTTAAAATCAATCAATCAAATCATTTTAATAAACCCAAAATCAAATGTTACGTAGAAACCTCAAATACCAAATATACACATGAACAAATGTGCCATTACACAATGCATACTACCATGTACAAAATATCCAATATTTAATAAATCCAATCATCAATCAAGCACAAAGTTGTTAATGCAAAATATATTTAAATTTCAAAATTAATTTGAAAAATATTTACAGCGAGTAAAAACATAGATATTTGAGCAAGCGCCAATCCTTAGCGCTCGTAGCGATTACTTTGTATGTTAGGCTATGATGCTCGGTTTGACACCAACATTTAGAAAAATACTCTTTCGAAGGTGGAAAATATCATAAAGGTAGTGGTGAGGCAGTGCAACCACCAGAAGGTGGCGGATCAGGCTCAAAATTGATAAAAATCCATTTTTGAGTTTGAGGTTGCATAAAAAATGTGGGGTTGTGGTTTGAGTAACTGAGTTAGGGGTGAGGTCGCTTGAGATAAGGAAACACTTTGGTGGCGACCGTGAGGCTAACGGTGGCGGCGGGCGGCGGCTGGGTTGCTCAATCCGTGGGTCTAAAACCCATTTCGGGTGGAGGAGAAAATAGCGAAACTGGGTGGTTTTGGGAGGTGGGTTATGCTCTCAAGAGTGAGAGGAGGTTGTTGATAGGTCGCTGGTGCCATGGGTGACGAAAAACGCAGGAAAAGCTAAGATAACCCATTTCAGGTTTAAGGCTCACGCATGGGTTAGGAGGCTGCCAGAGGTACACCACCGATGTAGGGGAGCTCGCCGGCATGCGAGGGAGGTTGTGGGCTGGGCGGTTTAGCCGAATAGCAGCCCACGGTGGTGCTAGATGGAGAGGGGAGTAATGGCGAAGGAAAGAAGAACAGGGGAGGGGGGTCGCACGCGGGGCTGTGGAAAACCAGAGAAGAAAAAGAAGAAAAATAGAAAAGGAAGAGGGGAGAAAAAAGGAAAAAGAAAAAGAAGGAGAATGAAATGGAGTCCAATTCTCATAACTTGGATCATAAAACACATAAAATCACAATATAAACATATATATATATATATATATATATCTATGTAAACCCATTCTAAAACACATTTCATTAAAATAAATAAAACACATCAAATAAATTCACATAATAAAATAAAGAAATTTAATTTCAATCATTAAAATAATTACCTTATATTAAAATTAATAAAAAAAGCAACGTAACTCAATATTTAAACATAAAAACAATGTAAAATTAATACTAACTAACTAATAGTTCAAATAATAAATTTTAAACAAATAAAACAAAACTAATAATATTATTAAAATAAATTAAAACAATCAACAACAAGAATAAAGAAAATACGTAAAAATATACGTAATTTGGGATCTCACATGATTTGCATAACTGTCACTCAAGAAACGTTGGGTAGTAAAGTATCAAAATATGTTAAATAAATATGACCTCCATACTATTAAGGTTAGTTTACATTTTATTGAATGTAAACTCTGTTCTATTGTAGATACTATAATCATTACGTTGACAATTGTACCTCATTTTGGCAAATGAGATTCTGTATTATCTCCATCCACATGTAGTAACAATTGCTGAAGATGTAAGTACTTCATGTTGTTTGCTTTTTTTTTTTTAAATGAGTAAATCGACTCATACCATTTGGATTATTGGGTTTGCATTAATGAGTTGGACTAAAGTAGTGTGTTTTGCATCAACACCGTGGTGGTTTGGGTCCTATTATCATTTGTTTGATGGTCAATCAAGACAAGCCTTTTTTTAGAGGGAATACAGACTGCTTGTGAAGGGGACCATTTACTAAAAGAGAAGGTTCATGTGTAAGACTAAGATAGGGTTTCAGCTTTACTGCTCAAGGTAAACAGTTGCTTAAAAGATTTTTATTCACCGACTGCCATAGGTGTATAATATAGTGTTTTGGGAAGTGCAATCACATAATGTAAGTGTTATGGGGGCACCCATTTGATATAATTATTTACATGATGAATGAATGAAGATCCTAGTGATATGTTTAAATTTTGTGTATTGGTAATTTGGTCATGTGCACATATTAGTTGTGGGCTGTGAAGTGAGTTTATTATGATTGATTATGCTTCAAATCTATTTATACTAGTTGATGATGATTGGCTTGTAAATAAATGAGTACGTAATATCAGGAGTTCAATCAGTTAGGGATATAAATTGTATTGCTAATTGTATTTTTTGATATGAAATTAAAACTGTATTGATCTCCAGAGGGCATAAACTGGATGTTAACAATTTCCTAAATTTAGTTTATGGAAATAAGCATGATTATTATCTTAGGAATATTTAGTTGCACCCAAAAATGGGGCAAAAAATGCATGTCCAGCATATAGCTCATGAAGGCATACGTCATATTCATTGGAAATTTGTATATTTATTTGTGTATATATATAGATAGAAATTTATATGTGTAGAGATTTGGTTCATATGTGCGTGGAACGAGTAATAGTACTGGCATTAACTATGGCAGAACAAATTGATTTGGCATCGTTTTCATGTCTAATTGCAGTAACTGATCACAGCCCCAAATTTTGAAAATCGCAGTAAAATGTCTATTGGGGCGAATTAAGCTTTGTATGGCGTGATATCGATTGGGTGTTCGGATCCATTGCAACGAAAATTCTCTTTATTGTGACTGCTAGTTTTGCCGCAATTCTTATTTGCCTGCGAACAAGGCATTCATCTAGAGCACACTTTTGCAGTGATTATATAGCCATTTGGTACGACAAGAATCCGTTGAAATAAGATAACTAGTTTAAGCGAATTAAATGTATAGCTCGCTTAGCGTATAAAGATGCGAACAATTGCAACCACCATGCGTCTATCCAAATAACGCAACGAATGGTCAAAGCCAACAATTTCTATAGCTTGTTCCAACAAAATTAGGCACTAAAATAAGGTTAAAATCTTGTAGTGAAACCATCATCCACTACAAGAAAATCATCACAAATTAGTGATTATGCAAATACTAATTACACTACAATAGATTTTGCCTTTTGTGACGGATGAAACCATCATTACGACTGTCACTTATAAGGTATCATCAAAAGTAATTTGTGATGATTTACCATTCAAATGTCAGAAAAAGGCTTTTTTTTTTTGTTTTTGGGAGTGACAGTTGGAAGTCTTCCTTAAGATGTAATGTTTGAACGTGCAAGCGAAAGCTTTAAGGTCCATAACAGCTAAGGTTGTCACAAAATTCTTGTGGAAGAATGTCATATGCAGATTCAAAATCCCTAATACCATAATCTCCGATAATAGGAGACAATTTGACTCAAATCACTATAGGCTAGCGTGGTGCCAGAAACTTGAGATAGAAATAAAGTAGTCATCACCGAGGCAACTTCAAGTGAATGGGCAAGTGGAATTAGCGAACAAGTTCTTACTTGGAATCTTGAAAAATAAATTGGGTGATCGCAAAAGCAAGTAGGTGGAGGAACTCTCGGAAGTCTTATGGGCATACTGAGCCTCAATCAAAACCCCAACAGGAGAAACACTCTTCACCCTAAACTTGGTAATGAAGTAGTTGCTGGGAGAACTTGTAATTTTATTCTTTATGTAATTTAATACTTTAATGTTAAATATATTTTAATTGCTATTATATTATTGGGTGTTTTGGGTTGGTTTATATTAATATTATTTTATTGTGTTTATATTTAAATATTAGAATATTTTATCTTCATTTAAATATATTATTTTCATGATTTAATGATAAGTTGGATTATGCTCTTATTATATGAAGGTAATGCATTTAACTTAATGCTTGAATTAAAAATCATTATTTTATTATGTTGGTATTTAAATTAAATTGGAGTAAAGTTTTATTTTAATTAATGTGTTTTATTTATTTTATTTAGATGTTTTTTGGATGGGCCTGTTTTGTAAGTGTTAATGGTTTTAATGGGTATAAGTTTTTGTTTTGAGCCTTTTATTAGTCTAGCCAGTAGCCCAAAACACATTTGAAGCCCAACTCATGACCAGCCAGCCCAACACCCTTATAAGCAACTCTCTATACTCACCGAAACGGCACCGTTTGGATTAGTGCACGGGCTTATTTCGGATCTTCTTCTTCCGCCCGCACGTTTTCCTCACTTCTCCTTATTTTTTTCTTCTTTCCCTGCTTCCATCACTGTTCAGCCCATGAACTCCAATGGATTCCCTCAGCTTTATTCTTCCTTTTTTCAGTCACGTGTGTCTCCTTCGGAAGCCTACCATCTGGTTGAATCTACACCTACAAATCTAGCCCCAATCCGTGTGGTACGTGCCCAGGAAAACATTGCAAGCAGCAGCCGACCAACTCATTTTTGCCTCTGTTTTTTCCGTGAAAACTGAGCATTTCTCCTCCATTTCGGATAAGTTGTCTTGATTTGGTTGTTGTAGACTTCACGTGAGTCATTCCCGTCTTTTTTTTTTTTTCCTGCTCTCTATTCAGGGGTGGAACTAAAGTTTGATATTTGGAAGACGATTGATAAAATATATAATATGTGTAAATATAAATAATATATATTTTTTGCATGTAATTATATAAAAAATAATAATTAAATTTTTTCTTTCTTCATTTATTTTATTTTCTTCTTTGAATTAGGAAAAAAATACTAGCTAGAGACTATTACAAAATAATAATAATAATAATAAATAAATAAACTTAAACTTTTCTTTTACATACTCAACGATGATCTTTTATAAAATAAAATTCATCTATTATTATTTCTGAAATGAAATTTTTGATAATTTTTTTTCTCAAAAAAATAATAAATGATAATTTTTTAAGTATTGGGAGACATTTTTTATTTTTTTTTAATATTTGAGGGAGTAATTTTAATTATATATAAAAAGATTATATATTTATATAAATTTTTTTTTAAATTTTGGCGGGGCGGTAGCCCCCCCACCCTTAGCTGTAGGTCTGCCCCTGTCTCTGTTGTTCGGGATTCATGCCTATTTAAGGTGTCGACAACCTATGTAAAACCGCGTCCGCAACTCTCTATTTCACCCATAAATCCGACTCCTTAATATTCTGGTTCTCCATTTCTTCTCCTTCTCATCAAACTAGAATATCTCCTCTTAAAAACCCTTCTAAATCCGAAAATTATAGTAGAGTTTTTAATGGATAGTTTTTCGCCGTAAAATGACCATATTTCAACGTTTACGATACTCTCGATAAGCATTTTCTCTAATTTAATTGATTAAATTATTTTGTGTTAATTTTAATTTATTTTTGTGGCACGATTTTATTTATGATCAAATGTTTAATTTAGTTAGATAATAATTATTTCTTTTACTCATTTACATTAAGATGATTAATTTATTTGATTGTAACATTTGGAATAATTATTTGAGTTGGTTAGATATATATATATATATATATATAAATATTGTTTTATTTATGTTATTTGTTTAATTAAATTGTTAGGTTTATATATTGTTTTTATTGATGTTACCATAATTTATTGGTGTTTTATTTGCGCCTAGATTTCAATTATTTTATTTTTTTTTGAGGTTAATACTTATTTGTTTGTAATGATTTTATACGTTGGCTTTGGATTTGATTATAGCGGTGAGTACATGGTTAGAAGCGAGGAATAGCTGTTCGGCATTTTCGGTAACTTCAGAAATTATTAGTATTTTCCAAATAAGTTTTAAGATTTAAATATATTTTTGCATCAACAAATATTGTATTTGTTTGACGTTGAGATTCGTTGGTTAATGTTGGAATTTATTAAATGTTGGATATTTTATATATGGTGGTATGCATTGTGTAATGGCACGCTTGTCATGTGTATATTTGGTATTTGAGATTTTTACATGAAATTTGATTTTGGGTGTTTTAAAATGATTTGATTGATTGATTAAGGAAACGTACTGCAGGGATGGTGGTAAGCAGGAATGGTGGTTTAATCCCGCTTGTGATTCCCGCCTACAGTATTGTTGGGTTTATGAATTTTAACAGTTTTGACAATATCATAACAGGGACGACGATACGTAATGCCTATTATGATCTTTGTGTGTGTATTTCATCTCGGGGACGGCGATACGAAATTTCCATTATAATTGTGATGTGTGCATATTATATCGGGGACGACGATACGTAGCGCCCGCTATGATTGGAGTATTTGAGTCATTACTAGGATGATGATACGTAACGCTGGTATGATTGGCATGAATGTGAGGGTAAGTAGGGATGGTGGTAGAGTCTCGTCTGCGATTCTCGCCTACAGTATCAGATGATGGTTTTATTGTGATCTATTTTCTGAGAAAATGATGAATGTTTTTATTGGAGGTATATCATTGGAATTTTTGGAGTGGTTTATTTATTATTTTGAGGAAAAATAATTGTAAGCCTCATGCATGTGGAATCTTGTTCGTGTATTTTGTTGTTGCATAAATGTGTTTCTATCCTTTGGTTTATTTGGGATTTTAGTTACTTGCGGTACCATTTTTGGTATCGTAGATTTTGATGCAGGAGACGAGCAGGTTGAGCCTGAGGAGACGACTCCGCCGTTGGAGTGAATTAGTGTAGTTGGTTTCTTTAGATAATGTTTACTTATTTATGATGATTATGTATTTTGCTTATTTGACCTTGGAATGATTGTATTAAATCTCCTGTTGGAGAATTTATATTAACTTGATTTATAATATTTTAAAATTATGGTACTTAGCTATCGACTTAATTTTATCTGCTGCGATTTTTATTTTATGCATGTTACGTGTTCACACACTTAACACTTGACGTTAGAGGCGCGTGACCCGTATTGTCATCATTCTGATGCCTCGATTTCCGTGTTTCGATAAGTGAGAATTTGGAGGCTTCACAGTTGCCCCCATTGAAGTTGGCTTCCCACACACTGAACCAGTAACTTTGGCCAAGCACAAAACGACCAAACTCTAAACGAACAATTGGACTTAAAGAAGCAAAAGAGGAAGTTGAAACCCAAAATATACTCAATAAGAGAAAAGTGGAAAAATATTTCAACAAATGGGTCAAGTCTAGATCGCTCAAAATAGGCGCCCTAGTCTTTAGAGAGATGCGTAACGACTCAAGATGAAGGAAAACTAAGCTCAGTTTGGGAAGGGCCTTACATCGTTGTCTTCAGCAACTGACCAAGATCATACAAAGTCAAAGACAATGAAGGAAAGGAATTGCAACACCCGTGGAATGCCAAACATTTGAAGATGTTCTACCCTTAAGAATTTATTTTTGTATGCATTTCTTTAAATACATCTCTTTATTAGTTTTCAAAATGTATTTCCTTATGAGATTTCTAGCAACAAAATATGCAAGTGTTCGAGCCTTTAAAGAGCATTCAACAAGGACATGGAGGTCAAAGAATCCCACAACCCAATCAACAAAGACATAGAGGTCAAAGAGTACTATGATCTATACAACAAAGGGCGTGGAGTTCAAAGAACCCCATGACCCACTCAACAAAGGTGTGGAGGTCAAATAACTTATGACCTATACAACAAAGGGCATGGAGGAAAAAGAATTCCACACCCTGTAAAGCAATGAAGAACAAACATTTATCTGGAATATGAAGTGCTACTCAAACAACATAAATAAAGTACTATTCAGTCAATGCTTGCTTACAATATAACTCCCAAAACAAAAGCCCCAGTAGTCAGCACAAAGAGATTACTAAAAGGAATGTACAATGCTCGAACCAAGGGTCCAACAGATTACTAAAAGGAATGTACAATGAAGTTGTTCACAATTGCATAGCATTGTCATTGACTTCTTTAAAAGTCTAGCCAAATGCAAATTTTGATGAATTTTATCAAAATATAGTTACATTGGATTCATTAAAGGGATCCCTTTAAAGCTGTGAGCTATAGTAATTTCACATCTACTTTCAAATATGAAAGTCTAATGTTCACCCACCAAAGCAGTTTTTTATTGGCTTTTAGACCCCTATTTACTTACAGAGATAAAATCAAAAATCAAAAATACATCTCAAACTCATCATTACACTTTCAATTTTTCGTACAAAATATAGTAAAAAATTCAACTTTTTCAAATTTCAAAACACTTTTTTCAAATCCCAAAACAAAACTAATATTAAAAAATATATTAAAAAAATATATTATTATTTTTTTAACTTTTATCTTATCTCATCTCTAAAAAAAAAAACCAGGCCAATCTCCCAAACTTTCTTTCCTTCTTTTCCCTCTTCTTTTTTCTTTCATCCACGCGATTTTGTCTCTTTGCCCTTTCTCTCTTCATCTCGCACCCCTCCCTCCTGAAATCATCCACCATCCCTGTGAGCGAGCATTTCCTCTACACCCAGTGCAGTAGCAGCGGTAGCTCAAGCAAGCGAGAGACAAGGTTCACCTTTCAGTTTCCCTTTTTGTCCATTTTCCTCTCCATTCAGACTGTTACTATTGAATTAGTGTGTGGATTTCCGCCTAATCACATTGCCCGCCTTTGGTTTTCGGTTTAAATTTCCAATCACCATATGCGAGTTTAAGGTTTTGATTTTTTTTAGTTCTTTTCCTCACACGGCCATACCCTCTCGGTGCTTTGAGAACCCAAACTAGTAGATTTCCTAACGCCTCTCTTCTCCTAGGCTCTCACTTATGAAATATAGATGATGAAAGTTTGTTTATGCACAGGGGCTTTAGAGTTTGTGCTAAGCAATGTGGCCTATTAATTTTGTTAGATTTGTAAGAATGACTTTGACTTGAGTTGAGTTATGACAAAGTTAGAAAACCTTTTTCTTTCTTTGGGTTGAGATTTATGGATTTGAGTTATTTATTGCGAAATCATAACATGAAATTTATTGGTTTGAAGAATTAGATATGTTGCCCAGATGACTAACACAAGAGGGGGGGTGAATTGAGTTGTATTTAAAAAAAATAACAATTATAAATCAAATATATAATATAAAATATAAATAAAATATGAAACAATAATAAATATAAAGAGGAAGGGTAAGAGAGAAGCAAACTCAGTATGTTAACGAGGTTCGGCCCCACTGCCTACGTCCTCGCCTCAAGCTACCTCTTGAGGATCCCCAAATCCACTATTCAATCTCCTTTAGGTGGAGATAGAAACCTATTACACCTTTAAGCAGCACCGCTCCAAAGAATCCGTGTAGAACACCCTCTACACTTCCAATCACCTCACACTTGGTGATTCAACTATTCCCTGTGTAGAACACTTTCTACACACACAAGGGTTATACACACCCTCTTACTTCCAATCACCTCACACTTGGTGATTTAACTATTCCCCGTGTAGAACACCTTCTACACACACAAGGGTTATACACACCCTCTTACTGATACAAGAATTGATAGTGGGTAGGCTATCAGGAAACACTCCTTAATGAGTGAAATAAGAACAATACAACACAAACTATATCTCTCTCAACAAGAACAAGAATTAAGGCTCAAAACTTTAGAAAAGAGAGAATGAGAGCTTTGAAAAAATGATGCAAAACTTAGCAATAGATGTGTAAGCTCTTGTTATGAATTTTGCAAAACTCAAGTGAGCTATTTATAGACAAATGATTTTTCAATTTCAAATTTGAAAAGATTCCCATATCAAAAACATCATCATTTACTTTTCAAAAATTTCAAATCTAATATTTTTACTTTTTGCATGTGACAAAAGGAGCACACTTTACTTTTCAAAAATTTCAAATATAATCTTTTACTTTTTGCATATGACAAAAGGAGCACACTTTACTTTTCAAAATTTTCAAATAAAGACATCTACCTTTTGCATAAGTCAAGAAAAGCATCCACCACTTTTGAAAATATTTAAATAAAACATGCACATGTGAAAGATGACAATCAATCATCTTAATATTTTCAAAGTTCAAACATTAATCATGTCATGCACATGTGAAAGATGACAATCAATTATCTTAATATTTTCAAAATTCAAACCTTTAATCATGTCATGCACATGTGAAAGATGACAATCAATCATCTTTCAAAATTTTCAAAGTTCAAGCCTTTAATCATGTTATGCACATGTGAAAGATGAAAATCAATTATCTTTCAAAATTTTCAAATTTAATTTTCAAAATATCATGCACATGTGGAAAGTGTATTTTAATGCTTTATGATAAAATAGTAATTTTGAGCCTTAATCCTAATTTTGAATTTTTAAGAGATTTACAACATTACTCTATGATTTTAATGTGAACTTATTCCCTTCTTGCTCATGCTTGCTTCCTTGATGCGCTTGATTATATTGTGTGGACAACTTGAGCTTGAGACTCCTTTATTCTTTGGATTCATTTGTTATCATCAAAATCCATTTGTAGATTTACATTAAACTTGAAATCTTGAGTTCAACAATCTCCCCCTTTTTGATGATGACAGATACTTGATAGAACCTGAAGCCTATATTAATACTTAAGCTCCCCCTGAGAATGTGCGTTAGTTTTTTAAGCAAAAATATAAATATAATTCCAAGCATATATAACAAGTTTAGCAATTTAAACAATATTAAAGTTCTAGTCTAAAACTTCTCCCCCTTTTGGCATCATTAAAAAGGAATCATAATTAACTCAATAAGATATATTCCTACAATAACCAATAGGCAAATAAAACGCTGCATTAGTAGAGACTGTAGAAATTAGAACCACCCGTGTCCGACAAAACTTGCAAACGTTGAAGCCGAATTTTATCATCTCGGTGCGGAAGAAGATTTAAATCCGCTTGATGTTATTGACGAATTAGATGTTTCAGAGATTTGAAAATGAATAATTAAAATTATTCGTGTCCGACAAAGACAGCAAAAGCTGCAGGTCTAGCTCTGGCAATGCGGTGCGGAGCCATGCATGTCCGACAAAACCTGTAAATGTTGAAAGTCTAACTCTGGCAATTCGGTGCGGAGCCACGCGTATCTGACAAAACCTGTAAAGGTTGGAGGCCTAGCTCTAGCAGTCGGTGCGAAAACAAATTTAAATCAATCGCCTGATGTTGTTGACAAACGGGTTTGAAGGCTCTGAGTTTCTATAAAAAAAATCATTTTCATCTATCGGATACAAAAAAAAAACATTACTTCTTGACCTAAGTTCTGTTTCTCCATAACGATAGAATGGCCGAACAATTTTCTTCTACTAATGTTCCAGACTTGAATCAGGAACCCTTGACGCATCAACCATCAATCTTCTCTCCTAAGGCCGTCAATGCCATAATAGGAGCAGAGAACCGTTTTTCTAGTAAGAAAACTTTTGACAATGTGTGTCTAGCATATCTTATATTTCTTTTGACTAATAAGATTTGAAGAGACAATAGTTTGTCTTGTTCTTTATGCTATCTCTATAAAATCAGTTTTAAAGTTCATCCGATTTGCATCAAATCTTACTCTCATCTCTATAACTCATCTGCATTCCTTCAATATTCTCGCTTTAAGTTTTCAATTCTTTTCTCAATGGCTCATTCTTCTAACATTCCTCTAGATGCATCCATGAGGTATTCTACATCTCAATCTCATGTCCTTTCTGCAGCTTCCATTGGCGCCATGTTGCAGCAAGAGAACAACAGTTTGGCTAATAAGCCAGACTCCGATGCTATTTACGACTTGGTGAGTCTCGGGACTCGCTACTCATCCTCTATTGTCGCTTTTTCCCAGCGGCTACAAGTCAAAAATCATGAGGTTGAAAAGCTTAAAGAACAAATTGTTGTACTTCAACGAATTGTTCAAGAGTCTCACACAAGGGAAGGAATCCTTCGGCAGAAGAATAAAAAGTTGAAATCTCTATTGGATTCTTCATTCCGCTTGCCAGTTCCCATGGATAGGGATGACATGATATTGTATGAAGAGAATGAGCGTCTCAAACATGAGGCTAAGAACCTCAAGTTTATGTAAAAGTATTTAAAAAAATATCTCTCTATTTTTATGAACTCTGATCTATCTTTTAAGAGATATTCATAACATGCATCATACCTATTTCTCTTCTAATCATAAATAATCTATCTTCTGGTAAGGGTTTTGTGAATATATTTGCTAACTGATCGTGTGTGTTTGTGAACTCCAGTACTATATCGCCTTTCTGCACATGATCTCAAAAAAATGATATCTTATTTCAATATATTTGGTCCGAGAATGTTGTATTGGATTCTTTGAAAGATTTATAGCACTTGTATTATCACATTTGATTGGAATGTGATTGTACATAATTTTAAAATCCTCAAGTTGTTGCTTCATGTAAAGAACTTGAGCACAACAACTACCCGCAGCAACATATTTTGCTTCAACAGTAGATAGTGCAACAGAATTTTGTTTTTTACTAAACCAGGAAACTAGTGCACGACCTAAGAAATGACATGTTTTACTAAAACTTTTTCGATCATCTTTGCAACCAGTATAATCGGTACCTGAATAACTAATAAGATCGAAAGAAGTGTGTTTAGGATACCATAACTCTAAGTCATTGGTATTGGCAAAATATCTAAAAATCCGCTTGACTGCAATCAAATGAGATTATTTTGGAAATGATTGAAAACGTGCACATAAACATACACTAAACATAATATCAGGTCTACTGGCTATCAAATATAATAAGTTACTAATCATACCTCGATATACCTTCGAATCAACTAGTTTACCGGATTCATCTTTATCAAGTTTAGTGGATGGGCTCATTGGTGTTCCAGTTTCCTTAGCACTTTCCATCCCAAACTTCTTCAGCAATTTTTTTAATATATTTTGATTGATTGATGAATATCCCACTTTTTGCTTGCTTAATTTGCAATCCGAGAAAGAATATAAGCTTTCCCATCATGCTCATTTCAAATTCTTCCTGCATAGTCTTAGCAAAAACTTGGCACATATTTTCATTAGTAGCACCGAATATTATATCATCAACATAAATTTGAATCAAAAGAATATCATCATTTTCGTATATAATGAAAAGAGTTGTATCAATTTTTCCTCTTAAAAAGCCTTTTTCAATCAAGAAACCACTAAGTCTCTCGTACCACGCTCTAGGAGCTTGTTTAAGTCCATATAGTACTTTTGTGAGTTTGAAAACATGATTTGGAGAAATATGATTTTTAAAACCTAGAGGTTGCTCAACATATACCTCTTCATTTATAAAACCGTTTAAGAAAGCACTTTTAACATCCATTTGAAAAAGTTTGAAATCTTTATAACAAGCATATGCAAGTAGCATTCGAATAGTTTCTAATCTTCCGACTAGTGCATATGTCTCATCATAATCGATTCTTTCTTTTTGATTGAAACCTTGGGTTACAGGTCGAGCCTTATTTCTAGTGATGATTTTAGACTCATCTTTCTTATTTCTAAAAACTCATTTTGTTCCAATAACAACATAATTTTTAGGTGTAGGAACAAATGTCCATACATTATTTCTTTCAAATTAATTTAGTTCTTCTTGCACAAATAGAATCCATGATTTATCAATAAGAGTTTCATCAATATTTTGGATTCAATTTGAGATAGAAAAAGTGTATGATTACAAATATTTCTAAGAGATGATCGAGTACTTACACCTCATGAAGGTTCTCCTAGAATTTATTCCGCTGGATGATCTTTCACATGTTTCCACTATTTGGTTGCATCTTGTACTAAGTCTTGATGATCTTTCCTTCTATTTCCATGATCTTCTCTTTTGAATTGTCTTCAAATATCACACATCCTTTTTCTTTAGAAGTGAAGTCAATGAATTTAGTTTTGTCTTCTGTCACGTATCTTGAGCATCCGTTGTCTAAAAATCATTTATTTTTACCTGTAGAATACTTCATGCATACCTACAAAAGCAATTAAAAATAATTCCCGGTACCCAAGTTCTTTGGGTCCTTTATTTATTAGTATTAGAAGAAACAAGATATTTAGGTACCCATATGGCCCTAATAGTCATTGTATTTTTTCTTCTAATAGGACAAGCAAGATAATTATGACCATTTCTATTACAAAAATTGTAAATAGCATGTGACATATATGAAGAACTTGAGTGATTATAATAGTATCCTTTTTTAACAAAATTATTTTTATGAAAAGAATTTTAAATATTGGATTTTGATGTAGAAGGATTATCAAAGAAGTTTTTATAAGATTTGTATTTTTGTTTTGGCTTATATCCCAAGCCTGCCTTATCAAAAACACATCTTTGATTACCAAGAAGTTTTTCAAAATTTCTTTTTCCATTCGTAAAGTTTTCAATAATATTTTCTAAATCAGTTTTCTTTTTCTTCAACTCAAGATTTTCATCTTTCAAAACGATACTTTCTTTTCTTAAAATATCAATTTCGTTTGTTAAAGAAGAATTTTTCTTTTTCAAAACAGTATACTTGATACCCAATTTTTCAAATTCCTCATATACCTCTTCTAAAACATTTTGCAATTCTTCATATGAAGGATCGTCAATATTATCAAGATTTGTTACCTCAATGTCATCTTTAGTCATAAGACAAAGATTTCCTGATTCTCCATTGCTTGCTTCACTATCTGAGCTACTTGAATCATCATTCCACGTAGCTTTCATTGCTTTTTTGCCTTTGTTTCGATCTTTCTTTAGCAGAGGACAATCTGGCTTGATATGACCGGGTTTATTGCATTTATAACAAATTAAAGTGTCATTTTTACCTGAATCTTTCTTGGAAAACTTATTGAAGGATTTCCTTGGAGGAGTTTTATTTTTCTTTAAGAACCTCTGAATTCTTCTTGTTATCATCGCAACTTCTTCATCTTTGTCGTCATTTTCCTCATCTTCATCACTTTCACTTTCATGTGGAACAGCTTTAAGTGCCAAGCTCTTCTTTGACTTTCCTTCTTCTTCTCCTCTTTTCAATGTGTACTCATGGGTGATAAGTGACCCGATGAGTTCATTCACTTCGAGCTTCTTGAGGTCTCTAGTTTCAAGAATCGCTGTCACTTTTGATTCCCAACGTTTTGGTAGAGAGTTGAGAATTTTTCTTACTATCTCCACTTTGGAATAAACTTTGCCAAGAGCTGTCAAGCTATTTATGATGTTAGTAAAACGAGTGTACATATTAGAAATAGATTCATCATCATTCATCTTAAACATTTCATATTCATGAGTAAGAATATAAATTTTTGATTCCTTGACTTGAGAAGTTCCTTCATAAGTAACTTCCAAGTTATCCCAAATTTCCTTTGCTGTAGCACAAGTCATTACTCTATTAAATTCATTACTATTGAGAGCATTATATAATAAATTCATAGCAGTTAAATTCAAAGTATAAAGTCTATCGTCTTCACGATTAAACTCTTCTTCTTCCTTTTTGACCTTTACTCCATCAACTACTTTTGTTGGAATATAAGGTCCATTTACAATACATTTCCAGATTTCTCGACCTTGAGCCTGAAGGAATATTCTCATTCTAACTTTCCAGAATGAGTAATTGTCTTCACAAAAGAATGGAGGTCGACTGCTAGATTGACCTTCACCAAATGAAGCTGCAATGTTAGCCATAAGATCTTAACTCAAAAGATAGTTAATCTTATAATAGAGCTCTAGCTCTGATACCACTTGTTGCCCAGATGACTAACACAAGAGGGGGGGTGAATTGAGTTGTATTTAAAAAAAATAACAATTATAAATCAAATATATAATATAAAATATAAATAAAATATGAAACAATAATAAATATAAAGAGGAAGGGTAAGAGAGAAGCAAACTCAGTATGTTAACGAGGTTCGGCCCCACTGCCTACGTCCTCGCCTCAAGCTACCTCTTGAGGATCCCCAAATCCACTATTCAATCTCTTTTAGGTGGAGATAGAAACCTATTACACCTTTGAGCAGAACCGCTCCAAAGAATCCGTGTAAAACACCCTATACACTTCCAATCACCTCACACTTGGTGATTCAACTATTCCCTGTGTAGAACACCTTCTACACACACAAGGGTTATACACACCCTCTTACTTCCAATCACCTCACACTTGGTGATTTAACTATTCCCCGTGTAGAACACCTTCTACACACACAAGGGTTATACACACCCTCTTACTGATACAAGAATTGATAGTGGGTAGGCTATCAGAAAACACTCCTCAATGAGTGAAATAAGAACAATACAGCACAAACTATATTTCTCTCAACAAGAACAAGAATTAAGGCTCAAAACTTTAGAAAAGAGAGAATGAGAGCTTTGAAAAAATGATGCAAAACTTAGCAATAGATGTGTAAGCTCTTATTATGAATTTTACAAAACTCAAGTGAGCTATTTATAGGCAAATGATTTTTCAATTTCAAATTTGAAAAGATTCCCATATCAAAAACATCATCATTTACTTTTCAAAAATTTTAAATCTAATATTTTTACTTTTTGCATGTGACAAAAGGAGCACACTTTACTTTTCAAAAATTTCAAACATAATCTTTTACTTTTTGCATATGACAAAAGGAGCACACTTTACTTTTCAAAATTTTCAAATAAAGACATCTACCTTTTGCATAAGTCAAGAAAAGCATCCACCACTTTTGAAAATATTTAAATAAAACATGCACATGTGAAAGATGACAATCAATCATCTTAATATTTTCAAAGTTCAAACATTTAATCATGTCATGCACATGTGAAAGATGACAATCAATTATCTTAATATTTTCAAAATTCAAACCTTTAATCATGTCATGCACATGTGAAAGATGAGTACAACTATTGCAGCTCCGCTATTGCAGTATTCTTGTTATAATTTGTTATTTTGGGAAATTTTTCTCTTTTTTATAAATATATATTTTTATGAATTATCTTTCGGAAGACAATATTAAATCTTCTGTTGAAGAATTTGAGTAAAATTGATTTGTATTATTTTAAGATTCTGGTACTTAGTAATTAACTTAATTTGTCCGTTGTGCCTTTTTATTCTACACTGTTGCTTTGTACAGACACTTAGCACTTGTCGTTGCGGTGTGTGACCCGTGTTGTCAGCATCCCGATACCTCGACTCCTGTGTTTCCATAAGTGGGAGTTTGAGGGTGTCACAACCCCTCATCTCTCCTCCCTTCTATTTTCGTTTTCCCTTTTTTTCCATTATTTCTTTTTTTGATGTTGTGAGTTTTACGTACCACTGGCTCGTTTTTTAGCCTTTGGAGCGCCAACGGGATTTGACAAATTGAAGCCCTCCAATGTCCAGGATACCAAATGCACCCCATAGAAGGCTTCTCAGGATGCCAATCTCTTAATCAAGGAGGAACCACAGCGATCAGAGCTGTATGTGTTACACGCATACTCCCCGAAGTGGAAGTTTGCTCTCCATTCGCCACCTTCTGTGCCCAAAGGGGGGGGATGTAAAGAAAATAAAGTAAAGAGATTTTGGGAAATGTTGCTATCTCAGATGATTACATTTGCCAATTACAAATGGCATATATATACACACTTAATTACAGCTTTAATATCCTATCTTTAAGACTCCTTCAAAACTATTAAAAATAAAAAATCGAGGTTACAATATTTGAATTCAAAACTCAGGATCTTGATATCCTCATCTTAACGGCATGACAAATTGCAGCAAGTTGTTTAGTGCAAAATCTTCACTTCGGCTGGCTTGATTTATTGCATGGGGCCACTCTAACCCATTAAATGCTTATCCGGATATCAACCCTTTGGGAGGTAAAGTTGTTGTTTCTCTAGAAAAGAAAGGCCTTGTCCTCGAAGGATTGTGTCCTCTTCTTTAAAAGAGCTAACAGCGGAACAAAAATGTTGGAAGATGGGCTGACTAGGTCAGGTTGTTGAGGGAGGTGGCAAAAGTGTTTTATTCTTCATTGGGAACTACCTTGATTAGAGGTTGTTACACCCCTTACATGTTTGGGTGGCGGAGGTTTTAAGACATCTCCCCCCAGATAAGACTTTTAACCAAACACAACCTTTTGATCGACTTGTTGGCAGCAGACACTCTTTCTTCTTTGACTTAAAGTTGGTCAAAGTGTTTGGCCTTTCCTTCTTTCGATTGATTTCCTGAGCTCTTCAATCTACACACCCCCTGAATCTGAATGGGAGGTCATAGACATTAAGGTTGGTTTGTAAATTTTTGAATTTGATTGGCAGCAATGGTTTGGTTAGTGCATCGGCTAACTAATCACGACTTGAGATGAATTGAACCTCCAATTGCTTGTTTGTTACTTGATCTCAAACAAAATAAAAATTTATATCAATGTGTTTTGTGCTAGCATGAAACACGGGATTAGATGAGAGATAAGTTGCACCACTATTATTACACCAAAGAATGGGAGGTTGTTGCATGGGTATTTGAAAGTTAGTTAAATTTGATTTAATCCAAGAATCTCAGCTGTCGTTTTAACCAATGACTTATACTTGACCTCAATGATGCTTATAGCCACGATATGCTGTTGTTTACAGCTCCACGACACTAGATCAGGTCCATGATAGATGCAAAAAGCTCCAAGTGATCTTTTATTATCCCTATCAGCTGCCCAATCCAAATCTGAATAGGCTTGAATGCAAAAACTGTAGCTTTTGTAATTAGCAAACCAGTTAATACCGTGTGCTTGTGGTAGCATAAGATCTTTTTGACAGCTTGCCATTGTATTTCAAGAGGATTATGTATGAATTTATGGACTTTGTGGACTTCAAAGGCCAGGTACGATCTTGTGAAAGCAAGATATTGCATGCTTTTGATTTGGATTGGGCAGCTTATAGACTTGCAGCCTTCTATACAACGATGCAAAATCTCATATGATGCATTTAACATTTTCTATTTACTTCCATTAAAGTCGGGAAAGATATCAACCAAAGAGGTAGAAGTCCAAGCTTTGTTTTGGCATGTACTCATAGATCAGCATTTGTTCATCTCTTTCAATGCAAAATCTCAAAACTCGCACCAAATTTACTTGTTGTAGTTTTGCAGTAAGTATAACCTCAATCCTGAACTCCTCAAATCCTTGAGTAGATGTCTTTTGTGACACCCCGATTTTTTTTTTTAAAAGGATGCACCTAAGCTTACTATTTAAATACAATGCAAAACGCAATAGAAATAGGTAAATCTCAACATATGCAAAAAGATTTAACTTTTGCATAAATAGATCACATAGCATAATAAAACTATAACTTTCAAAATCTCACATTTATCATAACATATCGTATCTAGGACTTACATAACCCAGTTAATTTTCTTCTATCAAATATCATCTCTTACTGCCATCTAATACTTTTGCTATTCCACTTGATCACGTACATGAGATCATTCTCTTAAGAGATGAGTATTCTGTAGGACCCTCGGGGCTCCTCAGAATCTCCTGTGATGTGTAAGTCTCATGACAATTTATTTACTCCTGCAACACCATCTGTCATTCCATAAATAATGATAGATAAAATATAAAAGAGTGAAATTTCTAAGAAATCTCAGCAAATACGTAGTCAACGAAATAAGGTATAGATAACATAAGAACTTATCATACATGGTAATGCTTAGAGACATATCTTATGAAAAGACTTTGTGAGACTCATGCATGTCGATGACCAACCTTCATATGCAAACTTAGACCATACTTGGACCCACCACCTTGTTCTTGACACTTATATTTCTTTATTCTCTTTCTTAATCATGTGGGTTTTACTTATTTTTTTTTTATCTACGATGGATGTTACATATCGCCGTCCCCATCGTGTTTCTTACTTAATGCTTACCCTCGACAGGCGTTACGTATTATCGTCCCTGCCGGATCTTACTTATTTCTTTTCCTCTATGGACTGTGACGCCCCCAAATTCTCCTTAAAATAACACGAGAATCGAGGCGTCGGGATGATGACAACACGGGTCATACATCCCAACAACACGTGTCAAACGTGTGTGCACACGTGACATACATAAATAAAAGGTCGCAGCGAAAAATAAATTAATATCTAAATACCAGAATTTTTTGGAAATATTTTACAAACCAATTTAATAAAAACTCTCCAACAGGAGATTTAATACAGTCATCCAAAAAATACAATTTAAACAAATACATAATTATAAAAAAGGGGAAAATAAATTTCCCGAGATATCAATTAATAACATCACCTCAATAGCGGAGCCGTCTCCTCAGGCTCGGCCTCTCCAAAGTCTGCATCCAAACAAAACTACGACGCCAAGATGGCATCGCAGGTAAGTACAACCCAACCAAACCAAAAGACAAAAAAAAACATTAATGCCACGACAACAACCAAGAACAATTACCATATGCATGAGGCTTAAAATCATTTTCCTCAAAGTCGATGAAATGGCCACACTCATCAAAATCCCAATTTAATCCACAAGAAAATCACCCATCATTTTCCATAAAATAATATCCTCAAAATCGATCATACCGGGCGTTACGTATCGCCGTCCCCGATATGATTTACACACACACCCAAAATCATAATGGGCGTTACGTATCGCCGTCCCCATTACGATCCACACACACTCATTTCATACCGGGCGTTACGTATCGCCGTCCCCGATATGAAATGCACACCCGATGACCATAATGGGCGTTACGTATCGCCGTCCCCATTATGTCATCCACACACTCACACGCTGATCACAACGGGCGTTACGTATCGCCGTCCCCGTTATGACTCAGCCCAAAACCAATAAAATCCGCTAAACACAATTTAAATCCCATTTTCCATCTCCAACACATGAATATCCAAAATCATGCCAAAATCCACTTTCCAAATATTTTCATGAGCATGCGCGTAAATACACAATGCAGACAACTATGCACCAAATAGCCAACAATTAAATAATCCAATCAACCAACAAATACCAACATCAACCATCACATATCAACAATAATCAAATACAACAACTGTTGATGCCAAAAATATATTTAAATCTTAAAACTTATTTGGAAAGTACTTACAGCGGTAAAAACGCACTTCCTTGAACAACGCCAGTCTGCAGCGTTTGTAACGGTCACATGTACGTTAGGCTAAAACACTCGGTTTGACACCAAAATTTAGGGAGGTACTCATTGAAGGGTGGGGAATCTCATGGAGGTGGTGGTGTGGCGGCACAACCACCGGAAGGTGGCGGATCGGGGCCAAAAGGGGTGAAAACCCATTTTCGGGTTTGGGGTCGTACCGGGAAGGTGAGGCCGCAGTTGGGGAAACTGAGATAGGGGGTTGACCGGCTGGATGAGGGGAGTCGAATGGTGGCGGAGGTGAGACCTACGGTGGCCGGACGGCGGCGCGGCGAAGAACGACCCGTTTAAGGCCCATTTCGGATGAAGGGGCTAACCGGCGACGATGGGTGGCTTTGGGCGATGGTTTATGCTCGCCGGAGGTTGGGGAGTCTAGTGGTGGTGGTCGGAGGCCAAGGGGTGGCCGGCGATGGCCAAAAAATGCAAGGGAAACAAAAATGGCCATTTCGGTTTTGTGGCCGTGGAGGGGCGGTGGGGTGGCCGGCGGTGACACCACCGGTGCCGTTGAGCTCGCCGGCACGAGGGGAAGGTAGTGGACTGGGCGGTGTCGCCGGTGGGTGGCCGGCGGTGGTCCTGGGGCTAAGGGAGAGGAACGACGAAAGGGAAAGGGAGGCAGGGGAAGGGCTGGGCACGCGGGGAAAGCAGAGGAAAAAGGGGAAGAAAAAGAAAAAGAAAAAGGAAAAAGAAAAGAAAAGGAAAAGAAAAAGGAGAAAAAGGAAAAAGAAGGGAAAAAGGGTCCAACCAGAAAAACACAACAAATTAAATAAAAGCAGACTTTAAATACTATAATTTTAATATCAATAAAATAAAATATTTAAAACCCCAACAATATAAATAAATTAAACCCAAGCACAATATTAATTATAAAACAATAATTAATATAACGAAAGCAGATAAAATAGATTCACATAATAAAAAAAAGGAATTTAATTCCACTCATTAAAATAATTAACTCATTAAAATAAATAAGAAAAGCAACGTAACTCGATATCAACTAATTAATAGCTCAAATAAATATCTTAAATAAATAAAATATGACCAATAATATTATTTAAATAAATTAAAATAATTAATACCGAGAATAAAATAACGTGTAAAAATACACGTAAATTTGGGATCTCACATGGACGTTACGTATCGTCGTCCCCATCAGGTTTCTTAGCATGACATGTCAGTTTATTCATACATAACTCTTCAATCTTCCGGGCGTTACGTATCGTCATCCCCGTCTTGACGAGTCTTATGTTAATCTTCCAAGCGTTATGTATCACCATCCTTGTCCTAACACGGAAATACTTATCATAGCGTGTGTTACGTATTGCCGTCTCCGCTCTTCATGTCAATCACACAAGCGTTACATATCGCCATCCCCTTCCTAACATGATTAACTTAACATATGACAGGCGTTACGTATCGCCGTCCCTGTCATTGTATCAGTCACCTGGGCGTTATGTATCGCCGTCCCTGTGATGACATAAACATTATTATCATACAACAGACATTACGTATTGTTGTCCCTGTCGACACGTCAGTCATACGGGCATTATGTATCGCCGTCCACTTGTAAAGTTTTCTTACGTATTTTCTTATAACAGACGTTATGACTCATGACGACACATATGTGAAATAATACAACATAACCACAACCTTAGACTTTCAACATACATATCTCATGTCCTTCACCTTATGACATGAATAACCATACCAAGTTAACATGCGTTATGCATAAATGCATTTATGTCACATCATTTTGAAGTATTAGAACATAACAAACGATACTTGAATAAATTATTACAAAATCATGGATGACCAATCACCTTATAAATACAACATCTTATTTTTTCTTGACTTGAATCATACACTCTTCAGTTAAGGAAAAACTCAAAATCAAACATAATAGGGTATCTCACTTGAGTAAGGTACCGAGCGAGTGTCGAGCAAAGTCTCGAGTTGTGCTTCGCTCGAGCTAAACATCGAGCGAGGGTCGAACGAAGTCTTAGGTTCGATGGTTTTCCAATATAAAATACACCACTTTTCATATAAATATTATTTTTATTTATTAAAATAAAAATATAAGTTCTTCTAATCTTCTTAGCACTATTCATGGCAAAACACACAATCCCAAAACCTATTAGATTTCATTTTAGCACATAAGCATAATTTAAGCTCAAACAAACAACATACATGATCTAATCACTAAATCACTTATTCTATATCATGATTAAGTTAAATTGTATACTTACAAGTTTTTCCAAAACTTAGAGTGGTGATTGAACCAAGCCCTTGCATGATTTCTCTTCAAACTTACTCAAAAGCAGACTTTGGTATTATTTGGAGATTCAAGGGTATTAGGAAGGTTTTTTTTTCCTTCTCAAGTTAGCCGTTTGTTCTTACTTAAGGGGATTAAGAGAAACCACTACATATATATATATATATATATATATATGGAGAGGGGTGAAACCTTAACGAAAAAGGTAGAACTTCTTGGCTTAGAGCATCTAGATACCTCTTCTTTTGCCATGTATAAGCTTCTAGCTTGTTATAGGTGAAATGATTTAGTGAGTCATATGGATATCCAAGGGTCACTTTGTTGAGCTTCCTAAATATATTCTTGATCAATGGCTCAAATAGACCCAAATCACGTGGGATAGAGACAAAATAGTATGATGGTTTCTTCCAATGGGATGCATCCGGCCACTTTCTTCCCAATTAAGCCCTTGATCTTATTCGATTCTTTAAAAATTTAAAAGATAGAAGTTTTAGATAATCATCTTAATATTCTATAAGATTTTGAATCATCTTATTCCGAGATCATATGAGGGATACATGCATCATTTACCAAAACACGTCAAAACCACCCGATAACACTTAATCCGAGTTTACCATTTGTTTCCTTTGTTTTCTTGTCAACCAAGGCTTCTAGATGAGTTAGTATTAACTTGCACACATGTTCCCATACATGTCAAGACCTCAAAAAGTTTGATAATCAATCACAATTTTCGTCACATGGCCAAAGATGAGACAATTTCTCTAAGTCGATTACCAGTTGACTCATATTCTTGTCTGCCCTCTTCACACCAACTTTAGTCCTTGATAAAGTCTTTATCTTCACGAATCCAAAATATAAAAGTTATCTATATATTTATATATATATATCTAGCTTAAAGTTCTATAAGAACTGGAATCATTTCATTCAGAGCTCATATGACAAATTTATGATTATTCTACTAAAAGTCGACAGATTAGCCCAAAAACACCAATTCGGACACACCAATTGTTTGATAGATGATCATTCTTATTTCACACGAAATTATCTAGA
Organism: Platycarya strobilacea; assembly: GCA_036898215.1. Classification (NCBI taxonomy): domain Eukaryota; kingdom Viridiplantae; phylum Streptophyta; class Magnoliopsida; order Fagales; family Juglandaceae; genus Platycarya; species Platycarya strobilacea. The sequence goes on along the minus strand of CM072559.1, from coordinate 3,091,009 downwards.
GAAAATCTCCTCATTTTACATATTTCTACACACTTTTCCAGATCTTAGGATAATTATGAAAATAATTCAAAAACTTAATCTTATTCAAAGTCCTTAGTCAACTTCAAAGTCAATGCCTATTATGTTCAATTGGATTCTGCTTATTCAATCTCAATTTTGTATTTTATTAAGTCTATTTCTCTTAAAACTCAAAACATAAAAGTTGTATATATTTCTCTTATCTTTTCATAGCCTCTTGAATCATTCTAATCCGACATTAAATGAACAAGTTATGTCTGATTTATCTACAGGTGTCGAATCTCTACCTGTATCTCGCTCGAGTCAGAAGTCAAGCAAGAGTCAAATGAGATTTCAGGTTGTATCTCGCTCGAGCCAGATGTCAAGCGAGAATCAAGCCAAATCTTTGCTACAAACTTTCCAATTGTCATAATTTACACTAAATTTCTCCAATATTAATAAAAGTTCATAGGAACTTCATACATATATCCAAGATTCTCTAAAATAATCTTATAGAAACAAAATCATGCCAAATAAGAAAATTAAAAGAACACTTAAAAAAATCCAGGTTATCACATCTTTGAAATCTTTTTATTGCTATTTCTTGCCCATTTGGTAATACACCCTGACAATATAAAATAATATCCATCATAGTATATGTCACTTGACAAAATACTTCTTAAATATTATATTCATGGTGGTAGAGAAATGCCACAACATCAATTCCACTACTGCTGAAAAGATATTATTCAATGGGAATGATTTTGGATAGATTCATCTTTCTCCTAATTTATTCTAGTGTCAAAGTCGAAGCTCATCTAATGATATTGCTAGAAAAATGCTACGACGCAAACTCTATTTTTTTTTCTTTTAATTTTGATGCTTGACCACAATCTGAACATTGACAGAAGTTTACCCTGTAAACGGGACCATAACCTCCTTGTCCAAGTTTATTTTCAGTTGGAAGTTGGTCGGTAGCTGCCTCATTGTCTCTTAAACTAAAGACTTGCAAATTAGGAACATTGTTGTTGAAGTCTCCTGCAGCTTCTCTATGGTTGATTTTGGACCCTGAATCTTTAGATGTAATAGCCATACCTATATTTAAAAAGAAAATGAAAAATAGGAAAAATGGTGGTTAATTAATAATTAATCCTTATACTTCCATATGGTGATTACATGTAGTGCCAACAAAGTTATCTTTTGATTTGTGCATTCTTATTTTGAAGTAACAGACTACAAGGCCTAGTAGAACAATGCTAGCAGTTGTTTTCAAAGACTCAAAATGATCACTAATAATCTCCTCTTGGACAGTCAATTGTTTTCTTCCTCTTGAGCTGATCATGTGACTCATTGAGTTAATGAGAGACCAATATACCAACAAAGATCTTTAAAAAATGGTAATTCAGATTTTCAATCTGATGATACTTCTGATGCACAGGTAATTGGATGTTCATATGTTTTTGCTTATAAAAAGATACTGGGTAGTTAAATCTTTTGATAATATCTCTACCATATGTCATGGTAATTAAGATCTAACTTTTTGGTGTAGATTATTGAAATCTAATCTCTAGCTAGCACTACAAGAAAATTGGTTATCTGTAGCCAACTATTCTTTGTCAAAATTGCTATTTTCTGGCAATTTTTGTAGCGAATAATCATCTTCGTAGTAAATAATCTGTCAAGGATACTAATTTTTTTTGTAATATCTCTTCCTTAGACAACCACATAAATCCATGAAAAATCAATTTTTTTAGGGCGTGCCTAGTCAGGACAAAGTTGGCACATAAAAAAGTAGGAATAAGAAAAACAAAAAACAAACGAAAGAATCAACAGAATAAAATAATTATTACACAAATATTTTTTTACAGTTCAACAGAGGAGGCCATTTCAATCTTTGTTCCTAAGAATTTTAAGCTTTTTAATTTCTTTTAACAAAGATGATAATTCAATTTGAAATTTCCTATGTACCCCTGATTACACATGTTATTGCCAAACAAATACTATTAGTACTGATTAGTAATCAACATAAAACATTAAAAACATTAACACAATTATTTAGTTACGAAGGGAAACCGTTTGAAGAACTCTTGAAAGGTAAAACCTAATAGAGCAACCAAATTCAAGAAAATCAATTTTATTGATTTAGAGTTTTATAAGTAAATTGTTTACAAAACTCTTGTAACCAACACATTTACCCAAGACATGCTATCTGCTTGTCTTCTACCAAAGTAGTCAGCCAGAACCTCGGATATTCCAATCTTTGCATTTTCTATTTGAACTTCCAATGGTTGATCATGAACACTTTTACTCCCCTTTGAGTATGCCCTCACTTAAACCCTCGTAATGAGTATCACGGAAAATCATTCTCTCAAGAATTTTCTTTCACACAATCACTTAAAGATCTGGGCAAACTCTACCCAGATCTTCAAGTTCTCAATATTTCTCAAAGTGTACTATTGAAGTGTTGATTGAAACTTTCAATCGACTTCTTTATAGATAGGCAACGTAGTTGCAGTGATTGATTTGGAGACGGACTTTGTTGATAGATTTATCCACATTTTCAATCTGTTACATTACTAACTATTTTTGAGCAACTCAGGATCATTTTTTCCAGATATTTTTTTAGTTCAAATTAGATTTAGTTTTTTCAATAAAGCTTGCATATTTATCTTCTTCAACTAACTCTTAGACTTGAAACTTACATAAAACTTTTGTAAACTCTTATCTTATAATTTAAACAAGATTTAATAAGAATTACAATTCAAACAGTTATCCTTATTGGATAACTCTTATTTAAATACTCATCCTTATCAGATGCACTCCTAGAGTCCTACATAAAATTATATTCATCCACGAATTTGAATACAAACTCATCTAATCCTAGCCAACCATATATTACATTTACACAACTCAGTTTATGAATCCTGAATTCTCCTAAAATTCAGGCAACTAGATTAACGTCCCACTATTATTATGCAGAGGAAGAATCAAAATACATAAAAGCGAGTGCACCATCTCCTACCTGCTCGAGAAAGCTCCCAATTGTCATCATATGGGACTTGCTTCACAATGTAACCAAGTAGCTTCTTCTCCTTAGCATAAAAAACCTTAATTTTCACAACTTCAACATCATCAAGCCCAATCCAACTCGATCCAACTATGTAGTATTTAGCTACGTCTGTAGCATTATACATTATAGCAGCGCTCCATATCTCTGAATGTAGCTCTTGATGTCCTTATAACTCATGGATCCAACATCTGTATGGATGGACCTGTAGCAGGTGTGCCTATTGCACTGTCTTTGGGATTCTTTAACATCCCGGCACAACCATAGAAAGGCAAACCCAAAACAACTGACTTGCAGACAAGCCTTTTCCAATACATGCACCAATGCCATAATCTGTGTTAGATTGACTTGATGGGTCATACAAGGCTGCATGAGCACCCGTAATTTCTGACCACTCAGGCATATATTAGTCAAACCTCATGAATTGCACCCATCTCAAGTAACTCCTGATTGAGTCAACAGGGAAAGAAACACTTTCTACATCTAGGGAGTATTGAACTGCAGCGATCAAGATCAATTCTTTCTGGCTAGAGTTCTTTGCCTCAGAATTCAATGCATCTCGCCACTCCTAAAAAAGTAATCCCATTTTGTTCATGTCTGAGCTTGTGTTTGCTGAAACCCATGAAAGGCCTAGGCCTTGGAAACCATAAAGCCTCGCTATTTTTAGTGAAGAGTCGATGAAAGACTTTCAAGAGTCATTGCTAATCCTCAGTCAAAGGGTTGTGTAGTTTGCACTTCCTCTCGCAATAGAAAGAAGGGTCATGATGGATGGAATCTTTAGTTTAACAGTTTTGTGAAGGTGGAGAAGTATTTCTCAGTTGTGGATGAGAAAGAGAGCTTGTAGGAGGAAGAGTTTAAATCAGCAAAAGCGTAAATAAGGTGATTAAATAAGATTGAGTTTATGTTAGAAATTGGGAACTCGCTGCCATAGTACCAGTAACCAGCTTTCACCCTAGTTTGTGCCCCTGAAGGCTTCAATTCTAAAGACAAAAACATAAGGAAAACAACAATGATAGTTTTGGACACCATAAAGCTAAGGTTATATGTTGAGAGTGGCTTGAATTAAATCCACTGTCATTTTTCTTAACCCTCGCTCAACAATCAGTTTGAATGAGATGCCAGACACTAACTTCGATTTACCGTCGCTCAACATTCAGCTCGAGCGAGATGTCAGATAATGACTTCCCTCAACCCTCGCTCGAGGATCCGTTCAAGTGAGATTCAACCCTAGCCGTCCACTTGATGGTCTCATTTTGAGCTAATGTTCTACAAACTTAGGTTGCGCTGTTTAAAATAGTGTCTCGTTCGAATGAGTATCACTTATATAAGGAATGACATTCATTTGAACGCCGCTCAGCTTGCTGCTTCATTTCATTTGTCATTTTGAGAGTTTTGAGTGTATACACATGAGTTGAGAGCTATACACGTGAGGTTGAGTGATTTCTTTGTAGAATCTTGTGATTCAATTTCTGTACTCTATTTTTATTCAATAGTGAAAGTTTGAAACCGACGGACGTATGTTTATAATAAGCCGAACCACTTATAATTATGTTTATTATTTTATTTTCTTATTATTGCATCTACTACGTCACTTCTTTATTTGCTATTTGTTTACCGATTTATTTCCAACATTATATACCTTTGTTATACTAAAGGAAGCAAGTGATTTCCATGTCATGGGTTGGAGAGCCGGATTACTTTTTTGAGGAAGATCTCTCCCCGGATACAATTGGAGAGGAGACATCAAATTAATGCTGCTTAGGTGCATATATGTCTAGAAAATGAGGAAAAGTTAAACTAAGCCAAAATTTTCAATGGGTTTGACCTGTACAAAGTTGACTATTTGGCTGTTAACTATGATAGCAGCATAATATATTCCCATTTATATATAGATCAGTACCAGATAATATTCCCAGATCAATCTTTGAATATCTAAAGCTAGCGTAGTTAACCACAAGAAAGAACATAGATTACATGATTACAATTTACAATAATAATATTTTTAAAAATTAGACAATAACTAATAATAGACTTAAGTTGCATATTACACTATTGATTGTAACATCCGTATTCAATACCCTAAGGAATGGGTGATGGATAATATTATCGAGCCTAAATTAATATTAATGGATCAATATTTTTAGAACCCCAATTGAGTTCTAATGGATAATTATGAAAAGTCCATGATTTTATAAAATTTATTTTGGTGGATTCTGGGATTTTATCAAATTTGATTATTGGATTAAAGCTAATTTTATATTTATGGAACAAGTGAGTCAAATTTTATTGGTATTAGGCCCAATAATTTATTTAAAAGCCTAAAAGTATTTATTTTACATGTCGAGCTCATTATTGAAATTAAGATTGGCTTAATACGATTGTTAACCAACTTAGTCTATAAAATAATATAGGGCTGTACAAAATCGGATGGGATTAACCATTGTCGATCGGAGTCAGGAATCAGTTGAATTGGTGGAGAATTGGTGGGCAAGCACTAATAGATGGTAGAAATCGAGGTCAGCCAATTCAGTTTCACTTCAAACTGCCAAATCGACCGAAGTAATGTGTGTGTGTATATATATATATATATATATATATATATATATATTATTCTTACGTCAAAGATATGATGTCACTTAAGTGAGTTAAACAGCGTCATTTATGATTTAACACTTAAGATTAAAAAAAAAAAATTAATATGAAATGATGCCGTGTCTGATATAATACAACCAAACGGCATCACTTTTTAGCTAGGTCTTAAAAACCTCAACCCTCTACACCCTTTTTTCCGTCTCTTTTCTTTAGCACTTTTCTGACACATAGTACCGTAAAAAAAGGATCGGACCGGTGGACCGAACCGGATCGGTTGTCCCAGACTGAGATCGAATAGGACCGAATTCGGTCCGGTTTAGTCCAAATTTTACATGCACCGATTAATTCCGGTCCGGTCCCGGTCCAAAAGATTTCTCCCCCTAGACGGGATTGGATCCGACCGAACCCCACATATATATATATTTATATATGTATATATAAAAATAGTATATAAATTATAATATTAATATTAATATAAATTAATATATTAATATATAATATATATTAACATATAATATATATTAACATATTGATATATAATATATACTCTTATAATATTAACATATTATTATTTATTGGTTGACTAGTTGTAGTATAAAAATATAAACTATAATATATCTATATAGAATATTAGTAATAACTTATAAGTAATAAGTGTATTATTATTATTTAATATATTATTTCTAATTTATCACTATTTACTAATATATAAATATATAATATACACTAACATATTAATATATAATATATACTCTTATAATATTAACATATGATAATTTATAGTAGTTAAATTTGGGCCAAAAAAATATTTGATCATTGTAGAATTTTAGATTAAATTTAGCTCATTAAATCATATGGGGTACCCCTGGACCGGACCAGTATGGACCGAACTCCTGTTCGGTCTGGTCCAGAGTAAGAGAATTTTTGGACCAAATAGAATTGGTCCACAAATTTTCCAGACCGGACCGAACCATTTACACCCCTACTCACACATAGTTTTTCCCTTAAACCTCTCTCAATAGTCCCTCTCGCAAACGGTGGAGCCCAATCGCTCACAACCGTTGCCATTGCCATGGGGCCACCCGTTGAAAATCTTCCTTCTCTGTTGCTGATTCCAGACTTCTTTTTGAGCCCCAACCTTTTAGGTGATGCTATCTTCTTCCTTTTATTTACTTTGAAATCATATAATGGATTCTTGGAGTAGGAATGTTGTGAATTGTAAATATGTGATCAGCATACCAGCATTAGATTAAAAATGGATCCCAAACCATCGAATCAGTCAATACCGACCGTGGGATCTCAGCCAATTTTCTCTTTTCTAATTGGCCAGTGCCGGTTCCGAGTGATTTAAAAATCTGTGGGTTCGGTTTTGGGTGTAGAACAAAACGAGCCGACATGTCCGATTTTCAACCCTAAAGTTATAGACAAGTTTAAAATTTCAGTTACTCTCATTCAATGGGCCAATCTATTATCTTGAGTCCAAATAAAGATCCAAAAGACCTTAGTTATCATCAGCATGGCCCAAACAATTTGCAAGGCCCACGACGGAACTACCTTGCATAAAGAGTCCACCTTTGGGCCGATCATGGTGTAAACCTTTCCCTTCTATAAGGATTTCAGGTTTATTAACTTTTTTTCAAAAGAAATGCATGAGACGGGTATAATATCGTAGTTTTCGTCAAAAAATAAAAAATAAATAAAAAATAAAAACAGGTGTAATCTCGTAGAACTACAAATATTATTTCACTTGTTGAAGAAAAACCGTACGTAGCGGCTCACTTATTTAAGTACTTGCATTTATAAAAATTTGTCTAGCACTTCCTAGACTAAATATAGGACTTTTTTTTTTCTCTAATGAATAGTATTAAATCTATATAACGATTAAGATTAAGGCTATTATTCTATTCCCTTTAGCTTGTATAAATGCTTGCAGACATATTTCTGAATTTTTAAAAGTCAATTCAACTATTTTGATTAATTTTATCCTTTAAAACTCACATTTTATTCTTGGAATTCTTATTCATTTTGATTAATTTTTGGAAAGCGAGTTCTAGCTAGGATCCCAAATTTAGTAAATGAGATCAGGACTTTAAATGAATGAATTAAGAGCATGAATTGATTTGAACCAATGAACAGATCTCATGATTCCTTTTTTATTTTATGCATATATTACATGATATCCAGTAAATATTTTTTCTTGTCTAGATCATATAATGTTGGATTTCAAGGTTAAACTTTGTAAACTCATAAATGAAAAACTATACCAAGATTTGTTAAGAAGCCACTAAAAAACAACAAATAACCAAAACAAGAAATGAACTAAGAAAGAAAATATCAAACACAAGCAATTAACGTGGTTCGATCCTTCCGGATCTACATATACAACGGGAACTAGTTAGAGATTTCTTATTGATGCTTCATAAACACAAATTCCAAAGTTTGTGATTCAAATCCCTCAATAGATTTCAACTTCCCTTTGTATCTCAAAGTTGCTCTTTTTCTCTCTGTTTGTGACCTAACTCAGCCTTGCAAATTTGATAATTGCTAGGGTGCCCAAAAGTCTCCTTTTATACATCCTCCAGCTAAAGGTAAAGTAATGTAACCCTAAAGCATATGAGATTAATACATGTGGTCTTACAAATGACCACAAGATTACATTTAATATTATAGTAGAATTACCAAAATGTACATAGGCAAATTAATTAACACACTTATATAACAATCTCCACGATGTCAATCATTTGATCTTCAAGTCTTCTTCTCCTCTAGCCAATTCCCACTTTCATCCGTGGTCAACTTTCCTCCATGTTGACTAGATTCAGACAATGTTTGAACTTTGATATCGGCAATGGCTTGGTCATCATGTGAGCAGGGTTGTCTTCAGTAGGTATTTTCATCACTTTGACTTCCCCACTTGCTACAACATCCCTCAAAAAGTAAAGTCTAATGTCTATAGGCTTTGAACTCTCATAAAATACCTGATTTCTAGTGAGGTAAATTATACTTTGATTATCACAATAAACTATGATATTTCCCTTAAATAAACACAATTAACTTGATATCCCTCTTAGCCATAAGGCCTCTTTTATAACCTTAGTCATGACTATATACTTGGTCTCATTTGTAGACAATGCAACAATTGATTTCAAGTTGGATTCCTAACTCACACCTCCACCAAATGCAGTAAAGACATAGCTAGTTAGTGACTTCCTAGTGTCTAAGTTTTTAGCAAAGTCTAAGTCTATTTAACCATAGATTTCATGACCTTTTGATATATTGCCATCAAAACATAATTTTAAATTGGAGGAACCTAAAAAGTATTGAAACACCCACATCATAGCTTGCCAGTGGGGTTTCTCAGGATTTCCCATAAACTTGCTAACTATACTAACAACATATGTAAGGCCTGGTCTTGAACAAACCATTAAATACCTAATACTATCTACCATACCAGCATAATATATTTTTATAATCCCTCTCATCCTCAATTTTAAGAGATTAATTAATAGAGAGTTTTAAGTGCTATCCAATAGGAGTACTAACTGATTTGGCTAGTTCCATGCCAAACTTTTTAATGACTTCTAAAATGTATGTTTTTTGTGATAAGTAAAGAAGTCTATTCTTCCTATCTCTAACTATCTCCATACCTAAAATCCTTCTTGTAGGCACTAAATCTTTCATTTCAAAAACTGATTTAAGGATATCTTTTACATGCTTAATCTGAATTTATTTTTACATGCAATGAGCATATCATTAACATACAATAATAGATAAACAGTGATATACCACTAGTAGTTTTAAAATATACTGAGCTTTCATAGTAATTCTTTTAAAACCATTTCCAACTATATGTGTATCAAGTCTTTTATACCATTATTTTGGTGATTATTTTAATACATACAAAGATTTCTTAAGCAAACACACATAATCTTTATTGAATTCATTAACAAAACCTTTTGGAGGTTGCATCTATAAGGTTTCATCTAATTTACAATGCAAGAAAGCTGTTTTTATATCCAATTGTTCTAGGAACAGACCCTGATAAGCTTTGTAAGATAATAAAAGTCTAATGGAATTGTGTTTTATTATAGGGGAGAAAATTCTACTGAAATCTATGCCTTCCGTTTGAGTAAAACCCTTTACAACTAGCCTAGCCTTAAACTTTGTAAATTAGAAATGAAAAAATAGACCAAGATTTTTCAAAAAATCACAAAAGAAAACAAATAATCAAAGCAAGAAATGAACTAAGAAAGAAAATACCAAACACAAGCAATTAAATTGGTTTGGTCTTTTCAAATCTACATTCACAACAAGAAGTGGCTAGAGATTTTTTATTGATGCTTCAAAAATACACAGTTTTTCTGAGTACAAGATTTAAAATTCCTCAACAGATCTCAACTTCCCTTTGTATCTAGAAGTTTCTCTTTTTGTCTCAAATAATGCTATATAATCTCTCTAACTTCCATACACCATTATTTTTAAAATTTATTTTTTTTTTTTATCTTGATCTAGAGTATATAATAAATACACAAAAATGACTGTATAATATATCAATTATAACGTAAGTGAAAAGGCAGCTATAAATAGGGTACGTGGCATATATAGCAACCACCCACCGCTATTAGTACTAGCAACACCAAGAAACTATCAACAACAACAAATTAAGAAGAAATCGATCGCCTTAAGTACTTCATCCAATGGCTTCCTGCTGTACTCCTTGCCATGCTGCTGATTATCAAGCTATTAAAATCGGATGCTGTTTTCCGGCATTCGGCCTACTTTAACCCAGTCGAACAAATAAATTTCGGCCTCAGCACTCCTCTCTATGCTGGCTTTGTGGTGGTCAATCCTATTCCTTTAAATGACAACGACAAGAAAGTGATCACCTTTCCTCCCAACTGCGACGGAATAATCCAAATTTGCCCCAAACAACAAAACTCTGAGGTGAAAGCCCTTTTATCCAACCGTGGTGAAGGCTGCTGCACATGTAAAGTGCCGACAACGAATAATATTATTGCGCCATCCTCTTATATATTGCAGGTATAAATTAGTAAGCATGGATTTCATAATATTCGTATTGTACTACTAGTAGGTCCTTCTCTCAACGGTGAGTTTGGTGCCGTTTGCTCTTCAGTACGTGGAGGGGTAACCAGAGAAGGATTCTGGTTTACTACGTCTACTCGTTTCAAGGGAGGACGACCTCTTGGCATATTGTTTTCCAGAAATACACCCAACTTCACCATGAGCTATACTTACTTAAGAAACTTCCAATTTCCAAAAAAAACCAAACATTCACCCATATTACTCCAAACTCCAATCTGATAAAGATTCAAGCCTATACTAGTACCATGTGATCCATTTTTCATAGGACACGTAGGTTTTACCCAGAGACGTAATTGCTCTGATACCAATCTATGACGCCCCCAACTTACGTCTGGGATTTAACGTAAATTAAGGTGTCTGGATGAGCAACACTTGGCTACTCACCCTCGTACTTAACAAGAATAAAAGCATAACACACTTGATTCGCAGCAGATCAGGTTTTAGATATAAGACTTTCTAAAGATCACATGGAAATATGTACAACATTCATTAAAACTTAACATTGTACTTTTTACATATACAAGATCCAAACTGTAGTAAAATATTTTACATTCATCCCAAAAGAACTTTCCTTCACCTCACTCTTTTTCCCTCTTAACCTCAGGGTATTCTCTCCCATAGCGAAACCTATCCATACTAATACTAAAGTCTCGCTGGAGCTGTTGTCCCTGTGGAGTCACACAAACCCCGCACATGGACAATGAGCCATCTACTCCTAAGGTTATATAGCATCCCGTACGTCGCCTCTCCTCAGCAAAAGTGGATGCGTCAAGACTCCAAGCTCCAGTAGGTCGATTATTGATAGGAGGTCCGAAGGAAACAAAAGAAATGTCCATATAAGGACTATAGTCGGAAAGTCCCTCAGGACTCCCCGAAGTCTCCTGCCTCATCGGGGCTGTCCCCCTGCTGGTCATCGAATCCTGTATAAAATAATATGCACAAAATATATGGAGCCACAAAAGAGTGAGATTTCAATGAAATCTCAGTAAGTACATAAACAGTTTAAAGGAAACAGGGAAAACAACCATAAAGTTATTACCACAAATGACACGGGAAATTACCCTAAGATACCCCTCACAAGACCACTGACTAACAGATACTTTTCTTAACTCACCCATGATCTTATATTAAATTACACCGTTTTCCCTTAAGATTCTCATTCTTTCACATCACTGATGGGCGTTACGTATCGCCGTCCCCATCACATACACTCATCAATCATCCGGGCGTTACGTCTCGCTGTCCCCGTTATGATGAGTCTGGTGTCAATCTCACGGGCGTTACGTCTCGCCGTCCCCGTCTTGACACAAAACATATACACATATTACTGCGGGCGTTACGTCTCGCCGTCCCCGCTATTCAGATCAATTTCACGGGCGTTACGTCTCGCCGTCCCCGTGAAGATCAATCTCACGGGCGTTACGTCTCGCCGTCCCCATGGAGATCACATGTTCTTATATCGCAACAGGCGTTACGTATCGCCGTCCTTGTCGGCACGTCAGTCATCCGGGCGTTACGTCTCGCCGTCCCCATCACGACGTGACTAACTTAATCTTATAAACATTATTTTCTTTCTTTTTATTCCTCTCTTATTCACATGAGTTATTTCACTTATAACCCTTCCCATTTGAAACCCTCATTTCTATTCTAAGAAAAACCCTAAGTCTAAGCAAAACAGGGCATCTCGCTCGAGCGGCTTGTCGAGCGAGTATCGAGCGAAGTCTCGGGTTGGAACTCGCTCGAGCAGGATATCGAGCGAAACTCTAGCGAGGGTTCAAATTTTGCCTTCGCTCGACTCACATGTAGAGCGAGGGTCGAGCGAACTCACGGCTCTAAGAGTTTTTCTATTCAAAACATGTCAATCTCTTCCATACACCCTATTTATCTTCTCAAAAACTTAAATCTAAGTTTCTACAATTTTATTGAACATATTAACAAGACAAATTACAATCAACCCTACTCATGTGTCACATTGCCTCTTAATCATGTTCTTAAGTGTTCACTACTAGTAAACATAGCTTAATCATGCCAATAAATCATTTCCATGCTTAAATTAAGCTAGAATATGGACTTACAAATTCTTCCTAGCTCAAGAGAATTGATCCAACCAACTTCTTGCAAGTTTCCTCCCACACTCACTCACTTAGCTCACAAGTGTAATCTTTAGGGGTTTGGATGGGTTTTTCTGGTATGGCTTCCAAAGAGAAAGTGTTCTCTCCTTCTAAAGGAGCTTAGAAAGCTCTCATGACTCTATTTATAGGGTGGTGGTCGACCAACATGAGGGAGAGAAAAGGAAATGCACCTAAGGTGCACTAGTTGCCATATTTGCATGTGATGAGGTGTCCATCTAAGCAAATATAATGATGAGGATTAAGCCTCCCAAATCCTAGGCTTTGCAGCTGGATTAGTCATCCAAGGGCTCACATTTGAGGTGTCTTGGCTGTCCACTTTGATCCATGGCTGAGGAGTAAGCTAAAGGGATAAGAGGTGAGGTGGCATTTCACCTAACCATGCATGCATCTCTCATCTCCAGCTCTCCCCTTGTGTCACACGCCCCCTTCCAGGTTTTTCCTACCCATTTGGTTCCTTCCCAACTCCCTTAGGTCTCCCTTCAACAAGTTCTAGAAGGCCATTTCTTAGTTTAGTTAAGGTAGAGCCAAATTTGATCCACTTAGTCACCAATCAACCAGATTTTGGCTCCCCTTGAGTTCCCATCCCACTAACTATTCAATTGACTTCCAAATCAACTTTCCATCCATTTCTAACTATCCCTACACATGTCCTAATCCCAGAAAATCTTAAAACCAATTGCCTAATTAGTTACATGCCCCAATCTAGTTCAGTTTATCCAACTCGAGTTCCATTTAAGCCCATTCCAAAGCTGCCTACTTGATTCCAAAATAAGTTATTGATTCCTTCCGAATTTCAGGAAACTTCAAGCATCAAAGTTTTAGATCTATCTCTTAGGGTTCTATAACAATTGGAATCACCTCATTTGGACCCCATATGAATAACTTATGCCCGTTTTTCTAAAACTCGACAGATTAATCCGAAAATGCATAATTCCCAATACTAAGTGTAATATCACATTCCTCAACTAAATCTCCCACTTTAATTTCCTAATAAATAAATGCATCAAATAAATTTCCTTAAAATACTATCCATAAAAATAATTTACCTTAGAAAATTTGGGCTATTACATACTAATGCAAAACAACAACGGATTCTTAATTACTATCCTGATTTATAATTAAGCTTGAGGCGTATGGGATTTATTTAAGTTCGAATATTATATTTAAATATATATATATATATATATATTATGATTGATATTGATTGATTTATATAATAATAAATATAGTAGAAAATAATTCATATTATTAATTAATGTATTCTGAGCTGCATGATAATGATATATATATATATATATCTGAGAAAGAGCTTTTGATTATTTCATATGTCGATGGTTATAGACCATCTGAATCATCAATACTGCAGGGAAAAATTATAGAATGAATCCATACTCAGAACACTCACTCTCACATGTTACTGTGGAAATTACATCTAGAGGATTTCTCCTTTTTCTTTTGTAGGCTCGGGAGGATTTCCTCTAACTGTGGAAATTACATTTTTATTTTTTAACCTCTTTTAAGCATTTTGAAATAAAAAATAATAAAAAATATATAAATTCATCAAAAGAGATGTGCTTCTAATTTAACTACTAAATATTTATATATATATATATATATATATGTAGAAATTCGTAGCTTCTCATCAGAAGCATTTTTCGAATATATTACTACATGCATGCATACCTTTGGATTGTGATCGGATCCATTGCATATTTTTCCCAAATGAATGCATTTATTTTTCCTGATTTCTAACTCCCAGGGGTATTTATTCAAAATTCGATCATTAACCACAATCATGAATGCATCACGTGGATGAGGCTTTAGATGATCATGATCATGATTCATCAAGATAAATGATGTATTTATTAGGCCTTGAATTGCACATGATATGTACATCGAAGATCAGTACCTCTCGTATTGTAAATTAACGATTATTTATAGACAATAAGTTACAATATTTCAAACAATTTAATTAGAATATAATTGTTACGTTTTAGCTACATGATAAATATATATGACTACACATGAAGATGAATTATATAATATGAGTCCCCAATATTATATATATGGGAGAGATCGTAGTCATACTAAAACATATTATACTAAAATATATTAATGCATTTTAAAATTATAAAAAAATAATTACTTGTATTCAAATCGATAGTACTCATCATCATGTGTGTTGCGTTTCAAAATTGGAAGATATCCTTTAAATCAATTAACTACTTACAAACCGGTGTTTAATCACACTACTTCTTGTTAATTAATGAGCAATTAAAGTCATTAGAAAAAAAAAACTCAATTTTCTGTTAAATATTGATCATATGATATATTCCCACATCAATGATCATGTCATGTTTAGTGGATGAATAAGTCGACTAATGATTTCTTCCTATATTTCTAATGTGGATCGATGTTTCCAATCATATATAGTGTGTATGAACTTTTGTGTCAACAAATATAGCAAAACAATTCAAAGTTTAAATTAAAATATTATAAAATTAATAAATTATTTAAATATAAAATTTTATATTTTATATTTTATATTTTTTTTAGAATTCAAAAAGTTGTGTTATTTTTTTGTTTTGTTTTGTAAGTTTGGATAACTTCTATTAAGTTTTTTGTTTGGATAGTAATTGTGTAGAGATAGGGTTTCTAAGTTCCAAAGTTTTGAAATCCGTTTCGGTGATCATTCCGGTTGAGGCATTAGAATGGAATATTTCGGTACCGGTCTGTTCCAGTGTGCCATTTTGGGATAAATTTTATATTATAATAAATATTTATATATATAAACTAACGACTAATAGAATAAAGACATATATATGTAAGTATGTATCATATATATATGTGTACATATTAAAATATTTAAATATTTATAAAATGATTATAATTTGAAAAAATAGAGATTTGAGTTGAGATACAAAAATAAATAAAAAGATAAAATATTTAAAAAATGATATTTAAAAAAATGTATTTAAATTACAAAGTATATAAATATATTTTATATTCTAGAATTAATTAAATACCATCTAAATTTAAAATTTAAAAAGAAATGTCATTCAAATACAAAAAAATTACAAAAATAATCTAAACCGGAATAGAGAATGGAATGATCTGAATTTGGATCAAAACGGCTGGAATTCGAACGGAATGACCAGAACAACTGAAACGGGCCGGAATTTAAACTGAAACGGAACAGAAATGTATAGTGCACCGGTTGAGGCATTGGAATGGTACATTCTGGCCGGAACAGAACGGAATTCAAAACTATGTTTCTAACCCTCATAACCGTAAATGACATCATATAGCTAGGTATTATAGGTTGGGCCTTCTGTTTATCTTCCGTAGCGGGGTTACCATTCGGGCCGCTTTATTTTTCCAGACTCACTCGCCTGTATGCTTGTTTCTTTATTTTTCCAAGTTCTCTTCCAAACTCACAATCCTAATTTACGTTTTGTTTGATTTTATAAATAAGAAGAGATAAAATAAGATAAAAATAAAAAAATAAATTATTATAATAAATTTTGTTTTAATATTAATTTTATTTTAAATTTTAAAATAATTGTTTTAAAATTTAAAAAAGTTAAATTATTCAAATTGTTTTATATTAAAGTTTAAAAAGGTGTAATGATACAGAAAGACAAAATACTTTTGCTACGTGTACGGTGTACGGACAACTAGAAACTCGAATAAGCAAATGTACGAAGGTTAATTTTGTCAACTAAATATTTATTTAAAATGGCAATTACGTTTTGTGCAGTGCATTAGATGAAAAGAGCTTTATTAAAAGCAAATATATGAAGGTTAAATTTGTCAACTTAATTTTGATGCTTTAATTGAAACGTAATTTGCTTTATTACAAACTATCAAACATGGGCTTTTTCATTAATTAAGTATTTGGGACTCTAAATAAATACTTTTTAGATTTTTTATTGCAATCTCAAACAGAGTAATGTTTCTCTTATGCCAAGATTAGGTTGATGGTCTAATGACATATAGCTCGATTCTCTAAATAAAAAATCTGAATTTGAAATCCCAACCCAGCTCCAACGTTTTGTATATATATATATATATATATATATAAAGTTTCTCTTGTGCAATTGTTTTTTTATTGCACCTCATGTGTGAATATTACCTAGGAAAACTTACGAATAGCTAATAAATTCAAATCGCTAGTTCCGTTTAGATATAGAAACGGTTTTATCTTATTTCAATATATCTTATATTATTATTATAATTTTTTTATATTTTTGTATAAAATATAATAAATAATTTAAAATTTTAAAATATTAAAATAATAATAATATTAAAAAAAATAATATTTTAATATTTTTTATTCAATTTTTAACTATTATTTAAAATATTTTATCTCATATTATCTTACTATCTAAACAAGCTCTTAATGTTCAAATTAGAGCCCAAATCATAATCAACAAGAGGTTAACCGTTATCTTAGGATTGTAAATAAGAAAAATAATAAGGATCCCTATTTTAAGATTCTTATTTTTTTTTTCTTACTAACCTTTTTTTTTTTTAATCTACATAATTTTCAATAAGTATTTTTAAATAATGTTGTGATTTTTTTTTATATTTTTACAAAATATTTTAAGGTGTTAAAAAAATAAAGTAAATCATGTAAAAAATCATGTAAAAAAAAATCATGTAAATAAAAATACTTACATAAAAATAATGTAACTTAAAAAAAAAAAGTAAAGATCCCTAGCATTGCTTTTGTAAATGAATAAGTAATTGGCTTCTCAAGATCATCAGCTTAATCAAACTCGAGTTTTACTCAATTAATGTATTGATCATTAAAATTATAGATAAAGTACTTAGAATGTATAATATAATGAATTTAATTATTATGTTATTAAATATGTAGTTCATAAACAAGCTTGAACTCTCTTGGAAAAATGGTTGTTCCTAAATATAAAATATAAGTTGATGAAACTCGAACTCAATTCTTTTTTATATAAGAATTTACTTGGACAGAATAACAATGTTTTTTAAAGAAGTGCATTCTTTTAAATAAATAAAAAAAATTTTGATTCAATACTATTAAAAAAATAATTCTTTTGATATAAATTTCATATTATTTCATTTATTTTAAAAAAATATATATACTTTTCTCACTTTATAACTACAAGGAAAAATTTGGGAATCGGTCCGTCCGATTTCCTTATAATATAGTTCACAATAAAAAAATTATAAAATTATAAAAAATATTATAAAAATATAATAAAAAAATATAATGAAGATATATAATAAAAACACTTATAAAAATAAAATGAAGATGATTTCACATAATAAATAGAGGTTTTCGGCCTCAGGCAAGATGAAGCCGCCGCCAGCTACTGTAGGCGACACCGCCTATGCCATTGGGACTGGCAGCCTTCGACGACCTCACCCCTGCGACGGCGATTCTTCTAATAAAATCATTCATTTTTTTCAAATGAAAGCTACATATATTGTAACATATAAAATAGAGGATTTTAATTATAAGTCAAACATTTTAATTATATATTTTTATACTATTATTGTATCATTCTATACTATTATTATTCTATATTTATTTTACATAAAATAAAATAAAATAATATCATAAGTAGGAATTGTAAAATAAGGATTTTTAGCATTGCTCATGAACTTATTGAATTGTGTTTAAAGTATTGAGTAATGATTAAACAGATGTTAAAAAAATTTTAAATGAAAAATTTATTGTTGTAAAAAATTGAAAATGTGAAATTAATTTAATGCCAAGAGTATTATTTCAATAAATATATTTAATGAATTGTATTTAAAACGGTATTTTTCATTAGATGTAGCACTAATTTTAACAGAAATAGACGGAATGTATTAACTTTAAGAAAAATGAGGGGGAGAAGCCACACTCAGTGCACTCCCCCTCACATGAACAGTGCCATGAACAGTGATGGCACTGTTCATGTGAGGGGGAGTGCCCTGAGTGTGGCTACTCCCCAGCATTGCTCTAGTACCGATCATTAACCAAAACTAATTATCTGGTGTAGTTCTTTGATTTTCAACTTAAGTTGGGTAAGAAAACTAATTATCTCGTTTTGTTTAATATTTGTAATGTAATTGCGCGCAAATAAATAAGGCTAGTCAATAAGGAGCTCGAGAACGGTTAATCAAACTCGAGCTTATTATGTCAAGAACTTATTATGTTAAAATTATGGATAAAGTTAAAATATATAATACCAAGAACTTACTATGTCAAAATTAAATAACTAGTAAACAAGCTAGTATGAATTCTTTTCAAATAAGACTCCAATGAATCAATCTTCATTATTCGTTTGAATTCAACTTGTTTACACTCAAGTTGATATATAGATCATCAGTCCATCATTTAGGTGATACACCCTTTGTGGCACTACTGTCGAATCATTAAATTACAAGTTTCAACAACAACGGAATATATATAATATACTTCGAGCTGGCATCTATAAATATATAATGTTGACACATATGGAATTTATTTAAGTTAGAATATTATATTAGTATATATATTTTATACAATAATAAATATAGTACCAATAAGTCATGATATGATTAGATGTATTCTAATACAATATGATCCTAACAATTTAAAAACATTTCTCATATAATTTGGGCACTCTTGAAAACAATCCTTTGTCATTTAATGCAAATAAGAGACCTTCAGCTGCATCACAATGATTTATATCTATTTGAAAAAGAGCTTCTGATTATGTTATGTATCGATGATTATGTCATTTAATGCTAACAACCGACCTTGAGCTGCATGATAATGATCTATACACAGGGGCGGATCCACGTTGGTCGGTGTAATTAAAATTTTGTCTCAGATTATAATTAAAAAAAATTGCTCTCCAAATTTTTTTATTAAATTATTTTTCTAAATTTTAATATATATTTAATTGTATTATAACTTTTAATTTCATTTAAATTCAAATTTTAATTCATATAATCTTACAATTATTCTAACAGTCTAATTTTAATAAAAAAATTATTATAAATTTATATAATTGTAAAATTAATTAATTTTATTCATTTATTTAATTTTATTCTAACTTATATAATAGTGAAATATAATTTGTTAAAAATTTAATAGCATTATATCATTACTTATTAAAAAATTCTTAAATTTATTTTTGAATAAATACTTTAAAACAATTAATTTTAAAATAAAAAAACATAAATAATTCAAAAAATAATATTCAATTAAAAAATTCGATAATAACAAAATTAATACTTCTATTACATGATGTACTAGCTTAGTGCTTTCCAGTCACGTCATATATATAATGATTTATATATCGATGAGTTGTTTCAAAAATTCAAATTAAAATTAAATACGTAAATGTATATTAATTCAGGTGATCTTGCGTAGAATCTTCATACTTCTAGGGACAGCTGAAACTTTTGATCCCAAAACGTTTCAAAATTAAGATTAAAAGACTCTTTTCCAACCCACAAATAATAATTATTAACTAACATATATTCTTTTTCTCTCTCAGCTTATAATTAGTACTCACATATTCCGGCCTGGACCTCTTTCAGCTTGCGCTATATCTCCTGTGTTTTTATTTTCATCTGTGTTATTTCATATATTCAATTAAGTTTTGTAGTAGATGAGGGCAAAACTCATAATAATTAGTACAAACGAAGTAGTTAATTCCTTATATAATACAGAACATTTATTGTACAAGTGCCCATGATAAGATCAATGAACTTAATGGGGATATTAATACACGCTTCTATAATATTACACACAATTATCACAGCATGACCACTGGCCTTATTGTTGAAGATATAACAGGCGTCTATGTTACATATAATTGTAACACAACATGATCGTTATATCTGACATCATTGGCCTAAATATTGATAATACAAGCACACACAAACAGTACATACACATTTATATTATATATAGTAAACACACCATATCTGATTGCAGGTCACGCTGTTGATGATTGTAATTGCCAATACAAGCCTTTACGGATTATGATCCCATGCATTAAAAGCTACAAAAAGAAAGAGAGAATCAATTAGAAAATAGAATATAAAATTCCCAGAAAAGAGAGCGCGCGGATCGAGCTAGCACATTCAGGAATGCGGGGTACAGTAGATCATAGGAAGAATTCAAGCATTATTAATATGTAAAGTTGCATGTACATGGAGTACTACTAATGTACATACTCTTCTGCGCCCTTAATTCTCAGTCTCTCCGTCATAATTCATATGCATATTGGTGTAGTAGAGTCGACTAATAAAACTCGGATTAAACATTGCATCAACTACTTAACAAAACAATTTATCAATAGCTAGGATATTAGGGATTTTTGCTTTTCCTTGTGGCGTTGGTTAAAAATTAATTACAAAAGTACTTGTCATTACAAATGACCTACTAAAATAGAGATCGACTCATTCATGCGTCAGGAACTTGGTAACCTGCCAGTTTAATATTAATTTTGATGGTTTGTTGAATAATATTAATTGGCCGGGCTGGAAAATTCTAATTACTATGTTTGTAGTTACAATCGGTACGTAAGAAATACTGCATGCAGGATATACTGAAGTGGCTAATTTCTAGCTATTTTAATATATGAGATTATAGGAGATTTTATTTATTTATTTTTTACATTGAAGTATTTCATTAACTTATTACATTTAGCCACAATAGTTTATAAGCTTTACTTTAATGAAATATCTGTGTAAATTAACCCAGCAGTACTATATGATGAGATACAAAAACTATTGAATCCATGCATGCCAATTAATTACCTGCTTGTGAGAGAGTGTTATGGTCGTCGTCCGCGGTCACATGCCATGCAAAGTAACCGCCCAAGTTCATCCCTTTAGCCGCCGCGTGAATCTTAGTAGTAATGCTTTTGTCATTTTCAAAACCAATCCAATGAGAATCAGAATACCAGTAGGGAGCAACATAAATGGGATCAGGGTTACCGCCCAGAGCATTGCCTGTTGGATTCGGTTGGATATAATGCGCCAGGATATTTCTGAACTCTAAGGGCATTGCAGTTGCTGGATTAGCCGCAGCAAAGAATCCATGTTCATTGATGTTTCTCAGAGTCCATTGATAGCCATAAAATGGAAGGCCAAGGATAAGTTTGTTGGTCGGAATTTTACCATCTTCCGTCCACCTTTCAATGCCTTTCCGTCCGCTCTTGGTTTGGTCTGTAGGATGGAGCCACGCATGAACCGGTCCAGTCTGCCCGCCTGAGTTGGAAGGAGTAAAGAAGTCAATGGCCAGTACGTTGATCCGGTCCAAGTTGTTTGAAAGAGCCGCAATGGGATATCGGAAATTGGCAACATTGTCGCCGACCGTAGCAGGAATGGTCGGGTGGTGAAAGACCGCTGCAGTTAGAAGCAACATTGGCCTATTTGTCGCTTTGACGTCTTCGTCCAGGGCTGATCGCCATTCAGTCAGGAGATCTCGAAGCTGGTCCTGTTGGACGGCATTGGAGGGATACAACCAGCAGAGGTCCAGGCCGTCGTATTGAAAATCCCTCGCGAGTTTTATGGACTCCTTTATGAATCTTGTACGCCTATCAGAATCGCTAACTGCGAAGGCAATGGCTCCAGATATATTAGGTCCTTCACCACCGATGGATAAAAGGGCTTTCACCGCAGGGTTTCGGTTTCGTACGGTATTGGGGAAGCTTTGGAATAATATCTCGTAGTTGAGAGGAAAGGTGATCACTTTGTGGTCGTTGTCATCGAACGGAATACGATTGACCACGGCAAAGCCAGCATAGAGGTGAGTGAAGAGGGCGGAATTTATATGCTCGGCCGGCCGGCCGGATGCAGAAAACCAGTATCCGGCTTTCACAACTTGATGAGCCATTGGATGAAATTAAGTGCTTGCCTGTGAATTGGTGGTGATAGTAGTAGTGGTGGTTCCTTGCTATCTATGCCTCCATATTTATAGCATTTTCAACAAGAGAAAGGGTCGGTACGTAGATGCAATTTTTTTTTTTTTTTCAAAAGAGAGTAAATACGGAATTAAAAAAAAAATATCAATAATGTACCCCACTTTTAGTTATGTAGCAAAGCTCTTTCATAAAACCATCGTTAAAGAGTCATAGACCTTCTCAATCAGCATTGCAGTTGGGCCTGGCTGACCAACCTTGACCTGCATGATAATGATCTGTGAGTCGTGCTCTATCTGTAGAGGATGTAGCTCGAGGATGGATTCCGTCAGTGTTTAAAATTTTGTACCGTATTAACTGGGACGTTCAAAATATGTCAGACTAGTATAAAAAAACACTTATTTTATTTTGGCCGTATAAGATTTTGGATTCATTTTTTTTAAAATTTTTTATTATTTTTTAATCTCAATTTAGACTAAATTAATTATATATATATATTTATCTATATAATTTATTTACATATTGACTATTATTTTGAAATATATTATATATATTTATATATATAAATTATTTATGTATAAATTATCTCGAAACAGTATACGAAACGGTATCGATATCGGTATCGAAATATTTCGTTTTAGTGACTTGATTGGTACCGGCATCAGTACGGTATTCAAAACATTGCTATAAATTCATCTGACTTTTCTTTAATTTAATTTAATTTGTTTTTATATTTTTAAATATATTTTTCTTAAATTAAATTATTAAAAATATTTATTTATTATTAAATAAAAAATTATATTAAAATTACTAAAAAATAAGTATTTATAATTAATTATTTACAATAAAAATAATTATTTAAGACAAAAAGAAATTTTTTAATTAAATATAATTATTTTATTAAATATAACTAATTATACATATAATTTTTTTTATAATAATTATATAATCCAAATACATCCTCAAGACAGCTAGCATTATTCATGATCTATTTTTACTTGATCTTATTGGATAATTTAAAATTAAATTATAAAAAGTATAAATTTACACACATATTAAAAAATTTTGATAAAAAAATCTTTTTTATCTTTACAGTAAATAATAAAATTAAAAATGTGTGCAAATCCTAAGTTTTTAGTTCTATTATTTATTTTTAAAGATAAAAAATTTTATGTTTTTTTTTTACATTTATTTTTATTTTTTTATTAAATATAATTAAATTTTTTTGATATATACGTAGATTTATATTTTTTTAAATTTAATTTTAGATAATTTAATAAAAATGTTCTAACTTGTATTTCTTAAATCGCTGATTATAGACTGCAGGCTCTATATTATGACGCATTAGTAGTGACGTCATTCTGACGTGTAAAAGAAAAAATAATATATAATATTAAAAGCTGATTGTCTGATAGTGTGCTAGAGAAATCGTATTGATAGTGTAAAGAGATTTATTGTATTTTGATATGGAGAGGGGTTGAAAATATTTATAAATAATAATAAAAAATAATAATAGAATATTAAATAAAAATAAATAAATAATAATAAAAGCAGATAAAAATAATAATAAAATAATAAATAAAAATAAAAAGGAAATTTTTATACATATATCTACATATTACACACCTTCTTTTTTTAAAAATTTTTAAACTTTTTTTTTTGTTATAAAATATTTGAAATATGAATAATGAGTAAAAAAGTAAAATTATTTGAGAAAAAAATGAAATATTTAAAAAATAAACTTTTTTTTTTCAAATAATTAATTTTTTATATTCATTATTCATATTCTTAATATTTTATAAATTTTTTTTAAAAAAAAAGTATGATGTATAGATTATGTTTAGAATTTTTCAAATAAAAAATATTGAAGTGTTTAAGAATATTAAATTGCCAAATCTAGCTGCCCCTCCATTTCGCCAACACCACACTCGCCCACGTGGCTTTTAATTTTTTTTCTACAGTAAAACACTGCGTTTCATTTTTGCCAATTATTTCCCGTGTCCCCGTCTCGTCTGCATTCCCAAATCAAATCTCCATTTTCATTCGAATTTCTCCCTCCCTCCAACTTCACCCCCACCGCCTGGTTCCCCCGCTTGGCTCCCGTCGTGTACCTGCTGTCTTGGTGAAGGTTTGCCGTCTGCCCTCTGTTTACAACGTCTGCAAGGTAACCCATTTTCAGTGCGGGTATTTCTTCTGGGTTGGGGTTTTGAATGGGGATTTCTGGTATGGATTTCTCAATGTGCAGATAGCTGATGGTGTGGCTTCTGTAACTAGCTTTGTCTTCCATGGAAAATATTTTATTTTTCAAGTTATTGTCATTTATATTTTACCTGATACAAAAAAATATATTTTACTCACTATACGCAGAATCTGGAACAAGACAAGTAATAAATTAGTAGCATCCCCACTATATATCCCGACTACTGTCAGTGTGAATCTTAAAACCATTTGTGACGCCGGGTAGAATAGCGATTATTCTGCAGGCTAGTTTCAACAGATGAATTCACAGGGAAGAACACAAGAAAATCGTCCAAAATACAGAGAATACGTCTCTGAGAAAAAAACTGAATATTATCAAATGAAAGAATGTCGAAAATCAGTCTACAAGTCGGACTAAATAGCTAAAATTCGTCTATAACCGAATTTTACCAAAAATGGCAAAATCTCGAAAATAACGTAAAATTCAAATTTAAATTAAAATAAGCAATCTGCGAAAAATTCGAAACAAATCGGATTTAAAATGACTTCCTAACAAACATACGAAATATTATCAAAAATAATAAAAAATAACTAAAAATGACAATTCGGAAGGGAAAACAGCAGAATTTGAGGTCGAAAAAAGGGCACATGGAGCCATGCTCCATGTGGACAGCGTGCGCGTCGAAAAGAGTTTTCCGAATTTGGGTCTTATGCGCGATTCTAACACCCGTAGCCAAAGTTATGACCAAAAGACTGAAACGCACCTAAAACTTCCCCAATTAGAAAGAGATCACGATCACTTCCGGCCTTTACGTTGATCTGTCAATTCATGGTATCTCAGCGCCATCAACGTACAATCAGACAGCTCAGTATCATCTGCCTCGGATCCCCCTGCATCAGTAGCCCCGGGTTGGAAAGAACTCGTCCTCGAGTTCAGAGTAGTGTCATCAGAATCCACAAAACAAGGGCTTAGGTGCTTCACATTAAAGACATCAGAAGTCTTTAAATGACTAAGAATGCGCAACCTGTAAGCATTATCATTGATCTTCTGCAAGACCTCACATGGTCCAATCTTCCGGTCCTTAAGCTTACTATACTCACCAACAGGAAAACGATCACGAGTTAATACAACCCAAACAAAATCACCAACATCAAAAAGTACCTGGCGACGATGACTGTCAACCCGAGTCTTGTACTTGGTATTGCTCTCATGAATAGCCTGTTTCACCTGCTCATGGATGCCACAAAGATGCTTTGCCATCTCATCTGCTTTAGTACTGAAACGTCCTATACGTGGAATAGGGGCTAAGTCCAGTACCCCGGATGAGTTTTGACCATAGACAATCTCAAATGGGCTTAAGCCTGTGGTTCTATTTTTCGATCTGTTATAGGCAAATTTCGCTTGAGGTAAAGCCAAATCTCACTGCTTCGGCTTAGTTCCTGCCAAACACATCAAAAGGTTGCCCAAACTCCGATTCACCACCTCGGTCTGACCATCCGTCTGAGGGTGGTAGGCGCTGCTAAAATTCAACTGTGTCCCCAATTTTCCCCATAAGCTCTTCCAAAAATGACTGATGAACTTGGAATCACGATCGGAAGTGATGGTTCGAGGAACACCATGTAAGCGCACTATCTCCTTGAAATAAAGATGGGCAATCCGAGTAGCATCCATAGTCTTCCTGCAAGCTACAAAATGGGCCATCTTGGAAAATCTATCAACCACAACAAGGATAGAATCTGAGGCCCGTTGGGTGCGGGGTAAGCCCAATACAAAATCCATGCTGACATCTAACCAAGGCGCTTCAGGAACAGGTAAGGGAGTGTACAAGCCCGCATTGGTGAGAACTCCCTTAGACCGCTAGCACACATAACAACGGTCCACATAATGGGCCACATCACTGGTCAGCTTAGGCCAATAAAAGTCAGAAGAGATAAGGGCCAGTGTCTTGTCTCGGCCAAAGTGTCCCTCATTATGAAGTTCACTTATAATTTGCTGTCTCAATGAACAATCTGGAATGCACAACTGTAATCCACGAAACAGATAACCATTATGCAAAATAAAATCATGACGGCGACCATCAGTTACCTCCTGAAATATCCTTCCGAAGGAAGGATCAGCTGCATACAAATATGTGAAAGTCTCAAAGCCTGCAACTCTGGTACTCATGGTAATGAGAAGTAAAGTACGACGGCTTAGGGCATCTGCAATGCGGTTAAGGCTCCCGGCTTGGTGCCTCAACGTAAATGTAAACTCCTACAAATACGCCACCCACTTGGCATGTCGTCTACTCAGCTTGTGTTGGCCATTGATATACTTCAGGACCTCATGATCAGTAAACAGGATGAACTCCCTCTGTACTAAGTAGTGACGCCAATGCTTCAGAGACTGAACTATGGTGTAAAACTCAAGGTCATAGGTGGAATAATTTTTCTTTGAGCCCGATAAATTTTCACTGAAAAAAGCAACTGGACGCCCTGACTGACTCAGAACACCACCAATGCCAACACCAGATGCATTGCAATTTACCTCGAACACTTTGTTAAAATCAGGAAGTGCCAAAACTGGTGCCTCGGTCATCTTCTGCTTGACTAGTTGAAAACTATTCTCTACCTCCTCAGACCACTTGAAATCACGTCCTTTGAGGCACTCTGTGATAGGAGCAATCAGAGTGCTGAAATTTCTGATGAACCGTCTGTAGAAGGATGCCAATCTATGGAAACTTCTGACCTCGTGCAAGGTCCTTGGTTTGGGCCACTCCAAGATTGCGTCTATCTTTGATTGATCTGCATGAACACCATCAGTAGACACTGCAAAACCAAGAAAAGTTACAGAAGTAGTGAAAAAAGAACACTTCTTCTGATTGACAAATAGGCACTCCGTTTTCAGCATCTCAAAAACAGCACGGAGGTGGTCAAAGTGTGAGGCCCATGTCGGACTATAAATGAGAATATCGTCGAAGTAAATCACAACGAATCTCCCCATAAAAGGCCACAGTATCTGATGCATAAATCTCATAAATGTGCTGGGTGCATTGGACAGCCCAAACGGCATGACCATCCACTCATATAACCTGTGTTGCGTCTTAAACGCTGTCTTCCACTCATCTCTAGGCCTTATTCTGATCTGGTGGTATCCGCTTTTAAGGTCAATTTTTTAGAAGACTTTAGAACCGGACAGCTGATCCAACATATCATCCAGGCGGGGAATTGGAAACCTGTACTTCACAGTAATTTTGTTGATTGCTCGACTGTTAACACACATACGCCAGGAACCATCTTTCTTTGGCACGAGCAGGGCAGTGACTGCACATGGGCTCATACTCTCACGAATATAACCCCTCTCCAATAACTCCACTACCTGTCGCTGCAACTCTTCAGCCTCCTTGGGACTAAGGCGGTACGCTGGTCGGTTAGGCAAGCTCGACCCTGGAACGAGGTCAATTTGATGCTGAATATCTCTCATAGGCGGTAGCCCAGGAGGGAGATCCTCTGGCATCAGGTCAGCGAACTTCACCAACAATTGCTGCACCTCTACTGGAAAATCAGAGTCTATGGCTACTGCATTGTTCTCGCAAGGTAGTATAGCATAGACCATGTCCCCATGCTCAATCTCATCTAAAAACCTGGACATAGAAAGCAGGTTAGTATTATTGGCTACCGGGGTAGGAGTGGGTCCTTCCCGTCGGGGCGCTAACACAATCTTTTTTCCCTTGATGTTAAGGGAATAAATATTTTTCCGTCCATCATGAATGACACTGCGATCATACTGCCAAGGTCGACCCAACAATACATGACACGCATCCATAGATACAACATCACACCAAGCATTATCGAAATATTTTATAGCCAATTGAAAAAGACACAAGGCATCGCTTATCTACTGTTACCTCACTGCCTTTATTCAGCCATGACAACTTGTATGGCTTAGGATGACGGTCTGTCTTCAACTGCAACTTTTGGACAGCTTCCTCGGATACTACATTCTCGCAACTACCGCTGTCAATGATCATTTTGCAGACTTTGTCTGCAACTGTGCAGGTTGTATGGAAAATATTGGTTCTCAACCAATCATCCCCTGAATCGCCCTTGGGAGTCAGTAGACTCTTGCGAACGACCAGAGTCTCATGGCCATCTCCATGCAGCACATCATCAACTTCATCATCGTCATACACGGGCTCGCCAATCTCCTCAGGCTCGTCTACTACGTCCTCCTCAATCAACAAATTTTTGCCCTTTTGATTAGCAGGTTTCCTGCAATCAGTCACTTTATGCCCCTGTTCCCCACAACGAAAACATCTAGTAGTAGGATTAGAATTACTCTGTGGTGGCTACTGGACAAGACGAGAATCCTGAGGGCGAACTGGCCGACTGTTTTGATCGTTCCTGATCACTGGCCTCCTGTTTTGCTTTTTTTTTACAGCAAGTACGCGCTGGTATGCCTCCGAAACAGTCCACAACGAGTGAAGGTTGAGGACGTCTTGCAAGGGTTGGCGCAAACCCCCCAAATATCGCGCTACCAACTGCTCTTCCGTCTCAGATAAGTCGTTTCGTGCGACCAACTGATAAAATTCTTATGTGTAATCATCGACTGATCTCGCGCCCTGCCTCAACGCATGAAGTCGCTGAAACAAGGTTTGAATATAGCCGAAGGGAAGGAAGTGACCCTTCATCTTCTTCTTCATCTTCTCCCAATTAGTGATCTTGGCCTTACCCTGCCTGTCTCGCGAGCATCGCAACTGCTCCCACCACGCAGATGCTCTACCTTTGAGTTTGATGGCGACCAGTTTCACTTTCACACGATCAGGGACTTCCTTGTAGTCAAAAATACGCTCCACTTCATTCATCCAATCAATGAATCCATCGGCCTGTAACGTACCAGAAAACTTGGGCAGATCGACCCGAAAACCGAAGTTTACATGACGCTCCTCCCGACCACGGTGCTCCCGGAATAGAGCACGATTGTGATATGGATTTTCGAAAGTAGACTCAGAATCATGATCGGAGGTCTCATGATCCTCAATATCGCGCGCCGCCAGACGCTGGGTTAACTCTGCGACTTGCCTCTGCAAATCCTCAATCATCGCATCCTGAACGCTACGATCACGGTACTGGGCTTCCTCCTTCGGACCCTGCCCACGACGACCGCGACCACGACCACGACCACCAGCCATTGAAATTGATGAAATTTCACTCCAGGAAGATGTTGAAGCTTTGATACCAACTGACGCTGGGCAGGATAGCGATTATTCTGCAGGCTAGTTTCAACAGATGAATTCACAGAGAAGAACACAAGAAAATCGCCCAAAATACAGAGAATACGTCTCTGAGAAAAAAACTGAATATTATCAAATGAAAGAATGTCGAAAATCAGTCGAAAATCAGTCCACAAGCCGGACTAAATAGCTAAAATTCGTCTATAACTAAATTTTACCAAAAATGGCAAAATCCCGAAAATAACGTAAATTCAAATTCAAATTAAAATAAGCAATCTGCGAAAAATTCGGAACAAATCGGATTTAAAATGACTTCCTAACAAACATACGAAATATTACCAAAAATAGTAAAAAATAACTAAAAATGACAATTCGGAAGGGAAAACAGCAGAATTTTAGGTCGAAAAAAGGGCACATGGAGCCATGCTCCATGTGGACAGCGTACGCGTCGAAAAGAGCTTTCCGAATTGGGATCTTATGCGCGATTCTGACACCCGTAGCCAAAGTTATGGCCAAAAGACTGAAACGCACCTAAAACTCCCCCAATTAGAAAGAGATCACGATCACTTCCGGCCTTTACGTTGATCTGCCAATTCATGGTACCTCAGCGCCATCAACGTGCAATCAGACAGCTCAATATCATCTACCTCGGATCCCCCTGCATCAATTTGTCACCACTCCATCCAGAAATTCGATTTCTACCATGGCCTGTGTAGCTTTTTCACATGGCTATTTTCCTTAAATGTACTCAGAACTCATGAAAAAGGAAGCGTCATCAACGATTCATCATGACTAACTTCATGTAGGAGATTTTATTCACGGGGCACAATAAGATATCTGATTGACATGAGTATATACTTCACCTGGTATGAACGGTAGGAAATGTTAACATTTAATAGCAGTAAGCTATTTGTTGAGTTCACAATGATTTTCAAAATAAAATAAATGAAACCCAACTTGATGGCTAGGAATGAGGTACAAGCCATTCTAGAAAGGGACAAGTTAGCTAGAAAGAGAGCAAAAAAGAGTCATAGAGTCACAATTTATAAATTGCTAAACTCGACAATTCTAAGATCTTTTACAAATTGTATTAATAGGGGAGCTCATGCTGATGATTTGTTGGATCACTTGCATGGCATTTTTCTCTTACTAGTAAATCTTAATTTTTATGATATGATAGCAGAAGGTGAGAGAGAGTTTTTGGGGGAGAAAGTTTATGATATGATTTGTTGGATCACTTGATAGGGGAGTTCTTGCTGATAATTTTTATGATATATTTTTTGAAAGTGATATGATGGTATTATTTGTGAGAGAGCTTTTAGCAAAAGGTGAAAAAAAAAAAATTCTCTACACAGCATCTATACAATTCCAGTCAAAGAATTTTTATTTTATTATTATTATTATTTTTTTATGCATAGGGGGTTCTCGATGTGCTCCACCATGTCTGTTTCTTTCTTTTTTTCTTTGATGATGGATGGTATTACATCATTTTCCCCGACAACAAAAGAAACCATACATTAAATGCCTAAAACCTGCATGTCCTTTTCATTATGGATCCTAATGAAGAAGATTTTTGAAATTTTTCTTGTTAAAGTTAGACTTCAAATATAGAATTGAGTCTGTTTTTTCAAAAGGTGATGGCTAGATTTACAAGCAAGGAGATATTTCATTGTAGGTAAAATATTTGCAGAATTTGATGTTTAAATCTTGAGAGGGAAGAGACAATTGTTTCCTAATTAATTCACCCAAGGGATTGTACATCTCATTTGAAATAACGAGATGAACAAAGAGGAAGATAAAAAGGCCAGCCAAGCCTTCTACACCAATTCCATTGACTCAGGTATGATACATTGGTCATTCAACAAAGGAAGGTGTTGATTCCAACTAGTTACTGTATTTTTATTTGTGTATTGTAGGGATATTAAGGTCCAAGAAAAGAAAGCTTTCAATTCATCCCTTGTCCTCTCATAGTTTTCAAAGCTTTTATCATTTCTCCCCCTTCACACACACACACACACACACCATCTTTCAAATTGCAATCACTCACAAATTACCTTGAAACCACTCCAACTTGCTAGGCTGATGACCCATGTTAAGCCATTCCAGCAAAATAGCATTCCACATGGTTCTGATCACCTCACATTGTATAAGCAAGTAGTCTACCATATTTCTCCATTCTTTATACACAGGCAACATCAATCTAACACCATGAGGCTATGGGTTTTGCCAAAGACCAACACTGTTGATGGGTTTGTTACGTAATTTGGTTCTCATGGGTATTTGGCTTCTAGAATAGAGAAGTTGTTTTTGGAACTTTTATTTCTGAGGTTGTGGTTTTGCTCTTGAAATTTACTTTTTGCACTTATCTAAATCTTTTTGTTAATTTTGTTACTGTTCTTCAATTTCTCAATCCATCTCCCTGTGGAATCGACACCCCAAAGCTATACTACAAACGGCCGCGTTATTCTTTGGGCGTAATCAAATTTTGGCGCCATTGCCGGGGAGACGGTACAGAGACGCTTTTGGACGGTTTGCTAGTAGACCCGTGCTAGAATCAGATTCAGAATCTAATTTTTCTAATCGCTTGTTTGATAATTCTTCCAATTCTGACGCGATGAGTGAACACGTGGATCAACCTGTTAGAACCCTCCAATATTATCTTCATCCAGCACGAACAGCCACACCATCCTGTATTATGTTCTCACCTAATGTTCGTCATGTAGATTTTAAAACGGGAATGATACAATTACTTCCGACTTTTCATGGTCTAGAAAATGAAAACCCTTATATTCATATTAGGGAATTTGAGGAAGTAGTTGCAACATTCCACAGTCAAAATACCACTGACGACACGGTAAGGCTAAAGTTCTTTCCTTTTTCTTTGAAAGATAAAGCTAAGAGTTGGTTGTACTCACTAAGACCACGGTCTATTGGAACATGGAGTGAGATGACTCAAGTGTTTTTCAATAAATACTTTCCCCAACATAAGACCAATGCTTTAAAAAGACAAATCTCTACCTTTGCACAAAAGGATAGTGAGACTTTGTACCAGTCTTGGGAAAGATTTAAAGAATTGCTGAGTATGTGTCCCCACCATGGATATGAGAATTGGCGCTTAGTGAGTTATTTTTATGAAGGGCTTACGCCCAGGGAATGTCAATTCGTGGAAATGATGTGCAATGGAGAATTTTTACAGAAAAATCCTGATGAGGCCATAGAGTACCTCAATGAACTTGCTGAAAAAGCTCATACTTGGACTGAACCTAGTGCTACTGATAGCACAAACAGGTCACGACCTACAAGAAACCCGAGTGGTGGTATTTACCATCTAAGGAAAGAGGATAACCTTAAGGCTAAGGTTGAAATGCTCACCAGAGAATTAGAGTTATTGAAAACCAAAAACTCAAAACCAACACACATGGCTAATCATGCAGAATCTTTTGGATCATGTGTTGTCTATGGTGGGGTAGATCATCATGCCCAAGAATGTCCTACACATGCTAACATGAGAGGATGGCGTAATCACCCCAACTTCAGCTGGAAGTCTGAAAACCAACAGCCTGCACAACCTTCTAGATCATATCCTGCACCATACCATGCACCTCAATCTTCTATAAATTTTTTAGAAGACACTTTGCATGCATTTCTTGAAGTACAGGGTAAGACTAACCAAAAATTTGAGTCTTTAATTATGCAAGTTGTTGAAGAACAAAAGGAGATAAAGAGCCAGGTGTCTAAAATAACGAGTTTCTTGAGTGTAAATGAGAAAGGTAAGCTTCCTTCTCAAGTTCAGTCTGTACCTCATGGTCAACATATGGCACAAGAAACTGTGAAGAATCACGAGTGCCAGCAGATATATATGATTGACTCACTCATAGACAGGGAAGTTTTCACAACTCATGATTCTGATCCCCTTGAGAATTTTATTGTTGATTTTGAGTATAATCCTATCAGTGATTCATATGATGTAGCTAATATTTGTGCAATTTTTGACAATACTCAAGATTATAGCACATGGGCTTGGCAACCGAAGTTTGAGGAGTTTCTTGAGAAAAATGAAAAACAGATTCCTTCAAGTGGGCAAGTAACCAAAGTTAATCTTAAACCTTGCCACCTATCTGTGAAGTTCGAGCATCGAGTTTATTGGGCAAATAAGCGTTTCGTTTTTGACCCAGGAGGAATAGTTTAAAAAGTGGAAGATAGTCCGGTTGTAAACTTGGTCTACCAACTTTGACCACAGCATGCAACAATAATTATTATTATTATTATAATTATCATCATCATCATTATTATTATTATTATTATCATCTTATTTGTTTTGTTTTGTTTTTATTTACTACTGTTTTCTTTATTTTTGTTTGCAGGATAGTATCATTTTGTCATTTCAGATCACTACTTTTGACGTTTAGCGAGCTATCTACATCACACATCAGGTATATCCTACCTTTTTTAGTTACTCCCCATCCAATTTTGATTATTAAACATTGAGGACAATGTTTCATTTAAGTTGGGGGGTGGAAATACAAATCTGTTATTTAAACTCTGTGGCATATTTCAATCAATATATAAAAAAATTGCCAAAATTTTTTCACACAGGCATGTTTTCACACATGATACTCATGCTCATTCATAACCATCTTGTTGAATTCAACAAACCCATTTTAAATCATTTTGTTAAAACATCCACAGAGCCATTTATGCACTTCTCCAAACTTTGTGGTAATATGGTGATTTGACACATGTAACTAGAGAATTATTTTGCTTAAGTATTCATGTGAATTTTGGTGAGAATTGAGAGCTTACAAATACAGAAATTGTGATAAGTATCCATTGATTTGTTGAATTTGACACTTCTTTTGAGAATATCATTACATGGTTTGTGGTAAGATGGTGGATATACTTGGGATATGACAAAAGTCAACTTAGGATTAACGTTTGAGCCTTTCAAGCTGACCTTTTTCATCATAGACCCCTAGCAGCCAATTTTGAGCCAATATATACATATGGCATTTTCTTTTCATATCTACATCATCCATACCTCTCCACATTGGAGTATAGCTTATACACTATATTTTCCTACCATTTTACTTCCAAGTGTGTACTAAGTGTGAAATTATTATTTAAAAAAAAAAAACCATGACAAAAATGGCATGGTGCTAGATGTGTCCATCAAATTATTCATGAAAGAGTTCATCAAATTGCGAAGACACCAATGGCAAAAGAAGATGGAAAAGTATACTTAGTCAAAAATCTAAAAAATTGAAAAGTACATCAAAAGGAAAGTATAGTCTACTGAAAAATTTAACAGATTCCCTTTTGTGTATACTTGGAAGTTTTTGAAACCTCTTCACCTTTTCTTCTTATGAACCCCAACCCTAAACCACATTACAACCCTTTGTGTTGATTTTTCCGATCCTAAGTATGCTTGTGGAAAGAATGGTGGAAATCTCATTTGTTAGTATTCCTATCATAAGATCAATATTTACTTGTTACTTATATATAATTGGCTAAATTTCCATGAGAGTAAATGTACACCTTTGTCAACTCCATAGAGAGAACCCATACATGAAACACTTCTATACCCGTGAGTTATGGAGTTGAACATTTTGCTTAAGATATTCTAATGTTGCATGTGTCGAAACCTCTGATTTGATAAAAATAGTTTGGAACACATACACACTCTGTGGATTGCTATATTTGAATTACTTGTGAAAGGGTTATTGAAGTTCTAAGATTGTTTTGATATGTAAATTTGAAAAATGTGTCTTGATGGCCCCTATGTGTGATTTTCTTGGGTCTTTCTCATCATTTTGCATGAAAATTGCTAGGGACTAGCAATGAGTAAGTTGGGGTGTGTGATGAGTGCACAAAAATGCACTCTAAATACTCTATTTAAATACTAAAAGAAATGAGAAAATAATGAATATAACTCATGTTATTAAAATTAATGGTCATTTATCTTGAGATAGATATAAGCATGGTTTAATATATTGATGAGAATATAAAATGCCATATTTTCCTCTCTTAATGTTTAATACTTTATTCTTATTTATGCCTAAATATACTCATTATTCTTATATTTTGATTTAGGACACAAATGGAGACATTAGGAGCAAATGAAGATAATTGCGGAATTTTAGACAGTTCTGACATTTTTTCGTAATATGGGCATAACTCTCTCATCCAATCTCCGATTGAGCTGATTCAAGATGATCTAGAACCGCAAGAGAAATATCTATAACTTTTATGTTTTATGTTTGAAGAGATATCCACTCAATCTAAGACAAAATCGACCATCAAGTAGACGCACCTGCACTTGACGTTCCTGGATATTTTTCAGCCACTTGCATCAAATCCAAATGTCATCATAATATTTTCCAGCAAGCACTCCTACACCAACTTGGAAATTCAATGATCAATTCATATGCAAGATGAAGTGCACTCAAGTTTCTTGTAAACAAATTATTTGACCACAAGATATTAAGTCATACAAGATAATTAATGGATAGAGAAGCAAAATTGAAACACTCAACCTACAAGCAAAATCCAGCTCATGCATGGTGGGAAAACAAATGATCAAAATGACAACTCACAAATCACTTGGATTCAAGAATGGCACATGGCAAAACAAGTTGAAATTGTGATGATTTTGTCATGACAACTTGCATGAAGGATGCTTATAAATAGAAGGAATGGGTGTGTGTTCTAAAACAATGCTTAGTATGGGAGGATGCTTTGGAAGAGCCATTATTTTGAGAGCTTGAGAAAAGAAAAGAAAAACCAAAGAAGAGAGAAGAAAATAATGGTTGGCTCTTCCATATTATCCCTTGGAGAATTTTTGTTACATATTTTCAATATGTGTAACTAAATTCTCAAGGAGGGCTAGGAATGAACTTGTGTGTGTGATGGTGTTTGTAATTTATTTTTGATTCATGTATTTGGTCTTTAAATATTAAAACTCTTTTGTTCTATTATTATCAATTTATTTGTGATGTTTTTCGTCTTCAAATAAATATAGAATCTATTTCGTTTATGGATTCAGTCATGCTTTTTCCATTGAGTGAATTAGTTCTATAATTATGTTTGGAGCAATTGATTATTTATATTGATTTAATTCTCTGCTGCAATATCGCCTCTTGGGTATATTGTCGTCGTTGGATTTTCTCAATATCGATAACAATTTATGAGAGTTAAGTGCGAAGAATGATTTTTCAAAGAGTTATATTTGATTTAAATTTTGGTTATTAATGTTATATATTCCGATTAAGAATTTGGATATAGAATTCTTAATTGAGTTATCAATGAATTAAGAATAAATTTGAATACCACAAATACACAAGGAATTCCCTACGCTCTACTTTTCGTCTTATTTTTATACTGTTCAAATTACTCATTTAGTTTTAATTTACGTCACACTCTAAAATTTACTTTTCGCACTTATCTAAATCTTTTTGTTAATTTTGTTACTAT
Organism: Platycarya strobilacea; assembly: GCA_036898215.1. Lineage (NCBI taxonomy): Eukaryota > Viridiplantae > Streptophyta > Magnoliopsida > Fagales > Juglandaceae > Platycarya > Platycarya strobilacea. The sequence goes on along the minus strand of CM072559.1, from coordinate 3,053,343 downwards.
TCTTCAATTTCTCAATCCATCTCCCTGTGGAATCGACACCCCAAAGCTATACTGCAAACGGCCGCGTTATTCTTTGGGCGTAATCAAGATCACACACAGAAGTCACCAAGTCACACTTTTCAGAGTCACATATCAAATCAATTTTAGAAATCCAATAACCCAATCACAATTAATCCACATATAGCAATCCACAGAGTATGTGTGTGTGATCCAAACTATATCCATCTAACCACAAACCGTGACACATGCACATCAAGAATATCTCAAACAAAAGCTTCAACTCCATAACTTACAGGAATAACAGTGTTTCGTGTAGGGGTTCTCTCTATGGAGTTGACAAGGGGTGTACACACACTCTCATAGGGAATTAGGCAATTATGTACAAGTAATAAGCAAACATTGATCTTATGATAGGAACACTAACAATTGAGAATTTCCGCCACTCATTCCACAAGCATACTTAGGATCAGAACGATCAACACAAAAGATTGTAGCGTGGGTTGGGTTAGGGGCTAAATGAAGAAAATGATAAAATGGATTCAAAAACGTCCAAGTACATACCAGAGGAATCTTATTAAATATTTCAATAGACTACACTCTTCACCTGATGCACTCTTATACTTTTCAGATTATCAAATAATAATTTTTCTTCTTCTTCAACTTCTCCCCTTTTTTTTTTGTAGTTTTAATTTGAAACTCAATCAATTAAACATTTTGCACTTGTACTCTTCTATTTTTTTTTTCTTCAGTCGCTCTCTATTTATTTATTTATTTTTTCAATAAAAGAAAATATGCAAATTCCATACTTAGCACACACTTGGAAGCAATAAGGGTAGGAAAAATTAGTGTATAAGCTATACTTCAATGTTGAGAGGTATGAATAATGTGGGCATATGAAAAGAAAAAGTCTATATGTGTTTGTTGGCTCAAAATTGGCTACTAAAGGTCTATCATGAGAAGGGTTAGTTTGAAAGGCTCAAACGTTAATTCTAAGTTGACCTTCGTCATATCCCAAGTATATCCACCATTTTACCACAAATCATGTTATGATATTCTCGAAAGAAGTGTCCAATTCAACAGATCAATAAACGCTTATCACAATTTTCTACATTTGTAGGCTCTCAACCTATCCCAAAATTTACAAGAATACTTAAGCAAAAGAGTTCTCTGGTTACATGTATCAAACTACCATCTTACTACAAAACTTGGATACGTGCATTAAAAGTACTGTGAATGCCTCAGACAATGATTAAGTTGGGTTTGTTGAATTCACCAAAATAGCCATAAATGAGCATGAATACACATGTAAAAAGGTGCCTGTGTGATACTCTTTTTTTTTTTTTTGTACATGAAAATATGCCATAAAGTTCCAACAAACATCATTCTCACCCCTCAACTTAAATGAAATATTGTCCTCAAAATTTAACAATCAAAACTAAATCGAGGGTACTGAAAATGGTAGAATACACCTGTTGTGGGACGTGGGATGACTCGCTAAGCACTAGAGATGGCAAACTGACACTAGCCTACAAACAAAAACAAAGAAAACCAACAGCAACCAAAAAGAAAAAGAAAAGGAAAAATAAATAAATAAACGAAAAACAAAAAAAATAAGAAAAACAAAAACAAAAACAAAAACAAACAAAACAAATAAAGAGAAAACATACCTGCGTGGTGTGGTCAAGGTTAATAGACCGGGTCCACAAATGGAATCTCTTCCACTTCCGGAACTTCCCTATCAATTAATATTTTAAGGCGCTGACCATTTACTTTAAAAATCTTACCATATTTAGGATCCTCTATTTCTACCGCCCCATTTTAAAAAACATTCTTCATTACAAAAGGACCGGTCTACCTAGACCGAAGTTTTCCTGGATGCTTATGGAGTCTAGAGTCATATAAAAACACTCGATCATTGGGCTTAAATGTTTTTCTCAAAATATTTTTATTATGAAATGCTTTCATTTTAACCTTATAGATTTTAGAGTTCTCATAGGCATGATTCCTCAACTCCTCTAACTCGGTCAATTGAAATTTTCTGAATTTACCTGCTTCTCCTATGTCAAAATTGAAATGCCTGATAGCCCAATAGGCTCGATGTTTGAGCTCCACAGGTAAATGGCAAGGCTTTCCAAAAACAAGTTTATAAGGTAACATGCCTAAGGGAGTTTTGAAAGCTGTACGGTAGACCCAAAGTGCATCTACTAGTCTTAAAGACCAATTTTTGCGATCCGAATTTACCATTTTTTTCTAAAATTTGCTTAATTTTCCTGTCTGCAAGTTTTACCTGTTCACTTGTCTGAGGGTGGTATGCAGTAGAAATTTTATGTACTACCCTATATTTTTTCATCAAAGTCTCAAAAGAACGGTTGCAAAAATGTGTACCCCGGTCACTAATAATAGCACGTGATGTACCAAATCGAGATAACACATTCTCTTTAAGAAATTTAATTACCGTCTTATTATCATTGTTCCTGCAAGCTGCTGCTTCCACTCATTTTGACACATAATCCACTGTCACAATAATATATTGATATCCAAAAGGAGGAAATTGTCCCATAAAATCAATACCCCAACAATCAAAAATTTCAATCACTAAAATTAGGTTCAAATGCATCATATTACGATGGGACATAGCTCCTAATTTTTGACACCTTTCACATGAACGACAATAGATGTTTGCATCCTTAAACAAGGTGGGCCAATAAAATTCACACTGCAAAATTTTTACAGCGATTTTTTTCATTGAAAAGTGGCCTCCACAAGCTTGGGAGTGACAAAATTCCAAGACACTAGCAATCTCTTCATCAGGAATGCAACGCCTCAATATTTGGTCAGGGCAGTATTTAAAAAGAAGAGGGTCATCCCAATAGAAGTTACGTACCTCAGTCATGAATTTCCTCTTATCCTGAGCGCTCCAATCCACCGGTATCTCACCTGTAGCCAAATAATTCACAATATGAGCAAACCATGGTAAAGAAGTAATAGAAAGTAAATGCTCATCGGGAAAGTTATCCCTGATTGGTAGATGGTTAGAAGTTTCCTCAAATGTGAGTTTCGAGAGATGGTCTGCCACTACGCTCTCCACTCCTTTCTTGTCTTTGATGGTGATGTCAAATTCCTACAAAAGTAAAATCTACCGTATTAGTCGTGTCTTAGCATCCTTCTTTGTGAGAAGGTACTTAAGGGCTGCATGATCTGTGAAAATAATAATAGGAAAACCAATCAAATAAGAGCAAAATTTATCCAAAGCAAACACTACAGCTAGCAACTCTTTTTCAATGGTTGAGTAATTCATCTGAGCACTATTTAGAGTCCTACTAGCATAGTAAATAACAAAAGGCTTCCCATCCTTTCGCTGTCCAAGAACAGCACCTACAGCATAATCACTAGCATCACACATAATCTCAAAAGGCAAGGTCCAATCCGGTGGCTGCATTATGGGTGCTGAAGTAAGTTTGCCAATTAGCATTTTAAAGGCCTCTTGACAAGCTTGTGTCCACTCAAATGGGGCATCTTTAGCTAGGAGGTCACATAATGGTCTGGATATAATGGAAAAATTCTGTATGAACCTCCTATAAAAGCCAGTATAACCAAGAAATGATCTCACATCCTTTAATGTCTTAAGTGTAGGCAACTTAGAAATTAATTCAATTTTGGATTGATCAACCTCTATCCCTCTAGAAGAAATAATATGCCCTAAAACAATACCTGAAGGCATCATAAAGTGGCATTTTTTTCAATTTAAAACCAGTTCATTCTCCTCACAATGAGTCAACACTTTCTCTAAATTCAATAAACATGTATCAAAAGAGGATCCAAAAACAGTCAAGTCATCCATAAAAACTTCCATGCTATTTTCAATCATGTCACTAAAGATACTCATCATGCAACACTGAAAAGTGGCAGGTGCATTACACAATCCAAATGGCATTCTACGAAAAGCATAAGTACCAAAAGGACAAGTAAAAGTGGTTTTATCCTGGTCTTCTAATGCAATTTCAATTTGATAATAACCAGAATAACTATCCATGAAACAGTAGAAAAGATGTCCAGCCACACGCTCAAGAATCTGATCAACAAAAGGGAGAGGAAAATGGTCTTTCTGGGTGGCGGTATTCAATTTTCTATAATCAATGCACATCCGCCACCTAGTCACAAGCTTGGTAGGGACTAACTCTTCCAGGTCATTCATTCTTCACTACAGTAATACTGGACTTCTTAGGAACAACCTGTGTCGGACTAACTCATTTACTATCAGCAATAGGGTAGATGATTCCTGCGTCTAACAATTTTAACACTTCATTTTTCGCCACTTCTTTCATAGTGGGATTAAGCCTACGTTGTGGGTCTCTACGAGGGCTAGCTCTTTCCTCCAAATTAATTTTATGCGAACAAATCAAGAGACTAATACCTTTTATATCAGCGATGCTCCAACCTAAGGCTGACTTATGCTCAATTAGAACCCGAATTAATTTCTCACATTGAGACTCAGACAATTCAGATGAGTTAATAACAGGAAAGGTATTACCTGGACCAAGGAAAACATGCTTCAAACCCTTAGGCAAGGGCTTCAATTCAACTTTGGGTGCTTCCATGCTTGAAGGAATCTATCTTTCACTTTTCTTGGGCAACTCCTCGAACTTCGGTTGCCATTTCTGTGTGCCATAATCTTGAGTTCTGTTGAAAATAAAACAAATATAAACTATATCAGATGAATCAGTAATGGAATCAAACTCAGAATTAACTAGAAAATGCTCAAGGGGATCAAAATCATGAGTTTCCAAAACTCCTCTATCCATCAGTGAATCAATCATATATGTCTGGTGGCACTCATAATCCTCCTCCGGTTGTTTTGCAATATGGAAGACATTTACCTCCAGAGTCATGTTTCCAAAAGATAGCTTCATGAGCCCATTCCTGCAATTGGTAAGAGCATTAGCAGTGGCAAAGAAAGGCCTACCTAAAATCAGAGAAATTTTAGAGGTAGTATCAACAACAGATGTAGTATCTAAAATCAAGAAATCAACAGGATAATAAAATTTATCAATTTGAATTAAAACATCCTCTACCACCCCCCGAGATACTTTGACTGAATGGTCAGCCAATTGTAATGCCACAGTGATTGGTTTGATTTTTCTTAACCTCAGTTGCAAATAAATAGAATAAGGCATAAGATTCACACTGGCTCCTAAATCTAGCAAAGCTTGAACAAACTCTTGATTTCCGATGCTACATGCGATGGTTGGGCACCCGGGATCCTTGTACTTTGGAGGAATCCGTTGCTCAATCAGAGCACTAACTTGCTCTGTCAAGAACGTTGTCTTCTTCACGTGGTGTCTCCTCTTGACTGTACACAAATCTTTGAGAACTTTTGCGTAAGTAAGAACTTGTTTAATTACACGTAAAAGAGGAAGATTGACTTTTACCTGTTTGAGATTCTCCAGGATTTCATTGTTAGGATCCATAGTTAGCTTGTTTGATTTCAGAGCTTGAGGGAATGGTACCTTAACATGGCTCTTTGTCACCTCTGGTTCCTTGGGTAACTCGGGAGTACTACTATCTTGATTATTCTCCACATCCTCTAATTTATCCGTTGTTGGGATGTGTCATGAGTTACCACTACGAGTCACAATGACATTCATATCCTTCAAATTCTCTTGTACCATGTGTTGACTATGGGAAGTGGATTGAGCTTGAGAAGGAAACATACCTCAGTCACACTCAAGGAGCTCATCAGTTTTGACACTTGATTCTTTATCTCTTTATTTTCTTTCACAACCTGCATAATCAAAGATTCAAACTTTTGGTTAGTCTTACCCTGTGCTTCAATAAAAGTATGTAAAGTATCTTCTAAAGGACTCCTAGAAGATGTAGGTGCATGATATGGTGCAGTATATGATCTAGTGGGTTGTGCAGGTAGTGCAGGTAATGCCAGTGGCTGGTTTTCAGACTTCCAGCTAAAAGTGGGATGATTACGCCACCCCGGATTGTAAGTCTCAGAGAAAGGTGTAAAATGCTTCTTGTACATGCCTAAGGCATTACATTGTTCCTCATACAACCCTCTCATCTCAGCAAATGTGGGACACTCTTGGACGAGGTGATCTACCCCTCCACACACAAAACATGGCCAGAAGACTCTACATGATTAGCCAAGTGTGTTGGCTTCAAGTCCTTGGCCTTTAGCAACTCTAATTCCCTAGTAAGCACCTCAACCTTAACCCTCAAGTTGTCTTCCTCCCTGTGATGGTAAATTTCACCACCATTTTAGTTCCCTGTAAGTCGTGACCTATTTATGCTCTCAGTCGCACTAGGTCCAGTCCAAATGTGAGCTTTTTCAGCGAGCTCATTGAGATACTTTATGGCTTCATTAGAATTTTTCTGCAAGAACTCACCATTACACATTATCTCCACAAATTGGCGCTCTCTAGGTGTGAGTCCCTCATAGAAATAACTCACTAGACGCTAACTCTCATACCCATGGTGAGTGTGACGCCCCCAAATTCTCCTTAAAATAACACAGGAATCGAGGCGTCAGGATGATGACAATACGGGTCACACATCCTAACGACAAATGTCAAACGTGTGTACACACATGACATACATAAAATATAGGTCGCAGCGGGTAATAAAATCAATAACTAGGTACCATAATTTTTAGAAATATTTTACAAACCAATTTAATAAAAGCTCTCCAACAGGAAATTTAATACAGTCATCCAAAATACAAATTAAACAAATACATATTTATAAAAAGGGGAAAATAAATTTCCCGAAATAACAATTAATATTAATATCACCTCAACGGCGGAGCCGTCTCCTCAGGCTCAGCCTCTTCATAATCTGCATCCAAAAAAACTACGACGCTAAGATAGCATCGCAGGTAAGTACAACCCAATCAAACCAAAAGACAGAAATACATTAATGCCACATCAACCACTATGAACAATTACCATATACATGAGGCTTAAAATCATCTTCCTCAAATTCAATGAAATAACCACACTCGTCAAAATCTCAATTTAATCCACAATAAAATCCCAATAAAATCACCCATCATTTTCCATAAAATAATATCCTCAAAACCAATCATACCGGGCGTTACGTATCGCTATCCTCGATATGATTTACACACAAACCCGAAACCATAATGGGCATTACGTATCGCCGTCCCCATTACGATTCACACACACTCATTTCATACCGGGCGTTACGTATCGCCGTCCCCGATATGAAATGCACACCCAATGACCATAATGGGCGTTACGTATCGTCGTCCCCATTATGTCATCCATACACTCACACACGCTGATCACAACGGGCGTTACGTATCGCCCTCCCCGTTATTACTCAGCCCAAAACCATTAAAAGCCATTCAACTCAATTTAAATTCCAGTTTCCATTCTCAACACATAAATATCTGAAATCATGCAAAAATCTACTTTCCAAATATTTTCATGAGCATGCGCGTAAATACACAATGCAGACAACCATGCAGCAACTATCCAACATTTAATTAATCCAATCAACCAACAAATACCAATATCAACTCACACATAGCAACAATAATCAAACACAATAACTGTTGATGCCAAAAATATATTTAAATCTTAAAATTTGTTTCGAAAGTACTTACAGCAGTTAAAACGTAAATCCTTGAACAACGCCAATCTGCAGCGTTCGTAGCGGTCACATGTATGTTAGGCTAAAATGCTCGGTTTGACACCAAAATTTAGGGAGATACTCTTTGAAGGGTGGAGAATCTCATGAAGGTGGTGGTGTGGCGGCACAACCATCGGAAGGTGGCGGATCGGGTCAAAATAGGTGAAAACCCATTTTTGGGTTTGGGGTTGTACCGGGAAGGTGGGGCCACGGATGAGGAAACTGAGCTAGGGGGATGACCGGCTGGGCAATGGGAGTGGTTTGGTTGTGGAGGTGAGATGCACGGAGGCCGGACGGCGGCGCTGGATTGCTCAACCCGTTTAAGACCCATTTCGGGTGGAGGGAGTAACCGGCAACGATGGGTGGCTACCGACGGTGGGTTATGCTCGCCGGAGGGTGGGGAGTCTAGTGGTAGTGGTCGGAGGCCAAGGGGTGGCCGGCGGTGGCCAGAAAATGCAAGGGAATGCAAAATACCCATTTCGGGTAGGGGACTCACGCGCCGGCTAGGGGCTGCCGTGAGGTGCACCACCGGTGTAGAGGAGGTCGTCGGCGTGTAGGGAAGGCAGTGGGCTGGGCGGTGTCGCCGGTGGGTGGCTGAAGGCGGCCTTGGGTGGGGGAGAAGGGACGGGCGAGAGGGAGAGGAGGCAGGGGAGGGGTCGCACGCGAGGGAGTCTGGGGAAGCAGAGGAAGGAAGAAAAAGAAAGAAAAAGAAAAGAAAAAGAAAGAAAAGAAAAGGAAAGAAAAAAAAGAGGAAAAATAAAAAAACTAACTAGAAAAAGATATTTAAATAAAATAAGATATTTAAAACCCACCAATAAAAATAAATTAAACTCAAGCGCAATATTAAAAATAAAACAATAATTAATATAACGAAAGCATATCAAATAAACTCACATAATAAAATAAAAAAAATTAAATTCCAATCATTAAAATAATTAACTCATATTAAAATACATAAGAAAAGCAACGTAGCTCAATATTAACTGATTAATAGCTCAAATAAGTATTTTAAACAAATAAAACACAACTAATAATATTATTAAATTAAATTAAAATAATTAACACCGAGAATAAAATAATGTGTAAAAATACATGTAAATCTAGAATATCATAGTGAAGGCACATACTCAATAGCTCCTTAAATCTCTCCAAAGACATATATAAAGTCTCACTGTCATTCGGTGCAAAGGTGGAGATCTGTCTTTTTAAAACATTGGTCTTATGTTGGGGAAAATATTTATTAAAGAAAGCCTAAGTCATCTCATTCCACGACCCAATGGATCGTGGTCTCATCGAGTATAACCAACTCTTAGCTCTATCCTTCAAAGAAAAAGGAAAGAACTTAAGTCTCACAATGTCATCAGTTGCATTTTGACTACAAAAAGTCGCAACTACCTCCTCAAATTCCCTAATATGCACATATGGATTTTCATTTTCCAACCTATGAAAAGTGGGAAGTAGCTGTATCACTCCCGTTTTAACATCAAGTTGACGCGTATTGGATGAAAAGATTATGCATGACGGTGTGGCTGTGCGTGTAAGGTGGAGGTAATCTTGAAGGGTCTTAGTAGGTTGATCCTCGTGTTCACTCATATTTTAAGAAACAAAAGAAGTATTTAACAAAGGATTAGAAAAATTAGACACTGAATTTGACTCTATCACAAGCCTACAAGCAAATCGACCTAATGTGTCTCTATACCTATTATGCATGCAAAAATAAAAATAAAATAAAATAAATGCAGCAAGTAAAAAGAGGGGACGAAGTTACTGCCTTTACAAACTGCTGAAAAGAAAAAAAAAAACTATCCAACAATTCTTCTACCGTCTCCCCGGCAACGACGCCAAATTTGATAACGCCCAAAAAATAACGCGGTAATTGTAGTTCAGCTTTGGGATGTCGATTCCACAGGGAGACAATTAAAAGAATAGTAAAATAGCAAATAAACAAAAAAAAATTAAATGATTAATGAGGAAAGAAAAATTAATTTTAAATTAAAATTAAACAAAGTAAATAATGGAAAAGTAATCAAAATTGACGAACAGTAGAGTGTCGGGAATCCCTTGCATATATCTGGTATTTTAATTATTTTCAATTCATTGATAACTCAATTGAGAATTCAATTCTGTAATTCTTAATCGGAAGAAATAAAATTATAAACCAAAAATTAAAGCAAATGTAATTCTTTGAAAAATCATCCATCACTTTAAATCACACAAATTGTTATTCACATTGAGAAAATCCAACGACAACAATATACCTAGGGAGCGATATTGCAATAGAGAATTAAATCAATATAAATAATCAACAGATCCAAACATAATCAGAGAACAAATTCATTCAATAGAAAAAGTATGGCTGAATCTATAAATGAAATAAATTCTAAAATTATTCGGAAAAGAAAACACCAACAATATATTAAGAATAATAAAACAAAAAATTTTAATAAATTGAAAATCAAATACATAAATTAAAAATAAATTAAAAATATTATCTAGTGTACAAATTCATCCCCAACCCTACATGAGAATTTAATTATCTATGAATAGGATAGACAATAAAAATTTCAAAAAGAAAATCATCCAAATGGTAGTCATCCTTCTTATTTCCGTCCGTGCACGTATGTCGGCTTCTCAGATCTCGTTCCTCTGCGTCCTTCGTTCACGTACGTTCTACGTTCATGTTCGTTCGTCTGCAGCCTTCTTCTTTTCGTTTGCGTCCCCGTTCACTTACGGCTGCCTTCGTTCTCTGAGTGCAAATATATATATATATATATATATATATATATATGTTGCCGTGTTGCTGCCCATCTCCAATAAGTGCCGTGTTTTAATTTAATTGATGGGCCATGCAAATTGTAGTTTTGTTGAGTCTTGACACTTGTGGGTTTTTGTGATGAATTAAACGTGGCCTGCTTTAGTGGATTGTGGGCCAACCGTGTATCATGTGAAGTTCTATATGTGTGTTTTTTCCCTTTTTCTACTATTAAGAAAGAAATAAAAATAAATAAATAAAATAAAAATAAAAATAAAAATAAAATAAAATAAAATAAATAAAAATTAAAATAAAATAAAATAAATAATACTTAAAAACATCTCAATGTAAATAGAAATTTAATTAAATAAAATAAGTGAAATCTAATAATTTCTATTTTCATTATTTATAATTTAATCAAATATTAAGAAGTACAGCTTCACGCACTCATCAAGTGGGATTCCCATTTGTATGAGAAGCATTTCTCAATTCTTTATATATCTAAGTTCTCAGCTTGCACATTCATCTGGATTTTAAGTATTTTTTTTGACAATTATTCATTTTATTGCATATGATGTACGTCATGTGAATTAAGACACCTCAGAAATCGAAAACGTACGTTGATAAGTCCAAGTCCATATTAATTAAGAGCATCCTAATTATCATTTATAGGTCCGAGTCATCAGCAAGAATCCATCTCATGATGCATGCCCATCATTCACGTGATATGCACACATTGTAGAGAACAACATATCATCTTTCTATAATTGTTTGTACCAATTATGGATATATATTAAAAAAGGATAGGCTCAAAATGCTAGAAGCTTTCAAGTTATGGTAGCTGATGGCCCGATGTGATAAATTTTCATATTTACATATTGATTTTTCTATATTTCAAGTGATCAGAATCAACAATATGGACTGTTGTATGATAATAATGTAGCACAAAGTGAGTCATAAATATGCTGGCCTGGATAAATGTTGGCATGACATGTGGTATGATTGTATATAACGTACACTACGACGACGTTAGTCGGTCTCCCCTACAGCTTTACATTGTAGTGTATCATGTTATGTTGACAACATATCATTAAATAAGCATTAATTCACAATTCATAAAAGTAGGTATTATGTAGCAATCCATCCAACCACAATGCATGCATCACGAGGCCTTTAACTATTTGTTTGACTCCTCCCCTAAATTTTTTTTCTTTATTTGCATTTTTGGGACTTATATTTTATTTAATTTTAATGTGTCTCACAACCTGAAATGAAAGAATTAGGAGGGGGTCATTTCATTTTTGGATCTAAATAGAACGAGTAGGTTGAAGAAATGAGAGAATTAAGGATACCCACCAAAAAGACTATGATGATCATGTAGATTACGATTCGTTAACTACTCTAAGTACAACTGACATAAAACTGACGATTTCTTGGCAATTCAATCGTTTTTCGAATAAAAAGCAGGTTGCCAATTAATAAATTTTTCGTTGATATATATATATATATATATAAAGGGTGCAGTTCTTTAATTTTCAAATTAAGTTGGGTAAGAAAACTAATTATCTAGGTAGTTTTGTTTCATTTTTGTAATATAATTGTAAACGAGATTTTAATTTGCAGGTTTATCAGCTAGAAATGCCATTCCTATCATCCTTGATTTTCTCACTCACAGTCATACTGTTTTAATAATGTAGTGCGTTATAAATACTGATTTTATATGTCAATTGCTTAAAATTAGAACAAGCAACTTAAATTCAAGGATATAAAGAGTAGCATTACTTTTAATTAAAACTCAAAAGAGCATTATTTTTAAGTGACCGTCAATTATATTACTAAATCAGTTAAAGGGTATTTATTCAAAAAAGTATAAATGTAATTGATTAATTATATAGAAAATAAGGGTATTCATTTAAAAAACTGTAAATGCAATTGAGTAGTACTTATATATAAAATGATGAGTAATGTCATACACCACATCAACATTCTACTTTTATCCCATTATGTAAAATGTGACATATTTATCACTATTAAATAATAAAGACTTATTTAACAAATAATTATTTAATGATGATAAATATGTCATATCTTATATAATGGGATGAAATTAGAATAATAGTATGGTATATAAAATTTTCCTGAGACCTATGCATGAGGTTTGTACGGATGGTAATATTAGTGGGGAAGTAATTTATTATGGTGGAGAAAGTTCAAACACGTTTGAACATAAAATTTATTCGTTTGAACGGTAAATATTTGGTGTGAAACTTTGGCAGGAAGGTTGCAAGATCATTTGAATATAACATTTATGCATCGGAATGGAACATTTGGTGGGAAATTAAATTAATCTATGACTATTTGAATATTTAAATTAATTATACAAAATACACATAGTCATGATTGTCTATACAAAAAAAATACATCTAATACAAATAAAAGATATATACTACTTGGCTAGATTGTGTAGCACCGCCTCAACTCTAGCAACACGTGTGTCAGTATTAGTCACTCAAGACATGAGCTCCGACTCAGTCTTTGCAAGGGCGACCAGGATTGCATCAATGATCTTTGATGTTTGTGTGCGCATCTTTGACCACATGATATCTGCAATCTCCTCATGAGTAACACTGCGTCATGCACCCTGTGTAAATGTCTCACCAGATACGCCTTGTGCACCTCCTTGAGTGTCGACCGCCTCTATAGTGGGTGCATGAATACGAAATCTGGAGTGTCGGATGCTACAAAACAAGGTCTTCGAGTTGATCGGTCCGATCAGCTCCTGAAGATGCTCAAACTCATCTAGCCTGGCTCCTTTGGCTAAAAGAAATCATGTGAGCATGACTCCAAACAACAATATATCTGCCATAATTTTTTTTTGATAAGTACAAATATTATATATATCAAAATGAGTAACCAAGTACACCAAATAAAATAAAACTCTACCAGTCACAATACAGGTGGCCTCTAATAGATTCCTAGTGAATATATATCTTGCTAGGTCGATAGGCACCCAGCGAGCGACCCGTAACATAAATTGTGCTCGGTCCAGGCTCACCTCAGTCTTGTGCAGTCAAGGATCATTGTTGTTGGCTATTATAATGTTCAAGATCTTGAAAAAACTAGATAAGTTCACATGTTTTATGCTCTTGCTCCCATCATAGGGAGGAGTATCTAGACCGACAACCAATTGACGAACCTCATGATCAGCGAGACCGTTGATCCCATCAGGCATCACAATATCTTCTTCCTCTGTAGTCTCCCCATCGCCTATAGGTGTAGACTCTCTAGTCACCACGTTAGGATATGCAGTGGGCAGTTAAGAGATACCTAGAAAATCAGCAACTACATCAACTGAAAATCATACTGTGACGGCTCTCTCGGACTTCTTCACTAGAGGATTGCCCTGACTTGGCCCACTTCTTACAAGTTAATTAGCACCCATTATGAATATTTGAAAAAAAAAATAAGAAACTCAAAACAGGATCCCGTAAAAAAAAAAAAAAAAAAAACCTCTCCCGTGTGCTTTCTTAATTCCTTATATATCCAAGTTCTCAGCTTCCACGTTCATCTAGATTTTAAGTTTTTCTTATGCAATTATTCATTTTATTGCATATCACGTCCGTCATGTGAATTACGACACCTCAGAGATCCAAAACGTACGTTGATAAGTCCAAGTCCATATTAATTACGAGCATCCTAATTATCATTTATAAGTCCGAGTCATCAACAAGAATCCATCTCATGATGTATGTCCATCATTAACGTGATGCACACATTGTAGAGAACAACATATCATCTTTCTACAATTGTTTGTACCCATTATAAATATATATTAGAAAAGGAAATGTTCAAAATGCTAGAAGCTTTTAATTTATGCTAGCTGATGTGATAAATTTTCATATTTGCATATTGATTTTTCTATATTTCAAGTGATCAGAATCAACAATATGGACTATTGTATGAATAATAATGTAGCACAAAGTGATCAGTCATAAATATGCTGGCCTGGATTACACGGTACAAATTCATGAAATAGAATCATTTTACATCAATAATTTAATTTGTCCATATCATTTGTCCAACTTCAGTGTCAAATTAATAGGATAATTAAGTCTATCCCCTTGATATGATAAATATATGCTCTAGCTATGATTTAGAACCATATATTCAATGAGTGGATCTACAGATACTAAATATTGCTACAGCATGCTAATAAATATATGGAATTTAGCATTAAACAATATTAGATTCAGATGTTTGTTTAACTTTCATTAAATTGTAAAAATATTTAAAATAGAAGATCTTTTCAATTAATCTCTCTTCTTTTTCTTTGTCTAATTAAGTGGCTCTGGAAGTCACTTTCCAACAGCTTGTTATATGCATTTATTTAGGAACTTAAAATCCATTTTGTTGGGATATTATAATTACTAGTGGTCCTATCTAACATTCCATTAAATGATTGAGTAGCTACATCAAGCGCACTATATGGGCTTTAGGGACAAAATCAACTACATGTATTTGTGATGTCCCCAATTCTCCTTTAAAATAATACGGAACTCGAGGCGTTGGGATGATGACAACACAGATCACACATTCCAACGACAAGTGTCAAACGTGTGTGCACACGTGACATGCATAAAATAAAAATAGCGGAAAAGTAAAGTCGATAACTAAGTACCAAAATTTTTAGAAATATCTTACAAACTATTATAATATAAATTCTCCAACAAGAGATTTAATACAGTCATCCGAAAGATCAGACATAAATTACATATTTATAAAAGTGGGAAAACACTTCCCGATATAACAATTATAAATAAATGTTCTAACAACGAAGCCGCCTCCTCAGGCTTAGCCTCCTCGACATCTGCATCCAAAATTTACGACGCCAAAAATGGCATCGCAGGTAAGTACAACCCAAACAAATTACAAGATATAAAATATACTCATGCAACCACAATTCACATACACATGACACCATATGCATGAAGTTTAAAATCATCTTCCTTAAAATAAATAAAATAACTACACACGCTAAAATTTCATTTTAATCACGATAAAACTCCAATAAAAACCATCCCTCATTTTCCAGAAAATATTATCTGTAAATCCAATCATACCGGGCGTTACGTATTGCCGTCCCCGATATGAAATACACACACAATGATCATAACGGGCGTTACGTATCGCCGTCCCCATTATGATTCCTACACACTCATTTCATATCGGGCATTACGTATCGCCGTCTCCGATATGAAATACACACACAATGATCATAACGGGTGTTACATATCACCGTCCTCGTTATGTCATTCACACCCACTGATCATAACGGACGTTATGTATTGCCGTCCCCGCTATAACTTTGTCAAAACTATTAAAAATCCATAAACTCAATAAAACCCAGTTTTCAAATCCAACACATGAATATCCAAAATCATGCGAAAATCCAATTTCTGAATAATCCCATGAACATGCGCGTAAATACACAATGCATACAATCAAGCACCAAATAGCCAACAATTAATAAATTCCAACAATGATCAAACACAATATTTGTTAATGCCAAAAATATATTTAAATTTTAAAATTTATTTGGAAAATACTTACAGCGGGTAAAAACATAAATCCTTGAGCAAACGTCAATCTGCAGCACTTGTAGCGGTTGCTTGTACGTTAGGCTAAAGTGTTCGGTTTGACATCAAAATTTAGGAAGATACTCATTGAAGGGTGGGGAATCTCATGGAGGTGGTGGTGTGGCGGCACAACCACCGGAAGGTGGTGGATCGGGCTCAAAATAGGTGAAAACTCATTTTCGGGTTTGGGGTTGTACCAGGAAGGTGGGGCCGTGTATGAGAAAACTGAGGTAGGGGGATGACCGGCTGGGCAAGGGGAGTCTTTTGGTGGCAGAGGTGAGACCTATAGTGGCGGGACGGTGACGCAGCAAAGAACAACCAATTTAAGACCCATTTCGGGTTTAAGGTGAAAAGGTGGAGTTGGAGGGCGCTGGAGCTAGCTGGAGGTTCACCGATGGGTGGGGAACCTGGTGAAGGTGGTCGGAGGCCAAGGTGGCCGGTGGTGGCACTGGAAAATGGGAGAAAACACATGAAGTTCATTTTCGGGTAGGAAGCCGTGAGAGGGAGGTGAGGCCGCCGTGAAGCACACTGACGTGCAGAGAGGCTCGCTGGCGTGCGGGGGTGGTGGTGGGCTGGACGGTGTCGCCGGAGGGTGGCTGACGAAGGCACTGGGGAGGAGGGAGAAACTGGCGAGAGATGAGAGGGAGAGAGGGGGTGCGCGGGAGGCGCCGGGCCGGGGGGGGGGGGGGGAGGGGTGTCTGGGGGAAAGAAAAAGAAAGAAAAGAAAGGAAAAAGAAAAAAAAAATGAAGAAAAGAAAAGGAAAAAGAGAAAAAGAAAGAGAAGAAAAAAGAAGACTAGCTAGAAAAAAAAAACACAATAAATTAAATAAAATCTAACTTTAAATACTATAATTTGAATATCAATAAAATAAGTTATTTAAAGCCCATCGATAGAAATAAATTAAACTCAAGCGCAATATTAATTATAAAACAATAATTAATATAACGAAAGCAAATCAAATAAACTCACATAATAAAATAAAAGAATTAAATTCCAATCATTAAAATAATTAACTCATATTAAAATAAATAAGAAAAGGAACGTAACTCAATATTCCAACATAAAAATAACGTAAAACTAATTTTAGCTAATTAATAGTTCAAATAATAATTATAAACAAATAAAACACAACTAATAATATTATTAAAATAAATTAAAATAATCAAGAACGAGAATAAAATAATATTTAAAAATACATGTAAATCTGAGATCTTACAATATTTCTCCAATATTGGGATCAATTCATATAGATAAACCCAAAAAATGCGTCACCAATATGGAAACCCAGCTAACCGTATCCATACGCGATACTAATCTACCGAGATAAGTCCAAGCGAGATATCCTCGCAGGCCGATGGTCGCTATCACAAACTGGGTAGTGAATTATTTAGATTTTAAAGATTATTTTCATGAATTTGTCTAGCTAAATCTCCAACTTATAAGGTTGAGGATGAAACCTCATTGAAAATAAGTAATATTATTTATGAGATTACATTTCTCAATTAATTATATATCCAACGATATATTGTTCTTGCTTCATATCAATTGAGAGAGATAATATTCTTAATATGAGTTCAATCATGTTTTTTTCATGATCTATTATAGTATAAAATTCTTGATAAATTATATTACTAAATCAGTTAAAAGGTATTTATTCAAAAAATATATATAAATGTAATTGATTAATTATATAGAAAATAAGGGTCATCATATAAAAAAAATGTAAATGCAATTGAGTACGTAGTACTTATATATAAAATGATTGGGACACGAGACCTATCCATGGGGTTTGTACAGGATCGAGCAATGTTTTATTACTGTTCATGCATTGTTCCTAAATGGTACATAAATAAAAATATGAACATGAATGCATTAACAATAACCAAAAAAAATTATATATTTTGTGCAAACTGCAAACCCCTAAACAAACTCGAGAATCTAGTACCCGCAGTGCTCTTATTACACATATTACCCCTTAAAGAAATGAAGAGCTACATGGAGGAGCTTTCTTTCTCCAGACTCACCCGGCCGAATGTTTGTTTATTTCCTTTCCTAAGTACTTCACTTCCACATTCATGATCTAGATCTAATGTCTCTCTTATGCCAAGAATCTAATATATAGTTTAATGGCATATAGCTCGGCTCTCTAAATTAAAAATCTGGGTTTGAAATCCCCCAACCCTGACCTTTTGTATGAAAGAAAATGTTTCTCTTAAACTATTATTTTTTTATTGCACCTCATGTGTGAATGATAACTAGGAAATCAAACACTTAATAATAAATTCAACGATCGAACCTTAAAGTGCAAATTAGAGACCAAACCTGCATCATGATCAACAAGAGGTTATGCGTTACCTTAACGGATTGTAAATAAATAAGTTGGCTACCAAAGATTGGTTTAATCAAACTCGAGTTTTACTCAATTAATTTATTAATCATTAAACTTGTAGATAAATTTAGAATATATAATACAAAGAATTAAATATATAGTTCATAAACAAGCTTGAACTCTCTTTTATAAAGAAAATATGGTTGTTCCTAAATATAAAATATACGCGCGTTGACGATAAATTCAAACTTAATTCTTATTAATAATATAAGAATTAATTGAATAAGTATTAACAATTCGCTTAAATTCAAACTTGTTCCCAGTCTTGCTATTATATATCTCCATACATAGATCTGACGTCGGATTCATGTGAAGCACACACTCTGTGGCACTGTCGAACTATCAATACAACAGCCACACCCATTATTCATGCATGCCTACTCATTTTTAAAAGGATTGAATTGATCAACTTGTTTTACACTCAAGTCGATATATAGATCAGTCCATTATCTCCGTGATGCGCACTTTGTGGCACTGTCGAATCACTAAGTTACAAGTTGCAACAACAACGTAACGGATTATTCGAACCTCTATAATTAATATTATAGTTGGTACATGTGGAATTATTTCAGTTAGAATATTATGTTAGCATATATTTTATAATTGATATTGATTGATTTGTACAATAATAAGTATAATAGAACATAAGTCATATTATTAAATGTATTCTAATACAATATTATCCTAACAACTTAAAAAATTTCTAATATAATTTGGGGCTGAGCAGCAGCAGTACTCTCAAGAAAACTCCTTTGTCATTTAATGCTAACAAGAGACCAACGTGAGCTGCATGATAGTGATATATAGATATATATATATATATATTAATTTTTGTGTGTTTGTGTGTGTGTATATATATATATATGTGTGTACATCTATTTGATCAGAAAAAGCTTTTGATTGTTTCATGTATTGATGATTATAGACCATTAATATCTCAATCACCATTGCATGAGTTGGGGTTGAGCATCCAACAACAGCCCTAGAAAAATCCTTGGTCATTTAACGCTACCAACCGATCCCTTGAGCTTCATGATGATGATCTATATCCAGTACGGTACCTGAGAAAGAACGCTTGATTATTTCATATATTGATTATTAGAGACAATGCATCTCAATCATCATTGCAGGCTCTATATCATGACGCATCAGTAGTTATTAGTTAACGTCATTCTTCCACGTTTATGTGATGTGTCAGACCAGAAAAATATAATGAAGGCTAGCAGCTAGGTTACCAAGAAATAAAACAAAAATTCGAAAATTTAACTCCGACTCCAACTCTGCACTATTTCGCTCTAGCTTCTCTTTGATATATCAAAAGGCAAAAATCTGTGATAGATTATTTACAATGAAAATAGATATATTTTGCCAGAAAATAATCATTTTATCAGGAAATAATTGATTATGAATAAATAATTTTCTTATAATATATTTTGATAAGTCAGAGACGGAGTTAAAATTTTTTCACCAAAAAGATCAGAATCGGAGTCGGAGTCGGAGGTAGCGATATACCGACTTCAACTCCGACTCAGTGTCGATCGGATTGACTCTGATATTGTACATATTATATATATAAATATATATTTTTGATTTATTCAAGATCATATAAATATATTATAGTTATAACTTATATACTAGTTAACTAAATTCAATAATATACTGGCATGAGCAAATTATTAATTTAAAACAATATTCTTATTATAATATAAATTGATCACTAATAATAATTTATATATATAAACATCAAGCTATTAAATATTACTGTAATACTTGATATTACTGTAATACTTATGTATAATAAGAATTAATGTATAAATACTAAAAATGCATAATTAACATGTAATACTAATTTTTGGATGATTTAGGAGGTCTTTCGCTGCAACTACCCCGATATTAATATTTTTCCTTGTTTAGACATTACCGATCACGTACGCATACATGGCATTTGCTTCAATAGGAGGATATCAAGTAGTTGTCTGTATATTAAAAGATCGCTTTACAATTAATTCGATTAGAAGTTCATTTTGTTGTCTAGCCGTGCATGTATGCATGCATGTTTGGGTACAACCGGTCCCTAGTAGGGATGTCAAAACGTGTTAACGGATTGTGTCAGGGCATGTACATAATGTTTAAAGGGTCAACATGAACACAACCCGTTAAGAGTTTCGTATAAAAAATTTCAATCCTAACACGACCCGTTAAGATAACGGGTTGATACGACACGACCCGTTAAGACACGTTAAGACCTTTGACACTATATGTTACGATATGATACGACACGACACAACACGATCTGACATGTTTCAACCTGCAAACTCGTTAGTGACCCGTTTGAGTTTAACTTAATTAATTTTATACAAATATTAAAACTTAAATAATAGTTATAAAATATAAAAAATTAATTATAAATTACAATCTTAAAATTATAACTCAATAAGTAGTATACTATAAATTATGATAAACACACAAATATGATCCACACATTATAAAATATTAAAATTATAACTCAAACATATTAAATAACAATGGGTTAACTCGTTAATAATTTTTTAATAAGTACTTAAATGGGATAGCTAAGTGTCTAAGAATATAAAGCTAATTTTAAATTAGGATTTTTTAAAGTTTAGATCAAGTATATAAAAGTAAATTCAAATTTCTTAAAGTGTCTTAACGGGTTTTAACGGGTCATAACGGGTCAAACTCATTATGACCCGTTATCAAATTGTATCTTAATGGGTTGATACGATTTAACCCGAAACTCGTTAAGGCTAAAAACTAACCCGCTTTTATCGTGTCGTGTTCGTTTCGTGTTAACGTATCGTGTCACATATTGCCACTCATAGTCCTTAGACAGCTTGGTATGTCTAGTCCGTGCATGCACGCAAGTCGGGTACGTGACTATTTATTCATAATCCTCCCACACATACCGCGGTGTTCTTATTACACATTATACCCCTTAAAGAAATGAAGCTGCATGGAGCAGCTTTCTCTCTCCAGACTCACTCGTATGTTTATTTCTTTCCTTTTCTAAGTTCTCTTCCACATTCATGATCCTCAATGTTTTTTTTTTTATGTCAAGAGCTTGGTCGTAAGCCTTGGTTCTCTAAATGAAAAACTAATTAGATTCCAAAACCCCCCATCCCGGCCCTTTTTTTTAATTATTCAAAAAATGTTTCTCATGCAATTATTTTTTTATTGCACCTCATGTGTGAATGATGATACCTAGGAAATCAAAAAGTTAATAAATAATAAATTCAGCGATCGATACTAAATAACGTGCAAATTAATAGAGACCAAATTACCATGATCACAAGAGGACGTTATCCGTTATCTAAGCGGATTGTAATTAAATAAGTTGGCTACCAAAGATTGGTTTAATCAAACTCGAGTTTTTCTCAATTACTTTATTAATCATTAAATATATAGTTCATAAACAAGCTCGAAGTGCTCTCTTGTATAAAGAAAATGGCTGTTAGTACTTTCTAAATGTAAGGTATAATTAAGTTGACGATGGATAAACTCGAACTCAATTCTTATTAGTATAAGAATTAATTGAATAAGTATTAACTATTCGCTTAAATTCAAACTTGTAATTCTCAGTCTTGCTATCTCAATACATAGATCCACTACAAGATTTATCAGTATTTGCCAAGGATGATTGTTGTAGCTTAAAATCCATGATTCGTGTGCATAAGTATTTAGCCACCAAAAGTATTCGTGGGACACTCGTGGCATATAATTCGCCACAAATAGTACTAATGCCACGACTTAAATTTTTCGTGGCAAAAACACACATATTGGGACGGTCGGGGCCGTGGTAAAAACCAATTTTACCCGTGGCAAGAAGTAGTTGAAATGCATCTATTGTAGTGGCTTTCAGTAAATACCCACAAGTTCTTCTTGTGGCAAATAGATTTTTAAGGCTTTCACTATCGTGGCATTAAGTCTTACAAATTAAAAATTCTTGTGGCTAATATTTACTCCCTACAAAGATTTCTCATAGCAAATAACCTTTCTACTCTATCTATATCGTGGCGTAAATTCATGAAAATGCATTAGCAGTAGCTGCTACTAATTAATCCCAACAATTACCTTTCGTGGTAAATAATTTTTTCACTCTATATAGGTTGTGGTAAATAACTAATTTATCCCAACAATTTCCTCTGGCAATAACTTTCTTACTCTATATAAGTCGTGGCTTAAAGTTTGTTGTGACAATAATATCTTGTGGTTAAATAAGACGAAAATCTCCATTTGTCTATTCAAACAATTGGAACCTGTGGTAAAAGCTATTGGACATAAAATGACCAAACTTTGTTTTTATCTAATATGAAAATTGAAATAATCTTGTTCTGGCACATTTATACGCAGTTTAATTAAACTTGTTTGACATGCAACTATTCAAATCCATTTTAAAAAATACATCATAAGCTAACTGGATGATAATTCAGAAAGTTATATACCCAAATTACATTCACATCTCATTTAAACATTTGGGAACTTATAATCATGATACTGATGGGCCAATAACATTAACTCAAGAATTTTCCACAAATGTTCATGTCTCTGGAGGGACACCATTAGCAGAATACAATTACAACATTTAATCAGATTCTTGCACTTGTGTGTTGGGCAGAACTGTTAAGCGCTTGGACTTGCCTCTCACTGTTTGGTTGTCATCAATTTGCTCTTATAAAGTGTCAATGTCTTCACTATGCAACAGACTTTCACAATAAATGATTGAGTAGATTCAAATTGAGGGCACCAAACCATGGAACTGAATCCAGGCCAAACAGGGGTATAGACTGCTGCCAATAATAAAATATAATATGAGGATTCTACATCCATCTAATGAGATATTTAGTAGCACATCCTATCTACCACTTAAAACAGAAAAATTTACTATAAATATCTGAACAAATATGTTCATATAAGTTTGCAAAACACGAATTTTTAAACTTTTGCATTAACTAGAAGATGGGTTCTTGTGTTTCTAGCATATAGTGATAAACATGTGAAAAATAAAGCATTTAACCAGAGCATAAAAATCAGGAGTAAATTGTTAGATTATTGATGTCATAGCCCACAGAGGGTTCAGGTTGCATTTGTCCAAACATAGAATACATAGTGTCCAACCACAGATTAGTGACACAACATCCCACATATTCCTTGTTATTCTATGTCCAACCACGTTGAAACAATAATATGGTATGATAGAGGGCATATTAAATTAATGTAGCAACATCAGTACATTCTTTACCTGCTCATTGTGACTAGTCCTTAGGTTTGTTCTTTTGCATATAATTTCCCACAAATTATACATAGTTATTAGAGCTGGTTGACATATTTCTAGCATTAAAATCTTATGTCATCTACACCTACTACACAGATTCCATGTGCAAACATAAATTGCCTAACATAGTGGTTTAATTAGAGCCCAACCATTACTTACCATAACTCTATAATAAGACTACCCACAATTACATATTTCTAACATATGTCCAAACACTGCTGGTTCAGGTTGCATTTGTCCAAACATAGATTAAATAGTATCTAACCACAAATTAGTGACACAACATCCATAGATTTCATGTTATATGACTTTTTTATTTCACTCTATCATAAGATATGAGTGTGAGCAAAGAAACATACATATACTATATGCATTAATTTACTTAAAAATCCATGTCCAATAAACAAAGCAATAGAATTCCAGCTTATGAATGGATACCTGTTAGTTTTCATTAACTGACCATTACTATTTTGGCAGATGACTTTAAATTCCATTAAAGTTTTCCTGTTTGTCTATCTCCATCGGACACTGCATTTGAGCCCTGGCACGCTTATCATGACTCAATATCTGTAACAAACAAAACCATAAGTACTCATTCAAATGATTCCTCTCATGATAAGCTAATAAACATCCAATAATGTATAAAGTAACTGTATTATAAGCTTACCCCATGCATATTCTCATACCAAAATGCATTAAGACCGTCACTTCATCCATACCAAAAATAGAACTTAAAAATCCATGCTCCAATTGTAACTGTGACAAAACTCTTGTTGAATTCTGGTATACCAAAATGAAGCTTACTGCATCCCACCTAGTTAGACATCCAAAATATAACCTCCCAACAAACCCACTTAGTGAATGAAATTTTTTTGTCAACAATTCAGAAAATGGTTACTCAAAATACATTGAAGGGAATAACAAAACACCTATAATTAATAATAACCCTTTCACCAAAACGCTTATTCCACTTTTTTAAGAAAAAGTCTAAGCCTCTTCGGAAGTCTCTTCTTGAGACTCCTGAACTCCTACAAGTTGAGATGTAATCACATCAATTTGTTTTGCTTGATCTGCCAGCTGCTTCCTTAGGGCCTCCAACTCACCCCCCATTTTTTCCAATTGAGTTTTGGAGGCCTCAGCTGAGACCTTGTTCCTCTTATTCTCTTCGACCATACGAACATAGGCCTTATTCTTTTGCATTGAAGGGGATGGCTCAGGGATCACTGAATGTCCCAATCCCTGAGCATAACCAGATTTGAACCCAAGCGTCTCTTTGAAAACAAGGGCTGCAGCCTCATTATAATCCTCTGGGGTCTCCATCTCATGCATTCTCTCTAGCATGAGGTTCTGAAAAACCCACAAAACAGAATTGTTGTAAGTACCTAATTAAGATCCAGTAAAGTCCCAACATGTAAGAAAGACTATTTCCATAGACATACTCACATATCGGTGTTCCGAGGTCGCATTTATGAATTTCCCCTTCTTTTTAGACCAGTGTGTTTTTTTGTAAAAAGCAATCATGTTTTTGTTTTCCTCCTCCTCCCAATCCTAACAACAAAAAGTGGTAATGTGAAATTTAGCATTTTTGCGTCTAAATTCATTTATAATAATTAAGGAAAATGCATATGAGAGAAACATTAGGAACTAGACGCACCTTCTCTGCCATCATCCTAGCAAACGATTTCCTCCCACTTGTGTGTTTCACCACCTGTTTGTTCCTGTTGTTCGTATTCCTACGAGAATGGTCCTGAAATATTAAGGTCATAAACAGTTTATGTCAATATCAATTTCTTTTAAGTAAGGTACAACCATACCGTATAGAACGCATGCATGTTTCTTGCCTTTTGAAGCTTATTAGTGTCTACTTACTTGATAATCACATTAAGTTTTTATTAATACCTTGAATGGCCTGCTTGACCAACGTTCGCATAGCCACTCCCATGTTGACTTCTCCACCATGGGCATCCCAATAGCAAGCGCCTCCTCATGTGAATCAAATTTCTTGTACTTCTTGTGAAGCTCATAGTGGTACGCATTATATTGATCAGCCAGAGTTCCAACAACAGCTTCACGATGGTTTTCCCTTGTCCAGTCCAATTCAAAGTCCTCCTGTACAATAAAAAACAGCTATTGAGTGGGAGCCAACACACTACTATAAATGCTACTAGATGCCATAAAGCATGTGACTTATTAAATTGAAGGAAAATCCTACTTTAACTCGATTGATGAGCTCCAGTTTCTCCTTCTCATCCATCACACTCCAGCTTGCATGCTTCATATTTGCATGCACTTTCACAATCCAGCTTACTCGACTAGAGAAAACTGCTGCATTCTCGCATGATGGCCCCCTATGCCCATCCTTAATGGTTAATGGGATCTTACCAACTTTACGGAGCCTTTCAAAAAGACTGCCCTTTGCAGGTCCTCTCCCTCTTTTTTTTATTGGGGGAACTATCATACAATAAGAAGGGGGAAAAATATTTGCTTGAGTCAAAACTATAATCAGTTATAAATAATAGCTGAATAATTTAAACCCATCCTTGTCTTACTAACCTGTTTCTAAGACCCCCCTCTCAATAATGACCTGCTCAGGAACTTGCGGTTGCTCTTGTTGCCCATCTCGTTGCCCCATGGGGGGGTGTGCTTGAGTAGAGTCATCTGGAATAGGATCCACTTCATCTGTTAGTTCCCTTGCAGGGGGCAATGTAGGTTGTTGATCTTCCATTGGGCTGTCTGATCTGAGTAGTGCACTTGCACGTCTTCTCCTCCCTCTTTTTGCGAGTCGTACAATATGCATTGTGCTACACTGTCTACTTGATTGAACAATGGGAATAAGTGACATTTGTAACAGCAAATGTTTGTATACTAAGCCATATGTTCTCTGAATAATTCCCAATATGATTGTGTTATGAAATATTTAGAGTGGGCTATACCATGGGACTGTTGAGATGTCTGGGGTTTAAATAACAAACATTTATGTTATGGCCATGGTCATGTGACATCATTCAAATGCTGGAAAATAATAAGTAAAAGTTTTACCAACTGAAAAATGATTTACATCAAATAAACAGCCCTACATGAAATAACATTTGTCTAAAAATTGGGCAGGACCTACACCAGCCATGAAGAATGGGTCAAGCTGACATAGAATAGTGGAAAGCATCTAAATATTCAGTATACAGGCAGTGGAGGTTAAAGGGGCTGACCCGTGTTTTGACGTTAGGGAAAATAATGGACGAAATTTACCAATTGAAGAAGTATTTACAGCTCAGTATACATGCATACGTGAAATAAAAACCCTAGACATGAAATAATATCCTATTTACACCAATCACAAGGGGTCAAATTGACACTTCCAGTTGAAAGCTGGACTAATTAATCTGCAAAAATACATGCTATCAAGCTGATATGAGGTTTGCAATGGGAATATTAGAGTAAGGATTTGTAACCACTGAACTCATTAAAATAAACAGCCCTACGTGAACTACCATGGTAAGGATTAATAATTTTTAAGAAGGAAAAATCTAACCAGATGAAGAAAAATCTTGTTAAAAAGTATTGTAATGCTTGAATGAAATAAAATCCATCCATTACTCAGTAAAAAGCCAAGTTGAAATAAGGTTGGTTTTGTCCCAACCCTATAAGATAAAGTATCACAATACTTACAGCTTGTGGACCTTCGAGTTAGGAGAGGGAGGTTAGAGAGAATGGGGTCTCACCTTTGAGTCCTGCTTAGTACAGCAAATTAAATCCTGGCTGGTGTAGAAAGAAAAACCCTAGCGTCTCCTCCAGAGGCCAAACAGGTTGGATGCCAAGGATGCCAAGATAAAAGGGCTGAAAGTGAGGTATAATCTGTAATTTGAAGTTGCTTTTTACCTACCACAAGCTCTGGCGCCACAGTAGAAATATTTTAATCCTCACTCAACCTTTTTCCCTCCCATTTTCAGACTAAGCTGGACTGATTGGACATGTGTCCTTCTCCACCATTTCCAACACATTGCAGTGGCAAAAAGTAACTTTTGTTTGTGGTTAAAAACTACCGTGTGTCCTTATACACCATATTATAACACATCAGTGATAAAAAATATCTAATAGTCCAGATATTAATTAAAAACTAATTGGTAGTTAATAAAAAACTTTGGGTTAAAGAAACTTTGGGCTAGCTGGGCTGTGACCCGTTAGCATTGGTACCTATCCTACTCCAATTGCTAGAGTATGTGGACATATAAATAAATCCTTCTGGCCACTTATATACACGCAAACTGTATATATTATATATATGGCTTGCTCTAAGTTAATAATCCCATATAGCCAAACATTAAGAACAGTTTGCATGCCATTTGTATATTAAAGTGAAAGCATTTATAACCATTTCCATTTATATATATAATGAATTTTGTAGAAATTAATTATAACTTTATGTCCAGTCCAATTCATTTTTATATTATTTTTCTTTTTTTTCCTTTTGGCTGGACTGACATATCATATAACCATTACTTGAAACACTTGTAATTATAGGTTGCCAAATTGAAAATGTTATCTTCAAAAGGCTCCCTGCCTAAGCCTGCAATATCTCTAGGCATTTCTTCTTTCATAGATAACTGGATATATTTATATTACGCAGATTGGCCTGACTTGCATTAATATTAACTCATAGTCTAAATATCTTACCAAGAAATTGTCATGAATCTTTACCAACCTACTGGTTGTTGTAAGTTAGTTGCAATTTGTGCTTATGCATGAAATTTTTGATTCAAGGAACTTGATTGCTAGATCCTCAATATTTGACCAAATTCCTATCTCCCCAACTAAAGCTTCATGTGGGTGTGCAGGATCTTCTATTCTATCTGGAAATAATGATATTGCTATTGCAGTAGGGACATTATATGCACATGATCAACAGACTACAAGTTAACTTAGAATCAGCTACTAGGCATACCACTATAAAGTGTCTTTTGCAATTGGAGAGATTAAGACATTGAGAGAGTATCAACTGGATCAGGTTGCTGCCATCAACTTAAACACTACTGAATATGATCGTTGAAATTAATTTATAACAACTACTGTCCTTCTTTTATTTTTACTTAGTGGATATCATATAAAGCATCTTGAGATATTTTTGATGCCATCCACCACAAGATATGGCTAGGAGATAGACCACACTTGGGAAATGAACAAAAAACACTTATCAAAGATTTGAAAAGACTCAATTCCAGCAAAGATAATTGTATTTTTCAGCCTACTGGCACACAAATGTTTAAACTAGTGAGCAGACTAACACTTGGTAACTGAACAAAAAAAGTTCATCAAACCCATGAGAGACTCAGTTCCAGCAAAGAAAATTTCACTTTTCCAGCCTACTGACACACAAAAAACACAGTAGTGAGCAGACTAACACTTGGTAATTAAACAAAAAAACACACTTACAAATTTGAGAGACTCAGTTCCCAAGAAAATTATTTGTATTTTCCACCCTATTAGCACACAAACTAGTGAGCAGACTAAAACTTGCTAGCTAAATGATATTTTATTACGCAGGTTTGCTCACTAGTCAGGGAATTTCTAAAACTTGCTAACTAAATGCTCAGTAGTCAAACCATGTGGGTCTGACTTTACAACGGCCGATGAACCATACCTGTACAATGTCAGAATCTACTGAGCATTTAATTTCTAATGCTATCTGCAAAACAAACAAACAAACAAAACATTAGGGAAAATATTAGCATAATAATAGAAAATTACACAAATTGCACAGCTATAAATGCATGTATATAAGTGAGTATTGATTTACATATATTCCCCTCATGACTTGAGTAATTGGAACAAAAAGGACAAAGGAAAATTTTATTAATACAAATGGTGCTTTAATTGCAAATATGTCAAAAACAAGGTCTGTAGCACACTGACATGGTTTAACCTGGTTACGTATTATTCTTTGTTTATGAACAAAAGACTAACAATAACTATTGCACAAGATTTGCAACTAATTGGAACCATACTTTATTGGACAAAAAGTAATTATTCTGCTTGTGCTGTTGATTCTGAACTCAGTCCCATGGTATATCATCCCAGACTACAAATTATACATTTTTTTTTGGCCAAGGGTTAGTGCAGAACTATCGCTGACTCGACGGAGCAAGAGAGCAACGACCCATGCACATAATGTGGTCTTACAAACTACTCAAGCAAAGTTAAACAATCATTCATCATAATTCTGCTCAGAACGCTGAAAACTAGTGCTGAACATATAAAACCCATGCTTTCGTACATGTCATAAGACACTAATTTCATGAAATGATGTTCTTCTGTACAACAAATAAGTAGGCCTAAAATGGTTACTATGGTGGGAGATGTGAATTAATTTACAATAGTCTAGACCCTAAACCCAAACCCTCCTCCCTCATCTTCCCTAGTAAATGACATTGCATTTTTTTATGTGATAACACTGCCTAAAATTGCCATTCGATAAAAGAAATAGGCCACAAGTATAAATGAAAATCAAAAAATTAATGCCTCCAGATTGATGATCTTATATTATTATGGAAACTGCAGCCTCATCATGAATATGATTGGGACTGGAAGCCAACACTTTCTTCCATGTGTGTATAGTTTATTTTGTCTTACAACTGATATGATATTTGATCCTTCTGATCTCAAAATTTTGAAAGTGCTTGAGAATAATGCACTTTAATTGGATAGGAACTGAACTTTAGCATGTGATTTATTAAGATCAATTTTTTTGCGTGTTTTTCCACAACTTCTCACTTTGTCCTTAGCACATGACATTAAGGTAATAAAGGCTCTCCACATGAAACAGCCCACCAAAAAAGCAAGGGCATGTAATTAAATTAAACTCTTGGTTAAGTTACCTTGCCATTTACCAAGGACTAAAAATAATAATAAAACAGATCCATACCCTACATACAAAAATATCCAAGAAGTGGGTTTTAGTTGTGTTTGAAGAAGGAATGAGGCACCCAAAAATTCACAGCTGAGTTGGAATTGAAGAAGACCGGTGGCTGTGAGTGGAGTTTTGGTACAGCTGCAGGATCATTTATCAGGTTTGGTGATGTTGGAGGATATGCAGGCTTGAAGATGTGGCATATATGTTGAAATTTTGCTGCCCTAAACCCATTCAAGCTGGTTTTGTGACTTTATCCCTTAGGTAGTGTGGTATAACCAGCACAATATAAGAAGTAATTATTTTTTCTCATTTGGAAGAAGACCATCCTTATTATTGCTAAGTTATGGGCCTAAATGATCACAAGCTCTCATTTTTCCTGTTGGGGGGCCAAAGTAGTCCATGGCTGAAACAGGGGCTATGCCCCCAAAAAATGAGATTAAGACAAATCTGGACAATTGATAAGACAATAGCTATGAAAGTTGTCAACTTCAGAAAATGGCAAAAGAGTGGATTGAAATCTAAAGATTCTGAACTTGTTAACTGAATTTGGTAGCTATTCACTTAGGTGAGAGTTAAATAGGTGTGAAATAGTAATTGCTTTTGTCAGCTTCTTATTCCTCATCATAGCTCCACCTTCATGTGTTAGCAATTAATGCTTTGCCTGAGTATTTTGTGGTTAAAAACCTATATACACACGGATTTTGCTCAAACTATTTTTGGTGAGGCTAGAAGGAAAGGGTTTTTTGTTTTTTTACCCTTAAAATCAAGTGAATTAGAAAGAGGTAATGAGCAAAGAATAAGGTTTTTTTTTTCATAAACAGTTTACAGAACGACAAGCATATATATATATATAAGAGGCAATGCTTTCAGCTTTACTTAGCAAAAAATAAAAAGAGGTAATGCTTTCAGCTTTCCCAAGGTCATGAAGTTCTCTTATTAGTTTTCTTTTTCTGGTTGGACATTAATTGGAACCCCAAATTCATGATATTACACAAAGGCCTTACATGATACTCTAGGTGTAGGCAGTAAAGAATGCAATTTGTATCAAGGTGTAAGAAAACACTAGGGTCATGAATTCTCTATGTACGATCACATGATTAGTGCAATTCCGATACATATCATGGCCTTGTTTATTCAACCTTCTTCCATTTGATATGATGTGTAATGTCACTGCCTAACGTTTACATCTTCAAAGATTAAAATATTGACTTCCACTACTACAGAGCAGAAGTAATAATTAGTCAGTTCAGATTATGTTATTTAAACAACCCAATTATGTACCATCACAAGGCCAAATTTATATCAAATGCATGTATTCTAACCAAGCTGCTACATGGCCATTCCAGAGATGATAATGCTTAGAATGACAACAACACAAACAATTTGCATAAAGAAACAATAGAAACAACCCGATGTGGTCAATTGACAGGCAAAATTCGAAAATAGAGAACAAAACCCTTTCTATAGGTATGTTCCTTTTTTCGGTGACTAAGGCTTGGGAGACACCGAAACAAGTAATTACCAATATAATGCATTCAGAAATTGCCCAGGTATCAATCTTAAAAGGTTTAAGTGTGGGTTTTATGGGAGATCTTCTTTATTAGCACCCACATGAGGTTCTTCACACGAAATATTGAAAGATTTGAAGGGAACTTATCACCTGGAACCCGAGGTTGAACGAACGGGAAACGAATGGGCGTCAATCTCAGATCACCGATGAACTGGCCGGAATATTGCCGGCGACACCACGTAGTCGACGGATGAAGAAAACCCTTCTCGGCGTGAAGGGTTTAGCTAGTTAGGGATTTAGTTAGGGATGTTTACGCGTGAAGTTCTATTAGGATTATACTTCAGTGGCTTATCTGTTTAAGAGAGGAAAGGATAAACACGCTGGATGAGTAATTTTACTAGCTAGGAATAAAACGACGACGCTCAACTTGTGGCTCTTGGCTTACATTTTTGCTGCGAATAAATTTCGCCGCAAAAACCTACGTTGGTCGCGGCAAAAAGTGGCAATTACCCCAAAAACGCCGTTGTCGCATCAATTCTTGCCGCCAACGTAATTTGTTTTTGCTGCGGAAGTTTTTTGTGCCAATTACGACTATTTGCCACTATGATTAATTGTGGGAAAAGAATTAGTGGTAAAAACTCTAAAATCTTGTAGTGATCAGTGGGCCATCATTCACGTGATGCACACTTTGTGACCGGCCCGTCAAAATATCAATACAATAGCCATGGATCATTCATGCATGCGGCCTACTCTTTTTCAAAAAAATTGAATTCAACTTGTTTACACTCAAGTCGATATATAAGGGGTAGTACTGGTCCCGACATAGCTTGGATGAAACTTACAACTCATCGACGCATCAACATGACTGTGTGAACAATACTTCGAAACTCCAAGTCGATCGTTAATTGATAAGTCCAAATATGCTCCTTGTTGATATTGTAGACTTTTGCATATTATAAATAATCATGTGGACAAGAAATTAAGCCTTGGCGTGCATGAAATGGACTAATCCAACAGTACCTCTCATATTATAAATTTTTGATAGGGGACTAGTTGTGTAGTACTTGTGATGACATTTATATGTACACAGAAAATTAACCAATTTCAAATCGTTATATATAACGACATTTGCTACGACAATGAACGACGTTAGTCGGCCTCCCCAGCTTCAGCTCATGTACATGGTGAATGCGTATGAAGTCATGAAAACATCATTAGCATTAATTCACAATTCATAAAACTGGCCATTAATATTTCGCAATATTCCATCCTGCAACTTATGCAATGCATGCATCACTGCATCCATTATGAGCAATGTTGTCAAACTCGAGTTAATTTACTCAATTAATTTATTAATCATTACAATTATAGATAAAGTTAGAAAATACAATACAAAGAATTTTCTATATGTCAAAATTAAATAAATAGTTCATAAACAAGCTTGAAGTACTCTCTTGTATAAAGAAAATGGCTGTTCCTAATTCCTACATATAAAATATAATGAAGTTGACGTTAAACTCGAACTCAATTCTTAGTAATAATATAAGAATTAATTGAATAAGTGCGCTATTAACTATTCGCTTAAATTCAAACTTATTCCCAGTGTTGCTATCTCAATACATAGATCAGTCGGCCACGATTCACGTGTTGCAAACCTTGTGGCACTGTCAATCACTAAATTAATACAAGTTGCAACAACAACGATCGATTATTCGAATTACCTCTATAAATAATATTATTGTTGGTACATGTGAAATTTATTTAAGTTACAACATTATGTTAGCATATATTTTATAGTTGATATTGATTGATTTGTACAATAATAAATTTAATAGAAAATAAGTCATATTATTAAATGTAATCTTATACAACATCCTAGGGTCACCAAGAAATACTAATAAACAAAAATTCAATTCCGACTCCGACTCTACACCATTCTGCTCTAGCATCTCTCTGATATATTGAAGAAATTGAGTATTTGTGATAGATTATTTGCGATAAATATAATTATTTGTAGTGAAAATAGACTCATTTTGACAGAGAAGAATCATTTTAGCAGGAAATAGTATTTGCTGATCGGTAAAGTCTATATATGGCATTACGGATCACGTACGCATATGTGGCATTTGCTTCATAATTAGGAGGGCATCAAGTAGTTGTCTGCATATTAAAAGATTGCTTTACAATTAATTTGATTGAACGTTCGTTTTGTTGTCTAGACGTGCATGCATGCATGTATGGGTACTACGTACTACCGGTCCCTAGACAGCTTGGTTTGTCTAGTCCGTGCATGCATGCAGGGGTACGTGACTATTTATTCATAATCCATCCATTATAAACCACAATAATGCATCAAGTGGATGAGGCTCTAGATGATCATGATGCATCAAGGTAAATGATGCTGACACGTGTGGCCAATAAATTTATTAGGCCTTGACTTCATAAAATAATGTACATCGAAGATCATCAGTATATATATACCTCTCATATTGTAATTTATAGACAACAAGTTACAATTCAAACAATTTAGAATATTACGTATTAGCTACATGCATATATTTCTGCACAATATCATGAATTATAAGTCCAATATTATATATATGGTAGGGATCGTAGTCAGTACACTAAAACATATTAATGCATTTTAAAATAAGTTAATATATTATCATACATTTTAAAATGTTGTGAATATAATATAATTAGTATGGTAATATATTCTAAGATGATATCTTAACAATTTAAAAGTTTTCTAATTATATAATCTTATTCTTTTTATTTCATCTCATGAGCCTAAATATACACGAGCATATATATATATATATATATATATATATATTACTAGTTATATAAATGTTACCTTTTTTTTAGAGAAATATGGGATTTTATTCTCAATAATCATGGAAACTATTTTGAATTTGGATCAGTACGGCGGAGATTTAATGAGAATTTTCAACAGTAGTAATATTCAAGGGCGGGAGAGATGGGGATACGTTCCCTACGAATTAAGCTGTTAAAAAAAACAAAACAAATTAAATTAGCGTGTCCACCTATTTTGGCACCTAATTTTAACACTTCACGCATTTTATTTTTTATTTTTAATTAATGATTAAAGAAGTGATTATTAATGAATTGATATCTTTTTCTTATTTTTAAAATTTTTTTAAAATGATAACAAAATGAAAATAAAAAAAATAACAAAATGGAAAAAGAAATTTGCCTTGCGTAAGCTGTAACGGGCAGGGTAGCATTACCCCCATTTTAAAAAGACTGTCGATGGATAAAAATATTGATACAACTTTCAGAGAATTACAAGTAACTTTTTAAAATATAATCATAATTTTTTAAAATTCAAATAATCATCATTTCTAACTCAGGAAGCACTTTTTAATTTAGCTCTAAAGTCTATGTAGTTTAAAATTGTGATGAAAAATATAACTTATAGCCTTAAGAATTATAACTTATAATTTAAATAATAAGATATACTATTTAGTGTTTGATAATCATATGTTTAAAGCACTTTCAACAATCATATTATATTTGTTTGAAAAAAAACTAAAAAAAGTGATTTTTGAGTAGAAATGACGGTTATGAAATAAAAAAATCAACTAATGATTTTTTTTCAAACGTACTTTTTAACTTATTTAAAGTTAAAAATGTTGTGATATGTATGTAACACCAACAACCTTTCTATTAAAGAGCTTTTAAATCTATTTAATCAGCTTTTAAAACTTCTACCGTAATCCCAAATAAGTCATAAATAAACATAACGTGTTTAAAAAGTGTTTTAGATATAGGATAATAATAGGATTACTACTATTCTACTATCTATTTAGTTTTTTTTTAAAATTTAATGATTAAGGAAGTAGCTATTAATAAAATTACATATATTTTTAATTTTCTTAATAATTAAGAATGTTAAAAAATTACTTAAAATAAAATGATAAAAAAAATCTCAAATATATTATAGATAGTAAATGAGTAATAAGAGGGTAATAACCGGCCTACCATTACCCTTAAATGTATAATTACTAAATAATAAATAATTTTTTAATAATAAAATTATTATTTAAATTATAAATTATAAATTATATTTTTCACTATAATCCTAAAGATGAATTATATTTAAATAAGAAATAACTTTTGATTATTTCATATAAATTAATCGATTATTATAGACCGCGGTCGTAATTATGACCAGTGCAGGTTCTATATCATGACGCATGATCAGAAGTAGTTAACGACGTCGTTCATCCACGTGTACAACGGTACAGGACGTGTCATACGAGAAGAATATAATAATATATACTTGCTCTGAGGAACTAAAAACAAAAAAGAAGAAAGAGGATAACTGTATACGAAAGATGAATTCTCTCCCTTTTGCTTTTAGTTCTTTCAAATGTATATAATTTATAAGTTCTAAAGAGCTAGATAGGTGAAATACTCAATATTATATTATTGGGTGACTTAGGATCATAAGTCTTTCCAAGATGTTTAAGTCTCTAGCTACAACTACCATGTCCATGTTCATATCACACAAACACACACACACACACACACACACACATATATATATATATAATAGACATTATCGATCATTAACGTACGACATTGGTTTAAATTCATTATTACTTTTCTAAGAATTTGATAATTGTGGGGAATGCGCCATTGAATGGGTCATTTCGTTGTTTAGTTCACGGCTGCATGCATGCATGTGTGGGTACTGGTCCCAAGATAGCTTGGTTGAAACTTACAACTCATGATCGACGCATCAACATGACTGTGTGAAGTGTGAATGATACTTTGAAAATCCAAGTATTCGATCGTTGATAAGTCCAAATTATATATATTAATCCTTGTTTTTATTCCATCATGATCACAATTATACGTAAATAATTATCATTGATTTATGATGCATATATATATATATTTATCATAAATGATATTAAGCCTTGACGTGCATGAAATGAACTAATCCAAGAGAACCTCTCACATTATAAATTTTTGATATGGGACTACTCGTGAATTAGTTGTGCGATTCTGGTCTGCGAAGTATGTATCATAATCAATATGACAACATCATAACTAGCATTAATTCAAAATTCATAAAGGTAGGTATTATGTCGCAATCCATCCAACCACAATATTTCATGCATCATGAGGCCGATCGTTCTAGATCATGTTTCGTTAACTCTATACTGACATAAAAGCCAGCCACGATTTCTTGGCAATTAACTCGTTCTGGAAAAATAATTAATTAACTAATGAAAAATAAATCTGGATTGAAAACCCGCCACCCTCGGCCCTTTGTATAAAAATATGTTTCTCTTATACAATTATTTTTTTATTGTACCTCTTGTGTGAATGATTCAAATAGTAATAAATCCAGATCCTTAACGTGCAAATTAGAGCCCGAATTAGTATGGTCAACAAGAGGTTATCCGCGGTTATCTTAGGATTGTAATAAATATATAAGTTGGCTACCCAAGATTGGTTTAACCAAACTCGAGTTTTAAACAATTTATTTAATAATCATTAAAATTATAGATAAAGCTAGAATATATATATAGAAAGAATTTATTCTGTCAAAATTAAATATATATAGTTCGTAAACAAGAATTTATTCTGTCAAAATTAAATATATATAGTTCGTAAACAAGCTTGAGCTCTCTTGTATAAGAAAAAAATTGTTGTTTCTAAATATAAAATAAAACACCATGTGTGAACGACACCTTGAAAATCCAAACCGTTAATAAATCCAAATCTTAATGGGCTAATTATTAAATACAAATATTTGATAATTGAGAAATTATAAACCTTTTTTTCCCCTTTTGGAACCCTCTTTCTCACTCCAAGAAAAAAACATTCACATTTGAATTTTGCCGATAGAGGCGGCCTACGCTTGCTACTCTCTCTCTGTCTCCTTTCTCACCTGTCCTTTATTCTCCTCATTCTCTCTCTCATTCTTTCATTTCATAGTTTATTTTTCTTCTTTCAAAGTTCATTAATTCAGATTTAGGGGTGAAAAAAAAAATCGTTAAACCGGTAAACCAGATTGGATCAGACCGAACTGGTGGGTTGGATTTGGTATCGAGTTGAACTCGGTCCGATGCTGGTTTAATTTTATTTTTCTCAAAACCAATCAAAATTAATCCAGACAAGATGGGTTCATATATTTACATTTAAACTTTTTATATTATAATTTTTATATATAATATATATTCAAATAAGACTTCAACTGAATAAATATTAACTATTCATTCGAATTTAACTTGTTTACACTCAAGTCGATATATAGATCCGGGTCTATATACGTGATGTAAAACAACAACGGATTGTTAATTAATTACGAGCCTGATTTATAATTGAGGTTGACGCGTATGGGATTTTTTTAAGTAAGAATATTATATATATTATTATTGATATTGATTGATTTATATAATAATAAATATAGTAGAAAATAATTCATATTATTAAATGTATTCTGATGAGTTGCATGATAATGATATAAATCAATCACCATCGCATGCATTATATAATGATAATGATAATGATAATCATATAATGACATAGTAGAAAAAAATCCTTTTATCATTTAATGCTTAATTCCAAAGTCCGACCTTGAGCTGCATGCATGATAATGATCCATATCTACCTGCAAGAGAGTGTTTGATTATTTTGTGATATGTCGATGATTATAGACCATTGATCTCAACCATCATTGCAGGGCTCTATATGATGTCGCATCATTAGTTAACGTCATTCATCCGCGTTTACATGACGCGTCAGACCAGAAAAATATAATGAAGGCTACCTGCTAGGGTCACCGAGAAATTCCAAAGGATTTCTTCTTTTTTCTTTTTTTGTAAGCTCTAGAGGATTTCTTCTAGCAGTGGAAATTACATTTTTATTTTTTTAACCTCATTTAAGAATTTTGAAAAAATAAAAATTATAAATTCATCTTAAGATCAGATCATCGTGTGCTTCTTAATTTAACTATTAAATGAAATATATATATATATATATATATATATTTATATAATCCGTGTAGCTTCTCATCAGAACTCAGAAGCATTTTTCGAATATAATAACATGCATGCAAACCTTTGGATCGTGATCCATTGCATATTTTTCCACAAGGAATGCATTTATATATTTTTCTAACCCTCTGATCTCTAACTCCCAGCGGTATTAATTCAGAATCCATTCATTAACCACAGTGCATGCATCACGTGTACATCGAAGACCAGTACCTCTCATATTGTAAATTAATGATAATTTACAGACAATAAGTTATTACAATTCAAACAATTTATAAGAATATTACGTTTTATCTACATGATAATATATATGACTACATGACAAGATGAATTATATAATATGAGTCCCCAATAATATATATATGGGAGGGATCGTAGTCATACCATAACATATTATACTAAAATATATTAATGCATTTTAAAATTATAAAAAAATAATTACTTGTATTCAAATCGATAGAACTCATCATGTGTTGTGATTCAAAATTGGAAGATATAATATATCCTTTAAATCAATTAACTACTTGTGAAATATTTTTTAATTTTACTACTTACAAATCGGTGTTTAATCACACTACTTGTTAATTAACGATCAATTATGGTTTTTTTTTTTTTTGTTAAATATTGATCATATATATGATAGGTTCCCACATCAATGATATATCGATCATGTCATCTTTAGTGGATGAATAAGTGGACTAATGATTTCTTCCTATATTTCTAATGTGGATCGATGTTTCTCCAGACTCACTCACCCGTATGTTTGTTTCTTTCTTTTTCCAAGTTCTCCTCCAAAATCACGATCTAGATTTAGGTTTTGTTTATTTTCGTAGATAAGATGAGTTATATTAATTTTATTTTAGAATTTGAAATAGTTATTTTGAGATTTTAAAAAATTGAATTTTTTAGATTATTTTATATAAAAGTCTAAAAATATATAATGATAAATTTGAGATGAAATAAGATGATTTTTAAAAACAAATAAGGTCTAAAAGAAGAAAGATAAAATATTTTTGCTACGTGTACGGTGTATGGACAACTAGAAACTCGAATAAGCAAATATACGAAGTTTAATTTTGTCAACTAAATATTTATTTAAAATAGGAATTACGTTTTGTGCCGTGCATTAGATGAAAAGCGCTTTCTTAAAAGTGCTTTATTAAAATTAAATATACGAAGGTTAATTTTGTCAACTTAATTTTGATGCTTTAATTGAAATGTAATTTTCAATTTTTTCAAAATTTAAAGGTGCTTTTCATTAATTAAATATTTTGGACTCTATAAAAATACTTTTTAGATTTTTTACTGCAATCTCAAATAGAGTAATGTTTATCTTATGCCAATACTAAGTTGATAGTCCAACTCCAACCTTCTGTATATAAAAAAATAAAAAATAAAAAATAAAAAATAAAAGTTTCTCTTGTGCAATTGTTTTTTTTATTGTACCTCACTTGTGAATAATACCTAGGAAACCATACGTACAGTTAATAAATCCAAATCCTTAGTTCCGTTTAGATAAAAAAAAAAAAAAAATTGGTTTCATCTCATTTCATTCTATCTCATGTCATCATTATAGTTTTTTTAAAATTTTTATATAAAATATAATAAACAATTCAAATTTTTTAAATTTTTAAATAATAATAATAAGATTAAAAAATAATGTTCTAATAATTTTTATTCAATTTTCAACTATCATTTAAAATTATCTTATCTAATGTTATCTTACTATTTAAATAGGTCCTTGACGTTCAAATTAAAGCCCAAATCATAATCAACAAGTGGTTAAATGTTACCTTTAGGATTGCAAATAAGTAAGTAATTGGCTTCTCAAGATCATCAGTTTAATCAAACTCGAGTTTTACTCAATTAATGTGTATATATTTTATATTATAATAAATATAGTAAAAATAAGTCATAATATGATTAGATGTATTCTAATACAATATCCTAACAATTTAAAAACATTTCTCATAAAATTTGGGGCTAAACACTAGCGGGCACTCTTAAAAAAAAAAAAAACCTTTCGTCATTTAATGCTAACAAGAGACAGCCTTGAGCTGCATGATAATGATCTATATCTATTTGAAAAAGAGCTTCAGATTATTTCATGTCTCGATGATTATAGACCATCTCAATCGCTCACCATTGCAGTTGGGGTTGAGCAGTCACGCTCAGCGGCACCCCTACAAAAAATTATTTTGTCATTTAATGCTACCAACCGACCTTGAGCTGCTTGATAATGATCTACATTTTCCGAATATAACATTATATTGCATATTTTTCCACAATGAATGCAATTATTTAATTTCTATGGACAACTTCAATATCCATAGTCAAAATTATAATCAAAATATCAAAATGCGTTCAAACTGTACAAATTTGGAAAAGATCATAATTTCCTATCATTTTTATGCTAACCTGCCACCTTATGGTATTTTATTATCACCAATTTATAATCTGATAATTCAATATCATTTGATTTAAATCTTCTTAATTATATTAATAATTCACTTAAATTCAAATTTGTTCAAGTAGTCTTCGCTAGGGGTGTTCATCCGGACCGATTTTTTTTTTGTCCGGTTTAAAACCTGGATATTTGGATACCCGGTTTCGGTTTTTAACCCATATTAAACTAGATTCGGAATCCATATTAAAAGCGGTTTGGATTCCAATCCGGATTTACCCAAATTGAAATCCGGGTTGGACCCGGATTCACCCGGTTTTTAAAAACCGGAAATCCGATTTCCAAATTTTAAACCCTTTTTTTTTTTAGTTTGTATTATTACTTTTTTGTTAATAAATTTGTTGATAATAAAATAAAAGATTTTTTATAAATATTTTCAGAACAAATTTCTCAGAAAAAAGTAATAATAGCGGTTTTATAAATTATAAAAAAAAAAAGGTTTGAAATCCGGAAACCGAATTTTTGGATCCAACCTGGATTTCAACCCGGATGAATCTGGGTTGGAGTCCAAACCGCTTTTTGTCATTTGGTTCCGGACCGGGTTGACCCAGATTCTCGATCCGAAACTCGCTTGAACACCCCTAGTCTTCGCTATCTATATCTATGCATAGAGTTGACCACCATTCACGTGATCCACATTTTGTGGCACTGTCAAACCATCAATACAATGGATTATTCATGCATGCCTCTATAACTAATGTGACACGTGGTATATATCTAAAAGTTTTCTAATGTTGTACTAAATTATAGTATAGGCTTAATAAATTTTTTTGCGCAAAATAAAGTATAGCTTATGCATCATAAAGTGGTCTAAAAATAGTCCAGATCTTAATTACGATCCTGATTTATAATTAAGCTTGAGGCGTATGGGATTTATTTAAGTTCGAATATTATATTTAAATATATATATATGTATATATATTATGATTGATATTGATTGATTTATATAACAATAAATATAGTAGAAAATAATTCATATTATTAATTAATGTATTCTGAGCAGCATGATAATGATAGATAGATATATATATATATATATATATATATATATGAGAAAGAGCTTTTGATTATTTCATGTTCTCGAGGATTGTAGACCATCTCAACAACCTGGCCTTGAGCTACATGCGTGATAATGATCCATAACTACCTGAGAAAGAGCATTTGATAATTTCATATGTCGATGATTATAGACCATCTCAATCATCAATATTGCAGGAAAAAATTATAGAGTGAATCCACATTCAAAATACTCACTCTCACATGTTACTGTAGAAATTTCATTTAGAGGATTTCTCCTTTTTCTTTTGTAGGCTCTAGAGGATTTCCTCTAACAGTGGAAATTACATTTTTATTTTTTAACCTCTTTTAAGCATTTTGAAAATATATATATATATATATATATATATATATATATAAATTCATCAAAAGAGATGTGCTTCTAATTTAACTATTAAATATATATATATATAGAAATTTTATCATCAGAAGCATTTTACGAATATAATACTACATGCATGCATACCTTTGGATTGTGATCGGATCCATTGCATATTTTTCCCAAATGAATGCATTTATTTTTCCTGATTTCTAACTCCCAGAGGTATTTATTCAAAATTCGATCATTAACCACAATGAATGCATCACGTGGATGAGGCTTTAGATGATCATGATCATGATGGATCAAGATAAATGATGTATTTATTAGGCCTTGACTTGCACATGATATGTACATCGAAGATCAGTACCTCTTGTATTGTAAATTAACGATTATTTATAGACAATAAGTTACAATATTTCAAACAATTTAATTAGAATATAATTGTTATGTTTTAGCTACATGATAAATATATATGACTACACATGAAACTTTATAATATGAGTCCCCAAAATTATATATATGGGAGAGATCGTGGTCATACTAAAACATATTATACTAAAATATATTAATGCATTTTAAAATTATAAAAAAAATAATTACTTGTATTCAAATCGATAGTACTCATCATCATGTGTGTTACGTTTCAAAATTGGAAGATATCCTTTAAATCAATTAACTACTTACAAATCGGTGTTTAATCACACTACTTCTTGTTAATTAATGAGCAATTAAAGTCATTAGAAAAAAAAACTCAATTTTCTGTTAAATATTGATCATATGATATATTCCCACATCAA
This sequence comes from Platycarya strobilacea, assembly GCA_036898215.1. Lineage (NCBI taxonomy): Eukaryota > Viridiplantae > Streptophyta > Magnoliopsida > Fagales > Juglandaceae > Platycarya > Platycarya strobilacea. The sequence goes on along the minus strand of CM072559.1, from coordinate 3,009,520 downwards.
TGATCATGTCATGTTTAGTGGATGAATAAGTCGACTAATGATTTCTTCCTATATTTCTAATGTGGATCGATGTTTCCAATCATATATAGTGTATATGAACTTTTGTGTCAACAAATATAGCAAAACAATTCAAAGTTTAATTAAAATATTATAAAATTAATAAATTATTTAAATATAAAATTTTAAATTTTAAATTTTTTTTAGAATTCAAAAAGTTGTATTATTTTTTTGTTTTGTTTTGTAAGTTTGGGTAACTTCTATTAAGTTTTTTGTTTGGATAGTAATTGTGTACAGATAGGGTTTCTAACCCTCATGGCCATAAATGACATCATATAGCTAGGTATTATAGGTTGGGCCTTCTGTTTATCTTCCGCAGCAAGGCTACCACTCGGGCCACTTTCTTTCTCCAGACTCACTCACCTGTATGCTTGTTTCTTTATTTTTCCAAGTTCTCTTCCAAACTCACGATCCCAATTTAGGTTTTGTTTGATTTTATAAATAAGAAGAGATAAAATAAAAAAAAAAATTATTATAATAAATTTTGTTTTAATATTAATTTTATTTTAAATTTTAAAATAGTTGTTTTGAAATTTTAAAAAGTTAAATTGTTTAATTTGTTTTATATTAAAGTTTAAAAAGGTGTAATGATACAGAAAGACAAAAGACTTTTGCTACGTGTATGGTGTACGCCCTATAAAAATATTAACTTTTTGCAACATTAGATTTTGTCTCAAAAAGTAGAAAAGAATGCTGCAAAAAAATATTTGCAACAAAAATAGTCATTCTGGCTGCAATTAAAATGTCATAAATACCTATTTTTCTTGTAGTGACGGATAATTAGAAACTGGAATAAGCAAATATACGAAGGTTAATTTTGTCTGAAGGTTAAATTTGTCAACTTAATTTTGATGCTTTAATTGAAACGTAATTTGCTTTATTACAAACTATCAAACATGGGCTTTTTCATTAATTAAGTATTTGGGACTCTAAAAAAATATTTTTTAGATTTTTTATTGCAATCTCAAACAGAGTAATGTTTCTCTTATGCCAAGATTAGGTTGATGGTCTAATGACATATAGCTCGATTCTCTAAATAAAAAATCTGAATTTGAAATGCCAACCCAGCTCCAACGTTTTGTATATATATATATATATATATATATAAAGTTTCTCTTGTGCAATTGTTTTTTTATTGCACCTCATGTCTGAATAATACCTACGAAAACATACGAATAGCTAATAAATTCAAATCCTTAGCTCCGTTTACATATAGAAATAATCTCATCTTATTTCATTACATCTTATATTATTATCACAATTTTTTTAAAATTTTATATAAAATATAATAAAAAAATTCAATTTTTTAAAATCTTAAAATAATAATAATATTAAAAAAATGATATTTTAATATTTTTTATTTAATTTTTAATTTTCATTTAAAATCATCTTATCTCATATCTTTTCACTCTCTAAACAGGCCCTTAACATTCAAATTAGAGCCCAAATCATAATCAACAAGAGGTTAACCACTATCTTAGGATTGTATATAAATAAGTAATTGGCTTCCCAAAATCATCAGTATAATCAAACTCGAGTTTTACTCAATTAATGTAATGAATATAATTATTATGTTATTAAATATGTAGTTCATAAACAAGCTTGAACTCTCTTGTATAGAAAAATGGTTGTTCCCAAATATAAAATATCAGTTGACGATACTCGAACTCAATTCTTATTTATATAAGAATTTATTAAATAAATTTTAATAATAATTGACGTCAGATAGAATAATGATATTTTTTTAAAGAAGTACATTCCTTTTTTTTTTAAGTGTGATTCAGTACTATTAAAATAATAATTCTTTTTATGTAAATTTTATATTTATTTATTTTTTTAAATATACATTATTTTCATATTTTATAATTATAAATATCATTTTTCTTAATTTAATACTACGCCTAGCCCCCTTCAACTGCAGCTTAATGATCATCTAGATCTTCATTTATCAAGATAAAGACTCCTTGATTATATGGATAAGAGTCCTGCACGCTATCGACATCAATAAAAGCCAGTTTTTGGACCGGATCACTACAATCTTTCTTATTTTATTTATTTTGTTAAACATCTTTAAATATTTTAAAAATATAAAATTTATTAATAATTACTTTTTTAATTATTAAATTTTTTTTTAAAAAAGTCAATAATACATCTCTAAAATTAATGATACATTTATATTTAATCATTAAAATTATAGATAAAGTTAGAATATATAATACCAAGAACTTATTATGTCAAAATTAAATAATTCTTAAACAAGCTCGAACTGATCACTTGTATAAAAAAATTGTTGCTAAATATATTCACCATAAACTAGTCAAACTTAATTCTTATTCAAATGAAATATTTCTCAATGAATAAATCTTAACCATTCATTTGAATTCAACTTGTTTACACTCATGTCGATATATAGACCCGGCTATACGTCTACGTACGTGATGCAAAACAACAACGGATTCTTAATTACGAGACTCTATAATTAATGTTGATATTGATTGATTTATACCATTATAAATATAGTAGAAAATAATTCACATTATTAAATGTATTCTGAGCTGCATGATAATGATATATATCTATATGAGAAAGAGCTTTTGAATATTTCATGTTATCGATGATTATAGACCATCTCAATCACCATTGCAGTTGGGGTTGAGCTGCAATGCAGCGGCACCCCTAAAAAAAAAAAAAAAAGAAAAATCCTTTGTCATTTAATGCTTAACTCCAACGTCCGAGCTTGAGCTCATGCATGCATGATAATGATCCATATCTACCTGAGAAAGAGCGTTTGATTATTTCATGATATGTCGATGATTATAGACCATCGATTTCAACCATCGTTGCAGGCTCTATATAATGACACATCATTAGTTAACGTCAATAATCCACATTTACATGACGTGTCAGACCAGAAAAATATAATGAAGGCTAGCTGCTAGGTTCACCGACAAATTCTAGTAGAGGATTTCTTCTAATGGTGGAGATTACTTTTTTATTTTTTTAACCACTTTTAAGCATTTTGAAAATATAAAAAATTATAAATTCATCAAAAGAGATGTGCTTCTTTAACTATTAAATTAAAAAATATATGTATAGAATCGTAGCTTCTCTTCAGAATTATATTAATTCGTAGTATATTGTCACTATAAAAACAAAAAACAGTATCTTTGATGAAGTATTTACTGTCAAAATGATTATTTATTGTAAAAATTGACAAAGAATAATCATTTTAATAAAAAAATAATTTTTAATTTTTCTACTTACAAATCCGTGTTTAATCACAGTTATTAGAAAAGCAAAACTCAAAACACTATAGTGTTTTTTTTTTTTTGGTTAAATATTGATCATATGATAGGTTCCCACATCAATGATCATGTCATGTTTAGAGGATGAATAAGCAGACTAATAATTTCTCCTATATTTCTAATGTGGATCGATGTTTCCAATCAGATATAGTGTATATGAACTTTTGTGTCAACAATATAGCAAATTAACAATTCAAAGTTTAATTAAAATATTATAAAATTAACAAATTATTCAAATATAAAATTTTAAATTTTTTTTAAACGTTGAAAATTTATATTATTTTTTGTGTTTTATAAGTTTGGATAACTTCTGTTAAATTTGTTTTTTGAATAATAATTATGTACAGATAGGAGTTCTAACCATCCTGACCCTAACTGACATCGTATAGCTAGGTATTAGGTTGGGCCTTTTATCTTCCGCAGCTGGGCTACCCCTACTCGGGCCGCTTTCTTCCTCCAGACTCACTCACCTATATGTTTCTTTCTTTTCTAACTTCTCTTCCAAATTCACGATCTAGATTTAGGTTTCGTTTGTTTTTATAAATAAGATAAAAATAAGATAAGAATTAAAAAAAATATTATTATAATACATATTTTTAATATTAACTTTATTTTTAGAGTTTAAAGTAGTTATTTTGAAATTTTAAAAAATCGAATTATTTAAATTGTTTTATATGAAAATTTTAAAAATTATAATGATAAATTTAAAATAAGATAAGATGATTTAAAAAAAGGCCTAAACGAATAAACATAAAATATTTTTGCTACGTGTACGGTGTATGGGCAACTAGAAACTTGAATAAGCAATTATACGGAGTTAATTTTGTCAACTAAAATATTTACTTAAAATGGGAATTACGTTTTGTGCAATAGGTTAGATGAAAAGCGCATTATTAAAAAGCACTTATACGAAGGTTAATTTTGTCAACTTAATTTTGATGCTTTAATTGAAACGTAATTTTCAATTTTTTTCAAAATTTAAAAGTGCTTTATTACAAAATAGCAAACACGGGCTTTTCATTAATTAAGTATTTGGGACTCTATTAAAATCCTTTTTAGATTTTTTATTGCAATCTCAAATACACAATAATGTTTCTCTTATGCCAAGATTAGGTTGATGGTCTAATGACATATAGCTCGATTCTCTAAATAAATAATCTGAATTTGAAATCCCAACCCAGCTCCAACCTTTTGTATCTGAAAAAAAAAAAAAAAGTTTCTCTTGTGCAATTGTTTTTTATTGCACCTCATGTATGAATAATACCTAAGAAACCATACGTACAGCTAATAAATCCAAACCCTTTGCTCGGTTTAGATATAGAATCGGTTTTATCTCATTTTAATATATCTTATATTATTATTATAATTTTTTTAAATTTTTGTGTAAAATATAATAAATAATTTATATTTTTAAAATCTTAAAATAATAATAATATTTAAAAAATAATATTTTAATATTTTTATTCAATTTTTAACTATTATTTAAAATATTTTATCTCATGTTATCTTACTATCTAAACAAGCCCTTAATGTTCAAATTAGAGCCCAAATCATAATCAACAAGAGGTTAACCGTTATCTTAGGGTTGTAAATAAGAAAAATACTAAGGATACCTATTTTGAGATTCTTACTTTTTTTTTTCTTACTAACCTTTTTTTTTTTAAATTTACATAATTTTCAATAAGTATTTTTAAATAATGTTGTGATCTTTTTTATATTTTTACAAAATATTTTAAGGTGTTAAAAAAATAATATAAATCATGTAAAAAATCATGTTAAAAAAAATAATGTAAATTAAAATATTTATATAAAAATCATGTAAATTAAAAAAAAAAAAAGATGAATAAAAAACAAAAGTAAAGATCCCTAGCATTGCTTTTGTAAATAAATAAGTAATTGGCTTCCCAAGATCATCAGTTTAATCAAACTCGAGTTTTACTCAATTAATGTATAGATCATTAAAATTATAGATAAAGTACTTAGAATGTATAATATAATGAATTTAATTATTATGTTATTAAATATGTAGTTTATAAACAAGCTTGAACTCTCTTGTATAGAAATATGGTTGTTCCTAAATATAAAATATAAGTTGATGAAACTCGAACTCAATTCTTATTTATATAAGAATTTATGAATAGGTCTTAACAATAATTGCCATCAGACAGAATAACAATTTTTTTAAAGAAGTGCATTCTTTTAAATAAATAAAAAAGTGTGATTCAATACTATTAAAATAATAATTCTTTTATATATAAATTTCATATTATTTCAATTATTTTAAATATATATATACTTTTCACACTTTATAACTACAAGAAAAAATTTGGGGATCGGTCCATCCGATTTCCTTATGATATAGTCCACAATAAAAAATTAAAAACTTATAAAAAATATTATAAAAAATGTAATAAAAAAATATAATGAAGAAATATAATAAAAACACAGTATAAAAATAAAATGAAAATGATTTCACATAATAAATAGAGGTTTTTGGCCTCCGGAGAGATGAAGTCGCCGCCAGCTACAGTAGGCGACACCGCCTATACCATCGGGACTGGCAGCTTTCGACGACCTCATCCCTGTGATAACGGTTCTTTTAATATGTTTGACTTATAATAAAAATCGTCTATTTTATGAGTTATAATATATTTGACTTTCATTTGAAAAAAATGAATGTTTTGTCATAATATATATATATATATTTATATGTATGTATGTATGTATGTACTAGATGAAAGTAACGTATAAAGTACGTTTATCAAATTTAATTTTTAATAAAAATTTGATGATTATTTATAATTAAGTAGATGATAAATAATTACACGTTTTCATATATTTAAAAAAAATATTAATAAAAATAATAAGATAGTCTCATAAATAAACATAACTTATAATTTTATCAAACTTGTTTGAGATAATTTAATTGAAGTTTTAATAAAAGATTAGTTCAAGATATGATATTTTTATAATTCTAAAATGATGATCTAACATTTTGCATCATTTTGCACGGCCTCAAGAAAGAGGACTTTAGAATACCTATATTTTTGGTCTTTGAGTTTTTCTAAATCTATATAAAGTTGAACCATCCACATTTTTTTTAGTTATGTGATTATTTTTAAGAAATAATGAGTTTTTTGAATAAATAAATTATATAGTTTATAATTTATATAAAAGAATGTTATATTATAATTTATAATTTATATAAATTTATTTGATCATATATATTTCAATTAAATATAAAACATATATAATATATTAATTATATTTATTGCCTATTATTACCAATTTAATATAATTATAGTTAATTATATATACCGTATATTAAATATATATACCATATATATAATTAATTTAATAAATAATACATTCATTTTAAAATTTTAAAAAATTTTTAAAAAAATTAAATTATTAATCATAAAATAGGAATAAAATTTTCATGAACGAAATTAAACTATCTAACGTATAAATTATTATGAATGAGTTACTTCTATATGTATTGTTATATTTATATATATATATGTATATATATATAATACTATTATTGTGTCATTCTATACTATTATTATTCTATATTTATTTTACATAAAATAAAATAAAAAAATATCGTAAGTAGGAATTGTAAAATAAGGATTTCTAGCATTGCTCATGGACTTATTGAATTGTGTTTAAAGTATTGAGTGGTGATTAAACAGACGTTAAAAGAATTTTAAATGAAAAACTTACCGTTGTAAAAAATTGAAAATGTGAAATTAATTTAATGCCAAGAGTATTAATTTAATAAATATATTTAATGAATTGTGTTTAAAACAGTATTTTTCATTAGATGTAGCATTAATTTTAACGAAAATAGACGGAATGTGTTAACTTCGAGATTTTTCATTAAAACAAGATTTTTCGTTAGATAGTCACGGTATATATAAAGATATTAGTACTGATCATTAACCAAAACTAATTAATTATCTGGTGTAGTTCTTTGATTTTCAACTTAAGTTGGGTAAGAAAACTAACTATCTCGTTTTGTTTAATTTTTGTAATGTAATTGCGCGCAAATAAATAAGGCTAGTCAATAAGGAGCTCGAGAACGGTTAATCAAACTCAAGCTTATTATGTCAAGAACTTATTATGTTAAAATTATGGATAAAGTTAAAATATATAATACCAAGAACTCATTATGTCAAAATTAAATAACTAGTAAACAAGCTCGTATGAATTCTTTTCAAATAAGACTCCAATGAATCAATCTTCATTATTCGTTTGAATTCAACTTGTTTACACTCAAGTCGATATATAGATCATCAGTCCATCATTTACGTGATACACACTTTGTGGCACTACTGTCGAACCATTAAATTACAAGTTTCAACAACGGAATATATATAATATACTTCGAGCTGGCCTCTATAAATATATAATGCTGACACATATGGAATTTATTTAAGTTAGAATATTATATTAGTATATATATTTTATACAATAAAGAATATAGTACAAATAAGTCATGATATGATTAGATGTATTCTAATACAATATGATCCTAACAATTTAAAAACATTTCTCATATAGTTTGGGGTTCAACAGCGGGCATTCTTGAAAACTGTTGAGTATGTCTTAGGAATACATGCCCAGACCTGTCTCGCTCGACCCTCGCTCAAGCGAGACTACGAGACTTCCAGATTTGCTCCAACCCGAGACTTCGCTCGACTCTCGCTCGACCTCCAGCTTGAGCGAGGATCAGGCAGTGACTTCGCTCGACCCTCGCTCGACCTCTCGCTCGAGCGAGATGCCACGTGGCGCCAGGTGTCCAATTTCTAGTTGAGCGAATCTGACCTAGAAGTTCTTGCTCGAGCGAGTTTAAATCTTGCTCGAGCGAGATTGCATAATATAAATATCGCGAAGTCATTTCGCGCAACGGCAGACGAAGAAACGCAGGCCTCTGTTTTCGGCGCCAGTGAACAGTGCTTCCTCCTAGATCATTTTCTTCTCCATTTCTCCACTATTCTGAGTGAAATTTGTGAGGATTGAATGTATACACGTGAGGTGAGTGTTCTCTGTTGTAAGAATCTTCTGATTCTCTCTCTGTAACCTCCATTTGATCTAGTGAAGTTTTGAAACCAACCCCACAGTGGATGTAAGTTCATTTTGAGCTGAACCACTTAAATCTGTGTGTTCTTTCTGTGTTTACTGTTTTATTTCTCATTGTTGCATCCACTTCGATTTATTTCATATCTTTGTTGTTTGTTTCCTTTGCCATTTACCAACAAACTGGTATCAGAGCATTTTTAGGCTCTGTGAATATTTGAAAGGATGGCTACAGCAAGATTTGAAGTTAAGAAATTTGACGGTCAGAATAGTTTCAGCTTGTGGCGCCTGAAGATGAGGGCATTATTGCGCCAGCAGGGGTTATTCAAAGCTCTAGAGGAAAGGACGACAGATTCTCCTGTACCGTCTAAGGACGATGAAGAAAAGGTACATAGTACTATTCTATTATCATTGTCTGATGGAGTGTTGAGAAAGGTGGCGGAGGAGGAGACCGCTGAGGGTCTTTGGAACAAGCTTTAGAGCTTGTACATTAAGAAGTCTCTCACAAACTGGTTGTATTTAAAACAACGGTTGTATACACTCAAAATGACTGAGGGTTCGTCAGTTATTGAACACCTAGATGAGTTTAATAAGATTGTTATGGATTTTAGAAATGTTGACATCAAGCTTGATGAAGAAGATCAAGCTCTAATTGTGCTGTGTTCATTACCTACCTCTTTTGAGAATTTTGTAAATTCTATACTGTATGGTAGAGATACTATCTCCTTAGCAGATGTGAAGTCAGCTTTGAACTCGAAGGAGTTGAGGAGTAAGTATGATAAGGGTGGTGAAGCATAGCCTAGTGGTTTGTTTGTCAAAGATACCTCTGACAGAGGAAGATCCAGTCAGAAGGGTTCAGAGAAGGGCAGAAGCAATTCCCGGGGGAAATCAAAGTCCAAGTCCAACAAGAAGAATGTAAAATGTTATTACTGTCAGAAGTTTGGACACTATAAGAATGAGTGTACAAAGCTGAAGAAAAAGGAGGAATCTACGAGTTCCTCTAATGCCGTCAGTGCTGCTGATGAATCTGACGGCTCTGATGTAGTTCTTGCAATCAGTGATTCAAACAGTCGGTTCAGTGATAAGTGGGTGATAGACTCAGCTTGCACGTTCCATATGTGTCCCAGAATGGACTGGTTCATGTCTTATGAATCAATCAACAGTGGTTCTGTTTTGTTGGGGAACGACACTGCTTGCAAGATTGCGGGAATGAGTTCTGTGAAGATCAAGATGTTTGATGGGATGGTTAGGACATTAACTAACGTCCGGCACATTCCAGACTTGAAAAAGAATCTTATCTCCATAGGGGCCCTTGATTCTTTGGGTTTAAAGTACACGGGACAAGGTGGAGCTTTGAAAGTCAACAAAGGCTCCATGATCATTATGAAGGGAGACCTGAAAGATGGTCTCTATTTCCTCCAGGGCAGTACAGTCAGCGGTGAAGCTGCAGTTTCAGTATCTGATCAGTCAGAGTCAGATGTTACTTGTCTATGGCACATGAGATTGGGCCATATGAGTGAGAAGGGGATGTCTATCCTCAGTAAGTAAGGGTTGCTAGGGAATCAGAATTTGGACAAGCTAGACCTGTGCGAGCACTGTGTATTCGGGAAGCAGAGCAGGGTTCAGTTTGCAACTGGGGTCCATAGAACAAAAGGTACAGTAGACTACATTCATTCCGACCTTTGGAGTTCGTCTTCAGTTCCATCAAAAGGTGGAGCTAATTACTTGCTTACATTCATTGATGATTACTCACGGAAAGTGTGGGTTTATTTTTTGAAACAGAAAAGTGAAGTCTTCAAGAACTTCAAGCAGTGGAAAGTTTTGATAGAGAATCAGACCGGCAAGAAGGTGAAACGGCTTCGGACTGACAACGGGATGGAATTTTGCGGCAATGACTTCAATGAGTTCTGTAAGAACGAAGGAATTGCCAGACACCGTACAGTCAGGCACACTCCACAGCAAAATGGAGTGGCTGAACGCATGAACCGGGCCCTCCTAGAACGAGCACGCAGTATGCTCTCCAATGCCGGCCTGTCTAAGGACTTTTAGGCGGAAGCAGTCAATACAGCCTGTTTTCTGGTGAACCGCTCTCCAGCCACAGCTATTGAGTTGAAGACACCTAATCAGGTATGGTCTGATGAACCTACTGATTATTTGAACCTGAAGATATTTGGTTGTCCTGCTTATTTTCATGTAAATGATGGTAAGCTAGAACATAGGGCAAAGAAGTGTATTTTTATGGGATATGTTTCTGGGGTGAAAGGATATAGATTGTGGTGTACTGATCCCAAGTCACCCAAGTTTGCAATAAGCAGGGATGTTGTGTTTGATGAGAAATCCATGCTTAGTCCGACAAAACAAATTCCTGTGTCTACAGGGAAGAAGGTGGAGCTGCAGGCTTCACTTGAAACACCACCAGTAAATCAAGATCATGCTATGACTGATGAGCATGATTCTGAGTCAGAGATTGAGACACCAGCTGAGGAGCAATACAGTATAGCTGCTGGTAGACAGAGGAGGCAGATCAGACCACCTTAGAGATACGCTCATGCAGATATGATCAGTTATGCACTCGCTACAGCGGAAGAAATTGTGGGGCAGGAGCCTTCCAGTTACTCAGAGGCTGTGAAGAGTACTGAGTCTGCACAATGGTGTTCAGCGATGACTGAAGAGATTGAGTCTCTTCACAAGAACCAAACCTGGGATTTGGTTAAGTTACTCGCAAAGACCAGAGTTGTGGGCTGCAAGTGGGTTTTCAAGAGAAAAGAGGGAATCCAGTCTGATGCAAGATACAAAGCTCGCCTAGTTGTTAAAAGCTACTATCAGAGAGAGGGGATCGACTTCACTGAAGTGTTCTCTCCAGTAGTAAAGCACAGTTCAATCCGAGTTTTACTAGCCATTACGGCTTTGTATGATCTGGAGTTTCAGCAGCTAGATGTGAAGACAGCGTTCTTACACGGTGAGCTTGAAGAAACTATCTATATGCGTTAGCCAGAGGGGTTCACAGTTGAAGGTAAAGAAAATCGTGTATGCAGACTGAAGAGGTCTTTGTATGGGTTGAAGCAGTCACCTAGGCAATGGTATAAAAGTTTTGATTTGTTTATGAGTGATCATGATTATTTGAGAAGTAATTATGACTGTTGTGTATATCATAAACAATTACCTGATAAATCTTTCATTCACTTATTGCTTTATGTTGATGACATGCTTATAACTGCTAAAAGCATGGTTAATGTTGATTTGTTGAAAACTTAACTTAAGGATGAGTTTGAGATGAAAGATTTAGGTGATGCTAAGAAAATACTAGGGATGGAATTTACAGGGATAGAAAAGCTGGGAAGTTATACTTGTCCCAGAGAAAGTATATAGAGAAGGTTTTAGACAGGTTTGGAATGTCTGACTCCAAACCTGTCAGCACGCCGTTGGCATTGCATTTTAAACTTTCAGCTTCCCTATCCCCCCAGACAGATGAGGAGGAACAGTCCATGGCAAATTTTCCTTACTCTAATGCTGTAGGTAGCATTATGTATGCTATGGTGTGTACCCGTCCAGATATTTCACAGGCAGTGAGTGTGGTTAGCAGATATATGGCTAAGCCTGGTAGAACTCACTAGCAGGCCGTGAAATGGATTTTGAGGTACTTGAAGGGAATCTCGCATGTGGGCTTGATATTTGATAGAGATGTAGATCTCAGTTCTGTTGTGATTGGTTTTGTTGATTCTGACTATGCTGGGGATTTAGACAAGAGAAGATCATTGACATGCTACATTTTCACATTGTGTGGTTCTGCTATTAGTTAGAAAGTAATACTTCAATCAACTGTTGCTTTATCAACTACAGAGGCAGAATACATGGCAGCAGCTGAGGCTGTTAAGGAGGCCATTTGGGTGAAGGGGCTAATCAGTGACCTGGGTCTTCAACAGACAGAGATGACAGTGTTTTGTGATAGCCAGAGTGCTATACATTTGACCAAAAATTAAATGTATCATGAGAGGACAAAGCACATTGACGTCAGGTATCACTCTATCATAGGAGTAGTGTCAGATGGTACAGTCAGTATTCAGAAGATTGCTACTTCAGAGAATCCAGCAGATGTAATGACCAAGCCAGTTGCAGTATTCAAGTTCAAACTTTGTTTGGACTTGATAGGGGTTCAGGGTTTCCAGGTTCCTTAGGGAACTCAGATGGGGTTGGTTTTCTCAGTTGCTGCATTTTACATTCTTGGGTTGATCTGGATTTTATGGGGCTGTTAGGTATTCAAACCAAGGTAGAGATTTGTTGAGTATGGCTTAGGAATACATGCCCAGACCTGTCTCGCTCAACCCTCGCTCGAGCGAGACTACAAGACTTTCAGATTTGCTCCAACCCGAGACTTCGCTCGACCCTCGCTCGACCTCCAGCTCGAGCGAGGATCAGGCAGTGACTTCGCTCGACTCTCGCTCGACCTCCCGCTCGAGCGAGATGCCACGTGGCGCCAGGTGTCCGATTTCTAGTTGAGCGAATCTGACCTAGAAGTTCTCGCTCGAGCGAGTTTAAATCTCGCTCGAGCGAAATTGCATAATATAAATATCGCGAAACCATTTCGCGCAACGGCAGACGAAGAAACGCAGGCCTCTGTTTTCGGCGCCAGTGAACAGTGCTTCCCCCTAGATAATTTTCTTCTCCATTTCTCCACTATTCTGAGTGAAATTTGTGAGGATTGAGTGTATACACGTGAGGTGAGTGTTCTCTGTTATAAGAATCTTCTGATTTTCTCTCTGTAACCTCCATTTGATCTAGTGAAGTTTTGAAACCAACCCCACAGTGGATGTAAGCTCATTTTGAGCTGAACCACTTAAATCTGTGTGTTTTTTTTTGTATTTACTATTTTATTTCTCATTGTTGCATCCGCTGTGATTTATTTCATATTTTTATTGTTTGTTTCCTTTACCATTTACCAACAAAAACAATCCTTTGTCATTTAATGCAAATAAGAGACCTTCAGCTGCATGACAATGATCTATATCTATTTGAAAAAGAGCTTCTGATTATGTCATGTATCGATGATTCTGTCATTTAATGCTAACAACGGACCTTCTAGCTGCATGATAATGATCTACACAGGGCCGGACTCACGTTGGTAGGTGTAATTAAAATTTTGTCTCAGATTATAATTAAAAACAATTGCTCTCCAAATTTTTTTATTAAAATTATTTTTCTAAATTTTAATTTATATTTATTTATATTATAACTTTTAATTTCATTTAAATTCAAATTTTAATTCATATAAATTCAAATTTTAATTCATATAATTTTACAATTATTCTAACAGTCTAATTTTGATAAAAAATTATTATAAATTTATATAATTATAAAATTAATTAATTATATTCATTTATTTAATTTTATTCTAATTTATATAATAATGAAATATAATTTATTAAAAATTTAATAACATTACATCATTACTTATTAAAAAATTCTTAAATTTATTTTTGAATAAATACTTTAAAACAATTAATTTTAAAATGAAAAAACATAAATAATTCAAAAAATAATATACATTTAAAAAATTTGATAATAATAAAATATAATACTACTATTACTAAAAATCATCATTTTAAAATTTATATACAACACTCAATCTATCGATGTCTCCCCGATCTCTCCCCAAACACGAAATTAATTCCGCGTCTGGATCTACATCTACCTGACTACCTGAGAATTAAAGAACGTTTGATTATTTAATTCATATCGATTATTATAGGTCATAACGCATCAGTAGTTAACGTCCAGTAGTTAACGTCATTCATCCACGTTTACATGACGTGTCAGACCAGAAAAAACATAATGAAAGCTAGTTGCTACTTGCTAGGGTCACCGAGAAATTCTAGATTGAGGATTTCTTCCAATAGTGTAAATTACATTTTTTTTATGGGAGTAAATTACATTTTAATTTAACCTCTTTTAAACATTTAAAAAAAATAGAATTATAAATTCATCAAAAAAGATATACTTCTCTAATTTAACTATTAAATAAATAAATAAATAGAATCCATAGCATCTCAGAAGCATTTTCCGAATATAACATTACATTGCATATTTTTCCACAATGAAAGCAATTATTTAATTTCTAACCCTCTCTCTCACTCCCAGCGGTATTTTTTCAAAATCCATCTATTAACCACAATGTATGCACCACGTGGATGCATCAGGCTAGCTCTAGATGATCATGATGCAATAATATGAGGGTAAATGATGTAGACACGTGTGGCCAATAAATCAATTAGACCTTGACTTGCATAAGATTATAATGTACATCGAAACTCAGTTATACCTCTCATATTGTAAATTATGATATATATGCATGATAATTTATAGACAACAACTTACAATTCAAGCAATTTAGAATATTACGTTTTAGCCACATGATAATATTATATATATATATATATATACGTCTACACATGAACATGAATTATTAGTCCAATCTTATATATATGGTGGGGATCATCGTAGTCACACTAAAACATAGTACTGCGTTGCGATTCAAATTGGAGGATTTCCGGCATTTAAATCAATTAACTACTTGTACGTGCAATATATTTTACAATTTTACTACTTAAAACTGGGTGTTTAATTAATCACAGTACTACTTTTCTTGTTAGATCATGATCAATAATAGTTATTAGAAAAGAAATTTTCAAAACACTAAGTTTTTTTTTTTTGTTAAATATAATTGATATGATAGGTTCCCACATCATTAATCACTACAAGAAAATATATTTCTTTCGACGCTAGATTTTATCACAAAAACTCGAAAAGAATGTTGCAAAAAGTTATTTCCAGTAAAAATAGTTATTTTGATCGCAAATGTTTGGTTATTAATATTCATTTTTCTTGTAGTGAATGATCATGTGTTTATCCATAAAAAAAAAAAGATAATGCGTTTATCCATATCATTAATGATCATGTGTTTAGTGGATGAATCAGTAAATTAATATATTTTCCTATATTGCTAATATCGGTCGACGTTTCCAATCATATATTGTGTATTTGAACTTTTGTTTCAACATTACAGCAAACAAAATTCAGAGTTTAATTAAAATATTATAAAGTCAACAAATTATTTAAATATAAATTTTCAATATTTTTTAAAATTGAATTGTATTATTTTTTATGTTTTGTTTGAAAGTTTGAGTAAGTTCAATTAAAATTTTTTTTTGGATAATAATTGTGTAACGATAGGGTTTCTATTTTCTAACCCTCCTGCCCGTAAACGACATCGTTTTTGTTTTTTCTTCCTCTGCTGGGCTACCACTCGGGCTGGGCCTAATACAGACACAAAACAAGTGCCCACTTAACATAAATTCTTGGGCTTCACAATTACTGTTCAAACACTTCTATTGCTGTAACTCGAGCTGGAACTATCACAAATTTTATTATTTTTTTAATATTATTATTGTTTTAAATTTTAAAAAAGTTGAATTGAAATTTAAAAATGTTGAATTATTTAGTATTTTTGTGTGAGGATTTGAGAAAATTATAATGATAAGATTAAGAGAAGTTGAGTTCATCTTCAGATCTAAACAAGCCTAATTCAAATAGATATTTGATAATAGGCTTGAAAACTCTGCAAGTGTGATCATTTGAATGAATATTCTTATGTTCGAACAAATCCATCGGCACTGAGAAGTAAAATATGACTATAATTTAAAATTTATGTAATTTTTAAAATTGCAAGTACATTTTTTGTTTAAATTATAGTAAAGTAGGATAATCCTTTTATAAATGTCTTGCTAATACAAGTCTCATAATTAAGCAATATGCGCCGTGACTCACAACCTGAAAGTTAATGCAATCTCATTCAAGGTGTTCTGTAAATATGAAAAGCCATTCTACCAAAAAGAAGTAAAGTCCTAAAAGATCAAGAATGATAAGTTTATGAGGAATCAGAAGAAATGCATAACATTCTATATCAAACTATAATATATCAACTCTTATTATCAATGGTCAGTTTGGTGGCCTATCGATCGTTGTAATAAACTGAAAGTTCTGCAGTAATAGTGTTACATATCTAAATTTAAATAGTAGGCAAATTAATGCCTTGAATGCATTAGAGACTGAACAAAAAGACCCATATCTTTATATGGTACGAAGAAAAGGACCGGAATGGAAATTATGGAATATTTTTACCTTAGGAGACATAAGCAGAGGATCATGGCAGATGATACTATATTTAGATGACCATAGGAAGCATTAAAAATATGCACAAGTTATATCATAAGAATTACAAGAAATTTCAAAGCTTCCATCATGAGACGATTACTAGAAAAGAAGTTTCAAAGGTTTCATCATGTTTAAGGCTCCCACGCCAAGGACTAAAGGGATCCTCTCCTCTAAGATGGCATCGAAGCAAACCCATAAACAAACACAGCTACATCTCTCTAGCTTAGGCAATTAAAATTTTAATCAATCTAAGACAAATTAAATAACATAAACTTGATCAACTTGCACTCTCGGCACAGCAGTCTCTAGCTTAGGCTTTAGTAACTTCATCAAGTCTCCGACAAGGATGGTTTCCAACTTTAAGTAGCAATCTTTACATAAAAAGTCCTGAAAAAGTAGCATTTACCTTGTATGTGTATGTTAGAGTTTTTTTTTTTTTTTTCGTTAGGAATATATCATAAATTGCTATCAGTTGATTTGAGGAAAAAAGATAATATCCTTGAAAGTGATAAAAATAAAAATAAAAACCATCCAAAGATAGATAAAACCCAAAAGTTGGACAAAATTGGAATGAAGTCAAATAATAATTCAACTGGATTGAAAAATCTGAATAACCTGGCCAGGTGACAGTGGCAGAAACAGAGTATCATGAGAACTTTGTAGTTGGTTTGTCGATTGTGTTTCTAGATTAACCTTACCAACAAATCAAATTCTTTGTTCTCTAAGACAACTGTTGCTTTCCAACAGAAATTATTCTAATTAGCACGATCCACAAAATTGTATGAAGTTCAAGATTAATACGTTTAGATGGCTACTACTCTGTATTTCTCCTTCTACTTCTTCAACCACTGTAAGATAATATTGAACCATGGACAATTAATATTGTGTTGATCTGGTTTTGTATATTGTTCTGAACCATGCACAAGTCAAGACAAACCACCATGCCTTGCAAAGATATTATATATTTCGCAATGCATGCATCATGAGGCTGGTCTAGATCATGATCCGTCAACTGATCCCTAAGTACTACTGATCATAATATCATATAATATATATATATATATATATATATATATATATTGTCCTGTCGTGTGGGCATGCAAATAAAATATATATATAACTGGTCATGACCTGCAAGTGATCATGTTGTAATATATGGATCGATAATCAATCGAATCGAAGATATAATGGGGTCTTGCCTTGATCTTGAGTTGTATGAACAATATAGAGCAAAAAGTGAAAATCATTATATATATCTAAGGTTAATTACGTATCATATAACTACATTTGTATTAATCGGCCTTGTGCTGCATGACATTAATATATCTCCACACAAGAGTAAGCTTTAATTCTGATTAATACAATTATTGATCGATGATATATGGCCGGGTTAATATTGAATAGTATATATGTAATATACCAACCAGCCGGCCAGGTCGTCATAAATACTTACTTTCATCACAAATAATTAATTACACTAATAACGAAAGAAATCTAAAAGTTCAACCAAGTGAAGAATATATATAAATGTGTGTATAGCATTATCTGATGAAAAGTTCTATCCATCATCTTCCAAACCAAGCACTACACATCCTTTTTTTCTTTTACCAAAGATTTGGTATATGGATAATGAGTAGAAGAATTTACCAAAGGTTGGAGATTGTTAGAAAATTAGAATTCACTTATTTGAAGGCTACACAAATTCTAAATATTTTGCCAATTGTCATTTGTTTGCAGTGGGTTTGGGACCTAATCCCTCTTATACTTGGAGATGAATATGGGAGGGACTGAAATGGCTTAAGGAAGGTAGAAAACAAAGGATTGGCAATGGTGAAACGACTCAGTTATGGACAGATAAGTGGATTCCACGTCATCAAGCCTTAACTGATGAGGGCTAACAGATTTCAGAGCAAAACAAAAATGTAGTGGCCTCTTTGCTGGATGAGTCCACAGGATGGTGGGACTTATCTCGGATTAGAAATCTCTTTATTCCTAATATTTTCTCTTATTTTTTTAAACTTCCTATATAGAGGATCGATGGATATGGGAGTTTGAAAGATGCCTGTGTCCAAGAAAGTCAAGTTATTTGCATGGAGAGCATGCAGAAACTAGCTTCTCACCAAAGATAACTTTTTCCAAAAGAAGGTGCTCACGTATATGTCTTGTGTATCTGCCACAACCAAATGAGGATCTTAATCATGCAATATCAATTGCTTGGATCTTCAAAATGATTGGTAGAATTTTTTCCCCCATCTACTCTTTCCTACTCAAACTAAGGCAATTAATGGATATTGCTATGCGATTAAGTCAAGGGCAACACAAAGACAAATTACCTTCTTTCTTGTTCTTCGATTTCGTAAGTGCACGAATCATAAGAGGTGATAATGTGAATGAGTATGAGTATCGTCCCACAATAATTAAAAAATTATTATTAAATATCGAGATGTATTCAATTAAGATCTATCTGATAACTCGGATGAAAATAATTAATTATTAAACTAGAACAGTAAACTAACAAAATTAAATAAATAAATTTTTTATGAAGAAAGTAAGAATCTAGGGTTTACGATTCACTAAAACTAATTCCATACAATTTTCCTAATCGAATTAAAAATATTTGTTCCTATTGTTGATAATCAAGTTTATCTAATTTATTCATTAATCTTTCTCAAGTATTAACAAAATATCTCAACAGACAAATTTTCAACATCTCCGTGAAAATTCTGAACATGTCAAAATTTATTAAGAACAAAAAAACCTTATTAAGATTACACAGGCTCATAATATCTCTATCCTAAAGCATCTTATGATATTTCAAATATGTTGGGATCGGCGGAAGCTCACAAATAATATGGAAACCAGAATTTAACGTGGTTCGGCAAATTTGGCCTACGTCCACACCCACAGAGAGGAGAATTTTGTATTAAACAACAAACCAATTATTTGCAATGGTTTCCCTCACTCTCACTGTCTCCAACGGACCTCACATCACGCTCTCTTCTTCTCATTACAATCTTACATGTATTTATAGGAGAAATAAATAATGTGAACATGTAATGACGGTGAAACCCGAAATTCCGGCGGCCTACATTTTCAGGCGGCGGCCTACATTTTCAGGCGGCGCCTACCTTCCAGCTGCATCTATTCGGTGCCTACCTTCACCTTCCAGAAGCCTCCAGTCTTCATTTACGTGTGTGTGTTGATTTCTAACAATCTCCCCCTCAACACCAAACGGAGGATATCCTGTCACATTTTAATTCAAGGTACTTAACCTGACTATGTCTCTACATACCTCAAGTTTTTCGTATGTGACTACCTTTGTTAGCATGTCCGCTGGATTCTCCTTTGTATGAATCTTTACAAACTTCAACAGCTGTTGCTCCATTACTTCACGTATCCAGTGATACCGAATATCGATGTGCTTTGTTCGGGAGTGGTACATCGAGTTTTTACTCAGATCAAGAGCACTTTGACTATCACAATAGATTCTGTACTCTTTTTGACTGACTCCCATTTCTTGGAGGAACCTCTTTAGCCACAACATTTCCTTTCCTGCTTCTGCTATAGCAATGTACTCTGCTTCTGTTGTAGATAAAGCCACACATTTCTGCAGTTTGGACTGCCATGATACAGCTCCACCTGCAAATGTGTAAATATATCCTGATGTAGATTTTCTACCATCAAGATCACCTGCCATATCAGCATCTGTATAGCCATCCAAGACTGGGTTAGCTCCCCCGTAGCACAAGCACAACTTTGATGTACCTTTAAGGTACCTGAGAATCTACTGTACTGCTTTCCAGTGTTCTTTCCCTGGATTTGAAAGAAAACGGCTCACAACTCCAACAGCATGAGCGATGTCAGGTCTGGTACAAACCATAGCGTACATTAAACTTCCTGCTGCTGAGGAGTACGGTACTGTAGCCATTTCTTTAACCTTTTCTGGTGATGAGGGACATGAGCTTTTGCTCAATTTGAAGTGATTAGCCAGTGGAGTACTGACTGGCTTTGCTTTCTCCATGTTGAACCTTTGTAGTATTTGTTCAACATACTTTTCCTGTGACAGCCATAGCTTATTTTTCTTCCTGTCACGAGTGATCCTCATGCCCAAAATCTGCTGGGCAGGTCCTAAGTCTTTCATCTCAAAGACTTTGGAGAGATCCTTCTTTAGCTTCCTGATAATGGATGGATCTTTTCCAATAATCAGCATGTCGTTAACATAGAGCAGTAACATCACGAAGTCACCTTCTGAAAATCTCCGGATGTAAACGCACTGATCTGCAGCAGTTTTCTTGTAGTCATGACTCATCATGAATGAGTCAAACTTCTTATACCACTGTCTGGGAGCCTGCTTCAAACCGTAAAGGCTCTTTTCCAACTTGCAGACCAAATGTTCCTTTCCAGGAACTTGGAAGCCTTCTGGCTGCTCCATGTAAATTTCCTCATCAAGGTTGCCGTGAAGAAATGCTGTCTTCACATCCATCTGTTCAAGCTCCAAGTCAAGACTTGCCACTAATCCGAGTACCACTCGAATTGAAGTCATCTTCACAACAAGTGAAAATACCTCATCAAAGTCGATTCCTTTCTTCTGTTGGAATCCTTTGACGACCAAGCGAGCTTTGTGCTTCACCTGCTTGCCATCATTTTTCAGCTTGAACACCCATTTGTTTCTCAATGCTCTCTTATCGTTTGGAAGTTCCATCAGCTCATAAGTCTGATTCTTCTGTAACGAGTTCATCTCATCCTGCATAGCCTGCATCCATTTGTTGCTATCTGGATGAGATATTGCCTCCTGGAAGTTTTCTGGCTCCCCCTGATCTGTAAGAAGAATATAATCTGATTCTGGATATCTTCGTGACGGAATCAACAATCGCCCTCTGGAGGATCTGTCGTGTTGAGATTGATCACCTGACAACTGTGGAAACTCTGCAGTTTCTGATGGAGAAGGCAACTGCTCCCCCTGCTCAGTAGTGGTTTCTCCGTTGTCAGTATCCTCTTGTTCTTCTGGGGAAACTTCCTGTCTATCTTCAGTGTTTGAAACAGACTGAAGTGGTAGTAGTGAACTCGGAGCTGGTTTTGGAGCACTTGGAGTTGTTTGTTCTGATCCAAACATCTGGTCTTCATGGAACACTACGTCCCTGCTTCTGATGACCTTCTTCGCTTTTGGATCCCATAATCTGTATCCAAACTCTTCATCTCCATAGCCGATGAAAAAACACGGAGTAG
Organism: Platycarya strobilacea; assembly: GCA_036898215.1. Lineage (NCBI taxonomy): Eukaryota > Viridiplantae > Streptophyta > Magnoliopsida > Fagales > Juglandaceae > Platycarya > Platycarya strobilacea. Next base: position 2,987,642 of record CM072559.1, on the reverse strand, counting down.
ACTTTTCATCAAGTTTCTGTCTTTTCTCCTTGGATACATGTGCAAATGCTTTGCACCCAAATACTCTTAAATGAGAGTATGAAATCTTGCGGCCTGACCACACCATCTCTGGGACTTCAAACTGCAGTGGAACTGACGGTGTTCTGTTGATCAGGTAATAGGCTACTTTTACTGCTTCACCCCAGAATGGCTTAGGCAACTTTGCCATATTCAGCATGCATCTGGTTCGTTCCACAATGGTCCGGTTCATTCGTTCTGCTACACCATTGTGTTGTGGGGTGTAGGGGACACTCTTATCGTGTCTGATGCCATGTCTGAAGCAATATTCTCTGAATTCTCGAGAAGTATATTCACCTCCATTGTCTGTCCGGAGGCATTTCAGCTTCTTGCCAGTTTCTCTTTCTACCATGGCATGAAAGTTTTTGAATTGTTCAAAAACTTGATCTTTCCTTTTTAGGAATTACACCCACACTTTTCGTGAAGCATCATCAATAAAAGTAACAAAATATTTGTTACCTCCAAGTGATTCAACTTCAAAAGGACCGCAAACATCAGAGTGTACCAAGCTCAATAACTCTGATCTTTTTCCAGCAGATGTCTGGAATGAAACTCTATGCTGTTTACCAAATAAACAGTATTCACAAGGATTGAGGGCAATACCTTTGTTTACTGTAATCAATGCTTTCTTTGCAAGCATAAACACCCCTTTTTCTCCCATGTGGCCAAGTCTCCGATGCCACAAGTTTGGTGATGTATCATCTTCAGCTACATTGAGACTGTTTGCACATATCTTAGCACTTGATTTGTACAAAGTGTCACAGACATGTCCCCGTGCAACGACCATTGCTCCTTTCTTCAATTTCCAAGCATTGTTGCTGAAGATGCTCTCGTAACCCTGTTGATCAAGGGTTCTTATAGAAATTAGGTTGAGTCGAAGATCGGGTACGTGCCGAACGTCATTTAGCACCATAGTACAGCCAACACTGGTTTTTATTCTGACATCTCCAATGCCCACGATCTTTGAGAAACTCGAATTTCCCATCTTGACTGTACCGAAGTCTCCTGCCTTGTAAGTACTGAAGAAATCCTTACAAGGAGTGGCATGATAGGATGTTGCTGTATCTATTACCCACTTGGCTTCCTCGCTTGAAACGTGCAAGCAAGATTCTTCACCAGCAAAAAGGAGTACACAATCTCCAGAAAGCGTCACTGCAGCTTCGCCTTCTTCGTGCTTTGACTGATTGCTTGGCTGATTTTGCTCCTTCTGCAGCTTTCGGCATTCTCTTTTAAAGTGGCCTTCAATACCACAATAAAAGCATTTTCCCTTCTTTCGCTGTTTACCGCGACTTTGGGATCTCCCTTTACTTTAACTTCTGTTCCTTTCTCGACTTCTACCTCTACTATTTCTCTGATGCCTTCCTTCTGTTACAAAGGCATCTGTCTCATCTCCTCCAATCTCCTTTCGTCTGGCCTCTTCATTAAACAAGGCGTCTATCACCATTGACATGGCGAGCTTTCCATCTGGAGCTGAATTACTAAGTGAGACCACTAGCGTTTCCCAGCTATCTGGTAGGGAACTGAGAAGTAGTAGAGACTGCTCTTCATCTCCGAGCTTAAAATCTACGGATGCAAGTTGATTTACAAGATTCTGAAACTCGTTGGTGTGTGCGGCCACTGAGATGCCGCTTTTGAGTTTCAAGTTGACAAGGCATCTCATTAGTAATGCCTTGTTCCGAGCAGTTTTTGCCTGGTGCATGCTTTCCAGCTTTTTCCATAGCTGATAGGCATCCGTTTCCTGTGCAACATGATGAAAAACACTATGGTCAATCCACTGCCGGATCTGACCAATAGTTTTCTTATTCAACTTATGCCAGTCTTTTTCCGCTACATCATCTGGTTTTACGCTTTTCTCTTCAATTGGATCGAAGAGATCTTTACAATTCAGGAGATCTTCCATTCGAGGTCTCCATAGTGCGTAATTTGTAGATGTTAGCTTGATCATCGCACTTGTTCCCGAGTCCTCCATCAGTTCGGCTTTAATCTTTGATTTGAGTGACCGTTTCTCAACGTTCGGAGTTGAATCTCAACAAACGGAGCTCACCGTTACGTCCAGAATGGTGGAAAACCTTGGAAACGACTCTTGTCTCGTTCCAAACCGATCAAAATTGCGCCGAAAACCTGAAAATAAGAAAAACGGAATATTCCTTATCCGTTGGGTTACTGTAGCGGGTCGGAAATCGGGTCAAACCGGTTCGGGTCGGATCACCCGGATTTAACGGGTCGGAGGTTGTCTTCTTCACTGCGCGCGCGTGTGGCGCGTGGGTCCCGTGGCCGGCGCGTGGCCGTCGCCGAGTCAGCGCGTGTGGAGCGTGTGGCTTCGTCCGGTGTCCGTTTGAGACGAAATTTTCATCAAAATTTTCGTCTTGACCTGAGAAATCTGATGGTATCCTCCAAACTTGATTTCGATCAAGTTTAAAAATGGGCCTCTCACGAAAATTCATAAATCCGGCCTCCTACCGGCTCTGATACCACTTGTTGGGATCGGCGGAAGCTCACAAATAATATGGAGACCAGAATTTAACGTGGTTCGGCAAATTTGGCCTACGTCCACACCCACAGAGAGGAGAATTTTGTATTAAACAACAAACCAATTATTTGCAATGGTTTCCCTCACTCTCACTGTCTCCAACGGACCTCACATCACGCTCTCTTCTTCTCATTACAATCTTACATGTATTTATAGGAGAAATAAATAATGTGAACATGTAATGACGGTGAAACCCGAAATTCCGGCGGCCTACATTTTCAGGCGGCGCCTACCTTCCAGCTGCATCTATTCGGTGCCTACCTTCACCTTCCAGAAGCCTCCAGTCTTCATTTACGTGTGTGTGTTGATTTCTAACAAAATATAGGCTGAAACAATTATTATTTCTTAGTCTCAAACTAAATCCTAAATCATATAAATAGTGATCAAGTATTTACAAGTATTAAATAGAATGAAATACTCAATAATACGAAACAAATATTAATTTAATACAACTACAAAAAGTTTACTTAATCAAAATTAGGCTACATTGTAGCTCTAGAAAAATAAATTAATTTATAAGGAAACTAAATAAAAATTTAATGTAAAAACTTAATATCAAAACACTTAAAAAATTAATTGAAAGAACCGAAAAAATTAAAAATTACCAATACTGTGCCACCGGCTTCTTTCCTCTTCAAGTCATCTCTCCACACCGAAATATTCACTCCTATATATATATATATATATATATATATATATATTATATTCTAGTTAAGGGATACAGCATGCAAGGCACGATGCCCAAGTTTATAATTTTTTTTTTAAATAATATATATAATAATATATTACAATGGAATAATATAAAATAGCAAAAAAGTGTAATATAAAAATATATATGAAGTTTAACTCAATAATAGTAAGTCAGCGAATAAGGAGGAGGAAGAATAATAATTTGAAATACGTTTTTCATTCTTGGCTTAAAGTCTCTAAATAAAAATTCATATATAAATGTTTATTTTTTGTTCAGGTTGAAATTTGGACTAACATATTTATTTAATAAAATTAAAGTTAACTTAAAATATTAAACCCAGTCCAATTTCAAATAAAATAATGAAGCCACATGAGTTCAAGCTCAATTAAAATCAATCCACTTAATTAATAAAGGGCTGTGACGTAATTGAAATTACTACCATTTCTTCGAAATAACCATGCTTTTTTTCTTTTCTTTTTTTTTTTTTTGGGAAAGGAAACATTCTTACTTATTAAAAAAGCAAAAAGAATACAAGAGAGCTACAACACTGGTGGGACAACCAGATCCATCACTCCCTCAGCTAACAAACCGGAATCTTTTGCTAGACAATGGGCTAATTCATTCTCATTCCTATTAACCCAAGTAGCTTTTCAAGATAACTGAGACAATAAATCAATTGTATCATTAATAACAATACCAATACAATCCCATCTCTTAATGGACTGATTTAGCTCTCTAATTAGCTGCTCATTGTCTCCTTTAATAATGACCTGCCTGAAATTCAATTATCTTGATAATATTGCAACCTCCCTGTGCTTTCGCTAAAAAATGATCCATGAATGAAGCCTTAGAGATCTTCTTGTAGCCACCACCCTGCCATCTTGATCTCTTGCTACCAGGCCGACCCCAATTATGCCCTTCTTCTTGTTCAATGCAGCATCTCAATTTATTTTCATAAAACCTGCTGGGGGAGGAAGCCAACTGGAATTCTGGTTTGAGCTTTTGGAGGGTTCACAGCACAACTCTGACACCTTGAGCAAGCTTATAATCTTCTATTAAAGTTTCTGCAAAGATAATAACAGATGAGGGGGATGTGAGTGAGTTCTCAAACAAAAATTTATTCCTCCCATTCCAAATAGCCCGAGAAATAGCTGGGAATCTTTCAATTAAATCATCTAAGCAAGTAGACAAAATTTGCTCAAACAGATCTCTAAAGTTGCCTTCTAAAACCTTCATTTTCTGAAATTTTATATTTGCTTGGCTCCAAACATCTCGGCCTGCTCTACAACTCCAGATGACATGATTAACATCTTCTTCCTTAGAATTGCAAACATGACACAAAGGAGAATCCAGCACTTTCCTCTTAAATAGGCCAAGCTTACTTGGGAGAGTTTTTAAACATGCTCTCCACAAAAAAAAATTCACATTGCTCTGTAGGTTTAGTTTCCATAACCTAGTCCATTCTTGTTTCACTGCACTATCGCTAAAAGACTGCCCTCTTTCCTTATCCAACATTTCTTTATATCTTTTATAAGCACTCTTCATTGTAAAGAGGCTATTTTTATTATCCAGCCATACCAGCCTATCCTCTTCTCCATGTAAACTGATGGGAATCTTAGATATTAAATCACTATCTTCTTCTAGGAAAGTTACTGCCAACAATTCTCTATTCCATTGTTGAGTCCCCCAATTTATCAGCTCACTCACCCGTGCATCTTCAGGAATAATGTGAATTGGAGATTGAACATTGTAAGTAAAAAGTCTAGGAATCCATCTATTTTTCCAGACCTTTATTTTATCTCCAGTTCCAACCCTCCACGTAGAGCCCTCTTCCAATAATTTCCTAGATGCACGCAATCCCCTCCAAATCAATGAGGGCCTTGATCCAATTCTGGCATTAAAAAAAAAACTAAGTTTGGAAAATATTTTGATTTAAGAATCTTTGATATTAGGGAGTTAGGATTCTGAATTATACGCCAACTTTGTTTGGCCAGCAAAGCTACATTAAAACTCTCAAAGTCTCTAAATCTCAATCCCCCAATTCCTTTTGCCTTCTCCCATTTGCTTCTAAGCCACCCAATGTAACTTCTTTTCTTTTTCCATAAAATCCCACTAGAAATCCTTTAAAAGAGTGTTAATTTCTTTTGAGAGAAGTCTAAGTAGTTTAAAAACAGCCATACAGTATGTCAATATAGCCTGGACAATAGCTTTTATGAGAATTTCTTATCCAGCAAGGGTAAGAGATTTGATTTTCCAATTGCTCAACCTTTCCCTAATTTTGTCAAGCATATATTTGAAGGCTTTATGTTTAGATCTCCCACAATGGCTGGGAGACCTAGGTAATTCTCTTAAGTACAAGTGGCTTGGGTTCCTGTTATACTCAAGATATAATCTCTAGTCTCTTTTCTTGTATTAGAGCTTAAATAAATAGAAGACTTGTCCTTGTTAATTTTCTCCCTAAAGGCCCTTTCATACAGGGAGAAAATCTTGTAGGATGACAACCCACTCAAGAGCCTTAGCCTTACAAAAAATCAAGCTATATATCATTTGCAAAGAATGAGTGATTTATACTAGGGCCACCTCTACTAATTCTATACCCATGGATCTTTCTACTACTTTCAACTCTATTAATCATTGAACTCAAAGCCTCAGCCACCAATAAAAATAAGTATGGGAAAATGGGATCGTCTAGTCTAATTCCTCTTGAAGGACTCAAACTATTCTGAAGACAGCCATTAATAAGAAAAGAATACTTGGCAGTAGAAACACACTTAAGGACCAGCTTAATCTTATTATGCTCAAAACCCAACTTCTCCATGACTTTTTTCAAAAAGGACTACTCCACTCTATCGTAAGGTTTACTCATAGTAAGGGTGCATGGCCATTATACTCCGTCGAGTATAATGGCCATGTACCCTTACTTACCTTTAACTCTTGAGATCATAGAATGGAGTGCCTTAAAGGCAATCATCACATTATCATGGATCATTCTCGCAAGAATGAATGCACATTGATTTTCAGAAATAATCTGAGAGAGGATCCCCTTAAGCCTGTTAGCAATAGTTTTGGAAACAATTTTGTAGATCACATTACATTGGGAGACAGGTCTATAATTAGATCTAGTCTTGGGGTTCTTGATTTTAGGATCATCACATTATCATAGAATGGAGTGCCTCAAGGGCTATGAAAGTCTCATTAATAGGCTCTATTTCAGCATCATCATTTAGAATCTCAAAGACACATTTTGTAATATCTTTACCGATTGTATTCCAATGAGATTGGTAAAAAATGGGACAGAAATCATCTGGGCCTAGAGAGCCTATAAGATTTATCTGAAAAAGAGCATCTTTAATCTCATCATTAGTATTAAAACAAGTTAAGGATCTATTCATATCACGAGTAACTCTCATACTAATATTTCTAATGCATTCATCAATATGACTAGGCACTTGGGAAATAAATAAATCAAAGTAAATATTGAAAAATACCTAAGCCACCTCTTGTCTATTGGTAGTCTCAGAACCATCCTCTTTAACAATCATTTTAATCTTATTATGCTCCCTCCTTTGGCTGGCAAATTTGTGGAAGAATTTGGAGTTTCTGTCGCCATTTTTGAGCCAATTTTGCTTTGCTCTTTGCTGCCATGTTGCATTTTCCCTAGTTAAAGCATTGTCAATCTGATATTTCAGATTTTTAACAGCTTCATTATTATAACCTTTGTTGTCCCTCTACCAAACAGTCAGTTTTTGAACTTGCTCTTGAGTCTCTTTGCCAATCCTTTTGAATGAGACTATGTTCCATTGTTCTAGGGCAACCCTGCACTTATCTAGTCTATCCTTAACTCTCTGAGTTCCAACTCCTTGAATTCTTCTATGGCATTCCCAGCTTAATTCAATGACTTGTTTACACTCCTGTTTAAATTCCAACTGGCCTCAACTTTAATTTTTTTATCCTTCATGTCCACTTCCTTTGTATATTGAGCATTGGAATTTATTCTGCTTCATTTTATTAGAATTGGGTTGTGGTCAGATGTGAGAGTGGCTAAGTTGTCAAAACTGCAACAATCATACATTAATGTCCACTCTACAATGCCCCAAGTTCGATCTAATCTTTCTTTAGTAAAAGAAGGGCCTTCTCTTCTATTACTCCATGTATATTTCAGGCCTTTATAACCCAAACCACTCGATCCACATTTGTCCAAACATCTTTTGAAGTTTTCCATTTGTTGGTAAGGTCGTAGTGCCGCACCAAATTTCTCCTCCTGTTTTAGGATCTTATTTAAGTTACCAAAACTCAACCATGCCAAGGATTCACTTGGTTTCATCGCTTTCAGCAACTCAGATGTTTCTGAGCAACCTTCGAGTAACCATAGAATCCCGAGATTATTATATCTTTATATCTTTCTAGTGATTCTCATCAAAAGATTGCATAGTGATATGATGTTGGGAGTAATTAACTAAAGAAAAATTAACATTCATCTTCCATAACAAAGCAGTTCTTCCTCTTAAACCAATGTTGTCCACTACAAAACTAGCATCAAAAGACTTTTTCAACTTTACTATGACCACATTTAGTTTCCATCAGGAAAATAAAAATTTGGGGATTTATTTCTTACCAAAAAATTCAAAGCATTAACTGTGAGGGGATTCTTTAAGCCCTTACAGTTCCACAATATGCCAATCATTACCCTTGGTGGGGCTGCCAAGCAGGCAACCTCCACCAAAATCATGTCAATCTCCTCTTCCCCTTCCCACCTACCAACCTTTGCTCTTTTCCGTTCCATTTCCTCTTTCTCTACCTTTCCAGCAATTTCTCTTTTCTTTTTTCTTTTTTTTTTTTGGTTTTTCGCTAAGGAGCTCCTCCCTTCTTATTTCAAAACTCCCAATAGCTCGGACCCTCATTTTTCAAGTCTTTAAATCACTACTTAAAGTCTTTACTGCTTCAACAATGCTATCAATCTGCGTTTTGTCATTCAATGTAACTTGTTTTTATCTTCCTTTCTTTCCAGATTCAACTTCTCTTCCTTCCTCTCTGACCCCCAAGTTTCTTTCTTCATAGGAGTATTGATGTTAAGAATTGCCTCTTGATCAGTTTTTATCACAACACCTCTCAACCGATCTTGCTTCCTTTCAGATTCATTCCCAACTGGACTTTGTTCCTTTGTTCTACCCTTTGTTTGGTCAGTTTTTTACTATATGATCTCTCTTTTTTTTTTTCATTTCCCCCATATTTTCTGGTCTCAAATACCTTGGGGTTTCTTGCCTAGGCTCTAAGTCATGCCCCAGATTAGCTATCACTAGCCTCCTCTCCCTCCTCTAAATCTCTCTTGACTCAAACAACTTTTTCCTTTGTGTGCCAATGTACCACATTTGAATTAGAAAGCCTGTAACTTCTCATATTTGATTGGCTTCCAATACTTCTTATTATCAAGTTGCACCAGTTTTCCCCTAAGCAGGGGCTTAGTCATATCTATTGTTATCCTTACCCTCAGACAATTTCCCCAGCCTAGCCCTTCTCAGTCTGATTCAACTCGAATTACATGACCAACAGAGGTCGTTATTTCTTTCCCTATTTCATCATTCATAGTTGCAAGTGGTAACCCATAAAGTTGAATCCAGAAAGGTTCATATTGAAAGATAATCTCGTTTAAAGAGATCGATTCATCTATCTCTATAAAGAGATAAGGTTTTTATCAAAGAACTATGGGTGACCACTCATGACCCAATCTTTGACTATCAGAAATTCGAACTCTATTAAGAATTTCTGTTCACCCATTTCATTAAATTTCACCCACCTAACAAGTTTCGATACCTGAGCCATAGTCGTTTGAAAAACCTCACTATTGACCCCTTTACTGAACATTACCCTGACATTAACACAGAAGCTTGCTCGTAGCCCTTTGTTCTTCAAGCTCTCACCCTTGATAATCATCACCACGTTCTTTTCTATTGATAGCTTGAATTTCTCCCATTGTGTTATTAATTCATCTGCCATAACCCTAAAAAGCCCTAAAGATTTCAAGAGAAAAACTAGAAAATCAGAAGACTAGGATTCCTCATGAAAGATGAGGAAAATCAACCCTTATTGCTCGAAAGACGATAAAGGAATCCTTCAAAATTCGAAATAACCATGCTTTGAAGAAAGCATTAACATAATAAAAAGTGCATGACATAAACATCATAAATAAGAACATTCGATTCCCTCTTCTGTCCTCAAGCGAAGTCTAGGGTTTTCAGTGCCACGGTCTTCGGATCTCACAACCTAGTCTCACGCGATTGAGTTTTGTCCTTAGCAGCGGAGTCCGGTATGGAGGAGGACCTCACGAAGAGATGGGAAAGGCTCAACCTTTCCACGAAAGAAACGTCCATCAGTAAAGTGAACGTGGAAGAAAATGGGAGCACCATGAAGAAAGGGAAATCCTGTCTAATTGGAAAGGTTCTATCAGAAAAGGGGAAAAGCAGGAACCATTTAGGTCGACAATGTCTCAGGTATGGCACCTTTCCGGTTTGGTAAAATTTAAGGATTTGAGTGACCTTGTCTATCTAATTGAATTTCAATTGATACAAGATAAAGAAAGGGTCTTAGGAGGGCGACCTTGGTTCTTTGATAGGAATTTAGTAACACTGCAGGAAATAGATGAGTCAATCTCCATAACTGTGGTTCAGTTTCATTTTGAATCTATATGGCCCCAATGCCATAATTTCCCACTAGCGGCCATGACCGAAGAGATTGGGGGGAAGTTTGGGGAATCCTTCGGACATGTGATTCAAGTGGACGCCGAGTCCGATGGGTCGGCCTGGGGAAGATGTCTTAGGATTTGAATGGCGGTAGATTTGCATAAACCCCTTCTGAGGGGGAAATGGCTTGAGTTTGATTGAAAGAGATATTGGATCTCCTTAAAGTATGAACATCTCCAAAGCTTTTGCTTCCACTGTGGGGTGCTGTACCACAACGTAAGAACGTGCTCGCGGTCGAGGTTCGACAAGCAAACAGAGGAAAGAAAGAATTTGCCTTTTGGACCATGGCTACGTGCACAACCGATGAATACTTTGATATTCAATCATCGTCGGTATGGGGGAAGAACAGAAAGGAAACTGTTGCCCAGATGACTAACACAAGAGGGGGGGTGAATTGAGTTGTATTTAAAAAAATAACAATTATAAATCAAATATATAATATAAAATATAAATAAAATATGAAACAATAATAAATATAAAGAGTAAGGGTAAGAGAGAAGCAAACTCAGTATGTTAACGAGGTTCGGCCCCACTGCCTACGTCCTCGCCTCAAGCTACCTCTTGAGGATCCCCAAATCCACTATTCAATCTCCTTTAGGTGGAGATAGAAACCTATTACACCTTTGAGCAGCACCGCTCCAAAGAATCCGTGTAGAACACCCTCTACACTTCCAATCACCTCACACTTGGTGATTTAACTATTCCACGTGTAGAACACCTTCTACACTTCCAATCACCTTACACTTGGTGATTTAACTATTCCCCGTGTAGAACACCTTCTACACACACAAGGGTTATACACACCCTTTTACAGATACAAGAATTGATAGTAGGTAGACTATCAAAGTACACTCCTCAATGAGTGAGATAGAAACAATACAGCGCAACTTATATCTCTCTCAACAAGAACAAGAATTAAGGTTCAAAACTTTAGAAAAGAGAGAATGAGAGCTTTGAAAGAATGATGCAAAATTTAGCAATAGATGTGTAAGCTCTTGTTGTAATTTTTGCAAAACTCAAGGGAGCTATTTATAGGTAAATGAGTCTTCAATTTCAAATTTGAAAAGATTCCCATGTCAAATAAGAGCACTATTCACTTTTCAAAAAATTCAAATAAAAACATTTCCTTTTTGCATTTGTCAAAGACAACTCCATTCATTTTTCAAAGAAATCAAACCTAATCTTTTGCTTTTCATACAAGACAAAATGAGCATGATTTATTTTTCAAACCAAATCATCTTCTTTTTGCATATGTCAAAAAAACACACAATCACCCTTTAAGATTTTCAAACAAATCATCTATCTTTTATATTTGTCAAAAAAACACACAACCACCCTTTAAGATTCTCAAACAAAATCATCTACCTTTTGCATTAGTCAAAAAAACACACAACCTCCCTTCAAGACTTTCAAACAAAATATGCACATGTCAAATATGATAATCAATCATCTTATAAAATCAAGTTTTTATAAAAAAATATAATTTTTGAAATTATTTTGTTTAATGGTGTTATGCACATGTGAAAAACATAATTTTCAAAACTAAGACATTTAAAAATGTCTTGCATATGTGGAAAAAGTAATTTGATGTTTTATGAGAAAAAAGAGTAATTTGGAGCCTTAATCCAATTTCTAATTTTATCAAGAGATGTACAAAAATAATCTATGAGCTTCATTTGTAGACTTGATATCTTTCTTGCTCATGCTTGATTTCTTGATGTGTTTAACTCCCTTCATGCATAGACAACTTGAGCTTGAGTTTTCAATATTATTTGTTATCATCAAAATTTATACGTAAATACGAGACTTGAAACCTTGGGTTCAACAATCTCCCCCTTTTTGATGATGACAAATACTTAGTAGAAATCTGCGACCTGCAGTAATACTTAAGCTCCCCCTGAAAATATGCGTTAGTATTTCAAGAAAAATATAACATGATTCTAGCATATATAACAGGGTAGTATAATACTAGTATAAGACTTCTCCCCCTTTTGGCATCATTAAAAAGGAACCGTAATTGGTTTCAATAAATTTTTTTTTTTTCGTAATAAGCAATAATCAAATAAAACGGTACGTTAGAGAGTAGAAGTTGGAACCACCCGTGCCCGACAAAACCTGCAAAGGTTGAAGCCGAATTTTATCATCTCGGTGCGGAAGAAGATTTAAATCCGCTTGATGTTATTGACGAATTAGATATTCCAGAGATTTGAAGTTGAATAATTAAAATTATCCGTGTCTGACAAAGACAGCAAAAGCTGCAAGCCTAGCTCTGGCAATGCGGTGCAGAGCTATGCATGTCCGACAAAACCTGCAAATGTTGGAAGTCTAACTCTGACAGTTCGGTGCGGAGCCACGCGTGTCTGATAAAACCTACAAAGGTGGCCTAGCTCTAGCAGTCGGTGCGAAAACAGATTCAAATCCGCGTGATATTGTTGAAAAATTAAATATTATTGAGATTTGAAAGTTGTCGTTTAAAAGACCGTTTTCACCTGTTGGATACTCAAATAAATTTTCACCCCACTCATTGATCCGGTTTCTGTTTATTCAAAACGATAGAATGGCGGAGAAAATTTCATCTAATAATCTTCCGGATTTGAATCAGGAACCGTCTCAACCAGTCATTTTATCTCATGAGGTTGTCAATACCATGATAGAAGCAGAGATGCATTTTTCAAATAGAACTGATTCTGAGGTTGTTGCAGCATCAAGAACTCTCAGTGCTCAATATGCTGCCTCTGTTACGACCATGTCTCGGAGATTACTAGCGAGGGCAAATGAGGTTGATCGACTTAACAATCAAATATCTGTTCTGTATCAAAAGCTTGTAAATAAAGGCAGAAAGAATAAGAGGTTAAAGCAAGAAAATAAAGATTTGACGGAATTAGCTCGTGTTTTGAAACTTCAAATAGAGGAATCGGAACGAGTAAGAGTTCAAGCACAGAGTCAACATCAGCAGATAATGGCAGCGTTTCACGAGAGAAACAGGAACAATTATAATTAATCTCGCTAGCTTAGCTCGGTAACTTTTGACAATATGCATCCGGCATATCTTGTAATCTTGACTAAGTAAGATTTGAAGAGATGACAGTTTGTCTTCTACTTATTTCCATCTTTATAAAAGCAATACTTGGTTTTATCTAATCCGCATCAAATCTTCTTTTCATTGTTGTAGTTCATCTTCATTCTCACTTTACAAAATCTTAATGGCTCATCAATTCTCCTTCAGTGCTTCTCGTGATCAATCTATTTCTGCATCTGTCATAGGTGCCATGAAGCAACAAGAGACTGATTTAGCTAATAAATCAGATCATGATGCCATTTACGAGCTTGTGGGTCTCGGGACTCGATACTCATCTTCCATAGTTTCTTTTTCCGCTCGGTTGCAGTCCAAAACCCGCGAGATAAAGAAGCTTAATGAGAAGATCGATATTCTTCAACGACTTGTTCAAGAGTCTAATAAAAAAATAGTAGACTTAAAACAACAGAATAAGGATTTAAAATCCTTACTTGCCTCTGCATTTCGATTGCCTAATCCTTTAGATAAGGATGGCATGATGATTTATGAGGAGCAAATGCATTTGAATGATGAGGCTAAACGTCTCAAGTTTCTGTAGGTCATTTGAGTTAATGGAATAAAAGTATCTAGCAGATATTGATGGCATGCATAATTCCTATTTCTCTTCTAATCATGCGTAGTCTATCTTCTGGTAGGGGTTTTGTAAAAATGTCTGCCAAATGATCATGTGTACTAGTGAATTCTAATGCAATATCGCCCTTCTGCACTTTGGTCCGAGATTGTTGTATTGGATTCTTTGAAAGATTTATAACACTTGTATTATCACATTTAATTGGAATGTGATTGTACATACGTTTAAAATCCTCAAGTTGTTGCTTCATGTAAAGAACTTGGGCACAACAACTACCCGCAGCAACATATTCTGCCTCAGCAATAGATAGTGCAATAGAATTTTGTTTTTTATTAAATCAAGAAACTAGTGCACGACCTAAGAAGTGACATGCTCCACTAGTGCTTTTTCGATCTATTTTACAGCCAGCATAATCTGCATCTGTGTAGCTGATTAGATCGAAAGATGTGTGCTTAGGGTACCATAACCCTAAGTTAATTGTACCACTAAGATATCTAAGAATGCGCTTAACTGCAATTAAATGTGATTCTTTTGGAGATGATTGAAAGCGTGCACATAAGCACACACTAAACATAATATCTGGTCTACTGGCTGTCAAATATAATAAGCTACCAATCATACCTCGATATACCTTCGAGTCAACTAGTTTACCGGTTTCATCTTTATCAAGTTTAGTGGATGGACTCATTGGTGTTCCAGTTTCCTTAGCACCTTCCATCCCAAATTTCTTCAGCAATTGCTTAATATATTTCGAATGATTGATGAATGTCCCACTTTTTGCTTGCTTAATTTGCAATCCGAGAAAGAATGTAAGCTCTCCCATCATGCTCATTTCAAATTCTTCCTGCATAGTCTTAGCAAAAACTTGGCACATATTTTCATTAGTAGCACCGAATATTATATCATCAACATAAATCTGAATTAAAAGAATATCATCATTTTCGTATTTAATGAAAAGAGTTGTATCAATTTTTCCTCTTGAAAAGCCTTTTTTAATCAAGAAACCACTAAGTCTCTCGTACCACGCTCTAGGAGCTTGTTTGAGTCCATATAGTGCTTTTGTGCGTTTGAAAACATGATTTGGAGAAATATGATTTTCAAAACCTGGAGGTTGCTCAACATATACCTCTTCATTTATAAAACCGTTTAAGAAAGCACTTTTAACATCCATTTGAAAAAGTTTGAACTCTTTATTACAAGCATATGCAAGTAGCATTCGAATAGCTTCTAATCTTGCGACTGGTGCATATGTCTCATCATAATCGATTCCTTCTTCTTGATTGAAACCTTGGGCTACAAGTCGAGCCTTATTTCTAGTAATGACTCCAGACTCATCTTTCTTGTTTCTAAAAACCCATTTTGTTCCAATAATAGTATGATTTTTTTGGTTTAGGAACAAGTGTTCAAACATCATTTCTTTCAAATTGATTAAGCTCTTCTTACATAACTAGAATCTAAAATTCATCAAGAAGTGCTTCATCAATATTTTTAGGTTCAATCTGAGATAGAAAAGCAGTATGATTGCAAATATTTCTAAGAGATGATCGAGTACTTACACCTTGTGAAGGTTCTCCTAGAATTTATTCCGCTGGATGATCTTTCACATGTTTCCACTATTTGGTTGCATCTTGTACTAAGTCTTGATGATCTTTCCTTCTATTTCCATGATCTTTACTTTTGAATTGTCTCCAAATATCACACATCCTTTTTTTTTTTTTTTAGAAGTGAAGTCAATGAATTTAGTTTTGTCTTCTGTCACGTATCTTGAGCATCCGTTATCTAAAAATTATTTATTTTTACCTGTAGAATACTTCATGCATACCTACAAAAGCAATTAAAAACAATTCCTGGTACCCAAGTTCTTTGGGTCCTTTATTTATTAGTATTAGAATAAATAAGATTTTTAGGTACCCATATGGCCCTAATAGTCATTGTATGTTTTTTTCTAATAGGACAAGCAAAATAATTATGACCATTTCTATTACAAAAATTGCAAATATCATGTGAGATATATGAAGAACTTGAGTGATTATAATAGTATCCTTTTTTAACAAAATTATTTTTATGAAAAGAATTTTGAATATTTGGTTTTGATGTAGAAGGATTATCAAAGAAGTTTTTATAAGATTTGTATTTTTGTTTTGGCTTATATCCCAAGCCTGCCTTATCAAAAACACATCTTTGACTACCAAGAAGTTTTTCAAAATTTCTTTTTCCATTCGTAAAGTTTTCAATAATATTTTCTAAATCAGTTTTCTTTTTCTTCAACTCAAAATTTTCATCTTTCAAAACAATACTTTCTTTTCTTAAAATATCAATTTCGTTTGTTAAAGAAGAATTTTTCTTTTTCAAAACAGTATACTTGATACCCAATTTTTCAAATTCCTCATATACCTCTTCTAAAACATTTTACAATTCTTCATATGAAAGATCTTCAATATTATCAAGATTTGTTACCTCAATGTCATCTTTAGCCATAAGACAAAGATTTGCTGATTCTCCATTGCTTGCTTCACTATCTGAGCTACTTGAATCATCATCCCACGTAGCTTTCATTGCTTTTTTGCCTTTGTTTCGATTTTTCTTTAGCAGAGGACAATCTGGCTTGATATGACCAGGTTTATTGCATTTATAACAAATTAAAGTGTCATTTTTACCTGAATCTTTCTTGGAAAACTTATTGAAGGATTTCCTTGGAGGAGTTTTATTTTTCTTTAAGAACCTCTGAATTCTTCTTACTATCATCGCAATTTCTTCATCTTTGTCGTCATTTTCCTCATCTTCATCACTTTCACTTTCATGTGGAACAGCTTTAAGTGCCAAGCTTTTCTTTGACTTTCCTTCTTCTTCTCCTCTTTTCAATGTGTACTCATGGGTGATAAGTGACCCGATGAGTTCATTCACTTCGAGCTTCTTGAGGTCTCTAGCTTCAAGAATCGCTGTCACTTTTGATTCCCAACGTTTTGGTAGACAGTTGAGAATTTTTCTTACTATCTCCACTTTGGAATAAATTTTGCCAAGAGCTGTCAAGCTGTTTATGATGTTAGTAAAACGAGTGTACATACTAGAAATAGATTCATCATCATTCATCTTAAACATTTCATATTCATGAGTAAGAATATAAATTTTTGATTCCTTGACTTGAGAAGTTCCTTCATAAGTAACTTCCAAGTTATCCCAAATTTCCTTTGCTGTAGCACAAGTCATTACTCTATTAAATTCATTACCATTGAGAGCATTATATAATAAATTCATAGCAGTTAAATTCAAAGTATAAAGTCTATCGTCTTCACGATTAAACTCTTCTTCTTCCTTTTTGACCTTTACTCCATCAACTACTTTTGTTGGAATATAAGGTCCATTTACAATACATTTCCAGATTTCTCGACCTTGAGCCTGAAGGAATATTCTCATTCTAACTTTCCAGAATGAGTAATTGTCTCCACAAAAGAGTGGAGGCCGACTGCTAGATTGACCTTCACCAAATGAAGTTGCAATGTTAGCCATAAGATCTTAACTCAAAAGATAGTTAATCTTATAATAGAGCTCTAGCTCTGATACCACTTGTTGCCCAGATGACTAACACAAGAGGGGGGGTGAATTGAGTTGTATTTAAAAAAATAACAATTATAAATCAAATATATAATATAAAATATAAATAAAATATGAAACAATAATAAATATAAAGAGTAAGGGTAAGAGAGAAGCAAACTCAGTATGTTAACGAGGTTCGGCCCCACTGCCTACGTCCTCGCCTCAAGCTACCTCTTGAGGATCCCCAAATCCACTATTCAATCTCCTTTAGGTGGAGATAGAAACCTATTACACTTTTGAGCAACACCGCTCCAAAGAATCCGTGTAGAACACCCTCTACACTTCCAATCACCTCACACTTGGTGATTTAACTATTCCACGTGTAGAACACCTTCTACACTTCCAATCACCTTACACTTGGTGATTTAACTATTCCCCGTGTAGAACACCTTCTACACACACAAGGGTTATACACACCCTTTTACAGATACAAGAATTGATAGTAGGTAGACTATCAAAGTACACTCCTCAATGAGTGAGATAGAAATAATACAGCGCATCTTATATCTCTCTCAACAAGAACAAGAATTAAGGCTCAAAACTTTAGAAAAGAGAGAATGAGAGCTTTGAAAGAATGATGCAAAATTTAGCAATAGATGTGTAAGCTCTTGTTGTAATTTTTGCAAAACTCAAGTGAGCTATTTATAGGTAAATGAGTCTTCAATTTCAAATTTGAAAAGATTCCCATGTCAAATAAGAGCACTATTCACTTTTCAAAAAATTCAAATAAAAACATTTCCTTTTTGCATTTGTCAAAGACAACTCCATTCATTTTTCAAAGAAATCAAACCTAATCTTTTGCTTTTCATACAAGACAAAATGAGCATGATTTATTTTTCAAACCAAATCATCTTCTTTTTGTATATGTCAAAAAAACACACAATCACCCTTTAAGATTTTCAAACAAATCATCTATCTTTTATATTTGTCAAAAAAACACACAACCACCCTTTAAGATTCTCAAACAAAATCATCTACCTTTTGCATTAGTCAAAAAAATACACAACCTCCCTTCAAGACTTTCAAACAAAATATGCACATGTCAAATATGATAATCAATCATCTTATAAAATCAAGTTTTTATAAAAAAATATAATTTTTGAAATTATTTTGTTTAATGGTGTTATGCACATGTGAAAAACATAATTTTCAAAACTAAGACATTTAAAAATGTCTTGCATATGTGGAAAAAGTAATTTGATGTTTTATGAGAAAAAAGAGTAATTTGGAGCCTTAATCCAATTTCTAATTTTATCAAGAGATGTACAAAAATAATCTATGAGCTTCATTTGTAGACTTGATATCTTTCTTACTCATGCTTGATTTCTTGATGTGTTTAACTCCCTTCATGCATAGACAACTTGAGCTTGAGTTTTCAATATTATTTGTTATCATCAAAATTTATACGTAAATACGAGACTTGAAACCTTGGGTTCAACAGAAACACAAGGGAACCACAAGTCAAGAGTCTTCATCTAAGGCAGAACAAGAAGGACATAATAAAGATAATGAGGAAGTTCATGAACCAGGAAAAGCAGAGCTGGGCAACAGCGACAGTCAAGAAGTCAGAGGAAGGAATCCTGGAGTGGTGCATTCTCAGGAGAGTGCTACTGCACAGACCACATAATTGGTCATCTCAAAGATCATTTTGGAAGATTTTGATATTAAAAGCAAGATGGAATTAGACCCTGACACAGTGGCAGAGTTTGTAACACCTGGTTCAGTGACACAAAACTCTAAAAAACCAAAACAAATAATTGCTGAGAAAGTGGACAGTCCGAGTCAACCCATACCCAGGGATAGTAAAACAAAAATAGCTGGCAAGACTGATAGCTGGAAAAAGAAGGCTAGAGACAGGGCTATACTGGAAAGTCCATTAACTGATATCACTAATCAACCTAGTCTTGTGGGAAAACAAAAGAAGTGCTTTCCAAGCAGGGCAGCATGCAAACCCAGAGCATAAGAAACAAAAGGTTGTGAGTGACACGTCAACAATAAAGGAATCTGTGGTAAGGTTGTGAGATCCCAGATTTACGTGTATTTTTACACATTATTTTATTCTCGGTGGTAATTATTTTAATTTATTTTAATAATATTATTAGTCGTGTTTTATTTGTTTAAGATATTTATTTGATCTATTGATTAGTTAATATATGATCATTTTATTGCCTTGGTTTTAGTTGTTTAAAATATTGCGAGGTCTTAAATGTATTTTAAGCATCTAATTTAAATATAGGCTTTATTCTTTTAAATAATTAGAAACTTCATTATTTTAATTAAGGATGGAAAATATTGTATTATAAAATTAAAGTTAAATTGAAATGATATTTTATTTTATTCTCTTGAATGTTTTTAAGCTTAATTAACTTTATGTATTTTTATATCAGTATTTTAAACACGTCGTTTATCAGTTTGAAGACCCAAAAGCGTCGGGCCTATAAATAGCGTGAAAATGGTCAAATCCTCATTTTTTCCCTCTCCCTTTTCCTTTTCTCTTCTCCTCTCTCTTTTCTCTCCCGCGTGCTACAGTAACCGCAGGGAGGCAGTTTGCTTTTCAGCCCGTGACGGCGCCACCCCTGCTCGCCAAGCCTCACCTCCGACCCCGCCTGAACCGCCACTCTCCGGCGAGTCCAACCCCATCAGAGGTGTCAACCACGGCAGTCCCACGTTTCGCCAGCAGCCCCAAACCCGAGAGGTGTTTAATCCTCTACGTCGCATCTTGCTCCACCCATATCTCTGCCGTTAGCCACCGTACCACGATACCACCCTCGCCATTTGATCCGCCATCCATAGACGACCTACCACCAGAAATTTCAGCCCCAACAGAGCCCTCACCTTCCCTTGCCATCCATAAAACCGAAATGGGTCTCCAAATGAACTTCCCTTTGCCGCGCCGCCGTTCGGCTACCGTGACTCTCACCTCCATGGCCAAAAGCATCCCCTACCTCATATTGTTACACCCCTAAAACAGTTTTCCCATCCATGACTGCACCTCCCTTGTACAAGGAAAAACCTGAAAATGGGTTTCCATCATTTTGGAGCCCGATCTGCCACCTTCCGGTAGCTATACCGCTATACCACCACCTCCATGAGATTCCCCATCTTCCAAAGAGTATCTCCCTAAATTTTGGTGTCAAACTGAGCACTTTAGTCTAACTTGCAAGTGACCGTCACGAGTGCTACGGATTGACGTTTGCTCAAGGATTTACGCTTTTACCTGCTGTAAGTACTTTCCAAACGAACTTTGAGATTTAAATATATTTTGCATTAACAACTCTGTATTTGGTTGATGATTGGATTTATTAAATGTTGGATATTTGTTCATGGTGATATGCATTGTGTAATTGAACACTTGTTTTTGTGTATGTTGATATTGGGATTTTAATGTGAGATTTGGTGCTTGGATTCTAATGTGAGGTGTGATTTTTGGATTTATGAATTTTAATGATTTTTGGCTGAGTCATAATGGGGATGGCAATACGTAACGTCCGTTGTGATCAGCGTGTGTGTGGATGACATAATGGGGATGGTGATACGTAATATCATTGTGTGTGTATTTCATATCGGGGATGGCGATACGTAACGCCAGTTATGAAATGTGTGTAAGTCATAATGGGGACGACGATATGTAATGCCCATTATGATTGATAGTGTGTGGATGACATAACGGAGACGGCAATACGTAATGCCTGCTATGAAATGTGTAAGTCATAATGGAGACGGCGATACGTAACGCCCATTATGGTGATTATGTGTGGATGACATAACGGAGACGGCGATACATAACGTCCGTTATGGTCATTGGGTGTGTATATCATATCGGGGATGGCGATACGTAACGCCCGCTATGAAATGAGTGTGTATGAATCATAATGGGGACGGCGATACGTAGCGCCCATTATGATTGGTGATGTGTGTATATCATATTGGAGATAGCAATACGTAACGCCTGATATGATTGGTTTTGCGGATATCTTTTTTGGGAAATTATGGATGGTTTTTATTGGAGTTTTATTGTGATTAAAATGTGATTTTGGTGTGTTATTTTATTTATTTTGAGGAAGATGATTTTAAATTTCATGCATTCAGTATCATGTTCATGAGTGATGTTGTTGTTGTTGCATGAGTATATTTTATATCTTATGGTTTGGTTGGCTTGTACTTACCTGCGATGCCATTTTGGCGTCGTAGTTTTTGGATGCAGATTTTTGTGGAGGCTGAGCTTGAGAAGACGACTCCACTGTTGAAGTATTCTTATTATAAATTGTTATTTTGGGAAATTGTTTTTCCTTTTTTATAAATATATATTTGTTAAATTTGTATTTTGGGTGATTGTATTAAATCTCCTATTGGAGAATGTGTGTTAAATTAATTTGTAAAATAATTTTAAAAATTCTGGTACTTAGATAATGACTTTATTATCTGCTGCGACTTTATTTTATGCATGTCACGTGTTCACACACTTAGCACTTAATGTTGGGGGTGCGTGACTCGTGTTGTCAACATCTCGACACCTCGATTCCTATATTTATTTTAAGGGGAATTTGGGGGCGTCACAAAGGTGCTGGTTTCCAGCCTTGCCACTTTCAATAAATATTCTTACGTGAAATTGTCGAGGTCTTGGGTCCCCTCGGGCAATTTGTATCCTTAGTAAATTGATTAAGGAAAAAAAAAACCCATTTAGTTTTCCTAGTGGAAACTAAGTGCAATCAAGTTAGAGTGGAAATGATTAGGCGACTTCTAAAGATGGAAAGCTGTTTTGTAGTGGACAACTACGATACTAGCGGAGGGATCACCATGTTATGGAATGGGGACTACCAGGTCAACATTGTAAATTATACCAGTTGGCATGTGATAGCAATGATTCAACCAGTAGAAGGGGGCAAATAGTGGTAGTTTACGGGGTTTTATGGGCACCCAGAGACAGGAAAAAGGAAAGGTAATTGGGAGTTACTCAAAAAATTGAAACCCTCTAGCCCAATCCATTATTTATATGCAGGCGATTACAACGAGATTTTACACTAAAATGAGAAAGTTGGTGGTGTGCACAGGCCTTACAAACAAGTAGAAAATTTTAGAGCAGCAGTGGAGGCCTATGGGCTACGAGATATGGAGTATAACGGGGCAAGGTTCACCTAATCTAATGGAAGACACGGCAAGGACTTCACCAAAGATAGAATAGACAGGGCAATGGAAAACAAGTATTGGCTCAAAATGTTCAAGACAGCATCATGTGAGGTACAGGAAACGGAGAGATTAGACCACTGCCCACTCAACATTCGGACTTGCAACATACAGACCAATGAAAACAGAAGTCAAACTCTATTAAGATATGAAACAGCATGGGAAGTCACAGGAGACCACGAGGAAGTAATCAGGCAGGCTTGGGGTAGGGCGATCACAAGGGATAGACTTATTAGAACCGTGAGGACCAGGCTAGAATACTGTCAGTTGGGTCTCACAGCTTGGAGGAAAAAGACCCAAGTGGAAGGATCCGTGAAGGAGGATCTAGAAAGGATTAGAAGCCTCCAAGATAAAGGCACATGTGAGCACCTGGACCAGTTAAAGCACCTACAACAGCGAGTAAAGTGTGTCATTGCTGAACAAGACCTAAAATGGCGTCAGAGGGCAAAACAGCATTGGTTGAGGGATGGTAATAGGAACACACAGTTCTTCCACAAGCAAGCATCCCAGCGGAGACGAACAAATACCATCAAGTCAATCAAGGATACCTCTGGAAAACTAGTTCACACTTAAGAACAAATTGGAGCTACATTCACAGGTTTCTTCTCTGAACTTTTTACAACTTTTGCCCCATCACATGTTAATGCATGCCTTGAACATGTTGAGAATAAATTCAACCTTGACATGATGGTGTTCCTCACAAACCATTTGATAAAGAAGAGGTTAGGTAAGCTATTTTCCTCATGAACCCTCTCGAGTCACCGGGCCTGATGTTTTTTCGGCCCAATTTTACCAAACAAATTGGCATATAGTTAGGGATGGTGTTACAGATTTAGTGCTTAATGTTGTCAATAAAGGAGAGCCACTTCACGAGATAAATGACACTTACATCTCACTAGTACCAAAAGTTAACAACCCAAATCAAGTGGCTAACTTTAGGCCCATAAGTTTGTGTAACATGCTCTACTTATATCAGATAATCAAAGTGCCTTTGTCCCCGACAACCGACTCCAGGGTATCCTCCCTCTCCTTATATTAGATAATCAAAGTGCCTTTGTCCCCGGCAGATTAATATTTGACAATACTCTGGTAACATATGAAGTGTTACATTCCATGTCCTCTAGAATGAAAGGAAGAAAGTGTTATATGGCCTTGAAGAGCGACATGAGTAAGACTTATGACAGAGAAGAGTAGAGATTTGTGGAAGCGGTAATGAAGAAATTGGATTTCCCTAGCCATTGGACAGATCTAGTCCAACTATGCATTAGATCGATAACTTATTCAATCTTGGTTAATGGCACACCCCATCCCTCCTTTAGACCTACCAGGGGACTTCGATAAGGGGATCCACTATCCTCCTATATTTTTATCTTGTGTGTGGAGGTACTCATAGGGATGTTGAACAAAGCTAAAAAATCAAGGGATATCACTAGTGTACTAATTGGAAGAGGACCAATACGGGTGAATCATCTCTTTTTTCCAGACTATAGTCTACTTTTTTGTCAAGCCACCCCTTCAAAGTTGACCAAGATTTTCAACATTCTTTGGCTATACGAGAAAGGCTTAGGACAGATGATTAATAAATCTAAGTCATCAATTTTTTTCAGTAATAACACCAAAGAAGAGATCCGAATCCAGCTACTGAAACTCTCGGGAGTTAGCTCCAACGGCAATACGGAAAAATACTTAGGAGTGTCAGCGCTTTTCACTCCTTAATAGACAAAACCTGGGCAAGGGTAGTAAACTGGAGCATTAAGCAACTTTCAGTGGCTGGAAAGGAAATCCTTTTAAAAGCTGTCCTTTAAGCCATCCCAACCTATTCAATGAGCCTGTTCCTGCCACCCCAGTCCATCACTACTAAACTTAACAAGTTACTTAGGAAGTTTTGGTGGGGATATAATGAGGATCATTCAAAAGTACAATGGATCCCCTGGGATCAAATCAACATAGCCAAGGAGGAAGATGGGCTCGATTTTAGGGATTTCAGGAGTTTCAACTTGGAAATCCTAGCAAAACAAGGATGGAGGATCTTTCAAAACCCATCCTCACTGACAACAAAGGTTCTAAAACAGAAGTATTTCAACACCAGTGGATTGCTTGAAGCAAAATTAGGTTCGGGTTCTTCCTTTGTACGAAGGAATATTTTTGCCTCCCTAAATCTTCTAAAGTCAGGTTGAATGTGGCATGTGGGGAATGGTAAACAAATTAATATTTGGGGTGGATAAATGGATCCCTTCACTCCCTTTTAATCAGGTTGCCTCAGTGAAAGACCCCGCTTGCTAGTGCATACAAGTGCAAGATCTAATAGACCTAGTGCAAAGGAGTTGGAGACTCGACCTTTTAACAGAGTTGTTCTCAAATTCGGAGGTAGATACCATCAAATTAGTTCCAATTAGTTATGGGGGAAGAGGTGATAAGCTGGTCTAGAAATGCACAACAAATGGGATTTATTCTGTGAAAAGCTGCTACAATCAACAAAGGAAGATAGAATCAGACTCAGATGGTAAAACATCGAATAAAAGAGCTAATTCCAACCTGTGGAAAGCCACCTGTAAATTAAAGATAGCCCTAACAGCGAAAACATTTCTATGGAGAGCTTGTAGGGAAGTTTTATCGACCCTTGCAAACCTGAAAAAAAGGAAAATTGTAGAAAATAACACTTGCACAATATGTCATAAGGAACCCGAAACCACTGGCCATATTCTATGGGGATGTAGTTCCACAGTTAATATTTGGGGTTTCAGTAGGGTTAAAATCCAAAAAATGCCTCACACTAATGATACCTTCATGAATATTTGGGCAGGTTTTATAAACAAACTAGACCAATCGAAGATCAAAGAAGTAGCTATCACTCTTAAAGAAGTCTGTTCAAGCTTAATGAACTCATTCATGACAAGGGTTTCATCACACCTGAGAAGGTTGCACAAAAAGCCAAATCAGCCATCAATAATTATAAAGAAACAATTATGAAGCAAAAGCCCCTACAGCTTACAACCTGAGAACTATCCCATGGAAACACCAGATCATAATAGACTAAAAGCCAACTAGGATGTGGCCATCAATTAGGAGCTGGGCAGGATTGGTGTAGGTGTCTTAATACGGGACCACAAAAGCCAAGTTATTGGGACTCTAAGAGCCAATCGACCGATGCAAGGAACCATTTTTTACTGTGAAACACCAGATCATAATCCCTTGGCCTTCTAATGACTACCATTTTTTTGTAAGGAACTAAACTTGCAACATATACAAATGAAGGGAGACTCAAAGCTGATGGTGGAACAACTTAATAGTACTACTCCAAACTGGAACTTGGGGGGACTACTAATAGAGGATGCCAAAGATTGTTTAGTTGGTCACTGCATATGGGAAGCTTCATATGCCTATAGAGGCAAATCAAGCTACCCAAAAACTTGCTAAAATTTCTCTTTCTATTTCAGAGGATTTGTATGATTTTGAAGAATGCTCTTTATGTATTCCCTCTGTTGTAAAATCTAATATTGGTTTATGAAGCTTTGGAACCTAGTTTCCATCCCAATAAATAAATAAAAACATTCATGGCATGCTTTATTTTCACATTTTGTAATTAGAATTTTGTCCAATTTTTTATCCCAATTTTATCCTAATATTTTACTTACTTTTCTTTTTTACCCCTCTTTAATTTTTCCTTCTAGCTGGAGTCCATATATCAGACATGAGAGCCTTGAATATTTACTGCCCTCTCTCTCCTCCATCTTCATTTTTCTTTCTTATTTTAGTAGAAAGTATTCGGCCTCTCCGTCTTCTCTTTCCATTTTTCTTCCGATCTTCTATAGCTTCTCTTTTGTTATCTTTTTTCTTCTGATTTTGAATAGGTTTATTATTATTATTATTATTATTATTATTATTATTATTATTATTATTATTATTATTATAGCTTTACTTTTTGTCATTTCGATTTTTCTTTAGGTGTTCTATCTTCAATGGGTTTTCTATGTCATTTTCATCTCTGCATGTTCTCTCTTTTGGAGTTTTTTATTTTTTTATTTTATTCTTTTATTCTTTTGGGTGTCTACATTTTTATATACGGTTTCCCTCTCCAGTTTTCTGAACAAAGTAGACGGATTTGTTGTTTTTCTTGGTTGGCATTCTCTTTCCGAATTTGCAGTTTTTTTTTTTAAAGAACATAGATTCCATTTCCTTATATTCTTTTTTTGCCTCTTACATTTTAGAGTTATTTTTTTACATTTTTTGATAAAGCTTTCTTCTTCGTTTTGTGGTTTGCAGAAAACAAAGAAAAATGCAACTACATCAGGCAATGAAGAAGACGAGTGTTCCTCATGAAGGTGGGGTTTTTTTTTTTTCATCTTGAGATCTGAGTTATTTTTTTCGTCTTTAGAATTGAGTGTTTTGGCTTCCGATTTTCTATAGCTTCGGCTTCCCAATTTTTTTTACTCAACTTTTATAAATTCCAACATCTCACAGATCGTGTTTGAGTTTTCGTTTGTATTTGGGTTTTGGGAATCGTCTGAAGGAATTTCGTAATTGGCATGGGGCAAAATGGGAAAATAAGAAATGTACGAACAGGGGTAGAAAATAAGTTCATTCCAAACTACTATTCTACCCTCTATCAGTCGGATAGCTTTCAGGAAATTGACACTAGATACGAAGGCATTTCGTGAAACACGGGGGACAGAACGGGAAACAAAAACTCGTACAAAAGTTATTGTTTTTCGGATAGACTTATAAAAGATGAATAATGCAAAGCTATAGGAAATAGTAGGTGCGAAATTATGCGAAACCGGCTGACGTCATGTCAGGCAATGATATTTAAACCAAAAAAAAAAACAAAAAGGGAGAACAAAAATCGAAATACCAAAAGAGAGGGAAATCGGAGGAGTAACCCATTTTAGACCTCCATTTCGCATGCAGGGCTAAAGAGCTTGGTACGTCGTATAAGGGTGGTTGCCGCCGTGTAGGACTGGACCGGTTATTGCCGTCACATGTTGAGTTGAACCATTTCGCACTCCAGAGCCCATTTTGTCGTTGCACTCTATGAACCATTTTGCCAAGACGAACCATTTTGTCGAGCTGAACCAGAGGCTGCTGCCATGGGCAAGATCAAACCAATTGTTGCGGTCACTGTCATCACACATTCCACCTCTGGGTCGCGCTTGAAGTCGTGGGTTTGGAAAGAGAGGGGTTTGCTTATTCTTCTGAGATTTGGTTCTTCAAGATTTGTTTTTTGGCTTATTCTCCTATGATTCGATTCTTTATGGTAGATTATTGTTCTCTCTTTACGCATGTTATATGAATTAAGTGGATGATTTAGTGGGTTTTATAGTGGATGATTTAGGGCAATGGAGAAGTTAGGACCACATTAGTGGTAGTTTGTTAGGGTAATTCTTTGTGGTGTTCCTACCACTACTCTTTAGTGTGCTTTTGGTTGTTATTTTGCTTTTTTACTCTCTTTTTTTCCCCTTTAACCCAAAATTTAGTGATTTTTTACCTAATTCCTATGTTAAATTTTCCTTTTCTGGTGCAAGGTTTATGTCCCACTGATTTTATTACTTTCAACTACAATACTTTCATTAACCAAGATAAACAATCGAAGGTATGCCATTTTGAGGCATACAAATAGAGGCAAATGAGAGTTTCTTTTCAATTTGAATACATGGTTTTCAAAATCAATGCATACTTTGGGTATTGACTACTTCAAATGCCCCATCTTTGTGTGAGTACACACACTTAATTTCTTGACTCAACTTCTCTTAGGTGACTGAAAGATGTTAGTTCAGACATTTGTGGGTTTAATTGTATATTACCATAGATGATACTTAATTGGTTGGTCGTGTCTACATTGTAAAAAGAAATGGGAAAAAAACATATAAATATTGCCTCATTTATCAGAACTTAAGGATTATCAAAGTAAAAGCATGATAAAGAAATGTAGATCATGACAGAGATTTGACTTGGGAACATAATTTGCTTAGTCATTGGTGGAGTTTTAGGTTCTTTTTATTTTCACTGACCCAGATGATAAAGAAATAATTAGAGATGATAAGGGTGACAGCCCAGGATACATAATTGTTGGTAAAATAAAGAAGAAAGTATAGAATTTGAATGTTAATCAAGGTTTTGAAGCGTATATCAATACTATCTTTAAGACGATATTTGCCCCCACTCACAAAGAGCTTGCTAATAGGTTTCTAGCAAATCGTCTTCAGGATACAACAAAGTTTTTGAACTCTACAAATAGCAATTTTAGAGATTTCCTAGAGTTTTTATTGAAAGTGATAAACAGAAAAAGATAAAGAATTTTCGTGATGTTACATATCTGTCACTACACTATTTACAAAGCTTGAAGAGATATCTGTGAACAATCACGTTATTAGCAAAATAACCGTTTCTCGCTCGAGCGGGATGTCAAGTGAAGGTCGAGTGAAGTTACTGTCTGACCCTTCGCTCGAGCATCCCATCAAGCAAGTATTGAGCGAAGTCTCAGGTTGACTCTTGCTTGAGCGGGATGTCAAGTGAAGGTCGAGTGAAGTTACTGTCTGACCCTTCACTCGAGCATCCCATCAAGCAAGTATTGAGCGAAGTCTCAGGTTGACTCTCGCTCGAGTGACTTTTCTAGCGAGATTGAGCGACTAACGATAACTACACATATCGATTCGGTTGAGACGCGTCTTTCCTTCAGACGTCGCATAAATTCATTCAAACAGTTTCGCACTCGAACGAAACATCCAGCGGAGATGGAGCGAGATCACTGCCTGATTCTCGTTCGAGCGGTAAGTCGAGCGAGATTCGAACAAAATCTCGGACTTGATTTCGCTCGACTTGTCGCTCGAGCGATAGTCAAGCGAAGTCTCTGCCTATGCACAATTCTCAATCATTTCATTTACAAGCTTTATTCCTTTAAAATATATATATTACAACATATATCAACAATCCCCACTATGTTGTAATATATATTTAAGATTCTGTTTCACTACTGACATTAACACGCATAAAATAATGTATCTTTCAATTTAAATATTCTCTTAGTATAATTAATTTAAAGTTATGAAAAATAATTGGTGGCTAGGCTTAAACCAAAACTTTTTGGTTCAAAAATCAAAACCAACTCACACATAATAATATTCTTTTCTCAATAGAATTTCATAATATTTAGCACTATTATGGCCTTGTGCTACATCCTGACTTAATGAATATTTACAAGAGATAAACCCAGATCTCTTGTTGAAGCGGCACCACTTTTATATTTATATAGGCGAAGTTCACCTTAAATCCTTATTACTAAGACACTTTTAAATTTGAACTTCGTTAAGGATGAAATTCATCCTCTTCAAGCGTAATAGTCAAACACTCTTTATTCCGAATGAGACTTTGTTGTTATAGTGCTTTACCAATCACAAATCAGTAACTCGTTTTTACCCATTAAACTCTTTTAGATAAATCTTAAGAGTTGGGTTACCATTACTGGCAATTCTCTTAAAAAGGTTTCAGTCCCATTCCAATATATGTAGTCTTTACCAGTTCTCGCGATTAACTTTTGGTAGAGGGATCTGCCAAGTTACAACTTAACCTAACATAAACGTTCGTTATTATTTCATCAATTATTAATTGTCTAACATAATTATGTCTTAGACTTATGTGTCTAGACTTTCTATTGTACACTTTATTGTACGCACTAGACATATTAGCTTCACTATCACAGTGTAGAGAAATAGCAGGCATAGGTTGTAGCTACAACTCTATATCCAATAACATATTCCTAAACCATTCCGCTTCTTTTCCTGCCGCTGCTAAAGCTATAAACTCAGATTCTATTGTGGAATGAGAAATACATGTCTATTTCTTTAATGTCCAAGAAACAGCGCCCCCACCAAGGGTAAATATCCAACCTGTTGTGGATTTATTGTCACTTATGCTAGTGATCCAACTAGCATCTGAACATCTTTCAGGAACCGCTGGAAACTTTGAATAAAAGAGTCTTAAACCAATTATCTTTTTTAAATAACCAAGGACTCTACCAATTACTTTCCAGTGGACTATTCCAGGACAACTAGTATATCTCGAAATTTTGCACACAGCAAAAGCAATATTAGGTCTAGTACAATGCATAGCATACGTCATGCTACCAATTGCACTAGCATACTCCAGTTGTGCTACTGCTCTTTCAGAATTCTTATCCAATTTGACACTAGAGTCAAATGGTATATTGGCTTCTTTTATTCCTAAGTGTTTGAATTTAAGAAGCACTTTCTCAATATAATGAGATTGACATAGTGCATAACCATCACTATGTTTCTTTACTTTAATACCCAAAATAGTATTTTCTTCATTGAGATCTTTCATTTTAAACTTTGAAGTCAAATACTTCTTGGTTTCACAAATGCCTTCCATATTAGTACAAAAAATTAGCATGTCATCAATATAAAGACAAACAATAACACCATAATATTCAGTAAATTTTGAATAAATGCACTTATCAACACTATTGTGTTTAAAACCATCAGCTAAAATAACATAATCAAACTTTTCATGCAATTGTTTTGGTGCTTATTTTGGTCCATATAATGACTTGACTAATTTACATACTTTATTTTCATTTCCTGGTAGAACAAATCCCTCAGGTTCTTCTGTGTAAATTTCCTCATCAAGTTTATCATTTAATAAGGCAGTTTTTACATCCATTTGATGTACAAGTAAATCATAAATCTATGCAAGAGCAATAAATACACGAATTGATGTAATCTTTGCCACTAGCACATAGGTATCAAAATAGTCTAATCCTTGCTTTTAACTAAAACCTTTTGCAACCAATCTAACTTTGAAAGTATGAACTGAACCATCAGTATTATACTTTCTTCTTAATATCCATTTACAGCAAGTAGTTTTAGAATTTGGAGGTAAGTCCACTAGTACCTAAGTATTATTAGATAATATTGAGTCCATTTCATCATTTATTGCTTCCTTATAAAAAGTTGCATCTCTAGAAGCCAGAGCTTCATCAAAACTTTTTGGATTATCCTTCATGTTTAGAATAATGAGTATTTTGTTAAGGACTATGTTTAAATCTCCTTCTACAAGAAAGACTAAAGCAAGAGATAATATAAAATCAGGACCAAAATCCTTTTATTTTCTAATTCTCTGATTTTTCCTTAACTCTATTGGAAAATCTATAAACTTTCTCTTATTTTTATTAAGAGAGTTATTCAAATCAAAGTTAGAACTTTGTGTTTGATTGGGTTCTGAAACTGACTCAGAATCACTGTTAAATTTATTTTCAATAAATTCAACATCTCTTGATTCAACTACGACATTAGAACTTAAGTCTAATAATCTATATGTCTTGAAATTTTCAGTATAACCAACAAATACACATTTCAATGCTCTTGGTCTTAACTTAGTCCTCTTTGAATTTGGAACTCTATAAAAAGCCAGACACCCCCACACTTTAAGATAGTCTAGATTTGGTTTTATTCCATTCCAAAGTTCATAAGGTGACATTTGTAACTTTCTGGATGGTATTCTATTATATATATGACATGTTGTAAGTAACGTCTCTCCCCACAAATTGAAAAGTAATTTTGCACTTAAAATCATTGCATTAACCATGTTTACAAGTGTCCTATTTTTCCGTTCTGCCAAACTATTTTGTTGTGGTGTGTAAGGTGAGGTCATTTGGTGAATAATTCCATGTTCCTCACAAAAGTTAGAAAAATCATGTGAGAAGTATTCTCCACCTCTATCAGTTTAAGGAATTTTAATCTTCTTTTCCTTTTGATTTTCTACTTCTGATTTATAACGTATAAACATGTTATAGGCCTCATCTTTACTTTCAACAAATACACAACAGTATATTTAGAGAAGTCATCAATGAATGTGATAAAGTATTTCCTTCCTCCTCTAGTCAAAATACCATTTAATTTACAAATATCAGAATGTATAAGTTCTAAAATTTGTGAATTTCTATTAGTAGTAGGAAATGGTTTCTTTGTCCTTTTTACTTGAATACATATCTCACATTTTGAATTCACAACATTCTCACAAGATATCAAACCATGCTTATTCATATATTTCATATACTTAAAATTTAAATGTACTAACCGACCATGCCATAAAGTAAAAGAATCAAGCAAATAAGCAGAATGTGCAATATCTTTCTTAATAATAATATTGAGTTTGAACATTCCATCACAGGAACACCCTTTGCCTATAAACACCCAATTTAGATAGGATTAATTTATCATACTTAAGTACAGCTTTGATGCCCTTCTTACATAGTAGATTGGCAGATAAAAGGTTCTTCTTAATTTCTAGAACATGAAGAACATTAGTCAATATGAATTTCTTTCCAGAAGTAAGTTGCATCTCTACATTTCCTCTTCTATGAATTTGGATTGCATTGTGATTCCCCACAAGAACTTGTTAACCATCAGTAGCCTCAATATAGTTCTTGAATTGTGTCTTATTGTTACATACATGTATTGTAGCGCCAGAATCAAACCACCAATCGGAAGAATTATAGTAGAAGTAAAATGCACTTCAGTTATCATGCTAATCTCCATTTCTTCCACTATTGCAACGATTTCCTCAATTACATTTACAATATTTGAACTGCTATCATCTTTCTTCTTGTTTTTAAAAAATCTACACTCACGAATGTAATGACTCTTTTTTCCACAGTTAAAATTTTGCTTATTTTTCTTATCTTTGTTGGTGGAGAAATTCTTCTTAAAGGTATCTCCCTTTTTCGGCTTAAGAAAATTCTTTTTCTTATCATCACCATTTTAAACATTGTTAACATTCACTTTAGAATCAAAATGGCTATCATCACGAATTTTATACTCCTCTTCAATTCGTAGATGCTTTCCAATTTGTTCTAAGGTGAGTTCTTCTGCCATATGCAGAAGCTTTTTCCTGAAATTGTTCCAACTTTGTGGAAGTTTTGCAATAATTGCTCCCACTTGGAATGTCTCAAGAATAACAATAGACAGATCACGAAGTTTATTAACCAAGACTTGTAATTCATGCACTTGGTCTAAAACAGACAAATTTTCAACCATTTTGAATTCAAAGTACTTCAAAATTATAAATTTATTAGTACCCACATTTTCTATCTTATATTTCGCTTCAAGAGCATTCCATATCTCCAAAAGAGATTTCATAGTAGTGAATAAATCATATAAACGATCAGAAAGAGTATTAAAAATGTGATCTCTACATACTAGTTCTTCTTCTTCATGTTTCTTCCTCAATGCATTGACAGTCTCAGAGTCTTCAGGAGTTGGTGTAGGAATTGGCTCCAAATTTGGATCCAGAACATAGAAAATTTTCAGTGCAGTAAAAAGAAATGTCATCTTGTCTTGCCAATGAGTGAAATTAGTTTCATTGAACCTATCTAGTTCCACAAAGTCTTGATTCATGACTTTGGATGCAGTGGATTCAGACTCTCATTCCATTGCTAAATATCATCTTAAAATTGTTGGTAAAAGAGAGAAGAAAGTATAGAATCTGAATGTCAATCAAGGCTTTGAGGCGTATATCAATATTGTCTTTAAGACGATATTTGCCCTCACTCACAAAGAGTTTGCTAATAGGTTTTTAGCAAATCATTTTCAAAATATAACAAAGTCTTTGAACTCTACAAATAGCAATTTTGGAAAGTTCCTAGAGTTTCTATTGAAAATGACAGAAAACAGAAGAAGATAAAGAATTTTCATGACTTTACATATCTGTCACTACACTATTTATAAAGCTTGAAGAGGTATCTGTGAAAAATCACGTTATTAGCAAAATAACCGTTTCTCGCTCGAGCGGGATGTTGAGTGAAGGTCGAGCGAAGTTACTGTCTGACCCTTCGCTCGAGCATCCCATCAAGAAAGTATCGAGCGAAGTCTCGAGTTGACTCTCGCTCGAGCGACTTGTCTAGCAAGATCGAGCGAATAACGGTAATTACACTTATCGATTTGGTTGAGACGCGTCTTTCCTTCAGACGTCGCATAAATTCATTCAAATAGTTTCACGCTCAAGCGAAATATCAAACGGAGATCGAGCGAGATCACTGCCTGATTCTCACTCAAGTGGTAAGTCGAACGAGATTTAAGCAAAGTCTCGGACTTGATTTCGCTTGAGCGAAAGTCAAGCGAAGTCTCTGCCTATACACAAGTCTCAACCATTTCATTTGTAAGATTTATTCCTTTAAAATATATATATTACAACATATATCAACAATAACAACTAAAAACAAACAATTTGTTGTTAAATATGTTGTAGTGTATTTGTCACCTAGAACATGATCAAGGACAGATCTAAGTTCTGCTGTCTTGCTTTCTTTCTCTCATGTTTGCCCCCCTCCCTGCACACCCAAAAGAAAAAAAAAATTAAAAATGGGCAAGCTAAAGGGGAAAAACATTAATGGCTAAACATCTGGTCAACATGTTTGATTCCTTGTTTGTCTCTCTAGCTACCATAGTAAAATTGTTATGCCCTTTGGTGTATCCTATA
This sequence comes from Platycarya strobilacea, assembly GCA_036898215.1. Classification (NCBI taxonomy): domain Eukaryota; kingdom Viridiplantae; phylum Streptophyta; class Magnoliopsida; order Fagales; family Juglandaceae; genus Platycarya; species Platycarya strobilacea. The sequence continues at coordinate 2,952,710 of CM072559.1, read as the reverse complement.
TATACGTCAGAGGAGACATTAATGACTAAACACTTTTTGTTATTAATAATCAATTTTCTATAAAGATGAATTAAATATTTTAGGGAGATCACCCTTTTCCAAGCTCATATAGGGTTATTTATATATGGGTCAATAGCTTAATTACTACCACTCCACCTCCCCCAGTACGTGCTGAACTGCCGATGGAGATTTTCTTAAAGGCTTAAAATGTTAAAAAAGAGTGTGATAATGGAGCAATTACAACCAATGCTCGTTGATTTGGAAGAATCACAACCACTACAATGATACAATTATATGGGTATGTTTTTTAATACAAACATTGAGATTTCATTTCAAAAACTTTCGGGTGTGTTTTTTATAATACTAGCATTTATATCTCTGAGTTATGAAAAGAGCTCGCATGTTCAAATTAATGTTCTTTCTGACATTGTTAATTTATATCTCAGGTATGCTTGTGTAGGAGAAGACCAAAAGGAGGCCCAGAAATTTCTCAAGGAATGCCTCGTCAAAAATTAATGTTGTTCTTTCTGACCTTGTTCTTTCGGGTCTTAAGAAATGCCTTGCAGCCTTGGACGGATACTAGTGCATGATTTATATGCTTTTGTTGAGATCAGAACTAGTTATACGTTGTTTTTGTTTATATGTAAAGCATTACATGCTTGTAAGCATCTCTTTTGTACTACCAGCATGCTTGTAGGCATGTCTTTTGTACATCAATTCTTGTTTGTAAGCATCTCTTTTGTACATCAATTTTTTGGGCTTGTAAGTATTTGCAAGCATGCTATTGTTGCAGGTATATGTCCAACGCCTTTTAAATGATGAGGTGGGCGTTTATGATTCTTTCCTTTCCAGCTTCCCATTGTTTTTATTTTCTTCCCCTTTGTTTTTTACAACGCCTTTTATAGTTTGCGTGCATTGGTTTTTTGGCAGCTTCCCATTGTTTCCTTCCCAGCTTCTGAGTTGGTTTTATTTTATTTTATTTATTTTTTATCCTTTCCATTATCTCATTTTAAATCTATTTGATGTTGAAACTCGGGCTTTTGTTGCGACATAGATTGTGTGCATTGGTTTCTGGCAATGCACCTAGATTTAACTCTGTAAAGGTTCTAACGGAACAATAAATTTCTTTGGACCTCAGCTGTTAAAAGGAACACCAGACTTTACATATTAGAACAAAAAATAAATGGGTTTAACACAGTTCAAGTGTTCGACATTGAAAAAGTCCTTCAATTTTTTTAAAAAGCTAACACATATAGGAAAAGAAAATTTTCATTTAAAAGGCAAACACATACATTAATCATTATAATTAGGAGTGTAAAAAAAACCGAAAACCAGACCGGACCAGTCCAAATCGACAGAATCGGTCTGGTTTTGGTTTGATACCGGTCCGAAATCAGTTTTCGTTATGTCAAAACCGATGGGTACTGGTTCGATTCCAGTTCTAAATTTTTTAAAACAGGACCGAACATGACTGAACCGATTTAATATAATATATATTTTATATTAAACTTTTTAATATTATATGTAATATAAAATAATATTTTTTATATTATATATAATATCTTATATATTAGTATATAATGTAAATTAGTTTCAATTTACATTTTATTGTCTAATACTAGTAGCCTATTTCTATTAGTAATATATTTTAAGTTTATATATAAATTACTATTCTAAATAATTACTTATAAAATAATGATATAGTAATATTAATACTTTTTTTTATAAGAAGTAATACTATTACAATTAGTATTTATATACTAATACTATCACTATCAATGATATAGTTATAAAAAATTAAACTCACTATAAAAAATAGTAATATATGATTATTTTAATTACTATAACTAATACTAATAGTTTAATAAACTAAAATATATTAATTTAAAACCATTAAACTAGATCGAAACTGGTACTACCAGTTTTGAGAGGTGATCGATGCATAATCGATTTGTCTAAAATCAGATCGAATTGAATCGATTACACTCCTAATTATAATTACAAAAATTTCTTTGAGAGATGTACAAGAATTTCTACATCAAGTCTAGAGTCCAATATAAGTTAGAGAGGGGATGGGAATGAGGCTGGATTCGTGGAGATCCGATGGGGACATAGTGAGGGGATCGCGACAAGGATGACTTCGTGAGGGGATGAGGATGAAGCGAAATGGATATAGCCTTTTCAAAGGAGGAGAGTTCGTGGGATGGGGACGGAGGTATCCCAGCCCAAGGTTTAAAATTTTGTTTAATTAAAACGATGTCATTTTTAATTATGCCACGTAGGACACGGTTTTGTGGGATTCCGCAAGGCCCGTTTCGAGTAGCATTTTCTTCTTAAGATATATGTGTTGCGGTCAAGTCCCTTTGTCTACTGAAATGCGTTTAAGTGCAGCGCCGGTCCAATTGAATTTACGTGGGGCCCTAAAGTCAATTGAAGTTGGAATTTGATCCAAGTTTTTCAAGTAAAACTCATGCGGCCATGTGAACAATGAAAAGCCCAAGTGAAATGAATTAATGGCCCCTTTTCGATGTCAAGCAGCCCTTTACCAAAACATTTATATGCCTCTCGTCCAAAATGATGGCGTAAAAACCCAATGATAGCAGCTTAACGTGCTGCCCATGTAATTCTAATGCATGTAAATTGTAACCCAAGCAAATAATCATGCAGCGTACTCCAAACTGAAAAATGGCTCGGAGTCCAACTTTATTTTTTAATAATCCTTCTCATTCTTTTAAACACAAATAAATAAATAAGATTAAAATAAATATAAAAAAAACTAACAATTTCATTTTAATAAGTAAAAAGATAATAAAATTTATGTAACATTACACTAATCAATCATTCTTCTTAGTTTGGGGATTCTGGTATCAACAAAACCCAATAGAATTTGAGAAAAAAATATTAGCACCTAGTCAAGTTGCTGATTTTGTGTTTAACACCATGAAGAACTATAAGGAGGCACATGGATTGAATGTTGTCCAGATTAGAAGACATATAAGATGGAAACCACTAATTAGGAGTACACTCAAACTCAGCACTGATGGAGCAATGTTTGCTGATATACATAAAGCTGGGGTTGGTTCTGTTCTCCAAGACCATACAAGTGAATGCTCTGTAGGTAGTTAGTAAAATTGAGTTTGAAGTTGAAAACCATGAAGTTGTTTAACTTCTAGCAATTTTTTGGGGACTTCACTTTTGTGCTAGATGTGGTATCTCAACAATTCTGGTGGAATCAGACTCTCTGATGGTTGTTGAATCCCTCCAACGGAATGATATGCATGAGTCAATTTTGGGAGCTCTTTTCGTTGAAGTCCAAAAACTTATGAGCTGCTTTGATTGAACTTGTACTTTCTCTCATGTATATAGAGAATGTAATAGGATAGATCATGTTAAGAACGTATTCTGCAGTATGGTTTACCAAATCCCGTCCGATAGTAACCTGCAAAACAAGAGCAAGGGAGATCGGGGTTCGGGACCGCTCCAACGATCAAGTTAGTGTTGGGGAGAAAATATATGGCAGAGGGAATAAGAAAATTTGAGAATGTACCGTCTTTTCGTCGTTGGTTTGGTGTTATTTATAGGTGTTCCCTTTGAAGGGGGGCCTTGATGATAAAAGAGCTGGAAATCGGGACATCACTCGATCGTCATCCTCGATAGGAAAAAACTTGATCTGATTCGGTCGGTCTCATCGCATTAATTGAGTGTCCCTTTCATTTAATGCTCAATTAGGCCCTTTTGGAAAGGGGAATTAAATTCCACTGTATCTTTCGTCAAGCTAGCAATTAATGATGTGTATTTATAGTGTCTCCGCATTTAAGAGAGGAAATCTGTAGACCGGCGGTTGTTTGTCGTTCATAAATGCGGGAGTGATCTTGATGTGAGGCGGGTCCAGGAGACATATCCGTACGTGAACCGTCGTTCTGGCCTTAGCGTGTCCTTGAAGCCGATTTAATCTCATTCTGCCGAAGTCGGGATAACTAGGGACTTAGATCGTCCCCGGTTTCAGTCTCCCTAGTTGGATTCGGACACTGCGTGGTGGCGGGTGCAGATTACGAGCATTGGGCCTGATAACCCTTTTGGGCTCGAGTCTGGATGAGTTGGACACCCTTTCAAATTATTCCCTTGCTAGGCATATATATGCATGGAATGTGAATGATTGTGTAACTTAGATAGATTGTTTTTCAGACTTTATTTCTCCAACCATATAGGTTGAAAAATGTCTCTAAACATCTATTTTAATGAAGTTTGATCTTCTTATCACAAAAAATATATATATATATTCAAATAAAAATAAATCTTAACTATTCATTTGAACTCAGCTTGTACGTGTTTACAATTGAGTCGATCGATCTCAATATAAAGATCAGACCATCGTTCACGTGATGCACACTTTGTGCCACTGTCGAACTATCAATAATAATACAAGTTACAACAATCACAGATTATTCTAGGTCTATAATTAATTTTATAATGTGGACACGTGGTATTTATTTATGTTAGAATATATTTTATAAAAGATATTGATTGATTTATGCAATATAAATATGATAGGAAATAAGTCATATTACCATGCATACATATTAAAATATTATTGTGAAGATATTCTAGGTAATACTACTCTAACATAATATATATATATATATATATATATATCACAGGGCCTAAATTTAAACGTTTTCTTATATAATTTTATTCTTTTTATTTCATCACAGGGCCTAAATTATATTCACGAGTATATATATTACTATTATATAAAGGTTGATTTCCTTAGAGTAATACACGAGTTAATTTATTCTCAATAATGATGCATATATGAAGCTATTTTAAATTTTGAGAGCGGCCAAAAGGAGAATTTTCAACAGTAGTATCTTTTCAAGGGTGGGAGAGATTTCTTAATTTACAAATACCTTTAAAATCGTGGAATGCTAAATACATTAATCATGTACAAATACCTTTAGATTTCTTTATATTTACAAATGCCTTTCATTTAAAGGGCTTATCCCAATTAAACTGTTAGAAAAACAATAAAGAGGTGGTTTAAAAAAATAACAATAAAAGAAATGCTAAATAGCTCTTTAAATGAAAGTTATTACTCAAAATTACTGGTAATATGTTTATAATAATTAAACTGAACGCTTTATTAATAATAATAACGCTTTTACATATATTAATAATATTACACACAACGTACGTACGTAAAAGCATGACCTATGCCAGCCATTGGCGATCGACCTTATTGTTGATAATATAAGCAGCTTATAAATTATAAAAAGTTTAAATTTGCTACAAACCCAGTAGCATATTATTTGCTGCCCGTGCATGCTGTTGATTATTGTACCAAATACAAACTTTTACGGACGATTGGGGGAATTATGATCCCATACATTGGAAGCTGCAAAAAGAAAGAGAAATTATATTAGAAAATAGATAATAAAAATTTCAGAAAAGTATATCTTATAAAAGATTGTTATTTTTTTAATAAAATATATAGATCTAACATATTATATTTAGTCGCAATAATTTTTGTTGTTTATGTCAATAAAATCTCTATATATGTAAACCTAGCTAGCTAGTAGTACAATACGAATATTATGAAATCCATGCTTACTAATTTATACCTGCAATATATAAGAGGATGGCGCAATAATATTATTCGTTGTCGGCACTTTACATGTGCAGCAGCCTTCACCACGGTTGGATAAAAGGGCTTTCACCTCAGAGTTTTGTTTTTTGGGGCAAATTTGGATTATTCCGTCGCAGTTGGGAGGAAAGGTGATCACTTTCTTGTCGTCGTCATTTAAAGGAATAGGATTGACCACCACAAAGCCAGCATAGAGAGGAGTGATGAGGCCGAAATTTATTTGTTCGACTGGGTTCAGTAGGCCGAATGCCGGAAAACAGCATCCGGTTTTAACAGCTTGATGATCAGCAGCACGGCAAGGAGTACAGCAGGAAGCCATTGGATGAAGTACTTAAGGCGATCGATTTCTTCTTAATTTGTTGTTGTTGATAGTGTCGTGGTGTTGCTAATACTAATAGCGGTGGGTGGTTGCTATATATGCCACGTACCCTATTTATAGCTGCCTTTTCACTTACGTTATAATTAATATATTATACAGTCATTTTTGTGTATTTATTATATACTCTAGCCCAAGATAAAAATTAAAAAATAAATTAAAAATAAATTTAAAAAATAATGATGTATGGAAGTTTGAGAGATTATATAGCATTATTTGAGAGAAAAAGAGAAACTTCGAGATACAAAGGGAAGTTAAGATCTGTTGAGGAATTTTAAATCTTGTACCCAGAAAACTGTGTATTTTTAAAGCATCAATAAAAAATCTCTAGCCACTTCTTGTTGTGAATGTAGATTTGAAAAGACCAAACCAATTTAATTGCTTGTGTTTGGTATTTTCTTTCTTAGTTCATTTCTTGCTTTGATTATTTGTTTTCTTTTGTGATTTTTTGAAAAATCTTGGTGTATTTTTTCATTTCTAATTTACAAAGTTTAAGGCTAGGCTAGTTGTAAAGGATTTTACTCAAACGGAAGGCATAGATTTCAGTAGAATTTTTTCCCCTATAATAAAACACAATTCCATTAGACTTTTATTATCTCGCAAAGCTTATCAGAGTCTGTTCCTAGAACAATTAGATATAAAAACAACTTTTTTGCATTGTAAATTAGATGAAACCTTATAGATGCAACCTCCAAAAGGTTTTGTTAATGAATTCAATAAAGATTATGTGTGTTTGCTTAAGGAATCTTTGTATGTATTAAAATAATCACCAAAATAATGGTATAAAAGACTTGATACACATATAGTTGGAAATGGTTTTAAAACAATAACTATGAAAGCTCAGTATATTTAAAACTACTAGTGGTATATCACTGTTTATCTATTATTGTATGTTAATGATATGCTCATTGCATGTAAAGATAAATTCAGATTGAGCATTTAAAAGATATCCTTAAATCAGTTTTTGAAATGAAAGATTTAGTGCCTACAAGAAGGATTTTAGGTATGGAGATAGTTAGAGATAGGAAGAATAGACTTCTTTACTTATCACAAAAAACATACATTTTAGAAGTCATTAAAAAGTTTGGCATGTGTGACGCCCCCAAATTCTCCTTAAAAATAACACGGGAATCGAGGCGTCGGGATGCTGACAACACGGGTCACACATCCCAACGACGAGTGCCAAACGTGTGTGCACACGTGACATACATAAATAAAAAGTTGCAGCGGATAATAAATTAATATCTAAGTACCAGAATTTTTAAAAATATTTTACAAACCAATTTAATTAAAAACTCTCCAACAGGAGATTTAATATAGTCATCCAAAAATACAAATTAAACAAATACATATTTATAAAAAAGGAAAAATAAATTTTCTGAAATAACAATTATTATTAATAACACCTCAATAGCGGAGCCGTCCCCTCAGGCTCGGCCTCTCCAAAGTCTGCATAAAAAAAAAAACTACGACGCCAAGATGGCATCGCAGGTAAGCACAACCCAACCAAACCAAAAGACAAAAATACATTAATGCCAAAACAACAATCATGAGCAATTACCATATGCATGAGACTTAAAATCATCTTCCTCAAAGTCAATGAAATAATCACACTCGTAAAAATCTCATTTTGATCCACAATAAAATCCCAATAAAATCTCCCATCATTTTCCATAAAATAATATCCTCAAAACCGATCATACCGGGCGTTATGTATCGCCGTCCCCGATATGATTTACACACACACCTGAAACCATAATGGGCGTTACGTATCGCCGTCCCCATTACGATCCACACACACTCATTTCATACCGGGCGTTACGTATCGCCGTCCCCGATATGAAATACACACCCAATGACCATAACGGGCGTTACGTATCGCCGTCCCCATTATGTCATCCACACACTCACACGTTGATCACAACGGGCGTTACGTATCGCCGTCCCCGTTATGACTCAGCCCAAAACCATTAAAATCCCTTAAACTCAATTTAAAACCCAGTTTCCATCTCCAACACATAAATATCCGAAATCATGCAAAAATCCATTTTCCAAATATTTTCATGAGCATGCGCGTAAATACACAATGCAGACAACCATGCAGCAATTATTCAACATTTAATTAATCCAATCAACCAACAAATACCAACTTCAACCAACACATAGAAACAATAATCAAATACAACAACTATTGATGCCAAAAATATATTTAAATCTTAAAACTTGTTTGGAAAGTATTTACAACGGTAAAAACGCATTTCCTTGAACAACGCCAATCTGCAGCGTTTGTAGCGGTCACATGTACGTTAGGCTAAAATACTCGGTTTGACACCAAAATTTATGGAGGTACTCATTGAAGGGTGGGGAATCTTATGGAGGTGGTGGTGTGGCGGCACAACCACCGGAAGGTGGCGGATCGGGGTCAAAATAGGTGAAAATCCATTTTCGGGTTTGGGGTCGTACCGGGAAGGTGAGACCGCGGTTGGGGAAACTGAGCTAGGGGGTTGACCGGCTGGGCGAGGGGAGTCTTTTGGTGGCGGTGGTGAGGCATACGGTGGCCGGACGACGGCGCGACGAAGAACGACCCGTTTAATGCTCATTTCGGGTAGAGGGGGTAACCGGCGGCGATGGGTGGCTACCAACGGTGGGTTATGCTCACCGGAGGGTGGGGAGTCTAGTGGTGGTGGTCGGAGGCCAAGGGGTGGCCGGCGGTGGCTGAAAAATGCAAAGGAATGCAAAATGGCCATTTCGGGTAGGGGGCCGTGTAGGGGCGGTGGGGTGGCCAGAGGGGAAACCACCGGTGCCGTTGAACTCGCCGGTGTGTGGGGAGGCTGGTGGTGTGGGCGGTGTCGCCGGTGGGTGGCCGGCGGCAGCCCTGGGTGGGAGAGAAGGAACGGCGAGAGGGAGAGAGGAGGCAGGGGACGCGGGTCGCACGCGAGGAAGGAGAGGAAGAGAAGAAGAAAAAGAAAAAGAAAGAAGAAAAAGAAAAGAAAAGAAAAAGAAAAAGGAAAAAGAAGGAAAAGAAGACTACTAGAAAAAGTACAATAAATAAAATAAAAACTGACTTTAAATACTATAATTTCAATATCAATAAAATAAGATATTTAAAGCCCATTAATAGAAATAAATTAAATCCAAGCGCAATATTAATTATAAAACAATAATTAATATAACGAAAGCAGATAAAATAAATTCACATAATAAAATAAAGGAATTTAATTCCACTTATTAAAATAATTAACTCATTAAAATAAATAAGAAAAGCAACGTAACTCGATATTAACTAATTAATAGCTCAAATAAATATCTTAAACAAATAAAATATGACTAATAATATTATTTAAATAAATTAAAATAATTAACACCGAGAATAAAATAACGTGTAAAAATACACGTAAATCTGAGATCTCACAGCATGGAACTAGCCAAATCAATTAGTACTCCTATTGGATAGCACTTAAAACTCTCTATTAATTAATCTCTTAAAATTGAGGATGAGAGGGATTATAATAATATATTATGCTGGTATGGTAGATAGTATTAGGTATTTAATGGTTTGTTCAAGACCAGGCCTTACATATGTTGTTAGTATAATTAGCAAGTTTATGGGAAATCTTGAAAACCCCACTGGCAAGCTATGACGTGGGTCTTTCAATACCTTTCAGGTTCCTCCAATTTAAAATTATGTTTTGATGGCAATGTATCAAAAGGTCATGAAATCTATGGTTATATAGACTTAGATTTTGCTAGAAACTGACTTAGATTTTGCTAGAATCTTAGACACTAGGAAGCCACTAACTAGCTATGTCTTTACTGCATTTGGTGGAGGTGTGAGTTAGGAATCCAACTTGAAATCAATTGTTGCATTGTCTACAAATGAGACCGAGTATATAGTCATGACTAAGGTTATAAAAGAGGCCTTATGGCTAAGAGGGATATCAAGTTAATTGTGTTTATTTAAGGGAAATATCATAGTTTATTGTGATAATCAAAGTACAATTTACCTCACTAGAAATCAGGTATTTTATGAGAGTTCAAAGCCTATAGACATTAGACTTCACTTTTTGAGGGATGTTGTAGCAAGTGGGGAAGTCAAAGTGAAGAAAATACCTACTGAAGACAACCTTGCTCACATGATGACCAAGCCATTGCCGATATCAAAGTTCAAGCATTGTCTGAATCTAGTCAACATGGAGGAAAGTTGACCAAGGATGAAAGTGGGAATTGGCTAGAGGAGAAGAAGAATTGAAGATCAAATGATTGACATCGTAGAGATTATTATATAAGTGTGTTAATTAATTTGCCTATGTACATTTTGGTAATTCTACTACAATATTAAATGTAATCTTGTGGTCATTTGTAAGACCACATGTATTAATCTCAGATGCTTTAGGGTTACATTACTTTACCTTTAGCTGGAGGATGTATAAAAGGAAACTTTTGTGCACCCTAGCGATTATCAAATTTGCGAGGCTGAGTTAGGTCACAAATGGAGAGAAAAAGAGCAACTTCGAGATACAAAGGGAAGTTGAAATCTATTGAGGGATTTGAATCATACACTTTGGAATTTTTGTTTATGAAGCATAAAAAAGAAATCTCTAGCTAGTTCCTGTTGTATATGTAGATCCGGAAGGATCGAATCACGTTAATTGCTTATTTTTGATATCTTCTTTCTTAGTTTAATTCTTGTTTTGGTTATTTTTTGTTTTTTAGTGGCTTCTTAACAAATCTTAGTGTAGTTTTTCATTTCTGAGTTTACAAAGTTTAACCTTGAAATCCAACATTATATGATCTAGACAAGAAAAAATATTTACTAGATATCATGTAATATATGCATAAAATAAAAAAGGAATCATGAGATCTGTTCATTGGTTCAAATCAATTCATGCTCTTAATTCATTCATTTAAAGTCCTGATCTCATTTACTAAATTTGGGATCCTAGCTAGAACTCGCTTTCCAAAAATTAATCAAAATGAATAAGAATTCCAAGAATAAAATATGAGTTTTAAAGGATAAAATTAATAAAAATAGTTGAATTGACTTTAAAAAATTCAGTAATATGTCTGCAAGCATTTATACAAGCTAAAGGAAATAGAATAATAGCCTTAGTCTTAATCGTTATATAGATTTAATATTATTCATTAGAGAAAAAAAAAAGTCCCATATTTAGTCTAGGAAGTGCTAGACAAATTTTTATAAATGCGAGTACTTAAATAAGTGAGCCGCTACGTACGGTTTTTCTTCAACAAGTGAAATAATATTTGTAGTTCTACGAGATTACAACTGTTTTTATTTTTTATTTTTTTTTTATTTTTTTACGAAAACTACGATATTATAACCGTCTCATGCATTTCTTTTGAAAAAAGTTAATAAACCTGAAAGCCTTATAGAAGGGAAAGGTTTACACCATGATCGGCCCAAAGGTGGACTCTTTATGCAAGGTAGTTCCGTCGTGGGCCTTGCAAATTTTTTGGGCCATGCTGATGGAAACTAAGGTCTTTTGGGTCTTTATTTCGACTCAAGCTAATAGATTGGCCCATTGAATGAGAGTAACTGAAGTTTAAACTCGTCTATAACTTTAGGGTTGAAAATCAAACATGTCGGTTCGTTTTGTTCTGCACCCAAAACCGAACCCACAGATTTTTAAATTACTCGGAACCGGCACTGGCCAATTAGAAAAGAGAAAATTGGCCGAGATCCCACGGTCGGAATTGACTGATTCGATGGTTTGGGATCCATTTTTAATCTAATGCTGGTATGCTGATCACATATTTACAATTCACAACATTCCTACTCCAAGAATCCATTATATGATTTGAAAGTAAATAAAAGGAAGAAGATAGCATCGCCTAAAAGGTTGGGGCTCAAAAAGAAGTCTGGAATCAGCAACAGAGAAGGAAGATTTTCAACGGGTGGCCCCATGGCAATAGCAACGGTTGTGAGCGATTGGGCTCCACCATTTGCGAGAGGGACTATTGAGAGAGGTTTAAGGGAAAAACTATGTGTGAGTATGGGTGTAAATGGTCCGGTCCTGTCTGGAAAATTTGTGGACCGATTCCATTTAAGCCAAAAATTCTCTCACTCTAGATCGGACCGAACAGGAATTCGGTCCATACCGGTCCGGTCCAATTCGGTCCAGGGGCGGTCCGGTCCGGTTCAGAGGTGCCCCATATGATTTAATGAACTAAATTTAATCTAAAATTCTACAATGATCAAATATTTTTTGGGTCCAAATTTAACTACTATAAATTATCATATGTTAATATTATAAGAGTATATATTATATATTAATATGTTAGTGTATGTTATATATTAAGTATGTTAGTAAATTATAACCAATAACACTATGACATTAGTATATTATATATTTATATGTTAGTAAATAGTGATAAATTAGTAATAATATATTAAATAATAATAATACACTTATTACTTATAAATTATTACTAATATTCTATATAGATATATTATAATTTATATTTTTATACTACAACTAGTTAACCAATAAATAATAATATATTAATATTATAAGAGTATATATTATATATCAATATGTTATTATATATTATATATTAATTTATTAATTTATATTAATATTAATATTATAATTTATATACTATTTTTATATATAGATATATAAATATATATATGTGGGCTTCTGTAACGTCTCGGTCCCGCGAGGATCGGAGAGTTACTTCCTATTACAAAACTCACATTTCAACAGAATAATTAAAGACTTAAAGTTCTCCAATATTATATAAAGTTTGATTCCAAAATCACTTTCCTCAATATCATCAATTCTGGAAATACTACGTCACAAAAATACAATAATACTTCCTTACTAAATCTTGTCAATACTCATTTAAACTCTTTATGATTAATCTATCATTCCTAAAATCATCTCACACAATGCTTCATAATTCGATCCTCCACTGAAATATCTAAATTCATCTAAAAAATATTCAGAAATAAGGGGTGAGTTTAACCACACTCAGTAAGCGAAGGACATATACCAAAGTGCAAACATGAGCATATACAAAATACCGTATGCAAAACAGAAATAATTCTTGGAGTTAATATGCAGAATAAAACATATTTTCAAATGTAACAGAGCGATTATTTTTAAATAATAAGAAATAAGGAATACTTTGACATAACAAAACTGAGTATCATTGTCATATCCAAACAAAGCATCTTACAGAGCAAAGACCATGTTTAACCCCCGTGGTAGGGTTGTGCTAATCCTGGTGGCCAAACCAGGCAGAGACAGAGGTGAAACTTTCCCTTAATCATTCTCGGAGCCCCGAGTGTGCACACAAGAAAGTCTACAATAAACCATTTTGTTTCCAAAATGGGTGCACTCAGAGACAGATAAGTTGGTACCAACCCAAACAGAGCAGAGACAGAGCAGAGCAGAGCAGAGACAGAGTCAAATAGAAACCAGTATACCATGCCAAAAAATTTTAGAATCAACAAAATAACGCATAGTTCCAAATTATTTTCAGAAACATTCTTATATAAACAAAACAGAGTCAGATCATCTTTATAAAATTAATGCACAAATTTTCAAATCCTTAGTATCGCTCTTTCACATTTTAAAAACAACGTGACAAAAACTAAGCTCATGTCTGCACAATGCATGATAGAAATATTTTTCTTTCTTTCATATAAGCTTTATGAGTAATACAAAGAAATGACTGAGGTTGGTTTTTCTCAAGTTCTCATTTCATAACAAAACATGCATAAATTTTCAAAAAGTCAACCTCAGTCTATATTTGGTACAAAATCAAGCATAGGAATCCCGCTTACCTGAATCTTTTAGCTTTTCAAAAATATCCTCAACAATGCTGCACAAACTAAATCGCCACCTATAAGATAATCACGTACTTTCGTAAATTTTTCAATTGATCACAAACCTCGAAAATGTAACCTAAGATATAGAATCTAATATCTTATCTTAACATTAACAGATCCTCGAATCTTGAATATAACTCTTAATAATTGAATTTACCAAAATCTGCCAAAACTCTAAAATTCTCCAATACCTCAATTTTCGTTAGAAAAATACTTAACCCAAATTTCTGCTCAAATCAAGTATCTTACGAAAATCAAAACTCAATCCATTTAATAGAAAGCAGCGCCATTTATCCATTCGAAGAAATCATTTAAAATACGAGTCCAGAAATAATTTAAAAAAAAATCGAACCCGACTCAAAATATTTTAACTTCAAAATAACCGAACATAGTCGTAAAAATTCAAGACTCGTATATGAAATAATTTAAAAACACGAATCCAAAATAGTTATGAACCCAACCGAACCCAATACATTTTACCAAAAGCAATCAGAAAATCACGTAGCTAACCGGCTCAAAAGCAAACCAGACACACTAGCCAAAAACGATGTGCGTATTCAAGCCCATCACCAAAACCTTTAACTTTCATTAAAAAATATCATAACAATGCACTCAAAATAATAGGAACTCAGAAGATAGAAAACTTTAAAACTCATTGTTTGCTTTCACGCCAAGAGGACCAAATCTTAAAAATCCAATAAAATAAATACACCTATGTGAAGCTTACGGAAGAACCAAAGAGTGTTTCTCTATCTTTGAAAACAAGATAAACACGGAGGGGTGTTTTGCGCGGCTGAAACTTATCAAGAGGAAAGAAAACCAACTGGGGATACGAGATGCTCGGCGGCACCATCTGAGCAGTGGAGACGACGTGGAGCCAGCCGACGTCGCTGGGATTCACTGAGCCATTGTTGGTCACCTAATAGCACTGGGAGTTAGGGGCAAAGGATGATCTGTTTTTGATAGAGAAAAAAAAAACAAGGCACTAAACGGGATGAGTTTCCCTAAAATTGGGGAGAGTCGTTTCCGATCAAGGGGGGTGGACAGTGGCTATCATGTGGTGGTGCAACGCAAGGTTGTGTTTCCGTGATTGAGAGGGCGCACTAGAGTTGGTTTAGCATTAGGTTAACGGTGGCAACTAACCGAGGGAAAAGGCCAGGGACAACGAAAATGGTGGTTGGCTAGATCGACGACGTACGGCATGCCACGGTTTGCTGAACTACTGACCCACGGGAAACGGACGGCGATTTCTATGGGTTTTTTTTTCTGGGTAGTTTCCGGCATGTAGCGAGGCTGAAAACTCATAGTATGGACAGAGCTTTCCTTGCTCTGTTTTCGGTCTGTAAGGCAGGGGTTGTTCCGATGATGTGTGCGTTAGTGCATCTACGTTGAGCAACTGAGTGTGGAGTAGGGTGGTGCAGGGAAGATCAGTGAAGGATCTAAAATGTACGATTTGGTTGTGGTTTCATCTGAAGGGCACGACTTTAGTGGTGGTAGGGGCAACAACGAGGTAAATTTCTTTTCTCTTGACAGTCTCGATGTGGCTGGTTTACAATGAGTGAAGCAGGTTCTTGTAAATCATGGTGACGGATAGGTGGTTTGCAATGAACGGGAGAGACTCTGAGGAAGATAAAACCGAGAGTATGAGAGATATAGATAGAGAGATTCTAACGGAAGACTTTAAGAAGGAAAAACCAGTTTGAAAAGGCGTGGGGGAAGTTAAAAATATGCTAGAGTGATATTCGGAGATGGATAAAACTGAAATGGAAACTGCCTGGGGAGGAAAATCACGTGCAGGAGAAGGATACTCAAGCAAAACGACAATGTTTTTGGCATGTTGGTTGGCTAAAACCGGGAACTGGGCCAGTGTTGCCTAATGGGTCTTGGGTCCGAGTATTACAGCTTCGGTCCGGTCCAATCCGGTCTAGGAGGGAAATCCTTTGGACCGAGACCGAACCAGAATTAATCGGTCCATGTAAAATTTGGACCGGACCGGACCGGACCAAATTCTATTTGGTCCTGTCCGGTCTCGGTCCGGGACAATCGGTCTGGTCCGGTCCACCGGTCTGATCCGATCTTTTTACAATCTTATGTGTGAGAAAAGTACTAAAGAAAAGAGAGGAAAAAAAGGGTGTAGAGGGGTGGGGTTTTTAAGACCTAGCTAAAAAATGATGCCGTTTGGTTGTATTATATCAGACACGGCATCATTTCATATTAATTTTTTTTTTAATCTTAAGTGTTAAATCATAAATGACGTTGTTTAACTCACTTAAGTGACATCATATCTTTGACGTAAGAATAATATATATATATATATATATACACATTACTTCGGTCGATTTGGCAGCTTGAAGTGAAATTGAATTGGCTGACCTCGATTTCTACCATCCATTAGTGCTGGCCCACCAATTCTCCGATTCCTGACTCCGATCGACAATGGTTAATCCCATCCGATTTTGTACAGCCCTATATTATTTTATGAGAAATGATAGATGCAATCGTGGAATTGCAAACGGCGTGCAGTCGTTTTAGAAAAAAGTGGGGTCCGCTGTTAAAAAAGTTAAAGCGACTGCACGCCGTTTGCAATTCTACGACTGTATGTAGCATTACCCTTATTTTATAGACTAAGTTGGTTAACAATCCTATTAAGCCAATCTTAATTTCAATAATGAGCTCGACATGTAAAATAAATACTTTTAGGCTTTTAAATAAATTATTGGGCCTAATACCAATAAAATTTGACTCACTTGTTCCATAAATATAAAATTAGCTTTAATCCAATAATCAAATTTGATAAAATCCCAAAATCCACCAAAATAAATTTTATAAAATCATGGACTTTTCATAATTATCCATTAGAACTCAATTGGGGTTCTAAAAATATTGATCCATTAATATTAATTTAGGCTCAATAATATTATCCATCACCCATTCCTTAGGGTATTGAATACTGATGTTACAATCAATAGTGTAATATGCAACTTAAGTCTATTATTAGTTATTGTCTAATTTTTAAAAATGTTATTATTGTACATTGTAATCATGTAATGAGTAATCTATGTTCTTTCTTGTGGTTAACTACGCTAGCTTTAGATATTCAAAGATTGATCTGGGAATATTATCTGGTACTGATCTATATATAAATGGGAATATATTATGATGCTATCATAGTTAACAGCCAAATAGTCAACTTTGTACAGGTCAAACCCATTGAAAATTTTGGCTTAGTTTAACTTTTCCTCATTTTCTAGACATATATGCACCTAAGCAGCATTAATTTGATGTCTCCTCTCCAATTGTATCCGGTAGGGGTGTAAATAGTCCGGTCCGGTCCGGTCCGGTCCGTGAAATTTGTGGACCGATTTCATTCGATCCAAGAATTCTCTCACCTTGGACCGGACCGAACAGGAGTTCGGTCCATACCGGTCCGGTCCAATTCGGTCCAGAGGCGGTCAGATCCGGTCCAGGGGTGCCCCATATGATTTAATGGGCTAAATTTAATATATAATTTTACAATAATCAAATATTTTTTTGGTCCAAATTTAATTACTATAAATTATAATATGTTAATATTATAAAAGTATATATTATATATTAATATGTTAGTATATATTATATATTAAGTATGTTAGTAAATTATAACTAATAGTCTAATAGTCTAATAACACTTTCACATTAGTATATGTTAATAAACTATAACTAATAAATAATAACATTATTACAATTTACATTAGTATATTATATATTTATATGTTAGTAAATAGTGATAAATTATTAATAATATATTAAATAATAATAATACACTTATTATTTATATATTAATATATAAGAGTATATATTATCTATTAATATATTAGTTAATATTAAATATTAAGTATATTAGTAAACTATAACTAATAATCTAATAGTCTAATAATATTATTACATTAGTATATGTTAATAAACTATAACTAATAAGTAATAACATTATTACAATTTACATTAGTATATTATATATTTATATGTTAGTAAATAGTAATAAATTAGTAATAATATATTAAATAATAATAATGCACTTACTATTTATATGTTAATATTATAAGAGTATATATTATATATTAATATATATTAATATTAATATTATTATTTATATATACATATATTTAAAAAAAAAATTTAAAAAAATAGGGATTCGGTCCGGTCCGGTCCAGTCCAGGGGGATGAACTCCCTGGACCGGGACCGGACCGGAATTTTCCGGTCCATATATTTTTTGGACCAGACCGGACCGAACTCCAACCGGTCCGGTCCGGTCCCGATCCGGGACAACCGGTCCGGTCCAGTCCGCCGGTCCGGTTCGGTCTTTTTACACCCCTGGTATCCGGGGAGAGATCTTCCTCAAAAAAGTAATCCGGCTCTCCAACCCATGACATGGAAATCACTTGCTTCCTTTAGTATAACAAAGGTATATAATGTTGGAAATAAATCGGTAAACAAATAGCAAATAAAGAAGTAACGTAGTGGATGCAATAATGAGAAAATAAAATAATAAACAGAACACAATTATAAGTGGTTCGGCTCATTATAAACCTACGTCTACTGTGAGGTCCGTCTCAAACTTTCACTATTGAATAAAGATAGAGTACAGATATTGAATCACAAGATTCTACAAAGAAATCATTAAACCTCACGTCTATAGCTCTTAACTCATGTGTATACACTCAAAACTCTCAAAATAACAAATGAAATGAAGCAGCAAGCTGAGTGGCGTTCAAATGAACGTTATTCCTTATATAAGTAATACTCGCTCGAGCGAGACACTATTTTAAACAGCACAACCTAAGTTTGTAGAACATTAGCTCAAAATGAGACCATCAAGTGGACAGCTAGGGTTGAATCTCACTTGAACGGGTCCTCGAGCGAGAGTTGAGCGAAATCACTACTTGGCATCTCGTTCAAGCTGGATGTTGAGCGATGGTAGATCGAAGTTAGTGCCTGGCATCTCACTCAAACTGATTGTCGAGCAAGGGTTAAGAGAAATGACAGTGGCTTTAATTCAAGCCACCTCTCAACATATAACCTTAGCTCCATGGTGTCCAAAACTATCATTGTTGTTTTCCTTATGTTTTTATCTTTAGAATTGAAGCCTTCAGGGGCACAAACTTGGGTGAAAGTTGGTTACTGGTACTACGGCAGCGAGTTCCCAATTTCTAACATAAACTCAGCCTTATTTAATCACCTTATTTACGCTTTTGCTAATTTAAACTCTTCCTCCTACAAGCTCTCTTTCTCATCCACAAGTGAGAAATCCTTCTCCACCTTCACAAAACTGTTAAACTAAAGATTCCATCCATCACGACATCACGACCCTTCTTTCTATTGCGAGAGGAAGTGAAAACTACACAACCCTTTGACTGAAGATTAGCAATGACTCTTGAAAGTCTTTCATCGACTCTTCACTAAAAATAGCGAGGCTTTATGGTTTCCAAGGCCTAGGCCTTTGATGGGTTTCAGCAAACACAAGCTCAGACATGACCAAAACGGGATTACTCTTTTAGGAGTGGCGAGATGCATTGAATTCTGAGGCAAAGAACTCTAGCCAGAAAGAATTGATCTTGATCACTGCAATTCAATACTCCCTAGATGTACAAAGTGTTTTTTTCCCTGTTGACTCAATCAGGAGTTACTTAAGCTGGGTACAATTCATGAGGTATGACTAATATATGCCTGAGTGGTCAGAAATTACGGGTGCTCATGCACCCTTGTATGACCCATCAAGTCAATCTAACACAGATTATGGCATTGGTGCATGTATTGGAAAAGGCTTGTCTGCAAGTCAGTTGGTTTTGGGCTTGCCTTTCTATGGTTGTGCCTGGATGTTAAAGAATCCCAAAAACAGTGCAATAGGCACACCTGCTACAGGTCCAGCCATTACAGATGTTGGATTCATGAGTTATAAGGACATCAAGAGCTACATTCAGAGATATGGATCGCTGCTATAATGTATAATGCTACAGGCGTAGCTAAATACTACATAGTTGGATTGAGTTGGATTGGGTTTGATGATGTTGAAGTTGTCAAAATTAAGGTTTTTTATGCTAAGGAGAAGAAGGTACTTGGTTACATTGTGAAGCAAGTCCCATATGATGACAATTGGGAGCTTTCTCGAGCAGGTAGGAGATGGTGCACTCGCTTTTATGTATTTTGATTCTTCCTCTGCATAATAATAGTGGGAAGTTAATCTAGTTGCCTGAATTTTAGGAGAATTCAGGATTCATTAAACTGAGTTGTGTAAATGTAATATATGGTTGCTAGGATTAGATGAGTCTGTATTCAAATTTGTGGATGAATATAATTTTATGTAGGACTCTAGGAGTGAATATGATAAAGATGAGTATTTAAATAAGAGTTATCCAATAAGGATAACTGTTTGAATTGTAATTCTTATTAAATCTTGTTTAAATTATAAGATAAGAGTTTACAATAGTTTTATGTAAGTTTCAAGTCTAAGAGTCAGTTGAAAAAGATAAAGATGCAAGCTTTATTGAAGAAACTAAATCTAATTTGAACTAAAAAATATCCAGAAAAAATGATCCTAAGTTGCTCAAAAATAGTTAGTAATGTAACATATTGAAAATCTAGATAAATTTATCAACAAAGTCTGTCTCCAAATCAATTACTGCAACTACGTTGCCTATTTATAAAAAAGTCGACTGAAAGTTTCAATCAATACTTCAATAGCACACTTTGAGAAATATTGAGAACTTGAAGATCTGGGTAGAGTTTGCCCAGATCTTCAAGTGATCATGTGAGAGAAAATTCTTGAGAGAATGATTTTCCGTGATACTCATTATGAGGGTTTGAGTGAGGGCATACTCAAAGGGGAGTAGAAGTGTTCGTGATCAACCACTGGAAGTTCAAATAGAAAATGCAAAGATTGGAATATCCGAGATTCTGGCTAACTACTTTGGTAGAAGACAAGCGGGTTGCATGTCTTGGGTAAATGTGTTAGTTACAAGAGTTTTGTAAACAGATTACTTATAAAATTCACAATCAATAAAAATGATTTTCCTGAATTTGGTTGCTCCATTAGATTTTACCTTTGAAGAGTTCTTCAAAGGGTTTCCATTCGTAACTAAATAATTGTGTTAATGTTTTTAATGTTTTATGTTAATTACTAATCAGTACTAATAGTATTTGTTTGGCAATAACATGTGTAATTGAGGTACATAGGAAATTTCAAATTGAATTATCATCTTTGTTAAAAGAAATTAAAAAGCTTAAAATTCTCAGGAAGAAAGATTTAAATGGCCTCCTCTGATGAACTGTAAAAAAATATTTGTGTAATAATTATTTTATTCTGATAATTCGTTCGTTTGTTTTTTGTTTTTTTTAGTCCTACTCTTTTATGTGCCAACTTTGTCCTAACTAGGCACACCCTCAAAAAATTAATTTTTCGTGGATTTATGTTGTTGTCTAAGAAAGAGATATTACAAAAAAAAAAAAAAAATCAATATCCTTGACGGATTATTTACTACAAAGATGATTATTTGCTACAAAAATTGCTAGAAAATAGCCATTTTGACAGAGAATAGTTGGCCATAGATAATTAATTTTCTTGTAGTGCTAGCTAGAGATTAGATTTCAACAATCTACACCGAAAAGTTAGATCTTAATTAGCATGACATATGGTAGAGATATTATCAAAAGATTTAACCATCCAGTATCTTTTTATAAGCTAAAACATATGAACATCCAATTACTTGTGCATCAGAAGTATCATCAGATTGAAAATCTGAATTACCATTTTTTTAAGATCTTTGTTGGTATATTGGTCTCTCATTAACTCAATGAGTCACATGATCAGCTCAAGAGGAAGAAAACAATCGACTGTCCAAGAGGAGATTATTAGTGATCATTTTGAGTCTTTGGAAACAACTGTTAGCATTGTTCTACTGGGCCTTGTAGTCTGTTACTTCAAAATAAGAATGCACAAATCAAAAGATAACTTTTTTGGCACTACATGTAATCACCATATGGAAGCATAAGGATTAATTATTAATTAACCACCATTTTTCCTATTTTTCATTTTCTTTTTAAATAGAGGTATGGCTATTACATCTAAAGATGCAAGGTCCAAAATCAATCATAGAGAAGCTGCAGGAGACTTCAGCAACAATGTTCCTAATTTGCAAGTCTTTAGTTTAAGAGACATTGAGGCAAACCAACTTCCAACTGAAAATAAACTTGGACAAGGAGGTTATGGTCCCGTTTACAGGATAAACTTCTGTCAGTATTCAGATTGTGGTCAAGCATCAAAATTAAAAGAAAAAAAAATAGAGTTTGTGTCATAGCATTTTTCTAGCAATATCATTAGATGAGCTTCGACTTTGACACTAGAATAAATCAGCAGTAGTAGAATTGATGTTGTGGCATTTCTCTTACCACCATGAATAAGATATTTAAGAAGTATTTTGTCAAGTGACATATACTATGATGGATATTATTTTATATTGTCAGGGTGTATTACCAAATGGGCAAGAAATAGCAATAAAAAGATTTCAAAGATGTGATAACCTGGATTTTTTTAAGTGTTCTTTTAATTTTCTTATTTGGCATGATTTTGTTTTTATAAGATTATTTTAGAGAATCTTGGATATATGTATGAAGTTCATATGAAATTTTATTAATATTGGAGAAATTTAGTGTAAATTATGACAATTGGAAAGTTAGTAGCAAAGATTTGGCTTGATTCTCAAATGACATCTGGCTCGAGCAAGATACAACCCGAGATCTCATTTGATTCTCGCTTGACTTTTGACTCGAGCGAGATACAGGCAGAGATTCGACACATTTCGGTAAATCGGACATAATTTGTTCATTTAATATCTGATTGGAATGATTCAAGAGGTTATGAAAAGATAAGAGAAAGATATACAACTTTTATGTTTTGAGTTTTAAGAGAAATAGACTTAATAAAATATAAAGTTGAGATTGAATTTTCATAATTATCCTAAGATCTGGGAAAGTGTGTAGAAATATGTAAAATGAGGAGATTTTCTGTAGATAATTTCGTGTGAAATAAGAATGATCATCTTTCAAACAATTGGTGTGTCCGAATTAGTGTTTTTGGGCTAATCTATCGACTTTTAGTAGAATAATCATAAATTTGTTATATGAACTCCGAAAGAAATAATTCCAGTTCTTATAAAACCTTAAGATAAATATATATATGTAACTTTTATGTTTTGGATTCGTGAAGATAAGGACTTTATCAAGGACTAAGGTTGGTGTGAAGAGGACAGACAGAAATATGAGTCAACTGGTAATCGACTTAGATAAATTGTCTCATCTTTGGCTATGTAACGAAAATTGTGATCGACTATCAAACTTTTTAAGGTCTTGACATGTATGGGAACTTGTGGCAAGTTAATAAGAACTCATCTAGAAGTCTTGGTTGACAAGAAAACAAATGGTAAACTCGGATTAAGTGTTCTCGGGTGGTTTTGACGTGTTTTGGTAAATGACGCATATATCCCTCATCTGATCTCGGAATAAGGTGATTCAAAATCTTATAGAATATGAAGATGATTATCTAAACTTTTATCTTTTAGGTTTCTGAAGAATCGAATAAGATCAAGGGCTTAATTGGGAAGAAAGTGGCCGGATACATCCTATTGGAAGGAACCATCATACTATTTTGTCTCTATCCCACGTGATTTGGGTCTATTTGAGCCATTGATCAAGAATATATTTAGGAAGCTCAACAAAGTGACCCTTGGATATCTATATGACTCACCAAATCTAAGATTAGACTAAATCATTTCACCTATAACAAGCTAGAAGCTTATACATGGCAAAAGAAGAGGTATCCAGATGCTCTAAGCCAAGAAGTTCTACCTTTTTCCTTAAGGTTTCACCCCTCTCCATATATATATATACATACACACATATATATAGTGGTTTCTCTTAAGCCCCTTAAGTAAGAATAAACAGCTAACTTGAGAAGAAAATACAAAAAAAAACCCTTCCTAATACCCTCGAATCTCCAAATAATACCAAAGTGAGCTTTTGAGTAAGTTTGAAGAGAAATCTTGCAAGGGCTTGGTTCAATCACCACTCTAAGTTTTGGAGAAACTTGTAAGTATACAATTTAACTTAATCATGATATAGAATAAGTGATTTGGTGATTAGATCATGTATGTTGTTTGTTTGAGCTTAAATTATGCTTATGTGTTAAAATAATATCTAATAGGTTTTGGGATTGTGTGTTTTGCCATGAATAATGCTAAGAAGATTAGAAGAACTTAGATTTTTATTTTAATAAATAAAAATAAGATTTATATGAAAAGTGGTGTATTTTATATTGAAAACCATCGAATCTGATACTTCGTTCGACCCTTGCTCGATGTTTAGCTCGAGCGAAGCACAATTCGAGACTTTGCTCGACACTTGCTCCATACCTTACTCGAGCGAGATACCCTATTATGTTTGATCTTGAGTTTTTCCTTAACTGAAGAGTGTATGATTCAAGTCAAGAAAAAATAAGATGTTGTATTTATAAGGTGATTGGTCATCCATGATTTTGTAATAATTTATTCAAGTATCGTTTGTTATGTTCTAATACTTCAAAATGATGTGACATAAATGCATTTATACATAATGCATGTTAACTTGGTATGGTTATTCATGTCATAAGGTGAAGGACATCAGATATGTATGTGGAAAGTCTAAGGTTGTGATTATGCTGTATTATTTCACATATGTGTCGTCATGAGTTATGGCGTCTATTATAAGAAAATACGTAAAAAAAACTTTACATGTGGAAATATTAAAAAGTTAGTCACGTCATGACGGGGATGGTGATACATAATGCCCGTATGACTGACGTGTCGACAGGGACAACAATACGTAATGTCTGTTGTATGATAATAATATTTATGCCATCACAGGGATGACGATACATAACACCTCGGTGACTGATACGATGACAGGGACAGCGATACGTAATGCCTGTCATATATTAAGTTAGCAATGTCAGGATAGGGATGGCGATATGTAATGCCCGTATGACTGACATGAAGAGTAGGGACGACAATACATAACGCAAGTTGTGATAAGTATTTCCGTGTTAGGACGGGGATGGTGATACATAAAGCCCGGAAGATTGATACGAGACTCGTCAAGACGGGGATGACGATACGTAACGTCCAAAAGATTGACGAGTTATGTATGAATAAACTGACATGTCATGCTAAGAAACCTGATGGGGATGACTATACGTAACATCCATCGAGGAAAAGAAATAAGTAAGATCTGCCAGGGACGACAGGGTAAGCATTAAGTAAGAAATCCAATGGGGACGGCGATATGTAACACCCATCATAGATAAAAAAAAAATAATAATAATAAGTAAAACCCACAAGATTAAGAAAGAGAATAAAGAAATATAAGTGTCAAGTACAAGGTGGTGGATCCAAGTATGGTCTAAGTTTGCATATGAAGGTCGGTCATCTACATGCATGAGTCTCATAAAGCGTTTTCATAAGATATGTCTCTAAGCATTACCATGTATAATAAGTTCTTATGTTATCTATGCCTTATTTTATTGACTACGTATTTACTGAAATTTCTTAGAAATTTCACTCTTTTATATTTTATCTATCATTACTTATAGAACGACAGATGGTGTTACAGGAGTAAATAAATTGTCATGAGACTCAGACATCACAGGAGTGATGAGTGCACAAAAATGCACTCTAAATACTCTATTTAAATACTAAAAGAAATGAGAAAACAATGGATATAACTCATGTTAATAAAATTAATGGTCATTTATCTTGAGATAGATATAAGCATGATTTAATATATTGATGAGAATATAAAATGCCATATTTTCCTCTCTTAATGTTTAATACTTTATTCTTATTTGATGCCTAAATATACTCATTATTCTTATATTTTGATTTAGGACACAAATGGAGACATTAGGAGCAAATGAAGATAATTGCGGAATTTTAAATAGTTCTGACATCTTTTTGTAAAATGGGCATAACTCTCTCATCCAATCTCCGATTGAGCTGATTCAAGATGATCTAGAACCGCAAGAGAAATATCTATAACTTTTATGTTTTGTGTTTGAAGAGATATCCACTCAATCTAAGACAAAATCGACCATCAAGTGGACGCACCTGCACTTGACGTTCCTGGATATTTTTCAGCCACTTGCATCAAATCCAAATGTCATCATAATATTTTCTAGCAAACACTCCTACACCAACTTGGAAATTCAATGATCAATTCAGATACAAGATGAAGTGCACTCAAGTTTCTTCAAGACAAATTATTTGACCACAAGATATTAAGTCATACAAGACAACTAATAGATAGAGAAGCAAAATTGAAACACTCAACCTACAAGCAAAATCCAGCTCATGCATGGTGGGAAAACAAATGATCAAAATGACAACTCACAAATCACTTGGATTCAAGAATGGCACATGGCAAAACAAGTTGAAATTGTGATGATTTTGTCATGACAACTTGCATGAAAGATGCTTATAAATAGAAGGGAGGGGTGTGTGTTCTAAGACCATGCTTAGTGTGCTTGGATGCCTTGGAAGATACATTGTTTTTGAGAGCTTGAGAAAATAAAAGAAAAACCAAAGAAGAGAGAAGAAAATAATGGTTGGCTCTTCCATATTATCCCTTAGAGAATTTTTGTTGCATATTTTCAATATATGTAACTAATTTTCTAGTAGAGCTAGGGATGAATTTGTATATATGATGGTATTTGTAATTGTTTTTGATTCATATATGTGTTCTTCAAATATTAAACTCTTTTGTTTAGTCATTCGAAATTTATTATAAATGTTTTCGTCACCAAATAATCTTAGAATTTATTTCATTTATAGATTCAGTCATGCTTTTTCTATTAAATGCAATAATCCTTTGATTATGTTTGGTTCAATTGGTTATCTATTTTAATTTAATTCTTTGCTGCAATATTGCTCTACGAGTATATTGTCGACGTTGAATTTCTTTAATATCGATAACAATTCCTGTTCTTATATTGTGACGAATGATTTTTCGAAAGATTACATTTGATTTAAATCTGGTTATTAATGTTTTATTTTCCGATTGAAAATTTGGACATAGAATTTTCAATTGAGTTATTAATGAATCGAAAATAATTACAATACCAATTATATACAAAGGATTCCCGATGCTTTACTTTTCGCACACATCTAAATCTTTTTGTTAATTTCGTTACTGTTCTTCAATTTCTCAATCCATCTCCCTGTGGAATCGACACCCCAAAGCTATACTGCAAACGACCGCGTTATTCTTTGGGCGTAATCAAATTTTGGCGCCGTTGCCGGGGAGACGGTAGAAGAATTTGTAATTTTTTTAGTAGTTTGTTAAAAAAAAAAAAAAAAAGCGGTAGCTTCGTTCATTTTCTTTTTAGCTTTCTGCATCTTTATTTTATTTTACTTTTCTTTTCGTAATTATTTTTTTCTGTATTACGCTTTTCTTTACTTTGCATGCGCAGGTACAGAGACGCTTTTGGATGGTTTGCTAGTAGACCCGTGCTAGAGTCAGATTCAGAATCTAATTTTTCTAATCGCTTGTTTGATAATTCTTCCAATTCTGACGCGATGAGTGAACACGTGGACCAACCTGTTAGAACCTTCCAAGATTATCTTCATCCCGCACGAACAGCCACACCATCCTGTATTATGTTCTCACCTAATGTTCGTCATGTAGATTTTAAAACGGGAATGATACAATTACTTCCGACTTTCCATGGTCTAGAAAATGAAAACCCCTATGTTCATATTAGGGAATTTGAGGAAGTAGTTGCAACATTTCACGGTCAAAATACCACTGACGAAACGGTAAGGCTAAAGTTCTTTCCTTTTTCTTTGAAAGATAAAGCTAAGAGTTGGTTGTACTCACTAAGACCACGGTCTATTGGAACATGGAGTGAGATGACTCAAGTGTTTTTCAATAAATATTTTTTCCAACATAAGACTAATGCTTTAAAAAGACAAATCTCTACCTTTGCACAAAAGGATAGTGAGATTTTGTACCAGTCTTGGGAAAGATTTAAAAAATTACTGAGTATGTGTCCCCACCATGGATATGAGAATTGGCGCTTAGTGAGTTATTTCTATGAAGGTCTTACGCCCAGGGAACGTCAATTCGTGGAAATGATGTGCAATGGAGAATTTTTACAAAAAAATCCCGATGAGGCCATAGAGTACCTCAATGAGCTTGCTGAAAAAGCTCATACTTGGACTGGACCTAGTGCTACTGATAGCACAAACAGGTCACGACCTACAGGAAACTTGAGTGATGGTATTTACCATCTAAGGGAGGAGGATAACCTTGAGGCTAAGGTTGAAATGCTCACCAGAGAATTAGAGTTATTGAAAACTAAAAATTCAAAACCAACACACACGGCTAATCATGCAGAATCTTTTGGGCCATGTGTTGTCTGTGGTGGGATAGATCATCATTCCCAAGAGTGTCCTACACATACTAACATGAATGGTATGTATGAGGAACAAAGTAATGCTCTAGGTATGTACAAAAATCCCTTCACACCTTACTCTGAAACCTACAACCCAGGATGGCGTAATCATCCCAACTTCAGCTGGAAGTCTGAAAACCAGCAGCCTACACAACTCTCTAGATCATATCCTGCACCATACCATGCACCTCAATCTTCTAGAAATTCTTTAGAAGATACTTTGCATACTTTTATTGAAATACAGGGTAAGACTAATCAAAAATTTGAATCTTTGATTATGCAGGTTGTCGAAGAAAATAAGGAAATCAAGAGTCAGGTATCTAAAATAATGAGTTCATTGACTATGAATGAGAAAGGTAAGTTTCCTTCCCAAACTCAATCTGTACCTCATGGTCAACATATGGCACAAGGAGATCTGAAGGACATAAACGCCATTGTGACACGAAGTGGTAAGTCTCTACGTGATCCAATAATAGACAAAAAAAAAAGGATGTAGAGAAAAATCAAGATAGCAGCAGTCCTGAGCTTCCCAAAGAACTTGAGGTAACAAAACCTGAGGAACCTGCGGTAACAAAAAATCCTGGTAAGGTACCTTTTCCTCAAGCATTAAAGTCAAGCAAACAAACTCTAGATCATAACAATGATATTTTGGAAAATCTTAGACAGGTAAAAATTAATCTTCCTCTTTTGCATGTAATTAAACAAGTTCCTACTTACGCAAAAATTCTCAAAGATTTGTGTACAGTTAAGAGGAAGCATTATGTGAAGAAGACTGCATTCTTGACAGAGCAAGTTAGTGCTCTAATTGAACAGCGGATTCCCCCTAAGTACAAGGATCCTGGATGTCCAACCATCACATGCAACATTGGCAATCATAAGCTTGGACAGGCCTTGCTAGATTTAGGGGCTAGTGTAAATTTGATGCCATATTCTATTTATTTGCAATTAGGATTGGGAGAAATCAAACCAACTTCTGTGGTATTGCAATTGGCTGATCGTTCAGTTAGAGCACCACGGGGTGTGGTAGAGGATGTTTTAATTCAAGTTGACAAATTTTACTATCCTGTTGATTTCTTAATTCTAGACACTAGTTCTGCTATAGAAACCACCTCTAAAATTCCATTAATTTTAGGTAGACCTTTTCTTGCTACTTCTAATGCTCTTATCAATTGCAGAAATGGATTGATGAAACTCTCTTTTGGCAATATGACTCTTGAGGTAAATATTTTTCATATTGCAAAACAGTCAGAAGAGGATGTCGAGTGTCATCAGACATACATGATTGACTCACTTATAGAAAGTGATGTTCTTACAACTCATGACTCAGATTTCCTTGAATACTTTATTGTTAATTCTGAATTTAATCCTATAAGTGATTCATCTAATGTATTTGACATTTGTGCTATTTTTGACAGAACTTATGATTATAGCACACAGGCATGGCAACCAAAGTTTGAGAAGTTGCCTGAAAAAAGAGAAAGACAGATTCCTTCAAGTAGGGAAGCCCCTAAAGTTGAATTAAAATCCCTACCTAAGGGTTTAAAGCATGTTTTCCTTGGTCCAGGTGATACTTTTCCTGTTATTATTTCATCTAAATTATCTGAGTCCCAAGGTGAGAAATTAATTCAGATTTTATGCAAATATAAATCAACCCTAGGATGGAGTATTGCTGATATAAAAGGCATTAGTCCCCTAATCTGTACTCATAAAATAAATTTAGAGGAAGGAACTAATCCTCGAAGAGACCCCAAGCGTAGACTTAATCCCACAATGAAAGAAGTTGTGAAAAATGAAATATTGAAACTATTAGATGCAGGAATGATATGTCCTATTGCTGATAGTAAATGGGTAAGTCCTACGCAGGTTGTTCCTAAAAAGTCAGGAGTAACTGTGATAAAAAATGACCTTGGAGAGTTAGTCCCTACAAAACTGGTGACTAGTTGGCGGATGTGCATTGATTACAGAAAATTAAATGAAGCCACACGAAAAGACCATTTTCCACTTCCTTTTATTGATCAAATTCTTGAGCGGGTGGCTGGTCATCCTTTTTATTGCTTTCTGGATGGTTATTCTGGTTATTATCAAATTGAAATTGCATTAGAAGATCAGGATAAAACTACTTTTACTTGTCCTTTCGGTACTTATGCTTTCCGCAGAATGCCATTTGGATTGTGTAATGCTCCAGCTACTTTTCAACGTTGCATGATGAGTATTTTTAGTGATATGGTTGAAAAGTGCATGGAAGTTTTTATGGATGACTTGACTATTTTTGGATCTTCTTTTGATGCATGTTTAATGAGTTTAGAAAGAGTACTGACTCGTTGTGAAGAAAAAGAATTGGTTTTAAATTGGAAAAAATGTCACTTTATGGTACCTTCAGGTATTGTTTTAGGGCATATTATTTCTTCCAAAGGAATGGAGGTTGATCAATCAAAAGTTGAATTAATCTCTAAATTGCCTACACCTAGAACAATCAAGGATATAAGATCATTTCTTGATCATGCAGGTTTTTATAGGAGATTCATACAGAATTTTTCTGCCATATCTAGACCACTATGTAACCTCCTAGCTAAGGATGCCCCATTTGAATGGACACAAGCCTGTCAAGAGGCTTTCAAAACATTAATTGGCAAGCTTACTTCAGCACCCATAATGCAACCACCTGATTGGAATTTACCTTTTGAAATTATGTGTGATGCTAGTGATTTTGCTGTAGGTGCTGTTCTTGGACAACGAAAAGAAGGGAAACCTTTTGTCATTTACTATGCTAGTCGAACTCTAAATAATGCACAAATGAATTACTCCACCACTGAAAAAGAGTTGTTAGCTGTAGTATTTGCTTTGGATAAATTCCGCGCTTATTTGATTGGTTCTCCTATCATTATCTTTACAGATCATGCAGCCCTTAAGTACCTTTTTACAAAGAAGGATGCTAAGGCACGATTAATACGATGGATTTTGCTTTTGCAGGAATTTGACATCACCATCAAAGACAAGAAAGGAGTGGAGAACGTAGTGGCAGACCATCTTTCTAGACTCACATTCGAGGACACTTCTGACCACATACCAATCAAAGATGATTTTCCCGATGAGCATTTACTTTCTATTACTTCTCTACCATGGTTTGCTCATATTGTGAACTATTTAGCTGCAGGTGAAATACCAAAGGATTTTAGCACCCAAGACAAAAGGAAATTCATGATTGAGGTACGAAAATTCTACTGGGATGACCCTTACCTTTTCAAATACTGCCCTGATCAAATTTTAAGGCGTTGCATCCCTGATGAAGAGATTGCAAGCGTTTTGGAATTTTGTCATTCCCAAGCTTGTGGTGGCCACTTTTCAATGAAGAAAACCGCTGCAAAAATCTTGCAGTGTGGATTTTATTGGCCCACCTTATTTAAAGATACAAATATCTATTGTCGCTCATGCGAAAGATGTCAAAAGTTAGGAGCTATGACCCGTCGTAATATGATGCCCTTAAACCCAATTTTGGTAATTGAAATTTTTGACTGTTGGGGCATTGATTTTATGGGACCATTTCCTCCTTCTTTTGGATATTTATATATTATTGTGGCAGTAGATTATGTGTCAAAATGGGTAGAGGCAGCACCTTGCAGGACCAATGATAACAGGACGGTAATTAAGTTTCTCAAAAAAAATGTATTATCTCGATTTGGTACCCCACGTGCTATCATTAGTGACCGAGGTACGCATTTTTGTAACCGTTCTTTTGAAGCTTTAATGAAAAGATATGGGGTGATACATAAGCTTTCTACTGCATATCACCCTCAGACAAGTGGACAGGTTGAACTTGCGAATAGGAAAATTAAACAAATTTTAGAAAAAACGGTCAACCCGGATCGGAAAGATTGGTCTTTGAGACTAATCGATGCGCTTTGGGCTTACCATACAGCTTTCAAAACTCCCTTAGGCATGTCACCTTATAGACTTGTTTTTGGAAAACCTTGTCATTTGCCCGTGGAGCTCGAGCATCGAGCATATTGGGCCATTAAACATTTCAATTTTGACTTGGAAAAAGCAGGAAAATTTAGAAAATTCTAATTGACGGAATTAGAAGAATTGAGAAATGATGCTTATGAAAACTCCAAGATCTATAAGGCTAAAATGAAAGTATTTCATGATAAAAATATTTTGAGAAGAACATTTAAGCCTAATGATCGAGTATTTTTATATGATTCAAGACTCCATAAGCATCCAGGAAAACTTCGATCTAGATGGACCAGCCCTTTTATAGTAAAAAACGTTTTCACAAATGGGACGGTAGAAATAGAAAATCTAAAAGATGGATGTATCTTCAAAGTAAATGGTCAACGCCTCAAAATCTTAATTGATAGACAAATTCCAGAAGTGGAAGACATTCCACTTATGGACCCAGTATATCAATCTTGACCATCTCCAGGTATGTTTTTCTTTTATTTTATTTTCGTTCATTTTATTTTTGTTTATTGTTTACTTTATTTTGTTACAGGTTAATTTTATTTTGATAAATACCATCTTTGATGCCAAGCAAGCCACCCACATCCCACATCAGGTGTATTCTACCCTATTTAGTTATTCAATTCTGATTCTTAAACATTGAGGACAATGTTTCATTTAAGTTGAGGGGTGGGAATACAAATCTGTTATTTAAACTCTGTGGCATATTTCAATCAATATATAAAAAATTGCCAATTTTTTTCACACAGGCATCTTTTCACACATGATACTCATGCTCATTCATAACCATCTTGGTGAATTCAACAAACCCATTTTAAATCATTTTGCTAAAACATCCACAGAGCCATTTATGCACTTCTCCAAACTTTGTGGTAATATGGTAATTTGACACATATAACTAAAGAATTATTTTGCTCAAGTATTCATGTGAATTTTGTGAGAATTGAGAGCTTACAAATACAGAAATTGTGATAAGTATCCATTGATCTGTTGAATTTGACACTTCTTTTGAGAATATCATTACATAGTTTGTGGTAAGATGGTGGATATACTTGGGATATGACGAAAGTCAACTTAGAATTAACGTTTGAGCCTTTCAAGCTGAGCCTTTTCATCATAGATCCCTAGCAGCCAATTTTGAGCCAATATACACATATGGCCTTTTCTTTTCATATCTACATCATCCATACCTCTCCACATTGGAGTATAACTTATACACTATATTTTCCTACCATTTTACTTCCAAGTGTGTACTAGGTGTGAAATTATCATTAAAAAAAAAAGCATGACAAAAATGGCATGGTGCTAGATGTGTCCATCAAATTATTCATGAAAGAGTTCATCAAATTGCGAAGACACCAGTGGCAAAAGAAGATGGAAAAGTGTACTTAGTCAAAAATCTAAAAAATTGAAAAGTACATCAAAAGGAAAGTATAGTCTACTGAAAAATTTAACAGATTCCCTTTTGTGTATACTTGGAAGTTTTTGAAATCTCTTCACCTTTTCTTCTTATGAACCCTAACCCTAAACCACATTACAACCCTTTGTGTTGATTTTTCCGATCCTAAGTACGCTTGTGGAAAGAATGGTGGAAATCTCATTTGTTAGTATTCCTATCATAAGATCAATGTTTACTTGTTACTTATATATAATTGGCTAAATTTCCATAAGAATAAATATACACCTTTGTCAACTCCATAGAGAGAACCCATACATGAAACACTTCTATACCCGTGAGTTATGGAGTTGAACCTTTTTGCTTAAAATATT
Source organism: Platycarya strobilacea (assembly GCA_036898215.1). NCBI lineage: Eukaryota > Viridiplantae > Streptophyta > Magnoliopsida > Fagales > Juglandaceae > Platycarya > Platycarya strobilacea. The sequence goes on along the minus strand of CM072559.1, from coordinate 2,918,595 downwards.
CTAATGTTGCATGTGTCGAAACCTCTGATTTGATAAAAATAGTTTGGAACACATACACACTCTGTGGATTGCTATATTTGAATTACTTGTGAAAGGGTTATTGAATTTCTAAGATTTTTTTGATATGTAAATTTGAAAAATGTGTCTTGATGGCCCCTATGTGTGATTTTCTTTGGTCTTTCTCATCATTTTGCATGAAAATTGCTAGGGACTAGCAATGAGTAAGTTGGGAGGTGTGATGAGTGCACAAAAATGCACTCTAAATACTCTATTTAAATACTAAAAGAAATGAGAAAACAATGGATATAACTCATGTTAATAAAATTAATGGTCATTTATCTTGAGATAGATATAAGCATGATTTAATATATTGATGAGAATATAAAATGCCATATTTTCCTCTCTTAATGTTTAATACTTTATTCTTATTTGATGCCTAAATATACTCATTATTCTTATATGTTGATTTAGGACACAAATGGAGACATTAGGAGCAAATGAAGATAATTGCGGAATTTTAGACAGTTCTGACATCTTTTCGTAAAATGGGCATAACTCTCTCATCCAATCTCCGATTGAGCTGATTCAAGATGATCTAGAACCGCAAGAGAAATATCTATAACTTTTATGTTTTGTGTTTGAAGAGATATCCACTCAATCTAAGACAAAATCGACCATCAAGTGGACGCACCTGCACTTGACGTTCCTGGATATTTTTCAGCCACTTGCATCAAATCCAAATGTCATCATAATATTTTCTAGCAAGCACTCCTACACCAACTTGAAAATTCAATGATCAATTCAGATACAAGATGAAGTGCACTCAAGTTTCTTCAAGACAAATTATTTGACCACAAGATATTAAGTCATACAAGACAACTAATAGATAGAGAAGCAAAATTGAAACACTCAACCTACAAGCAAAATCCAGCTCATGCATGGTGGGAAAACAAATGATCAAAATGACAACTCACAAATCACTTGGATTCAAGAATGGCACATGGCAAAACAAGTTGAAATTGTGATGATTTTGTCATGACAACTTGCATGAAGGATGCTTATAAATAGAAGGGAGGGGTGTGTGTTCTAAGACCATGCTTAGTGTGCTTGGATACCTTGGAAGATACATTGTTTTTGAGAGCTTGAGAAAATAAAAGAAAAACCAAAGAAGAGAGAAGAAAATAATGGTTGGCTCTTCCATATTATCTCTTAGAGAATTTTTGTTGCATATTTTCAATATGTGTAACTAATTTTCTAGTAGAGCTAGGGATGAATTTGTATATATGATGGTATTTGTAATTGTTTTTGATTCATATATGTGTTCTTCAAATATTAAACTCTTTTGTTTAGTCATTCGAAATTTATTATAAATGTTTTCGTCACCAAATAATCTTAGAATTTATTTCATTTATAGATTCAGTCATGCTTTTTCTATTAAATGCAATAATCCTTTGATTATGTTTGGGTCAATTGGTTATCTATTTTAATTTAATTCTATGTTGCAATATTGCTCTACGAGTATATTGTCGACGTTGAATTTCTTTAATATCGATAACAATTCCTGTTCTTATATTGTGACGAATGATTTTTCGAAAGATTACATTTGATTTAAATCTGGTTATTAATGTTTTATTTTCCGATTGAAAATTTGGACATAGAATTTTCAATTGAGTTATTAATGAATCGAAAATAATTACAATACCAATTATATACAAAGGATTCCCGATGCTTTACTTTTCGCACACGTCTAAATCTTTTTGTTAATTTCGTTACTGTTCTTCAATTTCTCAATCCATCTCCCTGTGGAATCGACACCCCAAAGCTATACTGCAAACGACCGCGTTATTCTTTGGGCGTAATCAAGGAGATTCTAAGGAGTCCCGAGGGTCCTACAGAATATTCATCTCCTAAGAGAATGATCTCACGTACGTGATCAAGTGGAATAGCAAAAGTATTAGATGGCAGTAAGATATGATATTTGATAGAAGAAAACTAACTGGGTTATATAAGTACTAGATACGATATGTTCTGATAAATGTGAGATTTCAAAAGTTATAATTTTACTATGCCATGTGATCTATTTATGCAAGAGTTAGATCTTTTTGCATATGTTGAGATTTACCTATTTCTATTGCATTTTGCATTATATTTAAATAGTAAGCTTAGGTGCATGCTTTAAAAAAAAAAAATTGGGGTGTCACAAAAGACATCTACTCAAGGATTTGAGTTCAGGATTGAGGTTATACTCACTACAAAACTACAGAAAGTAAATTTGGTGCGAGTTTTGAGATTTTGCATTGAAAGAGATGAACAAATACTGATCTATGAGTACATGCCAAAACAAAGCTTGGACTTCTACCTCTTTGGTTTGATATCTTTCCTGACTTTAATGGAAGTAAATAGAAAATGTAAATGCATCATATGAGATTTTGCATTGTTGTATAAAAGGCTACAAGTCTATAAGCTGCCCAATCCAAATTAGAAGCATGCAATATCTTGCTTTCACAAGATCGTACCCGGCCTTTGAAGTCCACAAAGTCAATAAATTCATACATAATCCTCTTGAAATACAATGGCAAGCTTTCAAAAAGATCTTATGCTACCACAAGCACACGGTATTAACTGGTTTGCTAATTACAAAAGCTACTATTTTTGCATTCAAGCCTATTCATATTTAGATTGGGCAGCTGATAAGGATAATAAAAGATCACTTGGAGCTTTTTGCATCTATCATGGACCTGATCTAGTGTCGTGGGGCTGTAAACAACAGCATATCGTGGCTATAAGCATCACTGAGGTCAAGTATAAGCCATTGGTTAAAACGGCAGCTGAGATTCTTGGATTAAATCAAATTTAACTGAGTTTCAAATACCCATGCGACAAACTCCCATTCTTTGGTGTGATAATAGTAGTGCAACTTATCTCTCATCTAATCCCGTGTTTCATGCTAGCACAAAACACATTAATATAGATTTTTATTTTGTTTGAGATCAAGTAAAGCAATTGGAGGTTCAATTCATCTCAAGTCGTGATCAGTTAGCCGATGCACTAACCAAACCATTGCCGCCAATCAAATTCAAAAATTTACAAACCAATCTTAATGTCTATGACCTCCCATTCAGATATAGGGGGTGTGTAAGTTGAAGAGCTCATGAAATCAATCGAAAGAAGGAAAGGCCAAACACTTTGACCAACTTTAAGTCAAAGAAGAAAGAGTGTCTGCTGCCAACCAGTCGATCAAAAGGTTGTGTTTGGTTAAAAGTCCCATCTGGGGGGAGATGTCTTAAAACCTCTGCCACCCAAACATGTAAGGGGTGTAACAACCTTTATTAAGGTAGTTCCCAATGACGAATAAAATACTTTTGCCACCTCCCTCAACAACCTGAACTAGTCAACCCATCTCCCAACATTTTTGTTCTGTTGATAGCTCTTTTAAAGAAGAGGACACAATCCTTCGAGGACAAGGCCTTTGTTTTCTAGAGAAACAAAAACTTTACCTCCCAAAGGGTTGATATCCGAAGAAGCATTTAATGGGTTAGAGTGGCCCCATGCAATAAATCAAGCGAGCCGAAGTGAAGATTTTGCATTAAACAACTTGCTGCAATTTGTCATGCCGTTAAGATGAGGATATCAAGATCCTGAGTTTGAATTCAAATATTGTAACCTCGAGTTTTTATTTTGAATAGTTTTGAAGGAGTCTTAAAGATAGGATATTAAAGCTGTAATTAAGTGTGTATATATATAGCATTTTTAATTGGCAAATGTAATCATCTGAGATAGCAACGTTTCCCAAAATCTCTTTGCTTTATTTTCTTTACATCCCCCCCCCCCCGGGAGGCAGAAGGTGGTGAACGGAGAGCAAACTCCCACTTTGGGGAGTAGGTGTGTAACACATACAGCTTCGATCGTTGTGGTTCCTCCTTGATTGAGAGATTGGCATCCTGAGAAGCCTTCGATGGGGTGCATTTGGTATCCTGGACATTGGAGGGCTTCAATTTGCCAAATCCCGTTGGCGCTCCAAAGGCTAAAAAACAAGCCAATGCTACGTAATACTCACAACATCAGAAAAAGAAACAATGGAAAAAAAGGGAAAACGAAAATAGAAGGGAGGAGAGATGAGGGGGCTGTGACACCCTCAAACTCCCACTTATGGAAACACGGGAGTCGAGTCATCGGGATGTTGACAATACGAGTCACAAACCCCAACGACAAGTGCTAAGTGTCTGTATAAAACAACAGTGTAGAATAAAAAGGCACAGCGGATAAATTAAGTCAATTACTAAGTACCAAAATCTTAAAATAATACGAATTTATTTTACCCAAACTCTCCAATAGAAGATTTAATACTGTCATTTGAAAGATAATTCATAAAAATATATATTATAAAAAAGACAAAAATTTCCCAAAATAACAAATTATAACAAGAATACTGCAACAGCGGAGCTGCCTCTTCAGACTCAGCCTCATCAACCTTTACATCTAAAAACTACGACGCAAAAAATACCATTGCAGGTAAGTACAATTCAAATAAATCACAAGATATAAAATATATTTATACAATAACAAAACACATGAATGTGACACCATATACATAAAGCTCAAAAATCACTTTTCTCAAAATAAATTAATTAATCACACATGCCAAAATCTCATTTTGGCCCAAGATAAAACTCCAATAGTAACATTCATCATTTTTGCATAAAATAATACACGTAAACCCATTAAAACTATAACGATTTTTCCAAAAAATTAAAAACATAAAATCATTTATCAAAGCTCGCCATTTTTTCCAAAAAACTGGCCTATAAAACCAATTAACACAGTAGGCGAGAATCACAGGCGGGACTCTACCACCGTCCCTATTTATCCCTATATTCATGCCAGTCATATGGGCGTTACGTATCATTGTCCCCGTTATGACATACACATGCACACTAATCATAGCAAGCGTTATGTATCGCCGTCCCTAATATGACATACACACATCAATCATAGTGGGCGTTACGTATCGCAGTCCCCATTATGACATACACACACAAATCATAGCGGACATTACGTATCACCGTCCCTGCTGTGATATATACACACAAATCATAGCGTATATTACGTATCGCCGTCCTCGATATGACATACAACACCAATCATAGCGGGCATTACCATCCCCGTTATAACTCATTCAAAATCGTTAAAATCCACAAATCCAATATACTGTAGGCAGGAATCACATGTGAGACTTTACCAGCATTTTTGCTTACCACCATTCCTGCAGTATCTCTCTTTTAAAAATCATTCAACCAAATCATTTCAATATACCCAAAAATCAAGTCTCACGTCAAAACTCCAAATATCAAATATAAACATAAAAAAGTGTGCAATTATATATTGCATACCACCATGTACCAAAATATCCAACATTCAATAAATCCAATCGTCCTCCAAATACAGAGTTTTTAATGTAAAATATATTTAAATCTCAAAATTCATTTGGAAAATACTTAAAGCACTATAATATAATTTTCAAAACATCATCGAGGTGCAAGCGATGGCGGAAAAGCAACGTAACAATGCAAAACGGACAATAGCCATGGGTCTCAAAAACTCAACTTTTGAACAAAGACAAACGAAGAAGTGAGATGACTAGAGAAAGGCTTAGAGGTGTTGGTGAAGTTAATGGTAGTGGTGGTTGGCCATAGGTGGTGGCATGGACTGCGATAGGAGGCCAAAAAGCATAAAATGGAGATGTAGCTCAAGGGGCTTCAGAGGTGGCAGGTCGGGTTGAAGGGTGGGTTAGGTAGCTAGGAGGCCAGGGGTGAAGTGCGTAGAGATGGTGACCGATGGTGGAGGTGGGAGTACGCGACGGCATGGACTAGGCTGAGACTAGTGGGGGATGGTCACCAGCCGGTGGGGGTAGGTTTAGGTTGGGCGGTGACGCCTGACGGCAGCGCACGACAGCTATGGGTGGATAGGGGAGAAACGGTGGAAGAGAAGAAGAACAGGGGAGGGGGTCGCGTGGGCTGGGAGAGAAAAAGCAGGGGAAGAAATGAAAAGAAAAAGAAAAAAAAAGGGAAAAGGAAAAAGGAAGGAAAAAAAACAAGACCTAGTTCTCACAACTCGATTAACAGAAAAAAGGCAACGAAAAGAATTTCAAAACAATAAATTGAATAAAATAATTTAAAACACATCAAATTAAAATAAAATAAAATAAATTAGAACATTTTAATTTAAATACCAACATAATAAAATAATGAGATTAAATTCAAGTATTAAGTTAAATGCATCACATTTAATATAACGAAGAAAACAAATTAACTTAATATTTAAATATAAAACAACATAAAACTACTATTTCAAATACCAGTTTTAAACAAATAAAACATAAAATGGAATGCTTAATAAATAAAAGAAAACGCAACAATATAAACCATAATAAAATTAAAACTATTAACCAAAATAAGAAAGTTAACTATTCAAATAAAAGGACCAATATCAATAATTAAATAGGATAACTAAAATGTTAGAATTAAAGATCTCACAAATCACCAGTAACCATAATAAATAAAACAAACTATAATAGTTAAATAACATAACCTTTAATAATAAAATAAACTATCAAATAATAATATTAAAATAATACGTAAAGTACGTGAAACCTAGGGGTGGAGGGATACGAAAGAACAAAAGAGCTAGAAAGGAAAAAAGAAGAAAAACTTGACGAAAACACAAAGAAAAGAAAACAAAATGGAGAGAGAGAGGGACATGAGGGGAAGGGGCAGAGAAGAGGGAGTAAAAGGAAGGACGGGGGGAGGTGGAGCCGAAGCTCACCCCCCGTGGCCTTGGCCTCGCCATAATCTTTAGATACCTAGGATTTTTTTAAGCGTCTTTTTATAGAGAGTGAGATAAACGAGTAAAATCTACAAGCTCAATTGAGATTATCATCATTTTATAATCACACTAACCATATGTATATTAATAATTTAATTTGATACTTAAATTATTATTTTCTAACTAATTTTTTTCCTCAACCTAATTATCCAACAAACACATTTTGCCAACACTTATTCTATCAAACAATCATATATACAATTAATTAATGAAACCAACAGACACATTTTACAATTTATTATGTTAATATTATTTTTCTTTCAAATCTTTATCTCCATAATTTTGTACTAGTGAAGCATGAGGGTAGCTGGATCAAAGCAAGAGTTCGCCTAGCTAGTCTAAGCAGCAACTGGGTTAGTGGGAGCTACTTCTAGTTAAAGAAGAGAAGGGCTTGTTTCAAGCCACAAATGGTAGAAAAGCAAGAAAAGAAGGTTGGCTAAGCCGGAAAGATAGATAATTCTAAAAACTAACAAACACATTGATTCCACCATGCACAATAGCTAACATTCATATATCTAATTCTTAAAATCCATAAATTTCATGTTATGATTTCACAAGAAATAACTCAAATCCATAAATCTCAACCCAAAGAAAGAAAAAGGTTTTCTAACTTTGTCATAATTCAACTCAAGTCAAAGTCATTTTTACAAATCTAACAAAACTAATAGGCCACATTGCTGAGCACAAACTCTAAAACCCCTGTGCATAAACAAACTTTTCATCATCTATATTTCATAAGTGAGAGCCTAGGAGAAGAAAGGCATTAGGACATCTACTCGATGGGTTCTCAAAGCACCGAGAGGGTATGGCCGTGTGAGGAAAAGAACTAAAAAAAATCAAAACCTTAAACTCGCATATGGTGATTGGAAATTTAAACCAAAAACCAAAGGCAGGCAATGTGATTAGGCGGAAATCCACACACTAATTCAATAGCAACAATCCGAATGGAGAGGAAAATGGACAAAAAGGGAAACTGAAAGGTGAACCTTATCTCTCGCTTGCTTGAGCTACCACTGCTACTGCACTGGGTGTAAAGAAAATGCTCGCTCACAGGGATGGTGGATGATTTCAGGAGGAAGGGGTGCGAGATGAAGAGAGAAAGGGAAAAGAGACAAAATCGCATGGATGAAAGAAAAAAAAAAGGGAAAAGAAGGAAAGAAAGTTCGGGAGATTGGCCTGGTTTTTTTTAGAGATGAGATAAGATAAAAGTTAAAAAAAGAATAATATATTTTTTTAATATATTTTTTTAATATTAGTTTCGTTTTGGGATTTGAAAAAAGTGTTTTGAAATTTGAAAAAATTAAATTTTTTATTATATTTTGTACGAGAATTTGAAAGTGTCTGTAAATAAATAGGGGTCTAAAAGCCAATAAAAAATAGGCATCTAAAAGCCAATAAATAAATAGGGGTCTAAAAGCCAATAAAAATTGCTTTGGTGGGTGAACATTAGACTTTCATATTTGAAAGTATGTGAAATTACTATAGCTCACAGCTTTAAAGGGATCCCTTTAATGAATCCAATGTAACTATATTTTGATAAAATTCATCAAAATTTGCATTTGGCTAGACTTTTAATGAAGTCAATGACAATGCTCTGCAATTGTGAACAACTTCATTATTCTTACGTTCGTCGCGTACAGAGTGACCTTTGCTCTTTGGTTTATTTTCGACAATCTATTGGACCCTTGGTTCGGGCATTGTACATTCCTTTTAGTAATCTTTTTTTGCTGACTACTTGGGCTTTTGTTTTGGGAGTTATATTGTAAGCAAGCATTGACCGAATAGTACTTTATTTATGTTGTTTGAGTAGCACTTTATTTATGTTGTAAAGCAAGCATTGCTTTACAGGGCGTGGAATTCTTTTTCCTCCATGCCCTTTGTTGTATAGGTAATAAGTTCTTTGACCTCCACACCTTTGTTGAGTGGGTTATGGGGTTCTTTGAACTCCACGCCCTTTGTTATATAGATCATAGTACTCTTTGACCTCTATGTCTTTGTTGATTGGATTGTGAGATTCTTTGACCTCCATGTCCTTGTTGAATGCTCTTTAAAGGCTTGAACACTTGCATATTTTGTTGCTAGAAATCTCATAAGGAAAAGCATGTTGAAAGCTAATAAAGAGATGTATTTAAAGAAATGCATACAAAAATAAATTCTTAAGGGTAGAACATCTTCAAATGTTTGGCATTCCCCAGGTGTTGCAATTCATTTCCTTCATTGTCTTTAACTTTGTATGGTCCTGGTCAGTTGCTGAAGACAACGATGTAAGGCCCTTCCCAAACTGAGCTTAGTTTTCCTTCATCTTGAGTCGTTACGCATGTCTCTCTCAAGACTAGGGCGCTTATTTTGAATGATCTAGACTTGACCCGTTTGTTAGAATATTGTTCCACTTTTCTTTTGTTGAGCATATTTTGGGTTTCACCTTCCTCTTTTGCTTCTTCAAGTCCAATTGCTCGTTTAGAGTTTGGTTGTTTTGTGCTTGGCCAAAGTTACTGGTTTGGTGTGTAGGAACCAACTTCAATGGGGGCAACTGTGAAGTCCCGAAATTCTCACTTATCGAAACACAGGAATCAAGGAGGTATCGGGATAATGACAACACGGGTCACGCACCCCTAACGTCAAGTGCTAAGTGTGTGAACACGTAACATGCATAAAATAAAAATTGCAACAGATAAAATTAAGTCGATAGCTAAGTACCAGAATTTTAAAATATTATAAATCAAGTTAATGTAAATTCTCCGACAGGAGATTTAATACAATCATCCCAAGGTCAAATAAGCAAAATACATAATCATCATAATTAAGTAAACATTATCCAAAGAAACCAACTATACTAATTCACTCCAACGGCGGAGCCGTCTCCTTAGGCTCAACCTGCTCGTCCTCTGCATCAAAATTTACGATACAAAAAATGGTACCGCAGTTAAGTAAAATCCCAAACAAACCAAAGGATAAAAACACATTTATACAACAACAAAATGTACAAACAAGATTCCACATGCATGAGGCTTAAAATTATTTTTCCTCAAAATAAATAAATAAACCACACTCCAAAAATCCCAATGATAAAGCTCCAATAAAAACATTCATCATTTTCTCAGAAAATAAATCATATAAAACCATCATCTGATATTGTAGGCGAGAATCGCAGATGGGACTCTACCACCATCCCTGCTTACCCTCACATTCATGCCAATCATACCAGCGTTACATATCGTCATCCCCGTAATGACTCAAACACTCCAATCATAGTGGGCATTACGTATTGCCGTCCCTGATATGATATGCACACATCACCAATTATAATGAGCATCACGTATCACCGTCTCTGAGATGAAATACACATACAAAGACTATAACAGGCGTTACGTATCATTGTCCCTGTTATGATACTGTCAAAATAGTTAAAATTCATAAACCCAACAATACTGTAGGCGGGAATTATAGGCGGGATTAAACCACCATTCCTGCCTAACACCATCCCTACAGTACGTTTTCTTAATCAATCAATCAAATCATTTTAATACACCCAAAATCAAATCTCACGTAAAAATCTCAAATACCAAATATAAACATGACAAGCGTGCCATTACACAATGCATACCACTATATACAAAATATCAAACATTTAATAAATTTCAACATCAACTAACGAATCTCAACGTCAAACAAGCAAAATATTTGTTGATGCAAAAATATATTTAAATCGTAAAACTTATTTGAAAAATTCTAATAATTTCTGAAGTTACCGAAAATGCCGAACAGCTATTTCTTGCTTCCAACCATGTACTCACCGCTATAATCAAATCCAAAGCACCAACGAATAAAATCATTACAAACAAATAAGTATTAACCTCAAAAAAAAATAAAATAATTGAAATCTAGGCGCAAATAAAACACCAACAAATTATGGTAACATCAATAAAATAAATAAATAAACCTAACAATTTAATTAAACAAATAACATAAATAAAACAATATTTATATATATCTAACCAACTCAAATAATTATTCCAAATGTTATAATCAAATAAATTAATCATCTTAATGTAAATGAATAAAAGAAATAATTATTATCTAATTAAATTAAACATTTTATTATAAATAACATCATGACACAAAAATAAATTAAAATTAACACAAAATAATTTAATCAATTAAACTAGAGAAAATGCTTATCGAGAGTATCGTAAACGTTGAAATACGGTGATCTTGCGACGAGAAACTAACCACTAAAAACTCCTCTATAATTTTCGGATTTAGAAGAGTTTTGAAGAGGAGACATTCTAGTTTGATAAGAAGGAGAAGAAATGTTGATAAGAAGGAGAAGAAATGGAGAACCAGAATATTAAGGAGTCGGATTTATGGGTGAAACAGAGAGCTGCGGACGCGGTTTTACATAGGTTGTCGACACCTTAAATAGGCATGAATCCCGAACAATAGAGAGCAGAAAAAAAAAAGGGGGGGAAAGACTCACGTGAAGTCCACAACAACCAAATCAAGACAACTGATCCGAAATGGAAGAGAAATGCTCAGTTTTCACGGGAAAAACAGAGGCAAAAATGAGCTGGTCGGCTGCTGCTTGCAATGATTTCCTGGGCACGTACCGCAAGGATCGAGGCTAGATTTGTAGGTGTAGATTCAACCAGATGGTAGGCTTCGGAAGGAGACACACGTGACTGAAAAGAGGAAGAATAAAGCTGAGGGAATCCATTGGAGTTCATGGGCTGAACAGCATTGGAAGCAGGGAAAGAAGAAGAAAATAAGAAGTGAGGAAAACGTGCGGGCGGAAGAAGAAGAAGAAGATCCGAAATAAGCCCCTGCACTAATCCAAACGGTGCCGTTTCGGTGAGGATAGAGAGCTGCTTATAAGAGTGTTGGGCTGGCTGGTCATGGGTTGGACTTCAAATGTGTTTTGGGCTACGGGCTAGACTAATAAAAGGCTCAAAACAAAAACTTATACCCATTAAAACCATTAACAATTACAAAACAGGCCCATCCAAAAAACATCTAAATAAAATAAATAAAACACATTAATTAAAATAAAACTTTACTCCAATTTAATTTAAATACCAACATGATAAAAAAATGATGTTTAATTCAGGCATTAAGTTAAATGCATTACCTTCAAATAATAAGAGCATAATCCAACTTATCATTAAATCATGAAAATAATATATTTAAATGAAGATAAAATATTCTAATATTTAAATACAAACACAATAAAATAATATTAATATAAACCAACCCAAAACACCCAATAATATAATAGCAATTAAAATATATTTAATATTAAAGTATTAAATTACATAAAGAATAAAATTACGAGTTTTCACAGCAACTACTTCATTACCAAGTCTAGGGTAAAAGTGTTTCTCCTGTTGGGGTTTTGATTGAGGCCTAGAATGCCCATAAGACTTCCGAAAGTTCCTCCACCTACTTGCCTTTGCGATCGCCCAATTTATTTTTCAAGATTTCAAGTAAGGACTTGTTCGCTAATTCCACTTGCCCATTCACTTGAGGGTGTCTTGGTGATGACTACTTTATTTCTATCTCAAGTTTATGGCACCACGCTAACCTATAGTGATTTGAGTCAAATTGTCTCCCATTATTGGAGATTATGATATTAGGGATTCCGAATCTGCATATGACATTCTTCCACAAAAATTTTGTGACAACCTTAGCTATTATGGATGCTAAAGCTTTCGCTTGCACGTTCAAACATTACATTTTAAGGAAGACTTCCAACTGTCACTCCCAAAAAAAATAAAGAAAAAGAAGCCTTTTCTGACAGATGAATAATAAACCATCACAAATTACTTTTGATGATACCTTTTAAGTGACAGTCGTAGTGATGGTTTCTTCCGTCACAAAAGGCAAAATCTGTTGTAGTGTAATTAGTATTTGCATAATCACTAATTTGTGATGATTTTCTTGTAGTGGATGATGGTTTCACTACAAGATTTTACCCCTATTTTAGTGCCTAATTTGGTTGGGACAAGCTATAGAAATTGTTGGCTTTGACCATTCGTTGCGTTATTTGGATAGACGCATGGTGGTTGCAATTGTCTGCATCTTTATACGCTAAGCAGGCTATACATTTAATTCGCTTAAACTAGTTGTCTTATTTCAACGAATTCTTGTCGAACCAAATGGCTATATAATCACTGCAAAAGTGTGCTCCAGATGAATGCTTTGTTCGCAGGCAAATAAGAATTGCGGCAAAACTAGCAGTCACAATAAAGAGAATTTTCGTTGCAATGGATCCGAACACCCAATCGATATCACGCCATACAAAGCTTAATTCGCCCCAATGGACATTTTACTGCGATTTTCAAAATTGGTGGCTGTGATCAGTTACTGCAATTATACATGAAAACGATATTGCCAAATCAATTTGTTCTATCATATATAGTTTATAAAACAATGGATTTCACAACGTACAATTAATTTGTTCTGCCATAGTTAATGCCAGTACTATTACTCGTTCCACGCACATATGAACCAAATCTCTAAACAAATAAATTTCTATATATATATATATACACACAAATAAATATACAAATTTCCAATGAATATGACGTATGCCTTCTTGAGCTATATGCTGGACACGCATTTTTTGTCCCATTTTTGGGTGCAACTAAATATTCCTAAGATAATAATCATGCTTATTTCCATAAACTAAATTTAGGAAATTGTTAACATCCAGTTTATGCCCTCTGGAGATCAATACAGTTTTAATTTCATATCAAAAAATACAATTAGCAATACAATTTATATCCCTAACTGATTGAACTCCTGATATTACGTACTCATTTATTTACAAGCCAATCATCATCAACTAGTATAAATAGATTTAAAGCATAATCAATCACAATAAACTCACTTCACAGCCCACAACTAATATGTGCACATGACCAAATTACCAATACACAAAATTTAAACATATCACTAGGATCTTCATTCATTCATCATGTAAATAATTATATCAAATGGGTGCCCCCATAACACTTACATTATGTGATTTCACTTCCTAAAACACTATATTATACACCTATGGCAGTCAGTGAATAAAAATCTTTTAAGCAACTGTTTACATTGAGCAGTAAAGCTGAAACCCTATCTTAGTCTTACACATGAACCTTCTCTTTTAGTAAATGGTCCCCTTCACAGCAGTCTGTATTCCCTCTAACAGAAGGCTTGTCTTGATTGACCATCAAACAAATGATAATAGGACCCAAACCACCACGGCGTTGATGCAAAACACACTACTTTAGTCCAACTCATTAATGCAAACCCAATAATCCAAATGGTATAAGTCGATTTACTCATTTAAAAAAAAAAAGTAAACAACATGAAGTACTTACATCTTCAGCAATTGTTACTACATGTGGATGGAGATAATGCAGAATCCCATTTGCCAAAATGAGGTACAATTGTCAACGTAATGATTACAGTACCTACGATAGAACAGAGTTTACATTCAATAAAATGTCAACTAACCTTAACAGTATGGAGGTCATATTTATTTAACATATTTTGATACTTTACTACCCAACTTTTCTTGAGTAACAGTTATGCAAATCATGTGAGATCCCAAATTTCGTGTATTTTTACGTATTTTCTTTATTCTTGTTGTTGATTGTTTTAATTTATTTTAATAATATTATTGGTTTTATTTTATTTGTTTAAAATTTATTATTTGAACTATTAGTTAGTTAGTATTAATTTTATATTGTTTTTATGTTTAAATATTGAGTTACGTTGTGTTTTTTATTAATTTTAATATAAGGTAATTATTTTAATGATTGGAATTAAATTTCTTTATTTTATTATGTGAGTTTATTTAATGTGTTTTATTTATTTTAATTAAATGTGTTTCAGAATGGGTTTATATATATATATATGTTAGGAGTGGCAATATGTGACACGACACGTTAACACGAAACGAACACGACACGATAAAAGCGGGTTAGTGTTTAGCCTTAACGGGTTTCGGGTCAATTCGTGTCAACCCGTTAAGACACGATTTGATAACGGGTCATAACGGGTCAAACCCGTTAAGACCCGTTAAGACACGATAAGAAATTTGAATTTACTTATATACCTTTGAGCTAAACTTCAAAAAATCTTAATTTAAAATTAGTTTTATACTCTTAGACACTTTACTATCCCATTTAAAACCCGTTATGACCCGTTAAGACACGATAAGAAATTTGAATTTACTTTTATACCTTTGAGCTAAACTTCAAAAAATCTTAATTTAAAATTAGTTTTATACTCTTAGACACTTTACTATCCCATTTAAATACTTATTAAAAAGTTATTAACGAGTTAACCCATTATTATTTAATATGTTTGAGTTGTAATTTTAATATTTTACAATGTGTAGATCATATTTGTGTATTTATCATATTTTATAATGTACTACTTATTGAATTGTAATTTTAAGATTGTAATTTGTAATTAATTTTTTATATTTTATAACTATTATTTAAGTTTTAATATTTATATAAAATCAATTAAGTTAAACTCAAACGGGTTACTAACGGGTTTGCGGGTTGAAACGGGTCAGATCGTGTTGTATCGTGTCGTGTCATATCGTGTCAAAGGTCTTAACGGGTCTTAACGGGTCATGTCGTGTCAACCCGTTATCTTAATGGGTCGTGTTAGGGTTGAAGTTTTTGACACGAAACCCTTAACGGGTCGTGTTCGTGTTGACCCTTTAAGCATTATGTACACGTCCTGACACGACACGAACACGACCCGTTAACACGTTTTGACACCCCTAATATATGTTTATATTGTGATTTTATGTGTTTTATGACCCAAGTTATGAGAATTGGACTTCATTTCTTTCTTTTCCTTTTTCTTTTTCCTTTATTCTCCTATTTTCCTTTTATCTTTTTCTTCCCTGGTTTTCCACAACCCCAGGTGCGACCGCCCTCCCCAGTTCTTCTTTCCTTCGCCATTACTCCCCTCTCCATCTAGCACCACCGTGTGCTGCTGTTCGGCGACACCGCCCAGCCCACAACCTCCCTCGCATGCCGGCAAGCTCCCCTGCATCGGTGGTGTACCTCTGGCAGCCCCCTAACCCGTGCGTGAGCCTCAAACCTGAAATGGGTTAATTTGGATTTTCCTGCGTTTTCCATCACCCATGGCACCAGCGACCTATCAGCAACATCTTCTCACTCTAGAGAGCATAACCCACTGTCGAAAACCACCCAGTTTCGCCATTTTCTCCTCCACCCGAAATGAGTTTTAGACCCACGGATTGAGCAACCTAGCCACCGCCGCCACCGTTTGCCTCACAATCGCCACCAAGGTGCTCCCTTATCTCAAGCAACCTCACCCCTAACTCAGTTACTCAAACCACAACCCCACCTTCTTTATGCAACCCTAAACTCGAAAATCGACTTTTACCCATTTTGAGCCCGATCCGTGACCTTCTGGTGGTTGCACTACTTCACTACCACCTTTAAGATATTTCCCACCTTCGAAAGAGTATTTTCCTAAATTTTGGTGTCAAACCGAGCACCATAGCCCAACATACAAAGTGACCGCTATGAACGCTGTGGATTGGCATTTGCTCAAATATCTATATTTTTACCCGCTGTAAGTATTTTTCAAATAAATTTTGAGATTTAAATATATTTTGCATTAACAACTTTGTGCTTAATTGATAATTGGATTTATTGAATATTAGATATTTTGTACATGGTGGTATGCATTGTGTAATGGCACGCTTGCTCGTGTATATTTGGCATTTGAGGTTTCTACGTGACATTTGATTTTTGGTTTATTAAAATGATTTGATTGATTGATTTTAAAGGAAACGTACTGCAGGGATGGTGGTAAGCAGGGATGGTGGTTTGATCTCATCTGTAATTCCCGCCTACAGTATTATTGGGTTTATGGATTTTAACGATTTTGACGGTATTATAACGGGGATGGTGATACGTAACACCCGCTATGAAATGAATGTGTGTAAATCATAACGAGGATGGCGATATGTAACGCCAGCTATGATTAGTGTGTATATTTCATATTGGGGACGGTGATACATAACGCCCACTATGAAAAGAGTGTGTAGGTCATAACGGGGATAGTGATACTTCACGCCCGTTATAATTGGTGATGTGTGTATATCATATCGGGGACGAAGATACGTAACGTCCGTTATAACTAGAGTGTTTAAGTCATTATGAGGACAGAGATACGTAACGCCCTTATGACTAGTATGAATGTGAGGGTAAGCAAGAATAGTGATAAGAGTCCCGCATGTGATTCCCGCCTACAGTGTCAGATGATGATTTTATGTGTTTTATTTTCTGAGAAAATGGTAAGTGGTTTTTAATGTATTTATTTATTTTGAAAAGATGATTTTAAGTTTCATGCATATGATGTCTTGTTCATACTTTCTGTTGTTGCATAATGTATTTATTATCTTATGATTTGTTTGGGATTTTACTTACTTGCGATGTCATTTTTGATGTCATCATTTTTTAATACAGAGGTTGAGGAGGCGGCTCCACCATTGAGTAATTCATTATAATTTGTTATCTTGGAAAATTATTTTTCACTGTTTATAAATATGTATTTCTATGATTTGTCTTTCGGATGACTATATTAAATCTCCTGTTTGAGAATTTATGTTAAAATGGTTTGTAAAATAATTTTAAAAAATTATAGTACTTAAATATTAATTTCAATTATCTGCTGCTTTTATTTATGCATGTCATTTGTTCACACACTTAGCACTTGACATTGGGAGTGCGTGACCCGTATTATCATCATCCTGATGCATCGATTCTCGTATTTCCATAAATGAGAATTTGGGAGTGTCACAGGTGGTATTAGAGCAGTTCAACTCTGGGTAAATCTACAAATTACCTAAGGATAGTACCGGAAAAGTTTGTTGTTTTGAAATTTCTTTGTTTTATTGTTTGGTTATTTTACTCTATTTTATTATTCTAATCGTTCTCTATATTATTTCGCTGTGTTGTGCTTTTTATTTTAATATGCTTGTTTTCAAATTATCTTAATTTTGGTTGGTTGCTTTGCTTTGCTTTACGTCACTATAATAATTGTTTATTAATGTTTTATTTTTGGGTAGTTTAAGATTTTAATTATTTGATTTTATTTAGTTAAATTGTTGAGCATTTATTAATGTCTTTGTTTTGTTTAAATTGGAATTTGGATCTTTCGGATTAGATTATTATTTTAAATCATTCATTTATTGATTCCTTCATTTTAAATAATTGTATTATGAAATCCCTTGTTTTTAAGTTTATTATTTTTGTTGTGGGTTATCTTGTTTTATTAAGCTTTTATGCATTGATCATATGAATTTGGTGTTGTTTTAATTTCATTTCATGAGTTTCTTATAAGAAGGTTATGGATTTTGTTTATTGTCCTTTTATTTTAATTACGAATTTTATCTTTTAAATATTTCTAAAACTTTGCGATTCGTTAAGGTAAAGATTTAAGGAAATTTATTACTTTAGCAATCTCTTTAGAGACGTATTTTGAGGTAGGTTTTTAAATTTATTATCTATTCACCTTTTTTATTGTTTTATTTGAAAAGTTTATTTATTTTTACGAGTGAGTTTGTTTTGATGACTTGTTAGAATTTATTTATTAACTTATTTATTTATTGATCTTATTATGATTCGTTTCTTTTAAAAGTTTTAAATCCTAGAGATTTCTACAATGAATTTTGTTAGAATTGAACTTGAGGACAATTTCAAAACTTTATTTGCCATTTCATTTCCCCATTCTTCTTTTAATTCAATCTCTTTGTTCTTTTCAATAAAAGTTTTTGGTGGTTTTGTGTTTACTAAGGGAAGTGGACTTGTTTTGTTGAATGGTTGGCATTTATGTATTTATTTATTTATTAGATCTTTTCCTCCATTCTGTTTTTATATAATATTTATGTGAATTACTCAAGTTTTATTTAGTGTTTGGGTATGTTATTATATCTTTATGAGATGGATTCGTTTTGATAAATTGTTGGTATTTACATAATTGTGTTTCTTTATTGTTATTTCATATGCTATTTATGTGTAATACTTGGATCTCACTGAGTGTTTAAGTTTCGAAATTCTAATTTTATTTTTGGGTGATTGTTGGAATTGTACTCTATATGGACTCTTCTTGTGAGTATGGAATCCTCACTATTGATATATTTTTATGGAATCTATTTTAGAAATACTTACAATAGTAGGCAATTATTTGTTTCTTTAGTGAAGTTTTGATCTTGTTTGTGGATGCTTAGAAATTGATATATAATAGTTGTGTGTGTAAATTTTGGAGAGTTTGTCCTTGATTTGTGTGACTTGGGAAAACCTATTTTATTATGTGATAGATATTGATTTGATGTGATAGTATTAAATTCAAGGGATCTAAATTTTAGGTTTTTGTGCGAGTTGATTTGGGGTGGACAATTTAGGCTTGATATTTGATGAATTTAATGGTTGCCTTTGTCGATGCATCTTAAGAATTTAGTTGTGACTTAAGATCACGTAAGAACTTGAATATTTTGAGACTATTCTTTCTCTTGGGTATCAAAGGTCCAGTTGAGTGAGAGAATTATGTGTATCGTATTTGTCTTACTAATTAATTTGAGTAGAATTGTTAAGACTTATGTGATGTATGATGGAGTTTAGGTGTCAACCATATTAGTGTAATCAGAATTATGAAATATTAAAATTTTAGGATTTAGAGGTGTGGTATAAGATTTTTTGTTAATAAGTGTTGAGCCAACTTCTACCAATGGCGATAATTTACAAGGACCTAATTATATGCATTTAGTGAGTTATTAGAGTGCGAGTGAAAGCGTGATATTTTGCGATGTAGTCGGAAGTTCAAGTCTTGTGTTGGTTTTAAGGAATTAGTAGTTACTTGAAATTTGGGATGATACTTGTAAGTAAAAAGTTATCTTTTGGTTGGGTAAATTATGCCTATTGATGGTTAAGTTAGGAAGTTAAACTTGGAAGTTATTTGAGGATGACCCGATTTGTTGTATGGAGTTATTGAACATTAGGATTTTAGGACATTGTACTAAAGCCTTTGTACTTACGGAAATTTCAGACTACTTTACTAGCTTAG
Organism: Platycarya strobilacea; assembly: GCA_036898215.1. Taxonomy (NCBI): domain Eukaryota; kingdom Viridiplantae; phylum Streptophyta; class Magnoliopsida; order Fagales; family Juglandaceae; genus Platycarya; species Platycarya strobilacea. The sequence continues at coordinate 2,898,603 of CM072559.1, read as the reverse complement.
AAGTCTTAAAGATGAAATGTTATTTGGAGACTATACGATTATGGTGGAATAACATTTATTTGCGTTTGAGGAAAATAGGTGATTGTGTGATTGCATGGAGCGAGTATTGAGCTATGTTCTAAGTGAGCAATTGGAGTTTCTATTAGTTGCAGCCGAGCAAATTTCGAGGACGAAATTTATTTTTAAAATGGGAGAATGTGAGATCCCATATTGTGTGTATTTTTACGTATTTTCTTTATTTTTATTGTTGATTGTTTTAATTTATTTTAATAATATTATTGGTTATATTTTATTTTATTTTTAATTTATTATTTGAACTATTAGTTAGTTAGTATTAGTTTTACGTTGTTTTAATATTTAAATATTGAGTTTTATTACTTTTCTTATTAATTTTAATATAAGGTAATTATTTTAATGATTGGAATTAAATTATTTTATTTTATTATGTGAGTTTATTTGATGTGTTTTATTTATTTTAATTAAATATGTGTCGGAATGGTTTATATATATATATATAGATATATATTGTGATTTTAAGTGTTTTGTGACCCAAGTTATAAAAATTGGACTTCATTTCTTTCCCTTCCTTTTTCTTTTTCTTTTTTTCTTTTTTCTCCTCCTTTCATTTTTCTCTTTTTCTTCCTTTTTTCTGCTTTTTTTCCCTGGTTTTCCACAGCTCTGTGCGCGACTCCCCTCCCCTATTCTTCTTTCCTTCGCCGTTACTCCCCTCTCCACCTAGCGCCGCCGTGCGCTGCCGTTCTGCGACACCGCCCAGCCCACCTCCTTCACATGCCCGTGAGATCCCCTGCACCGGCGGTGTACCTCCGGTAGCCCCCTAACTCGTGCGTGGGCCTCAAAACCAAAATGGATTATCTTGACTTTTCCTGTGTTTTTCAGCCACCGCCAGCCATCCATGGTGCCAACGACCTACCAACAACCTCCCCTCATTCTGGTGAGCATAACTCACTGCCCAAAACCACCCAGTTCTGCCACTTCCTCCTCCACTCGAAATGGGTTTTAGACCTACGAGTTGAGCAACCCAACTGTTGCCTGCCGCCACCGCTAGCCTCACTGTCGCCGCCAAAGTGCTCCCATACCTTAGGCGACCTCACCCCCAGCTCAGCTTCTCAAACCACAGCCCTACCTTCCTAATACAATCTCAAACTCGAAAATGAGTTTTCACCCATTTTGAGCTCAATCTGCCACCTTCCTCTGGTAGTACGCCTCACCACCACCTTCATGAGATTTCCCACCTTCCAAAGAGTATTTTTCTGAAGTTTAGTGTCAAACCAAACACTCTAACCTAACGTACGAAGTGACCGCTATGAACTCTATGGATTGGCGCTGGCTCAAAGATCTAAGTTTTTATTCGTTGTAAGTATTTTCCAAATAAATTTTGAGATTTAAATATATTTTTCATTAATAACTCTGTGCTTGGTTAATGATTGGATTTATTGAATATTGGATATTTTGTACATGGTGGTATGCATTGTGTAATAGCACGCTTGTTCATATGTATATTTGATATTTGAGATTTTTACGTGACATTTGATTTTAGGTTTAATAAAATGATTTTATTGATTGATTTTAAAGGAAATGTACTGTAGGGATAGTGGTTTGATCCTGCCTATGATTCCCGCCTATAGTATTATTGGGTTTATGGATTTTAACGGTTTTGACGGTATCATAATGGGGACGGCGATACGTAATGCCCCTTATAGTCCATGTGTTTATCTCATATCAGGGACGGCGATACGTAACGCCCGCTATGATTAGTGTGTATTTCATATCGGAGACGGCGATACGTAATACCCGCTATGAAAAGAGTGTGTGAGACAGTAATACGTAACGCTCGTTATACTTGGAGATGTATGTGTCATATCGAGGACGGCGATACCTAACGTTCGCTATGATTGAAGTGTTTAAGTTATTACAGGGACGGCAATACTTAACACCCGTATGACTAGTATGAATGTGAGGGTAAGCAAGGATGGTGGTAGAGTCCCGCCTGCGATTCCCGCCTATAGTGTCAAATGATGGTTTTATGTATTTTATTTTCTGAAAAAATGGTAGTGGTTTTTAATATATTTATTTATTATAAAAAGATGATTTTAAGTTTCATGCATATGGTGTCTTGTTCATGTTTTCTGTTGTTGCATGATGTATTTATATTATCTTATGGTTTGTTTAGGATTTTACTCACCTACGATGCCATTTTTGGCGTCGTAGTTTTTGGATGCAAAAGTCGAGAAGGCTGAACCTGAGGAGGCGGCTCCGCTATTGAGTAATTTGTTATCTTGGAAATTTTTTTTTCCCTTTTCATAAATATGTTTCTATAATTTGTTTTTCAGATGACTGTATTAAATCTCCTATTGGAGAATTTGTATTAGAATGGTTTGTAAAATAATTCTAAAAAATTTTAGTACTTAGATATTGACTTCAATTATCCGCTGCTTTTATTTATGCATGCCACGTGTTCACACACTTAGCACTTGACATTGAGGGTGTGTGATCCGTGTTGTCATAATCCCGATGCCTTGATTCTCGTATTTCCGTATATGAAAATTTGGGGACGTCACAAATCACAAGTCATGTGTATTGGGAGAATGAATTTAAAATATGTCAACAAGCCAAAAAGAAATTCAACCCATACTTTAAAAGTCCAAAATGCCCTTGTATGTTCAAGAAAGTTTAACATCAGTGTCTTCACAATGACTAGAGTAAATGCAGTAACAAGTGGAAACACAAACGTGTCTAGATACACCAACTGTGGACATTGGTGTGGCTCGGATTTTTACTAAGAAAACAAGGCACTACCAACATGTAAATGGGTGATGTAATGGAATATATATATATATACACACACATATAATATATATATATACCTTGCACTTTGAGCAACCAATCCAAAAACTTCTAATGGCTTGCTAAGCCTCGAATCTTCTGACAGAGGCATAATATTTAGGTAAAAAATACTTCCAAACTAACAGCAAGTAGAGAGTATCTTAACCAGTAAGCAGAGAGTATCTCAACTAGTGTAAATGTTGTTAGCTACTTTTTTATTACTCTATATCAGCAGCATTACTCAAAAAAGAGTTATTATATTCCCTCTCAATACTTTCATTTGGCATTCGTATATAAACATAGTTGATCTTGTAAATAACCAATCATAAACATCATTTTCTTCTCTTCATATATATATTTTTGATAAGTAGCTTGCACTTATATTAAAATCATTTCACAATCGTATAATCATTTGCATAAAAAGAAAAACATCACTCAATGTAAGATCAACAAATCATGATCAGTCCTTAATAAAAGAATTCGAGGTCAAACTAAATTGACACGACACTCAAGACAAGTCTAATTAGTTCATACCTCTTAATAACAAGGAATGATTTTTCAGGGACAGGTGCTCCCTTCATTGAGACCACCTTTCTATCATCAAACACTTTGCCTACACCTCAAATGTGCTAGAGAGAGAAAAAGGTCCAAAAATATATCAAAAGACTGTAAGCAAACTTCTCATATCAAGTATGCATGGCTCCTCTTAACAGTGCTACTTCACTTCTGTAGAAAATATTTTATTAAGAAAAAGAAGAGACAAAGAACTTACAATTGCTTTTATCCTGTCAACATGTGAAACTTAGGAAGTTGTAAGTACTAAACCTCATCCAGAATAGAACTTTCACACAAAGCAAAAACAATACCAATAACAATAACGATAAGAATAACAAATAACAATAATAAAAGAAGGTAAGAAAGGCCAAAAAAGAAATGAAATTCAAGGAAGCAGAAAAATGAAACCAAGCTTTGGTATTATTTAAAAAATATTGGAAGGCACATATATGTAAAAACACATAAATGTTCAAGCAGAGTATATAGACTTCCAGAATATACAACCTTTGGTGGATTTGAAGCAATATGCAGGATATATCCTGCAACTTGCTTCAAAAAACACATATATGGTACTGTCAATAAAAGTTGATACAAACTAAGACTTGATAGCTAGTTTTGCCATTGATATGTTACTTTCAAATCACACATATATGTTACTGTCAATATGTTAGGATCATATAGCCTTTATAAAAATAAAACAATAAAAAAAAAATACTAATATCAGATAGATCTATAAGTGATAGTGAAAAGACAAAAATTACAGTTTATTGAACAAAAACAATGAGAGAAATCATTCTACCTCTCGGTTTGGCCCAAAAGAAACTCAAGTTGCTTATCAAGTGCTTTTCTCTTATTCTTGTCAAGCTTCATCTGAAGCTTGTAAAGCACCTGGAATTACAAGTGTAAGAACAAGATTTGTTCTCATAACTAAGACTTACTTTTACCACATATAATTTGTTGATAAGAACTAAGACTCACTTGATAGCTAGTTTGTTTTTCAAACATGAATTAATGGTTGCTCATGCATTGAAAATGAAATGATATGATCTTCAGAAACAATGATCTGTGCATACCTTTGTTTGGAAGGCATTGAAAATTAAAAAGGATGTGCAAATACAAATATAAATACATAACCATAGCAAGGCATAAAGTAACCAATCATTTAGACTATAGTAGAACCATTGCAAGGTAGAAACTCAAAAGTAACAAATCCTCTGGAAAAAGAGAGAGAATAGAATTTATAGTTCATTGGGAAGTATACTACCGATGATAAACATGTTGGGATGGCTAGACTTTCATCCTGTTGCTGCTTTAACGATTCTAATAAGATGAATAAGATATATAAAATTCCATTACATGAGAAATTTCTCAATGATGCATAAAGTATATATTCCAAAAACAAATTCATGATCAGGGCTGCTTTCTACCTAAAATGTGTATATGGCCAAAAGAAACTATATCTAAAGTATCTTTTTTCCTTAAAAAGATACTTTAGCTTAAACTTCTTTTTTTTCCCCTTTAGTTTAAACTTGGTGGATATTTTAGTTTGAGAAACAAATAATGAATTAGACACGCCATGCTCATACAAACCAATGTCCTTCTCATTGCATAACAGGAAGGCATCAATTAACTATAAATAGAAATTAATACTTACTAAGAAATTACATAAAACCAATAGGCAAATAGATGTATGAGAAAACAAATGCCCTCTTAACATCTTCTTTTATCACTCACTCTTCATCAAACTTTAGCCTAAAGAAAACAAATCACAGATTATTAATAAATAAAGGTATGAGAAAAACTTCCTAATATTGATTAAATTAGATAGACACAACAGAAAATAAAAGCTACTTGATTATATGCACAGGAAACCAAATCAAAAGCTTTACAACGTGAGAAAAATCAAACCAAACCTATAAATGCAAACAACATGAGAAGAAAATTAGCATGCAAGGAGCAGAACATAACAGGGCAAAGTACAAACCCAAATAGAGGCGACATATGATACTTGAGCATTCCTAACAACTAATTAACCTAACTAAACAAGATTAACAAATCGAATCAAGGAATTGAAGCTAGAGTACAGGACTTACCCCAAAATCCACTAAATCCGAAGCTAAGGTTATAGGATGAGAGAAACGAACAGATAGAGGAAAAGAGAAAAGGGTTTTCAGAAAAAATCAAAGCTAGGGTTAGAGGAAAAATATCAATTTCATATTCTGAAACCAAAAAGGTGAGGATATTTTCATCGTTGATGGCTGGCTTTACCGTACAATCCCCACTCGAAGGGCCTAGCTTCTATGGATTTTCAAAACATTGGATGATGCTGCTAGGGCTGGATTTCTGTGGATGAGGGAAGCAGTGTAGAGATAGAAATGTGGTTGATTCATTTTTCGGTAGCCGGAAATTGACAAAGAAGAAAAAAAATGGGGATTTCAATTTTTTGGAGTGAGCTGAAGCAGTGTGTCGAAGGGGCAAAGTTTTTTTTTTTGTTTGGTGTTTTGATATAGAGCTGTGATTGGTAGCCCCAATTGTCTGGGGGCAGCCAGGACAGTCCAAATATATAAACAGTATTCATTGTTCCAGCAGCCTCCAAACAGTGGAGCTGCCAAAATTTTCCGTTTGATATAAGCATGTACATGTACTACAATCCGATATTATGAACTTTAAATTTATACTATAATAGCATTTCAATTATTGCGGTACTTGTTTTTGTCGTAATATGTCATGAAATCGATGCAAAAGGATTAATTCAAAGCACCTACCAGCCGAAAAGACATTTTAGCGTAAAACTATCCTTCTAATTCAATAAAGCCGCATTTATCAGTCTTTTGCAACAGCAAAAGTTTTGCCTCAAACGAGGTTTTTTCTTCTTGTGAATTTCATCGATTATTTTTATTAATGTTTTCCTTTTTGAGTTCTGCTAGAGCCGTAGAGAAAATGTACCAAAAATTTCTAGAGGTTGTGTACAACATTTTCTTCTTGTTTTTTAAACATTCCTTCAAACCCCTGAAAAGTTTTTACAAAATTTATAAATTCATTAAACGCTTTCTTAACCCTACTTTAAAAAAAAAAAAAAAAACAAGTGAAAAGGTAATTCGGTACAAAATTTTGGTGGGAATTTTCTGTGGAAGTAGTGTTTTCCTTTTTTGGTTATTAACATAACTGTCCCTAGCTAGCTAATTAAGTTTTGCACGTACACATATATTTGCCAATTTCATGACCCTTCGATCGGTTTGTGAATTTCTTTCAATAATTAAGAACCATCTTAGCTGATTATCATATTCCCTCGACCTCTTTCTTGCCAGATCTTCAGTTTTTTTTTTTCACTTTTTTTTTCTTTTATATCTTGAACTATGATTCGTATTATAGTAGATCATGCGGGCAACGCAATCTAATACAAAAGGAATTTGTACTTCCATTTATAGTTTCATTATAATACACAACATTTTTAAATTCATACAAGCTATGGCCATAAGAATGACCTTATTTTTAATTAGGGATAATTACATTTAACACAGCATAGCCATTGGCCTTATTGTTGATGTTACAACTAGCACCTTCTACGTTATATATAATTGTAACAGAATATAGGTATATCGGATACCATTGGCCTTAATATTGATAATACAAGCACACACAATAAAATAGAAAACTCAAACAAGATCAAAAGGAAAGTTAGTTAGAAAAATAGAAAATAAAATTTCCAGAAAAGAGAGCTAGCATATACATTAATTGCATGCGAACAGTCCTAGAAAACTCAAACAATATGTCATCGAATTTAGCAACTTATATCTAGTCATGATGATAAAAGCTTCTGGTATGTACGTAATATATACTAAAAAAATGAAGGAATGATCCATATCTGTTCATTAATTTATTCATCTCAATTACATAGCATTAACATATCGTATCTATCCATTCATTTACATAGCATTAACATATACATATCTGGTGGCTTTTAAACCCATCATGTATGTTAGTCAAACTCAAAAACTGCATTCATGCATCAGCACCAACTCCGAAATCGACCACTTCAGTTTTGATTTTCTGCTTCGGGTTTGGAAAATTCTAAATGCATATTAATTAATATATAATTAGGATTAAGATAAGTAGGATGCATGCGATGTTGAATTCATGCAGCTAATTAGTTAATTACCGGCTTTCGAAAGAGTCCAGTTGTCATCGTCGTCGTCCACATGCCATGCAACGTAACCGCCCAATTTAGTTTCACCAAGTATTGCGTCTTTAACCTTTTTGGGGATGATTTGTTCATCATCAAAGCCCAACCAAGCTGTACTGTTCTTTTTTTCCATCTCGAAGATGATGTAGCTAGCAAGATAGGCGTAATCATCAGTCGGAATGATATATTTTCGGATGTTTCTGTAGGATATGGGATCTGTAGTAGGTGCTGGATGAGCCGGTGCAAAGAATCCACTGCTTTCGGGTTGTCTAGAATCCATTCATAGCCATGAAATGGAAGGCTGAGGACGAGTTTTTGGGCCGGAGCTTTGTTACAATTAATCCACTTTTGAATGCCATGTCGTCCGCTCTTCGGCTCTTCACTTTTTCTAGTATTCTACCCATGAACCGGTCCTGTCAGCTTGGGTGAGTTGGTGGGAGAATAGAAGTCAACGGCCAGTACGTTGATCCAGTCCAAGTGTTTTGAAATGTCGGGATATTTGAATTCACCTTTACTGTCAGATCTGACCGGGTGGTGAAACACCGCTACAGTTAGTAGCAACTGATCCTTCACGGCAGTACGCCAATCACTCAGGAGTGAACTCGAGATCATCAGCTTTGGTACAGCCAGCAGAGATCAAGGCCATCGAAAACACTCGTGGCTAGTTTTATGGAGGTCTGTATGAAATTTTGACGCTTATCTTCATCTACCACCATTTGAGAAATGGCAGAGTCTTCAACTCCACCGATGGATAAAAGAGTTTTCACTTGAGGATTTCGTTCTTTAACGGTTTTGGAGAATTCTCGGAATTGATCCGTGTATAGTTTAGGAAATGTGACCTCGCCATCATTAACGTTGACCTCGGCAAAGCCAGCATAAAGATGTGTGAAGATTTCAGAAGGTATATCTGCTACCTTCCGGCTGTCTTTCCCGAAAAACCAGTATCCGGCTTTCACAAGGCCGTCAACGCCAGCACTGGAAGCCATTCGATCGAGGGAAAGGCGAAGCAGACGTGATTACGATTTTTTATTTTTTTGGCCTGTGGTAGTACGAGTAGCGGTGGTTGCTAGCCATGTATGTGTGCGTATTTATAGTCTTCTCAAATTAACCCACGTAGAAACAAGGCATATTAATTTCAAAAATGATAAAATACCAACTTATTTGTAACTTTTATATAATCACTTAATAAATCAAAACTCCTAGTTACTGCCGATATTTATTGATGGTTCACAAGTCGGTTTGCCCCAGCCAAAATTCAACCCCTTATTAAAATACAACAAAAATATTTAAAAAGTACATTAATAAATATAATAAAATAAAAAATATAATTAAAAAAATAAAATGCAAAAACACAATAGAAAATAAAAATACAATAAAAAACATAATAAAAAAATAAAATAAAGATTAATTTAAAAGTATATTCGGCCTCAACCCAGATGCCGGTGACTCCGGCAATGTCGCCCATCACTGCTGAAGTCGCCTACGTCTATTTTTCAAGGGAATCGAACCGTCCGACCTCCAAGCATTATCGATCATGAAAAATATGGATGTACTGACGTCAAGTCATGCTTTCGTGGATGTGAAGGAATTTTAGAGCAATTCTATCCAATTTCTCAATTTTTACATATTATTATTTTTTAATTTTTTTAATTTTCTAATAATTTTTATTTTGAATTTTTTCTTTTAAAACTAATTTAATTTTTTTTATTCATTATTTTTATAATATTTGATAAAAAATAAAATAAAATAATAAAATATATAAAAATTATATAAATAATAAGAAATCGTATAAGTTTTTCATATATGTATTATATACACACCCCAATCTCCTAAAACAAAACATTCTACCCTACTTCAATCTCATCTTATTTTTTTCTTACTCATGTATATATGGCTGATGTGTCATCTCATAATTGATCTTGAATCTAAAATTATTGATTCATTTTTAAATTTATTGTTTTGGATATGTGAGAAGGTTTATAAATTGATATGAAAGTCGAATAAAATATTATTAAATTTTAATTTAATTTTACTCATCTATTTATTTTATTTTGTATATTAAAATTTAAAAGTCATTATTACTTTTCTAAGAGCATCCTAATTGGATTAGGTATTTCTATCCTTCAAAAAATATAATTTTACACATATATCAAAAATATTTTGTTAAATTTTTATAAAAAGTAGAGAGAAGAAAATATAAAAATATAATAAAAATGCTATTTATTTGAAGGATCCTTCAAAAGTGAGTAATAATCTTTTAAATTTGAAGGATGGACCCTCAATTTTGAAGGATCCTTCAAAATGAATAGTATTTTTATTATATTTTTATACTTTCTTCTTTTTACTTTTTGAAGAAATAGGATAAATTTTTTTTTTATGTGTGCAAAATTATACTTTTTAAAAGATAAAAATGTCTAATCCAATGACACTACAACATTTCTTGCCTATTGCTACAATTTTTTTATCCAGCGGATCAAAAGTTGCCAATATTATTGATATTTATCTACAATATTTAAGTCCCCGGTTTTGATGTGCAAATGTTGTAAATAGTATCTATTATAATAGGCAACAACACAAGGCAGCAAGTACTTTTCTAAAAATTAGTCATTTGCGGCAATATTCCCGACTATTATGACAGAACACGGGTGTCACAATAGGTTCTAAAGCCTTGTTATTGAGTTGGGCTTTTTGTGACAAGAAGTTTTTGTCGTAACATGCCCCTTATATAAATAGTAGCGTTTTGCCTGACAGGGTATTTTTCCCTCTTCGTGCGTTTCCCAGTCGGCCAGTAACCTTTATCGCCCGAAACCTTGTTCCCCAATTTCTGCCCCTCCTCCCATCGATCGATCCATCATCGCGAGCTGCCACCATAAGTTTGAGGCTACCACGAACAACGATTTTGTACTCAAACCATTTGCGTGTAGGTTTTTGCCCACCGAAAGTGGCGATTGGGGTTTCTGGAGCAGTGGAATGTTAGGGCATTTATCGCTATTCCTAGCCGTCGACCCTCGGTGCTCTAATAAAAGGGATTTCCTCCTCCTTCAGCATTTATCAACCACTAGTAGTACGAGGAAGTGATCCGGTCAAGTATACTTTTGCAATCATTTTCTCCATTCTTGCCCCTGTTTTGCCTTCTTCCCCTATTTGTCTCAGTATTGTTGCTGGGGGATACGAAGTAGGGTTTTGATTGATGGGTTTACGCTTTGCCACAATAAAATGCATATGCATTTTTTATGCTTTCATACCTCTCTGCAAGCCATTTACACTTTAATAGAGTTTTGTTTTTGAAAGGAATTAATAGATTCAAATCATCCCATTAATCAGTCAATACATCTTAACTATGAAGAAGTTTTTCAAACTATGGCTTCTGATAGATCTTCCAATATTGCTGTCCATTTCAAAAGTTGTTGAGATAGTAAATTAATAATGGTACTTGTCGCAATTCCCCCATTAAATTTGCAATAATACACAACCAGTGCATGGGATTTGCAGTGAATCTAGCCAATGTGATCTTGTGATCAAATTGTCCCTATAGTTTGGAACATGGATAATCTTACTTTATCATATTCAGCCTCTTCATGCATCGTATCTGTTTTTGATGATATATGTAATTAGGTTACGGATTCAATAATTTCATGGCAAATTTTCATCTAGGTTCACAATTATTTTGTCCAATGTGGTTTTATTTTTCTTTTTTAATAATTACTATTATATGCAACCGGGATAGGAACAAGTTTCACACTGAGGTTTAAGTTTTTGATGAGCTCAGTTCAAATATAGAGAGCTTTATTAGGTAAACATATGCTTTTATCACTAACTAGGGTTATTACGTTGTATAACAAGTCTGATAGAAAATGTAAATTACTATATAGAGATTCATATGAGGCAAGTATTCTAAAACCGTGATACCCACTCAAACAAAATGTGATTTGTGCTCAATTGGGTTTTTTCATGGGATTTTCACAAGGCTTAATGCTTGCAGTAAATTTGCCTAAAGAAAAATTGCCCAGCTTTTTTTCCACTTCCTTTCAACTGCACTCTCACTTGCAGTCCTCTTCTCAGCCCAATACATTTCATCTTTGCTACCCATTACAACTAGTAATGCTGCACTTGCTGACTTCAGTGGCTTGGTTGATCCTCATTATTATTTTCTGGTTCCCAATTCAATCCATATTTTCTAATCCTGACTAGCAACAAGATTCCTAACGATGAAGTACTTGACAATACAGCAAGGGGATGCTTTCTAGTTTCATAGGCTGATATGATCATAGGGCCAGGAATTCTCATAAATGCAATACTTGAGGTATATCAAAGGAAGGATAAAATTTATATTAAGATGAAATTCTCCCTAACATCTTATCTTCAACTTGTTAATATTTTGTGTTCAGATTAATCTGAATCTTCTTTTACATTCCTTTTTCCTTTATGCTCTTTGCTTTTTTATGTCTCATAACCTGTTATTTCGCGTTGGGGCCATAGAATTATCACCCTCTTGCTATTATAATGCATGAGCATAGTAAAATTGGAAGTTTTACCATCGTTGATGGTTAATCACTTCACTTCGACCTCTTGCCTTTTTTTTTTTTCTTTTCATATGGTCAAGAACTCGAATACATGCTCCCAACAAAGACTTCAGATATGTTATATGGATATTTATGAACTCAGAGCATTTGAAAATATTAGCCAACATATTTTGCTATCTTCTCACTCAAATATCATGAAACTTTAACCAGACCCAAATTCCAGTGCGTGTAAGTGCAAACCTAGCAGATTAGTCCTTCAAGTGGCTGATCAGTGTGACGTCGCATGGTTCTTGTGACATATGATTGGCTTATATGCTTGTAGGAGAGGCACATCCCAATGTTTAATTGTGGGGCTTAACTTCCGCAGTTTGCTGCAAACTGAGATTATATTTTCCATTTACGTTAAATCTTTGCATATAAATAAGCAATTTTATTGATTGATCCTGTTCTGATTGACCCTTCAACCATATTAGCACATCAAAGCTTTGGACTAACGAACAACGTGGCCGACCTTGATGGAGATGGTTGGGATAAAGGGCTGGGAAGTAACGATGTAGATCATTCCATGGGTGGGGGCAGTGAGGAAGACAGCTTCGAGGTTGACAATGATACAACATCAAATTCATCGTGTTGAGTTGGCATGAATCCGGGGAACAATAATGGTAAATTATTTATTTTCCTTTGTTTTTTGTTTTAGACTTAATTTTTAATGTACATACTACATAACTGTCTAATTTAATGGGCATGTTTACAATCAGTTTGGGTCTTAGCATTATCTGGCATAATATCAATGTGATTATGCTCAGCCATCATCAATTGGATCTCAACATCATCAGGTCAATCAGGTTGTATTCTTCACTATAAATTTGCAATGGCATGATTTCGTGTTGTGCTTCGTTTAATTTTATTCTTAATAGAAATATGCTTGCATATGCCAATCTGACTAATCAGTTGGGTAATGGGCTAAATGTTGAATGACTGTCTGTTTTCATGCTCAGCCACCGAACTGCCTTGTGGATGTCCATCAAGAGACACACAAAGGTTGCTAGGTAGGGATATGAAGCCGGTATGCGTATCATTTTTTATTTTACTAAATTTCTTCAATATATGTAGTCAAATACGTCATAACCATACATATATTGCAGGTGAAGGGGAATTCAGTAATGCGGTATAGATTTTTATTCATACTAAAATATCTATGTAGGCATGTTATTTCCCCATACGGAATTAACTGTTACGATATATGCATAGATATACATAATACACTGACATGTTTTGGTCTTATATGCAGTTGATTGGGGTTGTGGCAGCCAATTAAATTGGAATGTATGTGCTGGAGTGAAATGCAGACAAAAAAAACCCACCGTGTGAATGTCAACAGTACTGTTGTGGGTAGCCTACAGTTAGCACATGCATGGACTTAAGCCTTGCAAAGTACTTATATTATTCACTTAGGGGATGTTTGGACATAGAGTTGGGATATGAAACTTTTTAAATTTTTCATAATTTTAGTTTCCAATATTCTTTAAACACAAAATTAAATAGAGTAGTAAATGAAATATAAGCCTATCATTATTCTTTCTCATATATGATTTTGCTCTAAATGGGAATACTGATAAGACGATTGAAGCAACATAGATCAAGCAGGTTTTTGTCATTAGTGGAATCGCAAAATGCCAATTACTTCCATTCATTCTTCAATTTATTCAAAGTCATTTTCTTGAATCTCAAGGATGCTTCATGGACCTGAGAGAGATAAGGACGAAAATATGCTGTTGCCTTCAGGAGAGAGAGGGATGAAAATCACTGAGGAGAGGAGGGCGCGGAGAAAGAGAGCAACAAAGAAGGTCTATTAAGCTACAATATATTTTATTTTTATGAGGTTTCAGACTACGTGTATTTTTACGTATTATTTTATTCTTATTATTGATTATTTTAATTTATTTTTAATAATATTATCGGTTGTATTTTATTTATTTAAAATAATTGTTTGAACTATTAATTAGTTCATATTAGTTTTATGTTGTTTTCTTTATTAATTTTAATGTGAGGTAATTATTTTTAATTATTTGAATTAAATTCTTTTTTTTTTATTCTATGACTTTAATTGATGTGCTTTGTTTATATAAATTATTATTTTGTAATTAAATTGCACTTTGGTTTAATTTATTGTATTTGTGAGGCTTTAAATATTTTATATTATTGATTTTGAATTGTAGCATTTTTAGTTGGCTTTTATTTATTTTATTGTGCTTTTTTTTGTAGTTAGGTTTTATTTCTTTTTCTCTTTTTTCTTCTTTTCTTTTCTTTTCTTTTCTTTCTTTTTCTTCTTATTTTCTTTCCCTTTTTCCCCCAGCCCCGTGCGACACCAGGTTCTAGCCTACCCTGTGTCCCTTTTGATTCTCAGCCCCAGCGGCGCCACCGTTAGTCGCCAACCCTCACCGCCCATTTCGCCGACCTCCCCACCCTCCGGCGAGCTCCCTTGCACCGGTGGTGCACTTCACGGCGACTCTCACGCCGTGCGTGAACCACATTCCCGAAATGGGTTTCTTGCCCTTCCAAGCCACGCCGCTGCCACCCATGGCGCCGGCAACTTACCAGCACCCTTCCCCTTCACCGGCAAGCATAACCCACTACCTGTGAGCCCCCATCTCTTTCTCTTCCTTCCACCTGAAATGGGTGCGAAATCCACGGGTTTCACCTTGTGCCGCCACCGTTCGCCACCTTCCGGCGTCACCTCAACCACCATAACGTTCCCCCACCCCAGCTGACCACCTCAAAACTCAGTTTCCTCATACACGGCTCCACCTTCTTTGTACAACCCCAAATCTGAAAATGAGTTTTCACCCATTTTGAGCTCGATCCGCCACCTTCCGGTGGTTGCACCGCTACACCATCACCTTCTTGAGATTCTCCACCCTTCATTGAGTATTTCCTTAAATTTTGGTGTCAAACTGAGCATTCTAGCCCAATGTACAAAGTGACTCGCTGTGAACACTGTGGATCGACGTTTACTCAATGATCTGGTTTTTACTCGTTGTAAGTATTTTTCAAATGAATTTTAAGATTTAAATATATTTTTTCATCGACGAATATTGTATTTGTTTGACGTTGAGATTTATTGGTTGATATTGAAATTTATTAATTGTTGGTTATTTTGTGTGTTGTGGAATACATTGCATAATGCACAATTGTTGTGTATACTTGGTATTTGGATTTTAATGTCAGCCGTGATTTTCGGATTTATGGATTTTAATGGTTTTTGACTGAGTCATAACGGGAACTGTGATACGTAACGTTTGTTATGATCAGTGGGTGTGAATGACATAACGGGAACGGTGATACGTAACGCCCGTTATGGTCATTGTGTGTGTATTTCATAATAGGGACGAAAATATGTAATGCCCGCTATGAAATGTGTGCAAAGTCATAATGGGGACGGCAATATGTAACACCCATTATGCTTGATAGTGTGTGGATGACATAACGGGAACGGTGATACGTAAAGCTCATTATGATCATTGGGTGTGAATTTCATATCGGGGATGGTGATACGTAACGTCCGCTATGAAATGAGTGTGTATGAGTCATAATGGAGACGGCAATACGTAACACCCATTATGATTGGTGTTGTGTGTATATCATATCGAGGACAGCGATACGTAACACCCATTATGATTGAATTTACGGATATCTTTTTCTGGGAAATGATGGATGATTTTATTGAAATTTTATCGTGGACCAAAATAAAATTTTGGTGTGTGTTATTTTATTTATTTTGAGAAAGATGATTTTAAATTTCATGCATACGGTATCATATTCATGAGTAATGTTATTATTATTGCATGAGTATATTTTATATCTTGTGGTTTGTTAGGATTGTACTTACCTGCAATGCCATTTCTGGTGTCGTAGTTTTTGGATGCAGTGTTTTGTGGAGGCTGAGCATGAGGAGACGACTCCGCTGTTGAAGTATTCATATTATAATTTGTTATATTGGAAAAATTATTTTCTCCTTTTTATAAATATGTATTTGTATAATTTGTATTTCGGATGATTGTATTAAATCTACTATTGGAGAATTTGTGTTAAAATAGTTTGAAAAATAATTCTAAAATTCTAGTACTTAGACATTGATTTTAATTATCCGCTATTTTTAATTTTGCATGCCACATATTCACACACTTAGCACTTGACGTTGGGAGTGCGTGACCCGTATTGTCATCATCCCGACACCTTGATTCCTGTTTTTGTGTACGTGGGAGTTGGGGCGTCACAGGTGGTATCAGAGAAGTTTGACTCTGGGTAAATCCATAAATTACTTAGGGACAGTACTAGAAAAGTTTGTTGTTTGATATTTGTTTGTTTGATTGTTTGGTTATTTTATTTTATTTTATTATTATATTTATTCTCTATGTTTTTCCTACTAACTTATATTGTAAGATTTTCGATATTTATTTCGTTGTGTGCTTTTTGTTCTTATATGCATTTTATTTATTATTTATTTTTAGAGTTATCTTAGTTCTGATTGGTTTATTTGTTTTGCTTTAATTCATTTTAATATTTATCCAATAATGTAATTGGGTAGTAGTTAAGATTTTAGTTAATTGATTTTTATTATTTGATTTTATTTAGTTGAGTTGTTGAGCATTTATTTATTTCTGGATATGCCTTTGTTTTGTTTAAATTGAGATTTGAGTCTTTCGGATTAGATTATTATTTTATATCATTCTTTTTATTGAATTCTATATTTAAAATAATTATATTATGGAATTCCTTATTTTGAAGTTATTAGTTTGTTGTGGGTTATTTTGTTTTATTAAGCTTTTATGCATTTATCATATATATTTGGTTTTATTTTATTTTCAGTTCATAAGTTTCTACAAGATGGTTTTAGATTTTGTTTATTATCTTTTTCTTTTAATTATGGCTTTTGTCTTTTAAATATTTATGAAGCTTTGAGATTCATTAAGATAAAAATTTAAAAGAAATCGCTACTATGTTTTTCTTTTAGAGACATGCTTAGAGGTAAGCTTTTAAATTTATTATCTTTTTACCTTTTCGCTTGTTTTATTTTAAAAGTTTACTTATTTATTTTGACGAGTGGATTTGTTCCAGCGACTTGTTAGAATTTATTCATTAATTAATTAATTTATTTCACTTTGGTTCAATTCTTTTACAAGGTTTTAAATCCTAGAGATTTTCACTATAAACTTGTTAGAGTTGGACTGGAGGAGGATTTCAAAATTTTAATTGTCATTTTATTTCTCCGTTATTCTTTTAACTCAATCTCCTTATTTTATTTAATAAAAGTTTTTGGTTATTTTCTATTTACCAGGAGAGGTGGACTTGTTTTCTTGAACGGCTGGCTTTTATTTATTTGTTTATTAGATCTTTTCACTAGTTTTGTTTATATATAAGATTTATGTGAATTACTCAAGTTTTATTTAGTGATTGGGTATATTACTATATCTTTGTAAGATGGATTTGTTTTGATAAATCGTTGGTATTTACATGATTGTATTTCTATATTGATATTTTATATACTAATTATGTATATTATCTAGGTCTCACTGAGTATTTGCGTTTTTAATTTCTAATTTGATTTATGGGAGGTTCTTAGGATTGTATTCTAGATGGACTCTTCTTGTGAGTATGAAATTCTTAGCCATTGATATATCGTTATGGAATCTGTTTTAGAAATGCTTATGATAGTAGGCGATCAATTATTTCCTTGGTGAAGTTTTGATTTTGTTTATAGATGCTTAGAGATTGTTGTCTAATATTTGTGTGTGTAAATTTTGGAGAGTACTTGTCTTTAATTTGTACTTGACTTGATGGAAGTTGTTTTGTTAAGTGATAGAGGTTGATTTGATGCGATGGTATTAAATTCAAGAGATCTAAACTATAGGCTTTTGGACAAATTAATTAGGGTGAGTAATTTAACCTTGATATTTGATGAATTTAATGATTGCCTTTACCGAGGTATTTTAAGGAATTAGTTGTGAATTGAGGTCGCATAGGAATTTAAATATTTGAAGTCATCCCATCTCATAGGTATTGAAGGTCTTGTTGGGAGAATTTTGTGTATCTTGGTTATCTTGCTAATTAATTTGAATAGAGTGATAATATTTTTATGTAATATACGTTGGAGTTTAGATATCCACCGTAGTAGTATAATCATAATTATGAGATATTAAACTTTAGGATTTGGAAGGTAGTATATGATTTCTTGTTAATAGGTGTTGAGCCATTTTCCACTCAATGGTGATAATTTATGAGAACTTAATTTTATACATACAGCGAGTTATTAGAATGCCCGCAGAAGCGTGATATCTTGTAATATAATTGGAAGTTAAAGTCTTGTATTGATTTTGAGAAACTAGTAGTGACTTGAAATTTGGGATGATACTTGTGAGTGGAAATTTATCTTTTGGTTGAGTAAATTATGTTTGTTGATGGTTATTTATTGATGGTTAAGTTGGGAAGATAAACTTGGGAGTTATTTGAGAGTGGTACAAATTGTTGTATAGAGTTAGTGAACATTAGGATTTTGGAAGATTGTACTAAAGTCCTTGTACAAATGGAGATTTCAGACTACTTTACTAACTTAGGAGTCCTAGAGATAGAATATTATTTGGAAACTATACGATTATGATGGAATAACATTTATTTTTGTTTGAGGAAAATAAGTGATTGTGCAAATGTTTGGAGTGAGTATCGAGTTATGTGGTAGGTGAGTTATTGGAGTTTCTATTAGGTGCAGCCGAGCAAATTTCGAGGACGAAATTTATTTTAAGGGAGGGAGAATGTGAGATCCCAGACTACGTGTATTTTTACATATTGTTTTATTCTTACTGTTGATTATTTTAATTTATTTTTAATAATATTATCGGTTGTATCTTATTTGTTTAAAATAATTGTTTGAGCTATTAAGTAGTTAATATTAATTTTACGTTGTTTTCCTTATTAATTTTAATGTGAGGTAATTATTTTTAATTATTAAAATTAAATTCCTTTATTTTATTATATGATTTTAATTAATGTGCTTTATTAATATAAATTATTATTTTGTAATTAAATTGCGCTTTGGTTTAATTTATTGTATTTGTAAGGCTTTAAATATTTTATATTATTAATTTTAAATTGTAGCATTTTCAGTTGGCTTTTATTTATTTTATTGTGCTCTTTTTTTTTAGTTAGGTTTTATTTATTTTTCTCTTTTTTCTTCTTTTCTTTTCTTTTCTTTATTTTTCTTTATTTTTCTTCTTATTTTCTTCCCCTTTTTCCCCCCAACCCCGTGCGACACCAGGTTCCAGCCCCCTTATGTCCCATTCGGTCCTCAACCCCAGCGACACCACTGCCAGCCGCCAGCCCTCACTGCCCACGTTGCTGGCCTCCCCACACTCTGGCCAGCTCCCCTGCACCGGTGGTGTACTTCCCGGCGACTCACACGTCGTGCGTGAGCCACATATCCGAAATGAGTTTCTTGCCCTTACAAGCCACACCGTCGACACCCACGGCCACCCATGGCGCTGGCGACCTACCAGCACCATTCCTCTTCATCGGCGAGCATAACCCACTGCCAGCGAGCCCCCATCTCCTTCTCTTCCTTCCACCAAAATGGGTGTGAAGCCCACGGGTTTCACCTTGTGCCGCCGCCGTCCGCCACTTTCCGATGTCACCTCCACCACCTTAGCCGACCACCCCCTAACTCAATTTCCCCTTACACGGCCCCACCTTCCTTGTACAATCCCAAATCTGAAAATGGGTTTCCACCAATTTTGAACCCGATCCGCCACCTTCCGGTAGTTGCACTATCATACCATCACATTTTTGAGATTCCCCACCCTTCATTGAGTATTTCCCTAGATTTTGGTGTCAAACCAAACATTCTAACCCAACGTATAAAGTGACTCGCTGTGAACACTATAGATCGGCGTTTGCTCAATGATCTGGTTTTTACCCGCTGTAAGTATTTTCCAAACGAATTTTAAGATTTAAATATATTTTTGCATCGATAAGTATTGTATTTGTTCGATGTTGGGATTTATTGGTTGATGTTGAAATTTATTAATTGTTGATTATTTTGCGTGTTGTGGAATACATTGCATAATGCATGGTTGTTGTGTATACTTGGTACTTGGATTTTAATGTGAGCCGTGATTTTCAGATTTATGGATTTTAATAGTTTTTGACTGAGTCATAGCGTAGACAGCGATACGTAACGCCCGTTATGATCAGTAGGTGTGAATGACATAACGAGGACGGCGATACGTAACGCTCATTATGATTGATAGTGTGTAGATGACATAATGGGGACGGCAATACGTAACGCCCGTTATGGTCATTGGGTGTGTATTTCATATTGGGGACGGTGATACGTATTGCCCGCTATGAAATGAGTGTGTATGAATCATAATGGGGACGGCGATACGTAACGCTCATTATGATTGGTTTTGTGTGTATATCATATCGGGGACGGCGATACATAACGCCCATTATGATTGGATTTATAGATATTTTTTCTGGAAAATGATAGATGATTTATTGGAATTTTATCATGGACCAAAATAGGATTTTGGCGTATGTTATTTTATTTATTTTGAGGAAGATGATTTTAAGTTTCATGCACACAATATCATGTTTATGAGTGATGTTGTTGTTGTTGCATGAGTATATTTTATATCTTGTGGTTTGTTTGGGTTGTACTTACCTGCAATGCCATTTCTGGCATCGTAATTTTTGGATGCAGTATTTTGTGGAGGCTGAGCCTGAGGAGACGACTCCGCTGTTGAGGTATTTATATTATAATTTGATATCTTGGAATTTTTTTTTCCTTTTTATAAATATGTATTTATATCATTTGTATTTCGGATGACTGTATTAAATCTCCAGTTAGAGAATTTGTGTTAAAATAGTCTGTAAAATATTTCTAAAAATTCTGGTATTTAGATATTGACTTCAATTATCCGCTACTTTTAATTATGCATGTCATGTATTCACACATTTAGCACTTGAGGTTAGGAGTGCGTGACCTGTGTTATCATCATCCCGACGCCTTGATTCCTATTTTTATGTACGTGAGAGTTGGGACAACACAATTTTTCCACTGTAATAAACCATGTGGCATAATGTCATTGGATAGTGAAAAGGCAGTGGTCTAACACCCTAAAATACCTAGAGGGGGGGTGAATAGGTGTAGTTCAATAACTATGACAATTTAAAAATAAAACAACACAATCAAACAATCAATGAAGTATAACAATAGAAATCACCACATGATTTTGGTCACGAAGGAAAACTCATTCGAAGAACCTCAAATCCACTATAGAAATTATAGTTTGTTACAACCAAATTATAAACATTTACAAACCCATTATAACAGCTAAACTTGGCTTGCAACACCACGAGTGACCCACTTGATCTCTACATGCATGTAGTATCGAAACTCCGACCTTTCTATAGCTTCTCACAAAAACGTTTTGATTTCTCCATCAAAGCAACTTGAAAAACTCTTCCAGCTTGATGAACATGTCCACTCCAATGGACTTGCCAAA
Organism: Platycarya strobilacea; assembly: GCA_036898215.1. Classification (NCBI taxonomy): domain Eukaryota; kingdom Viridiplantae; phylum Streptophyta; class Magnoliopsida; order Fagales; family Juglandaceae; genus Platycarya; species Platycarya strobilacea. Next base: position 2,876,938 of record CM072559.1, on the reverse strand, counting down.
TCTTTAATCTTGAATGTGTTGTGGTGAAGATATGTAATCCAAGAGAGAAACCTCTTTGAATGTAGGAATAAATTTCTCTCAAGGGTTCTTGAGGGAGGCTCTTTTGTTTTTGCTCTATTTTTCACCACATTGAGTAAATAACTTAATGATCATTTTATAGGCCTCCATCTGAAATGACGTTCAAACTCTAAAAAATCTGATCTGTCACGATTCTCGCTCGAGCGAAATGTCGAGAGAGGGTCGAGCGAAGTCTTTGCCTGGACTTCGCTCGAGCGACTTGTCGAGCGAGGGTCAAGCGAAGTCTCTACCTGAATTTCGCTCGAGCGACCTGTCGAGCGAAAGTCGAGCGAGATCACCTTGTGAGTCTTTGTTCATTCCTTTTTGATCCTCTTCATGTTAACTAACTCACACTATAGGCTACAACTCAATTATTCAGATTTTTCACAACAAAATGCCGAGCACACAATTTTACCTCAACAGATAGCTTAAATATACGAGCCCAAGCGGCAAGCATTTCTCTTTTTTATAAATGATCCCAAACCATTTTTGTCACATCAACTCAACATCAATGTTTGAAAGGTATAACAATAATTTTTAATTTTTATTGACATAAAATTTGTAAAAATATTATCACTAAAATCATACGAGAAATAATATATACAATCTAGTTACTTTTTTTTATTACTTTAAAAAAATAATATCGTTTGTCATTTAATGCTACCCACAGAACTTCAGCTGCATGATAATGATCTTATGGTTGCTGTAGAGTATTAAAAACTATTTAAATAGTTTTAAAATCTGTTTGGAAAAAAAAACTAGATTATTTGAGTGCAACATATTAAAGCACTTTTATAATATCAAATAAACTAAAACTATATTGAGGAAAATCATCATTTTAAAAGACTTGTCAACGGATAAAAATATTAATATACAATTTCAAATAATTACAAGTACTCATCAACATGCATGACCGTGTGAACTGAGAACGATACTTTGAAAATCCAAGTATTCGATCGTTGATAAGTCCAAAATATAATCCTTGTTTTTATTCTATCATGATCTCAATTATACTTACTCTATGATTAGCATTGATTTATGATGCATAGATATATCATAAATGATATTATAGACTTTTTGGACAAGAAATTAAGCCTTGACGTGCATCAAATGATCTCATATTATAAATTTTTGATATGGGACTACGCTCGTGAATTAGTTGTGTGAACAATATGATAGTGTACATGACTACAACATGCATATACTAGCGCTTTTTCCCGGGAGACTGCATTCTGGTCGGAGAAGTGTGATCCTGTGATGATCATGACAACATCATAACTATATAGCATTAATAAAAAACTCATAAAAGTACCAGCGGAAGCCCTAGAAAAATCCTTTGTCCCAAGATAGACTACCCATTCCACAAATGCTAATTGATTTTCTTGTAGTGATAGCTTGGATGAAACTTACAACTCATTGACGCATCACCATGACTGTGTGAATGATACTTCGAAAGTCCAAGTCGATTGTTGATAAGTCCAAATACTCCTTGTTCATATTGTAGACTTTTGCATATTATAAATTAATAATCATGTGGACAAGAAATTAAGCCGGCTTGCCATGCATAAAATTAAGCCGGCTTGTTAGGATATTGTATTAGAATACATCTAATCATATTATGACTTATTTTTACTATATTTATTATTGTATAAAATATATATGCTAATATAATATTCTAACTTAAATAAATTCCATATGTGTCAATGGTTCGACAGTAGTGCCACAAAGTGTGCATCACGTGAATGATGGACTGATGATCTGGATATCGACTTGAGTGTAAACAAGTTGAATTCAAACGAATAGTTAAGATTTATTCGTTGGACTCTAATAATTTGCACATTAAGAATTTAGATTTATTAACTGTTTTGGATTTTGAAGGTGTCGTTCACACAAGAGGTGTAATAAACAACAAAAATTACATAAGAAAAATATAAATCTAGATAAATGTTGAAGGGAATTTAAAAAACATGCTTTATCTTGAGAAAGAAATTGCGACTCTTTGCTTCATTTATTTAAGAGTAATATTCGACTCTTTGCTTCATTTATTGTTCAATATTTAATTTTTTTTTTATGTAAACCTCATTTAAAAAAAAAAATGTTAATTAAGAGACGCTTGTGTATTCATTTCACGATTTTAAATATTATATTAATTCTATTTCTTTAATGAGCCTTCTAGAATTAAGCATTGGAAGATTCTCGAGTCGGTTTCATATTTGCACAAATTATATAATTTTTATTGTTATTGTAAATGCATTGTTCTAAATTTTTTTTTATGCATTATATATATATACAAAAGAATTTCACAAAAAAATTTCATAAAGTATTGTGTCAAATTATATAATTTCACTTTTAATTTAAAAAAAATAGTGCATAGAGCTTGCATATCCAACGATTGTATCTAACATTATTTTTTACATAAATGTGTAAAAAAGTTGGTCTCCCTCAACATAATTATTGGTTTCACTGCTGAATCTATTAGATTAAGTAATTTTAGAGACGAAATTCAATTTTCGTCCTTAAGAACTTTTTGAGACGGGTTTTTTGAAATAAATTTGGGACGAAATTTTTTTGTCTCTAAAGACATTTTGGGACAAAAAACAGACTTTTTGAGACAAAATGATTTGTTTCAAAAAACCTATTCTCTTGTAGTGAGAGTTGGAGTTGGAATTGAATTTTTGTTTATTAGTATTTCTTGGTGACCGTAAGATATTGTATAAGATTACATTCGATAATATGACTTATTTTCTATTAAATTTATTATTGTACAAATCAATCAATATCAACTATAAAATATATGCTAACATTATGTTGTAAGTTAAATAAATTCCACACGTACCAACAATAATATTAATTATAGAGGTAATTCGAATAATCGGTCGTTATTGTTGCAACTTGTATTAATTTAGTGATTGACAGTGCCACAAAGTGTGCGACACGTGAATCGTGGCCGATTGATCTATGTATTGAGATAGCAACATTGGGAATAAGTTTGAATGTAAGCGAATAGTTAATAGTGTACTTATTCAATTAATTCTTATATTATTAATAAGAATTGAGTTCGAGTTTAACGTCAACTTAATTATATTTATATGTAGGAATTAGGAACAGCCATTTTCTTTATACAAGAGAGTACTTCAAGCTTGTTTATGAACTATTTATTTAATTTTGACGTATAGTAAATTCTTTGTATTGTATTTTCTAACTTTATCTATAATTGTAATGATTAATAAATTAATTGAGTAAATTAACTCGAGTTTGACAACATTGCTCATAATGGATGCAGTGATGCATGCATTGCATAAGTTGCAGGATGGAATATTGCGAAATATTAATAACCACTTTTATGAATTGTGAATTAATGCTAGTGATGTTGTCATGACTTCATACGCATTCACCATGTACATGAGCTGAAGCTGGGGAGGCCGACTAACGTCGTTCGTTGTCGTAGCGAATGTCGTTATGTATAACGATTTGAAATTGGTTAATTTTCTGTGTACATATAAATGTCATCACAAGTACTACACAAGTAGTCCCCTATCAAAAATTTATAATATGAGAGGTACTGTTGGATTAGTCCATTTCATGCACGTCAAGGCTTAATTTCTTGTCCACATGATTATTTATAATATGCAAAAGTCTACAATATCAAGAAGGAGCATATTTGGACTTATCAATTAACGATCGACTTGGAGTTTCGAAGTATTGTTCACACAGTCATGTTGATGTGTCGATGAGTTGTAAGTTTCATCCAAGCTATCTCGGGACCAGTACTACCCCTTATATATCGACTTGAGTGTAAACAAGTTGAATTCAATCTTTTTGAAAAAGAGTAGGCCGCATGCATGAATGATCCATGGCTGTTGTATTGATAGTTCGACAGGCCGGCCACAAAGTGTGCGTCACGTGAATGATGGCCCACTGATCTATGTATTGAGATAGCAAGACAGAGAATTACAAGTTTGAATTTAAGTGAATAGTTTATACTTATTCAATTAATTCTTATACCAATAAGAATTGAGTTCTAGTTTATCCATCGTCAACTTAATTATATCTTATATTTAGAAAGTAGTAACAACCATTTTCTTTATACAAGAGAGTACTTCGAGCTTGTTTATGAACTATATATTTAATGATTAATAAAGTAATTGAGAAAAACTCGAGTTTGATTAAACCAATCTTTGGTAGCCAACTTATTTAATTACAATCAGCTTAGATAACGGATAGTTCAAATACATTAGAAGTTATAAAATTAAACAGAAATTATGCTATTAAGAAATTTTAATCACAATTTGAATTTATACTTAATAATCATTTTTCATCAAAAACCAATAATAATATCATATAAGAATCAAGAGTATATTGGTTGTAAATGTATAAAACATGCAATTATTTCAACTCGATCAACAAACCAACTGCAAAGTGAGCAAGGCCAAAAACAGTCCAATTAATAGGCCTATTACTTGGTGCGGTTATGTCATACCTCCAACTGTACTAAGCAAAAGCTGTACTTTGTTTTTTCCCTTCCCCCTTTCAAAACAATTGAATAATAAAAATCTAAATATCTTATGTGTTTTGGTATCAGGTTGCAGATAATGACCGTTGTGCTGAAAGTGCAAGTTGATCAAGTTTATGTGATTTAATTTGTCTTAAACTGGCTAAAAATTCAATTGCTTAAGCTAGAGAGATGTAGCTGTGTTTGTTTATGTGCTTCCTTCGCTGCCATCTTAGAAAAGAGGATCCCTTTAGTCCTCAGCGTGGGAGCCTTACACATGATGAAGGCTCTGAAATTTCTTTCCAGTAACCCTCTCATGATGGAAGCTCTGAAATTTATTAGACTTCTGTATAACATAACTTGTGCTAATTTTTCTTGAACTACTTACTACATAATGCTTCCTATGGTCATCTAAAGATGGTATAATCTGCCATGATTTTCTGTTTATGTCCCAAAAGGTAAAAATATTCCATTCCTTTTCTCCATACCATATAAAGAATTGGGTCTGTTTTGTCCTCCCTCACCAGTGCATTCTAGGCATTAATTTGCCTACCGTTTAATTCAGATATGTAGCACTATTACGGCAAAACTTTCAGGTTATTACAACAATCCATAGGCCACCAAACTGACCAATGATAATAAGGGTTGATATAGGCATTAGTTCTGATTCCTCATAACCTTATCATTATTGATCTTTTAGGATTTTTACCAAGTTTACTTCTTTTTGGTAGAATGGTTTTCATATTGACAGAACACCTTGAATGAGATTGCATTAACTTTCAGGTAGTGAGTCACAGTTTAATCGTCCAAACATTTTTTTTTTTTTTGAATTTGTCGATGAAACTACCAAATGGTCTTTATTTCTAGCAAGATGTAAACTTTACTTGTGCTGTATTATATACACATTTGCCGAGTTTTCTCTATATCCTAATTTGTTTACTTGTGCTGTAAATGCCCTCTGTTTTATAAGCAATGATCAAGTGGGGCGGCCATAGATATCTGGATTAAGGTACTGGCTCTGTACTCATTGTCCATTATTTTCAGCCTAGAATATTTTTATTCTATAATTTGTTGACATTATTTGCATCCTACAATATTTTTAGCATAATTCGTTGGCATTATTTCCTTTTGAATGGACATGCAGGTGTGCTATGAGAAATTGCTATACCTTGCAAAAAGGCCATAGATATGTAATTTTCCTGAGATATGTAACTTTCATATATTGTAACTGTGTTTTGTAATGTAATATATAAATACCATATAATGTAATATATAGTGAATTTTATTATGTATTACATGCATTTTACATGATAAATATTGAATTTCTTTTTTTTTAGATGCATTTATATAAAAATGTAATTAGTTAATTTTTACATAAAATTTAGCTTTATATTTTGATATATATTTATTATTATGGATAATGTTCAACATACTTCTTGAAAACATTTATTTTATAAAATTAAACAAATTGACTTTGAATGCTACATCAACATTTATTTCATAAAAAAATGTTCATAACATGTAGGCTTTTATGTAGTAGAAAAACCGGCCGGGTTCAATCTGGAACTCGGAACCTGAGTTTTTAAAAAGCTGGATTCATCCAATTTTCTGCCTGGGTTGGTACGGGTTTGAAAACCGAGATCTAGTTTGGGAAAATTCGGATTCTCGAGACGAAACCCAGATGAACACTATTCCTACTGAAGGAGAGGGACTAACATCTTCATAGTCATGTTGTTCTATAAAATGATTTGAAATTTGATCAATTTTCTGTTTATATATTTTATAGATGTTCACACAAGTACGTACACGAGCAGTCCCATATCAAGAATTTATAAGTTATAATATGCATATCCCGCCAAGTTAATACAATAGTCTCATATTATTTAACTTTTAAGTATGAGATTAGTAAAGGTCACCTCACTATATTACAACTTATACAAAATCTTTATTAATAAATTAAAAAACTAGAATTTTTAAATTATAATCATATTTTTCATTGGAATGGTCATGGGTTTGTTCAAGCATAATAATATGCGCTCAATTGATCACACATGCATGCAGAGTGTTCAAACCAATTAAGGACAGGTTTGGAAAGTAAGAAATTCTCAGACATTTTAAAAATATTTTATTATTATTATTTATGTATTTTTATAATTATTTTTGATTATTTAATATTTTATTATTATTTTTTACATACTCCGCGTCCAATTGAGCGACATTTTCATTTTGATTTAAATGATTTTGGGTGGTTGCTCGTTCAAACGGTGATGGTACGTGTTTCAACAGTTATTGTGAAGCCCAAAATATTATGTTAAGTGGGCATTTTTTTAGTGTGTGCAGAAGGTCCAGCCTGAGTGGTAGCCCAGGAAGAAAAACAAAAGGCCCAACCTAATACCTAGCCATATTCGATGTCATTTAGGGTTATCTGGGTTAGAAATCCTATCTATACATGATTAATATCCAAACAAGAATTTTAATAGAAGTTATCCAAACTTACAAAACACAAAAAATAATATAACTTTACAAATTTTCAAAGATTTTTAAAAAATTTATATTTAATTAATTTGTTAATTTTATAATATTCTAATTTAACTTTGAATTGTTTAGCTATATATATTGTTGACAAAAAAGTTCATATATATACACTATATATGAATGGAAACATCGATACACATTAGACATGATCATTGAATGCTTGTATAACAAAAGAAAAAGTTGTTCCTAAATATAAATTATAACTTGACGCATATTAGTCCTCAACGTTGTCGATTCCGACGGAGAATTGTATATCCGGCCTGGAGATGGCTTCTGGATATACATGCAGTACTTTGCTACTCTAGCAGCACTAAATTAAAGGTGTGACCGCAGAAAAGCAATATTCATCGTTCTTTCGATTGATTACGATGCTCGTTCGCACAATTATGATCCGCATCTCATTTGCAATGGACGTCATGCATGCATCATGCATATTGCATGCACAAGTGGAAGCGTAACGTACGCTAGCCAGCCATCCACATATAGAGTCCATCATTCACTTGATGCTCACTTTTTGGCACTGTCGAATCACAGATCAATATATATAGTGCTATCACCGATCAATATGGTGCTATGATAGTGGATAGTGAAAGCGGATTTATTAGGTGTATTTATCAAATTTAAGCTTTATAAAATTAATTAATAATATTATTATTAATTTAAAATAGCTATAAATATATATATATAATTAATTAATTTAGAATAACTGATAATCAAGACTTATAAAAAGATAACAACATTTTAAGAAAAAAAATGTTATGCACTATGATCATGTTCATTTCTTGGCACTGTCAAACCATCGATCAATAGAGTCCCACAAAGTGTCGATGGTTTGACAGTGTCATAAAGTGTGCATCACATGAATGATGGCCGACTGATTTGTCTCTAGAAAAAAAGCGTTATGCACTATCATGTTCACATAACTAATTCACGAATGGTTCCATTTAAAGAATTTATAATATAAGAAGTATTCTTGGATTAGTTATTTCATGTACTTCAAGGCTTAATTTCATGTCAATTACATGATGCATGTAGCAGCACAAGTGTACAATATCGTTTATGATATATATATGCATCATAAATCAATGCTAATTGAGATCATGGAATAAAAACAAGGAGTAGTACTATTTCAATTTTTAGAGTATCGTTCACATAGTCATGTTGATGCGTCGATGAGTTGTAAGTAATTTCAACCAAGCTATCTTGGGACCAGTATCATGCGGGCACTACAAGATTTTAGCCTTTTTGCCACTAATTTTTTTTCCGCGACATACATTCGTGAGAAAAAGTGGTCTATTAACACGACTTTTCTTGGTGGATATAAGATACCAGTTATTGCCATGATAAATTAGTGGTGGGTAAAATTTGGTGGGAAAAAAGGCTTTTGTCGCGAGAAAACAAGTTATTTTCACAAGATTAATTTGGCGGAATGTTAAAAAGAGTAGACATTATGATATTCTTGGGAAAAAAGTTTTTCTCACGAGTTGAACATCTATTTGCGGCGATAACAGAGCGCCGCAAATAAAAAAACTTAAATTTAACTGCGTAAACCCCCCACCCCCCGCGATATTTTCCAAATCCCTAATCCCCCCCAACCCTCGGCACAGACATCCTCTCTCTCGCTCCCGCTATCTCACGTTGCGGATCGTCGCCGTCTCCGTTGCTGTCGCCATCGTCGTCGTTGCCTCTCCTAGCAAGTGACTCTCTCTCTCTCTCTTTCTTTCTCTCCGCTGTCTCTCATTCGTCTCTCTTTCTCTCTGTTCATCTCCATTCGTCTCTACATTTAGGATCTAAGGGCCAAGAAGGAAACAGAGAAGGAAGCATTGGCTAGGTCTGGTCTCTCTGGTCTGTAGCGGTTCAGCACTTGGGGGAGAACATGGTTCGTACCATTGCTATGGACGGTACCGAATAGTTGGTCAGGGCGCAGCGCGTACTCAACGCCGGTTCTCCCATCACCGTGAGTCGCATTCATTTGGTTTTCCTTTTTTGGTTGGTGATTCTTATTTGACGAGATTTGGTGATGAAGGATGAGTAATTTGGTATTTAGATTTGTGCAAATTAGCTGATCCATGGCTGTTCTTGTGATTTGTAGATTTGGGTGTTATTTTTTTTTTGTGGGATGAGCATATCTGGAAAGGAAAAAATATTATGTTTTTTGATTAAACAAACTTCTTTTTGATTAGCTAGTCTTAGTTTGGATTAAACGAACATTTTGTGCCGTTGAAAATAATTTTTCTTCATCTTTGGAACAGAATCGTTAATCGTTTTTGCAAAAAGTTGAAATGAATAAAGTTTTTATCATTAAAAAAAGAATCTCCCCTTTCTCTAAATTTTGAGATACTTTTATCGATATATCTATGGATCAATAATATCAATCATTTAAATATGAGATACACAAGACTACTAATTTTGACAAAAATATTTTAGTTTGTCGAATAAGATGGAGTGTTTATTGTTTTGATATGGAATGATGGACCATTTCTCTTGTATACGACCTGTTTACATGGGCTATATGCCTATGCTATTGATAAACCTGCAAGATTACCTATAAAAAAAGTGGAACAATGGACTTCAAGGATTCATGCTATTAATATGGTGCATGAATCTTTGAAATGGTAATCGTGCTGCTATGTTGCTGATTGTTGTGAAAGGTTAATATTTTTTGACCAGCATAATTCCAACTCTGTGATTATTTCTATAACTTGTCGTTTAAAATAAAACAAGTAAATACTATCATCAAAGATATGTTCTCAACTTTATTAACTTATCAGACCTTTCCTTTCTCAAATCATTCTGATTATGTGCCCTTCAATCTATTTGAATGATTGAGGGTTTATACCTATTTAATTATAATGGTCAATCTCCTCATGTTGTTATATCTATGGTGCTTGCTTTCCTCACGCTCTCTTTTGTATTGTGGATAAATATAGTGACTAACACAAATACTGGAGCTACAGGATTGGTTTCTGGTCTCTATGTTTATTAAGAGATAAAATCTAGGCTTTTCCCCATTATTATCATCACTTGTTACATTTGAATTTACATTTGAAACTTGTGACTTGTGGAAGACGTTTATGATTTAGTTGTTGAATACTTGGTCTTAATACTTGACTTAGACTCTGTCTCAACAGCATCGAGTCATTCCACTTAACATTTGTATTGATGTTTTTTTTTGTTTATAGCAATATATTTCTAAATCTTTCTTTATTTTCCTACTTCTCAATAAACACTTTAATATATTGTGCTTTCCCCTGTATTTAGTGTTACCTTCCTGTTAAATAAATACATGGGCTAGCAACCATGCATATGTAATAACTCAAAATTAATAATTGTTTTTAATCATGGGGCTGCTTTTAACATTATGTAACGAATTTAAGCACATTCTGCATTCATTTTCTGCCTAACACTGGGGTAACTCTCTAGAGAACGTGGTAATGTCATTACTCTCATTGCCACAATGACAATTTTGGATCAACTTTACTGTTAGGAAACCTGGGATGGTAGTCATGATATATAATATATGCATTTAAAAAACATATGGCTGCTAGTTAGGATATCTTCTGCATTTTATTGGGACTACTTTTTGGGTATTTATATCACTTATTTGAGCTTCTTGCTGAACATGTCAAGTTTCTTATGATCGAAGACTTGATTGAAACTTTGTCAAACCATTAGGAAATATTAGTGCAAATTGCATTTAGGAAAAATTATTAGTTGGTGGTGGATAGTTCTTAGTTTATTAGCTGGTATGGTGGTTTATTAGCTCCTGTTTACGTGATACTTCACTTTTTTTTTTAAAAGATGATATCTAAACTTAAATCATACATATTTTTCCTCTTTTTTTTCTCTGTTTTCAAATATATTATCCAATATTCAGCATGATCTTTAACGTGACAAAAAGCCATGTCAACTGCCAATTAATATATAGGAATGGTTGGTTAACGATCATCATTTGTGGATTCTTTCTGTGTCTGGTTTGGTAAATACATAATCTATGTAAAAGATACTTGAAGTTCTATGTAGTAAGATCCAATGGCCATCACTAACTGCAACATTGATATGGAGAGTTTAATTTCAGTGTGTTAACTATTTATGTCATTTGTTCTTTTTCTCCTGTAATATTGCTGCACTAATAATGAGTTATGGCACCCCTGCATCATATCATTAATTTACACATAATCTCTTTTCAGGAAAGCTTACTTTACACTTAACTAATCATGATTCTTGACTTGCAATGTGAATAAATATTTATGTATCAGGATTGGGCTTCTAAGTTTTTGTATATTTAGGCTCATGAGATCAAATAAAAAGAATAAGATTATATAATTAGAAAACTTTTAAATTGTTAAGATATCATCTTAGAATATATTACCATACTAATTATATTATATTCACAATATTTTAAAATGTCTGATAATATATTAACTTATTTTAAAATGCATTAATATGTTTTAGTGTACTGACTACGATCCCTACCATACATATAATATTGGACTCATAATTCATGATCTTGTGCAGAAATATATGGATGTAGCTAAAACGTAATATTCTAAATTGTTTGAATTGTAACTTCTTGTCTATAAATTACAATATGAGAGGTATATATATATATATACTGATGATCTTCGATGTACATTATCTTATGAAGTCAAGGCCTAATAAATTTATTGGCCACACGTGTCAGCAGCATTTACCTTGATGCATCATGATCATCTAGAGCCTCATCCACTTGATGCATTATTGTGGTTTATAATGGATGGATTATGAATAAATAGTCACGTACCCCTGCATGCATGCACGGACTAGACAAACCAAGCTGTCTAGGGACGGGTAGTACGTAGTACCCATACATGCATGCATGCACGTCTAGACAACAAAACGAACGTTCAATCAAATTAATTGTAAAGCCATCTTTTAATATGCAGACAACTACTTGATGCCCTCCTAATCAGGGCGGAACCAGAATTTTGTATTTGGGAGGGCGATCGATAAAATATACAATAAATATAAACGTTATAAGGATGATCATCAGTGATAAAAATGTCATATTTTGTTATTAACGAGCTCTCTAAATGTATATTAATCTTTGAATTGTTCACGTCTTTTTTTAAAAAAAAAAATCAATTATTTTTAAGTACTTGCTCATATTTTTCTATGATTTAAGAAAAATTTATAGATTAAGAATAAATTTAAGAATTTTCTAATAAGTAATGATGTAATACTGTTAAATTTTTAACAAATTATATATTATAATCATACAAGTTAGACTGAAACTAAATAAATAAATATAATCAATCAATTTTACAATTATATAAATTTATAATCAATTTTTTTATTAGTTTTTTTATTAGAGTTAGACTGTTAGTTGAGTAACTGTAAGATTATATAAGTTGTAATTTGAGTTTAAGTGAAATTAAAAGTTAGAATATAAATGGATATATATTAAGATTTAGATGAATAATTTTAATTAAAAAAATTTGGAGGGGGCAATTTTTATTTATTTTTAATTTGAAAGAGAGTTTTAATTATATATATAATTATATATATTTATTATAATTTAATTTTTTTAAAACCTTGGGGGGGGCAGTAGCCCCCCCAAGCACTAAGCTGGGTCCGCCCCTGCTCCTAATGAAGCAAATGCCATATATGCGTATGTGGACCGTAATGCCATATATAGACATTACCGGTCATCAAATGCTATTTTCTGCTAAAATGATTATTCTCTGTCAAAATAAGTTTATTTCACCATAAATAATAATATTTGTCGCAAATAATCTATTACAAATACTCAATTTCTTTAATATATCAGAGGGATGCTAGAGCAGAATGGTGTAGAGTCGGAGTCGGAATTGAATTTTTGTTTATTAGTATTTCTTGGTGACCCTAGGATATTGTATAAGATTACATTTAATAATATGACTTATTTTCTATTAAATTTATTATTGTACAAATCAATCAATATCAACTATAAAATATATGCTAACATAATGTTGTAACTTAAATAAATTCCAAATGTACCAATAATAATATTAATTATAGAGGTAATTCGAATAATCGGTCGTTGTTGTTGCAACTTGTATTAATTTAGTGATTGACAGTGCCACAAAGTGTGCAGCACGCGAATCGTGGCCGACTGATCTATGTATTGAGATAGCAACACTGGGAATAAGTTTGAATTTAAGCGAATAGTTAATAGCGTACTTATTCAATTAATTCTTATATTATTAATAAGAATTGAGTTCGAGTTTAACGTCAACTTAATTATATTTTATATGTAGGAATTAGGAACAGCCATTTTCTTTATACAAGAGAGTACTTCAAGCTTGTTTATGAACTATTTATTTAATTTTGACATATAGTAAATTCTTTGTATTGTATTTTCTAACTTTATCTATAATTGTAATGATTAATAAATTAATTGAGTAAATTAACTCGAGTTTGACAACATTGCTCATAATGGATGCAGTGATGCATGCATTGCAGAACTTGCAGGATGGAATATTGCGAAATATTAATAGCCAGTTTTATGAATTGTGAATTAATGCTAATGATGTTGTCGTGACTTCATACGCAATCACCATGTACATGAGCTGAAGCTGGGGAGGCCGACTAATGTCGTTTGTTGTCGTAGCGAATGTCGTTATATATAACGATTTGAAATTGGTTAATTTTCTGTGTACATATAAATGTCATCACAAGTACTACACAACTAGTCCCCTATCAAAAATTTATACTATGAGAGGTACTGTTGGATTAGTCCATTTCATGCCCGCCAAGGCTTAATTTCTTGTCCACATGATTATTTATAATATGCAAAAGTCTACAATATCAACAAGGAGCATATTTGGACGACTTATCAATTAACGATCGACTTGGAATTTTGAAGTATTGTTCACACAGTCATGTTGATGCGTCGATGAGTTGTAAGTTTCATCCAAGCTATCTCGGGACCATTACTACCCCTTAGATGTCGACTTGAGTGTAAACAAGTTGAATTCAATCTTTTTGAAAAAGAGTAGGCCGCATGCATGAATGATCTATGGCTGTTGTATCGATAGTTCGACAGGCCGGCCACAAAGTGTGCATCACGTGAATGATGGCCCACTGATCTATGTATTGAGATAGCAAGACTGAGAATCACAAGTTTGAATTTAAGCGAATAGTTTATACTTATTCAATTAATTCTTATACTAATAAGAATTGAGTTCGAGTTTATCCATCGTCAACTTAATTATAGCTTATATTTAGAAAGTAGTAACAGCCATTTTCTTTATACAAGAGAGTACTTCGAGCTTGTTTATGAACTATATATTTAATGATTAATAAAGTAATTGAGAAAAACTCGTGTTTGATTAAGGCCCCGCTTGGATTCGGAGATGAGATGAGTTGAGATGAGTTTGGTTTATTTTTTAATATTATTATTATTTTGGGATTTGAAAAAGGTGTGTTGGAATTTGAAAAAGGTGTATTGGGATTTGAAAAAGGTGTATAGGAATTTGTGTTTTATATAAAAAATTATAAAAATATAATGATGAAATGGAAGTGAGTTGAGATAAGCTCAACCCACTTCCGAATACAAGCAGGGCCTAAACCAATCTTTGGTAGCCAACTTATTTAATTACAATCAGCTTAGATAACGGATAACGTCCTCTTGTGATCATGGTAATTTAGTCTCTATTAATTTGCACTTTAATTAGTATCGATCGCTGAATTTATTATATATTAACTGTTTGATTTCCTAGGTATCATCATTCACACAATGCAATAAAAAAATAATTGCATGAGAAACATTTTTTGAATAATTAAAAAAAAGGGCCGGGATGGGGGGTTTTGGAATCTAATTAGTTTTTCATTTAGAGAACCAAGGCTTACAACCAAGCTCTTGACATATAAAAAAACATTAAGGATCATGAATGTGGAAGAGAACTTAGAAAAGGAAGAAATAAACATACGAGTGAGTCTGGAGAGAGAAAGCTGCTCCCTGCAGCTTCATTTCTTTAAGGGGTATAATGTGTAATAAGAACACCGCGGTATGTGTGGGAGGATTATGAATAAATAGTCACGTACCCGACTTGCGTGCATGCATGGACTAGACATACCAATTTGTTTAGGGACTAGGGGTGACAATATGTGACACAATACTTTAACACGAAACTAACACGACACAATAAAAGTGGGTTAGTGTTTAGCCTTAACGAGTTTCGGGTTAAATCGTATCAACCCATTAAGACACGATTTGATAACGGGTTATAATGGGTTTGATCCGTTATGACCCGTTAAGACACGTTAAGAAATTTGAATTTACTTTTATACACTTGATCTAAATTTTAAAAAATCATAATTTAAAATTAGTTTTATATTCTTAGACACTTAGTTATCCCATTTAAGTACTTATTAAATAATTCTTAACGAGTTAATCCATTGTTATTTAATATGTTTGAGTTATAATTTTAATATTTTACAATGTGTGGATCATATTTGTGTGTTTATCATATTTTATAGTGTACTACTTATTGAGTTATAATTTTAAAATTGTAATTTATAATTAATTTTTTATATTTTATAACTATTATTTAAGTTTTAATATTTGTATAAAATTAATTAGGTTAAACTCAAACGGGTCACTAACGGATTTGTGGGTTGAAACATGTCAGATCGTGTTATGTCGTGTCGTTTCATATCGTATCATATAATGTCAAAGGTCTTAACGTGTCTTAACGGGTCATGTCGTATCAACCCGTTATCTTAACGAGTCATGTTAAGATTGAAATTTTTTATATGAAACTCTTAACGGGTTGTGTTCATGTTGACCCCTTAAGCATTATATACACGCCTTGACACGACCCGTTAACACGTTTTGACACCCTTATTAGGGACCGGTAGTACCCAAACATGTATGCATACATGCACGAGTAGACAACAAAATGAACGTCCAATCGAATTAATTGTAAAGCGATCTTTTAATATACAGACAACTACTTGATATCCTCCTATTGAAGCAAATGCCATGTATGCGTACGTGATCGGTAATGTCTAAACAAGGAAAAATATTAATATCGGGGTAGTTGCAGCGAAAGACCTCCTAAATCATCCAAAAATTAGTATTACATGTTAATTATGCATTTTTAGTATTTATACATTAATTCTTATTATACATAAGTTTACAGTAATATCAAGTATTACAGTAATATTTAATAGCTTGATGTTTATATATATAAATTATTATTAGTGATCAATTTATATTATAATAAGAATATTGTTTTATATTACTAATTTACTCATGCCAGTGTATTATTGAATTTGGTTAACTAGTATATAAGTTATAACTATAATATATATATGATCTTGAATAAATCAAAAATATATATTTATATATATAATATGTACAATATCAGAGTCAATCCGATCGACTCTGAGTCGGAGTTGAAGTCGGTATATCGCTACATTTGACTCCGACTCCGATTCTGATCTTTTTGGTAAAAAATTTTTAACTCCGTCTCTGACTTATCAAAATATATTATAAGAAAATTATTTATTTATAATCAATTATTTCCTGACAAAATGAATATTTTCTGGCAAAATACGTCTATTTTTATTGTAAATAATCTATAACAAATTTTTGCTTTTTGATATACCGAGAGAAGCTAGAGCGAAATGGTGCAGAGTTCGAGTCGGAGTTAAATTTTTCAATTTTTGTTTTATTTCTTGGTAACCCTAGCAGCTAGCCTTCATTATATTTTTCTGGTATGACACGTCACATAAACGTGGAAGAATGACGTTAACTAATAACTACTGATGCGTCATGATATAGAGCCTGCAATGATGATTGAGATGCATTGTCTCTAATAATCAATATATGAAATAATCAAGCGTTCTTTCTCAGGTATCGTACTGGATATAGATCATCATCATGAAGCTCAAGGGATCGGTTGGCAGCGTTAAATGACCAAGGATTTTTCTAGGGCTGCGTTGGATGCTCAACCCCAACTCATGCAATGGTGATTGAGATATTAATGGTCTATAATCATCGATACATGAAACAATCAAAAGCTTTTTCTGATCAAATAGATGTACACACACACACATATATATATACACACACACACACAAATTAATATATATATCTATATATCTATATATCACTATCATGCTGCTCACGGTGGTCTCTTGTTAGCATTAAATGACAAAGGATTTTTCTTGAGAGTACTGCCGCTGCTCAGCCCCAAATTATATTAGAAATTTTTTAAATTGTTAGGATAATATTGTATTAGAATACATTTAATAATATGACTTATGTTCTATTATACTTATTATTGTACAAATCAATCAATATCAATTATAAAATATATGCTAACATAATATTCTAACTGAAATAAATTCCACATGTACCAACTATAATATTAATTATAGAGGTTCGAATAATCCGTTACGCTGTTGTTGCAACTTGTAACTTAGTCATTCGACAGTGCCACAAAGTGCACATCACGGAGATAATGGACTGATCTATATATCGACTTGAGTGTAAAACAAGTTGATCAATTCAATCCTTTTGAAAATGAGTAGGCATGCATGAATAATGAGTGTGGCTGTTGTATTGATAGTTCGACAGTACCACAAAGTGTGCTTCACGTGAATCCGACGTCAAATCTATGTATTGAGATATATAATAGCAAGACTGGGAACAAGTTTGAATTTAAGCGAATTGTTAATGCTTATTCAATTAATTCTTATATTATTAATAAGAATTGAGTTCGAATTTATCATCAACGTGCGTATATTTTATATTTAGGAACAACCATATTTTCTTTATACAAGAGACTTCAAGCTTGTTTATGAACTATATATTTAATTCTTTGTATTATATATTCTAACTTTATCTATAAATTTAATGATTAATAAATTAATTGAGTAGAACTCGAGTTTGATTAAACCAATCTTTGGTAGCCAACTTATTTATTTACAATCCGGTAAGGTAACGCATAACCTCTTGTTGATCATGATGCAGGTTTGGTCTCTAATTTGCACTTTAAGGATCGATCGTTGAATTTATTATTAAGTGTTTGATTTCCTAGTTATCATTTACACATGAGGTGCAATAAAAAAATAATAGTTTAAGAGAAACATTTTCTTTCATACAAAAGGTCAGGGTTGGGGGACTTCAAACCCAGATTTTTAATTTAAGAGAGCCGAGCTATATGCCATTAAACTATATATTAGATTCTTGGCATAAGAGAGACATTAGATCTAGATCATAAATGTGGAAGTGAAATACTTAGGAAAGGAAATAAAAAAAATTAACATACGGCCAGGCCGTGAGTCTGGATTCTCCATTTCTTTAGCTCTTCATTTCTTTAAGGGGTAATGTGTAATAGGAGCTCCACGGGTACTAGATTCTCAACTGCACAAAAAAATATATTTTTTTTGGTTAATATTGTTGATGCATTGTTCATATTTTTATTTATGTACTATTTAGGAACAATGCATGAACAGTAATAAAACATTGCTCGATCCCGTGCAAACCCCATGGATAGGTCTCGTGTCCCAATCATTTTATATATAAGTACTACGTACTCAATTGCATTTACAGTTTTTGAAATGAATACCCTTATTTTGTATATAATTAATCAATTACATTTATATATTTTTTTGAATAAATACCCTCTAACTGATTTAGTAATATAATTTATCAAGAATTTTATATTATAATAGATCATGAAAAAAACAAGATTGAACTCATATCAAGAATTTTCTCTCTCTCAATTTATATGAAGCAAGAACAATATATCGTTGGATATATATTTAATTGAGAAATGTAATCTCATAAATAATATTACTAATTTTCAATGAGGTTTCATCCTCAACCTTAATTGAAGATTTAGGTAGACATATTCATGAAAATAATCTTTAAAATCTAAATAATTCACTGCCCAGTTTGTGATAGCGCCCATCCTACGAGGATATCTCGCTTGGACTTATCTTGGTAGATTCGTATCTCGTATGGATACGGTTAGCTGGGTTTCCATATTGGTGATGCGTTTTTTGGGTTTATCTCTATGAATTGGTCCCAATATTGGAGAAATACAGGTAGTTGATTTTGTCGCCAAAAGCCATATAGTGCGCTAGATGTAGTAATTTATAACATCCCAACAAAATGGATTTTAAGTTCCTAAATAAATGCATATAACAAGCTGTTAGAAAGTGACTTCCAGAGCCACTTAATTAGAAAAAGAAAAAGAAGAGAGGTTAATTGAAAAGATCTTCTATTTTAAATATTTTTACAATTTAATGAAAGTTAAACAAACATCTGAATCTAATATAACATAAATTGAAAGCTTCTAGCATTTTGAGCCTTTCCTTTTTTTAATATATATCCATAATGAGTACAAACAATTATAGAAAGATGATATGTTGTTGTCTACAATGTGTGCATGCATCACGTGAATGATGGACATACATCATGAGATGGATTCTTGTTGATGATTTGACTTATAAATGATAATTAGGATGCTCGTAATTAATATGGACTTGGACTTATTAACGTACGTAGTTTTGGATTTCTGAGGTGTCTTAATTCACATGACGTACATGATATGCAATAAAATGAATAATTGCATACGAAAAACTTAAAATCTAGATGAATGTGCAAGCTAAGAACTTAGATATATAAGGAATTAAGAACCAAGCATGCGGGAGAGCTCAATTTTTTTTTTTTCTTTTCACGGTATCCTGTTTTGATCAGTTTCTTAATTTTTTTTAAATATCCATAATGGGTGCTAATTAACTTGTGAAATGCTATTACGTGGGCATTAAATCCTGATGAATCTGTTCAGTGGCAGACCCACGTTATAGTTGAGGGGGGCCATCCACCCCCCCCCCCCCCCCCCCCCCCAAAAAAAAAAAAAATTAAAATACAACATACCCCCTAGATTTTCTACATAATTATATAGATATAAAAAATGCCTCCCCTAAAAAATTTATAATCTCTATATTCTCTCTAAAATCTTCTAAAATTTCAATATATCTAGAAATGTCTCTCTGCAATTTTTTTCTTATAGTCTTAAAATTTTGTTTAATTTCTATACATTATTTATTTTCAAGGATGTGACCTCTCTAAAACTAAAATTAAAAATAAGTTTAGAAGAAATAATAAGCTTATTATATGTATCCCAAAGTTTTTTGATATACAATATTAGGCTTCTTAATATGGAATCCAAAGTAAAAATATAAGAAAAATTATTTAAGATGGATGATCTATATGAAAAATAGTTGAGAGATTTTATCCTCTAGACTTCATTAAGCAAGAAAAGAATTTATTTAAACTCTCAATTATAGCATTATATGTTTAATGTGATACGAAAATATCTAGATTTTGCATGAAATCTGATAAAGTGGCTTACATACTAGAACAAAAGACGACAATATAAAAGATTGCTTAATATTTTATATGAATAAAATAAATGAATTCTAAATATTACCAACATATAATTTATATAATTTATATGTAATTATGTTTTTATGATTTTTCAACAATTTTTTTTTTTAATTTACATAAGAAAAATGATGTTGGCAGCTTTAAGATGTGCAAGTCTTTCCCACTTCTTTTGAAAAAAGTAAGTAAATTTAAAACTCGAATGAAAAAATTATTTTTTAACTGTGAATCCCGCTTTTAAAAAAAGAAAAATAGAGTGTGTATACCTTGCACATCCAACAACTGTATTTAACATTATTCTTTACATAAATGTATCGCACAAGTAAAAAAGTTGGTCTCCCCTCAACACAATTATTGGTTCTGCTACTGAATCTGTTAGATTAATTTATATCGATAGTAGTAGTACTACTCATGCTTTGCTATGCTCTGATGTACTTTAATATGTTACTTTATTAAGAGCACTGCGGGTACTAGATTCTCGGGTCTGTTTACGGGTTTGCACAAAGTATATAATTTTTTTTCAATGCATTGTTCATATTTTTATTTATGTACTATTTAGGAACAATGCATGCGTGGACAGTAATAAAACATTGCTCGATCCCGTACAAACCCCATGGATGGGTCTCGTGTCCCAATCATTTTATTATATATAACTACTCGATCAATTGCAAAATTTACAGTTTTTTAAATGAATACCCTTATTTTCTACGTAATTAATCAATTACATTTATAAATTTTTGAATAAATACCCTTTAACTGATTTAGTAATATAATTTATGGTGACTTAAAAATAATGCTCTTTTGAGTTTTAATTAAGAGTAATGCTACTCTTTATATCCTTGATTTTAAGTTGCTTGTTCTTTTAAATGGTTGGCATATAAAATCAGTACTTTATTATAACGCACTACATAATTAAATGGCATGACTGTGAGTGACAGAATCAAGGATGAAGAATAGCATTTCTCGATGATATACCTACAAATCCTGTTTACAATTATATTACAAAAATTAAGCACAACTAGCTAGGTAATTACTTTTCTTACCCAACTTAAGTTGAAAATTAAAGAACTACACCCTAAATATAGTTCTCTGAAAAAATTAATTAATTAGCAACTTGCTCTTAATTCCAAAAATGATTTAATTGGCAGTTAGTTAGCTTGTATTCTATTCTTGTAAGGAACCTGATCTGTTTTTTTATTTACGCCAAAGTTTTGCAACTAGTATAAAAGCAGACTTTGGGGATTTGTATTACTTACTCGAAATAATTCAAAAGGTCTCATAATCTCATTTCTTCCAGAGTTTTATTCTAATTCCTTTCAGTAATTAAAAAAGTAATTAAGTGGTGATCAGGTAATTAATTACTTTCAGTAAAATATAACCCAACCCCCTAGACCTATCACATTAATTAAGGTACTAAGTGTCCCATTAATGTTCATTCATCTAATTAGATATAACCACCAAGTTGTTGTATTATTTACTTATCATTAATTAATCTGACAGTTGCAAGTGGCCTAAAGTAAAAGAGCTCCTACGAAAATCCAAAAATCATAATCGGTTTAAATTATTATATTGGCAATTACTTTATTGGACACAAAAAGGTGGGTAGATATATAGCATATATTAAATGATATAACTTTTTCGTAAATTAATTTATGTATCTATGTATTAAGCCTATAGTACTTTATTGGTCATATGCCTTGTTCAATTTTATAAGGGAGGCTATAAATATGGGGGCATAGATTGAGCCAGTACCACCAAAGTTTGTAACTACATCGCTTCTCCTTTCCTCCAATGGCTTCGAGTACAGCAATAAAAGCCGGATACTGGTTTAGCACGGCTGAACTCCAAGTAGCAAACATAAAATCCGACCTCTTCACTCATCTTTATGCTGGCTTTGCCAAGGTCCAATATCCAATTACGCCAGATCAAAAGATTGATGATGTGATCGAATTTCCTGACAACAGTGGAAAATTTGAATCCTTCCCGGAAACCGTCAAACGAAGAAACCCTCGCGTGAAAGCCCTTTTATCCATCGGTGGTGAAGGCTCCGACGACATATCTTCAGCCATTGCTGCAGTGGCTGGAGATGTTCAACTGCGTCGCGCATTCATTAAAAGTTCCATACAACTAGCCAGGCAGCACAAATACGATGGCCTGGACCTCTGTTGGCTGTACCCCTCCAATGCCGAACAGATGGACCTGTTTGCCAAACTCCTCAAGGAATGGCGTCAAGCAGTAAACGACGAGAAAGCCAAACAGACAAATGATTATGAAAAGTTGCTTCTAACTGCTGCGGTCTTTCACCAACCGGCCATTCCTGATACAGACGGTAACAATGTCGATTATCCTTGTCAGGCTTTTTCAGGCTACTTGGACTGGATCAACGTACTGCCCATTGACCTTTATACGTCTCCCTCTCCCTCCAATGCACCCGGGAAGACTGGACCGATTCATGCTTGGCTCAGGTTCGGAAAAGCAGGAATTGAGAACTGGATTAAACGGGAAGTTCCGACCGTAAACTTGGTCCTCGGCCTTCCATTTCATGAATATAATCACCTGAATAATGATCACGATGACCTCGCTACTAGGGTTAAGCAGGCGTTTAGGGGAATAAACTTTGGCGGTTACATTGCATGGCATCTGGCCGCCGATGACGATAATTGGACTCTCTCACATGCAGGTAATTATTAGCAGCATGGATTCAATAATATTTTTATGAGTACTGCTAGGTTTACGTAGTGATTTCAATCAAGTAAACTATTGCGGCTAAATGTGATTTATTAAATCTAGTTTAATGGAAAAAAAAAACTTTACAATCTCATATAATATAAAAAAGTGATCATCACCTCAGTATATCATGCATGTATTTCTTAAATAATGGTAATTATAAATGCTTTTAGAGTTGAAAAAATCTATTTATAAACTTTATTTTTTACGCACCCAACAGTATACCGCTGGTGTAGAAGCTTAATTAATTTCCATGTCAACTATATTAAAAAATACATATAATTGGTGTTTTCATTTTTATTAAAGTTATAATAGGTCCCATTAATATCGTACTTTTGTATGAAACGGAGTACTTATGTGTAGCAAATGAAACTCGATAGAATTTTGCAAGCCCCATTAAGCAAATCGTCAAAATTATTAAACTGGCCGGCAGGTTTCCAACTTCCTGCTGT
The DNA here is from genome assembly GCA_036898215.1 of Platycarya strobilacea. Classification (NCBI taxonomy): domain Eukaryota; kingdom Viridiplantae; phylum Streptophyta; class Magnoliopsida; order Fagales; family Juglandaceae; genus Platycarya; species Platycarya strobilacea. Next base: position 2,853,246 of record CM072559.1, on the reverse strand, counting down.
TACATGATGAGTGATCATCTCTATATTCTAACTTAGTCCCTACTTATCTTCATTAATTATAAACGCCTACGTACGTACGGCCTGTTAGGTCGTTTGTGACGATGACTTTTGTATATATCCAGCTAGCTAGCTTTATTTTCTGAAAATTTTATTTTCTATTTTCTAATGAACATAATTTCTCTTTCTTTTCGTACGTAGCTTCCAATGCAGTACCGCATAATGTGATTAAAAAACAGGTTGGTCATATTCGTGGTGATACAATACATGTTTCTAACAGTACTGTTGATAATTCAACATGTAAAATATTATAAGCTGCTTGTATTATCAACAATAAGGCCGGGCCAATGGCTTGCTGGCTATCATACTGTGTACGTACGTACGTTGTGTGTGATAATCATATATGTAACATATTGTAAGCTGCTTGTATTATCAACAATAAGGCCGGGCTGGCTATCATGTGTATGTACGTTGTGTGTAATAATCATATATGTAAAATATCATAAGCTGCTTATATTATCAACAATAAGGCCGGGCCGATGGCTTGCTGGCTATCATGCTGTGTAAGTACGTGCTATCATGTGTACGTACGTTGTGAGTGATAATAATAATAATAATAAATTATTATTATTATTATTATAGAAGCGTGCGTGTATTGCTATTATTCGCATCAATAAGGTTAGCCTTGTGACCATTTGTACGAGATGATGATCAATGTTCTCATGTATTTTTCATGATTATAATATATATAATTAAATATATATTAGTTTTTATGTTTTTAAAAGTTTTGGAATTTTAAAGCTTGCCTCTGACACACTCTTTTCCTTTACCTCGCTACTTTTCCTCTTGTCTCCTAATGATGACCTGGTGAGCTGGGCCCGGTCTGGGCTTGGATATTTTGTCCCTCACAATGTCCATATACCTGATCATTGTATGAGACTCGCTGAATATTATTCTATCCCATGCATATATGCAAGCCGCGCACACGACATATATATGTATATATAAGAGTTAGAATCACTTGTCTATGGATGATCCATTTCCAATTTTAAAGTAGTAGGAATAATTGAGGCATTTATTTGTGAGATTCTGAATTTTTGGGAGAAGGCCAAAAATAATACAAATATAAATCCAACATGATTGACAAGGAGGTTGTTGCATCAAATGAGTTTTAGAAAATAATTCAGCTCTCACAGTTTAGAAAAATATAAATGTATCAAAATATAGTTTTAGTTATGAAATAACACAAGTTTATCATAAAAACAGAACATCCAACTTTACCATAAACAAAATCAAACACCTTTTGGAAATGAAATAACACGAACAGCCCACAATCCACCCCACCAGTCCACAAAATAATTTTAGGCTCTACTGTTCTTGTAATACATCAATAGAATACACTTTAATTTCATTGCTACCTGCCGAACCAAGGTATCCGAAAGAAACACCAACCTAAGAAACTATTGCAATGCTCAAGAACACACCAGCATACTATCATTATGTATAAAAAAGACTAAGCATACCAAAAAAAAATCGTAAAAAAAGAAAAGAAATGAAAACTCATAAGAAGCATTCACACTAAATTATATTATGTGCTTATATATTCTGTCTAAAGATATGATGGAGAGAAAGAAATTTGCAGCGATGACAACAACAAATTACCTCCTTACAACATGCAAAACATAAATATAAAAGGCTATAAAAAAAATTGAAAAAAAAAATAGGAAATATGCCATTCACCAAAAGTGAAGTGTGTAGCTGCAAAATTGGGTAGAATACTTAAGCAGTTTTGTGTCACAGTTTTTGCCACATGCCACAAACACAAACAGAACCATAATAGACAGCAATAGAAAATTATGCCACATGCTCCAAATTTTTTTAATTATATGAATAAGTTTCACCTAATTAATTATGGAATGCAAGTTAATGTCGAAAGAATCTATTCAAGAAGTCAATATAAAGGGTAATTTTCCAGCAAGACAAGCAAACAAGTTCATGGATTTAAGGGTCTTTCTTTTATTTATCTAAATATTCTTCTAGTCTATCATGGTATGAATTTTGGTGCATTACATAAATTATCCCCATGAAATGCTTCAAAAAAAATCTATAAAACAACCTTGACAAAGTACCTAATATAGTAGAATATCTCTCAAAGAATAGTGCTCAAGCGCTTCTCCATTTATTTGCCTCCCTTTAACTTTATTGTACAAGTTAACATCAAAGAATCTTAATCAAGAAACTAGTATAAAAGATACCAGCTTTAAAGTATAAATTATCTGCATGAAATGCTTCATACCTGGCATTGTGGACAATCCCCCACAGATAAGTAAGCCATTTGATATAGGGAAGCCTTTAAGGTAATGAGCTTTAATAGGTAGATAGAGAACTAAACTTATGAAAGCATCTCAATGAAAGGCATTAGATTAAAAAACAAAAAGGTTAAAGAATCATAAATTTAAAAGAATTACCTACTCTAGATTGTAACCATGGCAAGCACAGGACACAAAGTCATGAACAAGGCAAAAATAACTATCGTAGTAGGAGAAGCAAAAGGATGAGGGAGATTAACGAAGTAACCAACAACACTATCATGATTGCATCCTCCACCTAACAAATACACCCTTCAACATAATTACTCAAGGGAACTAAATGCTGGCCTACTGATGTCTGATTGAATTTTCACAACAACAAACACCAGTACCACCACTGTCACAATTAACTGACCAATTTCTCCACTTCCTATTTTCCTCTCTTGATGGATTCTTAAGAGTATATACCACCATAGATATTAATTTCGTTAAGAGTTGGATACCAACCAAACCCAAACTTTATCATCAAATAAGAACCCCAATATAAAAATGTGCATATCAAGCCCTTGAGAGTTAGCAAATAAAGACGGCAATTGTAACGCCCCCAAATTTCCTTACTATTGAAAGTGTTTTTACTTCTTTTAAAAAAAAATAACATAACAATAATAAGGGAAGAAGTAAAAGAAACCTTTATATAAAACATGATCAAAACACTAAATATTACTCAGACGGTTAGTTCATAAAAGAAAATTCAAAATATTCTATGTCTGAAACTTAATACACCATTCATGAACTAACTTTTCCTCATATTAACTAGGCTTCCTTTTTTTCTTGCTCCCTTTTGACATCTGTGATAAATAAACCAATATATATAAGATTAATAGTCATTAATATGATTACATCATTAAAACATAACATTTTTAGTATGATTTCGAAAATAAATAAATAAACATTCTTCGTAGGGAACTACCCCTCCAAAGGTAGATATCCTTCCCATAATTCTTTATCACAAAGGGAACTATACATTCTCAAATATCATTATGTATAGATATCATTCCCAAAATCCTTTCTTACTTTGGGAATTACACCTTCTTAAATATCCTTTGGTATAGTTATCCTTTCCTTTCCTATTTAGGGTCTATATCTTCTCATTGTCCTTCAGTATAGTTATCATCCTTATACATATTTTCATTTATCTGGGCTATACCTTCTCAAGTCCTTAGATATAGTTTTCCTCCAAAATAAAATTAGAAACAACACAATATCACTGTATAACCCATAACTCATATAACATTTGATGTAACTTGAATATACATAAAATTTCCATAAATATAATATGCCTAATTGCATACCAATTCAGGTGTAGTATACGCACTTCATAAATTATTTAAAATGCTCTAACATTTCCAAATTAATAATTAACACTAAAAGGATTTCAGCTATAAATCAGACATGCTTTCTCAAAACCACAAAGTTCTCAAGTTGGTAAATTTACATAATACAAACATTTCCATCCAAAAACCAATTCAACGTTTAGAGAAAATAAAGAAACATCGTACGTGGAAGGAATAATGGAATCCACACATACCACATTTAAAAATGAATTTCTGAATAATAAACTTACTGAAATCTCCATTATTTTAGTAAAAAAAAAACACGAATCAAGCTAAAATAAAATAAAATAGTTGATAAACACACGAAACAGCCTGCTAAAATAAAATAAAGCAAAGAAAATACTAAAAATTTCAATACAACACTACAAATAACTGAGTTAGGGGGATGACCGGCTGGACGAGGGGAGTCTTTTGGTGGAGGTGGTGAGGCCTATGGTGGCCGGACGGCGATGGGTGGCTACCGACGGTGGGTTATACTCGCCGGAGGGTGGGGAGTCTACTGGTAGGTCGTCGGTGCCAAGGGGTGGCCGACAGTGGCCAAAAAATGTAAGGAAATACAAAATACCCATTTCGGGTTTGTGGCCATAGAGGGGCGGTGGGATGGCCGGAGGGGACACCACCGGTGCCGTTGAACTCACCAGCATGTGGGAGTGAGGTTGGGCTGGTGGGTGGCCGGCGGCAGTCCTGGGGCTGAGGAGAGAACCGGCGAGAGATGAGAGGGCGAGAGGGGTACGCAGGCTGGGTTCACGGCTGGGAAGGAAAGGATAAAAAGAAGAAAAAGAAGAAAAAGAAGAAAAAGAAAAGAAAAGAAAAGGAAAAGAAAAAGAGAAAAAAAGAAAAAAACTAACTAGAAAAAGAAACATAATAAATTAAATAAAAGCCGACTTGAAATACTACAATATAATATCAATAAAATAAAATATTTAAAACTTAACAATAGAAATAAATTACACACAAGTGCAATATTAAAAATAAAACAATAATTAATATTACGAAAGCAGATCAAATAAACTCACATAATAAAATCAAGGAATTAAATTCCAATCATTAAAATAATTAACTCATTAAAATAAATAAGAAAAGTAACGTAACTCAATATTAATTAATTAATAACTCATATAATATCTTAAACAAATAAAATATAACTAATAATATTATTTAAATAAATTAAAATAATTAACATCGAGAATAAAATAACGTGTAAAAATACACGTAAGTTAGGGATCTCACAGAAAGAGAGAGAGAGAGATTAGGTTTCGGGCAGACGAGAAGGGGGGGAGGTAAATCATGAAAGGGAGAAATCATCGAATCGAGTGGGGGTTATCACGATTGATTTAAATTTAAAAGACTATTTGCGGCGCCTTCATAGCGCCGCAAATAGGTTTAAGAATCGCCGAAAAAAGTTCCCCCAGAAGTTTTTTTATTTCCTTCCCCACAAAAAGTAAATGTAACAAATTTACAATAATATTTGTTGTGACAACACTTTGTGACAAAAACACAATTTTTTCGTGGAAAAACAAGTATTTGCCACAAGTTTTCTTTCATCACAAAAAATAAATTTAACAAATTTATAAATTTATTAGCCGCGACAACACTTTAAGCAAAAACACAATTTTTCGTCACAAAACAAGTATTTGCTACATGTTTTCCTTCACCACAAAAAATAAACTTAATAAATTTGTAAGTTTATTTGTTACAATAACATTTTGTGGCAATAACACAATTTTTTTGCCATAAAACAAGTATATTCTATAAAGTTTAATTTGCTAACATAATTTTGTGGTAAAAGGCTCTTGTTTTTTTTCTATAACCAGTTTTTTTGATAATAAGCGACTATTTGCTACAAACTTATGTTGCACAAAAATATTTTATGGGAAAAGCCCACATATGTTGCAGTGATATCAAGTTGATTATTAGTTGAAATGATAGTATAAATTTTAATTAATAATTTTACTTGACAAATGATAGGCATTATTTTAAAATTAAAATATAATATAAAAATTAAAATTATTTTATTTTATTTTATTTTATTTTATTTTAATTAAATTGTTCCTTAGGTATATAACTTATTAATGAGTCGGCCCTGGATATAGATTCGTCATGATCTATTGATAAAAGATAAATTCGTCATAATCCAGATATACTTTCTGTGATTCCCAAATTCTTTTGAGAAGTGAACGTCCTTGTATCGTAAAGTCATCTTCGATGTTAATCCCAATGGCATAAAATTCTTCTCATCCACGTAGGTCATGCAATATACCTGGAAGCATGACGTCACGTCATCACATCCATATTCTTCATGATCGATCCCGTTTATTTCTGTCCGTCGGATCTAAGATGAAAAGAAAAATTAGGGAATTTGTTTTAATTTTATGGGTTTGTAAAGGCTATAAATACGCACGCATGCATGGCTAGCAAGGCACAACTACTCGTACCACCAAGACAAAATAATATTGTAACTACACCTGCTTTGCCTAATTTCCTCGATCGATCGAATGGCTTCCAGTGATGATGTGAAAGCCGGATACTGGATTTGCACGGCTGATCCGTTCCTGCCGGTAGCAAAAATACGTTCAGAACTCTTCACACATCTCTATGCTGGTTTTGCCGCGGTTCAAAGTGATGGCGGGGTCACCATTCCTAGAACATTCGAGGATCAATTCCGAACCTTCACTCAAATCGTTCGACAACGATCCTCTCAGGTGAAAACTGTTTCATCCATCGGTGGTGCTCGCTGTCACAGTATATCTGCAGTGGTGAAAAATGCAGATAAGCGTGCAAAACTCATAAATGACTCCATAGATCTAGCCAGGAAGTACGATTTCGATGGCCTTGACCTCTGCTGGGTGTATCCCTCCCCGTCCGACAAGGGTGCCGACCTTGACTCATTACTCAATGATTGGAATAATGCCGTGAGCGAAGATGCTGATCTGACAAGATCAAAGCCTAGGTTGTTGCTAACTGCAACGGTGTTTCACCACCCGGTCATTCCTGGTAGAGCCGGCAGTACCAAATTCAGTTATCCCATTCAGGCTATTAAAGACAACTTGGACTGGATCAACGTGCTGGTCAATGACTTCTATAGTCCCTCCAACTCATCCGAGAAGACTGGACCGGTTCATGCGTGGTTGAATCCATCAGACCCAAACAGGTGCGGAAGGGCAGGAATTCAAGATTGGATTGACAAAGGGGTTGCGACAAAACAATTAGTCTTCAGCCTTCCATTTTATGGCTATGAATGGAGCCTAAAGGAGTCCAATAACACTGGATTCTTTGCACCGGCAAATCCAGCAAATCAAATCTCCAAAACCTATAGAACTATCCAGGAGATTGTCCAGAAGAATGCATACGCAACCGTGTATGATAGCGACTATTATGCTACCTACTCGTATAAAAAAAGAGTTGGATTGGTTATGATGATGTCTACAGCATCTCTAAAAAGGTTGAAGAGGCAATTGGTAACAATAATTTGGGCTGTTATTTTGCATGGAATATGGGCGGCGATCGACGACGACAACTGGACTCTTTCGATTGCAGGTAATTAATTAATTAGCTGCATGAATTCAATATCGTATCCTACAGACACGCAGACACACAGATATATATATATATATATATATACATATCTTGATCATCGCAATTATATATAAGCTCCCAAATTCCATCACATATTGGTTGCACTTTCTAGTACTACTGTTTTCCACAAATATATAAATATATATATGTTAGCTCTCTTTCCTTTTTATTTTCTATTTTCTAATGAACTTTCCTTTTCTTGTCCACGCGCGTAGCCTTCAACGCATGGAAGTCCACTCTTCTTTGGGGTTCTAAAGAGGGGAGGGAGGTAAAGAGGGGAGGGAGCTCGAAATACGAAGTCAAATTATACGAAGACGGGAGAGATTTGGCACTCTTCTGTGCAAACGGCTTAAAGATCTTCCAAATATGAAGTCATCTTATGAAATGTTTGGAAGCCAGGAAAATCAGCAGTACTAGACTCCTCCATTGGGGTTCCTTTTCTTAACGTTCTTTGGACCTCCTTATGTATTTTCTTACTAGTAGTGGCTGCAAGGAGTATTGAGAAGATTAATCAACAGCATGGCCAGTAATACATCAGATATGGTAGAGTGTTTGCTATATATGCGTACTTGTATTATCAATATGGAGGCCAATGGTATCAGATATAGTGCAGAAATTCTGTTAGAATTATATGTGACATAGACTCTTGTGCGTATCATCAACAATAAGGCCAATGACTATGCTGTGTTAATCGTGTAATATTATATATCGGACAATGTTATAAGGGGGTTCCGGCCAGCTTGTACCGCTGGGTGTGCGCCCCTAGTGTATTTGAAGTTATTGTTATTTTTAATTTTTTTTCTTTAAAATATTTTCATTCTTAACTATTAAAAATAAAAAATAAAAATACACAACTTTGCTAATTGTCATTTTCATAACCGTTAAGTAAAAAATAAAATAAAATAAAAACCGAGCGATCAATTTCCAAGAAATCGTGGGTTTCATTCATGTTCCATTCCACAACTCTTTAATTCTGTTTCCAATTGAATTCATACACAAAAGAATATCATTGTCTTCAAAGAATAACAAAGAGACAAAATTAATACTTAAATGTTTTGGAAATATAATCACAATCTTTGCTCCTAGCCTGACCTCCATACTCATTCCCATAATTTGCTTCAAAATTTATAGTTTCGTACAGCAAAACTGTAGGTTTGGACACTAACGAGATTTTGCAAAATCTCAGTAAGTAAAATTAAGTCTAACGCTAAAAAAACATGCTGCTAGGAAAAAAAAAATTATGCAAAACAGAAGATATAGAATTTGACAATTTGCGCAAGCAATTGAACTCAAGTATGCGCCACATCTTTTACACATGCTACAACAAATATGGCCTATTCCTGCAATGCATTTGGCCACAATAACTAATAAATATTGCCACAATAACATCAATATCGGCAAAATAGGATGGTGGCATGTTTGTAGATAAAGAAGGGCCAATTTTCATGCATTATTGGCAAAATGCAGCTTTGCAGAAAATTGTTGCCTTATTGTGGCAACAATCTTTTGTCACATATGAACAAATATTCACTACAAGATTTTCAAGTTTTAGCCACTAATTTTTTGTGCTACAACTAAGCATTGTAGCAAATAGATGTTTTAGTCACGAAAATCATCCGCCACAAAAGAATTTCACACTTGCCAGGAGATTTAATGTGCTGATGGGTTGTGCTAATTAATACCTTTTGCGGCGACTTCATGCCGCGGCAAAAACTATAGCGCCACAAAACGCTGATTTCTTGGTCGTTTTGTTATAAACAGCCCACGGGATCGATGATATAACAATCCGATATATCATAAGTCTCAGACTGTTTCTCTCTTCCTACCTAACGATGCCCATACCCTAGAGAGATTCCCATCTCAAAATCCCTAGATCGATTGGGACTAGCTGGAACAAGATCGGTCGAAATCTGAGACAGGCGACACGATTCCGGCCACGAATAGCCTCCCTTTGCTTCCCCTCGCGTCGGAATCCAGGTGAAAGCCGTTATTTCCCTCCAAATTATCATTTTTTTTCGTTGTGGTGATAAATCTCTCCAAAATATTTGAGCCCATAGAATAATCTGTGTTTCCTTTCCTCTCGCACTCTCCCGCTTTGCATATATTTGTATTACGCACAATGTCTTAATTTGTGTATAGCTTTTTTTGGGATTTACTATGTATCGGTGTTTCTAGAGTATTTTTGAATGTTTAAGAACATACGTTGTTGAACCATTTCGCCGTTCTATCCTTGACCATATTTTTGAGCAGCAACGGCCCTTTGTGGGCATTTCACCGTGGTCTGTTTCTATTGGACTTTCTCGCAACAGTTCTCTCCTTTTTGTGGGCATTTTGATGCCCTCCCAAAGCTTGAGGACTGAATAACTTTCTTGAACAGAACGAACAAGGGAATACTCTTGTTGTTGCAGGATCCCCTGCATTAGTTCCTCCAACCAACGTTGCTTCATCTTCCATGTTTGTGACAACCTAGAAAGATACATTAATTAGGCTAGAAATTATTTTGAGATTCATGGGTTTTAGAGAAATATATCTACCCCGCTGTACTTGGGAAACTTGTTGAAAAAAAATCTCTTAACAGATTTGAGAAATGCCTAGAACAGAAGTGGCAGAGGAGAGAGCAGGAAAGGGAAGGAAGAAAAATCAGAACTTTTGAGCTTTTTTGCATTTCATCTTGTAAAGAATAGTAGAAAAGAGAGTTCAGAAGCCAAGTTCTAAAAAAGTTGGGAAATCTGTAAGTGTAGGGAGTGTTTAGGTCGAATTATTAAATAGAAGTAGTTGACAAAGAGGTATGTATGGGCTTGTGAATAGAAGACCCGAGAGAGTGGGAGTGGGGGGAAGCTGAAAGTAGGATTTGAGATGCTTCTGCAGGCTAAGGTGACGAGAGGCTAGAGTGATGGTTCATTTCTGATATATGTATTGGGAAATGGACTCTCTCTCTCTCTCTCTCTCTCTCTCTGAGAGTCTGAGACGGTGGTCATTTCAGTTAGAAATTGGTGCACTTTTTATTTTGTTTTGCAGTACTTCCTCTCATAATTTCATTCCCCAAATGTTTGTTGTGAATTAGGCAGATAAAAGAAAGCATTTACAATAACCCTTTGTATAATCAAGTGCACTAAACCACTGCCTATGCTGAAACGACCCTTTCTCTGTCTAGAGCTTCTATAATTGAACTTAAAATGCTCATGTATTACTCAATAAATTAAACTATTGAATAGAAAAATTGTTTTCTATTCCATATGCGCCATGGTACATAAATTCAAATATCTTACAAGCAAGAGTTCTCAAGTTGGCAGAAATTATTAAGCTTGTCTCCCTGCAAACTGATTGAAGAACACAACAATGAATTTATGTGTGCTTTCAATGGGACCCGATGAAAAAATAATTTCTGATATCCCAAAGCAACTAACTATAATATATATCAACATGTGGTTTAATCATGTATGACAAGTTAATCCATTGTAAAAGGTTTTCTGTTTTTTGTCAAAATAGTCACAACACAAGGCATATACATCGAATAATTTAAACCACATTTTAACTCAGTCCAACTGGACAAGGATATGAAAAATACATGGCCGTATACCTAAACGACTATCAGGAAAACTTAACAAGCCACTAATTAAAAGGAGATGCGAAATTATAATTGAAAACAAAACACACATGCAAAGTATCATATTTATTATAACATATTCAAATAAGCCACCCCATCAAAAACATGGGGTTGTATTACAAAAAAGTAACAAACAAAATGTAACTCTTATATGACATAAAAATCAGCATGAGTACCATATTGATTACAATATATGAGTAACAATCACCCAATTTATATGAAGTCATTTTATCGAGTTTTTTGAGATAGAAGAAGGCCTATAGTACAAAACAGACTTCAGTTTTTTCAGCCACAGAAATTCTGAAATTATTGCTCCATAATGTAGGTTAAACAAGTTTGCGAACTTATCGTTCATATTTGTATACATTATGTTGTTGAATATATGGCACCATTGATGTGAGCATTAATTCATATCTGTTAGCACTTACGTGATCACTAGTTCATTTTTTAATCTCAAGTTTCCAAATGGCCTCATTATAGCTCTCTTGCTTGTTAACATTCATATATTAAATAAAACATCACCGCCTTCAATTCATGTAGTTTTTTGTATACTTCACCCAGCTTAGTTAAATAAACCAGCACCGACTTTATTGTCCTTCCTTATTCTCAGAAGTTCAAATGTATGAAATTGTCAAACGGTTGGATAATAAGTGACCGTTGTGAGAGCCCAATTGCTTTACTTCACACTCAGAATATACATAAATAAATTGCATTTAAATTTTGTAAAATGTTACCAAGGGAAAAAAAATAGTGCCAATAATATATATACTATTAGTGCGCGTTCTTTCCTATCATTTATAAGAATCATCATTATAGGAAAGAACATAATCAAGGATTATATGACAATTGAAATGAAAAAAAACAACAAATTTACATAGGAATAGAGAGTAGGCACAAGATCCACAAGTACAATGATTGTAGAAAAAATCTTCAAGCTTATAAAAATACCACATTTGTAAAAGTAGGAATCTATATTATGAAGTCCTTTTTACAGTCCACACAAGTTTAAAGTACCACAAGTTGCTTTTTAAAAAATATCACATCATGAAAATGTCGTAGACATAGGTCATAGGAGTTCCATTGTACACACAAGATCATTTGGTATAAATGGAAGCTGTGTTTCGCTAAAAGTGACTGTCTAGCATGACAATTGAAGGGCATGCATGGCTGTGCAGGCATGCTGGCTTTTTTTCTATGATAATGTTACCTTTTGAAAAGTCATTAAATATTTAGCTATTTAAAAATTAGTATTTAATAATACAATAATAGTACTAAAATCATAATCTTAACAATTAAGGTGAGGAAAACATTAACTTTTTCGGGCCAACATGCTAACATGAACAAACATAAGAAGTACAAGCTCGTATATATCATGTTTGTAATTTAGAGTGCCACTTTAGTAATGTTGTACTTTTCAAGTTTATATAATTACTCTCTGATTTTGCATAGAGCTATATAATGATTGTACAAGATTACATGTATGCATATCATGATTCTAACGTCATGCATGCTCCAATTATTTTATTGTACTATATTAAACATATAGTTTGAAATGTTGCACACATAAATTAATAGAGTCTCAAAAAATTAAATACAAGTACCTATATTTACAATATAAGGGAAAGTAAATATAATTTAAATTGAATGGATATAGATTTGAATATTCTAGAGAAAGCAGCACATTAGATAGTTCTATACATTAAATCTATATAGGATAATTAGTTAGTGGCCTGTATGCAGATTTTTAAAGATGCTATCTCTGCTTATAAAATAAAAAGTTTACAAGGATTAGTGTTATATACTCTTGTAAATATGTCCAACAAAACATACAGGGGCGGAACTATATGGCTTCTAGGGGGGGCTACCCCCCCCCCCCCCCCAATGCTAATATTAGCCCCTGCAAGTCTTTCCTACCTATGAACTACTCTATTGTCTAGCCTAAAGCGTGCCTTGAAAACCAAAATTGTTATAGAAAATATCTTCTACCATTGTACATAGCTCACACAGCTCTCTTTATACCATTTGATTTGTGATTGTGAGGTTAGTCTCGTACGTTGTTTTCTGATGTGGGTCAGTAAAGGTTGTAAAACAGTACTAAAGAGAATAAACATGTTATAGGCTTCTATTTTTTATTACTCGATGACTGACATTTTAGGGAAGTTCATTTCTTCCTTTTGTATTGGCTAGGGGTCAAGATGAATCAGATTGTACGTGCTGTACTTCATTTATTTTTTTTAAACTTTCATAACCTTGTGAAAAAAACTAAAGCATTTCTATCATTGCATTAATTATTGGACGGACCTTAAACTCTATCATGATGGTATTAGTAACTACCATTTTTTTCTTTTGGTTTGGCAATTGGTTAAACAAAAATAGGGATCAAAATGAATGATAGTTCATTGGGTCAGTATTTTCTCTAGAGGTGCGTGCTGGACTCAAACCTGCATGAACTCCTTGAGTGTTTTTTTTTTGTTGTCTATTTAAAATCATATTGGGAAGGAAGCAACTGCATGACTCTAGTAAAAAGTATTTAGAAAAATTAAATGAAAATTGTATATTAAAATCTTATTTTTATATAAATTATGGTATTTTTTATGCATATTATTTGTGGGTATTCGTAATTGGTTATGTACTAACAATTTTTTTTTTTTTTGTATAAATGAAAAAGTGATACATATATATAAATTTATATATATATTTTTTGTATACAATTTTATGATGTATAGTTATTGTTTTTACATATAGTCACGAGCATAAAACACATATTAATTATATTCAAATATATCATACATTTTGTCAATCGCCCATGCCTACCCCCCAAAATATTAAATCCTAGTTCCGCCCATGAAAACATATTTATTTAAAATATCTCACTAATCAAATAAGGTGTAAAGTATTGCACAAGTGTAACTTTCGAACTACTAATTCCTTTGCAATCACCACCAAACTATGGATTTTAGCGGGGACCCTGGCAACCACAAAATGTTTAATTTGAACGTCTTTTTGTTGTTGTTCCCCCAATTTGTGTTGCTAGAAAAGCTGACTTTTTCTTCTATGCTTCTGAACACACTGCCGGTTATAACATTCCATGCCTTTGACTAGTGTTGCGGGACCTTCTTCTTCCATCTTAGTCATGGTAACAGACCAAGTCATTTGTTAGTGCATACTATGTTTGCCTATTCTACTTGTGTAGGTGCACTAGACATCACTTACCAACAATGACCTACATTCATTGTGTACTACTTGTTCATCCGGTTTCACAATTTAAAATGACTTGTAAATATTCTATGCTAGATGGATAGGGCTTGGATGCATATCGAAGATAGATTGCAGTCGAGTGAATATGCTGCCGGGGTGAAACAGTTCTTGGACATGGCAAAGGCCCATTCACAAGGCGTAGATCGCATACGGTGTCCCTGTAGAAGATGCCGGAATAGAATTTTCCTACCACATGTTGTGGTTAACGATCATTTGTTTATCAAAGGGATAGATACATCTTATACGGAGTGGATATTCCATGGTGAGGATGAAACTTTGAATTACACCTCAAAATCAGATGAGGAAAATTCTGCTTATGTCAATGAAACTGACTATATTGATGATGTTGATGAGCTATTAGAAGACATCCGTGTAGGTTCGTTTGTGGACATTGTACCTAGGCCAGCTGGTCATGGGGGACAGTTCACTGCAGGGGAAACTTCGAACAATCAACCTGATCTAATCTTCGAGGAGTTGCTAGCTGACGCAAAACGTCCACTATATCCAAACTGTCAAAAGTTTTCAAAGCTATCTTTCATCGTCAAGCTGCTTCATATTAAGTCAATTGGAGGTTGGACTGTTAATTCTTTTGACATGGTGATAAATCTCTTGCAAGCTGCATTTCCTGATGCATTGTTGCCAGCATCATATAACGAGGCTCGACGCATGCAGCGTGATTTGGGGTTCACTTATACAAAGATCCATGTATGTCCAAATGACTGTGTCCTGTTTTGGAAGGAAACTGTTGGCATCAATGAGTGCCCCAAATGCAGCGCTTCTAGGTGGATTCCAAGTTCCACAAGCCATCGCAGGATTCCACAAAAAATCTTGCGATACTTCCCTCTGAAACCCCGGCTCCAACGGTTCAAGTCGAAAAAGATAGCTGCTTCCATGCGTTGGCATACAGACGAGCGTGTTGACGATTCTAATACAATGAGACATTCGGCTGATTCACGGGTGTGGAAAGAGTTTGACACAAAACACCATTGGTGTGCGGCCGATCCTCGGAACGTCAGACTTGATCTAGCAAGTGATGGGTTTAACCCATTTAATAACATGAGCAAACAATATAGCATTTGGCCAGTTTTGGTTGTACCGTACAACTTGCCCCCTTGGGCTTGCATGAAAGATCCGTATCTGATGATGTCCTTGCTAATTCCTGGACCAAAGGCTCCGGGAAATGATATTGACGTTTTCCTACTACCACTAATTGATGAGCTTAAGCAGTTATTCATTGAGGGGGTTCACACGTATGATGCATACAAAAGAGAGACTTTTAAACTACATGTTGCGTTGCTTTGGACCATCAATGACTTCCCCGCATATGCCAATCTCTCTGGGTGGAGTACGAAGGCAAGATGGCCTGCTCAGTATGTAATGCAAACACTGATTCTTTCTGGCTTGTTCATGGGCGTAAACATTGTTATATGGGCCATCATTGATGGCTGCTGCCCGACCACCCCTGAAGATGCAAAAAAAGTACGTTCAATGGTAAGGAAGATCACCGCCAACAACCACAACGTGTAAATGGTTCAGCCCTTCTTGATCAATTAATCGAGGTCACAAGTGTTCAATTCGGTAAAGCAGTAAAGAAGAGGAAACGTACACCCACTGAACTTAATTGGACAAAGAAAAGTATCTTCTTCAAGCTTCCTTATTGGATAGACTTGGGATTGACCCATAATTTGGACGTCATGCATATAGAAAAAAATATATGTGATAATGTATTGGGAACCTTGCTTGATATTGATGGTAAAAACAAGGACACTGCCAATGCACGTCGGGACTTGGCGGAACTTGGTTTAAGGAAAGATTTGCATTTGCAGCACGATGGTCATCATACGACCATGCGTCTTGGGTGTTATACGTTAAATCGATCTGAGTGAAAGACCTTTTGTGGATGGTTGGGAGAGGTGAAGTTCTCTAATGGTTTTGCCTCAAAGACGGAAAAGTAGTTGGAATGAAGAGTCATGATTGTCACATTTTCATGCAATGGTTGTTACCAGTTGTTATTGGTGGTTATTTACGACCTGATGTCCGAGAAGCCTTAATGGAGTTAGGCTCATTTTTTAAACATTTATGTTCAAGAACTCTGGACATTTCGACGTTGGAGCGGCTTCAAGCTAATATTCCGGTCATTCTGTGTAAGCTAGAAATGATATTTCCACCTGCATTTTTTGACATCATGGTGCATCTGGCTGCTCATCTAGTTGATGAGGCCTCATTAGCTGGCCCTGTGCAGTACCGATAGATGTACCCTTTCGAAAGGTACCTGGGCAAATTCAAGCGATATGTTCAAAACAAATCGCGGCCGGAAGGGTCTATTGCTGAGGGATATGTTCATCTAGAGTGTCTGACATTTTGTTCTATGTATCTTCATGATATCGAGACCAGGCATAACCGAGAAAAGCGCAACATTGACATCGATCGTGAAAATCTGCATGAGCGCAACATTTCCAGATGGACTTTTGGTGAAGGCAGAGTGGTATGTGCTTAACAATTGCACCGAAATTGAGCACTACATCGAGTACGTACGCCACATCAATTAATTTTTGGGTAGCTAATTATAAAATGCATTTAGACCGTGCTTACACAAGGCCTAATACTTTTGTCGCTATGCAGTAAACACTATAGCAACATACAATCACAAGGCGCAACTAATCCCGAGTGTGTTCACAGAGCTCAATTCCCAGCATGGTTTTGCACACGTGTAAGTCTAATCATTGGATTTGTTAGACTTATGCTCAGATGCAATATCTAATAAACTTAGTGCTTACTTTATCCTACAACTGTGTGAGCATTTCTGATCCCTGTCTATTACTGTGCGAAGATAGGTTGTGGAGCAACACGCAATGAGCCCACCTCAGGTAAGCGATGATATCTACGCATTATCATGTGGGCCAGATCCAGTCATCGCATCTTACTCGGGGTGTATCATGAGTGGCAACCGGTTTCACACCTCTGAACTTGAAAGCCATCGTCGCACGCAGAACAATGGGGTAGTTGTTCACAGTGACGAACACGGATCGGGTGTTGACTTCTATGGTGTTTTAGACGACATAGTAGAATTACGTTATATGGGATGGCGTAAAGTCTACCTATTTAAATGTAAGTGGTGGGATGTTGCGGACACCAGCAAGGGGATAAATATCGGAGAGCACTTCACGAGTGTTAACACCGCTAGACAATCCTACAGGGATGAGCCCTTTGCACTAGCTTGCCAAGCATCACAATTTTTCTACCTAAAGGATCCGTGGTTAGGGGGAAGTTGGGTTGTAGTACACAAGATAACGAATAGAAATGTTTACAATATTCTGCCAAAAAACACAAACATTGATGAGGTGGACAACGAGGATCCTATGAATGATCAAGATTTGCGTGATGATGATGAATACGATGCTCCTAACTATGGGGTTGTTAATGAAACTACTGGACTTGAAATCAATCCACTGGCTCGAGTCGATGAAGAGCACGTGCTTGTTAATCAATTGAACATCTCTCGTGATTTCTCAAACATTCCCATCGAGCAAAGTGACCTAGTGAGGAAGACATAAGTAGCGCAGAATCAAGCCCTGCAACAACAGATGATGCTGAGTCTGATTTTAGTAAAGCAACATGTTCTGAAGATGAGCATTCAGAGGATGGGGATGGTAAGGGTAAACTCAAGTCACACAATGTTAATTATTTCATGAACATACCAACCAACTCCGGAAACTAGTTTTGGGTTTTGTATTGTGGTATTATTTAAAAATTATTACTTGCTTCGTGCAGTCGTGACATTAATGTTATTTAACTTTAATATCATCACTAGTAATTTTGTAGCGTAATGATGTTTAGGGACTACATGTTTGCAAACAGAAAACATTATATTTTATTGCTCTGTGCGCTCAAGAACTCTAACCCATAAGACAAGCTACATAAATGAGGCTAACTTAAATTTAGACAATGCCCACATATGAGTACATTTTTTGGAAAAAAATTGTGTGCCATTTGTATCCCATTTTTCTACGCTTGTGTAAAATGATATGTGAGACCGGTCATGCTAACACGTCCTTTTTCTTTGCTTTGCAGATAGCATGACGAACTAGTTCTGACCACTATAGCGCACTTGGGCAGGTATGGCTCACTACGAACGTCTAAGATACGCTTGAATCCGGTAATTGATTATCTACTTTACAACTTAATACTCTTGTGCCACCCATAGCTTCTGATTATTCCATGCTACCCCAATCTTCCATGATTGTTTACTAAGCATTAGTAAATACAACATTGTGATTTTCCAGCTTAAAGAAAAAATATGATATTCCACCATTATGTAGCATATAACGAAATGATAACTGTGCCTTACATTTGTCATGATGTATGCAACGTAAGCCAACGTCACCCTCACATGTGCTTGTTAAAAATCCAACTTAAACAAAAATTAGGTTTGTTTAAGTAGATTATAATAAGGAAGGGAATTTAGGTGACTATGATACACTCTAGAGTGGAGCATGTGCCAGGCAAAAAATACACTCCACAAATGTTTTTTGGAAAAAAAAAAAAACATTGCTATATTTTAATTGCATATATTGTGAGTTTCTTACACTCATCTTATAGGATCTGTTGACTAAAGCATTCAAACATATACAAATTGGTAATCATGTTAGTCCCTGAAAAAAACAACCTTAAAAAAACTATTTTTATGTCTGATCATTTGGTTTCAGCAACTTCAATTAACCAATGCATTTTATTTAGGGTGACCAAGATGGCCAGACTAGATCAATTTTCGTCGTACCAATGCAAGTAATTGCCATGATATGCACTGTAACTTGTATATCAACACAAGTGCATGTGTGCCACTGATTATAGGGTAAAGCTACATCAAAAAGTCATGGCAACTAGAAGCCTTGATGTATGAGGATGCATTGAGGAGGATGAGCTTTCTTAATCAGTAACTAGGATTGTCCAAAAAGTACATCAACTTGAACGAACCAACATGAATATCATCTTA
The DNA here is from genome assembly GCA_036898215.1 of Platycarya strobilacea. Taxonomy (NCBI): domain Eukaryota; kingdom Viridiplantae; phylum Streptophyta; class Magnoliopsida; order Fagales; family Juglandaceae; genus Platycarya; species Platycarya strobilacea. The sequence continues at coordinate 2,834,112 of CM072559.1, read as the reverse complement.
TGGGGAAAAGAAAGGACATTATATCATTAATGTCCTTGCCTTTTGCACTACTTAAATAGGGAGCAAAATAAAAACTGGGAATAAATACTAAAATACAAAGATGGAAAATAGCAATGATGCATTGAGGAGAAATTGAACTTGCTTGATTAGTTGTGAACTCCTGAGAATGCGCAAAACATAAACAACCTGCTTTGGTTATTTATAATGGCAGTAATTGTTTTTTCAGAATGTGATGGAATCAAAACTGGGTTGAGTAAATCTTAGTATGCCCAATCAAAAGTCAATGTTTTAATTTACTTGGTAAAGATCTATTATATCTATTTTATTAAATTATTTTTACTATATACTGGGTCTCACAGTTGCCAATTCAGTACAACAAGAAGTCTTAATAAAAACTTCTAGACCTTAAACCTTATGCTGAAAATTTCCTTGCCTTTTGCACTACTTAAATAGGGGGCAAAATCAAAAGTGGGCATAAATATTGAAATACAAAGAATGGAAAAAAAATAGCAATGATGCATTGAGGGAGAAATTGAATGACAGTAAAACAGATCTAGCGATATCTATTTCATTAAATTATTAGTACAAGTACTGGGTCTCACAGTTGCCAATCCAGTAAAACAGATTATGCTGAAAATTTCCTTGCCTTTTGCACTACTTAAATAGGGAGCAAAATCAAAAGTGGGCATAAATACTGAAATACAAAGAATGGAAAATAGCAATGATGCATTGAGGGAGAAATTGAATGGCAGTAAAACAGATCTAGCTATATCTATTTCATTAAATTATTTTTACTATATACTGGGTCTCACAGTTGCCAATCCAGTAAAACAGATTATGCTGAAAATTTCCTTGCCTTTTGCACTACTTAAATAGGAAGCAAAATCAAAAGTGGGCATAAATACTGAAATACAAAGAATGGAAAATAGCAATGATGCATTGAGGGAGAAATTGAATGACAGTAAAACAGATCTAGCTATATCTATTTCATTAAATTACTTTTACTATATACTGGGTCTCACAGTTGCCAATCCAGTACAACAATAAGTTTTAATAAAAACTTCTAGACCTTAAACCTTATGCTGAAATTTTTTTCATGTATTAAAGGATCCACCATATTTTAGAGAGTGCCAAATTTAAAATTATAAATGAACTGAAGTGCATTTTGAAGTCATAAATACATAAACTTATGAAAAAAAAAAAGGAAGTCACTGAGTAAATATACCTTATATTTAAAAAAAAAGATATTTAAATATATAAGAGGCCTGGGTAGAAAAGCTGATATTTCTGAGCTTAGTAGCTATCCAATCCAGCTCATGCCTCCCCAAAAGATCTTTCTGCACACTGTCCAGATGTGCAGCAGCAGAAAAAAGAGGACACATGTCCAATCAGTCCAGATGAAGAGCTTTGGGCGGGAAAATTTTTCTGGAGAGGGGGAGAGGTGCCTAATGCATGAATGTGAGAGCCCACAGCAAATATTTTTTTACAAGTTCAAAAAGTCACTCGTGTGGATCATTTTGTTATATTCCTACCTCTGGAACAGTCCTAGAAGAGCTGAAATTTCTCTCTACACTTAAAGGTGGTTCATTTTCTGCACATCCTCTACTAAAAGGTAAGCAAACATTTTTTAATCTCCCACTTGACACTCTATGTTGAAGGACAGCACTGAAATATAAATCTGCTTTTAAGGACTTCATCTTCTAGGGTTTGGTTAAACTCAAACCCTAGAAGATGAAGTCACTGAGTTCAGCATCCCTCTTACATAGTAATTGTTTATTGCAGATGTTATTTTTTTTTTGTGTTCATTTAATCAAATGCATTCATCTCTAGAACAGCCACATCAATTAATATAAATCTGCTTTTAAGGACTTCATCTTCTATGGTTTGGTTAAACTCAAACCCTAGAAGATGAAGTCACTGAGTTCAGCATCCCTCTTACATAGTAATTGTTTATTGCAGATGTTTTTTTTTGTTGATTTAACCAAATGCATTCATCTCTAGAACAGCCACATCAACTAATATAAATTTGCTTTTAAGGACTTCATCTTCTAGGGTTTGGTTAAACTCAAACCCTAGAAGATAAAGTCATTGAGTTCAACATCCCTCTTACACAGTAATTGTTTATTACAGATGTTATTTTTTTTTTTTTTTTGTGTTCATTTAACCAAATGCATTCATCTCTAGAATAGCCACATCAATTTAAACTGGTAAAATATAACTTACCAATTGTGTAATCCATGTATTATTTATTTGTTGCAATATAATGCCTTGCCAGCATATTTACTAACCACTTACATTTGTAAAACCTAGGAAATGATTTAATACTTAAATATAAATCTGCTACATTTGTAAAACCTAGGAAATGATTTAATACTGAAATATAAATCTGCTTTTAAGGACTTCATTTTCTAGGGTTTGGTTAAACTCAAACCCTAGAATATGAAGTCACCGAGTTCAGCATCCCTCTTACACAGTAATTATTTATTGCAGATGTTTTTTTTTTTGTGTGTTCATTTAACCAAATGCATTCATCTCTAGAACAGCCACATCAATTTAAACTGGTAAAATATAACTTACCAATTGTGTAATCCATGTATTATTTATTTGTTTCAATATAATGTCGTACCAGCATATTTACTAACCACTTACATTTGTAAAACCTAGTCAATGATTTAATATTGAAATACAAATAAACAGCTGGTTTGGAGGTCATTGTTTAGGTTTGTTTTGGTCTGTTTTTAGAATATTCTAAGTAGCGACACAATGCAACATGTGGTAGTCCACTCTATTTACAAACATCGCTATGCAACTGTTAATAATCCCAGGAAATGTGTACCAAGTGTACGGTAGTACCAAATTTGCTGGGATTATTGTGGCTTGATAACCCATTAGGTCTGATCTAAACTTACTTGAGTCAAAGACATATGTTAGTAATTTTAACACAACAACCTAGGTTTGGATGCTAGAGTCAAAGAAGTGTCTACCTATTTATTGTAACTTCTGCCCCACATTGGAATGACTGTACTGGATTTCCAAGCTTATGATACAGCAACCCCATCTTGAGATTCATATCTAACTATATTTTATTTTAGCAAACAAGCTTAAAGAAAAAAAAACCAGTGCATATTCTAATAACTATGGAGACATCTATTTAATAAATTTGCATTTTTAGAATATGCACATTGTACAACTCACAAGAAGGGGAGGCCAAGACGGCATGCATGCCCCCGGCTAAGATCAGACAGTCCCATAGAGGATCAGGAAATTGCTGTCTTGCCACCACCAAGAGGCCTAACAGATGAAGTTGAGCCCCAACCCCAACTTGATCACTGTAGGCAGCAGAATCAAATGGTGTAGCCGTAAGTAGAGCAACACACTGGACAATTTCCTGATGCTGGACAAGAACAACTAGAAACAGGTTAGAGACTGCTACACACCCAATTTATACAAAGCTGTCAAGCTGTTTTTAACCAGTGTTTAAAATCAGTTAATAATATTTTTTGCGTGATAGTTCCTCCCACCAAAAAAAGAAGGAGAGGACCAGCAAATGGTACAATTTTTGAGCGGTTAAGAAAGGTAGGTAAGCTACCTTTAACCATAAAAGATGGGCATAGAAGGCCTTCATGTGAGAATGCGGCGGTATTCTCTAGTCGAGTGAGCCATATAGTGAAAGTGCATGCGAATATGAGGCATGCTAGCTGGAGTGCGGTGGATGAGATGGAAAAGTTGGAGCTGATCAATCGCATAAAAGTAGGATTTCAATAAATTCAAATTAATACTCTCTATGTCATTCATGCTACGTTTGTTATACCGTATTTGTTACTTTTAGAAAATTAAAATCTGATCCTTATTTTGAGTTCACAGGGTGACTTCGAACTCGACTGGACAAGGGACAACCACCGTGAAGCTGTTATTGGAACATTGGCTGATCGATATAATGCATATCATTACGAACTACACAAGAAGTACAAGAAATATGCCTCGCATGAAGAGGCGCTATGTGGTGTGGTGGCCCTTGTGGAGAAGACCACATGGGAGTGGCAATGTGAACGTTGGTCAAGTACACCTTTTAAGGTATTCGTATAAGCTGTAATGATTGCACAATTAATTGAAAAATGAAATAGGGAAAATACTAAATTGCATGGCTGCAGCTTGTTAAAACTGGGCATAAAACAGATTTGAACTTTACTTGAAGCTATCAATGACATTATTTCAATGGTTGTTGCAGGATCATTCTCGTAGAAATGCAAATAATAGAAAGAAACAGGTGGTCAAACACACTGGAGGAAGGAAGAGCTTTGTGCGGATAATGGCTGAAAAGGTACATTTTCTTAAATCCGCTAATAACACATGAAGCTAGCCTCCTTAATAATCTTGCAAATTTGTTCAGCAACTTCACAGCCTCATTAATTTCTGCTATTTGTTGCGAGGGTCAGGACAATGAAAATATGATTGTATTTTACAAGAAAACTCATTTTTTTTTTAGAAAAATGGGGAATGGATAAATGCAGCAGCGGAACACAATTATGTGAGTATGTCAGCCTTTGATTATAGATTGCATCTAGAGTTGTTTTTACTTGTACAAATAGCATGACTTCAAATCATGCTATTTATGATTTGGAACACATTAGTAGTAATTTATATCTGATTTTTTAGACCCTAATGCTGGAGAGGGTGGAGGAGGGGGAAACCGAAAATGAGATTAATGAGGCTAGCTTGGCAGCTTTCAAGGAGACACTAGGTTTCAAATCTGGTTACGCACAAGGAATGGGACATGCTGTAATTCCTGAGCCATCCCCTTCAATGAAAAAAACCAAGGATTATATCCGTATGGTTGAGGAGAACGAAAGGAACAAGAACATCGCTGAAAGCTCCAACACTCAGCTAGAGAAAATGGCGGGGGAGATGGCGGATTTGCGCAAAGCATTGGCTGATCAGGGAAAGCTACTAACTGTTATTACAACTCGACTTGGGGGTGGTAGGGAGTCTTAGGAAGAGACTCCCGAAGAGGCTTAGCCTTTTCCTTAGCTTGTTTACAATAAATTTTTTGGTGAAGGGGAGTATCCCCCTGCTTTTATGTTTTGTTAAATGGTCATCTAGATGAAATGTATATTTTGAACAAAATGTCTAGCTGATAATTAGCAACCTCACATTTATGTCCAGATGACATGCTTGCTTTGTTGTGAGCATTGAGGTATAAGCTGATTAGTGTCACTGATTATACATGGTTTTGACATGGATTTTGAGTTATTCACTAGGTACTTGGGTAAGTAGTAACAACAATGACTTCACCATACCTAAACAATTATTTGTGGTTTCATATGAGAGGAATCGTGTCTAATCTAAGCTCTGTTGATATTAGGGACTACATGGGAGCACCAATGTGAGATTGCTGCATTTAAGGTGGTCATCCACACAGCGACAATGCAGTATGTTCGGGTTAATGGGTGGATACTGCAGTCCAGATGATAAGTTCCTGGAATTTGGTCTATAGTAGAATTGCTGGCAATGTTTTGTTGGGGTTAAGTTTGCAATGCATTTGAGTGAAATAGTATATAGCAGTTTCTATTATATATAGATGGTGGCGGTTTGAGTTTTATGATTACGTATCTTATTTATAATAAATTTTCTGTCCAACTGGAACTACATTAATTTTACATGGTAGGAAATGGAAGCATTAATTTTAATGTTAATTATTTATCATGGCCTCATTATATACTCTTGAAATACAAACAAAGTATTGGATATATGGTAGAAAACCCAAGACTAGGCACTCTACCCCGCTGTTAAGGCCTCTTGTCATAATATTCTACCTGAGAGCACTGATTTTATTGCAGAGGACTTGGATTTTAATTTTGACATAATTTACTTAGTAAAATGTTTAGAAGAGAATCAACATGGTAAATAGGCTAGTTGGGAAACTGTGGGTCTGTTGTTCTGAGTTTTTTAGCAAAACAAATGCATTTGTTGGTGCCTAAAAATTAATCCAATTTACAAGGATTTTTTGAGACATATTTCATGACCACATGTTATTGTTCTTTTCCTCTTAGTAGCTGTACAGGTTATTTCATGACCACATGTTAAATATATATTTGTCTCTTATCTAGATAAGAGACAAATATATATTTAACCAACCTTAGTAACGTATGTATTGCTCCAGCTCATAAAAATGGAATAAAATAAATATGAGATAATGATGTATAGTATATTCCGGTTATTTCTCAAATCACACAATTTATTGCAAAGAACCATAGGTGGGTTATACTTGAAGCCAGTAATTGGCTAAATGGATAGATCATCTTCATGTTTTTTGTTAATTTGGAGACTTAGAATGTACAAATTGTTCGCTGTTAAATGTAGGCCTCGGTCAGTAATGGGTTGTTTTGTTAGCTGTGGATAAATAAGAAAGTGGTAAATGACACTAAACCTATAAACTGATTATTACACCAGCCAACCAGCTAGCTCCAGAACAAATAGAAACCACCCTATCAGAGCATTTAAATATACATGCATTGTAATCTCATATTTATTTTATAATATACAGCTATCATAATGTAGGCCTCAGTCAAATATACAGCTATCATAAGCATTTCACAGCATTCAAATATTTTAATGCCATGTAATCTCCATGCTCTCAGGTGCTCCTGGGAAGGATTAGACAAACCTCATTGTACTCCAGTAGTTATACATGCATTGTGGGATTGTTTTGACAGCACAAGATATGGCATGGTCCGACTGTGCTTACTGCCAGTGAAGTGACTAAAGTAATAGCTAACTTTCTTCTGCTCCCAGAAGTAGTTTAGTGCCCAAATACAATATGTAATTGAATAATTATTTGTGTTTTGTTATGTATTGAAAATCTGTACGTGTCCCAGTATTTCAGTGCTATTATATGAGCATCCATGGGTACTTGATCATCTTTCTCTATTTTAGACAAATGAACCATCATTTATCGCATTCTTAAATGGGATTGGCAGTGTTATATATATGCTGATGTAAGCCATGTGCATGATGGAATATGATATTTAATTAAGATGCAAAAATTTCTGACATTGGTTTGTTATAAACTCTCTACTTTTGGCTTTAATACAAACGTAGACAATTAAATATATATGGAAATTGTATATTGAAAGTCATGTTAAGAGCATTTTAATGTTGGAGTACATTTAATTATTATTTTATTGCAAGATGCTAGATGAACCAGATGTACTAGTAGATGAAGTGGTCCAATTTGTGTAATTGCCAAAATGAGAATCAAACATATATAATTTGGGGTTGGGTGTTAATTTACCATAAAATCTGGCATAGAAATACATTAAGAAAAGCAGGTATCCTATACAGGAAACAAGCAAAAAAAAAAAAAATTAGCCACAACTATTCATTGTGGCAAAATGCATTTAGGAGCAAATTGTTTATGAAGAGATTTTTTCTGGTAGACAAATATTTGAAATGGATAGATTTTGTGGGGAATAATTTATAATGCCCAAAAAATTAAGGTTCATTTGAGATGAAGATTGTGTGGGAATTAAACATCCCACACGAGTTCATATCATGGCAAATGATTAATTACTTCAAACTATTATTTAAAAATCGTGTCACAAAAATTTTATTGTGGCCGTAAGCATAGTGGGAACAAATATTTTCCCAGGGTAAGGTAACATGGGAAATAGCTAATTACCGCAAATCAATATTGTAGCATAATATTTGTTGTGGCCGTAAGAGTAGTGGTTAGTAATTTTTGCCCAGGACATGATATCATGGCAAATAATCATTTGTTGAAAATCATATCGTGGTTAGAAAACAATATCCACCGAGAGTTAAAGATTGAATAGAATTTTTAATACGAAGTTAGAAGGCATTAACCACGAATTAGTTCATGGCAAGAAGCCGTTAATTGCCGCCAAAATTTTAATTCGTGGCTTGATGAACATTTACCGCGAGTTATATGCCACGAACATCCCACGGATGAAATTCGTGGGGATTGATCTATGGCCGCGAAATAGGTACTTTTAACTACCAAAACCTTCCTTGGCTAAAACCCGAAAATCTTGTAGTGATTTGGCCAAAAATACAATTTCAAAGTCATTACCAATGGACCCATATTCATATTTCTCACGGTATAATGTTGCCACAAAAGAGGTAGTATCCACTACTTTTGTTGCCACTAATCAAGTATATTGGCAACATACATTACCACAAAAATCTATTTCTTGTAAAGAGACATCATAAAAAAAGATTTAATCCAATTGTTAATTTGTCATCCAAAAAGGATTTCTGAAAAGAAATTTTTTAGCTAATTATTTTTCTCTACAAATAGTTTTGCCAAAATTAACCTATTTTGATAGAAAAAAAATTCCGCCAATAATTTTTCTAGCTAATTCTTTTTCTCTATAAATAGTTTTGCCAAAAATAACCTATTGTGATAGAAAAAAAAAAATATAAGCAGCCCCAAACAACAACACAAACAAAAAAAAAGCTCAAAAAACAAGTATAATCACAGTTTATTCGTTCAAAACATTCCAACTAATCAGTGCCAATATTAACTCAAATTAAAACAACCCTAATATAATCACAGTTTTGTTTCGTCAAAACATCCAAACAAAAACAACCCATATATTAACTCAAACTCATCAAGTGAGGCAACTTATTTCACCATAGGTAGATTTTTTTTTTATCATCATTATGGAAGCTACTTCATTAGCATTAATTACAGGAACTACCAATTCATGACACGAGAAAATCACCTTTCGCATTCTGGGATAGTTTATCTCACCACAAGGCAGATTTTTGTTCATCCCTATAGAAGCTACTTCAATTAGCATTAATTACAAGAACTACCAATTCATGACATGAGAAAATCACCTTTTGCCTTTGTGGGGGCAGTTCATCTCATCACAAGGCAGATTTTTGTTTCAATTAGGTGAAACAAACAAAATGCATGCATATGAAACCAAGTGTACCTCAATTGCAGTAAAACATGAGAATATATTACTCCGGCTTAATTGAAAACCACAACAGAACATATAGGTTTAAAAAAAATCAGCTTACATCCAACTTGTTTGACTTGATTAAATCTACAACTTTGGCAACGCTCATGATTTACAACCACAACAAATCATATAGGTTTAATTCTTTTGGCTGCCGTTGCTTTCTTATGAAGTTTGTGATGCTATCTAAGCATAAGTTTTAAGTAATTAGATTCTCCCTTTCCTATCTCTTCAAACGTTTGGGATAAATGGTAATATGACATGGTATTAGAGTAAGTCTTCCATTCAAATCTCAACACAAAGTGCATTCTATTTTAGAAGTCAAAATCTCATGTTTTTGGACCCATTTATTAAGGAAAATGCAGAATCCACAGCATAGGTACAAGAGAAAGGATGCAAGAATAATGGTTATGTAATTATATGTACCCTTTCTTGTCACGTTAAGTTTTTCAGAGAAGCAGTAGTTTAACATAATATATGTAATGTCAAAACGCTTGTAAGGATACCCACTAACTAGAATATTAAATCACTTGAGTTATCTGCACGACCTTTGTCAAATATAAAAAACCCTTCAGAACACAATTACAAATGAAGACTTCAGAAAGATATCCACAACCTCATGACCATACGTTTTCACCTTTCTATTTAGGTACTTAATGGATAATATTATTGTGAGCAAATTGAATCCACTTATAAAAAAAGATACCCACAGCCTCAAATGCCTAAAGAATGACTTGGTATACTATCCCATAGTTTGTAACAAAGGATAATCATAAGGCCACGGGCTAATAGAAGACTCACAAAAGAATTCTACACCAGAACTTCCTGTCTCTCCTGTTTTGGACATTAACTTATTCCAAGATGTAAGCAAAATCCTTCATCACATTGTTTACAAGTGCAGAAGAGTTCCTATCTAGGTGCAAGTAACAACGAGCTCTCTAATTGCAACCATAATTCCAGGAGTCACAAGAACTCAAAGTTTACCAAGTAGCAATGACAAACATAATATCGGCAAAGAACGCATACATGGATGTGGCCCAAGGCCAAACTTAAAAAACAAAAAATTCATAGTAATTAATCAAATTCGAATTCAAAGTCAAAATGGGAAAATAAATAAATAAATAAATAAGCGAGAGAGAGAGAGAAAGGACGATAACAAAATAGGGGGCGACAATGGAAAAAAGGTTGCAAATTTATACCATTTATATCAATCCCAACAACTCCCCCGAGTTGATCAAACTCCTACAACTGGAGCTAACTTGATATATGGGATGTTTCAGGAAATCCCGATAATCGAAGGACTGAGCAGTGATGCTAGGGATAGCTTGATCTGCCCAAAATGCCGAAAATCCAGAAATTTGAAGCCACAAAGTACCAAAATATTAAAAAAAAATCAAGAAAAAGACGAACCAATATAGTGAGTTCAATTCAATATGTCAGTTTACAGGAATCAACAAAAATATAGATAGCAAGATAACATGATTAACCAAACAACTAAAGGTAGCTCATGTAATACCAGAAATACAACAATTACAAATCCATAATGAAAACAAAGAAAGCTCATGGTATTTGTTCCAGCATTTATTTTTCCTTTTTACATTTTGATTAAAGCTAATAGAGTTTTTATCCAAACCAACAAAGTGACCTCAGAAACTAGTAGTCGGCAGGATCAAAGAAGTGAGTCGAGCAAATTAATTTGATACTTGCCAAATCCCATGTTGACAATCTATAAATTCAAGTAAAATGTTGAACTTCAAATACCTAAATCAGGTATACAATATTTCTGAACCAAAAATTTATCTTCTGTTCCAAGGGGACACTTATCTCTATTGACAAGCATGCTAGGTAACTGAAAAAAATTGGGTTTTGAGACTGAAATGTGCACCAAGGTTGTGGCTTCCTTCTAGCTTTGGAGATACAATGATTATGGTATGAGAATACAAAATTCTATTACTGGCTTCAGTAAGCTTTCACTACTATTATATATCTAGTCATATGAGAATTACACTAGCAATGAGATTTATCACTTTGAACTTTCAACAATAAGTCAAATTTGTAAAACATAGATACAACCAAAAATAAAATATCTCTTATTTTTACTAGCTACTAAGAGTTGTTAAGTGCACAACCCCTCCAGACCTAGTAATAGTTGATAATCAGTACATAAAGAAGAAGAATAAAGTAAACAAAGATTATTTGTAAATGTTTGGAATGAATTACTTTATTCAAGCTTCTTCTACACGTCCCTCCATGAATTAGTGGGTGAAACTTAACAGGAAAAAAAAAAAATCACTAGTGTTGTGGAGGCAGAGTTAGAAGCTGGAGTACTACTTCTTTTGCAACAGGTACACCCAGTTGAAACAATTTTTTTTTTTTTTATAAGTATACACCCAGTTGAAACAAATATAATTATTTTGGCTATTATAAAACTCAGCACTGCAACAACTTTAATATTTGTCAGTCTAATCACATAAAACATAAGTAAATCTGATGTTTTATTCAACAGTAGATAGAAAATGAAAAGTATAAGATCAAACAGTTCCTAATTGACTCAAAGTGAACTAAATCAAGTGAACTTACATTAGGGATAAAAGTGGATTCACTTACCTCAATCTGTAAAATCACAAACATCCCAATATAATCAAGAAAAATTGTTAGAGCAAACTAACAGGAATAAGACCTATACCAAGAGGTAGAATAAATTATTTATACTATACTCTACATGGAAACAACAGAGAACAAGATTTTTTACCACAGTTTTTAATAATCTGGACACAGCACAAATAATGGGCCCAAGACATTGAGCCCAATGAAAATCAGATGACCTAATAAATTCATGTGCCCGATCAGTTATAAAAGAAATGAATGTTAAACCTAAATTTCCTAGAAAGTGTTATCCTATTCACTTTTCCTTACCAAACAAGTATGTTGATTGTTGATAGTACCTACAGAATTGGTACTTCAAAGTTATAAACCTCTTGCTTTCTTGATGCTGTGAAATTTTCTTGAACACTATATTCCTCAAATTTTTATTCACTAAAGGCCTGTAAATCATGGGAAGGAATACATAAGTCTATAAAAAACGTAGCCCAAACCAAAAAATAAATCAACCAAATTAAGCAAGATAAGATTCAATTCAAAGTAAACTTGTAAGAAACATCTCACCACTAATAAAATGCACATGCATAGTTATTGGTCATATAAAGCTAAGAATAAAACTGGAAATCCTAGTCTTATCCCCTCATCTTAGATCTTAGGGAAATTGGAAACAAACAGAGGTAAATTGAAAAACAAGGGCTGAACTAAGGAAAAAAAATTAAAACTAATACCATTCACATCTTCTTACCACTCCCTACCCGTAGAAAAATTCTCCTTGATTTGTATGCCATAGCATCTCTCAAACTACTGTGAATCGGCCAAAAAAACCCAACTAAGCAACAAATTTGTCAATATGTGGTCCCTAGACGATTTCATGGTTGCTGGTTCTCAACAATACTACGGCAGCTAGAGTGATAAAGAGTCGACTAATGAGAAGAAGAGTGAAATAAGAGTCAACAGATGAGAAGGGGAGTGAAAAATGAATGGAAATTTCTCAGGTATGATGTCGATCGTGGGTTTCACCCAAACCCTTTTAGTGTGATAAAGAGTCGAATGGAGAGGGAGAGAATGAGAGAGACATTACCTGCTAAGCGAGACGGCTATGATGACAGCACAATGACGACGAAGGGGTGGCACAATCATACACACACAGAGAGAGAGAGAGAGAGAGAGAGAGAGAGAGAGATAGAGATTAGGTTTTAGGGGAGAATCGTTGGGGGAAGGGGAGGAGATATTAGGTTTTGGGGGAGAATTCAATTTTGGGGGGAGGGCTGTGTCTATTTTTAAAAGACTATTTTCGGTGTGAGGGAAGCGCTGCAAATAGAAATTAAAGTCACCGATATAGCCATTTACTGCATCAATTTCAATTGTGGCAAACATAAGAACGCGGCAACAACATGGTTTTTTTTGTAATAAGTTAGCTATTATTGCGAGACTCACTTGTCAAAAAAAATATTTTTATTAGTATAAAGGGATTAGTAATTATGGCAAGACAAAAACGTGATAATAGACGCTTTTTTTCATCAAAAATGACTTTTACCTACACTTTTATTTTCGGCAACAGTTTTTTGTAGATAAAAGCAGGTCTTATTGACATAAATTTGCCTTATTGTCTGCAATGCAAATATGGTGAGTAAAAGTGACTTATTGCGACAAGTTTTGATCTGTAGATAAAAAATTGGTAGCAAATAGGCTAATATGTTGTAGTGGTACAAGGCATTACACACAAAAATCATGTTATATTTTGAAAATGTCTGTTTTATTAAGGTATCTACCACGGTCCCCCCAATGGAACATCTAAACATTTTAGATCCCTTTGCTAGGATCGTAAGAGGATTGGACCGGACCAAAAAATAACAGTTATAATAATCCTTCCTTTTTACAGATATCCTTAGGTATAGATTCATTTAGAAATTATTTTAAGGAATTTTTGAAAATATATGGCATTTAGAAGGAAGATCTAAATTAGAAATACCTTAAGCAGTAAATGAAATATGCAGGATTATGATCAAATATTTGAAAATTTTAAAAAGGTGTAAATTAGAATATTTTAGTTTTCAGAACAAGGGATCAAGTAGAGAAATTTAATTTGGATTTAGATAAAGGTAAATTTTCAAAATTTTATGAAAACATTTAAGAGGAAGTGATAAAACTAAAGGTCAACCCTTGGTGTGCCCGAAATGAGTTCTCGGACTGATCCGACGAGTTTTAGTATAATGATCAAAACTTTTTCATATGAGGTTAGAATGAGGTGATTCTAATTCGTATAGAACCACAAGAGGAAGATATAAAACTTTTATGTTTTAAGTTTTTTGAATATAAGGAATGGATCAAGGACTAAATCTGGTGTGAAGTGGACGGACATGAATAAGAGTCAACTGGTAACTGACTTAGATGAATTGTCTTATGTTCTACTATGTGACAAAAATTGTGATTGGCTACCAAACTTTATGTGTGAAAAAATATGACAAGTTGATAAGAAATCATATCAAAGCGTTGGTGGGTAAGAAAACAAAGGAAAACAAATGGAGAACTAAGATTTGATATTCTCGGGTAAGTTATGACGTGTTTTGGTGAAATAATAATATCTCTCTCATATGATTTCGTAATGAAATGATTCAAAATTCTATAGAACCCTAAGAGGATTATATTAAACTTTTATGTTTTGAGTTCTAAGAACCGAATTTTATCAAGGACTTATTTGGATTGAAACGTGGCTGACCTCTAGGAGAGGCCAAGTGGCCAGATACACCTATTGGAAGATTTTCTATGATGTCATCTTGTATTTACCTCCTATGTGTTAGAACTCTTTAAGCCCTTGATCAAGATAATTTTATAGATGAATTAATCTCAATCATGGGATGAGAATATCAGCAAATCCCCATAGGATTATGGGTAATCATAAGACCATAAGTATAGGGGACACCTCACCTATGCAAACAAATGGAATTGCTGAATTGCCCAAGCCTTTTCTCCTTGCTTCCCACGCATTTTATGCCTATAAATAGATACATGGATTTATATTCTTTCCCTATGAGGGATATCATTCGGCCATAGTGAGAAATACCTAAGAGAAATTCACAAAAATTCATTCACATCACCCAAGTGTCAAAAGAAAGCTAATTGAGGGCATTGTAGAAGAAGTGATATGAAACCTAGCCTAAGCATCAAATATAGCTTTGGAAAGATTTTTAAGTGCATATATTAACTTAATATTAGCATAGAATAAGTGGTTTGAATATTGAATTATGTTTCATGTTTATTTGAGTTTAATCTTTAGTTATGTGTTAAATTGAAGTCTATTGAGTTTTGGAGTGGTTCTTGCTATGATAAAATGCTAGAAAAATTATGAGACCTTAGGAATATATTATATGATGTTATATTAAAAGGATTATGTGAAAATATGAGATCTTGATTTGGAAAAAACTAATATAGCAACCCTAGTAACTTTCGGATTAAAAAGGAGTTATGTTGACAGATTTAACAACCTATGGTAAGATGATCATAACTTATTAGTGTGATGTCTGAATTGAATGATCCAAGATGATATGGAAATATAAGATAAAGATCTACAACTTGTGTGTTTTAAGTTTTAAGAGATAAGAACTTTATAAAGGGCAAAATTGGGAATAAGCAACAAAATAGAGTAGGTAAGTTCTTCAAAATGGTGTTTTTCTTTTATTCTAAACTTTTAGTGAATTATTTGAATGATATTTTTAAAAAGTATGGTTTGTTTAGGAATTTCAAAATGTTATAAGGATTTTTAAGAATTATTATGCTAAAAAGATAAAATATAATAAAATAATAAAATCATATATATAAAGAGAAATATCCAAGTAACAAATAAAATGCTTAAGTTATGTAATTATGAAAAATCTTAACTTGAGATAAAAATAAATAAATAAATAAGATTAAGTATTCCATGAAATTTGGCCAGCCCTAGTTAAATAAAATTATAATATTTTATTTAATTGTATACGTATTAATTGTTAAGTATTATTCGTGATATTTTGATATTAGGAATTGACGTAAATGGATGTACATGTGATGTATGCTATTATGAAAGATTCTTATATGTTATAAGGTTTATCAGGACATGAAATATACATGTCATAAGTTTAAGGTTATGTTATGTTACGTCACATATATGTGTTGTCACAAGTCATGAAAACTATTTTAAGAAAATATGTTAAGAAAACTTTACAAATAGAAAGATTAATAAGTCAGTCACGTCATGACAATGACAACGATACGTAACGCCCATATGATTGACGTACCGGTAGGGATCTAAGCCTGTCGATGATATAAAAATCGGCATGGACCTAAGCCTGTAGATAATATGAAAACCGGCAGGGACCTAAGCCTATCAATGTTATAAAAACCGGCAAGGATTTAAGCCTGTCGATAATACGAAATAAGTAAGACTCACAATGTTACGAAAGAAAATAAGTGTTTAAGTATGATAGAGTGGGTCCATAAAGAACATAAGTCTAAGTCATGCATGAGTCACATGAAGCATATTATAAATATACATATTTTTACCATTTATCATGTATAATGATATGTTGTTGCCACTATAACTTTATTAAGTTAAATGTGTACTTACTGAGATTTTTCTGAAAATCTTATTATTATATGTTCCTTTTTTTTTTGGAATATAATTTTCGTTGCAGGGTCGGATGACGGTTATGGGCTAGGTCTTAGTTGTTCGAGAGAGCCGAAGAAACCCTGAGTAGTCCCTGGAGTACTCTCTCTCCGTAAAAGTTTTTGACCAGTTGGTAGTAGTAGAGATCGACATCGGCATAAAAAAAGAGTTTCCCAAAATAAAAAAGGAGCCTAGGCGGCTCTAAGGTAAAGTTTTGATAAGTTTGTATATTGGTACAATGTTATGTTATAAAATTGATGATGTGAATATTGTGGTTTTATTTTACTATGTGATTATTAAAAAATTCTTCTATTCAGAAATTTTTCACTGTGATTTTCATTGCATGTACCTTATGCATGCATTAAACTTTGATAAGTATGTGGATGAGTAGCCTAGTGTTACTTACCCTGACACTCCAAATTGCGTTGAATTACAAATGCAAATTCGGGGCATCACAACAATGATTTGGACTGAAACAATTAGCCAGACCGGACCAATATATAGTCTTAGTGGTTGGTCTAGTCAAGGTATGATTTCTTTGGACCAGATTAGACCAAGACCGACTGAACGTGTATATATATATTTATATATATTTAAATACTTTATATATATAATATTATTTTCCATAGTGGTTATATAAGTTAATTGTGTAAATTGCATCTAAGAAATTATTGTTAATTATATGAAAAAATCTATATATAAGTCTACACACCATACACCATATGTTTTTTTTTTATTTTTTTTATTTTATTTCTTTTATAACATATTTAGTCTATAAATAATGAGTAAGTAATTCAATTATTTTAGAAAGAATAAATTCATAAAAAAAATTACAAAAAATTAAAAAAAATGTGGTGTGTGAGCTTATGTGTAGCAAAGCTCTAGGGTTGTGGTGTGTAGTGTGTGGAGTGGAGTGTAGTGTGTGGAGTGTGGGCTTATGTATGGTGTGTGGAGTGTGGGCTTATATATCCAAACTGTCGTGTGTTGCGATTCAAAGGAAAAGAAAAATCGTGTTTCTTTCTCTACCTCCCGACCCTCTCTCTATCTATGAAAATGCCGATCTTTACACCACTTTCTTTCATTTCTTCTTCCCTTGGCCAATTAACTCCTGCGTGTTGGAACCCCACTTTTTGTCTCTCTGAAACATCTCTCCATATTAACTAGCAAGACGTAAATAGACCTTTTAAGTAGTACTCATCATGTCGCAATTGTACGAATGGTGGTCATGTTCTCTTCTTTGAATTCATAGATTTTAAGAACTGGATGCAAATCAAGTTGCAAACAAATTGAAATTCAATTGAAAGTCGAGAAAGAAATGAAATGAGAGGAAACTCCTGAAGAGTGAGGTATTTATGAAATATTTTCCGTTAGAGAGGAACAAGTACTAGAAAATAATGAGATCTTAATATATTTTATGAGTACTTGAGAAATTCTAGATAGAAATAAAACTATTATCGACAATATATTTTTATATAAGATGGCGCTTGACATTACCAGAAGTAATGAAAAAAGTAAGCCAAGAACCGTCGAAGAATATTGACGTAGAAATGATTGGCCAAAATGGAAAGCAACTATTAAAGCAGAATTAAACTCGCTAGCAAAGTGAAAGATATTTGGATTTGTTGTCCAAGCACCAAAGAGTGCAATACCTGTTGGATTTAAATGGATATTTATACCAAAACTTAATGAGAAAAATGAAATTGTGCGGTACAAAGCACGACTTATCGCAAAATGATTTCCTGCAGAAATCCGAGATTGACTATGAGGAAACATATTCCTCCGTTACGGATGCAATCATATTCAGATTTTTAATTAGTCTAAAATGATTATATATGCGGTTGATGGAAGTGGTCACTGCATATTTATATAAATTCTTAGACCATGACATATATATATATATATATATGAAAATCTCTGAAAGATATAAAATACCTGAAGCATCTACATCTAGAAGTATGTACTCTATCAAACTTCAAAGATCTTCAAAGCATCTACATCTACATCTAGCATTTTCTCTTCATAAATCAACATGCCATCCTTGTCTAAAAGATTTGACAGTCAAAATGAAGGGGCAAGTAAGAATTTTAAATCTTTATTTTGTTATTTTAAGTCTACAACTTTTTTGTTAGACTCTTGAAGGAGTCATTGTAGTATGAAAACCTTGTCGTTAAGTTCTTTAACCTCATAAGCTTTGGACTTTAATCAATCAGAAAACCTGACAATAGATGAAGAGTATCAAGTTTCAAGAGCCACTAGTTCATAAATGACATCATGATCTGACTTATGAGCCAGATCATTTGCTTGCTACAATATGGCACCTACGGAAGATGCAGAAATAACTTGTAATTAAGGTGAAGAATACCTCGTATGTTGATCATAAAAAATATTAAAAGGAAATTGATGAGCCATTGAAAATTTGTAGAATAAGAATGCAAATGCAGATATGAGAAGAAGATTTGATGCGAATTAAATGAAGCTGAAGATGATTCTTATAGAAATCGAAATAAGAATAAGACAAATCATTACTTCTTCAAATCTTAATTAGTCAAGATTACAAGATATGCCGGATGCATATCTTCAAAAGTCAGCAAGATTAATTGCAACTATCTCTATTTTCTCGTAAACGCTGAACCTTTGCCATTAGCTGTTATTGTTGACTTTTTATTTGAGCTCTATCTCGTTCCAGCTCTTCTATTCGTGATTTCAGGTCACGAGAATACCAGTCTATAAATTTCTTCAACTCCTTGTTTTCTTGTCATAAATTTTTATTCTTTCTATCTTTAGTTGCAAGCGTTTGATGCAACTCAGATATTTAATTTTTAAGATGATCAACCTCACTGACTCTCGCCAGTAGCCACTGAGACATGGTTGTAATAGAGGTATCATATTGAGTACTGAGGATTCTTGATGCTGCAACAATTTCAGAATCAGTTTTACTAAAAAGATATATCTCTGCTCCTATCAGGGTGTGTACAGCCTTAGAAGAAAAGATGAGTGGTTAAGGTACAAAAGGTTAATGGTTCAGATCTGGGACATTAACAAAAGAATTTCTATCAGACATAATATCGTCCTGGATAAACAACAGTTGGATTTCTGAAGAATGTAAGATTTTTTTTTTTTTGCTAGAGAAAACAAATGGCTATATTTAAACAGTAATCCAAAGCCTTCAAATCTCTCAAAAATCTTGTTTGTCAATAATACCAAGCAGATTTGATTTTCTGCCAAAACTAAAGAATTAAACCTCAAGATTTTACAGTTTTTATCATACATGGATAATTTCCAATACTCTTTCCGCCGTACATAAACAAGCCCACCTTAATAGTGCCGAATAAGGGGGACAAAATTTTAAATGAAAATATTATCACGTTTTCTCTAATACATTATTTTGATGAAAATCATGTTTGAATTCTTAACCTTGTTATATATGCTGAAATCATGTTTGTTTATTAAAAGAATATTAGCGCATATTCTTAATGGGAGTTTAAGTATTACTGCAGGTCTTAGATTTTTACTAAGGCTATTAAGTGCCTTATATGTGGGGATCCCTCTACCTTGTCCGACGTGTTTTAAATATGTGAGGCCCTGAAGTGACAAAACAGATAATATCAATTAAGGATATGGGGCTGCCTATATTTGCCACATCTTCAAATCATTCAGAGATTATTAAAATTCAAAAAGACAGTCGAGATTGTATTTAGCTGAGATTAGTCATTAAACATATCTAAAAAAAGTGTGGTATTCCCATGATCAATGATAGTTTAACAATTTTATATGAAGATAATACTGCTTGTATCATTCAAATCAGAGGAGGATATATCAAAGGTGACAAAATCAAGCATATTTCACTAAAACTCTTTTATACTAATGAATTTCAAGAGAAAGATGAAATTGATGTCAAGCAGATTATCAAGTGATAATTTGATAAATTTATTCACAAAGGCATTACCAACTGTGACATTCAAAAAAATTGTACAGAATATTTGAATACAAAGACTTAAAGATATATTGTCATGCACTTTTCAGGAGGATTAAATATGTTGAACAATTTTGCTAATTGTACTCTTTTTCCTTTATTAAGCTTTTGTTCCACTGGATTTTCCTTTGTAAAGTTTTAACGAGATAATCTTAAAGCACTTGGCAGTACATAAGAATATTGTATTCTTTTTCTTTCGCTATTGGTTTTTATTCCCACTGGATTTTTCCTTAACAAAGTTTTAACGAGGCAGATTCTTTATGAATGGTATTCCAATAAGGAGTGTTATATAATAGGTGGATGACCACCAAATACCACATATGGTTTGTTGTAAACCTAACCATTCAAAAATGTGAATTGGCTGTTGTGCATGTGAGAGTTTGTTGTATTTGTGATTTAGTTGTTGTGCATGTGAATTGATTGGTACAACAAACCACCATGTAAGTTGCCTATAAAAGAGGTCTTGATGATCATTTGTAAGTAGAAGAAAAAACAAGAGTAGTGAATGATATTAAGTTCTTGAAGGAAAGAAAGAATTCTAAATTTTTTCTCTTGTAATATATTAATTTTCTTTTAGTTTTATAACAACTTTTAATATATAAGACATAAATATGAGAATTGGTTCGAAGTATAGAGTTTTATGCTTTCAATTGGGTGCTAAATTGGAGGTCTTATACTTTGACAAGAAAACTTCGAGAACAAGGTTTAGATAAAAAAAATTTATGGAAAACCGGAGGAAGAAAAACAATATTAATTAACACGAAGGCTAATTGTGGACCAAGGCTGAGCTAATTAAGCTCATACTCTCGAGTCTTGATGCTATTCGAATCATTCTCCAAATAATGATCTTAAGCCAACTGACATTTTGGATCATATACAGACATCCGTAAATTATACCATTCCCAGCTAGTAGCTACAAGTAATAAATGACAACAACGGCACCTGCAATCTATATAGATTTCTAAAGAGAGGCGCTCCAGATCGGATAGGTGTGAAATTAATTTTTACACCGGCCTATCATCAATTACCACGTAGACATTCCAAATGCAAAAAGGTTGGACCCGTATACACGATAGTCTCCTCTCCTTCTTTCTCTCCATCTTCCTTTCCTATCTGTAGTCAATGGAGCCCAACAAAAAAGTCATTCCTCCCATTTCAACGAAGAATGCTTCTGTTATGACGCCTCCAAATTTTTCTTAAAATAACATAGGAATCGAGACGTTAGGATGATGACAACACAGGTCATGCATTTCAACGAAGAATGCTTCTGTTATGACGCCTCCAAATTTTTCTTAAAATAACATAGGAATCGAGACGTTAGGATGATGAC
The DNA here is from genome assembly GCA_036898215.1 of Platycarya strobilacea. Taxonomy (NCBI): domain Eukaryota; kingdom Viridiplantae; phylum Streptophyta; class Magnoliopsida; order Fagales; family Juglandaceae; genus Platycarya; species Platycarya strobilacea. The sequence goes on along the minus strand of CM072559.1, from coordinate 2,812,579 downwards.
AACACAGGTCATGCACCTCCAACGTCAAGTGCTAAATTTGTGAACACGTGAATGCATAAAAAAAAGTAGCAGGTAATTGAAGTCAATATCTAAGTACTAGAATTTTTTTGAATTATTTTACAAACCAATTTAATACAAATTCTCCAATAGAAGATTTAATACAGTCATCCGAAAGATAAATCAAAAAAATTCATATTTATAAAAAGGGAGAAACATTTTCTAATATAATAAATTATAATAATAGTACATCAACGGTAGAGCCACCTCCTCAGGTTCAGCCTCAAACTTTGCATCAAAAAACTACGACGCAAAAAATGACAACGCAGGTAAGTACAACCCAAGCAAACCACAAGATATAAAATATATTCATGCAACAACAAAAAACATGAACATAACACTACATGTATGAAACTTAAAATTATCTTTCCAAAATAATTAAATTCATTAAAAACTCACTGTCATTTTTTCAAATAATAGAACACATAAAACCAACATCTGACACTGTAGGTGGGAATCGCAGGCGAGACTCTACCACCATTCTTGCTTACCCTCACATTCATGCCAGTCATATGGGCGTTACGTATCGTCGTCCCCGTAATGACACAAACACTCCAATCATAGTGAGCGTTACGTATCGCCGTCCCCGATATGACATACACACATCATCAATCATAATGGACATTACGTATCACCGTCCTCCCCATTATGACTCATACATATTCATTTCGTATCGGGCGTTATGTATCGTCGTCCCTAATATGAAATACACACATCACCAATTATAATGGGCGTTACGTATCGTCGTCCCATTATGACTTACACTCATTTCATAGCGGGCGTTATATATCATCGTCTCTGATATGAAATACAAGTGCAATGACCATAACGGGCATTATGTATCGTCATCTCCGTTATGACATTCACACCCATTGATCATAATGGGCGTTACGTATCGCCGTTCCCGATATAAAATACATGCGCAATGACCATAATGGGCGTTATATATCGTCGTTCCCATTATGACATTCACACCCACTGATCATAACGGGCGTTACGTATCACCGTCTCTAATATGAAATACACGCGCAGTGACCATAATGGGTATTACGTATCGCCATCTCCATTATGACATTCACACTCACTGATCATAACAAGCGTTACGTATCGTTATCTTCGTTATGACTCAATTAAAACCATTAAAATCCATAAGCCCAAAAATCACGTCTCACATTAAAATCCAAACACCAAATATAGATATGATCAAGCGTGTAATTACACAATGAATACCCCAATACACAAAATAACCAACAACCATTAAATTCCGACATCAACCAAATACATAATTGTTAATGCATAAATATATTTAAATCTTAAAATTTATTTGAAAAATACTTACAACACAACAAATTAATTTCGGAAAAGCACTTGAACATCAAGATATGGTCCGAACGCATCAACAAGTGAGTACAATGATATGTCACATAGAACACCAACATCAATAAAACAACATAATTAATAATAATAAATATTATTATCGAAGAAAATTATAACATCTAAACGAAACTAAACAACACATAAAACTCTAATAACAAGAAATAATAATACAAACAAAATAATTTAAACACTTAAATATAAATGCCTAGATTAAATTGAAATGATTAATTAACTAAACTACACACTTGAGCGTAAATAAAATACAACATAATTAAATTAAGAACAATAACACACGGCTGCAGAAAAAGAGAGAACGAAAGAGAAAGAGCTACCTGCGGATGGACTATGAGGACGACAGCTAAAGAAATACGACGTCGCCCGCCACAATCCGAGACAACGGGTCCCCTGCAACTGAAATGAGAAGAAAAGAAAACAAAGAAGAGAAGAAAAGAAGGAGAAAGCTCACAGCGCACCAACAATGTAGGGAAGAGGGGATGAGATCGGTATGAAAAGAAAATGGAAGAGAACCAAAAGAAGAAGAAGAAGAGGAGGAGGGTTGTTGGTTGAAGAAACAAGAAGAAGAAGAGATACTCTTAGCGGGAAAAAGTGTCGGCACAGATAAACAAAGGAAAGAGAAAAGCCTGAGGTTTAAATGATTGATTCCAAAACGCATAGCTTTAGTAATAAAGGGCTCATGGGCTGGGTTCATAAAGCACACGTCCTTGGGCTTATAAATAAAGTCACACACACACACATATATATATATATATATATATATATATTTGTAGGCCCAAAACAATAAAGTAGCTATCTAATAGAAATTTTTATTTTAACGAAAATTCTTGTTTCTCTGTTAAAGTTAACATTTTCCTTCAGTTTCTGTTAAAATTAATACTGCATCTAATGAGAATTACTGTTTTAAATATAATTTATTAAATTTATTCACTGAAATAACGCTTTCGGCATTAAAATTAATTCAACATGTTCAATTTTCTACAATAGTAAACTTTCCATTTAAAATCATTTAACATCTATTTAATATCACTTAATACTTTAAACACAATTCATTAAACCCATAAATAATGCTAGAAATTTCTATTTTAGAATTCTTACTTATGATATATTTTTTAATTTTAGTTTATATAAAATAAATATAGAATAATAATAATAATATATAATAACATAATAATAGTATAGAATATATAAATATAACAATATATATATATAAATAAACCATTTATAACAATTTATACGTTAGAGAGTTTAATTTTATTCATGAAAATTTTATTCTTATTATATGATTAATAATTTAATTTTTTTTAAATAATTTATAATTTTAAAATGAATGCATTATTTATTAAATTAACTATATATACGGTATATATAGTTAATATATGGTATATACAATTTATTATAATTAGATTAAATTAGTAATAATAAGCAATAAATATTATTAATATTATATGTTTGATATTTAATTGAAATATATATGATTAAATAAATTTATATACAGTATAAATTATAAATTATGATATAACATTCTTATATAAATTATCAACTATATAATTTATTTTTTCAAAAAACTCATATTATTTCTTAAAAATACTCACATAATTAAAAAAATATAGATATTTTAATGTCCTCTATTTTGAGGCCGTACAAAATAATACAGATGTTAAATTATCATCTTGGAATTAAAAAAATATCATATATTGAACTAATCTTTTATTAAAATTTTAATCAAAATTATCTTAAACAAATTTAATAAAACTATACGTTATGTTTATTTATGAGACTATCTTATTGTTTTTATTAATTTTTTTTATAATATATGAAAAAGTATAATTATTTATCATCTACTTAATTATGAATAATCATTAAATTTTTATTAAAAATTAAATTAAATAAACTTGCTTTGCACGTTATTTTTATCTAGTATATATCTATATATATATATATATATAGATAGATAAACCGAACACAACACATAATATATATGGGCCATCCGTAAATTAAATCAAAGAATAAAATAAAACAAAATAAAACACATCCAATTAAAACAAAATAACTTACAACACTTTAATTTAATTATTAACATAATAAAATAGTGGGATTAAATTTTCAATAATTAAATTAAATTCATCACAATAATTTAATAAAAATAAATAAACTAGCTTACAATTAATCGTGAAAATAATTTCTTAAATGAAAATAAAATATCCCAAATATTACATCACAAACACAATCAAATAAATAAAAGCCAAATGAAAACATTACAATCCAATATTACTAAAATAAAATATTTAAAGCATGGTAATTAACTAATTTAAATTAAAGAGCAACTTAAATTCAAAATATTAATTGATATTAAAAAAGTACATCAATTAAAATCACATAATAAAATAATATAATTTAATTTCAATCATTAAAATAATTACTTCACATTAAAATTAATAAGAAAAGCAACGTAACTCAATATTTAAACATAAAAATAATGTAAAACTAATATTAACTAATTAATAGTTCAAATAATAATGGTAAATAAATAAAACATAATCAATAATATTTTAAAAATAAATTAAAATAACCAATAATAAAAATAAAATAATACATAAAAATACAATAGTTTAAAATCTCACCTCTGCCGTCGAGGAGATAAGTTTTCCGTACACAATTATTGTGGCCACCATCTTCGCATACACTGCACTAATGATTCCAGCCCCTTTCACTTGATCAGACTTCCGGTGGCCTTGGATTGTCTTCTGTTTTTTTCCAGTCTTATTTGCCCAATGCCCCCCCCCAAAAAAAAAAAAAAATGAAACTTTATGAAATGAAAAAACCACAAAATATCTGAAGCGCTAGCTATCTATAATATAAATGGTACATAATTATGATATACTTGGGACCCAAAAAATAAATTCTTTAATCAAGGTATTGAACAAAAAATACAGAGAAAGTCATTCCTTACTTCCGGCACACAAAGACAGGAGAAGTAAAACATGGAGTTTTTGCGTGTGGCTACCTACCCACTACACAACACAAGATCCCATTTTTTCGCCGACTGAAAATTTGACGTCCACGAATCTCTTCGGCGGCCAAGTTTTTCTTTCTCCAACGGGAACTTTGGCGTTTACAGAGGCGTTCGTCTGTTGAATGAGAGCAGCTTCTTTTTTGGGGGCTCGATTGAAAGCAAAAGGTGAGGTGGGAGAGGAAGAGGAAGAAGGAGCGGAGAGTGATTGGATGTATACGGCTCTAATTCTTTTGCTTTTGAGATGAGTATCAATGTTTTTAATTTCGTACCGTACTGGCCGATATGGCCGGTACATACCGTACCGGAGCAGTGGCCGGTACAGAAATGGAGTCTGTTTCGTACCGGCCCAGATTTCGGCCGTACCGGCCTGTACCGGCCGATATTTCGGCCGTACCGGCCATGTGTACCGACCTGTACCAGCCGGTACCGGATTTGAGAATTTTTTTTTTTTTTTTTCATTTCTTCCTATTTTTTTATTCTAATTTAGACTAGATTATTTACATATATATTAATATATATAATTGATTCATATATTGACTATTATTTTGAAATATAATTTATATATATTTTTATATATTTAATTTTTTTTTATGTATAGACTATTCTGAAACGGTACACGAAACGATACTGGTATCGAAATATTTCGTTCCAGTGCCTTGACCGGTACGCTCACCGGTACGGTATTCAAAACATTGATGAGTATATGGCACTTGATGATTGGTAGGTGTGAAAGTAAATTTCCCACCCATCCTGCTCAAGTTTTTTCCATTTCGGCTTTCATTTTCAGGACTCTCTCAGTCTCCATTAAATCAGCTTCAAATTCAAACACGGTCTGTGCTATACATACACGTAACTTTTTTTCCTTACAGTTGACACCATGGACCATAACACCCTTTATTTTAGACAAAATTTAGAATATTCTAGAATAGATATTTTTTACCTTTATGTTAATTTTTATCCTTCTGTTAGTCTATTCTTATTCCTTGTAACAGAATGATTCCCTTTGTGTGCATATATATACACCTCAACATCATAATGAAATTATCTTGGAAATTCATTTTAACCTATATAGTCCTTCACGGTATTAAAGTTGCTCGACTAGCAGTCTCGTGATCCATGGCCACCCCCACAAATTCTTCTCAGTCGTCCTCCTCAATTCTCTCTACTTTCTCTCATATTGTTTCAACCAAGCTCACAACAAAAACCTCCTTCTATAGGAGGTTCAAACTTCTACCTATCTAAGAGTTCAAGGCCTCTATATATAATACCCGTGCCCAAGCCCGCTACCCAGGCCCAGGCCCAAGCCCATATCCGGTTCAGCCAACCCAAAGCACATGGAAACTACGCCGTTTCACCTCATGTATGTTGCTTTCCGTCCCTTTTATTTCTTTCCTTTTCTTTTCTTCCCTTCCCCTGCCCCGACGGTTTCTTTTCCCCTGTTTTTCGCAGCTCTCCGTTTCTCTCGCAACAAACCACGTTTTCGGTGGTTATTTCTTTCAGATGAAAATCTCTCTCTCTCTCTCTCTCTCTCTCTCTCTCTCTCTCTCTCTCTCTCCATATGGCGTTTTACCCTTGCTTGGATCTCCTTCCTTCCATAAACCCCCCCTTCTGGTTTCGGTTTCGCTGCAAGAATCACTGTAAGTTTTTATAATTTCTTCCTACGTTTTCTTCTATCCATGGGTTTCGGTTTTGGTACTTTTAATCACTGAAAATTTGTGTATTTTCGGTAGGTGAAGTCAAGCCTAGAGAAGCAAGAATTCGATTCTTTATTGCCTTGTTTTCATCCGGTTTGTCGCCTTGTTTTCGTGCAGTTGTAGTTCTCTTCAAGTAAGACTCATGGAGTCAGAATAGAGGGTCCTCTTGTATGTTTTGTTTTGAAGATTCGATTAATTTACTGGGTAGATTTCTGAAGGGTATGCTTGGGAAAAATTCTCTGGTTACACGGCCATTTTTGTTCTTGCTATCTCGTACCATTCTAATCGGAATGGAGATGGTTTGGGTTGGTTCATGACAGGTTAAACATGAGACAGAGAAGATGGCTTGAGTTAATAAAGGATTATGATTGTCCTATAAATTATCACCCAAGCAAAGCGAATGTTGTAGTTGACGCCTTAAGTAGGAAATCAATGAGTCCAGCAGTGCAACCCTTACCACTCAGCCCCAGTTGTTAATGGAATTAGAGAGGGCCGGTATTGAGGTTATCACTAATGATACAAGCACTTTCGTGGCCAGTTTAATAATGTAACCAGATTTGTTAGGGAGAATCAAAGCAGCTCAAAAAGTGGATTCAGCGTTGATAAAGCTAGTTAAGGAAGTTAAGAACGGGGACAAAGCTGATTTTAGCGTTTCTGAAGATTGAGTTTTGAGGTTTAGAGACAGATTATGTGTACCAGCAGAAAAAGCACTGAAGAAGATAATTCTTGAGGAGGAACACTGCTCTTTATACACAGTCCATTCAGAGAGTACCAAGATGTATCAGGACTTGAGAGAGTCTTTTTGGTGGAACAGTATGAAGAGAGAAATTGCTAAGTTTGTAAAACAGTGCCTAACATGTTAACAGGTGAAGGCAGAGCATAAGAGACCAGCAGGGTTGTTACAGCCATTGCAGATTCTAGAATGGAAGTGGGAGCATATATCTATGGACTTTGTGACAGGTCTACCAACGGCTTTAAATAGACAAGATGCAATATGGGTAATCGTGGATCGATTAACGAAGACTGCGTGTTTTGTGCCCATTAAAGTTTCCTATAAATTGGAGAAACTAGCTGAGCTGTACATACAAGAAATCATGAGATTGCATGGGATGCCAGTGTCCATTGTGTCAGATAGAGATCCTCGTTTCACTTCTAGATTTTGGAGAAGTTTATAAGAAGCAATGGGTACTAAGTTGAATTTCAGTACGGCTTACCACCCCCAGACAGATGGATAATCATAAAGGACTATTTAGATTTTAGAAGACATGTTGAGGGTATGTGCGATGGACTTTAAAAGAACTTGGAAACGACACTTACCATTGGTGGAATTTGCCTTAGACTAGTATTGGGATGGCACCGTATGAGGCTTTGTATGGTAGAAGGTGTAGGTCCCTTTTATATTGGGATAAGGTTGGTGAAAGAAAAATACTGGGGCCAGAGATCATTCAGAAGACCACAGAAAAAATTGACATCATTCGAGCTAGAATTAAAGTAGCTTAGAGTCGACAAAAGAGCTATGCTGATAACCGACGTCCTCCACTAGAGTTTGAGGTTGGAAATGAAGTATTCTTGAGGATAGCACCAATGAAAGGGGTTATGAGATTTGGAAGTAAGGGCATGTTGAGCCCTAGATATATTGGACCCTTTGAGATTTTTGAGCGAATTGGATCATTAGCATATAAGTTAGCACTTCCTCCGAATCTTGCAGGAGTGCATAACGTATTTCATGTGTCCATGCTAAGAAAGTATATTCTCGATCCAACTCACATCATTCATTATGAGCCGCTGTAAATTCAGGAAGATATGACATATATTGAAGAACCAGTGCGGATCTTGGAAAATAAAGCACACACATTGCGGACCCATAGCATTCCCATGGTTAAGGTGTTGTGGAGTAATCACACAAGCAGTGAAACTTCCTGGGAACTTGAGGAAGAAATGCGAGAGAAATACTCGCATCTATTCAATGAGGATTACAAGCTTTTGTAGCAATTTCCGAGGATGAAAATTTGTTTCAAGGGAGGAGGATATAACACCCGGGCCCAAGCCCGCTACCCAGGCCCAGGCCCAGGCCCATACCAGGTTTAGCCAACCCAAAGCACACGGAAACGACGCCATTTCACCTCATGTATGTTGCTTTCCGTCCCTTTTCTTTCTTTCCTTTTCCTTTCTTTTCTTCCCTTCCCCTACCCCGACGATTTCTTCTTCCATGTTTTTCGCAGCTCTCCGTTTCTCTCGCAACAAACCACGTTTTTGGTGCTTATTTGTTTCAGATGAAAATCTCTCTCTCTCTCTCTCTCTATCTCTCTCTCTCTCTCTCTCTCTCTCTCTCCATACGACGTTTTACCCCTGCTTGGATCTCCTTCCTTCCGTAAACCCCCCCTCTGGTTTCGGTTTCGTTGCAAGAATCACGGTAAGTTTTTCTAATTTCTTCCTACGTTTTCTTCTATCTATGGGTTTCAGTTTTGGTATTTTTAATAACTAGAAATTTGTGCATTTCCAGTAGGTGAAGTCGAGCCTATAGAAGCAAGAATTCGGTTCTTTATTGCCCTGTTTTCGTCCGGTTTGTCGCCTTGTTTTCGTGCAGTTGTAGTTCTCTTCAGGTAAGACTCATGGAGTCAAAATAGAGGGTCCTCTTGTATGTTTTGTGTTGAAGATTCGATTAATTTATTGGGTAGATTTTTGAAGGGTATGCTTGGGAAAAATTCTCGGGTTACACGGCCATTTTTGTTCTTGCTGTCTCGTACCATTCTAATCGGAATGGAGATGGTTTGGGTTGGTTCATGACAAGTTAAATGGATGGGTTGTTGCTGAATTTTGTGGGTTTGAGGAAATTTTGAATTTTTTGAAACGTATGCACCTTGGTTGAATACTACTTTTATTGCTGAAATACTGAATCGGTATTGAAGGGTATTTTCGATGGCTGTCCAGATTTTTGTTGAGTACTTTTTGCTATGTTGTGTTGTTATAGCTGCGGATTTAGAATGTTTCTGAGTTAATACATGATAGATAGAGTTGATGTGTAGTTGCTGGAAATTGTTTATGTAATTCTAGCCGTTCTGAATGATAAACGCTTGTTTAAGGAGATTGAGGCAATTTGTTTGTTAGCGATTTTAATTTGGAGACGTTGTTCATGTTATTAAATAATTTTGGGTGGCTGGTTGCTTGGGTTTTATTTGCTAGAAATTGTGATTTAGGCAAGCAGCGTAGTTTAGCTTATAATTTTTAGATTAAAGCCTTTTGGAGTGGTCATTAACATCGAGGAATATTTTTATGAATAGGTGACGAAACACTTAGAGGTCGAGCTTAAAGTTTTGATAACTCGCTGCAGGAGTTAGGTAAGCGGGGTTCATATGCTTGCTTTTTAAACTAGACGTAGACTAAGGTTGACTTTCTAAAAATTTTTGCATGTCTGGTTTTGAATTCAGAACTTGAGAAAAACCAACCTCAGTCAATTATTTGCATTATTCATGAAGCTCATATGAAAGAAAGAAAAATATTTCTGTCATGCATTGCGTAGACATGAGCCTGCTTTTTGTCATGTTATCTTTTGAAATGTGAAAAAGAGCGTTTTTGTCTATCTATGAAAAATTATGCCTTGATTGCGTTGACGATATTTTATTTATATAAGTTTTATTTTGAAAATAGTTTTGAACTATGTGTCTTTAGTAACTTTGAAAACCTTTGGCATAGTATTCTGGTTGGTATTTGACTCTATCTCTGCTTTGCTTTGCTCTGCTCTGTCTCTGTTCTGTTTGGATTGGTATCAATTTCCTATCTCTGAGTGCACCCACTTTGGAAACAAAGTGGTTTATTATGGGTTTTCCTGTGTGCACACTCGGGACTCCGAGAACAAATAAGGGAAAGTTTCACCTCTATCTCTGCCTGGTTTGGCCACTGAGGTTTGCATAACCTTATCACGGGGGTTAAACATGGTCTTTGCTTTGTGAGATGCTCCGTTTGATATTGTGATGATGCTCAGATTTGTTATGCCAAAGTACTTTATGATTTAATTATTTTGAAAATCATTTGTCCCTTTATACATAAAAATGTTTTGTTTCGTACTTTATTACCTGGTAAATGCTCATGTTTACATGCTTGTATAAGTTCTTCGCTTACTGAGTTGTAGAAAAACTCACCCCTTATCTCATATACTTTTTAGATGTTTTGGATATTTCAACAGAGGACCAAGAATAGAGTTTTGACCAAGTTTAAGCAGTTAGAGCCACTCAATAGATGGAGAAATAATTAATATATATTCTAGATGTTCTGTTTCTAGTTCATTGGATTTTAGAATATTATTTATTCATTATTATTAAGATTATTGGGAGAATGTAAATTCTCTCGTTTATGATTATTCATATTCTTTTAGTTATGACTTTGTGGACATTTTTTTATATGGATTGGAATGTGGAAAAATATTTTTATTTGAACATTGTCGGAGACATATTATTTGTAGTCGATGACAGATTATACCAAACAGGTTGGACTCCTCGACGCCTACGAGTACGGGGTGTTACACTATAGGTTTGTTGATGGCACATCACCTCAACCAACAGAGTTTCTACCCTATGCTAAAAACCAACCACCCAAGACCAACTCAGAATTTCTTACCTAGAGACGCATAGATCAGATGGTGCTCAGTGTACTGTTTTCCTCTTTATCAGACTTTGTCCTTGGTCAAGTGCTCTCCTCCAAAACCTCACGCGAGCTTTGGCTGGATGTGAAATCCCTTTTTTCCTCTCATTCACATACCAAAGAATTTCAAGTGAAATTCCAACTTACAAACCTTGTCAAGGAGACTCATCGATCTTTGAATTTTTCTGCAAAGTCAGAAGTCTTGCCGATACACTATTAGCAACAAGGAATCCACTCTCTGACAGAGATTTTTCAACTTACCTTCTCAATGGCCTTGGTCCAACCTATGAGATTTTGTGACATCTATCACAACCAGATCTGATTCCTTTACCTCTCATGAGCTCGGCCAGATGCTTCTAATCCATGAGAGTTGCCTCTCACATGCTGCTCACAAAGTCACTGTTCAACCTTCGGCCAACTACTCAGCTTACAATGGTCGTGATCAACGAGGTAGAGGTCGTGGTGGTTGTCAAGGTAGAGGTCAAAGGGTGGACGCTCCAACAGTCAAAAACATGGTGGCCATTCTTACAATTCCTCAGGGACCTTTTCTCAATCACCTATTACCCCGAAAACCTCATGCCAAGTCTATAACAAGCATGGCCATGTAGCCCTTCAGTGCAGGTACCGATTTGATCATTCATACCAGCTTGACTCACCCCAAACCTTCTCTGCCAATCACATCTCGATCATCTTCCACTCAAATCAAACCTGGTACCCAGACTCAGGAGCAACCCATCACCTTACCCATGACCTCCAGAACTTCAACCTCAACAACGAACCCTACTCTGGTGGAGATGCAATTCGTGTTGGAGATGGATTGTGCCTTCCGATTCAAAATACTGGTGAAAGTTCTTTAACCTCTAATTCCTTCTCTCTTTTTTTTTTCTCAAGAATCTACTTCACGTTCCTAACATTTCAAAGAATCTTGTCTCTGTTTTGCAATTTTGTCTTCAAAATTCATGTTTCTTTGAGTTTCATGCCATTACTTCTCTGTGAAGGATGCTTGGACGGGGACTATCCTTCTCACCGGTCCAATTCGTAATGGCTTATATGCCTTTCCGAAAATAAAGTCTACCGTTGCTTCTGCTTCTCTCGGTGAATGGACCTCATTTTCGACCTGGCACCAAAGAGTGGGTCATCCGTCTCTACAACTCATCGCCAAGATCGTGCGTAGCAATGGCTTGCCTCTTTCCCCTAGTTCATCATCTTTTCGATGTCTTCACTGCCTTCTAGCTAAGAGCTACTAACTTTCGTATGGGCCAGGCCAGCCCAATTCCATCAAGCCTCTTCAATTGCTGACTGCTGATCTCTGGGGACCATCTCTAGTTATTTCCAAGAATGGATTTCGTTTCTATGTTTCCTTTGTAGATCATTTCAGTCATAATACATGGATTTTCCCTTTAAAAATGAAATCTGATGTTCAGTCTATTTTTGTTTAATTTTTGCCTCTTGTTGAGCGTCTTTTTAATTACAAATTAATTACGCTTCAAACTGATAATAGAACTGAATTCAAACCAATCACAACTATTTGTTCTACTCTTGGTATTAAGCATAGATTTCTTGTCCATATGCTTATCAACAAAACGGGCTTGTAAAGCACAAGCATCGCCACATTGTCGAAACCGGACTTGCTCTATTAGCCCATTCCTCTCTTCCCAATTCCTTTTGGGTTTAGGCTTTTGAGACCGCTATCTATTTAATCAATATACTTCCTTCTAAAGTCCTTCAAAACAAATCCCCTCATTTTATTGTTCATAACAAAGAACCCAACTCTCTCTTTAAAAGTTTTTGGATGTGAGTGCTTGCCTAACTTAAGGCCCTATAACAAAAATAAACTCCAATTTCGTTCTGCCTCATGCGTTTTCTTGGGTTACAACAGCTTGTACAAGGGCTACAATGTCTAGAGCCCAAATCCAACAAAATTTACATATCTCAAGCCTACCTCTTCTCCCTCCCTTGTTTCTCAATCCATCCCCAATCTCTCATCATTTTATTCGTCTCCTCCTCCTCATCACTCTCCTCCGTGTCTTATTCCACCTAGGTCTCCGATAATTACACAGAGCAAAACTAAATCTTCTCGTCCAAAACGACTCATAAATGGCACGATTTTGTATCCTCCACGGACTTGCTTCAACACCATGGTGGACGTTCCTAATGAACCAACCAGTTTCACAGCTGCTTCTAAGTCTCCTTCTTGGTATGATGCTATGTCCCTTGAGTTCAATGCTTTGCTTGCTAATAATACTTGAACTCTGGTTCCCACATTCCTAACTCTAATATTCTTGGCTATCGTTGGGTTTATAAAACCAAGTTACAGGTTCCTTTGCTCGCCATAAAGCTCGATTGGTAGCCAATGGCTACCATCAACAATCCGGTTTGGACTATACTGAGACGTTTAGTTTAGTGGTTAAGGCCACTACTATTCGCCTTATTTTATCCTTAGCTGTCACCAAGAACTGGCCCCTGCATCAGCTTGATATTCAAAACGTCTTTTTACATGGTGACTTATCTGAAAATATTTATATGCAGCAGCCACAGGGGTTTATTCACCCTCATTATCCCAATCATGTTTGCAAATTAAATAAGGCTCTCTATGGCCTTAAACATGCGCCTCATGCCTGGTTTGCTCAATTGAGCAATTGGTTATTAGCTTATGGGTTTTTTGCTTCCAATGCAGATCCCTCATTGTTTATTCTCAATCATGATGGCCTGATTATTTATCTGCTGATTTATGTTGACAACATGGTTATCACCTTCCTCATTGCCAATCCAGTATATCACTCACGAACTAAACATGTTGATATTGAATATCACTTTGTTCGTGATCGTGTTGCTGCCAAGACCCTCACAGTGACTCATTGCAACTTCAAAGATCAATTAGCAGATGTCTTTACCAAGCCCTTAGTTTTAGATAGATTCATTATGTATCGTACGAGTCTCAATGTTGTTGACATCCCCTTGAACTCGAGGGGGCGTATTAGTATAAAACCCTTTATTTTAGACAAAACTTAGAATATTCTAGAATAGGTATTTTTTACCCTTTTGTTATTTTTTATTCTTTTGTTAGTTTATTCTTATTCCTTGTAACAAAATGATTCCCTTTGTGTGTATATATATACACACCTCAACATCATAATGAAATTATCTTGGAAATCATTTTAATCTGTGCAGTCCTTCAACCAGAGAGGAAAAAAATAATCAGAAAAAGGAAAATAAGAAATGCTATATGTATGTACTATTGTCTTTGATCTTATCAAAGCTCTAAGCAATATATCTCAGAATATATACTATGTCTGATTTCAATTTCCTTTTATCAATGGCTTCAAAAACCCTTGCATATGTATTCTCGGCCCTCCTTTTTCTTCTCCATCTCTCCTCCTCTGCCGGACAGACAGTCGTGAAAGGTGCATACTGGTTTCCCGTCAGTGGATTTCCTGTGTCCAGCATAAATTCCACCCTTTTCACCCATCTCTTTTTTGCCTTTGCCGACCTCGATGCCAGCACATACCAAGTCACCATTTCTTCCTCAAGTGCTGCCCAATCCACAACTTTCACCCAAATAGTGCAGCAAAAGAACCCTGCTGTTAAAACCCTTTTCTCCATCGGCGGAGGAGGAGCGAATGCTTCAACCGTTGCTTCAATGGCCAGTCAACCTAGTACTCGTAAATCGTTCATAGATTACTCGATACAGTTAGCCAGGAATAACAACTTCAGTGGCCTTGACCTCGATTGGGAGTACCCATCCACGACCACAGAAATGACCAACTTAGGTTTTCTACTCAACGAATGGCGAGCGGCTGTGGCCAACGAATCCAGCACCACCGGCAAGGAAACGTTACTTCGCGCCGCAGCATTGTTCTACTCTTCTGACTATTACTCCTTAATTTATCCCGTTGAGGCAATATCAAACAGTTTGGACTGGGTCAATGCAATGGCCTATGATTTCTACGGCCCCGGTTGGTCACCGTAGATGACCGGACCGCCGGCTGCACTGTACAATCCAATAAGCCAAGTTAGCGGTGACAATGGCGTTGAAGCCTGGATTCAGGCAGGTTTACCGGCCAACAAACTAGCTCTCGTTTTACCATTTTGTGGCTATGCATGGACTCTGTTAAATGCTAGTAACGATGGAATATTTGCACCGGCGAATGGATCGGCTCTTTTCTCATACGGGTCCCAGACTTACATCCAAATCCAGGATCTGATAACTCAGAGTGGATATACAACAGTGTACAACTCCACCATTGTTACAGATTACTGCTATAAGGAGACAATTATATGGATAGATTACGATGATACCTAGGGTGTTTCTACAAAGGTTACATATGCTAAGGGGAAGGGATTGCTCAGTTACTTTGCATGGCATTATGGCGCCGACAATCACTCTTTCTACAACAGGTTAGTTTGAATTCATTAATCCAAATATTATATATACGAGCATATAACCCGCGCAATGCGAGGACTTATATTTAAGCTGAAATTACAACTATATATTTTAATATATATAATCAATTTCTTAACTATTACTAAAATATATATATATTTATTATATTACAACATCACAATATGTATAACTGAACGTAATGACAATATGTGAATATTATATGCTTCATAAAACACAATACATAAACTTTATCCATGATCTATTTAAAACATACAATAAATCTGACTAATCACATAACATTACTAATTACACTAATGCAATAACTATGGTCTTTCTCAAATTTTTTAAGTAAAGAAATCATAACACTTCACAAATAACATAATTAACATCTTCATCACAGCGATACATTTAATCACAACACCTAACACGATTCCACAACTACAACATCACAAACCACATCCACTTCTCCTTCGGCTACTAATGAAATATATCATCATATGTCAATTTTTTTCTTCTCCTCTTAGATGATGAAGCTTGACAGTGATCCTCTTCCTTTATATTTGTGTTGATGTCGAGATCAATGTCAACATTAGTTTCCTACAATATAAATATTATCGTCAACTATAGTCTATATAAAAAACATTATAATAATTATATTTGTAGTAAATGATAGTATAGTAGTATAGCATTCAATGCCTTGAACGAAGTGATTGAGCAATGAGACTGATACGATTATAAAAATATAGAATATGATAGAAATTAAAATTAAATACCAAATCATGCAATTATTTTTTTACCTTCTTAATTGTCATTGATTTTATACATTCGGGATCAAATATGCGCTGAACTGTGTAGTTTTCCCGTCCATATTTTAAGCTGTACTCATCAAGTCGCAATAAGAAGATGTATTCTTTGCCAACAAATTGTTGTAAATCATTTGGGAACCCATCATTATTATGGTCCTACACAAATACAGAAATATGTTATACTAAGTTTTAGTGATTATGTAATATAATTATCAACTTTTCTATACTAATATTAATTTTGTAAACATTATTTCTACTATTTTGTTACCTGGTCTTCTTTTTCCATAAGTTCTTTTGTAGTTTTATTTAAGATTTTCTCAACCTCCTTGTCAAATAGCACTGAAGACGCTGACCCTGAGTCACCTACCAGCTCTATATTTATTCGATACCTTAAAAATGTAAAACTCGTTAAATGAACTGCACATTTAATAAAAAAAAATAGATATTTTTGTGTGTTTGTGCAAATGAATATATATATATATAAGAAGCTTGTTTTGTAATATTACCTTGGTACAATCAGTTTTGGTTCCGCCTTACATCTTTCACACCATGACAATCTTTCAATGAACTTAATTTTGGTTTTGCATTGGATGCAAGAATTATAATACCACCCATACTTGGTGTCTATTTTTCCAACTTTGCATAAACATGTCACCAATAACTCCTGCAATATTTAATTCTTTCGTTATCACACAAAATTTATAATATTAAATAATTGTATATTATATTAAATTCAAACTATAAAATCAAAACATTTATATTTGCTGTCCATTCCAGTTCTTTAATTTCAGCAATTTGTTTCCTGTTGTGGAATGGTAGTTCTGTATTAGATATGATTGGATGCTCTGATTTGATGGTTATGACTTCCCTTTGTGATACATCTTGCAACCTAATTAATCAAAAAATGTATTAGATATAAATAATATGATGATTTAATTTTTAGAGAATATAAAGTAGAAGATTTTAATTTTACTCTTGCTGAATTCTTGAGACGTCCGAAATCTTAGGATTTACATACAACTTTGTAGCATTGGTTGATGATAGATTAAACTCGCCTGCGAAAAATTATTTCAAGTACATATGCAGCAGTAATATTATTTTTTATAATTATATTTTATCACACTGTTGTAAAATGTGTATGTTACCTCTAAATGTCTTTACTATTGTCGAAGTAACTATCACCACATTTGATCCTGGATTATTCTTAAAAAAATCATCATCAATTTGCAGTGCAGTAGAACCCCACAAAGTTGCCTGTATATTTTTATTCCTAAAATTCAACACGCACAAATAAGTCATTTTATATGTAATATTCTTAATTGATAAATTAATTAATTTTGAGTTACTATTTTTAAATAAATTGTACGTACTCTTCTAATAGAAGTTGAATCGTCCGTAGCATCACAGGCTGACCCTTAGAAGTTCTTTCTTCTATACCTCCAATAGATTCTAATCTTCCAATTACATCTGATAATGATCCGTAGTCAGAAAATTATAATAATATTTTGTTACCTCAAAAATAATATTAATACCTAACTTTAATATATGAAATGGTAAACTTTCGTTACGTTGAAAATAGAATACGTACCAGTCAAATATGTTGGATCATTGCAACGTCTCTCTACAGTTGCGTAATTTGCAAATTCGAACTTCAACTTAGGCATTGATTCACTCAGTCTATCAAGTTTAATGACTGAATTCGTCGATGTGAACAGAATCTTACATCTTGTACCAACAGGACGATATTTTCCTTTGCATTCTTCAACCACGAAATTATTTATTGCATAATACACCCTTCTGTCAACAACGGGAGGAAGCGTTGGACCAAATTTTTCCTTATGGTTGAGTGAATTAAAGTCCCCTTTAAAAAAATAAAAAAATATATTAGTTAAGCTTGAATAGTGTGTAATTAAAAGTAAAAATTTACTTGACAAAATATTTAAAATCAACTTACTTCGATATCTGTTATAATCAAATCAAGGCTAAGAAGCTCCTATTGATTTCCTATAATGGTTGCATCCCACATACGTAATATTCTGACTTCGATATTCCACTCTTCCTTGTCAGGTGATAATTTATTAAGAGGCGTGCATTCCATACTCATCTCTTATTCGTACCTATATAAATTTTAAGTCAAACATATTAGAAGTAATCCAAGCTATCATTTATTGCAATTTAAAAACATATATGACGATAAATTTGGAATAAAATATAACTACAAAAAGAATAAATTTAAATACCTTTAGGCAAATTGTTGAAGATCTCATTATATACAATATTTTTTGTATAGAAACGACCATCAACGGTTTTATTTGTGATGAGAACTTTTAAACCATCTCTTCTCCTTACTCTAGATACAGCAACGTATAACTGACCATGATAGAAAACTGAGTTTTGAAGAAAAAGTCCGACATGTTCCAATGTTTGTCCTTGACTTTTATTGATCGTCATTGCAAAGCATACAAATATTGGAAATTGCCTTCTCTTCAATATAAAAGGCAATTTTGGATCGGAATGAGATAAAATTATGCGAGGAATAAATACTTTCTCTCCAACGTGCGTTCCAGTCATAATTTTTGCCTCAACAACCCATTTTGATAACTGAGTAACTATGAGTCGTGTCCCATTGCAAAGACCATTAGACTGATTCAAATTCCGAAGTAGCATTATTGGTACCCCAACTTTCAATCTCAATTTATGGTTCGGAATACCTGAAAATTTTAAAGAATTTAAAATTTCTATTGGAAACATTGATTGTTGTTCTGTAATATTGCCTCCGGATTTACATATCGAATCAGCACTATAAAACACTTGTTCATCCAGATTGATGAGCTGGTCTATCATGTAGTCATTGATATTCTGGACAACATCATTTGTAGGTGCTAGAATTGCTCTTTTGCCCAAGTATTTAGAATTATTACATTATCTTTCAAATTAGGATAGGTAGCATTTGCGATATCTGCAATAGGATCATCATTAGATTGAACAATTAAATCATGTGGTATCTCAATCATTCATTCACTTTCAATACAACTCAAGTCACCGTCGCCCATTCTTAAGATCCAATTTGCAAAATCTCTTGTAGCAATATCTCCCGTGTTTTGTTCGAGTCTCATATTTTGAGTCATTGTAAAAACAACACAATGCCTCCATAATGAAGATCTGTTAATAGTGGCCTCAACTAGTTGCTCTCTTTGACCTTTGGATACAACTGGTAATATTTGACGAAAATCACCGCGCAGAACAACTATCTTCCCTCCAAATGGCTTTTCTGCACTATTTGCATAAGTGAATCATAAAATATCTTTTAACGAACGATCGACGGCTTCAAAACAATTTCGGTGAGCCATAGGTGCCTCATCCCAAATTATGAGACTTGTTCTTACCATTAACTCTCCAAGTTGAGAGCCCTGTTTAAATGAGCAAGTTGAATTATTTGACAAATTAATTGGTATTTGAAATCTTGAATGAGCTATTCGACCACCAGGCAATAATAGAGCCGCAATTGCAGATGAGGCAACTGCAAGCACTATTTTCCCTTCAGAACGTAATCGAAATATCAATGTTTTCCAAAGATAAGTTTTTCCTGTACCACCATGTCCATATACAAAGAAGAAACTGCCATTGTTACCATTCACTGATTCAATGATAGAGTCATATATTCTCCTCTGCTCAACATTAAGATTATCAAATAACTTCTTATGCTCCTCCTTTGACCCTGCTCTATTATAGTCCAACTCTTCTTGTAGTAATCTGTTATTACTTTCCCCAAGTAATAATACATCTGGATACGGCATATTTTCGAAATCTTTTAATGATCTCCCACTTCTTAACAACAATTGTTCAATTTCTTAGAGCCCATAATTTTTAATCTGTATCTTGGTAAGACGTAAATTATCACAGCAAAGCATCCTTATTTGATGATGAAGAATATCTTCAAATAATAACTCCCAATTATCAATCCATAATTTATAAGGATCTGCGACCTCACAAAAGATTAATATTGTGACAAAAAATTCATGTAGTTGTTTCCCAGATGCCCATTGTGAAGCATAATTTAGAGCTTCATGCCACTCCTTATCATCATCAAGTAAACCAAGGGCATAACATGTCGACTTATAAGATGGATACAATACGTTATCTATTGTTCTTGTTTCTTCAAAAGATCGAGGTCCTTTGACTATATTAAGAAGCATACGTAAATAAAATCGTTCACCACTGCCAGGATATGAGTAATATATTCGACCTACGCATCGTCCTTTCTTTCTCATATTCCATTCCTTGTCTCTGTTATTCCAAACCCATTTACATGGAAAATTCGAATATGTTAGATTTCTTGCTTCCTCATACATAGCATTTGTCTTCATCCATTCAGTAAATTTTGTCTTTAAAATATTTGGTCGACTGAGTACATTATCCAAGTAATCGGAATCTTCAAATATGATTGACTGCTCATTTTCAAGATGGAAACTTAATCTCTCAACAGCTGGCTCACGATAATGAATGTCAAACTCAAATATTCTCCAACTTGCTTCCGTTGCGGATACATATCTGCAACCAAGATACGTCTTAATCTCATCAATATTAGTAACATGTTGTGATCCTGTAGAATCATCTATATGAAGATTTTCTTCCATAATTAAAGTCGCACGGTCAGGTCCTTTATTGATGTATTTGAATAAATACTTTATAGATCTTAAACGATTGCACCATTCAACATTTATATGTGCTTGATATTTCACCAACAGATCAACGTTGTAAGGCACTATAAATCTGTTGTCCAACTTAAGACCATTTTTTTCGATATACATATGAGGATCATCTCTTCTCCTATATACTGCAAATCCATCTTCATCAATTGAAGTCTCCCTACAAAATCTTTTCGGAAAACTTTTGCTACACTTGCTATTAATCATACAACTTGCTTTTGGATTTAAAATTCCACATGGACCATGAACCATATACTGCTTTACCGCATCGTATGCAATTTTATCTAGGTTAACATCTGGGATCTCTGCGGATATTATTCTATCTATTTGTGATGGAGTTGGATGCTTGTCATCGTAATGCAAAAATAGTAGAATATGTGCATGCGGTAGTCCACTCTTTTGATACTCAATAGTATAAATAGCTGAAAATAAAAAAAATATAAATATAATTAGATCTGCACATACTTCTATAATTTAGGATAGTAATGAATATATAGATGATAAAGAAAATATTACCAGCAAGCACCCTCCCGAAGTGTTGCCCATGTTTTAAGTCACGTAGAAGTTGATCGAGTTTAATTTTAAAAACCCTTTGTCCAGGATTCTTAGATAGAAAAATTTCAATCTCTGTCCATTTTGCGTTGCATGTAAATGTTATAAATAAATCAGGATAACCTACCCACCTACAAATGGCCATTGCATCTTGATAATTCTCAATCATATACCTTGGACTTCCTGTGAAACTCGAAGGTAATACAATTCTCTTTCCACTAGATGTGGGGATTGTATCTCCTCTAAAAACTACATCTCTCAATCCACTATATAACTCAACTCTTAATTTACATTGGTTTCTTCTTACCCACATTAGTCGGGTCTCTTCAATACATGTGTATGCATCAACAACAAATTGTTGAAATAAACGACCGCCATATATTAATCCATGTCCTTCTCGTTCACGTTCTTGCAATCTGTATGCATAATATTCTCTCATGGTAATGAAATCTTTTTTTGTTGATGTACTTCTACCATTAATTCTATGTAAAATACCAAGTCTGAATCCATCTTCCCCATATGGAAAAAGAAGAGGATACTATAGTGCCATATACGATGGATGCAACTCATTAATCCTATTCAATCCACCTTCTTTATGTTCAACAACAATATCTCGATGAGCATCCTCAATACCAATATCACCAATAACAATTGCAGCAATCTCAGAACAGCTGGGTAAATTATGTTCCCTTCCATCAGTTGTTCTTGAACTAATAAGACGTAGTCGCATTTGATGAATATTGTCGTCTGAAAAATGGTCTTTTACCATACGAAATACTTTCACCAATTCATTTGTCTGATTAAGCATTTGTACCAATGCAATAAGAATTGAAGACTCAATATTCTTGTTAGAGTGGTTGTGATTTAGTGCACTCATTCGATTCTGTACCTCATTATCAGTGTCATAGAAGTATAATTGTGCATATCGTGGATTAGAACTATCAATTGGATGTAGGATTCCAATTTTATGATGATTTTGTCCATTAATTCGAAAAATGTATGGACCACCTCCATCATTGATTTTTCTTGTCTACATTTCCACCCATTGAAGTCATAGCAAGAACGGCATTATAACTTTGTATTTGTGCCTTGAAGCTTTTAGAATGTGGTCCACCTAGGACTTATCAGTTCTTCCAATAGAGCAGGTGGCTTCTGAAGTAGAGGTAACATAACTTTACCTTCCATACAACAAAGAGAAAATCTCGGTTGAGTTGGCATCCTTGATTTTATAGTTCTCTCTTCATACCATAAAATTGCTCCACAATAATCACATTCATAAGATGAAGGACCAAAATTCCAAGGTTCTGTGAATTTTCCTATAATGTAAAAAACAATATAAACAATAATCATTACTATTAATCCTATGTTTAAAAAATGACTATTATACATTAATTATGCAATTGAGTTGTTTACATGGAGGTTCGGCAGTTCTTCTATCACTGCTCTGTTCACCATCAACACACATCATTGCTCCACTTCCAATATTGTCCATTACCAATCGTCTTTTATGTCGTCCAACTACGTCTTCATTTATATCGTTTCTACTTTGTTCGTTATCATGATACATATTTGCTCCACTCCTTTTATCATTAATGATCATTCATATTTTACTATATGTAAGTCTAGTATTTTCCATTTTTAAATTATTCTGAACAAAAAAAAATGTAACACTGTAAAAAATTGAACATGAATACATCCTTTAAAGAACAATAATTGAACTTAATATAAGTGAATTAATTAAATAAGGAATATATGCATGAGAATGATCGCAATAAAACATATCATAAATACATTGAGAACGTACCTGCTAGTCTGTTGAAAGTTTCAAGTGTACTTAAAGTGATGCTTAACAAATATGTGATTGCTCCTGTAAAAATAAGTAGAATGATTGTCAACCCACTTATAATGTCAAATTATTTTTTCTTCTCTTACCAAATTAGTTGACAAATGAAAATATTATCTCAAAAACTCTAACTTAGTAGCAAAGATATATGATGTTTATGACTAAAATCCATTTCGTTTTGCAAATCATCTAATATCAACAGATTAATTAAAAAAAATTGCAAATCACCAATAAGGCATTTTTGCAGATTTACCAGTTTCTTAATGATGAAAGTTGAGAGATTCAATGTGCAGCAAGTAATTAATTGCATGCTTCAAGAAAAAATGGTAATGGATTTTCTCGCCCATGAAACCCCAAAAGTAATTAATTTTGCAACTTTTCCTCGATAAGAGTTGACCTCAATTATTTTTTTTGAGACAACCGCCACTCCGCTACAGAGTACTAATAGTAAGAATTATACATGACTGGAAATGAGTAATCCAAAGATTTTATTTTTTCCATTTCTCAAAATAAAATATTGTGTTACAAAAAATTAAGCGCTATTTAATACACCAAGTATATATATATATATATATATATGTTTGCTATTGAAAATTTGAATCACAGACAATACAGTAAGTAAAAACAAAAGTTTATGTGCATTCTTCCATTAGGTTTTATCTTTTTTGTTTTTTATATATATTTAGAAATTATTGCCATCAGTTTCCCTTTCTAATGATCATCATTATGAAACTGAATCTCAAAGCTTTCATCATTATGAAACTGGTTTCTATGCTAGGCTTGGGCATCACTACTTTTTTACATCCAATTCGTGTTAGGAATTGAAATTATTATCTCAACCCAATACTTGAAGTAAAAAATAAAAACAACCCCATCTACGAAAACAACCAAGTGTGCCACTAAATCCAGAAAAAGATTGTTGAACCCAAGGTTTCAAGTTTCGTGTAAATCTACAAATGGATTTTGATGATAACAAATGGATTCAAAGAATAAAGGAGTCTCAAGCTCAAGTTATCCATACAATAGAATCAAGCACATCAAGGAAGCAAGTATGAGCAAGAAGGGAACAAGTTCACATTAAAATCATAGAGTAATTTTGTAAATCTCTTAAAAATTCGAAATTAGGATTAAGGCTCAAAATTAATATTTTATCATAAAACATTAAAATATATTTTCCACATGTCATGAATATTTTGAAAATTAAATTTGAAAATTTTGAAAGATGATTGATTGTCATCTTTCACATGTGCATGACATGATTAAATGTTTGAACTTTGAAAATTTTGAAAGATGATTCATTGTCATTTTTCACATGTGCATGACATGATTAAAGGTTTGAATTTTGAAAATATTAAGATGCTTGATTGTCATCTTTCACATGTGCATGACATGATTAAAGGTTTGAATTTTGAAAATATTAAGATGATTGATTGTCATCTTTCACATGTGCATGTTTTATTTGAATATTTTTAAAAGTAGTGGATGCTTTTCTTGACTTATGCAAAAGGTAGATGTCTTTATTTGAAAATTTTGAAAAGTAAAGTGTGCTCCTTTTGTCATATGCAAAAAGTAAAAGATTATGTTTGAAATTTTTGAAAAGTAAAGTGTGCTCCTTTTGTCACATGCAAAAAGTAAAAATATTAGATTTGAAATTTTTGAAAAGTGAATGATGATGTTTTTGACATGGGAATCTTTTTAAATTTGAAATTGAAAACTCATTTGCCTATAAATAGCTCACTTGAGTTTTGCAAAAATCACAACAAGAGTTTACACATCTATTGCTAAGTTTTGCATCATTTCTTCAAAGCTCTCATTCTCTCTTTTCTAAAGTTTTGAACTTTAATTCTTGTTCTTGTTGAGAGAGATATAGGTTGCACTGTATTGTTTCTATCTCACTCATTGAGGAGTGTACTTTGATAGTCTACCTACTATCAACTCTTGTATTTATAAAAGGGTGTGTATAACCCTTGTGTGTGTAGAAGGTGTTCTACACGGGGAATAGTTAAATCACCAAGTGTGAGGTGATTGGAAGTGTAGAAGGTGTTCTACACAGGGAATAGTTAAATCACCAAGTGTGAGGTGATTGGAAATGTAGAAGGTGTTCTACACAGGGAATAGTTAAATCACCAAGTGTAAGGTGATTGGAAGTGTAGAGGGTGTTCTACACGGATTCTTTGGAGCGGTGCTGCTCAAAGGTGTAATAGGTTTCTATCTCCACCTAAAGGAGATTGAATAGTGGATTTGGGGATCCTCAAGAGGTAGCTTGAGGCGAGGACGTAGGCAGTGAGGCCGAACCTCGTTAACATACTGAGTTTGCTTCTCTCTTACTCTTACTCTTTATATTTATTGTTGTTTCATATTTTGTTTATATTTTATATTATATATTTGATTTATAATTGTTATTTTTTTAAATACAACTCAATTCACCCCCCCTCTTGTGTTAGTCATCTGGGCAACAAAGATCTTATAATTATGGCTATGTTTTCAATTATAATTTTTTCAATTTTAGCTATGTTTGAAAATTTTTATCTGATAATTAGATAAAAGGCTTGGTAATAATATGGTTGGTTGATAATAAATATACACTTGGTAATCATCTTGATAAAATGCTTAAATAATAATAATAAACTTGGTTGATAATTAATAAATACACATCAATCATCTTTATAAAATGCATAAATATTAAATGATAAATTCTACATTTATTCTCAGTAGCAAGTGGATATATGGGCCAAAAAGTGTTAAAATGCTTAAATATACATCATCTTGATAAATAATAAATTATAAAGCATTACCAAAGGATTAAAATTGCAAGGCCTGCGCCCTCTTCTAAAGTTAAAAACACCTAATCTTTGGCTAAGTTTTCAATCCCACCATAATATTGAATTTCACAACATTGAAATTCACAGGGGTAAAAACCACAAAATCTTTACTTTCTTTGTCTTATCAAGATTCTCCCATATCTATTTATATATGTATATATACATTTTCATAAGCTTACCAATATAAGATTCAGTTTTTCTTTCTCCATACAGATAAATATAATCATTAAGAGCATATTCTACATTGCCATAAGAATAAGACTAAAATAACTGGACCTTTTTATCTTTCCCTCCAACTCCACTTTGTTTACCCCACTAAAATGCAAGGTCCTTCGTGTCTACTTCTACCAAGTTTTCATATCACGTCTCTTTCCAAGCAGATAAAAAATAAGAACCTGAGATAGCAAAAATATTCAATTTTTTTTAATACATTTCAATATGAGAATACATCTGAAGATAGATAAACAAACTCATAAATGAACCCATGGCCCAATGATATATATAAAAGAAATGAATAAAATGATATATAACAATAGTTTTTTTTTTTGGATTGCATTATATGATAAATTATTGTTACCAAATATCTAACAAATTAGGATCTTAAAGCAAGTCCAATCTGCAAATTTAGTATTTCTTAAAAAAAATCTTGAGCAGACTATTCAACAAATCATGGAATGGTTTATACTATTATGTACTTAGCAACCTAATTCCCACCTGTATTTTGCATTGCAGTAGCATTCTGATGTGTTTCTACCTATATAACAAAAAGTTATCTTCTACATTCCAAGATTTGAGCACTTTTATTTAGTTTATTTGGTGTTATATGGCATTAACTACAAAAGGAAAACTATAAAAATATCAGATCAAGTTTATTTTATTGAGAATTGATAATAAATTATGGCACGCTATAATATATATCAGTTTACATATCATCAATTATGCTAAAAAAATTATTAGTCAACATTCCAGAAGTTGGGCACTCTTATTTAGTTAATTTGGTGTTATCTAGCATTAACTACAAAAGGAATTGAATTACACATCCCTTTTCATTACTCCTGCATATGTCATAAGCATCTCTTTAAAATGTATGATTTGAGATCCCATTTATTTTCACACATTCCAAACTGCAACCAAACTGAAAATAAAATATGCACATATCATTTTTAATTTCGACTTTAACTCCACTAAAATATGAAGCATAATCTAAACGTTTTATTTCTTATGGAATTTACATTTATATTTGATGTTGTTTTCTTATTTTATATTCTCAAAAGATTAGATTTTATAATCTAATAGAACAATGGTATTAATGGCCTCGTGTATATTTAAAGTAACATAAAGCCTCAAAAACACATCCATATATATTCAAAAAAAAATTCTATATCCAAATTTGGAAATAAAATAAAATTAAAACAATAGTAGATTCACAATTGTAAGCATTAAGACTTGATTCATATCATTACCAAACTTTCTATCCAATTATCAGATCAAGTTTTTCAAACATAGTGTTATGATTTCATTAGTGTTTTAAAAAATTTGAGAAAGACCATAGTTATTGCATTAGTGTAATTAGTAATATTATGTGATTAGTCAGGTTGATTGTATGTTTTAAATAGATCATGGATAAAGTTTATGTATTGTGTTTTATGAAGCATCTTAATATTCACGTATTGTCATTATGTTCGGTTATACATATTGTGACGTTGTAATATAATAAATATATATATATATTAGTAATAGTTAAGAAATTGATTATGTATATTAAAATATATAGTTGTAATTTCAGCTTAAATATAAGTTCGAGCATTGCGCGGGTTAAATGCTCGTTAAAATTAAAAAAAATGATAATTATAATCATGAATGCTTAAAAAGAGAAGCAATGTATTTAGTTTATTGAAAATTTGATAATAAATTATGGCATGCTATAATATATATCAGTTTACATATCATCAATTATGCTTAAAAAAATATTAGTCAACATTCCACGAGTTGAGCACTCTTATTTAATTTATTAGGTGTTATATAGCATTAACTACAAAAGGAAGCGATTATACATCCCTTCTCATTACTACTGCGCATGTCATAAGCATCTCTTTAAAATGTATTTGTGGGATCCCATTTATTTTCACACATTCCAAACTACAACCAAACTGAAAATAAAATATGCTCATATCATTTTTAATTTCGACTTTAACTCCACTAAATAAGAAGCATAGTCTGAACTTTTTCTTTCTTATGGAATCTACATTTATATTTGATGCTCTTTCCTTATTTTATAATCTCAAAAGATTAAATTTTATAATCTAATAGAATAGGGGTATTAATGGCCTCATATTGTATATTGAAAGTAACGTAAAGTCCCAAAAACACTTCCAAAAAAATAATTCTATATACAGATTTGGAAATAAAATAAAATTAAAACAATAGTAGACTCACAATTGTAGGCATTAACACTTCATCCATATCATTACAAAAATTCTATCCAATTATCAAATCAAGTTATTTTATAATCTGAAAAGATTAAGTTTTATAATCTAATAGAACATGGATATTATGGTCTCATCTTGTATAGTGAAAGTAACGTAAAGTCCCAAAAACATATCCAAAAAGATAATTTTATATCCAGATTTGGAAATAAAATAAAATTAAAACAATAGTATACTCATAATTATAAGCATGAAGACTTGATCCATATCATTACAAAAATTCTATCTAATTATCAGATCAAGTTTTTCAAACATAGCCATAGTTGAAAAACTATAAAAATGGCTGTAATATAGAAAGAGAACAGGGGTAATATGTTCTATTAATAACTTGATCTGATGCTTACAATTGTAATGACAGAAGTTGTTGTGTATATAATATGTTCTA
Source organism: Platycarya strobilacea (assembly GCA_036898215.1). NCBI lineage: Eukaryota > Viridiplantae > Streptophyta > Magnoliopsida > Fagales > Juglandaceae > Platycarya > Platycarya strobilacea. Next base: position 2,783,795 of record CM072559.1, on the reverse strand, counting down.
TTAGGCCATTAAGTTGTTTTAGTAGATACGGTTGTTTTGTTTTTTACTTGAAGTATCGGGTTGAGATAATCATTTCAAGTATCAGATCAAGTTATTTTATAATCTCAAAAGATTAAATTTTACAATCTAATAGAACAGGGGTAACGTAAAGTCCCAAAAACACATCCAAAAAAAGATTTCTATATTCAGATTTGGAAATAAAATAAAATTAAAAAAATAGTAGACTTACAATTGTAAGAATTAAGACTTCATCCATATTATTACAAAAATTCTATCCAATTATCAAATCAAGTTATTTTATAATCTGAAAAGATTAAATTTTATAATCTAATAGAATAGGGACATTAATGGCCTCATCTTGTATATTCAAAGTAACGTAAACTCCCAAAAACACATCCAAAAAAGAATTCTATATCCAGATTTGGAAATAAAATAAAATAAAAACAATAGTAGAATCACAATTGTAAGCATTAAGACTTCATCTATATGATTACAAAAATTCTATCCAATTATTAGATCAAGTTATTTTATAATTTGAGAAGATTAAATTTTATAATCTAATAGAATAGGGGTATTAATGGCCTCTTCTTGTATATTCAAAATAATGTAAAGTCCCAAAAACACATCCAAAAACAGAATTCTATATCCAGATTTGGAAATAAAATAAAATTAAAACCATAGTAGACTTACAATTGTAAGCATTAAGACTTCATCCATATCATTACAAAAATTTTATCCAATTATCAGATCAAGTTTTTCAAACATAGTCATAATTGAAAAACTATGAAAATGGTTGTAATATAGAAGAGAACAGGGGTAATATATTCCATTAATAACTTGATCTGATGCTTACAATTGTAATGACTCAAGTTGTTGTGTATGTAATATGTTCTATTAGGCCATTAAGTTGTTTTAGTAGGAAGGGTTGTTTTGTTTTTTACTTCAAGTATCGGGTTGAGATAATCATTTCGAGTATCAGATCAAGTTATTTTATAATCTCAAAAGATTAAATTTTACAATCTAATAGAACATGGGTAACGTAAAGTCCCAAAAACACATCCAAAAAAAGAATTATATATCCAGATTTGGAAATAAAATAAAATTAAAACAATGGTAGGCTCACAATTCTAAGCATTAAGACTTCATCCATATCATTACACAAATTCTATCATATTATCAGATCAAGTTATTTTATAATCTGAAAACATTAAATTTTATAATCTAATAGAACATGGGTATTAATGGCCTCATCTTGTATATTGAAAGTAACGTAAAGTCCCAAAAACACATCCAAAAAAAGAATTCTATATCCAGATTTGGAAATAAAATAAAATTAAAACAATAGTAGACTCACAATTGTAAGTATTAAGACTTCATCCATATCATTACAAAAATTCTATCCAATTATCAGATCAAGTTTTTCAAACATAGCCATAATTGAAAAACTATAAAAATGGCGGTAATATAGAAAGAGAGCAGGGGTAATATGTTCCATTAATTACTTGATTTAATGCTTACAATTGTACTGACTGAAGTTGTCGTGTATCTAATATGTTCTATTTAGCCATTAAGTTGTTTTAGTAGATGCGGTTGTTTTGTTTTTTACTTCAAGTATTGGGTTAAGATAATCATTTCAAGTATCAGATCAAGTTATTTTATAATCTCAAAAGATTAAATTTTATAATCTAATAGAACAGAGGTAACGTAAAGTACCAAAAACACATCCAAAAAAAGAATTCTATATCCAGACTTGGAAATAAAATAAAATTAAAAAAATAATAGACTCACAATTAAAAGCATTAAGACTTCATCCATATCATTACAAAAATTCTATCAAATTATCAAATCAAGTTATTTTATAATCTGAAAAGATTAAATTTTATAATCTAATAGAACTGGGTATTAATGGCCTCATCTTGTATATTCAAAGTAACGTAAAGTCCCAAAAACACATCCAAAAAAGAATTCTATATCCAGATTTGGAAATAAAATAAAATTAAAACAATAGTAGACTCACAATTTTAAGCATTAAGACTTCATCTATGTCATTACAAAAATTCTATCCAATTATCAAATCAAGTTTTTCAAACATAGTCATAATTGAAAAACTATAAAAATGACTGTAATATAGAAAGAGAACAGGGGTAATATGTTCCATTAATAACTTGATCTGATGCTTACAATTGTAATGACTCAAGTTGTCGTGTATGTAATATGTTCTATTAGGCCATTAAGTTGTTTTAGTAGATAAGGTTGTTTTGTTTCTTACTTGAAGTATCGGGTTGAGATAATCATTTCAAGTATCAGATCAAGTTATTTTATAATCTCAAAACATTAAATTTTACAATCTAATAGAACAGGGGTATTAATGGCCTCATCTTGTATATTCAAAATAACGTAAAGTCACAAAAACACATCCAAAAAAAGAATTCTATATCCAGATTTGGAAATAAAATAAAATAAAAATAATAATAGACTCACAATTTTAAACATTAAGACTTCATCTATATCATTACAAAAATTCTATCCAATTATCAGATCAAGTTTTTCAAACATAGCCATAATTGAAAAACTATAAAAATGACTGTAATATAGAAAGAGAATAGGGGTAATATATTCCATTAATAACTTGATCTAAACTTACAATTGTAATAATTGAAGTTATCGTATATGTAATATATTCTATTAGGCCATTAAGTTGTTTTAGTAGATGGGGTTGTTTTGTTTTTTACTTCAAGTATCGGGTTGAGATAATCATTTCAAGTATCAGATAAAGTTATTTTATAATCTCAAAAGATTAAATTTTACAATCTAATAGAACATGGGTATTAATGGCCTCATCTTGTATATTCAAAGTAACGTAAAGTCCCAAAAACACATCCAAAAAAATAATTCTATATCCTAATTTAGAAATTAAAAAAAAAACAATAGTATACTCACAATTGTAAGCATTAAGACTTCATCCATATCATTACAAAAATTCTATCCAATTATCAGATCAAGTTTTTTAAACATAGCCATAATTGAAAAACTATAAAAATGGTTGTAATATAGAAAGAGAAGCAATGTATTTAGCTTATTCAAAATTGATAATAAATTATGGCATGCTGTAATATATTAGTTTACATATCATCAATTATGCTAAAAAAAATATTAATGCAGATGATGAATGGAGTATATTATCAAATCAAGATTTTCAACATAGCCAGAAAATTGAAATGGCTGCTTTTTCAAGTTTTCATTAGCACAATTAATCAAACTGAAGCATTAGCAGAATCTCAAAAATACATTTATACAAATATGCTCCTCCGATAAAAGGGAGAGAAAATTATCATCTACAACCAAGCAAACGAAAAAATAATTCATTTTGTAAAACAGTAAATCACTAACCGGTGCAATTTAGATGAGGCAATGACAATTCCACAACCAATGCACAGTTACAGCAATATAGAAGTGCTTCGTGCAACTGAGTGAGAGCCTCCAAAGAAAAAAAATTCCCACGGATTAATTGTTTGTTGCATAAATGAAAAAGTTTTAGATCAAACATAAATGAAATAGCATTATAAGGAAAATACTAAATTAATTGGCCGTTCCTTACTAGTGTTAGAAGGATTCAAAAAAACTAAATTGACTGTTAGCAAGTACGAACGATGGTTTAAAGAAAGTGAGAGTGAGAGAGAGAGCGAGCGGAGAAAAAAGTGAGAAAAGAAACTGCTTTTTCGAAATTAATACGGTTAGAGCGGTTTTTATTTTTAAATTGCTACCGCTTCACACGCACCATGTAAAATACAGTTCTGAGAGTGTTTCGAAATTTCTTCTAAAAATGTTCCTCTAAAAAAAAAATTAAAAACCTTATTTTCCAGTCGGTTATTTTATCAAAGACTTGGATGGCGTTGGTTGGTTCCCATTGGAACACTGCTTCAAAGGAAAATACGACGTTGTGTCTTCCAACTTCATGGGGTAAACTTCCAAAACCTTTCACAACATCTCCAATTCCTTCACCGGAAGAAGAGAAAAAAAAAATAAAAGCAATGTGATTACCTTAAGAAATTCAGTCACTGACAGGAAACACGAACAAACCCACTCGGCAAATTTCCCGTGCCCAGCTCTTTTTCTTTCCAAACCCAATCGGTGACAGAAAGGGGAAAACCCAGTCGGCAAAATCCTTCAAAACTGTTGGGTACGATGGGTTGCTGGGTTGCGAAAATGTGTGTGCAAGGATGAGTTTCTTGTGGGAATCTCGAAAGTTAAGTGCAGAGTAGAGTTTCAAAACTTACTTCTTACATAACTCTGGCTGAGAGGTTTTAACTATGATTTAATTGGGTCTAATTAAGTGGAAACGACAGCATGTTAAATCACTAACGTGTTTCAATTGATAGCGCGTAACTTGATAAAGTGCAGCCATAATTATGGTAATAGACGTAATTGTGATCAGAGCAACTTCTTTTATTTTCTTTTTTTTTTTTAATGATAAGATCAATTTATTCTTTTTTATATTTTACTGGCTCTAATAACAGGAATCAACTTATTCTACTTTATATTTTATTGGATCAACTTATTGTCTTTTATATTTTGGTATACACTTTTTATATTTTACTGGATTAACTTATTATCTCAAGCGGAAGCGTGTAAATGAATAAAATAACAACGGTAAATTAATTAAGTGAGTTTTACGGTTTAACCAACTTCGGTAATTTTTAATTAACTGACTTCCGATTTTTATGGTTTGTTTGACACATAAGCTTAAGTGATTCCGCTTTTATATATATAAATAGATATATATATATATATATGTTTCTACGAATTCAAACCCATACTTGTATAACTAGTTTTAATTCTTGTAAAAAAGTGAATCCTACTAAAAAAATAATATTTGTTTTACACTTTTTCAATTTAACGGGGTCTATTTTTTGAGACTTCCACAAATCATTTCTCATATTTAAATAGGTTCTTGGCATTGATTTGTTTGATCTTGTCAAGTGCACAAGCTAGCATCTTTGATTACTACGTACCCACAGTATTTCTTTTTGTGGATTCCTAACTTCTAATTAATTCTAATGCCTGAATGTTACTGTTGAGGCAGCTTCAACTACATGGGGACGAGCAAAAAGATTAGAATAGCAATAGAGACTATATATTTGTTATGGAAGCTTATACTTATGCGCACATGAATATGTAAGGCTAATAATCATATATACGTGTTGTATTTAATAAGGTCTGATGGAGACTGTGGTTTGCATAAATGGATGAGATTAATAATTAATTTGCCTATAAAATTAGTGAGCCGTAATTATATGCATACAACTCTTGTACGTCTATGTTATAATCCATGCATTTTAAATCAAATAATATTGCATTCATGTCACTTTATTAAAATGCGTTGTAATTTAATAAAATTATCTTTTATTATTTTATATTGAGTTATAAAATGGTTGTAAAATAGTTATGAATTAATTATTTTATAAAAGGAAAAAAGATAATTTGATAATAAAAAAAAAACATAGATACTCTTGACATATGGACGATATAAGCTATATTTTTCGGTCTATCTTATCATAAAATGTAATAGAATTATACTCTTGATCATGTGAATGGGAAGACTTCAACAATATATTCTTGGTGTCATGCATGATCAACTATGAATATTCATATATGAAAAATCAATATTTTCTTTGAAAATATGATGGAAGCTAGGGACTTGGCTTGAGCTTTGACTTGAGCTTGGGCTTGGTTGCCGCTAGCAAGCTAGAGCCTAAAAAATAATTCCGGTTGGATTTTCCACCTCGACCCAAAATTTGATTGAGCCCATATATATCCAACTAAATTCTGTCCGGTTGGTAATAATCATAACCTAGACAAACTAAAGAGTGGCACACACGCCTGCAAACAACTAAATGCATTTTTCTTTTTGCCCCACATTTGGAGATTCCCCCCTTAAAAAAAAAAAAGAAAAACCGCAACATGATCCCACAAGAAATCGTTGAGGGCTCAACGGGCTATTTATAAACTCCTTGGTTAGACCCAATTGAGCCCAAAATGCCTCACCTAGATGGAGACGGTAGGCCTATGTAAAGTACTCGGCCCAAGAATGAAATCAATCCATAAAGGAATCCTTACAAATGGTAAACATGCAACATGGACTAGTAGGACTTGCCATTCTGACACCTCTTCGAAGACATTCCATAGATACAGGCTTTGTGATAATAGGCAGACAGCAGTGTGATGAATTTTCTTTGATTTGCTGACGACAGATAAAAGAGGAATTAATAAAGAAAGTGGTAGAGTAGAATAAAATAGGTCAGGAGTCACATTGCATTAATAATGTCATTCTGAAAATCACGCTGATATATTAAATAACTTTACCTAAAATAAATAGTAGAAAAGATATGACCGACCCCATGGAGACATGCACAACCTACCTCATAACGGTGTGTAGTTTAAGTATCGATTTGGCCTATATACGAAAAACTCTATCTGAATCTTCTAAGTTCAAGTGTGAACTTAAATGACATTCTAATTTAAGCATTAAAGACTCTCCAACCTCACCAAATATCTCGTTTTTCGTGTCTTCTTTGTATGTCCAGGACAAAATTTGAAAATTCAAATTGTTGGAATATGTCCCAAAGACTTAAAAAGCACGATGTTTACATATGATATTTTCATTTTTTATAGGTATTATATAGTGAAATGATATTTATAGTTATAGAGTATAAAATGCTGCATACTCTTTGTAAAAAGTAACAAATGAGACTTATATTAAAAAAAAAAAAAATTTAATAAGACTCCACTTTTTTAAAATAGTGTATGTGATACATGATTAGCATTTCTTATATATATATATATATATATATATATATAATATCAAGGGGATGGACTTATCCTATTGAAGTTGGATACGTATGTGCTATGGACAAATGATATAACATATTTCTATTTCATTTTGTACTGTAATCCAAATCGACATATTCATGCCGTATATCCATATGTTTATAAAATTCTGCCACGTGGAGTAGTTTTATTACGTACCCTTAATTTTCCCCATTGGTCCAGTAATAGCTTTTCTCTTTAAATAGTTATTAGCACTTTCCTCATGAACCAACAGGATCATGCTACATGAGATGTATTAGCTGCCAGCTGTTTTATTTTTATTTTTTTGGAGCAACCTTGCATGTTCCATCCTCTTCCTAGTTAACAATAATTCTGTGTTTATTTGATTCATGATGAATACATTGAGTTCCAAAATAATATATATCTTAAGAAGTGCACATGAAAATTAATTTTCTTCTTTTCAAAACAGATCATGAAAATTATCTTTTCGAAAATATATGGAGATATTCAAAATTAGAAACACATTACATTTCTTCAATTTCTTACATTGTATCTACTGCCTTTTGGACTTAATAAAGTCATCGAGTTTATATTGAAACAAAACTGTTAAAAATACTAGATCAAATGGTATAGCAAAAATGATATTACTTGGTTAGAAATATCTCAAATATTATAAAATTATTTTATGAATTCTTCGACATCATTGTTCATCTAAAATCTTTTGTACTATGTGGTAATACCAAAGTAACAACCACAGATTTCATAACCTAGATACCGAAACTAAAAATAATTAATTTAGAGAAAGAGCTTGTTGATTCTAGTGCATCATCTATAAGGCTAGAGGAGAACCTACGTACATAATCTCTCTAATTGTAACTCTTGAATGACCCTTAATGACCAGCTATCATGTCTCATAAAATTCATAACTCCTAAAAGAAGGTGAAGGAGTGCCCATTATGAGTGTCCATTTCTTACAAAAACCATATCTACTAATTCAAAACCATCAAATTATAAATACGAATATAACAATATCTATATTGCCAACTTATAGTAGATATCAGCAGCAAACAAAAGTTTTGAGTGTATATACATATACATATATATATATAGCTTATTCACCTTATAAATGCCAAATGGATGGCGATATATTCAATGTCATATGATCATAAATATAAGCCTAGCTATTGCTGTCCAACATTGGAGTGATGAGTTATAATTGATTAAGTCTTTATAACCTTTATATCTATCCCACAAGCAGCCAAGAGAAAGCACTTATTCCCACTCGCAATCAATTGGACCAAAAATGAGATATTGATTCCTTAAGCCTAGTACTTCGACTACCGATAATGTTAGTCCTTAACGATTCCGACAAAGAATTAATGTATATCCCTATAATTGGCTTTGGATACATGCAGAGCTAGCCTAGCATGCATCACTAAATTAAAGGTGTATGTGACTACAAAAAAGCATTCATTCCTTCGATTGATCATGATGCTCATTCGCACAATTGTTTGCATCTCATTTGTAGTGGATGAATGCATCCACAAGTGGAAGTTAGTAGCGTAAGGTCCACTAACCAGTCATCCAAAGATAGATTCCTCGTGATCTAAAAGTCTAACCCACCTGTCCTAAATTCGAACAATTATATTGAAGTGGCATTTCTGGTGTCTGACACTACAAAAAAATGCTTATTTGCTATTGTTTATTAGTCATGAATAATCTATTTTAGTCACTAATAATAATTTTTATCGCAAATATCTGATCATTATTATCAATTTTTCTTGTAATGTGACATGAAAAATCCTCCATTTTCACACATTTTTTTGTCACCTTGCGGATGTTAACTCTAGTACCTACCAAATTACCTTTCCTATCCAATACAAGCTCCAGTTCGGAACCTTCACCCAAACTTCTTAAACAAAAAACCTGGAGTTAAACCCTTTTATCCATTGGTGGTACTGGAATCTCTGGTGTTTTTTTGGCCTTATTATTAATGGCTAGCAAATAATAAAACCGTAAAATATTCATAGATTCCTCCATAACTCTAGAGAGGGCAAACAAATTCCATGGTAAAATTCTCAAGTTATCTTTGAATATTAATGTTATGTTTCATAAGAATACTCAAAATTGACCAATAACCAATAGTAACATGTATGAAATAATAGTACTTAAAATAAACATAATATTAGTTACGAAGGAAAATCTACTGAAAAACTCTTTAATAGTACCTAAGGGACAACCAAATTTAGAAAAATCAAATTTATTATCTTGAAGAATTCTTCATAACTAAACCCTATAGGATAACCAAATACAGAAAAATAAAATTTATTAGATTAAGATTATTACAAGTAAACTTCTCAAATTATAAAACCTTTCAACTCGACATTAATTTGAAAAGACAAACAACTCGTTTATCGTTTATCGTAACAATTGTAAGAAATTCTGACGATTTTCAATCTATTGAGTTTTCTCCTCGAATCTCCAGTGGCTAAACACAAATACTTGAATTCCTCCTTGGAGTTAGCACACTCAAATCCAATAGAATGACCACCATGAAAATTTTCCTCACGAATTTTCTCTCATATGGATACTTAAAGTTCTCTTGAATCTTCAAGTTCTTAACAATTCTGATTAAAGTGTTAAAACAAACTTTCAGTAGAATCTTTCTTTAAATAGACGATGCAATGATTTAATTATATAAGGATTCTGCTAATGACTTCATTCAGTTATTTAGCATATTATGCTGTTAACAAACTGCGAATATTTTGAACTGAAAAACTTCATGTCTATTAACAAAACAATCAACTATTTCGTGCATATAATGCATTTCATTACAAACTACATCTTAAATTCTTAAGTTATGCAACATATGAGAAGGCACTAGCAAATGGAGGTGCGTTGGTAGGGAAGCCATTTTAGAAGTAGTTTTGCACTTGGAGGGGGAGTGATTCATTCAAGGTAATAATATTATTTTTCATGTGTCATATTATTAAGAAATGAATAGTTGTAAGCCTATCAACCTAGGTACCACATGCATGAAAATGTTTTAAGTTAACTGTAACAAATAGTAAATTGAATATTTGTAGCTTAAACATATGCATAATTTCAACTAAGTGGGTAGTGCTGTATGATTATTAACTTGTGAAACTTAATATGTAAATAAGAAATTGGAGAAGTTACATGTGGAAATATTATGGTGTAGATTCCTACATTGGTTTAGACTACTTTTGTGAAAGCTGGTGATCCAATTTCTCACTAGTTTTATGTTTTCTATGTTTTATAACAAAAATTGTCAACCCAAAAAAGAGAAAATAGGCGTAAACAACTAATCAGCCACACGAGTGGGAAGACTTCATTTATTGTACTAATGGAAGGAAAGGTATGTGACATTTAATTAATTAATTTGAATGGTCTAGCCATAGATAAATGAATATTTGGAATAAAATGTAAAAGAGGCTGAACTGGTAAGGCTATGTTCGTATAGAAGGACAATAATATGATTGATTTCTATAAAGATGTGCATTGGTCCAAATAAAAAGGGCAAATATATCCCACCAACTACAAAAGACAATTATGTGAACGTATATTTACTATGCCCAACTGTGTTGCAAGTTTGGGCTATTATTGTAACTTCACTTTCCATGCCACAAAAGAAGATGATTGTGAAAAAGCTGAATGCCAAAGAGCTAGAGATGAAACAGCAGCATCTATTTTAAGGAGGTTTTGAGGCAAAGACTAGGGTATTTGAGAAATTGAGAGGGCTAGATCATTCTACTATGCCTGAAATCGAGTAAAAAAACCTAAAGTATCCAATGAAGAATATGAACCGCTAGTCGAAAAAAAGAACAAAATAGGAAAAATGCTGAGCACTATTACTGAAATTGGCCGTTTGAATAGATTGAAAATGGATACTTGGGTACGAGGGAGCATATGGATGAATATCAAACACGCATGGATTTCGAATGTCAGAAATGGAGACGGAGTTGGAGCCTCAAATAGAGATTATTTTCTCTTGCATATTATTTAGGAAGTAGCAATATACCTAGAGCATAAGAGACTTAACACTAGTAAGTCTGGCCTGGAAAAGAGAGAAGATAGGATAGTACATTCATGTTTTTTCATGAATTAAATGCATTTCACATGTTACTAGACCATTGAGATTAGCTTTGCAGAGTTTCTTTTATTTTATATGTTGGAGGATCGGTTCATTTACGTCTATGTGGAGGAACGTATATTGATGGAATAAGTGAGATTTAAATGTTATAGAGTTGTTTTCCGGGACATTTGGAGTTTATATATGTATTGTTGAGTCGAGATTTTAAGAGACAGGAATTAACTCCCTGCAGATCCTTCCAGGTACGGGATATTGTTACATTAATCTGTATCCTGCATGATAAAAACATTGTTTAGGCAACTGGAATTGTTTTTTCCTTTTGTTTGGAGTTCCGCGAGTGGAGATGACGCTAAATTCGTATTTATACGGTGTCAAATCTTAAATCTTAAATTATAATATATGAATTAATTAAATTACTACGAGTCGTACATTTTTCTAGACCCACTCATTGAATATATAATCAAATTTCTAGATCATTGAGCGTGATCGCGCATATATACGTATATATAGAATCTTCATAAGGGGATAGACATTTCCAATTAAATTTGAACAATGAAGTAATTGGTGCAATAACTTGTACGCGACATGGACAATTGATGTTAGAAAATTATTCTCTTTCATTTTGTACCGTAATCCAGACCAGCATATTCATGCCATAGATCCATATATCTATAAACTCCCGCCTCGAGGAATAACTCTATATACAGGGGCGGACCTACCCCTGGTCTTGGGGGGCTACCGCCCCCCAAAGTTTTTAAAAATTATATATAGTGTATAAATATATATAATTTTTTTGTATATAATTAAAATTTCTATATCAATTTATCAAAAAATAAAAAATTTGCCCCTCCAATTCTTAGACCTCTAAAAATTTTATTAAAATTATTTTTTCAAATTTTAATACTTACTTAATCTCTCTCACACTTTAGCTTGATGTGCTGATACAATTAAATTTTTAAGATATATTTAGATTATCTAAACTATGTAGATGACTAGAAATATGAATTTTTTACATATCATTTGCTAATTTATATTGAGAAAAAATTGTCAATAATTTTATTTTAGAAATGATAATAGATGAATTTTATTTTTTGAAAGATCATTGTCGAGCTTAATTTGTAGGAGAAATCTTAAGGTCTTTTTTTTTTTTTTGTAATGGGCTCTAACAAATTGCAAAAATTAAAAAAAAAAAGATTTATAAGCATGTATTTTTATATATAATTTTATAACATATAATTATTATTTTTATATATAATCACGCATAACTAAAAAATTTATATTCACATATACTATATATTTTGTCAACTGCTCCTCCAAATGTCAAATCCTAGTTCCGCCCCTGTCTATATATGACCCTTAATGGTCTGTGATGGTCCTCAACTATCTTTTCTCTTTAAATAGGTATCTAGCACTTTCCACATGAACCAACCGTATAATGCTACGTGGTTGGTTGCGTGGTTTCCAATTATGCAGTCATGCACGTACGTAATTAGGCCATGTTTGAATCTTGAGATATTCTCAACTAAGGGTACTACGGAGCCCCGATTTAGTCAGAGTTGTATTTAGTCAGATATATATTTCTAAATACGACTCTGATTTGTAGGACTGTTCATCCAATCCATTTCGACCCCATAGGCCTAATTCCGATTGCAAGTGCGCTTCCGATTATCTGATATCCATTCGGCCGATTAGCCGATGCACATCCCACTCGTCGAATAGCCAAGGGTGTAAAAGTGAGCTATTACCGCTAGAGAGCTTCCTGTTCCTTGAGAACAACTGGGACGCTGAAGCGAACGAATCCAAATGATAAAAGTGAACAAATCCAACATAAGAATTTTTTGAGGAGGCTTGAGAGTAATCGATATTCATTAAAATATTTGATTGTTCTTCGAAAGGGAGAGCTGTGTTGAAAAGGTCCATTTCCATGAAGAGATCGTTTTCTTGAAACGAAAAATCTGAAACTTTTGATATATGTATCAAAAATAAAAAAGGAGAAAATCTTTAAAAAATATTTGCTCCTTTCTTTGCCTAATAATTTTATTGTTAAAAGAGACAAAGATTGAATTCAAAACCTAACATTACCATACCTGCAAGTATCTTCCAATTAATTCTTTCTCCTGTATTCACAACATCATATCCTCAGCGTTGCATTTCAAACCTCCCTTGCTAAAAAGTGACAATGAATTGCAAGGCAACAGAAAAATGAACAAGTTTCGAACAAGATAGAACAAGGAGGCATAAGGAGACAATTTCGATTTTGTGTTAAGTCGGGTATTGAAAATTTTCATTTCTGATTTGAAACTACATGGGTCAGGTCGGGTCGGTACAACGGAAGTACCTGTCTCTATTTTTTTTGTTTAGTCCTACCGATTTATGTAGTTCCGATCAGATCCTGTGTCCAATTCATAGCAGAGTTAGATTTGGACGTTCAACTTTACGCTGGAAGAGTTTTATTTAAACTCTGTGTCCCACACACCCATCTTATCAGTTTGAAATAGTTCAAAATATTATCTATTGATATTTCAGTTATGAAGGGATATGAATTACTGCTAAAAGATAAGATTAAAACTCTGTATCTTTAACTATAGTCAGACACAAACTCTTAGATTTTTTTATGGTCGGAAGTCTATAAATAGCACTGGGAGGTTCAAGAGTTCTCACCTACAACATTAGAGTGCCTCTAACCATTGGGAGACACTTGTGAGGCAAACGTTGTTAGGACGATTCTTCTCTCATAGTCAGATCTATTATTCATCAGTCATGGAGAGAGGTACATTTATTATATTATTGTTTATTATTATTATTGTGGATCATAAGATGTGAGATCCCAGAATTACGTGTATTTTTACACATTATTTTATTTTCGGTATTAATTATTTTAATGTATTATAATAATATTATTAGTCGTGTTTTATTTATTTAAAATATTTATATGAGCTATTAATTAGTTAATGTTGAGTTAAGTTGTTTCTTTATTAATTTAAATGTAAGGTAATTATTTTAATGAGTGAAATTTAATTCCTTTATTTTATTATGTGAGTTTATTTGATCTGCTTTCGTTATATTAATTATTATTTTATTTTTAATATGCTTGGGTTAAATTTATTTCTGTTGGTGAGCTTTAAATATTTTATTTTATTGATATTGAATTTGTAATATTTTGACTGGCTTTTATTTAATTTATTGTGTTTTTCTAGTTGGATCCCTTTTTTCTTCTTTTTTCTTTTTTTCTTATTTCTTTTCTTTTTCTTTTCTTTTTTCCCTTTCTTCCCTTGCATTTCCCCCCCCCCCAGCCCGCGCAATTCCTTCTCCCCCTCCCCTATTTGGCCGTTCGGCCTTAGGCAGCCCAGCCATCCACCGCCGCCCACCGCCCATGTCGCCAGCACCCTTACCCTCCGACAACCTCTCCTACACCTGTGGTGCACCTCACGGCGGCTCCTAGCCGGCGCGTGAGTCCCCTACCCGAAATGACCATTTTAGCTTCCCTTGCATTTTCCGGCCACTGCTGGCCACCCCTTGGCCTCCGACTACCACCACTAGACTCTCCACCCTCCGGCGAGCATAACCCAACCTCCGGCACCACCCATGGCAGCCCAAATAACCCAACCCGAAATGGGTCTTAAAACGGGTTGTTCTTCGCCGCGCCGCCGTACGGTCACCATAGGCTTCACCACGCCTACCAAAAGACTCCCCTCGCCCTGCCAGTCATCCCCCTAGCTCAGTTTCTCCAACCGTTGCCTCATCTTCTTGGTACAACCCCAAACTCGAAAATGGGTTTTCACCCATTTTGACCCCGATCTGCCACCTTCTGGTGGTTGTGCTGCCACACCACCACCTCTATGAGATTTCCCATCTTTCAATTAGTATTTTTCTAAATTTTGGTGTCAAACCGAATACTTTAGCCTAACGTACAAGTGACCGCTACGAGCGTTGCAGAGTGACGTCTGTTCGAGGATTTACGCTTTTACCCGCTGTAAGTATTTTCCAAATAAACTTTAAAATTTAAATATATTTTTGGCATCAACAAATATTGTAGTTGGTTATTGTTGAAAATTAGCAGTTGTTAGTTATTTGGTGCATGGTCATCTGCATTGTGTATTTACACGCATATTTATGTGATGGAAATGAAAACTGGGTTTTCATTGTGTTTATGGTTTCGGGTGCGTATGTATCACGACCCCAAGCTGGGATGGGGCATTATCTTGGTGCAGCTCCTCTGGTCACTCGGGAGCGGAATATACTGAGTGATGTCCCCTGGGTCGTCGCCGAGCGACGATGGCATCAGACGGGATGGTAACGCTCTCGTGTCGACTCCGTGGCTCCTCTGTTGGTGGGAGCTAGGGGATGCCTGGTCATGGTACGTGCTGGGCGTGGTTAGTTAGGTATCGCCCATTCCGAAGTCACATGCGGGATCGTTACGTTCGGTGTGATGATGAAAGCCAGAGTGTGCGGATGGTCCCTAGGGGAGATCATGGTGCATACAGTTAATAAAATGGATATTTAGGCCATTTTCTGAGAAAATGACGGGTTTTGATTATTGATTTTACGTGAACCATTTTCTGGGAAAATGGTTGTGGTTTTATTGGATTTATGGTCATCATTTTCTGGAAAAATGATGGGTGATTTTATTGGAATTTTAATTTGGGCCAAAATAGGATTTTGGCGTGTGTGGTTATTTTATTGATTTTGAGGAAGATTATTTAAGCCTCATGCATATAGTAATTTGTTCATGGTTGTTGTTGTGGCATTAATGTATTTATTATCTTGAGTTTGTTTGGGTTATACTTACCTGCGATGTTATTTTTGACGTCGAAGTTTTTGGATGCAGACTTTGAAGAGCCTGAGCCTGAGGAGATGGCTCTGCCGTTAATGTGTTATTATTATTAATTGTTATCTCGAGAAATTATTTTCCCCTTTTAAAAAATATGTATTTGTTTAATTTGTATTTCGGATGACTGTATTAAATCTCCTGTTAGAGAATTTATATTAAAATGGTTTGTAAAATATTTCTAAAAAATTCTGGTACTTAGATAATAATTTATTATCCGCTGCAACCTATATTTTTATATATGTCATGTGTGCACACACGTTTGGCACTTGTCGTTGGGATGTGTGACCCGTGTTGTCATCATCCTGACGCCTCGATTCTTGTGTTTATTTTAAGGGAATTTGGGAGCGTCACATAAGAAATCGAAAATCCATTTATTAATGTCATGTTAAAATATTTAACATGTGATATTAGAGCTATAGATTACATATTTTTTATGGTCTCAATATAAAAATAAGAATTTATTATTTTGTGGCGCCGGTTTCTGTATATATGTAATTTTATCATAATTGTGAAATTACTTGTATGTAGGACTGTACAAAATGGCCGTTAATATTACCCGATCCGTTATTCCGAATTCAGCCGACCCGTTAACCCGACCCGTTCAGTTAAAATCAGAAGCGGGTATTACTCGCTATCGATTTTAACCTACTTTTAATTTCTTGGCAAGCTTTAGGAACATGCCTATTTCGTCTTCGCCGAACGAGTTGGACCTATGCAGGACGAGGGGCAGCTTTTGCTGAGAAGCAATGTCGGAGATAACAGATCCGGCGAGATGGCAGAACTGTCTGTCGATGAGGTTGAACTCGCCCATCAGATTGTGGCTTGGAAGCAGATGGCGAGCTCGACGGAGAGCCTCGTTTTTCCAGCTCCCACTGACACTCGAACGCGGAACGCCTCTTCGGTCAGCCTTTAAAAAAATATAAAAAGGGAAATGAAAACAAGAAAGGCGTTTAGGTCCAAAATCCAAATGTGCAGAACAAGGAAATGGAAATGGAAATGGTGTTGCCAAATGCGAAGGGAGCATTTGTTTAATTGTCGTTCGACTTTTTCATTATTTCCCAAAATCAAAAGCAAAAACAAGAACGACAGTGTTTTCTACGGGTAAGTTTTTGTCTGTCAAGTTCAAGTTCCACAACTACAGCAGTTCTCTTTGTTTACGTTCCAAACAGAAGTAAAAACAAAACAGATGCAGAAATAGATAAAGGAAACACTTTTCTAAACCACTTTTTTCGCAACAAAATCAGAAATTCCTCAAAACTTAACTTCAAATCCTTGGAGAACTTCATGCGATTAAAAAGCTCAAACCTCAGTCGCGAATCCTGAAGAACCCTGTGCGATGGAGAAATAGACAAATACTTGTGCCTTCCAAATCGAATCGGCTTATCGGTTTATCGAGTAATCGACTAAACGGTATAGATAAATATCGGGTCGGGTCGGAAACATCTTTTTCGGATCGGAACGGTTCGGGTGAACAGCCCTACTTGTATGAATTTGGGCATTGTATGAAAAACACAAAAAAAAAGGGAAGGGAGGACAAAGTTTCGGCATGGGCATTGTGCAATCGCGCACTGAAGCCGTTGGAAGAGGGCAGATCGGTGTATGTGTGGTGGCCATCAGCCTAACAATGACGGTTTTGGAGCGGCGGCGTGAAGGGGCTGAGAAGCCCGATCGCCGGCGTGCTCTGTAACGGCGGCAGACGGCTTCAAAGCCCACTGCCATGCCGATTTCTAAAAGAAAAAAAAATGAAAGATGACCTAAAGGTCGTCGGCGGAAGGAGATCAGCATCTCATCATCGCCGGCGACGTCTGTGGTCGCAGCTGAAGGCTGCGGAATATAGACCCCGAAGCAATCGACGGCTACGGGCTGCTGCAGGATGAAGAAGATGAAAACTTAGGGATTTAATTATTAAGGGCCAGGTCACGGGCAATGCCCAGTAAAGGTTAATGATGAAAGACTATAAGGGCTGATGGGCGACTGCTGTGGCTTAACCCGAAGAAAAAAAAAAACAACAACATAATTAGGTTTGGGCTTAACGCCCGACCCGGGTCAATTAAAGTTGACCATCCTTGGTCCAGTTTCCTGACCCGATTTCCTGACCCAACCCGACCTGGATTGAATAATATTATTTTAATATTATTTCAAAAAAAAATTATTATATTTCATTATTTCCCTTATATGCATATTTTATTGTTATATGCATGCATTAAAATTATCTAAATATTTGTATGAATATTTATTTAATTCATATACATGTTATTATTGTTAACTACATGTATGAGAAGTTTATTAAATTTATATACTATTAAATTTGTATACATGTTATTATTGTGATTTTCTTATAAAATTAATTTGGTTAAACATGAAATTTTTTTTATGAATTTTGTTGTGGGAGTCTGGATGTGTACAAATTGAGGCGGTTTTGTCTAAGAGATTGAAAATTTCTAAGTGTGTCCATTGTGACCCTCCAATATTTTCTGGGAATCTTGAAGTTCTGTTTAGGAAAGATCAGTCTTTCCTGGGAGCTTTCTCAGTAAGTATTATTCATATCTGCAGCAAAAACCCATCAAAGTTTATATTCCATGCATGTTATTGTTATCTATACCTTGTATGCATATTATTATCATGAACTGTTTATTATGTCTCTTATTATTATGTTATGTATATTCAATGTGTGATATATGAGTTACATCAAAATTATTGAAAAGATTGGTTGCCCAAATGTACAAAAGTTTCTTAATTTTGTGAAAAATCATTAAACCCATAGTAAGGTGAATATGATGGAGGGAATACTTTGTGTGTCAAGATCTACTCCCAAAGGAGGGTTTTGATGACACTACTAGTTTATCCATCAAAAGTAAAGTTTAAGGGAACACTTTATATGTCAGAGTTTACTCATAAAGGAGAATTCTGATGATACAGCTAGTTCATCCACATAATTTAATACTGGAGGGAACACCCTGTGTATCAAGATCTACTCCCAAAGGAGGATTTTGATGACACTACTAGTTTATCAATAATTGTTCAAATCCTTATTATCGTTTACAAGTGTCTAACTCAAAGCAACTTATTATAAAATTTTCTTGCAGTAAGCGTACCCACATCACTACACTCACAAGCTTCTTCCGTTCCTGTTTTGAATTGCTCCAATTTTTCTGAATGGGTTGAAAGAGTTAGGTTCACTTTAGGAGTCCTTGATTTGGACTCATCCATTTTGAGTCCAAAACCATCACCCATCACTGAAACTAGTACCAAAGATCAGAAAAAAAACCTTTAAACAGTGGGAGAGCTCAAATAGGCTAAGTTTAATGTTTATGAAAAATGACCATAACTGAAAAGATCAAAAATTCACTCCCTAGTACTGAGGAAATCCAAACTTTTTTGAAAAATGCTGAGGAAAGGTTTAAATCCGCAGATAAGTCCTTAGCAGGAACACTCATAGCTAGACCCACCACCATAAAATATGATGGTGCCAAAGGAATGCAAGAGCATATTCTTGAAATGACTAATATAGCTGCCCGATTGAAAATCCTAGGAATGAAAGTGGATGAGTTTTTTGTTATTTAGTTTATTTTGAACTCATTGCCACATTAGTATGGTCCATTCTAGATGTATTACAATACTATTAAAGATAAATGGAATGTGAATGAGTTGGCAAGTATGGTAGTTCAGGAGGAAGCAAGACTGAAACAACAAAGATATCACTCTGTCAATTTCGTGAATAAATAAGCTGGAAACAAAAAACATCATCATGGTAAAAAGAAGCGAACTGGACCACCGAAAGGAAAGCAACCTGTGAAAGGCAATTAGGTTCAGAACAACAATAGCAAATGCTACTTTTGCAGGGAACATGGACACATGAAAGCAGAGTGTCCAAAACGTAAGGCTTGGTGTGAAAAAGAAGGGTAAGCCACTTACCTTTGTATGTCTTAGATCAGACCTTGTAAACGTTCCCACTAATTCTTGGTGGCTAGATTCTGGTGCTAACATTCATGTTTCTATAACCATGTAGGGATACCTTACAAGCCAAACACCAAATCCCAGTGAACGGTTCATCTTTATGGGAAATCAAAATAAGGTTGAAGTTTTAGTCATGGGAACTTTTCGTTTAATTTTAGTACTGATCATTGTTTAGACCTTCATAACACAGTATTTGTGCCTTCTGTGAGGTGTAATTTAATTTTCCTTTCCAGACTAGATACTGGTGGTTATTCATTTTCATTCCATAATGGTAGTTTCAATTTGTTCAAAAACAGTTTATCTATTGATTCTAAGTTTCTTTCCGATGGCCTTTATCAACTATACCTTGATAATAATTTCATTAAAAATACCTATACCCAACACCATGAAACATGTATTGGAACTAAACGAAACATGATGAAGGAAAATTTATATGACTTGTGGCATAAAAGGTTGGGGCATATCTTCAAAGAAAGGTTACAAAGATTAGTAAAGAAGAAATTCTTCTGCACATTGATTTTATTAATCTTGAAGTGTGTGTGGATTGCATAAAAGGAAAGTAAACCAAACATACTAAGAAAGGTGCCACAAGAAGTAAATAATTTTTTGAAATTATTCACACAGATATATGTGGACCATTCTCCACAGAATGTTTTGGTGGAGAAAAATATTTCATCACCTTCATAGATGATTATTCACGTTTTGGATATATCTATCTGTTACATGATAAATCTCAAATTGTATCGGTACTTGAGGTATTTCTCATGAAGGTGGAAAAACAGTTAGATAGAAATGTAAAAATTATCAGATCGGATAGAGATAGAGAATATTATGGAAAGTATGATGAATCAGGCCGTAATCCAGGCCCATTCGCCAAACTTCTTGAACAAAGTGGCATTATTGCTCAGTACACGATGCCAGTAACGCCACAGCAGAACAAAGTTGCTAAAAGGCGTAATTGGACCTTATTGGATATGGTCAGAAGTATGGTAAGTAATTATACCTTACCCAAATCATTATAAGGTGAAGCTATTAAGATGACAATGTATATCTTAAACCGAGTTCCTAGTAAGGCAGTTCTAAAAACTCCTTTCGAGCTATGGACTAGTAGGAAACCAAGTTTGAGACATATGCATATTTGGGGTTGCCCAGCCAAAGCGAGACTTTACAATCCGTATAAAAAGAAATTGGATCCTAAAACAGTAAGCAGGTACTTCATTGGTTACCCAGAGAGATCCAAAGGGTACAAGTTTTACTGTCCTAATCACAGTTCAAGAATGGTGGAAACAGAAAATGCCAAATTCATTAAACTTGGTGAGATCAGTGAGAAAATTGGACCTAGAGATGTGATCATTGAAGAAATACAGATAGATGTCCTTATACCTACATTCTCAAAAAATATAATAGTTTCTCTAATTGATCATCACGATAATACCATAGAATAAGTAACCGATCACCCATCTCAGAATGATAATACCATTGATAAATCAAGTTTGGAGTCACCAGAACAGATTGTCTTGCACAGATCTCAGAGAGATCAAAGACCTGCCAATCAGACAGATTATGTGGTGTATCTCCAAAAATCTGAATTTAACATTCGGACAAGTAAAGACCCACTAACCTTTTCACAAGCCATAGAAGGAAGTGATTCCAGTAAATGGATCGATGCCATGAAAGAAAAGTTGAAATCCATGAATTAAAATCAAGTCTGGGATCTCGTTGATTTGCTGAAAGGAGTAAAAGAGTCAGGTGTAAATGGGTCTTTAAGACCAAACGTGACTCGAAATGCAATATTGAACGACATAAGGCCAGACTTGTTGCTAAGGATTTTACTCAGAAAGAAGGCATTGATTACAAAGAGACTTTTTCTCTGATATCTAAAAAGGATTCATTTAGAATCATTATGGCATTGGTAGCTCATTATGATTTAGAATTATATCAGATAGATGTAAAAGCAGCCTTTTTAAATGGAAGATTGGATGAAGTGGTCTACATAGAGCAGCCAAAAGGCTTTTCAGAAAAGGGCAAAAATCACCTAGTATGTAGGCTTAAGAAATTGATATATGGGCTTAAGCAAGCTTCCCGACAATGGTATTTAAAATTCAACGATACCATTACTGCCTTTGGGTTTAAAGAGAACATCGTTGATCGGTGTATATACCTAAAGGTCAGTGGGAGTAAGTTCCTAATTTTGATCTTGAATGTTGATGATGTCTTGTTGGTTAGTAGTGATCTTGGCTTACTTTATGAAACAAAGGGTTTTGTCTCTAAGAACTTTGAAATCAAAGATATGGATGAGTCATCATTTATGATCGGAATTGAAATCTTTCGAAATCGAAAACAAGGGCTGTTGGGATTGTTTAAAAAAAGTTACATAGAAAGAGTTCTTGAGAAATTTGGCATGAAAAGTTGTTCATCATTGGACACTCTATTATCAAAAGGTGACAAGTTTAGCTAATCACAATGTCCTAAAACTAAGTGGGAGCGTAAAGAGATGACAAAAATTCCATATGCTTCAATTGTAGGGAGCTTAATATATGCACAGATTTGCACGAGACCGGACATTAGTTTTGCAGTTGGCATGCTTGGGCGCTACCAAAGCAACCTAGGAATGTCTCATTGGAAAGCAACAAAGAGGGTATTGCGATACTTGCAAGGGACTAAGGATTACCAGCTTACTTTCAGAAGAAGTGACAGTTTAGAAGTAACTGGATACTCAGACTCTGATTTTGCCAGTTGTCCTGATAGCAGGAAATTTACTTCAGGTTATGTTTTCCTGCTGGCCGGTGGAGCAATCTCATGGAGAAGTATGAAGCAAACAATCACTGCTTCATCAACAACGGAGGCTGAGTTTGTGGCGTGCTTTGAGGCCACAGTGCATAGTTTATGGCTAAGGAACTTTATCTCAGGGTTTAGGGTTGTCGACTCTATAGCCAAGCTGCTGAGAATTTACTGTGATAATTCCTCTGCAGTCTTTTTCTCCAAGAATGATAGGTATTTTAAAGGTGCTAAGCACATAGAGCTCAGATATCTAAGCGTCAAGGAGGAAGTGCAGAAACAAACAGTGTCTATAGAACATATTAGTACTTCACTTATGATAGCAGACCCATTAACAAAGGGTCTAGTAGCGAAGCAATTTAAAGAACATGTTAACAGTATGGGTCTTATGATGTAAACATGTTACTGAGTTCGTAAGTGTTTTGATTCTATTTAGACACTTAATGATATCAATTATGATTATTTTGTTTCTAATTTCTTATCTTTCCATTTTATATGTACATTGAATGGTATGGATGAATGATGACAAGATAATGTTTACAATAGACATGAATTGGAACCCAAAGGCATTACTTTATTAGCCTTGATTATTCCAATTAAAGATCGTGTGTTAAATTGGTTGCTGGTGTTGTGGTACATGGAAGGGAATCTGTTGATTATATAATAGCGGACTGCCATGACTCGCATTGGTAGCTAGTTTGACATTGATATTATGAAACTCATGAAATGTATTTTGAGCTATGAAAAATTTAGAAAATAAATTTGCGCAATATAATTAATTTCCTGTGATAAGCCCATGAATGAAAAATATTTTTTTATAGGTGTGTGGGCCAAGTAGGAGAATGTAAGAGTTTTATTTAAATTCTGTGTCTTACACACCCATTTTATCAGTTTGAAATAGTTTAAAATATTATCTGTTGATATTTGAGTTATGATGAGATAATAATTACTGCTAAGAGATAAGATTAAAACGCTGTATCTCTAATTATAGTCAGACACAAACTCTTAGATTTCTTGATGGTCGAAAGTCTATAAATAGCACTGGGAGATTCAAGGGTTCTCACCTACAACATTAGAGTACCTCTAGCCATCAGGAGACATTTGTGAGGCAAACATTGTTAGGGCGATCCTTCTCTCATAGTCAGATATATTATTCATCAGTCATGGAGAGAGGTACGTTTATTATATTATTGTTTATTATTATTATTGTGGATCATAAGAAATCGAAAATCCATTTATTAATATCATATTAAAATATTTAACATAGGCTTCTATTTTAGTTTCATATTTAGCCATTTTAAAAAAGAATTATTTTATGGGCTATCAAATATCAATTTTCCAAAAAATTTATAAATTAAAACTAAATAATTTTCCCTGCTAATTTGTGGCGGACCCGGATCTCATTTGCAATGGACGTAACGCATGCATGCACAACAGCAGAATTAATTAGTTTACTATATATAAAACAAAAATTATTTATTTATAATCAGTTAATTTTAATAAAGTAATAATGGATTATAAATAACATTTTCATCATAAATAATTAATTATAAAAACTCATTTAATTTCTTATAATGTAGTAGAAGCACAATATATGCACTACAAGAAAATAGACATTAATTATTTTTCTTGTAAATAAATTTTTTACCATAATTAAAATATTATAAATACTTTATTTTTCATGCAAAGATATAGATTCGACGTCATTTGATTCCAACGAGAAGAAAAAGATAAAGTCGTCATGGTCCAGATTATACTTTCTGTGATTCCCAAATTCTTTTGAGAAGTGAACGCCCTTGTATCGTAAAGTCGATCATTTTCGATGTTAATCCCAACAGCATAAAATTCTTCTCATCCACCTACTTCATGCAAAATTCTTCATGATCGATCCCATTTATGTGATCTGTCCGTCGGATCTAAGATGAAAAGAAAAATTAATTAATTTGTTTTAATTAATTAATTTATGGGTTTGAAAAGGCTATAAATACGTACGCATGCATGACTAGCAAGACACAACTGCTCGTACCACCAAGACACAAATTACTTCATGATCTCCTAGATGGCTTCGACCAATTAAGCAGTGAAATTTTTAATTTGGAAATTAAATCTTATCATGTCAGCATTATGAATAATGACTAAATTTCCTAGTACTATTGGACGGATAATTCAATCGTTCATTTATTGGATCGTGATTAAAAGGTACTAACAAGTTATAACGTTAAACACCAAAATGATCATCACTGTAACAGTACTTAATTCATTAATGCATGATCGTGATGATGGGATCTAGACCCTCATGCAATAATAATATCATGTGATGCTGGCATTAATTATGAATAATATTATTATGCCTTCTTATATTATTCGTTTATATATTGAATTTTTTTAAACATTTTTTAATAATTGAAGAAATAATTAGTAGTATATTGATATATATATTTTTAGAATATTTGAAATTAAATGAAAAAAAGAAATGAAAAGTGAAATTTGTACTAAAAGCACACCAAATCACACCAAATGAACAAATTAAAGAGACATCATAGCATTATCTTATATATAATTAATGTGATACCTTATATGATAAAAAGATAAAGATAAATGATATATGGATTCTATATTAAATTACTTGAAAATGAAAATTTTTTATTTTTTATAATTAGATTCTAATTATATAATTGATTAATCTTTTTAGAGTATAAGTAATATGTTTCATTCACTACAAGAGAATAGGTTTTTTGAGACAAATCATTTTGTCTCAAAAAACAGATTTTTTGTCTCAAAAAATCTTTAGAGATAAAAAAATTTTGTCCCAAATTTGTCTCAAAAAGCCCGTCTCAAAATGTTTTTAGGGACGAAAAGTGAATTTCGTCCCTAAAAATGATTTTTAGAGACGAAATCTCACTTGCCCGTCCAAGTCCGTTCGGACGGGTTTTTTTATTTGAGACAAAAAAATTTCGTCTCAGAAATCCGTTCGAACAAAAATTTCAGCCGTCCGAACTGACGGTTTCCGTTCGAACTGATAAATATTTCGTTCGAACAGATTGCCTTATTCGAACGAGGCTAACGTCTGGATGGATATTATCTGTTCAAACGAATAAATTTATTAGAATATAAATCTTGTTCGAATGGACTCTTTTTAATTCGAATGAATTTTAAATAATAATTTATCGTTCGAACGAATACAAGAGTTGTTCGAATGGATATTATCTGTTCGAACGATACTGCTATACAGATTATATTTAATTAAAAGATGCATTACTATTATAATAGAAATGTAATTTGCACATCAAATGTGTTCAAATATTATTGTTAAACAGAATAATAAATGTACAATTAATAAAAAAAATAGATTTTAAGATCGTGATGGTAGCATAATGTTTTGAGACATCCTCTGCCATTCTTCAAACATTGCTGCATACTGCTGCCAAAAGAGTACACAATCGTTCTTACAAGCAGAGATAATATTATAATCAAATCTCAATCCTCGCTTCAATTTTTTTGCCTCATAAAAGTTACGAGGCACCACATTATCTTGCAGTAGAACCTCTTTAAATAACTCAAGTAGCATGTCAATGGCCTTTGTAGAAATCCAGCATACTGACTTGATATGTAGGAACCTCACTGTGAATGACAACTTACTATGGCGGGTGCACCCCTCATACAGTTGTCGTTGAGCATCCTCCCACAGTCTTGCGAAGTTCTCATTTCCATTAAAAAATTGTGAAGATGTTCATTCTCCATCTCGAACACCAAACATGTCTGCGCCAATATCATCTAACATCTCAGTGATTTCCTCTCCATTAACATCATTATCATTCGAAACGACCACATCTGTATCGTCGATATCGATCTCGGCATCAGTTTCCTCCATTCGATTGGAATGACTCTCAAATCTAACTCCTGAAGGAAATGGTTCGCCATGTAGAACCCAATGCGAGTATTTATGATCTATCCCATTATCGAACAAATGGGACTCCACTACTACTATATTTAAATAACTCAGGTTCTTGTACTTCTTACACGGACATCTTATAAAACCCCGACTATCAGCACTGTCTTTTGCAAACTCTATGAATACTTTCACCCCCGGTGCATACTCCTTATAGTCTCGCCCAAGTCTATCTCCCAAGTGCATCCAACTTTTGTCCATTATATTTTCATTATCCGTCTACTACCTATTTAAAAAAACCTAAATCATTTCATAAACATCATCAGTATTACTGTAATTGATATCCTCATAATACTATTTATTTATTCTGTCTGCACGAATTTCGTTCAAAAGTATATTTTTACGTCCAGACGGATATCAACATTCGTTCAAACGTGAACAATTTCGTTCGAACGGAAATCGTGCAGACAACATACCAGAATCAATCCTCACCATAAACTAAGTAAGCAACAAATACCCAAATAAACAAATCATGCTCGAAATTGGTTATATAATAAAATTCCAAATATCATAATAAGTATGAAAAATCTATAAAAAAAAAACCATCCCAAAATATCAAAATAAATCTCTAATCTTTAAACCCTAATAATTCGAAAACTAACCTCAATTTTTGCACATCCAACTTCAAATCCAATTCAACAACACTGCCCACAATTAAAAATCGTAAGATGAGAAAACTATCAATCACTTTTAATGTAGAAAAATATACAAAAAAAAATATTGAGAAATGAGATTTACCTATTCCCTTTTAAGAATATCAAGTCTTCCACACTAAAAAACCCACCTACAATATGCAATCCTTCTCTGCCTCCCTTTTAGTCCCCCTTTCTAAAAAATAGCTCAATCTCGAGTAAGAAATGAACTGAAGAGTAGTGTTTAAATCTGCGAAGTTGTGTTCGAACATAAAATTTATCCGTCCGAACGCCAAAATGTCAAATTGCCGCGAGTTTTCCCGCGAGAAAATTTTCAACTTTTTGCATTCGAACGGATTATTTTGGTGTTCGGACGCGTTATTCTTAACATATTTTAAGTATTTTCCGTTGGAACGTATGAGAGACTGTTATGACATATAATAAGTGTTATATCTTATAGACTTACACTAGTATTATAATACTAATATACTAGATAATATTTAATTATTATTATATATTTATATACTGATATTACTAATACTATTCTAAATAATCTATATTATAAATTGTATAACCTCAATAAGCAATGACGCTACAAATTATTAAGTAATCTAAGTAACATATACCTAATTATTATAAATTAAGCACTACATGTAAATAGTATAATACTTATGTTCTAACTAATATATACTAGTATATACAAAATAATTGATATATATGAAATTGAAGTACTTGATATATATTTATTATATATAACATTATTATTTTAGTGTTATGTATAGTGCATGTATATTAAGTAATCTAAGTTACATATACCTAATTATTATAAACTAAGCACTACATGTAAATGGTATAATACTTATGTTCTAACTAATATATACTAATATATACAAAGTAATTGATATATATGAAGTTGAAGTACTTGATATATATTTATTTTATATAACATTATCATTTTAGTGTTATGTATAGTGCATGTATATTATAAAGACTATTTTTAGGATTTTATTTTTTACTAAGAACTTTATAATATTATTAGTGTCGTATGGTACATAATAATATCGTTATAACTAGCCGAACTGATAGCGGATTGCTTAAACCCCAAACTCTTTTCTTTTTGTTCGAACAGATACCCTTTCATCCGAACATATACCCTTACCATTCGAACGCTTAAAAATTACGTCCGAACGCTCAAACTCGTTCGAACGAGAAATATCTCGTCCAAACGAGTGTCGGGGTATATATGCCTAGTTCTGGTCGAACGGCTCATTTTTGCATCAAACGGTAAATTCCAAAACTCAATCCCATTCGAATGAGAATCACACACCACCTTCCCGAAACCATCATCTACAGTGAGATATATAAGGTATGGTCTCTCTAACCCCTCCTATTGGTTAAAAATGGGTTATGAACACCCATTTTTGCGTGGGTCGGATTTCAAATTGAATCCAACCTATTTTTCATAGTTTTTGTAATTTATTTCCAAGTATTCATTGTTTCGGACCTTTAGGAGTGATATTAGGTTGATTTGGTCCGAATAGATTTGAATTTTGTAGGAAAAAAGTAATGGCCGAGTCAACTCGGCCATTTCTCATTGCAGGGGTTTCCGTTCGGACAGGCATGACCCCCGTTTGAACGAGACTTCTTTGTTCGAACGGGCATATAACGCGTTCGAACGTGTTATTTGTCCGTCTGAACAAGTAAGTTCCAAACAGAACAGTTTGATATACATATTGGTTTAATTTACGTATTTTGGGTTCCATCAAGCCTGCCTAACTTCTTCCATCACTTATTTGTATACAGTATACGAATGGTGGGTAGAAGTCAAAAGCGTGGGAGAAATCAGTTGAGCGCTACTAGGCCTGTGATCGCAGATCCAGTTGCCTCCACACCCGTCTCTCTCGCTGCTGCCAGTGTTCCTGTTCGTAGGTCTGTTCTAGTAGAGCGGCCTATCACTTTGGATGACTTCAGACAACTGGAGTGGGAGGGACACACCATCCACCAGATCTTCACGGAGCGAGAATGGACTTCGATTTGCACACAGGAGGGGATCGCATATCCTGATATGGTATGCGAATTCTATCGGGCATTGGGAGATCAGCCTGGAGATATTTACCATTACATACTCATGGTGCGGGGAGTCAGCATCACATTCTCTCCTCGGGTGATTGCAGAGTATTTGGACATCTCGCGCGTGATGGACGCATATCCTCATCCATCCGCAGCAGCAGTAGCATCTAGATCTGTTAGGACAGACACGGAGGCTGAATCCTCATCACCCTTCGCTACATGGACTGCCGATGAGTTGGGTACTGGCTCAGACGCTGATGATAGCGACCAGGAGTATGTACCTGATGATAGTCTCACAGACGATCAGGTACGTGAGTTACTACGGCATCCCGAGGCTTCTGCATATGATGGCGGGAAGGCCATCAAACAGGTTGACTGCATTCCATTCTTCAGATTGCTGAATCTGATAGTCGGGTATAACATAGACCCGAAAAAGTACAAGATGGATTTCGGGATGGATCGGGCACGACTTTTGGTGCGAGTAGCGAGGGGGGACCCGATTGATCTAAAACTCTATATTTTCTTCCGCATCAGACAGGAGTCACGATATGGGAGTGGAGGCAGTTTACCATTTGGACTGTTGATATCTGGCCTCCTACTTCAAGCTGGAGTTACAGAGCGGATTGGTAAAAAAAGAGAACTTCAGATGGGGGCTCTCAGCAAGATATCTATCAGTAAGAGCAAGGGGCACCCCTATGTACGTACTCCAGGGTCGACTGATGCTACTACCAGTGCTGCTACCCAGCCTGCTCAGAGCCAGCCTGCAGGATTTACACTGGAGCAGTTGAAGGCGATGGTTGAGCGCGTGGTGGAGAGAGTGGCGACCCGCGTGGTAGCAGAGGCTGAGGATCGCATCATGGGGAGGATAAATGATGTAGAGACACGGATTAAATCTATGCAGGAAGACATATATTTGATACCGAAGTAGTATGAGTATTTTTATTTTATGTGTTGTATCGAATAATATTATATATATTTTGAAATGTAATTAGTATTTTCTTTTATTTTTGGTATTCATAACAATATTCTTTTTTTTTTTTTCGTCATTTTACTTATTGCTTGTGATAATAAAATAAAGAACATTTTAAAAGTAATTACATAAAATTAATTATTGCATTTATAAATATTTTGAATGCTTCATAAATCATAAAATGTAATATAAACACATTTTTTATATTTTGAAAATGATAAAATAAAATTAATAGAAAACAAATATATATATATACACGTAAATGAATAGTGATAAAAGAAATTAACCATTTACAACCTGTTATCCGTCCGAACCGTATAATTTGGGTTCAGACGGACTTGCAATTCCACCACCACATTTTCCTCCAAATTTATTCCGTTCGGACAAATATTTTTCCGTTCGAACGTATTTTTACGCTCGTTCAGACGGATTTTTGTCCGTCTGAACTTTATTTGGTCTCTAAAAACCACTTTTAGGGACGGAATTTATTTGGTCCCTACTAAATTTCGTCTCGAAAAATAAAATTTGTTGTAGTGGTTTCTCATATAAAAAAAAATATTAAGTTGAAAGAAAAAGATGTTTATCTTAATAAATTAGAAGAAATATAGAAAACAAGATGCAGGAATTTTTTAAAAATAAATAAAATTTAAAAAAGAAAATTGATAGAAAGTGTATATTCTATCAACCCAATTATGTGAATGTTCTAACACCTTAACATCCTAATTCTCCTACACGTCATGCACACGTGAAAATATGACATCACGTCATGTTATCCATATTCTTCATGTCCCACGTACTGAAGTCTGTCCGTCGGATTAAACTATATATTATGTATGTGTATATGATAATTCAAAGATTAACATGGCTTGTTTCTATAGGCCGTTTGAAAAGGATATAAATAGGCACACATACATGGCTAGCAACTACCACCGCTCGTACAACCAGGGAGGAAACAAAATATAGAAACTACAGTACCTGCTTCGCCTTTCCCCCGATCGAATGGCTTCCAGTGCTGGAGTTCACGACAGCGTTGTGAGAGCCGGATTCTGGGACATTTTCAGGAGTGAGAAGGACCAGAAGGTAGCTGATATACCTTTCCATCTCTTCACACATCTTTATGTTGCCATTGCCAAGGTCAACCCTGATGGCCATATAGTCATCCCTTGGCCACACTCGGAACAATTCCAAGAACTCACCAAACTCGTTCGGGAAGGACACCCTAGCGTGAAAATTATTTTATCTATCGTTGTTACTGATGAAGATCAAGCCGCTATCCTATCTGAAGTGGTGAGAGATGAACGTAAGCAGATAAATTTCATAACGGACTCCAAAAAGTTCCATTTAGATGGCCTGGACCTCTGCTGGCTATACCCCTTCAAAGCCGAACAGGAGAAGCTGTTTATTGCTCTCCTCTATGGATTTCGACGTGCCTTCCCGAAGCCGTTTATTCTTACTGCAGCCGTGTTTCACCATCCGGTCCATGATAATTTCAAATATCCCATTGAGGCTATTAATAAGAATTTGGACTGGATCAACGTACTGGCCATTGACTTCTATACTCCCTCCAACTCGCCGGCGCGGCCTGGACCGGTTCATGCGTGGCGTAATTTTACAGAGCCAAAGAGGTGCGGAAGTGATGGCATTAGAGACTGGAATGATAAGAATCGTGGAGTTGCGACAAAACAATTAGTCCTCGGCCTTCCATATTATGGCTATGAATGGATTCTAAAGGAGTCCAGTAACACTGGATTCTTTGCATCGGCTCATCCAGCAAATCAAAGCTCCAAAATTACCTACAGAACTATCAAGGAGAAACAGCTGAAGGATAATTACTTAACCGTGTATGATAGCGACTATGTTGCTACCTACTCGATTAACTTTGAGAACCTGAGTTGGATTGGTTATGATGATGAACGCTGCATCTCTGAAAAAGTTAAAGAGGCAAGTGGCTGTAACTTTAAGTTGGGCGGTTATTTTGCGTGGGATTTGAGCGGCGACGACAAGAACTGGACTCTTTCGAAAGCAGGTAATCAATTAATTAGCACATGAATTCAATATAGTATCCTACATACATATCTTGATTATCGCAATTATATATAAGCTCCCAAATTCCATCACATGATATTGCTTGCATTTTCTAGTACTACTGTTTCGCATCTCTTTTCCTTTTATCTTCTATTTTCTAATGAACTTTCCTTTTCTTGTATTCCGCGTAGCCTACAAAGCATGGAAGGGGTGCATAAAAGCTAATGATCAGTACTAATGGCAGCAAGTATTGTGAAGAATAATCAACAGCATGGCCAGTAATATATCATATATGGTGTGTTTCCTATATATATGCGTGCATGTGTGCTTGTATTATCAATATAATGAAGGCCAATGATATCAGATATAGTGCAGATCATGTTCTGTTATAATTATATGTAACATAGACGCTTGTATCGTCAACAATAAGGCCAATGGCTATGGTGTGTTAATTGTATGATATTTATATAAATGACAATGGTTGGGGGCCGCTGGCCAGCTTGGGGTGTGCGCCCCTAGCTAGTATTTGTCGAAATTATTATTATTTTTCTTATTTTCTTTGAGATATTATCATCCTTAGCCATTAAGAAAATAAAAGGTACACCACTTTACTAATTGTCAATTTCATAATCGTTAATTAAAAATAAAAAATAAAACTGAGCGGTCAAACCAACCTGTACAAGCTGGACGATCAATTACCAAGAAATCGTGGGTTTCATGCACGTTCCATTCCACGACTCTTTTAATTTTGTTTCCAATTGAAATCTGTTTTTCGTTCACTCTTGCAATTTCCATAGTTTCTGTCTTACACGACGGATCGTCATGATGAAATAATTAATCACACGACAATGAATAAGCTTATTTTTGTCGCGCGAACAAAAAGTCGCTGGAAAAAGTCTCATTTTACTTCCGGCTAAAAATAGTTGCCCGAAAATCGCTACAAATTTTGAGCCAACAAAGACTTTTCCCGGCTATTCTAACTACTGACAGAAATATTTTACTATTTCTAGCGACATTGTCGCCGCTAAAAGCATTAACATTTGCCACAAATACATCTGGCCACCGCTATACATAATTTTTTTTTTTACCTTTTTTTTTTAATTATATTGGTTTTTATCCACTCATATCAAATGAGCTTCTTTTCCTTCTTCATAGCAAATAAAATGTTTCTTTTTCTTACAAGCACTCAAGAATTAATTGAAATTTTATTAATTTTATTCTCAGCAAGTAAAATTTTTCTTAGCTAACAGTAAATTTCTTAACAAAACAAACTCTGAACTCCTCTTCTAAAATTTATATGCACTTTATTTTTAAATTTTATAAAATCTATAAATGATAAGCACTACTGTTGAAATTTTCTAATGTCATTAAGAAAAGCAAAAGGCCCAAAAGAACCCACCAACACTATTTCTTTCAATTGTATTTAAGATACATTCTCCTATTTTTGGAAGATGTTGATTTTACTTCCTCACTACTAGAAATATGGCCTTTTGTAGCGTTTTTAATTTTGCTGCAAAAGATTTCAACATGAAAAATCCTTATTTGCAACATTTTTCATTTTGTTGGTAAATTCCCAGTTAAAAGTTGGCAAATGCTGGGTTGAATGGATTGTAAGATCTTTTACAACGATTTTTACAGCTATTGTGACAGTTTTTGTCATCGTAATAAGGCTTTTGTTATAACAGCGACTTTATTTCTGTCACGATGATAATTTGCGACACAATCTTCTTTTTGTGGCGATTTTTTGTTTCACCGTAATAAAAATAACATTACTAATAACTAATTGGCAAATTAAAAATGCCCCCCCCCCTCGAGTGCACACGATGGTTTGTATTTCTCATGAGCCCTAATCTCTCTCTCTCACTCACTCTCTGGCTCGCTCCTTGATGCCGTGCCCCTTCCCATGTCGTGCCGTTACAGCGCCATCACCGAAGTGAGTGTCTCTCCTTCTCTCTCTCTCTATTAGTCTCTCTTCATGCACTCTCTCTTTCTCTCTTTGTTTGTCTCGCTTTCCCTCTCTCTATTCAGCTCTCTCTAGTTTCGATCCTTTTTAGTTTGTTTACATGTGAATTCTTGTATTTATTAGCCTAATTTAATACAATCACAATGCTTATAAAATGACTATGGATTTCGACATGAGCGGGACATTTTTTCTGTTAGGGCCTCATGGAAACTGAAGATTAGGGTTTCTCATTATATATAATTAGGGAAACAAAGGATTAGGGCTTCATGGAAACAGAGGATTAGGGCTTCTCCAATTTATGTCAATTTTTTTTTCTTTTTTTTTGCAACGCCTGAAAAGAAGCACAGACTTCCATCTGCTTACAACCGATTCATGAAGTAAGGGGAAGTCTTTCAATGTGATTTTTCTATCTCTTCTTTATAATGGTTTGACTGATATTGGATATTATTGAAATTACATTTATATTCTTTTGAGTTTTCTGATTTTATGATTATTGGCTTGCAGTCTTGTGCTTTTGTTCAATATATTCAAGATGTATTCTAGGTACAATTGATGTGCGTATTAGTTTATTAAAATTACATTCATCATCCAATGGTAATGCTCTGAGTGTGTATTAGCTTACAAGAAAAGATAAATGATTTCATTATCTTGGATGGACTTGAAAAGATAAATGGTTTCATTAGTTTACAAGACTCACAAGAAAAAATTAAGGAATATTTCATTATCTTGAGATTTTTTTTCTACCCCCATTTCCATTAATAACATTTCAAGGTTATAAACATCAATCTATGCAGTCTACTTGAACATTTACGTGTTATTACATGTGCCTTCCAATATTTTAAATAATACCAAAGCTTGGTTAAAATACTACAAGAAAAGTCAAGGTTCATTTCAATATGGTTTCTACAATACTTTTGGAATGACAGTTGGCAACTGAGAGGATGTTGGCAAGCTGGGTGGCCAACCTCCCTACATTTGCTGAGGCTTGAGGGAGGACTCAGTGAACTGAAGTTACACCACAAAGAATAGATTTTTTTGAGTAGTGGTAGCATTTGGGTTGTGCCCTGGTTGTTGGTGGTACAAGACTTTGAATTAATATATCTCCTAGACATGTTTTGTGGTAGTTTATAAATGGGAAGGGGATAATAGTGTATACTACCCTCACTTGCTCATTTTGTTTCCTGCCTTATTGATCCAATATTCAAACAAAAGCTTTTTCCTGCATATATATAAATATATATATGTATATATTTGTTTTGATAAGTGCTTTTTCCTGCATATATTATGAGCATAGAAAATGGCTAGCTCCTCTTCATAATATAAATCACACTACACTAGAGTACTAGGCAACATATCTTATAAATGAAACAACATTTGAACTAATCTTAACGTGTGTCAGCACCAGAGGTTTATTTGCAGACAATTAGCAATTTATTATCTGATTGTAATATCTTGCTTGTGCTTGTCCCAATCTTCGATGGTTCTTTGAAAAGAAGTTCAAAAAAATTTATAGTAAATGAGTAGTCTACTTTCTTGGTTTGCATTATTATAAAAATTTATAGAAAATGATTAGTTTTGTCTAAGGTACTTTTATTTCTCACCGATTACTAATGTTCTATGTAGCAAGGTTTGTTAACTGTTTATACTATGCTTTCACAAAAAAATGATATTTCTTCTCAAGTTTTCTTCAACTCTAATATACTTGGCTTATGTAGTTGAGATTGTTGTTAAATGAAGTATGTTTAAGAGCACGAATCTAAAGCTGGTAACTGTCCATGGTAGTGCAGTTTTCTTCTGCTATACACTCTGTTTTAGGGTGTCAATCCGTCCATTTCATCCCCAATTTTCTTTTGCATCCATTACTCAACCAAATTTATTTGTTTGTATGAAAAACCATTGAAAACAAAGGTTTGGCAGGCAGCATATATAGTAATCATTTTTCTCCTTCAAGCATTTTCAATACTTCATTTTTCTCTTTCAAGATTTGAACTTTCTTCAATATCCTTGATTACATAAATGTAACTATATATATATATATATGTATGTAGAATATGCATAAATTTTCGTATGTGTTTTCTCAAATTAAGCACATTTCAAAATTCTTAAGCTATTGTTAATTAGTTAATTTAATGCATGTTTAACTTGCATTACCTAACATCTAATTGGTGGGATTATTTTCAACCAAAGAGTAAGATGCTTTCAAGAATGTGCTTATTTTTAAGTATTTTTATTGCTTCCATTATGGCTGATTTGATCTTGAAATGCTTCTGTGTTTTAAAGAAGTTTAAAAATACTTAGGTTCCTAGTGGATTCTGATTTCGACAATGATTTGTTGCTATTCTAATTATATTCTAATTCATTTGCAAATTATCTCTTGATCTTGTAAATATGCTCTTATAGACATCCCTTTTATACTTGTAACTGCAGTTTGTAATTAGTTTTCTTCATTCCATGTTGGTTCATGATTTACATGTTGTGACTGGCTCCAGCTCAGCCTAAAAGAAGGTCTCATTGTTTTTTGAGATCAAGTATGGCTTTTTTTACCATTTACAAAGTGGTATCACTACAAGAAATGAGGCTTGTAGCGGTAATTTTCTTTCATGTTTACAGATTAGAAAGTTATATATTTTATTTAAATGAAATCTATAATGCTGCGGAATGTGATGCTACATAATCATTTATTAGTTATCATTTCTTACATTGTACTTAGCAAGTTCTAGTGTTGTTTATAACTTTTTTTTTGGCAACTAGTTTAATTGGATATATTCTTTGTTGTTTTGAATGGATATTGGTTTGGATGATTTGGTAGTTATTACTTAGAAACGTGATTAGTTATCATAACAGAGCTTTTTATAATGTATTTTGAAAAATACTAGTGAAACCGGTTTGCTAATATATATATATATATATTTTGAAAAATAGTATTTGCGGCGACTTTAGATTGCCGCAAATAATCTTTTCCACATATATTCCACTTTTTACGACGGTAATTTATGCTGCAAAAAGTCTAACCAGGATTAAATCCTCAAATTTGGCTAACACTTGCAGTTTTTGCAGCGAAATTTATTTGCCACAAAAAGTCACTTATTTGCAGTGATTTTTGAATTTTTCTGGAATTGTACATCTAAACCATTACTTTGTCAATCATCGTGCGTCGATTTTAATTCGCTGGAAATCGCTCTTTGCAGCATTTGTTTCTACTTTTTGCGATAAAATTTGATGCCGCAAAAAGTCATTTTTCTTGTAGTGCCTCTTGGTTTGCATAATCAAGACTATCTGATGATGAGCCACTATTGCCACTATTTTCCCCTTTGCTAGACCACAGGCTAGCAAAAATCTTCTTTGACTTGAGTAACCTTTTCATGAGTTTATTTAACGAATTTCTTCTCATCCCGAAGCGAAAAATGAACCACATGTACAAGAAAATCCAGGCAAATCCAGTAGCTCCACAACCATAAGTATTCCACGACTATGACCACAAACTATAGCCAAGAAACATCAATCAAATAAGAGCCACCAAAGATCCCTTTAAAACATTGATAGACCATACAATAAGCAAATCATGCAATAATCTATATGAGAAAATACAAGATTTATTGATTTATGTGCATTGTTGAACTCTCCATGCAATTTCAGTTACAAGGTAACGATGGTTCAAAGGAATAAATAAATGGTAACTAGCATTCATTGTTGGGCCAGAGCAAAGTGACTTTATGTGTGACGCCTCCAAATTTTCCTTAAAATAAACACAAGAATCGAGGCATCAGGATGATGACAACACGGGTCACACATCTCAATAACAAGTGCCATACGTGTGTGCACACGTGACATACATAAAATATAAGTCGCAGAGGATAATAAAATCATTAACTAAGTATCAGAATTTTTTAGAAATATTTTACAAACTTATTTAATATAAACTCTCCAACAGAAGATTTAATACAGTTATCCGAAATACAAATTAAACAAATACATATTTATAAAAGGGAAAAATAAATCTCTCGAGATAACAATTAATATTAATATCACCTCAACGGCGGAGCCGTCTTCTCAGGCTCAGCCTCTTCATAATCTGTATCCAAAAAAACTACGACGCCAAAATGACATCGCAGGTAAGTATAATCCAAATAAACCCAAGATAATAAATACATTAATGCCACGACAACAACCATGAACAAATTACTATATGCATGAGGCTTAAAATCATCTTCCTCAAAATCAATAAAATAATCACACACGCCAAAATCCCATTTGGTTCAAAATAAAACTCCAGTAAAATCACCCATCATTTTCTAGAAAATGATGACCATAAATCCATTAAAACTACAACCATTTTCTCAGAAAATGGTCCACGTAAAACCAATAATTAAAACCCGCCACTTTCCCAGAAAATGGCCTAAACATCCGTTTTATTAACCGTATGCACAATGATCTCCCCTAGGGACTATCCTCACACCCTGACTTTCATCATCACACCGAAGGTAACGACCCCGCATGTGACTTCGGAACGTGCGATGCCTGGCTAACCGTGCCCAGCACGTACCATGACCAGGCATCCCTAACTCCCGCAAGCAGAGGAGCCACGGAGTTGGCACGAGAGCGTTACCATCCCGTCCCATCCCATCGTCGCCCGGCGACGACCTAGGGGACGTCACTC
Organism: Platycarya strobilacea; assembly: GCA_036898215.1. NCBI lineage: Eukaryota > Viridiplantae > Streptophyta > Magnoliopsida > Fagales > Juglandaceae > Platycarya > Platycarya strobilacea. The sequence goes on along the minus strand of CM072559.1, from coordinate 2,745,021 downwards.
AGTATATTCTGCTCCCGAGTGACCAGAGAAGCTCTACCTGGATAATGCCCCATCCCGGCTTGGGGTCGTGATACAAACGCACCCGAAACCATAAATACAATGAAAACTAGGTTTTCATTTCCAACACATGAATATGCGCGTAAATACACAATGCAGATGACCATGCACCAAATAACCAACAACTCATAATTTACGACAATAGCCAACTACAATATTTGTTGATGCCAAAAATATATTTAAATCTTAAAGTTTATTTGGAAAATACTTACAGCGATTACAAATGCATATCCTTGAGTAGACACCATTCCGCAGCGCTCGTAGCGGTCATTTGTACGTTAGGCTAAAGTGTTCGGTTTGATACCAAAATTTAGGGAGATACTCTTTAGAAAGTGGGGAATCTCATGGAGGTGGAGGTGTGGCGGCATAACCACCGGAAGGTGACGGATCGGGGTTAAAATGGGTGAAAACCCATTTTCGAGTTTGGGGTTATACCGAGAAGGTGAGGCCGTTTATGGGGAAACTGACTTAGGGGGATGATCGACTGGGCGATGGGAGTCTTTTGGTGGCGGTGGTGAGGCCTACGGTGGCCGGACGGCGGCGCGGCAAAGAACGACCCGTTTTGGGACCCATTTTGGGTGGAGGGGTAATCGGCTGCGATGGGTAGCTTTGGGCAATGGGTTATACTCGCCGGAGGGTGGGGACTCTAGTGGTAGGTCGCCGGTGCCAAGGGGTGGCCAGCGGTGGCAAGAAAATGCAAGGGAAGCAAAAATAGCCAATTCGAGTAGGGGGTTGTGTAGAGGCGGTGGGGTGGCCGGAGGTGACACCACCGGTACCGTTGAACTCGCCGGCATGTGGGGGTGAGATTGGGTTGGGCAGTGTTGCTGGTGGGTGGCCGACGGCGGCCCTGGGTTGAGGGAGAAGGGACGGGCGAGAGGGAGAGGAGGCAGGGGAGGGGCTGGCACGCGGGGAAGGGCTGGGACCGAAACAGATGAAGAAAAAGAAAGGAAAAAGAAAAGAAAAAGAAAAGAAAAAGGAGAAAAAGAAAAAAGAACGGAAAAATGAGTCCAACCAGAAAAACACAGCAAATTAAATAAAAGCTAGCTTTAAATACTATAACTTCAATATCAATAAAATAAGATATTTAAAACCCATCAATAGAAATAAATTAAATCCAAGCACAATATTAAAAATAAAACAATAATTAATATAACGAAAGCATATCAAATAAAATTACATAATAAAATAAAGGAATTAAATTTCAATCATTAAATTAATTAACTCACATTAAAATAAATAAGAAAAGTAACGTAACTCAATATTAACTAATTAATAGCTCAAATAAATATCTTAAATAAATAAAATACGACTAATAACATTATTAAAATAAATTAAAATAATTAATACCGAGATCTCATATTATGCACATAATTAGGAAACAAAAAAGGCGGATCGTTGGATGCTTGTATGCTAGGTACTAGGACTCTAGCAAACATGCCATATTTCAAGATATCTATGAAACTTTTCTTACATTATCCCATGCTTTCAACTCTTTTGATAGATAAGGAACACGGGATGCCTAAATTATGTTTTCCTTTCTTCAACATGCACATTTTATTCCTTGCTTTTTATTATCATTAAACCTTATCTATAGCTAGAGTTGAAACTTATATATACTTCTATACGGGATGGCAAAGTTAATGTGACGCCCCCAAATTCTCCTTAAACTAAACACGAGAATCGAGGCGTCGGGATGCTGACAACACGATCACGCACCCCCAACGTCAAGTGCTAAGTATGTGAATACGTGACATGCATAAAATAAAAGTCACCGCAGATAATAAAGTCATTATCTAAGTACCAGAATTTTAGAATATTACAAACCAAGCCAAGGTAAATTCTCCAACAGGAGATTTAATACAGTCATCCAAATGTCCAAACATACAAATACATAAATAACAAGCAGGGAAAAACATTTTCCAATATACGACTAGATCAAACTACTCCAACAGCAGAGCTGCCTCCTCAAGCTCAATCTTCTCGTTCTCTGCATCAAAATCTACAATACCGAAAAATGGTACCGCAGGTAAGTAAAATTCCAAACAAACCCAAGATAATAAAACTCCACACTCAAAATAAATAAAATAACCACACACAAAAATTCCATTTTTATCGCAATAAAACTCCAATAATATCATCCATCATTTTTCCAGAAAATGATGACCGTAAATCCATTAAAACCACAATCATTTTCCAGAAAATGGTCCATGTAAAATCAATAATTAAAACCTACCACTTTCCCAGAAAATAAAATCCGTAAATTCAATCATGCCGGGCGTTACGTATCGCCGTCCCCTATATGATATACACACATCACCAATCATAATAAGCATTACGTATTGGCGTCCCCATTATGATATGCACACACTCATTTTATACCATGTATCGCCGTCCCCGATATAAAATACACACCCAATGAATATAATAGACGTTACATATCGTCGTCCCCATTATGTCATCCACACACTATCAATCATAATGGGCGTTACGTATCACCGTCCCCAATATGATTTCTACACACTCATTTCATACCGGGCGTTACGTATCGCCGTCCTCATTATGTCATCTGCACACTATCAATCATAATGGGCGTTACGTATCGCCGTCCCCTTATAACTTAAACACACAATCACCATAATGGGCGTTACGTATCGCCGTCCCCATTATATCATCTACACACACACTGATCACAACGGGCGTTACGTATTGCCATCCCTGTTATGACTCAGTCAAAGACCATTAAAAACCATTAAAATCCATAAACCCAATAACCCAATAACCACATCTCATATTAAAATCCAAACACCAAATCTCACATTAAAATCTCAAATATCAATATACACATAAACAGGTATTCAGTTACACAATGCATACCGCAATGAACAAATATCCAACATTTAATAAATCCAATCATCAACCAAACACAGAGTTGTTAATGCAAAATATATTTAAATCTCAAAGTTCGTTTGGAAAGTACTTACTGTACGCTCGCTAATAATTTCTGAAGTTATCGAAAATGCCAAACAGTGATTCCGAGCTTCCAACCGCGTACTCGTCGCTAAAATAAAACCCAAAGCACCGACGCATATAGATCATCACAAATACATAAATATTAATATCAGAAACAACTAAAATAATTAAAATCTAGACTTAATTAAAACACCAATAAATTATAGTAACATCAATAAAACCAATAAATAACCTAACAATTTAATTAAACCAATAACGTAAATAGAACAATATATATACATATAACTAATTCAAATAATTATCCCAAATATTACAACCAAATAAATTAATCATCTTACTGTAAATAAATAAAATACAATTATCAACTAATTAAACTAAACACTTAATCATAAATAAAATCATACTTCAAATAAATAAATTCATATTAACAAGTAAATAAATAAATCAATTAAACTAGAGAAAATGCTTACCGAAAGTGTTGTAAACGGTGATTTTACGGCAAGAAATACCTAATAAAATACCTATATAATTTTCAGATTTCAAACGAGTTTTGAAGAAGAGACGTTCTAGTTCGAGTTGAGAGAAGAAACAAGCAAAGCAGAGTAGTTAAACACACGGTTTTAGACCCAAAACAGAGCAAGGTAACAACAATTGATTTTCGGAGTAGTTTTCCGCATAGTTCGATGGCCATATATATACTGGAAAACGCTGGTTTTTGGTTGGGAAAAATCACATTAAAGTTTACCAACATCAAGCCAAGACAACCAATGCTGAAAAGAAGAAGAATATTTTAGCTTTCGGATGAAAACTGGTAGCAAAACGTGGCTGGAAGCTCACGGTTTCAGACCATATTCTGGGCACATACACCACGGATCGGACAGAGAATCAGAGGGGAAATATTCATCTACACACAAGGAAAATGATGGAGTGATGCGTGTGAATTAAACTGATGAAAGCTAAAATGAATCAACCTAAGATTCACGGGTATACACGGATGAAAACAGGGGAGATGAGAAGAAGACAGAGAAGAACAGAAGAAGAAGAAAAAGAAAGGAAAAGTGAAGAGGAAGACGTCGCGTGCGGGAAATGAAAAACACGTTCATTAAACCACCCATCCAAAAAACGTCGTCATTTGCTTCTGTAGGAAGAGCCAACGCATGAAGAATTCAAGAGGCCTGGTTTCACTATAATACTAACTCAAACGGCAACGTTGGAGACAATGAAATGGCTGGATTAAGGGCTATACGGGCTGGGTTTTAAAAACTAAAACTAATTTAACCCAAAACACTAACACATATATCTATATATAAATAAAAGCCCAAACCGAAAACACATAACATAAATTAATTAAACACATTAATTCAAAATAAAATAATTTGCAACACTTTAATTTAAATGCCAACATAATAAAATGATGATATTAAATTTAAGCATTAAATTAAATGCACCACAATATAATACTGTGAGGAAATAAATTAGCTTACTTTTTAAACACGAAAATAATTTTAAAAGAAGATGAAATATCTAAATATTTTAAACACAAGCACAATAAAATACTATTAATATCAACCAACTCATAACAAAACATTTATATTAATAAACACTACATATTTAATATTACATTACAAAGGTAATAGAATTTACGGGTCCTCAGTTAATATTAACCAAGAAATGGAAATGACCAGTTTAATCAAATTCCTACTCATTAGAACATTATTTTACCCTCAAAGTGAGATCTCTTTATTTTATTCCTCTCAATCCCATTTCTCCTGCCGTTATCTTGTTACATCCACTGTGATGTCATTTACTACATTTACCACAGTAACACAAAAACCTGCTTAGCCAAATTAGACTAATTACACATTATACTTGCTTCTTCTCTATTCAGGTAAAGCAAGTGAGAATGGGATACCTATTCTATCTTATTATTTATCTTACCATGCATGAGAACATATTGTTGTCTATATTAACTGAAAAATTCTCTCACATTCACATGGTTTATTTTCTTGGTGAAGTTACACATACCAAACAACTACTAATTCAAACCTATAAGCAGTAACTACCAAATAATAAAATTAAGTACAAAAAGAAAAGGCCTTATGAGTTGCAAACTCATTTTTACAGTACTCAAACTTGTCATACTCAACTTATTTCTCCCAGAATCTGCCTCTCTGACTCATATATCTTTATAAACTCGTCATACTTGGCTTGTAGTAACTTGACATTCTCTCATAAGTCATCAAGCTGTCCCTTATAATCAACAGCCTCTTTCTTATGCCTCTCTGCATGTTCAATTAATTCTATTATTCCGGTATCAGTTACTTGTCTAGATGATTCGAAAATAACTATCTCACTGAGCCCATTACATACCCTGACGTTTGACCAAAAACTTCCTTGAAGATTGTTGTTGCCTCCTTAGTTCACTTCTCAAACTCCAACTTTGACATATTTGCAGCTATCTTATCTTGTCAACCATTAGAAAAACACACATGTTAGTGCTCATAATAAGTACTTATAGAATTTTAAATTATTTGACAATTTTTTCTAAAAATCACTGGATTTTATTTTAATACTCACATATTGCTTTTTTGTCATGGGAGTTACAAATTTGTCCTTTTTTGACCATCTCATTTCTTTAAAGAAATCGACCACAGTCTCATAATTCCCAAACTTCAAATACAAGTAGATTACATTTAACTTAGATTGAAAATATATATATATAGGAAATCTTAAGATATCTTTCAATTAAAATGGAGACTTATTCTCATCTCCATTAGCTGCACAAATAACCTTCGTTCAGCTATATGATTGTTTTGTTGCTTCTCTCTATTAAATTTATTTCTTTCATAGATTCATTACACTCACACGAGCCATTATATAAATGAGAAAAGTAGAGGTGTCAAGAGGATTATATGACTGTTTTAATAAAAAATGCCACATAATGTTTCTTAAGCATTCAACGATAAATTACCTTGAAGTTCTCGTTTGAATATCGAGCACATAACTTTACCCAAGTGCCTGGTGTCACCCACGATGGTCATTCGCAAGTGCTTCTTCATTACTATCATATTGCTTATAGGTTCTATGTAAATCATAGCGAATATGGTTAAACTACATGCATAGTGTCTTCGTAACCGCATCACGATGATTCTTCTTGGTCCAATCATGGATGAAGTTATTCTAGAGACAAGCATCAAACAAAGAATTCGATACTCTATTTGAATATGTATGAAATTTGATACTTTTAGCTGAACTCTTGAAATCAATTATTTCTTTTCATTAGCTGGTATGTTGTGCCAACTTGCATGACTCAAGTCCATATAATGTTTAAACACCCATGTAATTCTTGTAGTAAAAATTACTGCATTTTGACAACAACGTGCAGTCTTACCGTCCTTTATTCTCAATGATATCTTTCCATAGTTTTGCATCTTTTCAAATTCTGTGCTTTTTGCTTCTCCTCACCCATGCTTCCGACAAGGTACTAAGTTCAAATATCAAAATAACCAACATGTTAAACATATAATGTAAAACAATATGTAACACTAATACCAATAAAAATTTGATTAATAACAGATGGGGTTTGTGCTTAATGGCGCATCGACTGTTGGCATGTCATTTGTGATGACATTGGGTTGCTCAGCTGAGTCATCTGAGCTTGAACATGCATCATCTCCAAGAGAAGCAATATGTACTTTATTTTGAACTTCATTTCTTTGATATCTACCTCCATTATAGCTCACACTGCGTGCTCAACCTCAACCTCTACCTTTGCCTTTTTCAGTTGTTGACAAATTCTTGCAATCACACAAAGACGATACCTCAATTAATATACCAATAAACTGTGCTAAATTCTTTAAAAAATAACAAACTTAATAATTTCAAGTAACTTACACAAAATGATACTAAATTGAAAAGAATACTTATATAAAAAAGAAATAAGTGGCGAGTTCATCTCATCCTCCGTCAAGAGACTATCTTCTTGTATGCTATTCTCCAATTTAGTGTTGTCATTAGAGTTGTCTTCACTAGTATCGTTCTTGATAAAACCTTGCTCAAAGTGATCCCAATTTGACCTTTGCATTATCGACCTGTCAAAATCAATCTACTATGGCTCTACATTAAGCCTGTGCATGTTTTTTTGCAGTGGAATGTCATCAACATGGACACTCACGTAAGCATCGCTAGAATTATCCTCTTGGTATGCATCATTGCTAGAATAAGATGTGTCATCTTTGATAATTCGTAGAAGGTCATAAACATTTCTATATATTGTGACGCCCCCAAATTCTCCTTTAAAATAACACGGAAATTGAGATGTCGGGATGATGACAACACAGATCACACATCCCAACGACAAGTGCCAAACGTGTGTGCACACGTGACATGTATAAAATAAAAGCAGCGGATGATTAAAGTCAATATTTAAGTACCAGAATTTTTGGAAATATCTTACAAACTAGTATAATATAAATTCTCCTACAGGAGATCTAATACAGTCATTCGAAAGATAAATCATAAAAATTCATATTTATGAAAATGGGAAAACACTTCCCGATATAACAAATTATAAATAAGTAATCCAACAACGAAACTGCCTCCTCAGGCTTAGCCTACTCGACATCTGCATCCAAAATCTACGACTTCAAAAATGGCATCGCAGGTAAGTACAACCCAAACAAACCACAAGATATAAAATATTCTCATACAACAACAATACGCATAAACATGACACCATATGCATGAAGCTTAAAATCATCTTCCTCAAAATAAATAAAATAACCACACACACTAAAATCTCATTTTAATCACGATAAAACTCTAATAAAAATCATCCATCATTTCCTAGAAAATAATATCTATAAACCCAATCATACCGGGCATTACGTATCGCCGTCCACGATATGAAATACTCACCCAATGACCATAACGGGCATTACGTATCGCGGTTCCCGTTATGTCATACACACACTACCAATCATAATAGGCGTTACGTATTGCCGTCTCCATTATAATTCCTACACACTCATTTCATACCAGGCGTTACGTATCGCCATCCCTGATATGAAATACACGCACAATGATCATAACGGGCGTTATGTATCGCCGTCCCCGATATGTCATTCACACCCACTGATCATAAAAGGTGTTACATATCATCGTCCCCGCTATGACTCAGTCAAAACTATTAAAATTCATAAACTCAATAAAAACCCAGTTTTCAAATCCAATACATGAATATCCAAAATCATGCGAAAATTCAATTTTCGAATAATCCTATGAACATGCGCGTAAATACACAATGCATACGATCAAGCACCAAATAACCAACAATTAATAAATTCCAACAATGACCAAACACAATATCTGTTGATGCCAAAAATATATTTAAATCTTAAAGTTTATTTGGAAAATACTTACAGCGAATAAAAACGTAAATCCTTGAGCAAACATCAATCTACAGCGCTCGTAGCGGTCACTTGTACGTTAGGCTAAAGTGCTCGGTTTGACACCAAAATTTAGGGAGATACTCATTAAAGGGTGGGAAATTTCATAGAGGTGTTGGTGTGATGGCAAAACCACCGAAATGTGGCAGATCGGGCTCAAAATAGGTGAAAATTCATTTTTGGATTTGGGGTTGTACCGAGAAGGTGGGGCCGTGTATGGGAAAACTGAGTTAGGGAGATGACCGGCTGGGGTAAGGGAGTGGTTTGGTGGTGGCGGTGAGACCTACGGTGGCCAGATGGCGGCGTGGTGAAGAACAACCCGTTTGAGGACCCATTTCGGGTAGATGAGGAGATTGTGGAATTAGGTGGCTTTGGGCAGAGGGATATGCTCGCCGGAGTGAGGGGAGGCTGCTGGTAGGTCGCCGATGCCAGGGGGTGGTCAGCGGTGACCAAAAAATGTAAGAGAAACCAAAATACCCATTTCAGGTTTGTGGCTGTATAAGGGCGATAGGGTGACCGTGGAGCACACCGATGGTAAGGGAGTCTCGCCGGGGTGCGGGGGTGGTGGTGGGCTGGGCGGTGTTGCCGGAGGGTGGCCGACAGTGGCGTTGGGGGAGGAGGGAGAAACGGGTGAGAGATGAAAGGGAGAGGGGGTGCGCGGGCTGAGGGGGTCTGGGGGAAAAAGAAAAAAAGGAAAGGAAAAGAAAAGAAAATGAAAAAGGAAAAAAGAGAGAAGAAAAAAGAAGACTAACTAGAAAAAAAAAGCACAATAAATTAAATAAAAGCTGATTTTAAATACTACAATTTCAATATCAATAAAATAAAATATTTAAAGCCCATCAATAGAAATAAATTTAATCCAAGCGCAATATTAATTATAAAACGATAATTAATATATAACGAAAGCAGATAAAATAAACTCACATAATAAAATAAAGGAATTAAATTTCAATCATTAAAATAATTAACTCATATTAAAATAAATAAGAAAAGCAACGTAACTCAATATTCCAACATAAAGACAACGTAAAACTAAGTTTAGCTAATTAATAACTCAAATAATAATTATAAACAAATAAAATACAACTAATAATATTATTAAAATAAACTAAAATAATCAAGAACGAGAATAAAATAATATATAAAAATACACGTAAATCCGGGATCTCACATATATGACCTTTTGCACTACATACCAATTACCACGGATGCTGCGATTTTTTAGGTAAAACACCTATGAAGTTTGGCATGCCAAAATAAAAGGGTTTTCCTTATAAGTTATATAAGTTATAACTTATAAGTTATAAGTTGTACCACACATATCCCTCGTTTGGAATCAAAGATGTCAAACCATTCACATTGGAATAAGTAAATGCAATGACAACCCATGTAGCAGACTTCCAAAATGTTTGTTAGTCTACCAAAGAACTTGAGCTTCTCGGATCCTAGTTGTTCACTAATGACCATGACACTTGAGTATTGGGTGTGACGATGTTTTTCATAATTTGTGCTATAAAATCTTATACTGTTACTTATGCAACCAGAATAGGACACACCATAAGGGTCAGGACCACATGCTAGGGCATATAAATCCTTCGAAACTTCTCTATGATTATCAGCACGCTAACTTTGAATCTATCACAAGTTCAAACAAGAAACCATATAAAGTAAACACAATACAAGTTTTGGCGTAAAAAAAACATATTCATGAGAAAATAAGGGTGAACTTTCGAATGAGTTTGCATACGTGTGACTTGAACCAGTTTGGAAATTTTGTAGCATGCATATTATTAGCATTATCAGGATACTCTTAACTCACTTGCAAGTAGTGCTCACTAGACAAAAGGCCAACACCGGTTAATCAATATGCGTGTGGGATGTAACATAAATCAGTATCTTTATAAATTAATTTGGTAAATAGTTTGCTTACTTACTTAAGATATTCCCCAATCTCTACGCAATTATTAAAAACATACCATCCAGCTTTATGAAAATGTCATCATCTAATTAGTGACATGATGGAAAACCCATAGGTGCACCTTTTGTTAAAAATATATATAGTCCCACTCGTACACCCACTTCTCCTTAATCAATGTTACATTCAGAAGGATTGAATCTGATCTCAATATCATTGAGGTACATAGAACAAAAATTCAAACATTCTACATGGATATAGGCCTCAACTATTGAACCTTCTGAATAGGCCTTATTCTTAATATATCTCTTGAATTTTTCAAAATACCTTTCGAAATGGTATATCTACCTATATTGAATTTTCCCTACAAGCAATGCCTCACATGGCAAATGATAGGCTAAGTGCAACTTTATAGTGAAGAAGGTAGGCGGAAAAATCATCTCTAACTTGCATTGAATGAGAGCAATATTAGCTTGACGCTTCTCTAAGACATCAGCTCTACAAGTTCTAGCACACAATTCTTTGAAAAAAGTGTTCAGCTTGGTTAGTGTCAATCGAACATCTTAGCCTAAGTATCCATAAGTTGTAGTAGGAAGTAATCTTTGCATGAAAATGTGACAATCATGACTTTTCATTATCGAGATTTTGCAATTAGGTATACTATACATTTAGCGATGTTCGAAGCAAAACCATTTGAGAATTTGAAATCGTGTAACCAACTACAGAAACTAGTTTGCTCAGCTTCGTACAACGTATAATATGCCTGTGGTATGCTAATGCGTTGTGCATCCTAAATAAGGTATAACTCCTTCCTTATGTTGAGATTGAAAAGGTCATAATGTGCATTAGGATGATCTTTAGTTTTGCCAAAGATATTCATCCAAGTTCCTATAATGTTGTCACAAATATTTTTCTCAATATGCATTACATCAAGATTATGTCTAACCTTTATTGTCAATCAATATGGTAATTGAAAGAAGATACTTTTCTAGTCCAATTGGACTCCTTTTAGTCCTTTATAGTACGCTTTCTTCTTTTTGTGGCTTTACCAAAATTCGCATCAGAAATATTTTGAAGTTGAATGAGTATAACTTCTCTAGAATACATAGTAGATGGGTCACGATACTCTGCACTGCCATTAAAAATTTCCTTTTTAATTTGTTTTGTCTCCATCCTATATATAATTATTGCATATGGACAGCAAGAACTAGTGGTAGTACTGATATTCTTATAATATATAATATTTCACCAGCCATTTGAAAGCAACAAATTTGGACATATGCCCTAGCTAGCTAGAATGACTTCAAACACAACTAGAACATGAAGTTTTTCAAATAACTAAAATAAAAACAAAACATAACACAATTCTAGCCAATTAAGCATTAATAGTAATAGTAGTAGTAATGATGTAATTGGTGCATGCAACTCCTAGCTAGGAAACAACTGGATTCCTATAATAAATTATAACATAACTCTGGTCAAAATTATAAAGTAATCGTTTACAGTACTCACAAATAGCTGCGATGCATTGCACATAGACATGCACACCTCTCTCTCTCTGTGTATAAATATATATATATATATATGATTGTGTTGATCAAATTGTAAACATAAAAAGTAGAACTCATATTCTCATAAATACAAAAAAAATCATCTAAAAGTTTCTTGCTAAATCACTTAGGAAGGCATCTATAAAGAACTACAAAATAAGAAGGCACAACTGGAATATTATCCTCTACACATGGCTATCTTCACTTGTGTTTGCTGCCTTTGCCCTACTACTCAGCTTGACAATGTCTTCTACAAGAATCTTTCTATCTATTCAATTCAAGTTGACAATGATCCTATTACTTCATTAATTAATGCCAATGGTCTGTAGCCTACCCCGTTGATGCGCAAACCTCCCTTGAGAAAGCCTTATTGAAATCTTCCTCTGATGTTAGACGGACGAACACATTCCGTTGCAATCTCATAGCCAAAACCACCGCAGTGCCTGACAGTCCCGATCGAATCTTAATAAAACTTCGAATAGCATTCAAAGATGGCTTCTGCCGTAGAAACGTCAACACCAAAGAGTATCGAAACGACTCTGCTAATTTCTGGATTTTTTCTTTGGTGAAAAGAATGCAAACTTTTCCCTCCATAACTTTTGGTGCCCTTACAGGGAGATTAACTTCGCGAGGCCACTGCTAGAAGATCTGCATAAGATCGGTGATTGGCCGCTAGCTTCTAGAGACGTCGGTGTCCCCTCAGAAGCCATACGAAGCAAAACCCTCGAAGACACGCAAATCGCCCTCCTATTGTCATTTAAATCAATCACATGCATGCAATATTGCAAATATCCCTTCTATGTCTTCTAAAAAATGCAATTGAAAGACCATCCATGTTAAAAGTTTCTTCAATGCTAAAACTGAAAGGGGAAACTGCTGCTCTTGCAATCCAAAAATACCAGCGTATTCAAAAGGAAATGAAGATGAGGAAAAGAGATCTGAACGACAGCAAGAATATTTTTCCACCAATGATGTAACAATCTCCGAAATGCTAGCTTGATCATATAGCATTTGGCCTTTCTGATGTTTTGGGCATGTATTATTGTCATTGTACTAGATTTTAATCCTTTGTCAACCTCTATTTTAGATTAGAGTAATGATATTAGAAGTCTTGGCCAAGAATGATAACCAAAATATTGGATTTCTTGCCTTGTTCTACTCGATGCCCAGGGCAAAGTTTTTAGCTCTTTAAAGCAAAGTTTTTTTCTCCTCCTCACCCCAGTCTGCTTCTCTCATCTCCAATTTCCCCTCGCCCACCCATCCCATGTGTAGTTCAGGGCATAGGCAGTTCCTATTTTCTTTGTCCACCATGTTTTATTGAGACTAAAATCAAAACTCAAAATATATATCATGCAAATTCATCATTATATTTTTTTAAATTTCTATAAAAAATATAATAAAAAATTTAACTTTTTCAAATTTTAAAACTATTTTTTCAAATCTCAAAACAAAATTAATAGTAAAAAAATATATTATAATAATATTTTATTTTATTTTAAATTTTATCTCATTTCATCTCATAACAAGGCATAATGAGGACTAACTAAGGTAGGATAAACGTCAACTTATAAAACAGAATGTGAAGAGTGCAGAGCACATTTATGATCATGCGTGGATCGAAATTAAGAATCTAGCTAGGTTCTATATATTGCTCAAAATGGGGACTCACTAATAGGCTTAAAATTCTCAATTTTCACTAGGAAGATCTGCGAGCATGCAGATAGAGGCCGTTGATTTCTGCCAAGTAGAGGATTTAGACTTTTAGTCATGCAAAAGCTTCAAGAATGACTCGGTGCTAAAGAATAAATATAGAATCTTTACTGCTAATTCGAGATTATAAGAATTTTGTCTGAAAAGGAAAAATCTCGGTTATTGTATAAAATAAAATACTTAGTAAAATAATAATTTTGACAAAATTCTAGCCCTAATCAGAATGAAAATTATTTCTAAAAGCGACAACGAAATAATTCTGTAGCATACTATTACCCCCCCCCCCCTTTTTATAATTATTTGTTATTATGCTAGAGTATTATTACATATTACTCACTATTGGCTAGTCAAATATATTATTTTTATGTTTGATTATGTATGATAGTAATACTATGCTTACATATACTAGACAATGACTCTTTTTATATTATAATACAAATATATTATTCTATAATAATTAACATATACGAGTATAGTATCAAACTCAACGATGTAAGTTCTAAACTTTTTATGAGTGTGTATATATGAGCAATAAAAAAATATTATATATTTTTATAATCCATATATATTTATATAAACAAGTAGGAGTCGAAGTTGGAGGTGGAGGCTAAAGTCCGAGATGGAGTCGGTTAGGCTACAAATTTGACTCCAACGGCGATAGTCAGTACCAAAGTTGAATTTTCGGACTTCTACACAACCTTACCATGATTGGTTATAATTTGGATCAATAATGAAGTAAAAATTCTTAGTGTAGTAATGACAAAATTAAACTTTCCTCCATTATGAACCTCTCCCTCCGGAAAGATATCCGTACTTCTAGATCAGCAGATCAGCATTTGCTCCTCTCTTTCAAAGCAAAATCCCAAAACTCGCACCAGATTTACATGCTGTAGTTTTTCTGTGAGTATAACCTCATTCCTGAACTCCTCAAACCCTTGAGTAGATGTCTTTGAAAGTCTTTTTACTGCTATTTCTTGCTCATTTCGTAATACACCCTGACAAAATAAAAGGATATCCATCATAGTACCTGTCACTTTTCTTAAATATCTTATCGATAGTGGTGGAGCAATGCCACAATGTTGCTAGAAAAATGCTACGACACGAACTCTATTTTTTATTTATTTTTGGTTGCTTAACCACAATTTGAACACTGACAAAGTTACCTTGTAAACGGGACCATAACCTCCTTCTCCAAGTTTATTTTCAATTGAAAGTTGGCCAGTAGCTGCCTCAGTGTCTCTTAAACTAAAGACTTGCAGATTAGGAACATTGTTGTTGAAGTCTCATGCAGCTTCTCTAACATTGATTTTGGACCCTGTATCTTTAGATGTAACAGCCATTCCCATATTTGAAAAAGAAAACTAAAAACAGGAAAATGGTGGTTAATTAATAATTAATCCTTGTACTTCTAGGTGGTGATTACATGTATTGCTAAAAAAAATTACCTTTTGACCTGTGCATTCTTATTGTTAAGTAACAGACTACAAGGCCTAGTAGAACAATGCTAGTAGTTGTTGTCAAAATGATCACTAGTAATCGCCTCTTGGATGGTCCATTGTTTTCTTCCTCTTGAGCTGATCATGTGACTCATTAAGTTAATGAGAACCAATATATCAACAAAGATCTTATAAAAAGTGTAATTCAGATTTTGCTATCTGATGACACTTAATGATGCACAAATAATTGGACGTTCATATGTTTTAGCTTATAAACGAATGCCGGATAGTTAAATCTTCTGATAATATCTCCGCCATCCTTATAGTGTCTCTCTCTGTGGGGTAATCTCCTATTATTGAAATTTTATCACTTTCTTACACAACCTCATAAATCCATGAAAATCAATTTGTTGAGGGCCGTCCAAGTCAGGACAAAGTCAGAAAATAAAGAGTAGAAAAAAAAGGGGAAAAAAACACGAACCAATCAACAACAATAGAATAAAAAATTGAACAAATATTTTTGTACAGTTGAACAGAGGAGGCCATTTCAATCTTTCTTCCTGAGAATTTTGGGCTTTTTAAATTATTTTAGCCAAGATGATAATTCAATTCATATTCTGAATCCTGAATTCTTCTAAAATGCAGGCAACTAGATTAACGTCCCACTATCATTATGCAGAGGAAGAATCAAAATACACAGAAGTGAGTGCAGTATCTCCCACCTGCTCGAGAAAGCACACAATTGTCATCATATGGGACTTGCCACACAAAGTAACCAAGTAGCTTCTTCTCCTTGGCATAAGAAACCTTGATTTTGACAAACTTCAACATCATCAAACCCAATCCAGCTCGATCCAACTATGCAGTATTTCACTACATATGTAGCATTATACATTACAGCAGCTTCATATCTCTGAATGTAGCCCTTGATTTCCTTATAGCTCATGGATCCATCATCTGTAATGGCTGGACCTGCAGCATGTGCTCCTATAGCACTGTCTTTGTGGGATTCTTTAACGTCCAAGCATAACCGTAGAAAGGCAAACCCAGAACCAAATGGCTTGCAGAAAAGCCTCTTCCAATCCATGCGCCAATGCCATAATCTGTGTTAGATTGACTTGATGGATTATACAAGGCTGCATGAGCACCCGTAATTTCTGACCACTCAGGCATATAATAATCATACGCCATGACATGCACCCAGTTCAAGTAACTCCTGATTGAGTCAACAGGGAAAGAAGCACTTTCTACACCTAAGGAGTATTGAACTGCAGCAGTAAAGATCAATTCTTTCTGGCTGGAGTTCTTTGCCTCAGAATTCACGGCATCTCGCCACTCCTGAAAGAGTAATCCCATATTGGTCATGTCTGAGCTTGTGTTTGCTGAAACCCAACAAAGGTCTACGCCTTGGAAGCCGTAAAGCCTTGCTATTTTTATCGAATGACTTTCTGAAAGAGTCGTTGCTAACCATCAATGAAAGGGTTGTGTAGTTTGCACTTCCTCTCGCAATAGAAAGAAGGATCGTAATGGATGGATTCTTTTCTTTAACAGTTTCCATGAAAGTAGAGAAGTATTTCTCACTTGAGGACGAGATAGAGAGCTCGTAGGAGGAAGAGTTTAGATCAGCAAAAGCGCAAATAAGGTGATTAAATAAGGCTGAATTTATGTCAGAAATTGGGAACTCGCTGCCATAGTACCAGTATCCTGCTTTCACCCAAGTTTGTGCCTCTGAAGGCTTCAATTCTTAAGACAGAAGCATAAGGAAAACTGTTGGGAAATAGCCGATGAAACAAACGACAAAAATATGAAATAAACCGCAGCAGATGCAATAATGAGAAATAAAACAGTAAAAAAAGAAAGAACACAGCGTTTTAAGTGGTTCAGCTCAAAATGAGCTTACATCCACTATGGGGTTGGTTTCAAAACTTCACTAGATCAAATGAAGGTTACAGAGAGAGAATCAAAAGATTCTTACAACAGAGAGAGAATCAAAAGATTCTTACAACAGAGAACACTCACCTCACGTGTATAAACTCAATCCTCACAAGTTTCACTCAGAATAGTGGAGAAATGGAGAAGAAATGATCTAGGGGAGAAGCTCTGTTCGCGTCGTCTGAAATAGGGCTCTGCTGTTCTTCGTCTGTGTTCGCGCGAAATGCCTTCGCGATATTTATATTATGCAATCTCGCTCAAGCGAGACTTAAACTCGCTCGAGCGAGAACTTCTAGATCAGATTCACTCAACTAGAAAACTGACACCTGGCAACACGTGGCATGTCGCTCAAGCGAGAGGTCGAGCTACTGTCGAGCGAAGTCACTGCCTGATCCTCGCTCGAGCTAGAAGTCGAGCGAGGATCAAGCGAAGTCTCGGGTTGAGGCAAATCTGGAAGTCTTGAAGTCTCGCTCGAGCGAGAGTCGAGCAAGACAGGTCTGGGCGTGTATTCACAAGCCATACTCAACAAATCTCCACATTGGCTTGAATACCTAAAAGTCTCATAAAATCCAGATCAACCCAAGAATGTAAAATGCAACAACTGAGAAAACCAACCCCATCTGAGTTCCCTATGGAACCTGGAAACCTCGAACCCCTATCAAGTCCAAACAAAATTTGAACTTGTTTACTATTACTGGCTTGGTCATTATATCTGCTGGATTCTCTGAAGTAGCAATCTTCTGAATACTAACTATACCATCTGCCACTACTCCTTTGATAAAATGATACCTGACGTCAATGTGCTTCGTCCTCTCATGATACATTTGATTTTTAGTCAAATGTATAGCACTCTGGCTGTCACAAAACACTGTCATCTCTGTCTACTAAAGACCCAAGTCACTAATTAGCCCCTTCACCCAAATGGCCTCCTTAACAGCCTCAGCTGCTGCCATATATTCCGCCTCTGTAGTTGATAAAACAACAGTTGATTGAAGTGTTGCTTTCCAACTAATAGCAGAACCACACAATGTGAAAATGTAGCCTGTCAATGATCTTCTCTTGTCTAAATCCCGAGTATAGTCAGAATCAACAAAACCAACAACAACAGAACTGAGATCTACATCTCTATCAAATATCAAGCCCACATGCGAGATTCCCTTCAAGTACCTCAAAATCCATTTCACGGTCTGCCAATGAGTTCTACCAGGCTTAGCCATATATCTACTAACCACACTCACTGCCTGTGAAATATCTAGATGGGTACACACCATAACATACATAATGCTACCTCCAGCATTAGAGTAAGGAATATTTGTCATGGACTGTTCCTCCTCATCTGTCTGGGGAGATAGGGAAGTTGAAAGTTTAAAATGCAACACCAGCGGCATGCTGACAGGTTTGGAGTTAGACATACCAAACCTGTCTAGAACCTTCTCTATATACTTTCTCTGGGACAAGTATAACTTCCTAGTTTTTCTATCCCTGTGGATATCCATCCGCAATATTTTCTTAGCATCATCTAAATCTTTCATCTCAAACTCATCTTTAAGTTGAGTTTTCAACAAATCAACATCAACCATACTTTTAGCAGTTATAAGCATGTCATCAACATAAAGTAATAAGTGAATGAAAGACTTATCAGGCAATTGTTTATGATATACACAAGAGTCATAATTACTTCTGTGAGATCCCAGATTTACGTGTATTTTTACACGTTATTTTATGCTCGGTGTTAATTATTTTAATTTATTTAAATAATATTATTGGTCATATTTTATTTATTTAAGATATTTAATTGAGTTAGTAATTAGTTGATATCGAGTTGCGTTGCTTTTTCTTATTTATTTTAATGAGTTAATTATTTTAATGATTGAGAATTTAATTCCTTTATTTTATTATGTGAAATTATTTTATCTGCTTTCGTTATATTATTTATTGTTTTATAAATAATATTGTGTTTGGGTTTAATTTATTTATATTGTTGGGGCTTTAATTATTTTATTTTATTGATATTAGATTGTAGTATTTTGACTGGCTTTTATTTAATTTGTTGTGTTTTTCTGGCTAGACCTTTTTTCCCTTCTTTTCCTTTTTTCCTTTTTCTTTTTTTTTTTCTTTTCTTTTTCTTCTTTCTTTTTCTTTTTCTTCTCTTTTTTCCTCTGCCTTTCCCGTGTGCCCAGCCCGCGTCCCCTGCCTCCCTCTCCCCTTCGCCCGTCTCTTCTCCTCAGCCCCAGGACTGCCGCCGGCCACCCACCGGCGACACCGCCCAGCCCAACCTCACCCCCTCATGCCGGCGAGCTCAACGGCATCGGTGGTGTCCCCTCCGGCCACCCCACCGCCCCTACACGGCCCCCTACCCGAAATGGGTATTTTTGCTTCCCTTCCATTTTCCGGCCACCTCCGACCACCCCTTGGCCTCCGACCACCACCACTAGACTCCCCAACCTCCGGCGAGCATAACCCACCGCCCAAAGCCACCCATCGCCGCCGGTTAGCCCCTCCACCCGAAATGGGCCTTAAACGGGTCGTTCTTCGCCACGCCGCCGTCCGGCCACCGTAGGTCTCACCTCCGCCACCATTCGACTCCCCTCACCCAGCCG
This sequence comes from Platycarya strobilacea, assembly GCA_036898215.1. Classification (NCBI taxonomy): domain Eukaryota; kingdom Viridiplantae; phylum Streptophyta; class Magnoliopsida; order Fagales; family Juglandaceae; genus Platycarya; species Platycarya strobilacea. Next base: position 2,725,404 of record CM072559.1, on the reverse strand, counting down.
GTCAACCCCCTAGCTCAGTTTCCCCAACCGCGGCCTCACCTTCCCGGTACGACCCCAAACCCAAAAATGGGTTTTCACCCCTTTTGGCCCCGATCCGCCACCTTCCGGTGGTTGTGCCGCCACACCACCACCTCCATGAGATTCCCCACCCTTTAATGAGTACCTCCCTAAATTTTGGGGTCAAACCGAGTGTTTTAGCCTAACGTACATGTGACCGCTACAAACGCTGCAGATTGGCGTTGTTCAAGGAAATGCGTTTTTACCGCTGTAAGTACTTTCCAAACAAGCTTTAAGATTTAAATATATTTTTGACATCAACAGTTGTTGTATTTGATTATTGCTGATATGTGATGGTTGATGTTGGTATTTGTTGGTTGATTGGATTATTTAATTGTTGGATAATTGTTGCATGGTTGTCTGTATTGTGGATTTACGCGCATGCTCATGAAAATAATTGGAAAGTGGATTTTGACATGATTTTGGATATTCATGTGTTGAGAATGGAATCTGGGATTTAAAGTGAGTTTAATGGATTTTATTGGTTTTGGGCTGAGTCATAACGGGGACGGCGATACGTAACGCCCGTTGTGATCAGCGTGTGAGTGTGTGGGTGACATAATGGGGACGGCGATACGTAACGCCCATTATGGTCATCAGGGTGTGCATTTCATATCGGGGACGGCGATACGTAACGCCCGGTATGAAATGAGTGTGTGTGGATCGTAATGGGGACGGCGATACGTAACGCCCATTATGGTTTCGGGTGTGTGTGTAATCATATCGGGGACGGCGATACGTAACGCCCGGTATGATCGATTTTGAGGATATTATTTTATGGAAAATGATGGGTGATTTTATGGTGGATTAAATTGGGATTTTGACGAGTGTGGTTATTTCATCGATTTTGAGGAAGATGATTTTGAGCCTCATGCATACGGAAATTGTTCTTGGTTGTCGTTGTGGCATTAATGTATTTTTGTCTTTTAGTTTGGTTGGGTTGTACTTACCTGCGATGCCATCTTGGCGTCGTAGTTTTGTTTGGATGCAGACTTTGGAGAGGCCGAGCCTGAGGAGACGGCTCCGCTATTGAGGTGATATTATTAATTGATATTTCGGGAAATTTATTTTCCCCTTTTTATAATTATGTATTTGTTTAAATTGTATTTTTAGATGACTGTATTAAATCTCCTGTTGGAGAGTTTTTATTAAATTGGTTTGTAAAATATTTTCAAAAAAATTCTGGTACTTAGATATTAATTTATTATCCGCTGCGACCTATATTTTTATGTATGTCACGTGTGCACACACGTTCGACACTGGTTGATAGGATGTGTGACCCGTGTTGTCATCATCTCGACGCCTCGATTCCCGTGTTATTTTAAGGGGAATTTGGGGGCGTCACAACTTCTCAAATAATTATGATCATTCATAAACAAATCAAAGCGTTTATACTATTACTTAAGTGACTGCTTCAACCCATACAAAGACCTCTTCAGTCTGCATACAAGGTCTTCTTTACCTTCAACTGTGCTTATGGCTGACACATATAGATAGTCTCTTCAAACTCACCATGTAAGAACGCTGTCTTCACATCAAGCTGCTGAAACTCCAGATCATGCAAAACCGTGATGGCTAGTAAAACTCAGATTGAACTATGCTTTACCACTGGAAAGAACACTTCATTGAAGTCGATCCCCTCTCTCTGACTGTAGCCTTTAGTAACTAGACGAGCTTTGTATCTTGCACCAGACTGGATTCCCTCTTTTCTCTTGAAAACCCACTTGCAGCCCACAACTCTGGTATTTGCTGGTAACTTAACCAAATCTCAGGTTTGGTTCTTGTGAAAAGACTTAATCTCTTCAGTCATCGCTGAACACCACTGTGCAAACTCAGTACTCTTCACAGCCTCTGAGTAACTGGAAGGCTCCTGCCCCAAATTTCTTTTACTGTAGCAAGTGCATAACTGATCATATCTGCATGAGCATATCTCTGAGGTGGTCTGATCTGCCTCCTCTGTCTACCAACAGCTATACTATATTGCTCCTCAACTGGTGTCTCAGTCTCTGACTCAGAATCATGCTTATCAGCAATAGCATGGTCCTGAGTTACAGGTAGTGTCTCAAGTAAAGCCTGCAACTCCACCTTCTTCCCTGTAGACACGAAAATCTGATTTGTCGGATTAAGTATGGATTTCTCATCAAATCCTACATCCCTGCTTATCACAAACTTGGGTGACTTGGGATCAGTACACCACAATCTATATCCCTTCACCCCAGAAGCATCTCTCATAAAAATACACTTCTTTGCCCTAGGTTTTAGCTTACCATCATTCACATGAAAATAAGCAGGACAACCAAATATCTTCAAGTTCAAATAATCAGTAGGTTCATCAGACCATACCTGATTAGGTGTCTTCAACTCAATAGCTGTGGCTGGAGAGCGGCTCACCAGAAAGCAGGCTGTATTGACTGCTTCCACCCAAAAGTCCTTAGACAGGCCGGCATTGAAGAGCATACTGCGTGCTCGTTCTAAGAGGGTCCAGTTCATACGTTCAGCTACTCCATTTTGCTGTGGAGTGTACCTGATTGTACGGTGTCTAGCAATTCCTTCGTTCTTGCAGAACTCATCGAAGTCATTGCCGCAAAATTCCATCCCGTTGTCAATCCGAAGCCGTTTCACCTTCTTACCGGTCTGATTCTCTATCAGAACTTTCCACTGCTTGAAGTTCTTGAAGACATCACTTTTCTGTTTCAAAAAATAAACCCACACTTTCCGTAAGTAATCATCAATGAATGTAAGCAAGTAATTAGCTCCACCTTTTGATGGAACTGAAGACAGACCCCAAAGGTCGGAATGAATGTAGTCCACTATACCTTTTGTTCTATGGACCCCAGTTGCAAACTGAATCCTGCTTTGCTTGCCGAATACACAGTGCTCGCACAGGTCTAGCTTGCCCAAATTCTGATTCCCTAACAACCCTTACTTACTAAGGATAGACATCCCCTTCTTACTCATATGGCCCAATTTCATGTGCCATAGACGAGTAACATCTGACTCTGACTGATCAGATACTGAAACTGCAACTTCACCGCTGACAGTACTGTCCTGGAGGAAATAGAGACCATCTTTCAGGTCTCCCTTCATAATAATCATGGAGCATTTGCTGACCTTCAGAACTCCACCTTGTCCTGTGTACTTCAAACCCAAAGAATCCAGGGCCCCCATGGAGATAAGATTCTTTTTCAAGTCTGGAATGTGCCGGACGTTAGTCAATGTCCTAACCGTCCCATCAAACATCTTGATCTTCACATAACCCATTCCCGCAATCTTGCAAGCTGTGTCGTTCCCCAACAAAACAGAACCACTGTTGACTAGTTCATAAGACATGAACCAGTCCCTTTTGGAACACATATGGAACGTGCAATCTGAGTCCATCACCCATTTATCACTGAACCGACTGTTCGAATCACTGATTGCAAGAACTACATCAGAGCCATCAAGTTCATCAGCAGCACTGACGGCATTAGAGGAACTCGTAGATTCCTCCTTCTTCTTTAGCTTCGTACACTCACTCTTATAATGTCCAAACTTTTGACAGTAATAACATTTTACATTTTTCTTGTTGGACTTGGACTTTGATTTCCCCCGGGACTTTCCTCTGCTCTTCTCTGAACCCTTCTGATTGGATCTTCCCCTGTCAGAGGTATCTTTGACAAACAAACTACTGGCTTGTGCTTCACTACCCTTATCATACTTACTCCTCAACTCTTTCGAATTCAAAACTGACTTTACATCTACTAAGGAGATAGTAGTTCTACCATACAGCATAGAATTTACAAAATTCTCAAATGAGGCAGGTAATGAACACAACACAATTAAAGCTTGATCTTCATCATCAAGCTTGATGTCAACATTTCTAAGATCCATAACAATCTTGTTAAACTCATCTAGGTGTTCAGTAACTGACGAACCCTCAGTCATTTTGAGTGTATACAACCATTGTTTTAAATACAACCGGTTAGTGAGAGACTTTGTAATATACAAGCTCTCAAACTTGTTCCAGAGACCCTCGGCGGTCTCCGCCTCCGCCACCTCTCTCAACACTCCATCAGACAATGACAATAAAATAGTACTGTGTACCTTTTCTTCATCGTCCTTAGACGGTACAGGAGAATCTGTCGTCCTTTCCTCTAGAGCTTTGAATAACCTCTGCTGGTGCAACAATGCCTTCATCTTCAGGCGCCATAAGCTAAAACTATTCTGACCGTCAAATTTTTCAACTTCAAATCTTGTTGTAGCCATCCCTTCAAATATTCATAGAGCCTGAAATGCTCTGATACCAGTTTATTGGGAAATAGCCGATGAAACAAACAACAAAGATATGAAATAAACCGCAACGGATGCAACAATGAGAAATAAACAGCAAACAAAGAAAGAACACAGTGTTTTAAGTGGTTCAGGTCAAAATGAGTTTACATCCACTATGGGGTTGGTTTCAAAACTTCACTAGATCAAATGGAGGTTACAGAGAGAGAATCAAAAGATTCTTACAACAGAGAACACTCACCTCACGTGTATACACTCAATCCTCACAAGTTTCATTCAAAATAGTGGAGAAATGGAGAAGAAATGATCTAGGGGAGAAACTCTGTTCGCTTCGTCTGAAACAGGGCTCTGGTGTTCTTCGTCTGCGTCTGAGTGAAATGCTTTCGCGATATTTATATTATGCAATTTTGCTCGAGCGAGACTTAAACTCGCTCGAGCGAGAACTTCTAGGTCAGATTCGCTCAACTAGAAAACGGACACCAGGCAACACGTGGCATTTCGAAGTCGAGCGAAGTCACTGTCTGATCCTCACTCGAGCTGGAAGTCGAGCGAAGTCTCGGCTTGAGGCAAATCTGGAAGTTTCGAAATCTTGCTCGAGCGAGGGTCGAGCGAGACAGGTCTGGGCGTGTATTCACAAGCCATATTCAACAAAAACAACAACGGTAGTTTTGGGCACCATGGAGCTAAGGTTATACCTCTATCATGCTAAAGGAATCAAATGTCACCGGTTGCAGAGGCGGATTAGTTTTCTGAGGAAGATCTCTCCCAGGATACAATTGGATGGAGACATCAAATTAACGCTATTGTTGTGGGTAGGTGCATGTCTGTCTAGAAAAAGAGGCAAAGTCAAACTAAGCCAAAATTTTCAATGGGTTTGACATGTACAAAGTTGACTATTTGGCGATAGCAGCAGAGTATATACCCATTTATATAAAGTATCAGATAATATTCCCAGACCAATCTTTGAATATCTGAAGCTAGCGTAGTTAACCACAACAAAGAACAAAGAGGACATTTTATAATTTACAATAACAACATTTATAAAAAAACATGGGATGCTCCATGGCAAGCTCCTCTTAGACGATAATTAATGGACTTATGTTCCATATCACTATTATTGTAACATCCGTATTCAGTACCATAAGGAATGGGGGATGGATAATATTATTGAGCCTAAATTATTATTAATGGATCAATATTTTTAGAATTAGCCCAATTTAGGTCTATTGAATAATTATGAAAAGTCCACGAGCCAAATTTATTTTGGTGGATTCTGAAGTTTTAACAAATTTGATTATTTGATTATGGGATTTTATCAAATATTTACGGAGCAAGTGAATCCAATTTAATTGATATTGGGCCCAATAATTTATTTAAGAGCCGAAATGTGTTTATTTAAGAGCAAGTGAGGCGGGCCCACTTGAATTCAGAGATGAGATGAGTTGAGATGAATTTAGTTTATTTTTTAATATTATTATTATTTTGAGATTTGAAAAAGGTATATTAGGAATTGAAAAATATATATTGAGAATTGAAAAATGTGTATAGGAATTTGTGTTTTATATAAAAAATTATAAAAATATAATAATGAAATCAAGATGAGTTGAGATGAGCTGAGCTCACCTCCGAATACAAACGGGGCTGTATTCAGATTGTTGAGCAAATTTGGCCTATAAATTATATAGGGCTGTAAAAAATCTGATGGGACTAACAGTTGTCGATCGGAGTCAAGAATTCGTTGAAACCGGTTGAGAACTGGTGGGCCGGCAGTAAAAATAGTAGAAATGGACGTCTAAGACTGTTCATTCAAGTTTAGGATTCGAAAATTCAGATTCTAGAACCGTAATTTTTTTAAATATCTTAGATAAAAATATTAAACTATTGAAAAATAAAATAAAAAATTCAGAGTCCGGATAAATAAGCCTATCAACGTCAGCTAATTCGATTTTAGTTCAAACTGCCAAATTGGTCAATGTTATTACATATACGCAATATTCTTACGTAAAATATATCATTTCACTTAAGGAAATTAAACAACGTTATTTAACACCTAAGATTTAAATTTAAAAAAAAAACTAGTATGAAATGACATCGTCTAATATAATACACCAAATGGCGTTGTTTTTTAGTTAGTCTTAAAAACCCCACCCCTCTGTACCGTATTTTTCATTTCGATTCTCTCTCGCACTTTTCTCACACATAGTTTGTCTCTCAAACCTCTCTCAATGGTCCCTCTCGCAACGGTGGAGCCCAATCGCTCACAACCGTTGCCATTGCCACGGTGCTACCATGAAAAATCTTTTTTCTTTGTCGCTTATTCTAAACTTCTTGCTGAGCCCCAACGTTTCACATGATGCTATCTTCATCCTTTCAACATTCCCTTTGAAATCATATAATGGATTCTTGGAGTAGGAATGTTGTGAAATTGTAAATATGTGATTATCATACGGCATAAGACTAAAAGATCGATCCCAAACCATCGAATCAGTCAATATCAACCATCAGATTCGAGCCAATTTTCTCTCTCCTAATTGGCCAGTGGCCGGTTCCAAGTGAATTAAAAACCTGTGGGTTTGGTTTTGGGTGTGGAATAAAACAAACTGATAGGGCCAATTTTTCAGCCCTAAAATTATTGATAAGTTTAAGATTTCAGTTACTCTCATTCAATGGGCCAATCTATTTGCTTGAGCCCAAACAAGGATCCAAAAGACCCTAGTATCCATTAGCATGACCCAAACTATTTGCAAAGGCCATAACGGGACTACTTTCTATAAAGAGTCCACCTTTTATGAAGATTTCAGGTTTATTAACTTTTTTCAGAAGAAATGCATAAGACAGATAAAATATCGTCGAATTACAAATATCATTTCACTTGTTGAAAAAAAAAAAAAAAACCGTACGTAGCGGCTTGCTTATGTATAACGATTTAGCAAATTAGCAATTCCTAAACTAAATATGGGACTTTATTTTTTAAATTTTTTGGTTTTTTCTAATGAATAATATTAAATCTGTATAACGATTAAGATTAAGGCTATTATTCTGTTCCCTTTAGCTTTGTATAAATGCTTGCAGAAATATTACTGGGTTTTTTTAAGTCAATTCAACCATTTTGATTAATTTTATCCCTTAAAACTCACCTTTTATTTTTGAAATTCTTATTCATTTTTTAGTAATTTTGGGAAAGAGCGATTAAGCTAGGATCCCAAATTTAGTAAATGAGATCAGGACTTTAAATGAATGAATAAGAGCATGCATTGATATGAACCAATGAACAGATCTCATGATCATTAATCCTTTTTTTTTTAAGCATATGATATCCAGTAAACTGAGAGAATGAAGAAAGTAGGTGGGCGACGGTGGCGAAAGGAGGCCAGAGACACCTTGCAGGATTCACCTTGCCAGAAATGCCCATGGCTATGCCAGAATAAAGCAAAACACTCTCTGGTGTGCGGCTGCTCAATTTTGAAGAAGGAAAAAAAAAACTGAAATATTATTTTTTCTTATTTGCATTTTTTTTCATGAATTATTTAACATTAGCTTTTGGCGCTTGTTTAAATTATTGATATGCCATATATAATTTTTCTTTTATTTTTTATTTTTATCCCATATAGGGCAAATGCTTTACACTAAAATTAAGAAAGAGATTGGTTGCGGAAAAGTATAATATTTTTATTAATTTTGTTGGAAAAACCATTAAACTCCCTGCTAAATATGGGTATGATGAAGTGAAGAATTTGTGTCAAGGTCTATTTTTAATTAAGGAAAATTTTGATAATACTACTAGTTTATCCATCATATTAAAGTTAAGAGTAAAACAAATTTGTATCGATCTATTCATAAAGATGGATTTTGATGTCACTACTAATTCATCCATCAAAATAAAGTTGGAGTGAATAATTTGTGTTAAGATTTACTTTAAAATAAAAATTTTAATAGCACTACTAGTTCATCCATTAAAGTAAAGTTATAGTGAACAATATGTGTGTTTCATTTTACTTACAAAAGAGAATTATGAGATACAACTAGTCCATCCAAATAATTTAAGATTGGATGGAGCTCTTTATATATTAAAATTCACTCCCAAAAGAGAATAATGGTAATACAACTAATTCATTTACAGAATTTAAAGTTGGAGAAAATACTTTATGCTATTGGGTTCAAAAGAAGAATCTCGATTACACTATTAGTTCATTCGTAATAGTTTAAATTATGTATTGTATATGAGTGTCGAACTCAATGCATTAATGTGGTTGATTACAATATTTTGCTTACAGCAAGTATATGAATATCTTTACAAGGTTTCTTGTACAAAATGGACTCTAATTTAGAGAAACATGAGCATGTCAAATTTATACTAAAGAGTTTTAGACCCTGATTTATCTATTTTAAGTCTCGTATAAATTATTATTGAGAATAGTGATAAGAGTTAGAAAAGTATAACGTTTAAGAAAATTGAATTAATTACTACATATCAGACTATAAGAATTTTTTAGTTTTGTATAAAATGGTTTACTCCATGGGCAATATTATTTAATTAAAGTAATGAGATATGAACAAGTTGATTCCATGGTTGTAAACTAGATATAAATTTTGTTTGCTAATTTGTCTCAAAAAATTACGGTATCTTTTAGGAAATCAAGGAAACGATGGTCACGAAAGTTGTAAACTGAATTTTTAAATAAATAAGGGCATGTGATGGTTTAGGAGAACTAAACATAAGACTTGATTATGTATAAGTCTCAAATAAGATCTTATACATTTTTCTTTATGTATAATGTTGATGTAAAATAACTGTGTAGTTGGCATTTTCTTGTGAAAAATTGTGTTAATTGAGTTGTAATTAAAATGGTAAGAGTGAGTCAACATGAAAAAGATCAAAATGGTTCGAGCAAGACCAATACAGTGACCTTGCTCAATAGTCGCTTGACATGGCGCTCAAGCGAAGTTCAGGCAGAGACTTCGTTTGACTCTCGCTCTAATTGGAGCTCGAGCGAGAATGAGGCAGAAACTTTGCTCGACCCTTGCTCGACTTGGAGCTCGAACGAGAATGAAGCAGAGACTTCACTCGACATGGCGCTCGAGCACTCGCTTGACATCCTGGTCGAGTGAGTTTGACCTAGAACGGTTGCTCGATATCCCGCTCGAGCAAGTATCATGACAAATTAGACTTTTTAGGGTTTGAGTGCCATTTCAGAAGTGTGAAGAAAAATAGAGAAAAAACTAAGGAGCCCTTTTATCCCTTAAGAAAAACTTCTTCAAATACATTATTCTCTTGGATTACATATCTCCACCATAACACACTCAAAATAAACTTTAAGTGAGTCCATTAGAATGGACGTATTCATCAAGCTGAAAGAGTTTTTCAAGTTGCATGGATGAAGAAATCAAGATGTTCTTGTGATAAGTTATAGAAAGGTCGGAGTTCCGATACTACATGCGTGTAGAAATCAAATGGGTCGTTTGTGGTGTTACAAGCCAAATTGAGCTGCTACAATGAGTTTGTGAGTCTTTCTAAATTAGTTGTAACAAACTAAAATTATTATAGTAGATTAGAGGTGGTGTCTTACACCCGGAGTGGTTTTAGATTTTGAAGAGCTCTTTCAAATGAGTTTCCACTTCGCGACTAAAATTTTTGTGTTGACCTTTGTGTGTTGTCTTGACTGTTGATTTTATTCTGTACTGCTCTTATAAATCCTTGGTTAGTTTTGATTTTTGAGTTACACTTATTCACCCTCCCTCTAGGTGTTGCGGGGAGTTCGACCACTGCCTTTTCATATAAGTTTCGAATAAGATCTTATACATTTTTTTACATTAAACTCAAGCAAAAATGTTCGTCTCTATTTTGTCTGTATAAGTTTCAAATCAAACTTTATATATATATATATATATATATTGATAACGAACGTAACTTTCATTACTGAAAAAATTACATAATACGGTCTACCCATACAACTTCAAACACAAAATCAGAGTAGGAACCTGTCCACGTTATGCGCATAACGAGCTAGCTTTACAGCTTCTAAATCTGGTGAGGAGGGATTGAGTCTCCTTTACGATATTGTCGAGACGTGACCATGATTCATCTGCCTTGTTTATTTAGTTAACCATTAACGAGGAATCAGCCTCCAGAATTATAATCCACGTTCAGTGGAATAAAATAGATGAAGGCCTCAAAACATGAATATTAGTTCGATCTCAGTTGGGTCATGCATGGATTGAGATATCCTTGATGCTAACAGCTAGGGCCAGCTCTTCCCTTAGGCAAATTAAGCAATTACCTAAGGCTTCTAGTGACAAAAAGGTCTCCAAAAAAAGTTTGAAGTAGAGCTTTTAAAAAGAAAAAAAAAATTCAATTAAAATAATTAATTAACTCAAGAAAAAAAATAAAAATATTAAATAGATATTATATATGTTATTATTAATTTTATAAGTATTTCACATACTAATTATTTTAAGTACTCTCTTTGTAAGGATACACTTATCTTTTATCATTATTAATTTAATATATAATGTGAGAATTATAAATAGCAAAATATAATTTTTGAGTGTTAATAAAAAAAATTTGTATGATCATTTGAAGAGGCAAGGGCCCACTTTTTTATAAAATTTTATTGACAATATTATTATAATTTCTATTAGTTCTCTTTTTTATATTAAGAATATCTTAGAATATCTAGAAACGATAGTGAAATAGTTTGAGTTAAGATATTTTATTAGATTTTGAGTTAGAGAAAAAAAGTTGAATTTAAAAATATATGAGAATATATAAAAATAGTTATATTTTCAAACGACCTATAAAACTTAAGAACATGTCTTATAAAACTAGGTTTGATAAAATCTTCTTTAAATTATTTTTTTTAATAAAAATTGAATCGATTATTAGTTGAAAAGGTAGAATAAATCTTAATTAGTAATTTTACTTGGAAAATGATAGGCATTATTTTTTAATAAAAATGTAATGTAAAAATTAAAATTAATTGATTTAAATTTACTTTGCTTAGGAATTTGTTGAAGGTGCCTTAATAAAGTAGGAGTAATTCAGAGAAAAGTAGTAGCCATCTACACGTATTGATCTTGAACTTCTTACAGTTTTGTGCATCGTGCTCATTAGAATATATTCTGTTGGAAAGCAACAGTTGGTCTTAGAGAACAGGGAACTTGATTTGTTGGTAAGGATAAATTAGAAACACAATTGACAAACCAATTGCAAAGTGAGAAAGGCGAAAAACAGTCCAATTAATAGGCCAATTACTTGGTGCGGTTATGTCATACCTCCAACTGAAAGCAAAAGCTGTACTTTATTTTTTCCCCTCCATCTTTCAAAACAATTGAATAATTAAAATCTAAATATCCTATGTGTTTTGGTATCATGTTGTAGATAATGTCTGTTGTGCTGAAAGTGCAAGTTGTCCAAGTTTATGTGATTTAATTTGTTTAAGATTGGTTAAATATTTAATTGCTTAAGCTAGAGAGATGTAGTTGTGTTTGTTTTTGTGTTTGCTTCGGTGCCATATTAGAGAAGAGATCCCTTTAGTCCTCAGCGTGGGCCCTTAACATGATGAAAGCTTTTAACTTCCTTTCTAGTAATCCTCTCATGATTGAAGCTTTGAAATCTATTTTACTTCTGTATAATATATATATAACTTGTGTATAATTGTTCTTGAACAGCTTACTACAATAATGCTTCCTATGGTCATCTAAGGATAGCATCATCTGCCATGATTCTCTGTTTATGTCCGCAAAGGTAAAAAAACATTTCATTCCTTTTCTCCATACCATACAACAAAAATACCTTGAATGAGATTGCATTAACTTTCAAGTAGCCAGTCACAGTATTATCAATTAATATATTTTTGTTGTTGTCGAAACTACCAAATGGAGCCTTTATTTACTTGTGCTGTAAATGCCCTTTGTTTTATTTGCAATGATCAAGTGGGGCGGCCATAGATACGTGGATTAAGGTACTGGCTCTGTCATTGTCCATTATTTTCAGCCTAGAATATTTTTGTTCTATAATTTGTTGACATTATTCGCTTCCTAAACTATTTTTAGTACAATTCGTTGACATTATCGTGTGCTATGGGAAATTGCTATTGCTTGCAAAAAGACCATATACATGCAATTTTCCTGAGATATGTAACTTTCACATATTGTACTTGTGTTTTGTAATATAATGTATAAATACTATATAATGTAACTATTGAGATGTGGCTTAAATTGAGGTTAATCAAGCAAACCTTCAAGGTACTCTCGCTCGACCCTCGCTCGAGCGAGACATCAGACAAAGAGTTTACTTAACTCTCGTTCGACGTGCAGCTCGAGCGAGATGCCAACTCGAGATTTTGCTCGACCCTCACTCGACTTCAAATCGAGCGAGTCTGACCTATAAGTGTTCACTCGAGCGAAATTTAAGTTCGCTCGAGCGAGATCGGATACTATAAATATCGCGAGGTTCATTTCGAAGAGCGACAGAAGAAGCAGCAGAGGAGCAGATGGCCCCTAGTTTCGCCTCCGACGAGCTGAGCAGCTCCAGACCGCTGAGAGCTCCATTTCTCTTGTTAGATCTTTGATTTTGAGAGCTTTGTAAAGGTTGAGAGTGTGGGAGAGAGATTTCTGCAACTTATAAATGAGATTGAGTTATTTCTAGTGTAAGAATATTGTGATTCAATCTCTATACTCTATCTCTGTTCTGTAGTGATTCATTGAGACCAACCCAACAGTGGATGTAGGCTTGTGTTAAGCCGAACCACTTCAAATCTTGGTGTCCATTGGTTTTATGTGTGTATTTATCTTATATCTCTTTGTTGCATCCGCTGCATTATTTTATATTTACTGTTTGTTAAACCGCCCATCCCCAACAGTAACATATAGTAAATATCATTATGTATTGCATGAATTTTACATGATATTTCTATAGATACATTTATTTAAAAAGGTAATTAGTTGTTTCTAACTTTAGTTATTTGTTTTATTTTATAAAATTAACCAAATAGGCTTTGAATGCTGCATCAACATTTATTTCATGAGAAAAAATATGTTCATAACATTTAGGCTTTTATGTGGTAAAAAAACCAGGATCAATTTGGAACTCAGAACTTGAGTAATTTTTGAAAAGCTGGATTCATACAGTTTTCAGCCTGGGGTGGTCCGGATTTGAAATCCGAGTTCCGATTTGGAAAAATTTGGATTCTCGAGTCAAAACCCAAATGAACAATTTTAGTGAAAGAGAGAGACTAACATCGTCATGGTCATGTTTTTTCTATATAATTATTTGAAATTTAATTAATTTTCTGTTTATATATTATATAGATGTTCACAAAACTACCTACATGAGTAGTCTTATATTGACGCCAGACAGAATAGCGATTATTCTGCAGGCTAGTTTCAACAGATGAATTCACAAGGAAGAACATAAGAAATTCGCCTAAAATATAGAGAATACGTCTCTGAGAAAAAAAATGAATATTATCAAATGAAAGAATGTCGAAAATCAGTCCACAAACTGGACTGTATAGCTAAAATTCGTCTGTAACTGAATTTTACCAAGAATGGAAAAATCCCGAAAATAATGTAAAATTGAAATTCAAAATCAAATAAGCAATCTGCGAAAAATCCAGAATAAATCAGATTTAAAATGACTTCCTAACAAACATACAAAATATTACAAAAAATAGTAAAAAATAACTAAAAATGACAATTCGGAAGGGAAAACAATGGAATTTGAGGTCCAAAAAAAGGCACATAGAGCCATGCTTGATGTGGATAGCTTGCGCGTCGAAAAGAGTTTTCCAAATTGGAGTCTTATGCGCGATTCTGACACCCGTAACTAAAGTTATGGCTAAAAGACTAAAACGCACACAAAACTCCCCCAATTAGAAAGAGATCACGATCACTTCTGGTCTTTACGCTGATCTACCAATTCATGGTACCTTAGCGCCATCAATGTGCAATCAAACAGTTCAGCATCATCTGTCACAGATTTTCCTGCATCATAAATCAAGAATTTATAATTTATAATATGCATGTCCTGCCATGTTAATACAATAATAATAATAAAAGAAAAGTATGATATTTGTATTGTCAAGACATCTATAAAATGGCCATCTTACTATATTACAACTTGTACAAAATATGTATTAGGAAATTTAAAAACAATGTAATTTTTAAATTATAATCATATTTTTCATTCGAATGATGATGGATTTGTTGGAACATAATAATAATATGCGAACAAATGATCACTCATGCAGAGTGTCCAAACCTATTAATTATCCATTCGAATTGGAGCGACGTTTTCATTTTGAGTTAAATGGGTTTTGGGAGGTTGCTAGTTCAAAAGGTGGCTGTGCATGTGTTTCAACAGTAATTGTGTAGCCCAAACTTTTATGTTAAGTGGGCATGTTTTTAGTGTGTGCAGAAGGTCCAGCCTGAATGGTAGCCCAGCTGCGGAAGAAAAACAAAAGGCCCAATCTAAACCTAGCTATACGATGTCATTTTGGGTCATGATGGTCAGAAATCCTAAACAAAAAGGGCATACGTCAGTCAAACCACACGTCAACGTTGGTTTTATCTTTAAAAGATTTAAAGTGAAGACAAAATTCATCACTAATATATATGAAAATAATATAAATTAGTATTTAATTAAACTTGTAATTAAAATTTTTTCTGAACTTATTGGTCTTAATTATAAATTTTATTTAATAAATTGAATTGCGATCCTTTCTTAAAAAATATATCGTCTTAGTTATGACAGATGAATATGTCATTTAGGTCTAGCCTGCATTAATGGTGAGAGATTGGAAGTGTTTATAATCGAATTTCATATGAAAAATTTTCTCATAATTTCAGCAGTGCCCATAGGGGCCTACTGATTGGAAGAATACTCTCACAGTTAAACCACATATCAACGTTGGTTTTACTTTTGAGATATTAAAAGTAAAGATAAAATTCATCACTAATATATGCAAAAATAATATAAATTAGTATTTAGTTAGATTTGTAATACCAATTTTCTTTTAACTTATTGATCTTAACTATAAACTTTATTCAATGAAATGAAATATAATCCTTTGTTAAAATATATATATATTAAAAGTCGTTATCATTATTAAATTTTATTAATATATATCGTTTTAGTTGTGACAGATGAATATGTCATTTAGGGCTAGGCCGCATTAATGGTGATTGATAGAGGTGTTTATAATCGAATTTCATATGAAAAGTTTACTCATAATTTCTAAGCCATACATTACATGTGTTTTTTTGTTGTTTTTGTAGTAAGTATGTGATAAGAATTGAATAGAACTCATTTATTAATTATGAATATTAAAAAAAAAAACATGATGTGTAGTATGTAAAATAAGTTGTTGCAAAACTCTTATCATACATGGTGAGATATCACTAACTTTATAAAAATGCCAAATGTAACAGTGGTCTTACCGATTAATTAAATTGAATTTTATTTAATTATTTTAATAATTAAAGAAATAATTATTAATAGATTTTTTATTTTTAAGAATATTAAAAAATAAATAAAATAAGAAACATTATAGTGATCGGTCCAAATACCGGCTTTTATTGATGTCGGTAGCGTGCAGGACTCTATTATATCCATATAATCAAGAAGCTCTTTGTCATGATACATGAAGATCTAGAGGATCATAATCCTGCAGTTGAAGGTGGGCATATAGGCGTAGTACTTAATTAAGAAAAATGATATTTGTAGATACAAAGTGTGAAAATAATATATAACTTTTTTTAAAAAAGTAAATAAATATAAAATTTACATAACAAAAATATTATTTTAATAGTATTGAATCACGCTTTAAAAAAAAAAAGAAAAAGAATGCACTTCTTTAAAAAAAAAAAAAATCGTTATTCTATCTAATGTCAATTATTGTTAAGACCTATTTAATAAATTCTTATATAAATAAGAATTGAGTTCGAGTATCGTCAACTTATATTTTATATTTAGGAGCAACCATTTTTTTATACAAGAGAGTTCATGCTTGTTTATGAACTACATATATATTTAATAACATAATAATTAAATTCATTATATTATACATTCTAAGTACTTTATCTATAATTTTAATGATCAATACATTAATTGAATAAAACTCGAGTTTGATCTTTGAGATAAAAAAGGATTCATCATTACAAGACAAGAGAATATATACAAGAGCCAATACCGGGCTAAAGCCAGTAATACTAAAACTGATGATCTTGGGTAGCCAATTAATTATTTATTTACAATATTGAGATAACGGTTAACCTATCGTTGATTATGATTTGGGCTCTATTTTAAATGCTAAGGACTGTTTAGATAGTGAGATGATATAAGACGTAAATTTTTTAGATGATAATTGAAAATTGATTAAAAATATATTATAATATTAATTTTTAATATTATTATTATTATGAGATTTAAAATAGTTAAATTATTTATTATATTTTACATAAAAATTTAAAAAATATGACATAAAATGAAATATAACCATTTCTATACCTAAACGGGGCTTAAGGATTTGGATTTATTAGCTGTACGTATGATTTACTAGGTATTATTCAAACATGAGGTGCAATAAAAACCAACTGCACAAGAGAAACTTTATATATATATATATATATATATATATATTATTGTTGGGAATTGGGCCGATTCACATACAATAAATACGAAATAACGTAATGAATGCATAAAGAGATATAAAACACAAAATTAATTATTATTCATGTTAGAATGTCAAGCTTGACACGTGGAGAGCTCTACAACCGATGATGCAGCTTGGAGAAGAAGTGATCATGTGGCTAAGGTGCTGTGTGTGACCGAGCTTCATTAGGGTTTCATTTAAGGGCATTTATGTAATTGTATATCGAGCTGTATAAATACATGCGATGCTACAGTGTCAAGAGGTCAGCCGCATATGAAATCAGGCAGAGAGAGAGAGAGAGAGAGAGAGCCCGGGCTTAAGGCGATTAGGGTTAGGGTTCTTGATGTTCTTTTGGGCTGATTTCTTGAGGAAACATAAGAAGTAAAACTCTGAGGTTGTATCTCTGTAACTTTTACTCTTGATTAATAAGATATTTCTCCTAGGGTTCCTGCTGTGGATGTAGGCCATTAGGGCCGAACCACGTTAAATTGCTGTGTCTGTTCTTGATCTGTTTTATCTCTGTTTCTACTAAGTTTTTCTTCATAAAGCTTGCTAAAACATACAAAACCTGGAATCATATATATTTACATAAGGAAAGGTTCTGTAACTGTTCTGTAAATAGTCAACAAGTGGTATCAGAGCCAGGTTATTCGATGGGGACAGCCAAGTTTGAGTTTGAAAAATTTAATGGAAAAAATGATTTTGGCCTGTGGAGGATCAAAATGCGAGTTGTCTTGGTCCAACAAGGGCTTCAAGATGCTCTTCTTGGAGACAAGAAGAGCATTGACACATCTCAGGAAGGAAAATCAGACATTCCTTTGACTGAGAAGGTGAAGCCCGAAACATTACAAAAGGCACACAGTGCCATCATCTTGTCCCTAGGAGATAAAGTACTTAAGGAAGTTGCCAATGAGAAAACGGCAGCAAGAGTCTGGCTAAAGCTAGAGAGTTTGTACATGACAAAATCTCTAGCAAACAGACTTCATAAGAAGACTAGACTCTATACTTTTAAAATGAACCCTGGTACATCCATTGATGAACATTTGGATGAATTTAATAAAATCCTTTTAGATCTTGCTAACATAGATATTAGCATAGATGATGAGGACCAAGCTATTCTTTTATTAAGTTCTCTGGACTCCAACTACAATAATATAAAAGAAACTATGATGTATGGGAGAGAGAGCCTAACCTTGGAGGAAGTGCAATCTGTACTGCACTCCAGAGAACTGTATGCTAAGTCAGAATCCAAACAAGAGACAGGGGAGGGTTTAAATGTTAGGGGGAGGTCTGAAAAGAGGAACAAGAAAGGTAAGAATAAGAAATCAAGATCAAAGTCCAAGGGCAAACCTCTAAAGTGCTTTGCCTGCCATAAGGAAGGGCACTTTAAAAGGGATTGCCCTGAGAGGAAACAAACAGCTAATGCCATCACACAAGAGTCTGCTGGTAAGGCAGATGTAGTACTAGATGGATATGATAGCTCAGAAGTTCTAAATGTATCTGAGACAGACCCTGGGAAGGAATGGATACTGGACTCAGGGTGTTCTTTCCATATGTGTCCCCTGAAGAGTTGGTTTGAGTCTTTCACCAGTCAGGATGGGGGTCATCTTATTCTAGGGAATAACAAGTCTGGTAAAATTCAGGGGATTGGGATGGTGAGATTATTAATGCATGATGGAATAGAGAGGGTACTGAAAGATGTGAGATACATACCAGAGCTAAAGAGGAATCTAATCTCTCTGGGCAGCTTAGATAAGACTGGATACTCCTTCAAGTCTGAGGGGGGAAGTTTGAAAGTAAGTAGAGGGTCTCTTGTAGTCATGAAAGGGGTGTTGAAAAATGGGCTGTACACCTTGATAGGTAAGACTGTGATAGGTGAGGCTTCACCTATCATTCACAAAGGGGAAAACCAGGTTTCTCTGTGGCATAGGAGGCTAGGGCATGTTAGTCAACAAGGCCTAAAAGAACTGGATAACCAGGGGCTCCTAGGAGATAAAAGGATTGAGGACCTCCCATTCTGTGAGGAATGTGTCTTAGGAAAATCTACCAGGGTTAGTTTCAAGAAGTCCACACACACCACAAAACAGATACTTGACTACATACACTCAGATTTGTGGGGACTTGCAAAGGTAAATTTACATGGTGGGTCAAGGTATTTCCTGTCTATAATAGATGATTTCTCTAGGAAAGTATGGGTTTATGTTTTAAAACATAAAAGTGATACTTTTGAGAAATTCAAAGAATGGAAAACCCTAATTGAAAATCAAATAGGCAGAAAGGTTAAAACACTGAGAACAGATAATGGTTTGGAGTATTTGTCAAATGAGTTCACTGAATTCTGCAAGGGAATTACTAGACATAGAACTGTTAGGGAAACTCCCCAACAGAATGGACTAGCAGAAAGGATGAACAGGACCATCCTTGAAAGGGTAAGATGCATGTTAGCTACCTCTCGTCTGCCCAAGACATTTTGGGCAGAAGCTGTAGCTACTGTTGCATACCTCATAAATAGGTGTCCTTCCTCAGCTCTCAGTTTTAAAACTCCTCAAGAAGTCTGGTCTGGAAAACCTGCTAATTATCAAAACTTAAGAGTGTTTGAGTGTATTGCATATGCACATGTTAAAACTGACAAGTTAGAACCTAGGGCTATTAAATGCATTTTTGTGGGATATCCAGAGGGGGTTAAAGGCTATAAACTCTGGGTTACAGAATCTGGAAGACAAAAATGTATAGTAAGTAGGGATGTGGTTTTTCATGAGTCTGCCATGGGGGGAAAACCAGTTAATTCCCAAGACACAGTACATTGTCCAGACACCAGGGATATGCAGCTTGAGGTGGAGCAACCCTCCATTACTCAAAGCTGGTCAGAAGCAGAGAATACACACTCTGAGAAACAAGTCTCAGAGACTGAAATCTCTGGACCTAAGGAAACATACCTTCTTGCCAGGGACAGGCAGAGGAGGGTCATAAGACCTCCTCAAAGGTATGGAGAAGCTGATATGACAGCTTTTGCTCTTTCTGTTGCTGAGACAGAAATTGAGGTGGAGCCTAGGACTTTTAGGGAGGCCATGGACAGTAAGGAGGCCAAGAAAGATTCTTGCAATGCAAGAAGAAATGGAGTTTTTAAATAAAAACAAGACATGGGTAGTAGTGCCTAAACCAAAGAACCAGAAGCTTGTAGGTTCCAAGTGGATATTCAAAAGGAAAGAAGGTATCTCAGGGACTGAACCTCCTAGGTATAAAGCTAGGTTAGTGGCTAAGGGGTTCACTCAAAGGGAAGGAGTTGACTACAATGAGATATTTTCTCCTATTGTAAGGCATAGTTCTATTAGATTTTTATTGTCTTTTGTTGCTGTACATGACCTGCATTTGGAACAACTTGATGTTAAAACAGCTTTTTTGCATGGAAACTTGGAAGAAACTATTTACATGAAACCTCCTGAAGGTTTTGATACAGAAATGGGTAATAATCATGTATGCTTGTTAAGGAAATCTCTGTATGGACTTAAACAGTCACCACGACAGTGGTATAAAAGATTTGACTCATACATGATTAAAAATGATTTCTGTAGAAGTAACTATGATAACTGTGTCTATTATAAGCAATGTAATAACTGTCATATATATTTACTCCTATATGTAGATGACATGTTAGTTGCCTGTGTAGACATGGACTTGTTAAATAAAGTTAAATGCATGCTTAAATCAGAATTTGAAATGAAAGACTTAGGTCCTGCCAAAAGAATATTAGGCATGGAAATAACCAGAGAAAGGGATAAGAATCTTCTCTGTTTATCTCAGAAGTCTTACATTTCAAAGGTGTTAAATAAGTTTAGAATGAGTCATGTTAAGCCTATGCCTATCCCTGTTGCACAGCATGTTAAATTGTCCAATAAACAGTGTCCAGAAACTGAGTCTGAGTCAATGTTTATGGATAAAATAGCTTATGCTAGTATGGTTGGGAGCATAATGTATGCAATGGTATGCACTAGACCTGATTTATCATATGCTGTAAGTTTAGTGAGTAGGTTTATGGGAAAACCCGGGAAGCCTCACTGGCATGTTTTAAAACAAATTTTTCAATACTTAAATGGTTCAAAGCACTTAGGATTAATTTTTGGAAAAACTGTGCAGTGTGACTTAGGATTAAAGGGGTATACTGATTCAGATTATGCTGGAAACTTAGATACCAGAAAATCACTATCTGGTATGGTCTTTACTTTTTTAGGAGGCACTGTCAGCTGGAAATCTCATATGCAGTCTGTGGTAGCTTTGTCTACCACAGAAGCTGAATATATAGCCTTAACAGAAGCCTTTAAAGAGGCTATATGGTTAAGGGGGCTGAGTCAAGAGCTAGGAATGCATAGTGGGGATGTCACAGTTTACTGTGATAATCAGAGCACTATACATTTGTCAAAAAATCATGTTTACCATGAAAGGTCTAAACATATTGACATTAGACTACATTTTGTGAGAGATGTCATTTCTAATGGTGAGATTGAAGTTAGGAAAATTTCTACAGAGGATAATCCCTCTGATATGCTTACTAAACCAGTACCCAAGATTAAGTTTGAACATTGTTTGAACTTAATCAACCTAGAAAAGTGTTAGTACCCATTAGGGGGAACAAGTAGGAATTTTTGCAGGGAGAAGTTAATGGAGGCAAGGTTTACAAGCTTGCCAAGGTGGAGAATTGTTAGAATGTCAAGCTTGACACGTGGAGAGCTCTACAACCGATGATGCAGCTTGGAGAAGAAGTGATCATGTGGCTGAGGTGCTGTGTGTGACCGGGCTTCATTAGGGTTTCATTTAAGGGCATTTATGTAATTGTATATCGAGCTGTATAAATACATGCGATGCTACAGTGTCAAGAGGTCAGCCGCATATGAAATCAGGCAGAGAGAGAGAGAGAGAGAGAGAGCCCGGGCTTAAGGCGATTAGGGTTAGGGTTCTTGATGTTCTTTTGGGCTGATTTCTTGAGGAAATAGAAGAAGTAAAGCTCTGAGGTTGTATCTCTGTAACTTTTACTCTTGATTAATAAGATATTTCTCCTAGGGTTCCTGCTGTGGATGTAGGCCATTAGGGCCGAACCACGTTAAATTGCTGTGTCTGTTCTTGATCTGTTTTATCTCTGTTTCTACTAAGTTTTTCTTCATAAAGCTTGCTAAAACATACAAAACCTGGAATCATATATATTTACATAAGGAAAGGTTCTGTAACTGTTCTGTAAATAGTCAACAATTCAAATAAGACTTCAATGAATAAATATTAACTATTCATTCGAATTGTTTACGGTGAAGTTATAATTTAGATTTAGCAACATTAAATTTTTTTTTTTTTTTTGCACAAGTGAATTTGAGTTTGTTTAAGAATGATTTAATTTTGACATAATAAGTTCTTGGTATTATATATTCTAACTTTATTTATAATTTTAATGATTAAATATAAATTGAATTGGTTTTAAACTTGAGCTTGATATATTAAACGGACCTCAAACAGTGAGAAACTTTATTTATTTGCAATCATAAAATAACCTCGTATACATTGATGATTTTCACTTATCATTGATTTTTTTAAAGTAAATATCATCATTCATTCATTTATCAAGAGAAATTTATATATATATATGACTAGATAGATTCATGCAAGGATATCCTGATACCAACTATTTATGTGAGGGGGATAAGTGCAATAGAGAATAAGGTAGTAGGCGCCATTTGGAATGGCGCCTACCTATTACCCTTCTTTTAGATATTTAGAGGGAATTGTGTTAGGTAAAATTCCTTTAGTTGGATTCTAAGTACTTCCTACTCAAACTAAACTCCTCCCACATGAATTCCTATTATACAAAAACGATAAATTTAGTTAGCTCGTTATAGTTACCCCTGACATATTGATAGTGTGATGATCAGAGATCCTATAAATATTTAAAGTCTGGCAGGGTGGCATATCGCATTAAATGCGGATTGATGTGAATATCCAAAGATATCTACTAATCGCTCAGAGGTAATCATATGACTAAAGATATTATTGAGAAGAAACAAAACCAATAAATGATCTTAGGAAACCTAGGATGTAGAGGGGATTAATCTGCTCCCCAATATTCCTGGATAGTTACACGTGTATTTGATCAATATTTCAGCCCATATAAAGGAAAGAATAAATCACTCAAAAAAGGTATGAACATCTATCTGAAACTCTTTTGAATTATTGTCTTGACTATATCCACCTTCATCTCTAACAAAAGTTTCAGAGAATTCTCAGGGTTGAGGAACCCAACCCTCCATCTTTTGTGATGCAGATTAGGATTGGAAATTGCAATTCAACTTAGGAGTGCAGAACACATATTAACATTGGTGCCATCTGTGGGATTCCTTTTTGGTGTTCTCTGCAAACCGGTTGTATTGTGATTACTAAGTAATAACTGCAACTCAAAGTACATCTCGATGGAAGAATGACTAGCCGCCATGGAAGTAACGATAAGGGAGCTCACTAGAGAGAATGAGAAGTTGCAAAAGAGTAATGAAGAACTGACTGCTCGTGAAGAACCTTCCGTTAGTAAGTGTGCGGAGTCACATTGAGTCAATGAGCCAAGTCATGAAGAAGTAGATGAGAAAGACGTAAGATGCAATTGGAACTCAAAGAATTGGAGGACAAGTACGTAGACATAGCCAGGCGCATCGACGCCCCTTCCATTGCTGGACAATTGCGCAACAATCTCGGCACTCCTTACAGTGTAAGTGTCATGGCAGTACCGCTGCCTCCTAAATTTCGAGCACCTCAGATGGAGCTGTATGATGGGGGCACTGACCCCTATGAGCATATAGAGACGTTTAGGACGCACATGAGTCTGCATGGCTATCCTAATGAAGTAGCATGCCGAGCATTCCCTCTCACCCTTAAAGGAGTAGCCCGTACCTGGTTCAGGACAGTCCCTACTGGCACGATAGACAGTTTTGACTGTCTAGCTTGCATCTTTATAACCCAGTTCTTGGGAAGTCAGAAGAGGAAAAGACCAGCTGCGTATCTCCTCACGGTTAAATAGGACAATCAGGAAAACCTCAAAAATTATCTTTCTCGGTTCAACAAGGAACTGATGACGGTAGGGGATCAGGATAAGAAGATCACTCTGGTTGCCCTCCTAAGCGGAATATGGCCTGGTAGTCCTTTCTTGACAGAGATTGCTAGACGAACTCCTACCACCTTGGCAGAATTCATGGACAGGGCGGACGGATATATAAATGCTGAAGACACCTTGCAAGCGCTTATAGAGCCAAGGCGGGAAGAAATAGAGCATGCCAATCAAACTGAAGCCAACCTTACTGAAAGAAGAAGAAGTACGGCCGACTCGAAGAGAAGAAACATACAAGGGGGGCCGTCATCTCATGGGAGCCCGTAGTACAGACCGCATCTTCATACCAATTTAACGGTAGACAAAGATCCTAAGGGAAGGCAGTATCATCAGCAGCACCAGTATCGCCAGGAAAGATGTACTGCAAATATCACCAGTCAACTGGGCACAATACCCGGGACTGTAGAACCTTGAAGAGAAAGAATGAAGATGAAAGGGAAGAGTTGCAGAGACAAGGGGGATATCCTAACAATAAACGCAGTCCAAGCCTCCGGAGAGAGATTCGTCCCAAAGGGGGGGGACCATTGGGCGAAATACGAACTATCGCCGGAGGAGTACCGAGAGGAGGGGAAACTTCAGCTTCAAGGAAGGCGTAGCCCGAGAGGCGCGATATGCTAAGGTGTTCACCATGTTGAAATTCACTCAGGACAAACGGCCTTCTAAAGATGTCCCAATTGTCTTTGATAAGCATGATGAAAGAGTGATGCAGCTCCACGACGACACTTTGATGGTCACCATGCCAATTTCATAACCAAAAGAATCATTATCGATAATGGGAGCTCAGTCGATGTCCTCTATTGGGACACCTTCGACAAAATGAGGATCGAGCGAGACAGACTAAGACGAGCCCCAACATCCCTTAGAGGATTTGCCGGCGAGATTATACAACCCGAAGAGGTCATAACTCTACCTGTAATGGCCAGTGAGGCGCCTAAAACTTCAATAGTTATGGTTGATTTTTTGGTAGTCAAAGCCCATTCTTCGTATAATATTACATTGGGGTGGCCCGCCTTGAATCGCCTGAAAGCCGTAACTTCAACGTACCATCTCAAAATGAAGTTCCCAACTCTAAATGGTATAGGGGAAGTTAGAGGCGAGCAATCCGTGGCTCGTGAATGTTACTCTCGTGAGCTCAAGCCTCTAATCCAAATGATGATTGGTGTCGCCGAGGAGGGTCCGTGGCACAGTGAAAGGGTAGCTGAGTTGCTACCTCCACCACCTCTAACGAGATGGGATGAAGATTTTCGAGATGAGCAAACCATCAAGCAAGCAGAGCCCGGAGAGCCATTGGAACTGATCGCCTTCGACCAGGCAAAGCCCGAGCGGAAGATTCGCACAGGCGCCAATTTGGAGCCTACCCTGAAGCAAGAACTCAAACGACTCCTGGCTGATCATCAAGACATATTGGCTTGGACCCATCAAGATATGCCAGCTTTTGCGTAGAGAAATGTACTGCTATAGCCGAGGAGGTGGACCGCCTACTAGCAGCGGGGTTTATCAGAGAAGCCCAGTATCCAGAATGGCTGTCTAATATAATGCTGGTAAAGAAGACGAGCGGTAAATGGAGGATGTGTGTGGACTTCACCGATCTAAACGAGGCATGTCTAAAGGATAGCTTCCCACTCCCTCGTATCGACCTGATCATAGACTAAACGGCCGGTCATCCGTTGCTTAGCTTCATGGATGCATACTCGGGGTATAATCAGATCAGGATGAACCTAGATGATGAGGACAAAACAGCTTTCATTACCGACCGGGGGTTGTATTGCAACAAGGTAATGCCCTTTGGGTTGAAAAAATGCAGGGGCTACGTATCAATGTCTAGTCAAATGGATGTTTAAACAGTAGATTGGGAGGAATGTAGAAGTATATCTTGATGATCTGTTAGTCAAGAGTAAAATGCCAGGACAACATGTGGAGGACTTGCGGGAAGCTTTTGGAGTTTTACGTCAATACAAGATGAAGCTTAACCCAAGTAAATTTTCTTTTGGAGTGGGGTCGGGGAAGTTCTTAGGTTACATGGTTTCTGAGAGGGAAATCGAAGCCAACCCTGAGAAGGTCAAAGCCATATCTTGCATGGTAATGCCTCGGAATCACCACGAGGTGCAGCAATTGGCGGGCCGAGTGGCTGCCTTGAATCACTTCATAGCTCGATCCACTGACAAATGCTTACCTTTCTTCCAAGCATTGAGGAAGGCACGGGAATGGAACCCTTCTTGTGACAGGGCCCTAGATGAGCTAAAAGAATATTTAACCCATCCACCATTGCTCAGCCAAACCGAGCCCGGTGAAACATTGACTGCATACCTGGCCGTCTCGCCCAATGCAACTTCTGTTATTCTAGTGAGGGACACGGCGACCGGGTAGAAACCAGTATATTATATAAGTCGAGCATTTCGGGGGGCAGAAGCTAGATACCTCAAGCTGGAAATGATGACTCTCGCCTTAGTGGTAGCTACTAGACGACTCAGGCCATACTTTCAAGCTCACGCCGTACAAGTACTTATTAACCAGCCCTTGAAAGCTGTTTTACAACGACCAGAGACCTTGGGAAGATTAGCAAAGTGGCCCATAGAACTTAGCAAATTCGACATCCAATATGCTCCCAGAAAGACGATCAGAGGGTAAGTACTCGCTGACTTCGTAGTCAAGCTCATTGGTTTCCCGGAAGATATTGTTCAAACACCCTCTACCAAACCGTTGATGTTATATGTGGACGGATCGACATGTAAAGCGGGAGGAGGGGCAGGTATCCATGTCATCTCTGACGATGGTACGGAATACAAGTATGCCGTTAAAATCACTTTCAAGGTTACCAACAATGAGGTAGAATATGAAGCACTGTTAATCGGCTTGAAAGTTGCCCGTCTCTTGGGGGCTAAGGAAGTGATAGTGCATACCGATTCGCAAGTGGTGGTTCACCAGGTGACCGGCACCTTCGCTGCTAAGGGAAAACGACTCAAGAAATATTGTCAGTTGGTTTGTGAAGTAAGAGATCACTTCCAGTACTCTTCCATTTAGCAAATCCCGAGAGTCGATAATTGCCAAGCCGATCGCCTAGCTAGAATAGCTTCCAGAGAGATGGATGTCCGTCTTCCCGAAAATACAGAAGTAAAACAAGCAGAGATCCCTTCTATCGAGAAAGAAATGTTCCAAGTAGAGACAAGCCACCCCGGATGGGCTAAGGAGATAATAGAATTTCTACAAGAGAGTAAGCTACCCAATGACGCAAGTGAAGCCAAAAGGATCAAGAACCGGGCCGCCAGATTTGTTTTCTTGGAAGGAATATTGTACAGAAGGGGATTCTTAGAACCATTACTCAGATATTTATCGGTTGAGGAGTCTCAGTATATATTAGCAGAAATCCATGAAGGAATTTGCGAGAGTCATTCGGGAGGAAGAGTTTTGGCTAAGAAAGTAGGCCAAGCGGGGTATTACTAGCCGAACCTTCTCAGGGATTCAAAAGAGTTTATCCAAAAATGTCCGCAATGCCAAAGACATGCTAATGTCTTGCATCTCCCGCCTACAGATTTGACATCTATAGTGGCAGCCTGGCCTTTTGCTCAGTGGGGGTTAGATCTTATAGATCCCCTTCCCGTGGGCCGAGGAGGAGTTAAGTTCATTATGATAGCAGTCGACTATTTCACTAAGTGGGTAGAGGCAGAAGCATTATCAACTATAACCTCCCAAGCCATTACTAAGTTCCTCTAGAAATTTATTGTGTGCCAGTTTGGCATACCCCAGTGTTTCATATCCGACAATGGAGGTCAGTTCGACTCTTCACACTATCGGCAGTGGTGCGCCGAGTTGAAAATTGAAGTACGTTACTCATTGCCTGGACATCCTTAGTCAAATGGTCAAGCAGAGGCAACTAACAAGACCATTCTGTCTATCCTTAAAAAGAAGCTGGGAAGCTGTAAGGGAACATGGGCAGACGAACTCCCTGGAATGTTATGGTCTTACCGTACTACTGTTCGAACCCCCACAGGAGAGACACATTTCGCCCTTACATATGGTAACGAAGCTGTCATCCCAGCGGAGGTAGGAGTCCCTACTTCCAGAGTAAAGAATTTCCATTCGGATAACAATGAAATAAAGCTGCTACAACAATTGGACCTCATAGAAGAAAGGCGAGCAGAGGCGGCTCTGAGAATAGAATATCATAAACGCATGGTTGAGAAGTGGTTCAACAGGCGAGTCAACCACAGATCTTTTAAACATGGGGACTTAGTGTTGAAGCGCACAGGAGTAACCACAACTGAAGAATGCAAGTTAAGGCCTAAGTAGGAGGGATCCTACGTTGTTACCAGGAGTACTCGACCGAGATCATACAAGCTTACAGATAGTGAAGGCAACGCCCTCTCTCATCCATGGAAAGCGAAACATTTGAAGAAGTATTATGTATAGTTCAATTTTGTCTTTACTGGAATTATATATAATATGATGATTGTGAATTAGCATTTTGTGACAAAAATGTTCAATCATTTTACAGGCGCCTTAGGGGCTACGGGGTCGCCTGGGCTCCAAGTCTCACCCCTCGGTTCGCTCACCAAAGGGAGGGAACCTGTTCCCTCGCCTTCGCCGTCTTCAGACCGTGGGGTCACCTGGGCTCCAAGCCTCGCCCCTCGGTTCGCTCGCCAAAGGGAGGAAACCTGTTCACTCGCCTTCGCCATCTTCAGACCGCGGGGTCACCTGGGCTCCAAGCCTCGCCCCTTGGTTCGCTCACGAAAGGGAGAAAACTTGTTCCCTCACCTTCGCCGTCTTCAGACTGCGGGGTTGCCTGGGCTCCAAGTCTCGCCCCTTGGTTCGCTCGCCAAAGGGAGGGAACATGTTCCCTTGCCTTCACCGTCTTCAGACCGTGGGGTCTCCTGGGCTTCAAATCTCGCCCCTCGGTTTGCTTGCCAAAGGGGGGAACTTGTTCCCTCGCCTTCGCCATCTTCAGACCGCGAGGTCACCTGGGCTCCAAGTCTCGCCCCTCAGTTCGCTCGCCAAAGGGACGGAACCTGTTCCCTCGCCCCTTGGTTCGCTCCTCACCTCTTGGTTCCCTCATCGATAGGTTCCTGATCAGTAAAAGAAGATAATCTTCTTTTACTTTCTCCTCATCCTTTAAGTCGGTATAGAAAACACGACTCCATCACTACTCACCAATTATTTCCGAATGAGGACTCAAAAACAAAGCAAGATGATGCTACCCACGAATTGCCCACCCATCATCGCACTCATTGGTTAACAAGGTACATACTCGCTTAAACCTCATTCGCCTAATTCTCGAGAAAGAGAGTCATGTTCGAGCTCAGCTGTATCTACTTTGACTCGGAGAGTCTTTAAGTCTTCTTCTTAAGTGGCTCGCGAGTGCTCTAGGAGAGACAAGTTTGACTTCAGGCTACTCATCTCTTGAGTGGCGAGGGAGATTTCATTCTCCTTAATAGCAAGTGTCTGTCCAATGGACTCTTGCCCTCGAAGGAGGTCATCCCTGCTCGCCTCCAGGAACCGGTTCCTTTCCTTTAATGTCGCCACCTACTCTAGCATGGACCCATAGATCTCTGAATAGTGATCCCGCTCCTCCTCCAGCTCCATAATGTTAGCTTTGAGAAGATCTCTGTCTTCTATGAGCTGGCTGACCAAAATCCAAGCTCTCGGTAATTTGCTTTTGCCTCTTGAAGCTGTTCCTGAATCTTTTTTGCACTCCCTTTTAATAATCTCGTCACTTCAGAGCCAACAGACCCAACGATTTGATCGGAAGCCTGAACAATAACAAATAATTAGACAAATGAAATAAATTCGAACTAAAACGGAATTCTAAATGAGTACCTGCGCCAAAAGTGATTGAAGTAAGTTGACTACCATCCCCACCCGCTCAGAACATTCAGGAGTAGAGATAGTTGGTGATGCGGGATTAGAGCGGTGTTGTATCGCATGGTGGGGAGAAGAGCCCATCATTGATTTGGCGTCATCACCGTCATACGAAGAACCTTCCACCTTATATTCTCGTTAGTTTCAGCGGGCGTGGCATCTGCTGAGGTTGCATCATACTTGGAGTTAGACTGGAGCTGCCGGGTACGTATGGAGCCAAAAGTTACAGGAATGACATCGGCGGGGGACCTTAATCCCGAACGGTGTTCTGTCTCCTCGTGTTCGACTATTGCCATGCCTCGCCCACCAGAACCCCGAGTGGATGGATCCTCCTTCTCTTTCGAAAGATGTTCCCCGCCCGTTTTGGGGCGACCCTCTCTGGACGAAGAAGGGTAGGCTGATTGAGGAACATCCTCCCAAACAGGAGCCCGTGTAGACGACAGCACGGAAGCCTGGAAGTATGGAGTTCCTATAGCGTAGGCGGGAGGATTCGAGAGGGCATTCAGGAAGGCCAGCTCGACCTCATCTACGGTCTACCCAGAGGTCGAAGGCAGAGGCCTGTCATCTGGGTGAGGCTGGCGGTCCGAAGGCAAACACACCGCCAACGGTTCTGGCGTACTGGCCCTCTACCCTTCCGGTGAAGGGGATCTGGTGTGCTGGCTGCCCACTCCACTAGCAGACGCCACGGGTAATGGGGAAGGTGGAAAAGGCTGTACTGGAGAGGAGGGTGCTCGACCTTCTCGTGAAGGGCAAGAAGCCCTTGTATCATGGCGAGCCTTAACTCGCCCTTCTTGGACAAAAGTAAGAGCTGGAGGCTCAGAAGTCTCCATAGCGACTCGCTCACCACCCTCACGGCGAGATTTGGTACGCTTTTCTTTGAGTGAAGGGGCAGTGCGTTTGCGAACTACCCCTGAGTGAACAGGCGCTTCAGCCGCCGGTATGCTGTAGAAATCCTGAAATTCAGCATAACCCCGCCGTGGCTCGACCAGGTAAGTGTTGATGTTTTGGTCGGTCAAGATGAGGTCGGATTCCATCCGATGAAAGTGACGCTTCGCCCAGCGTATCACTACTTCCACCTGATCTCTCTCCCTTTTGTTTAAATCAATATCCAGAAGGGAGGTAGGGGGCAGCTCGCCCCAATTCACCTGAATGGGGAATTCTCCTCTGGTCTCGTCCTTGGGAAACTGCCATTTGTCCCCCTTTACATAAAATACCTTCTTGTGGTAGTCTTTCACGTTAGAGTACCTACTCTCGAGGGTGCATAATTTAGTCTCACTGTCCCAAGACTGAAAACCAACCAAGCTTAAGGCTGGTTTCCTAATCAGACGGTACAGAGAGAGAAACTCTCGAGCCGTAAGGTCAGAATACACATCTCCTGCCTCCAACAGCGACGAACGGAATACTATGCATGAAGCTAATAGTATTCGCCAAGCGTTCGATAACAATTGAGCCAAGGTCAAGCCCAGATAATGAAGGACTTCACGCACTGGTCGAATGAAGGGAAGACGCAGCCCATTCTTGAACATGGATTCATACAGAAGCACATGCTGAGCCCGCCCTTCTACATCACAAGAACGTTCTCGAATGACTCCAAAACTGGCTGAAGCTGGAATGTAACCCTGATATCGAAGATGTTGAATGGTTGAAGGAGGGTAAGATGGTACCCACTGTACCTAGCATAGATAGAACCGGCCCCCATTGAAGCTTGATAAAGATGCAAGAAAGATCGGTTTGAAGACAAGATGGTAAAGAGAGAATAGGCAAATTTTCCAGCAACAAGACGATAGTAAAGAGTGAACCATTACGGAAAATAGGTATTTATATTTCAAATGGTAACCATCGTGGGGAAAGTAAATGATATAATTATTACAATTTTCGGGAAGTGAAACGACACGACTGATAAATGGAGAGTAATGGTGAAATGACTATTTAGCATGTGGAGGGCGCGCCCCAATTAATGAAGAAGTAACTGACAATTAATTTTTCGGGAAATTGCAAAACCAAGCGAGTAATGATGGAAATAATCCATAAATACAGCGCACGATATTTCGTGTCATCGTGGCCAGAAAACTGCTTCCTTTCTCCACTCTCAATGAGTATAAGCCAAACCGTCCCTGTCTAAAAGCCAACAGCTGCTTACATGACTATTATGCCCCTATTTCTCTCATTCAAATTTGACTTTATGCGGGATAAAGTTTCACGAATTTAAGCAATAAGACTGAAATGAATCCCAATCGAATCATATTCGATTAAGATTCGCGGGGTACTGTGAGGGGGATAAATGCGATAGAGGATAAGGTAGTAGGCGCCCTTCAGAATGGCGCCCGCCTATTACCCTTCTTTTAGAGACTTAGAGGGAATTTTGTTAAGTAAAATTCCTTCAGTTGGATTCTAAGTACTTACTACTCAAACTAAACTCCTCCCACATGAATTCATATTATACAAAGACGATAAATTTAGTTAGCTCGTTGTAGTTACCCCTGACATATTGATAGTGTGATGATCGGAGATCCTATAAACATTTAATGCCTGGCAGGGTGGCATATCGCATTAAATGCGGATTGATGTGAATATCCAGATATCTACTGATCGCTCGGAGGTAATCATATGACTAGAGATATTATTGAGAAGAAACAAAACCAATAAATGATCTCAGGAAACCTAGGATGTGGAGGGGATTAATCTGCTCTCCGATATTCCTGGATAATTACACGTGTATCTGATCAATATTTCAGCCCATATAAAGGAAAGAATAGATCACTCGGAAAAGGTATGAACATCTATCTGAAGCTCTTTTGAATTATTGTCTTGAATATATCTACTTTCGTCTCTAACAAAAACTTCGGAGAGTTCTCAGGGTCGAGGAACTCAACCCTCCATCTTTTCTGTTGCAGATTAGGACTGGAAATTGAAATTCAACTCAGGAGTGCAGAACACACATCAACAATTTAGACCTCCACAGGATCACAACTATATTAATGGGCTGGTTTGAACTTCACTGCTACTAATACTTTACACAAATAAATATCTAAGAGACAACACTCTATCTAAATAGAGACTTAACCTCACCCTTTATAGAAATGGAAGACTCAACCTTTATGGAGAAACCATTTAAAAGCCAAACTCTTTTGTTTATTTTTTTGTACTGCATTAAGGAAAACATGAATGAAAAATTATGGATTATAGTTTGGATCAATTTCGATAGACGTTGATAGTGTGTGAAGGCAACAAAGCTTGTCACTTTTTAACCACAAAAGTTAGATTTGAATGACTTGGAGATAGCGATTCCATAGATTCGGCATATGTGGAGATAAGAGCTCCTGAAGGAAAGGTGTGAGAGGACCATATGTGGTAATTTTTGCAAAACCACCATTATCATCCAAAAGATTTGTAGCTCAAGAGTTTTCTTGTGTTGCGTGTCCCTCGAGGCTTTTTGAAAAATTGTAGATCTAATAAGGGGTGTAACCAGTTTGATTTTATCTAATTTTGAACAAAATTTAGGATAGAGCCAACATATACCAGTTTTGCATTTTTAAAAATTGATTACGTCTTAATTACACATTTAAATCGATACTTTTGGTTTTACCGGTTTTAGTTCGGTTCGTTCCAATTTTTCGATTTTGATATACTATATTATATATATTATATGATATATATATATAATATAGTATATTATATGATATATATATATAATATAGTATATTATAGTATAAAAGAATATGGCAATAATATATTATAGTATATTATAATATATATTGGTATAATATTAGTATAGCTATTAATACAGTAAATTATAGTGATATAAGATTTTAAAATTTTTATTATATTAATTAGTAATTTATTAAATAATACAAAACTATTTTATATATAGCTATTTATTATATATAAAAATTACAATATAAAAAATTTAAACGTATATATATATATATATATGAACATGTTTTGTCTGGTTCGATCCGATTTTAGCCAAAGAAAAATTGAAACTAGACTGATTTGGTTTGGTTTTGAAAACCAGTATCGGACCAAATTCTACTCGATATCGGATCCAACCCACGGGTTCGATCCAGTTTAGTTTGATTTATCAATTTTTTTCACCCTTAGGTCTAAATTCATCAATCTTGAAAAAAGAATAATAAATTATGAAATGAGAAAGGAGTAAAAGAAAGGACAAATGAGGAAGGAGGCGGAGAAGGAGGAGCAAGTTGAGACTTCCTCTTGTAGCAAAATTTAAGATGTGAAGGATTTTTTCTTGGAGTGAGTGAGAGGGTTTCAAAAACGAAAAATGGTCTATAATTTTTTAGTTATCAAATATTTATACTTTAATAATTAGCCCATTAAGAATTTGGATTTATTAGTTAGTGGTTTGGATTCTCAAGGTGTCGTTCACACATGAATGTATGATATTTATAAGAAAAGTAATAATAATAATTGCATGGCAAAAATATAAATCTAGATAAATGTTGAAGAGAATTTAAAAAATTTACATGAGAGTCTGGAAACAAAAGTCACTCTCAGGTTTATTTCTTTAAAATGTAATTTTTGATATAGTTATAAAATGCACGTTCCTTTTCAAAGAAGCCTAGAATTTTCTATTTAAAAAATAATTTTTTATGTAAATTTCATATATACTCACAAAAAAATTAACTAAGCAACACTTACATATGAATTCTACGATTGTAAATATATTTTATTTCTTTAATGGGCCAGCCTTATAATATTAAAAGTTTCGATAGATTTTCTCATTGGATTTATCTTGCTCGTAATTTTTTTTTTTTTTAAAGTATTGTAGGTTCTCTATTTGTGGCCGTAAAGTATCTAATGGTTCAATTTTCACCCTACTATGCAGCAATTGCTTTTATCTACCACAGGGCGTCATATGAGGTTTGGAAATACAATGGAGAATCATTAGTCGTAAACAAGATTCATAATATTGATGTCAAAAAAAAAAAAAAAAACACAAGATGCAGGTAAAGGAAACACACGAGTCACGTGGACATTGGCAAAAACATTTTATACAAAGCCTGTCAGAGATTCAAAAAAACATGTAACCAGCTGTATGAATTTTAAGTGTCATACAGGTCGACTGTATTGCAGCATTTCAGAAATATATGTACCGAGAATCTTACTTACCACTTCATGAAAAGAGAAACGAGTTAAAAATAAACAGAAAAGAAACCAGGGGCAGTCATGATCTGATTCTGAGAGATCATATCATGCAGGAAATGCAGAGCTCTCCTGTG
Source organism: Platycarya strobilacea (assembly GCA_036898215.1). Lineage (NCBI taxonomy): Eukaryota > Viridiplantae > Streptophyta > Magnoliopsida > Fagales > Juglandaceae > Platycarya > Platycarya strobilacea. The sequence continues at coordinate 2,690,200 of CM072559.1, read as the reverse complement.
TCCAGTGAGGAGGATCCATCACAGCACATGGATCTGATTACTCAAAATCCCCAACCTACATTGAAAAACATTTAAGATATAGCCAAGGGCAATGAAAATTACCAGTCGAAACTTTTTTTGTACATACGGGCATGCAATTATTGGAAGAAAAGGACCAAGAATGACCCGATACCTTTTCCTTGCAGCTAGAGCAGTAGTACTCAAACTGATGATCTTGGGTAGCCAATTACTTATTTATTTACAATCTTGAGATAACGGTTAACCTCTCGTTGATTATGATTTGGGCTCTAATTTGAATGCTAATGGCCGTTTATGATATGAGACGGGATTTTTTTAGATGATAGTTGAAAATAGATTAAAAAAATATTATAATATTATTTTTTAATATTATTATTATTATGAGATTTAAAATGATTAAATTATTTATTATATTTTACTTAAAATTTTAAAAAATATGACATAAAATGAAATATAACCATTTTTATATCTAAACGAGGCTTAAGGATTTGGATTTATTAGCTGTACGTATGATTTACTAGGTATTATTCAAACATGAGGTGCAATAAAAACCAACTGCACAAGAGAAACTTTATATATATATATATATATATTATATTGTTGGGAATTGGGGCGATTCATAGACAGTAAATACAAAATAACGCAGCGGATATAACAAAGAGATATAACACGAATATACAGAACATCAATGGACACCAAGATTTAAAGTAGTTTGGCTTAACACAAGCCTACATCCACTGTTGGGTTGGTCTCAATGAATTACTATAGAATAAAGATGGAGAATAGAGATTGAAACACAAATTTTTCATACTAGGAATCACTCAATCTCTCCTACAAGTTGCAGAAATCTCTCTCCCACACTCTCAACCTTTACAAAAGTTCAATAAACATAAATCTAACCAGAGAAATGAACTCTTGGTGGTCTGGAGTTGCTCGTCTGAGGAGAAACAAGGAGGGGGTGCCTCACTGCTACTGCTGCTTTCGTTTCTCCTTCTCCTCTCTGCCACTCTGCTTCGCAGAAATGAAGATCGCGATATTTATAACATCCGATCTCGTTCGAACGAATTTAAGTTTCACTCAAACAAATACTTCTAGGTCAAACTCGCTCGATCTGGAAGTCGAGCAAGAGTCAAGTAAAGTCTTGGGTTGGCATCTCGCTCGAGCCGCACGTCGAGCGAGAGTTGAGCAAACTCTCTATCTGATGCCTTGCTCGAGCAACTGTCGAGCGAGGGTTGAGTGAATTTACGGGTTGAGGCTCGCTCGAGCTGCTGCTCGAGCGAGGGTCGAGCGAGAGTACCTAGATGTGCTTAAATTGAACCAAATTTAAACCACATCTCAACAGCTTTCCACCTTGGCTTGAATTGTCACAAGCCCTAGAAAATTCATTCTAGACAAAAGGCCAACAAATCCCTCAAAAAAGGAATACCCAACCAAAGTACGAAGTCTATCTTTGAACAATTCAATTTCTACACAAAAGCTTTCAACAACATAGACGACTTGACCAAATCAGCTTGGTCCTCATGAAGAATCAACATCTTCACACAAACGGCAATGCACCACAATATCATCCCACACCAATGTGAACACAAACCGACATTGTAAAAATTTCCTATGTGCGCAAAGAGTTAGATGAATAATAAAAAATAAATAAATAAAGGAAAAACATTATAAATGTGGCTTGAATTTTTTTATATACCTATTAACAGACAATAAAGCTATTGTTCTACGGGTGTGCATAGGAGGGTAATAAAAACAATTGTAGTCTCAAGAATACAAACTGACTTACTTTAATTGCATTATGAAGATTAATTGCATTGTCAAGAATACATATGGACGTTTATCAAAAAAATAAAAAATAAATACAGATGGACATGAATAATAAAGATAATAGTATTGCGAATACATATTGTCTTACTTTAATTGCATTCTCAAGAATACATATGGACTTCTAACAGAGGACGCGAATAATTGCATTCCATAGCCGTGATATGAATAATTGTATTTCTTTAAACCAAATCAGACTAAGGTATTTAATGATATTTAATTCTTCTTTTAAGTAACAATTCAAAAAAAAAATCGATTGTGAAGTATAACAGTTTAACAGTCCCGTTAAAACTATCAAAACTATTTGATAGCCATTATATATATATAAAAATATATATAAAGGGTTGGAGCTGGGTTGGGATTTCAAATTCAGATTTATTTAGAGTATCGAGTTATATGCCATTAGACTAGTCTAATCTTGACGTAAGAGAATCTAAAATACTTAATTAATGAAAAGCACATGTTTGATAATTTGCAATAGACCACTTTAATTTAGAAAAAAACTGAAAATTACATTTCAATTAAAGCATCAAAATCATGCTTTTCATCTAATGCACTGCACAAAACGTAATCCCTATTTTAAGTAAATATTTAGTTGACAAAATTAACCTTCGTATATTTGCTTTTTCCAGTTTCTAGTTGCCCATATACGTAGCAAAAGTATCTTTTCCCTTCTTCTTTTGGGTCTTATTTGTTTTTTAAAATCATTTCACTCATTTTATTTTTAAATTCATTATTATATTTTTTAAAATTTTTATATAAAACAATCCAAACAATTTAACTTTTTTAAATTTTAAAATAAAGTTAATATTAAAAAAATATTTTATAATAATATATTTTTTTATTTTTATATCTTATTATCTTATTTTATCTATTCAAATAAACCATACCTAAATTTAAATCATGAATTTGGAAGAGAATTTGTCGGTGAACCTAGCAGCTAGCCTTCATTATATTTTTCTGGTCTGACACATCATGTAAATGTGGATTATTGATGTTAACTAATGATGTGTCATGATATAAAGCCTGCAACGATGGTTGAAATCGATGGTCTATGATCATCGACATATCATGAAATAATCAAACGCTCTTTCCCAGGTAGATATGGATCATTATCATGCATGCAGCTCAAGCTCGGACGTTGGAATTAAGCACTAAATGACAAAGGATTTTTCTTTTCTTTTTTTTAGGGGTGCCGCTGCATTGCAGCTCAACCCCCAACTGCAATGGTGATTGAGATGGTCTATAATCATTGATAACATGAAATAATCAAAAGCTATTTCTCATATAGATATATATCATTATCATACAGCTCAGAATACATTTAATAATGTGAATTATTTTCTACTATATTTATTATGGAGTCTCGTAATTAAGAATCCGTTGTTGTTTTGCATCACGTATGTAGACGTATAGCCGAGTCTATATATCGACACGAGTGTAAACAAGTTGGATTCAAATGAATGGTTAAGATTTATTCATTGAGAAATATTTCATTTGAATAAGAATTAAGTTTGACTAGTTTATGGTGAATTTATAATTTATATTTAGCAACAATTTTTTTATACAAGTGATCAGTTCGAGCTTGTTTAAGAATTATTTAATTTTGACATAATAAGTTCTTGGTATTATATATTCTATCATTATCTATAATTTTAATGATTAAATATAAATGTATCATTAATTTTAGAGATGTCGATAGCGTGCAGGATTCTTATCCATATAATCAAAGAGTCTTTGTCTTGATAAATGAAGATCTAGATGATCATTAACCTGCACTTGAAGGGGGGTAGGCGTAGTATTAAATTAAGAAAAATGATATTTGTAATTATAAAATATGAAAATAATGTATATTTTAAAAAATAAATAAATATAAAATTTACATGAAAAGAATTATTATTTTAATAGTACTGAATCACACTTAAAAAAAATGTACTTCTTTAAAAAAATATCATTATTCTATCTGACATCAATTATTATTAAGATTTATTTAATAAATTCTTATATAAATAAGAATTGAGTTCGAGTATCGTCAACTGATATTTTATATTTGGGAACAACCATTTTTCTATACAAGAGAGTTCAAGCTTGTTTATGAACTACACATTTAATAACATAATAATTATATTCATTACATTAATTGAGTAAAACTCGAGTTTGATTATACTGATGATTTTGGGAAGCCAATTACTTATTTATATACAATCCTAAGTAGCGGTTAACCTCTTGTTGATTATGATTTGGGCTCTAATTTGAACGTTAAGGGCCTGTTTGGAGAGTGAAAAGATATGAGATAAGATGATTTTAGATGAAAATTAAAAATTAAATATAAAATATTAAAATATTTTTTTTATATTATTATTATTTTAAAATTTAAAAAGATTGAATTTTTTTATTATATTTTATATAAAATTTTAAAAAAATTGTGATAATAACATAAGATGTAATGAAATAAGATGGGATCATTTCTATATCTAAACGGAGCTAAGGATTTGAATTTATTAGCTATTGTATGTTTTCCTAGGTATTATTCACACATGAGGTGCAATATAAAAACAATTGCATAAGAGAAACTTTATATATATATATATATATATATATATACAAAAGGTTGGAGCTCGGTTGAGATTTCAAATTCAGATTTTTTATTTAGAGAATCGAGCTATATGTCCTTAGACCATCAACCTAATCCTGGCATAAGAGAAACATTACTCTCTTTGAGATTACAATAAAAAATCTAAAAAATATTTTTTTAGAGTCCCAAATACTTAATTAATGAAAAAGCCCATGTTTGATAATTTGTAATAAAGCAAATTACGTTTCAATTAAAGCATCAAAATTAAGTTGACAAATTTAACCTTGTTATGAATTATTGGAGGCGGTTCTCACCTCCTTAATTATTTTGTGAATGACCCTACCACTATTATTTTAAGTCTTACACAGTAACTTGCATAGTAATTTCAACGCCTATAAATATAGGCTTCAGTTGTTATGAAATTCATAAGAAAAATATATAGAAGAAAGAAAGTTTCAGAAAGTTTCTTAAAAGTTTCTTTTATATTTTTCTTGCAATAGTAGTAGTTTATTTCTTTAGTTTTATAACACGTTATCAGTACGAAATTCTATCGATACTGAAACTAGTAGTCTTCTACTTCAAGTAAGTTTTTCAATATATTATTTGCAGTCCTTGAGATAAATATTAAAGGTAATATTACTGAATATTACTTGATAAAATTTTACTTTTATTCTCATAATAATGTGAATATATTTCTTAAATTTACAGATTTATTTTTGTAATTTATAGTTATATATTGAGATTTATTACTATTAACATTTTTGAAAAAAAAAATATTTATCCAGATCCTTGATTAGATCTATTTGGATATGATGATGAACTTGGGAGATACAATTATAAAAGAAAATCGTGTGTCCCTGAAGGACCGTGCTATGTATCTCATGATGAAAAATCATCTTACTGTATGAAATAAATTAAGAGTGTGATATGAGCACTAGAAGATGTAATCCTCTCAAAAGATCATTATGACTTATTGCACCTGAAGTTATAAGATTTTAAGAGTGGTATTGAATATTCGGCATTATTTAAAATCAACTCAATATTAAAATTATACAATGAGAAGATCATTGATGATGATATATAAAAGAAGACATATTATTTTTCATATTTCGAATGTGCTCCTGCAATAGCAATATCGAGAGTGAAAGTTCAACTAATATTCTGAACTTTTATTTTATCTTCTAGTGATTGAGTTAAATAATGAGTTTTTGTTAATAAATCACCAGTTACATCCGATTAATGATATTGAATTTACACAATTCCCAGAAGTGAACGGTGCATCATTTCAAAAGAATTAAGGGCGTAAACGTGGTTGAAAAACTATAGAAGTGTTGGTCACAAAAACGATAACACTAAAGATGATAAAAATATATATTGTATCACTAGAAGTGATCCAACTCAGAGAAGGGTAAAGGCCCTCAGAATAATTCTTCATAGAAAGATGAAGATGTTTGTCATAGATGTAGTATGACTGAATAGTGGCCACGTACCTGTTGTATGACCAAGCACTTGATTTACTTATACTAAACTTTTATATATAAACTTATTAATATTTCATCATGTTTTAAAATAATGAAATATCAGTGCCTGAAGCACGACAAGAAATTACTTGGGATAATAAAACTCTGTCTAAATTTGATCCTCTTACAAATAAATGTGAACTAGAAGTTCAGAAGATTATCTATCTGCAAAGTGTTGCAAATAAATTACATGATGTATTTACTGACACTAAAGGTGTTGTAAAATCATATATTACTGCTGTTAATGTTTAAGCAAGAATTGAAATCCCTGAAGGACAAGTTGTTAAAATAGCAATAGATGAGTTTAAGATATACCTGAAGTATTGAAGACCTATTGATGCAAAAGAGAAAAATGAAAATAAATCGGTGCTCTTGAAGAGATCGTACCTACAAAATAAGATCTTCTAGACTTTCTGTATAAAATACAAAACTCCTAAAGAATACAAAACTCTTGAAGAGTACAAAACTCCTGAAAAGGAAACCTCCTGAAAGGTATAACTCCTGAAGAGAAAACTCTTGAAAAATATAAACCTCCTAAAGAGGAACCTCTTGTAGAGGTGTTTCATGAAATGTTTTCCCTTAAAGAGGAACAGGTACATGAAATAATGAGATCTTAATATATTTCACGAATACTAGAGAAATTCTGGATAGAAATAAAACTATTGTCGACAACATATTTTCATATATGATGGCCCTTGATATTACCAGAAGTAATGAAGAAAGTGAGCAAAAAACCGTCGAAGAATGTCGACGTAGAAATGATTAGCCAAAATGAAAAGCAGCTAGAAGCTGAATTAAAATCGCTAGTAAAGCGAGAGGTATTTGGATCTGTTGTCCAAACAACAAAGGGTGTAATTCCTATAAGATATAAGCGAGTATTTATACGAAAGCATAATGCAAAATGAAATTGTGCGGTATAATTTGTCGTACAAGATTTCCTGCAGAAACCCGAGAGTAGTTATGAAGAAACATATTTCCTTGGTATGAATGCAATCACATTCATATTTTTAATCGATTTAATTATTACAAAAGGATTAGATATACAATTGATGAATGTGATCACTGCATATTTATAAGGATAATTAGATCATTACTTTTATAAAAATATATGATACTTGAAGCATCTAATCCAAGTATATTTAGAAGTATGTACTTTATAATGTTTCAAAGATCTTTATTTGGATTAAAGCAATCCGGACTCATGTGATATAATTGAATCAACGAGTATCTATTGAAAGAAGAATTTAAGAATAATCCTATATGCCCATGTGTTTTATCAGAATCCAGATTTACCATTATTGCAGTTTACGTTGATAATTTACCTTATTAGAACTCATGAAGAGATCATAAGGGTTCAGGATCACAAAGGCTGCTATAAATTCAAGAATGCATTTGAAAAGGAAAGATCCTATTATTAATTGATAGATGAGTTATAAGAATTTGAGACTTCTAGCCTCATCTCTCAAATGCATTTGCTATTTATAAAGCAACATACCATCCTTATCTAAAGGATTAGGCAGTCGAAATGAAGAGGCAAGTAAGGATTTTAAATCCTTATTCTCTTACTTTAAGTCTGCAATTTTTTTGTCAGACTCTTGAATGAGTCGTTGAAGTACGGAAACCTTCTCGTTAACCTCCTCAATCTCACGACTTTTGGATTGTAATCGGTTGGAAAATCCGACAATAGAGGAGGAGTATCGGGTGCCGAGAGTCACCAGCTCATAAACGGCTTCACGATCTGACTTATTAGCCAAATCATTCGCTTGCTGCAACATGGCACCTACGGAAGATGCAGGAATAATTTGTAATTGAGGTGAATGATACTTCATATGTTGATCGTGAGAAATATTGAAAGGAAATTGATGAGCCATTGGAAATTTGTAGAATAAGAATGCAAATACAGATGAATTATAAATATGAGAAAAAGATTTGATGCGTACTAAACGAAACTAAAGACGGTTCTTATTGAAATGGAAATAAGAACAAGATAAACCATCATCTCTTCAAATCTCATTTTACAAGATATGCTGGATGCATAATTTCAAAAGCCAGCGAGATTAATTACAGCTATCTCTATTTTCTTGTAAACGCTGAACCTCTACCGTTAGCTGCTATTGTTGACTTTATATCTGAGCTCTCTCTCGTTCTAGTTCTTCTACTCGTGTTTTCAGGTCACGAGAATATCAGTCTACAAATTTCTTTAGCTTCTTGTTTTCTTTCCTTAAATCTTTATTTTTTCTATCTTTAGTTGCAAGCGTTTGATGCAACTCAGATATTTGATTTTTAAGATGATCAACCTCACTCGTTCTCGCCAGTAACCTCTGAGACATGGTTGTAAGAGAGGCTGCATATTGAGCACTGAGGGTTCTTGATGCTGCAACAATTTCAGAATCAGATTTACTAGAAAGATATATATCTGCTCCTATCATGGTATTTACGGTCTCAGGAAAAAATATAAGTGGTTGAGGTATAAAATGTTCATGGTTCAAATCTAGGACGTTAGAATTTCTATCAGACATAATATCGTTCTGGATGAACAGCAACTGAATCTATGAGGAATGCGAGATCTTTTTACTGGAGTAAACCAATGATAAAATTGGTTATATTTAAATAACAACCCAAAAGCTTCAAATCTCTTCAAGATCTCGTTTGTTAATAATATTAAGCGGATTTGATTTTCCGCCGAACTGATAATATTAGACCCCAAATTATTATAGCTTTTATCATACATAGATGGTTTCCAATGCTATTTCCACCGTATATAAACAAATTCTTCCTAATAACGCTGAATAAGGGGGAGAAAACTTTTAGATGAAAATATTATCATATTCTCTCTAATGCATTATTTAGATGGAAATCATGTTTGAATTCGTAATCTGTTATATATGATGAAATAATATTTGCTTATTACTTGAAACACTAATGCATATTATCAGGGGCAGTTTAAATATTACTGCAGGTATCAGATTTCTACTAAGTATGTTAACCAGATATTATCTTCTACATATTTAATTCACTCAGAGATTATTGCAATTCATGAAAACAAGTTTAGAATGTATTTTGATTGAGATCAATGATTCTACATATTCAAGAAAGTGCTGTATTCCCATAATCAATGATAGTCCAACAATTTTATACGAAAATAATGCTACTTATCAATCAAATCAAAGGAGGATATATCAAAGATACGATCAAATGATAATCTGACAGATTTATTCACGAAAGCATCACCAACTGCAACATTCAAGAAAATTGTGCAAAATATCAAAATGTGAAAACTCAAAAATCTATCGTCATGCACTTTCCAGGGAGAGTAAAAGTCTTGAAAACTTATGCTGATTGTACTCTTTTTCCTTCGTTAAGGTTTTGTCCCACTGGGTTTTCCTTTACAAGGTTTTAATGAGGCAATCTTATAACACTTGTGGATACATAAGAAGACTGTACTCTTTTTTCTTCGCCATTAGTTTTTCTTCCCACAGGGTTTTTCCTTGGCAATGTTTTAACGAGGCAGATTCTTTATGGGTAGTTATTTAAGGGGGAGTGTTATAAATTATTCGGGACGGTCCCCGCCTCCTTAATTATTTTGTGAATGACCTCACTACTATTATTTTAAGTCTTGCACAGTAACTTGCACAGTAATTTTAATGCCTATAAATATGAGTTTCAATTGTTATTAAATTCATAAAAAAAATATATAGAAGGAAAAGAGTTTCTGAGAGTTTCTTAAAAGTTTATTTTATATTTCTCTTGCAATAGTAGTAATTTTCTTTTTAGTTTTATAACAAACCTTCATATATTTACTTTTAATAAACCTCTTTTCATCTAATGCACTGCACAAAACGTAATTGTTATTTTAAATAAATATTTAGCTAACAAAATTAACCTTTGTATATTTGCTTATTTGAGTTTCTAGTTGTCCGTCACTATAAAAAAAACAGGTATTTGTGACATTTTAATTGCGGTCAGAATGACTATTTTTGCTGTAAATATTTTTTTTCAGCATTCTTTTCTACTTTTTGAGACAAAATCTAATTTCGTCAAAAGTTAATTTTCTTATAGTGCATACACCGTACACGTAGCAAAAGTCTTTTGTCTTTCAGTACCATTACACCTTTTTAAACTTTAATATAAAACAATTTAAATAATTTAACTTTTTAAAATTTCAAAACAATTATTTTAAAATTTAAAATAAAATTAATATTAAAACAAAATTTATTTTAATAATTTATTTTTATTTATTTTTATTTTATCTCTTCTTATTTACAAAATCAAACAAAACCTAAATTGGGATCGTGAGTTTGGAAGAGAACTTGGAAAAATAAAGAAACAAGCATACAGGTGAGTGAGTCTGGAGAAAGAAAGTGGCCCGAGTGGGGCTGTCTGGAGAAAGAAAGTGGCCCGAGTGGTAGCCCCACTGCGGAAGATAAACAGACGGCCCCACCTATAATACCTAGCTATATGATGTCATTTACGGTCATGAGGGTTAGAAACCCTATCTGTACACAATTACTATCCAAACAAAAAACTTAACAGAAGTTACCCAAACTTACAAAACAAAACAAAACAATAACACAACTTTTTGAATTCTAAAAAATTTAAAATTTAAAATTTTATATTTAAATAATTTATTAATTTATAATATTTTAATTAAACTTTGAATTGTTTTGCTATATTTGTTGACACAAAAGTTCATATACACTATATATGATTGGAAACATCGATCCACATTAGAAATATAGGAAGAAATCATTAATCGACTTATTCATCCACTAAACATGACATGATCATTGATGTGGGAATATATCATATGATCAATATTTAACAGACAATTGAGTTTTTTTTTCTAATGACTTTAATTGCTCATTAATTAAAAGAAGTAGTGTGATTAAACACGATTTGTAAGTAGTTAATTGATTTAAAGGATATCTTCCAATTTTGAATCGCAACACACATGATGATGAGTACTATCGATTTGCATACAAGTAATTATTTTTTTTTATAATTTTAAAATGCATTAATGTATTTTAGTATAAGATGTTTTAGTATGACTACGATCTCTCCCATATAAATAATATTGGGGACTCATATTATATAATTTCATGTGTAGTCATATATATTTATCATGTAGCTAAAACGTAACAATTATATTCGAATTAAATTGTTTGAAATATTGTCACTTATTGTCTACAAATAATCGTTAATTTACAATACGAGAGGTACTGATCTTCGATGTACATCATGTGCAAGTCAAGGCCTAATAAATACATCATTTATCTTGATACATCATGATCATGATCATCTAAAGCCTCATCCACGTGATGCATTCATTGTGGTTAATGATCAATTTTGAATAAATACCGCTGGGAGTTAGAAATCAGGAAAAATAAATGCATTCATTTGGGAAAAATATGCAATGGATCCGATCACAATCCAAAGGCATGCATGCATGTAGTATTAAATTCGAAAAATGCTTCTGATGAGAAGCTACGAATTTCTATATATATATATATATATATATATATTTAATAGTTAAATTAGAAGCACATCTCTTTTGATGAATTTATATATATATATATATATCTATTTTTTTATTTCAAAATGCTTAAAAGAGGTTAAAAAAAAAAAAAGTAATTTCCACAGTTAGAGGAAATCCTCTAGAGCCTACAAAAGAAAAAGGAGAAATCCTCTAGATCAATTTCTCGGTGACCCTAGCAGGTAGCCTTCATTATATTTTTTCTGGTCTGACACGTCATGTAAAGGTGGATGAATGACGTTAACTAATGATGCGTCATGATATAGAGCCTGCAATATTGATGGTTGAGATGGTCTATAATCATCGACATATGAAATTATCAAACGCTCTTTCTCAGCTAGATATGTTTCATTATCACGCATGTAGCTCAAGGTCGGGTTGTTGAGATGGTCTACAATCCTCGAGAACATGAAATAATCAAAAGCTCTTTCTCAGATATATATATATATATATATAAATTATATTAATATATAATATATATATATATATATCTGAGATATATATATCTATCATTATCATGCAACTCAGAATACATTAATTAATAATATGAATTATTTTCTACTATATTTATTGTTATATAAAGCAATCAATATCAATCATAATATATATATATATAATATTCGAACTTAAATAAATCCCATACGCCTCAAGCTTAATTATAAATCAGGGTCGTAATTAAGAATCCGTTGTTGTTTTGCATCAGTACGTACATAGACCCAGGTCTATATATCAACTTGCGTATAAACAAGTTCAATTCGAATGAATAGTTAATATTTATTCATTAAAGTCTTATTTGAATAATAATTAAGTTTGACTATTTTATGGTGAAGTTATAATTTATATTTAGCAACATTAATTTTTTTTTTCGCACAAGTGAGTTTGAGTTTGTTTAAGAATGATTTAATTTTGACATAATAAGTTCTTGGTAATATATATTCTAACTTTATTTATAATTTTAATGATTAAATATAAATTGAATTGGTTTTAAACTTGAGCTTGATATATTAAACGGATCTCAAGCGGTGAGAAACTTTATTTATTTGCAATCATAATATAACCTCTTGTACATTGATGATTTTCACTTATCATTGATTTTTTTAAAGAAAATATCACCAATCATTCATTTATCAAGAGAAATTTATATATATATGACTAGATAGATTCATGCGAGGATATTGTGATACCAACTATGTAGACCCCCACAGGATCACAACTATATTAATGGGCTGGTTTGAACTTCATCACTACTGATACTTTACACAGATAAATATCTAAGAGATAATATTCTATCTAAATAGAGACTTAACCTCACCCTTTATAGAAATGGAAAACTCAACCTTTATGGAGAAACCATTTAAAAGCCAAACTCTTTTGTTTATTTTTCTGTACTGCATTAAGGAAAACATGAACGAAAAATTATGGATTATAGTTTGGATCAATTTCGATAGACGTTGATAGTGTGTGAAGGCAACAAAGCTTGTCACTTTTTAACCACAAAAGTTAGATTTAAATGATTTGGAGATAGCGATTCTTGAGATTGGGCATATGTGGAGAGAAGAGCTGCTGAAGGAATGGCGCGAGAGGACCATATGTGGTAATTTTTGCAAAACCACCATTGTCATCCAAAAGATTTGTAGCTCAAGAGTCTTCTTGTGTTGCGTGTGTCCCTCGAGGCTTTTTGAAAAATTGAAGATCTAATAAGGGGTGTAACCGGTTTGATTTTGTCTGATTTTGAACAAAATTTAGGATAGAGCCAACATATACCGGTTTTGCGTTTTTAAAAATCGATTACATCTTAATTACCCATTTAAATCGATATTTTTGGTTTTATCGGTTTTAGTTCGGTTCGTTCCTATTTTTCGGTTGTAATATACTATATTATATGATATATATATATATATCATATAGTATATTATAGTATAAAATAATATAGCAATAATATATTGTAGTATATTATAATATATATTATAAGTATATTATAATATATAGTGGTATAATATTAGTATAGCTATTAATATAGTAGATTATAGTGATATAAGATTTTAAAGTTTTTATTATATTAATTAGTAATTTATTAAATAATACAAAACTCTTTTATATTATATATAAAAATTACAATATAAAAAATTTAAACGTATATATATGAACATGTTTTGTTTGGTTCGATCCGGTTTTAGCCAAAGAAAAACTGAAACTAGGCTGATTTGGTTTGGTTTTGAAAACCAGTATCGGACCAAATTCTACTCGATACTGGATCCAACCCATCGATTCAGTCTAGTCCAATTCGATTTATCAATTTTTTTCACCCCCCAGTTCTAAGTTCATCAATCTTGAAAAAAGAAAAAAAAACTATGAAATGAGAAAAGGAGTAAAACAAAGGACAAATGAAAAAAGAGGCGGAGAAAGAGGAGCAAGTTGAGACCTCCTCTTTCGGCAAAATTTAAGATGTGAAGGATTTTTTCTTGGAGTGAGAGGGTTCCAAAGAGGAAAAATGGCTATAATTTTTCAGTTATCAAATATTTGTACTTTAATAATTAGCCCATTCAGAATTTGGATTTATTAGTGGTTTGGATTCTCAAGGTGTCGTTCACACATGAATGTATGATATTTATAAAATAATAATAATAATAATTGCATGGTAAAAATATAAATCTAGATAAATGTTGAAGAGAATTTAAAAAATTTACATGAGAGTCTGGAAAAAAAAAAGTCACTCTCAGCTTTATTTCTTTAAAATGTAATTTTTGATATAGTTATAAAATGCACGTTCCTTTTCAAAGAAGCCTAGAATTTTCTATTTAAAAAATAATTTTTTTTTATAAATTTCATATATACTCACAAAAAGATTAACTAAGCGACACTTACACATATATTCTACGACTGTAAATATATTTTATTTCTTTAATGGGCCAGTCTTGTAATATTAAAAGTTTCGACAGATTTTTGAGTCTGTTCTGGATCTACACGAATTATATATATATACCCATTATTTTTAATGCATTGTTCTTATTTTTATTTATGCATTATGTATCTGAGGCCTTTTGATGTTGGAGGGGTTGCGTGTAACCTCAAATGCTGCTTCAAGATGCGGCTGCGTGTGGTAGACATGGAAAGCAACGAATGTGTGCTCGTTAGACAGCATAGGCTACACACTTAACAGACAGCATAGGCCGCGCGGGCATGAAGAACACACTGAGCGAAATAGTAAATTTCTTCTGCGAACTTGAAGATCGACGACTAGAGAGATGGAAAAGTTAGCGTGTGCTGGTTGGAGGTTGTTGGAAAGCCTAAGGTCGGCATAATTCGGTGTTATGGAGGAAAACTTAAGATAAAACCTGGGAAAACTAGATAGATTGGGAAAGGAAACAACAAGAGAGTTGTTGTGGTTGGCTAGAGAATGAGGTAGTTAGAGTCGAAACTTTGAACTACGCCCATTGAAAAGTACTATAAGAAAAAATAGTAATTATGATAAATTATTTATAATAAAAATGACTATTTATAATAAAATTAATTACATTTATTTTATCTGAAAATAATTATTTTTTTTAGAAATAATTAATCATAAATAAATAATTTTTTTGTAGTGAACAAAAATATATTGAGAGCGGCTCTGAGAAAATAGCCTAGGTAGAGAGAAAAAAGAAAGAAAGAGTGGGACATAATATGATAAGCTAATGGTGGGTTGCTAACATTAAATGATCTGGACTATTTTTAAACCACTTTATGATGCATTAGCTATACTTTATTTTACGCAAAAAAATTTATTAAGCCTACACTATAATTTAGTACAGCATTAGAAAACTTTTAGATATACACCACGTGTCACATTAGTTATAGAGGCATGCATGAAAAATCCATTGTATTGATGATTTGACAGTGCCACAAAGTGTGAATCTCGTGAATGGTAGTCAACTCTATGCATAAATCTAGATAGCGAAGACTACTTGAACAAGTTTGAATTTAAGTGAATTATTAATGTAATTAAGAAGATTTAAATTAGATGATACTGAATTATCTGATTATAAATTGGTAATAATGAAATACCATAAGGTAACATATTAGTGTAAAGATGGTAGCAAATTATGATCTTTTTCACATTTGTACAGTTTGAACGCATTTTGATATTTTGATTATAACTTTGACTATGTATATTGAAATTGTCCATATGTATCCAACTCAAAAAGCTCTTTTCAAGATAAAAGGACATGCTTAGTGTGCAGCTGAAGTCTGTGGGTAGCATTAAATGACGAATGATATTTTTTTAGAGGGTGCCGCTGCTCAGCTTCTATTCATGATACAAATGCAATGGAGGTACTTTTGAGCCAAAAAAGTGAATAAAAAAAAATACTGACGGCAAGTTAATTTGAATAGTAGTTTTAAAGAGCTAATTAACGTTTTCCAATTTTTAAACCACCTTTTTATTGTTTTTTTTCTTAACAGCTTAATTCGTAGGGAACGTATCCCGGCCCCAGCTCTCCTGCGCCCCTTGAATATTATTACGACAATCTATAGGCCACCAAACTGACCATGGATTTGTTCAAACATAATAATATTCATTCGAATGATCACGTATGCAAGTTTTCAAACGTATTACCTAATATCCGTTTGAATTAGTCTCGTTTGGATTCGAAATTGAACTCAAATTATCTCAATCTCATCATAACAATTTTCTAAATTCTCACATAAAAATAATAAACAATTTAATTTATTTAAATTTTAAAATAATAATAATATTAAAAATAATATTTAAATAATATTTTATTTAATTTTTAAAATTTATTTCAACTTCTCTATTTCTCTATGAAGCCAAACAGTTTTGGGATGTTGCTAGTTTGAATGACAGCAATACATGCGTTTGAACGGTAATTGTGAAGTCCAAGATTTTATGTTTAGTGGGCACTTCTTTAGTGTGTGAGTAGGCCCAGCCCGAGTGGTAGCCCAGCTGAGTAAGAAAAGAAAAAACAAATACGATGTCGTTATGGGGCATGAGGGTTGGAGACCCTATTTTCACACAATTACATCCAAACAAAAGTTTTAATACAACTTACTCAAAATTTTAAACAAAGCATAAAAAATATTAAAATTTAATTTAGAAAATATTAAAAATTTATATTTAAATAATTTGTTGACTTTATAATATTTAATTAAATTCTGAATTTTTTGGCTATCAGCTTGTTAACACAAAAGTTCATATACACAATATATGATTGGAAACGTCAACCCACATTAGCAATATAGGAAAAAATATTAATCTACCGATTCATCCACTAAACACATGATCATTAATGATATGGATAAACACATGATCATTAATGATATGGATAAACACATGATCATTAATGATATGAGAACCTATCATGTCAATATTTAACAAAAAAAAAAACTTATATGGTGTTTTGAAATTTTCTTTTCTAATAACTATTATTGATCATGATTTAACAAGAAGTAGTGTGATTAAACACCGATTTCTAAGTAGTAAAATTGTAAAATATATCGCACGAACAAGTAGTTAATTGATATAAATGCCGGAAATCCTCCAATTTTGAATCGCAACGCAGTAGTACTATATATCGATTTGAATACAAGTAAGCATTTTTTACAATTTAAAAATATTGCATCAATATGTTTTAGTGTGACTACGATCCCCACCATATGTAAAATATTGGACTCATAATTCATGTTCACATGTCGACATATATATATATATATATATAATATTATCATGTAGCTAAAACGTAATATTCTAATTGTTTGAATTGTAACTTGTTGTCTATAAATTATCATGTATATATATATCATAATTTACAATATGAGAGATACTGAGTTTCGATGTACATTATAATCTTATGCAAGTCAAGGTCTAATTAATTTATTGGCCACACGTGTCTACATCATTTACCTTGATATTGCATCATGATCATCTACAGCTAGCTTCATGCATCCACGTGATGCATGCATTGTGGTTAATGGATGGATTTTGAATAAATACCGCTGGGAGTGAGAGAGAGGGTTAGCTAGAAATTAAATGATTGCATTCATTGTGGAAAAATATGCAATGTAATTTTATATTCGGAAAATGCTTCTGAGATGCTACGGATTCCATTTTTTATTTATTTAATAGTTAAATTAGAGAAGTATATCTCTTTTAATGAATTTCTAATTTTATTTTTTTTAAATGTTTAAAAGAGGTTAAAATAAAATATAATTTACACCATTAGAAGAAATCGGCCTCTAAAATTTCATTATATTTTTCTGGTCTGACACGTTATGTAAACGTGGATGAATGACGTTAACTACTGATGCGTCATGATATACATCTGATCCAATGCTGGCCTATAATAATCGATATGAAATAATCAAACACTCTTTAATTCTCAGGTTGTCAGGTAGATGTAGATCATTACCAAGCAGCTCATGGTCGGTTGGTAGCATTAAATGACAAAATAATTTTTTTTAGGGGTGCCGCTGAGCGTGACTGCTCAACCCCAACTGCAATGGTGAGCGATTGAGATGGTCTATAATCATCGAGGCATGAAATAATCAGAAGCTCTTTTTCAAATAGATATACATCATTATCATGCAGCTCAAGGCCGTCTCTTGTTAGCATTAAATGACGAAAGGATTTTTTTTTTTAAGAGTGTCCGCTAGTGTTCAGCCCCAAATTTTATGAGAAATGTTTTTAAATTGTTAGGATATTGTATTAGAATACATCTAATCATATTATGACTTATTTTTACTATATTTATTATAATATAAAATATATATACATTAATTGAGTAAAACTCGAGTTTGATTAATCTTGGGAAGCCAATTACTTATTTATTTACAATCCTAAAGGTAACGGTTAACCACTTGTTGATTATGATTTGGGCTCTAATTTGAACGTCAAGGACCTGTTTAGATAGTAAGATGACATGAGATAAGATAATTTTAAATGATAATTAAAAAATTGAATAAAAATTATTAGAATATTATATTTTTAATATTATTATTATTATTTAAAAATTTAAAAAATTGAATTATTTATTATATTTTATATAAAATTTTTAAAAAATTATAATAATGACATGAGATAGAATGAAATGAGATGAAACTATGGTTTCCTAGGTATTATTAGCTGTACGTATGGTTTCCTAGGTATTATTCACACATGAGGTGCAATAAAAAAACAATTGCACAAGAGAAACTTTTTTTTTTATTTTTTTATTTTTTTATATACAGAACGTTGGAGTTGGACTGGGATTTCAAATTCAGATTTTTTATTTAGATAATTGAGCTATATGTCATTAGACTATCAACTTAGTCTTGGCATAAGAGAAACATTACTCTATTTGAGATGGCAGCAAAAAATTTAAAAAGTATTTTTATAGAGTCCAAAATATTTAATTAATGAAAAGCACTTTTAAATTTTGAAAAAATTGAAAATTACATTTCAATTAAAGCATCAAAATTAAGTTGACAAAATTAACCTTCGTATATTTAATTTTAATAAAGCACTTTTAATAAAGCGCTTTTCATCTAATGCACTGCACAAAACGCAATTCCTATTTTAAATAAATATTTAGTTGACATAATTAAACTTCGTATATTTGCTTATTCGAGTTTCTAGTTGTCCATACACCGTACACGTAGCAAAAATATTTTATCTTTCTTCTTTTAGACCTTATTTGTTTTTTAAAAGCATCTTATCTCATCTCAAATTTATCATTATATATTTTTATACTTTTATATAAAATAATCTAAAAAATTCAATTTTTTAAAATCTCAAAATAACTATTTCAAATTCTAAAATAAAATTAATATAACTTATCTTAAATTTTTAACTCATCTTATCTATGAAAATAAACAAAACCTAAATCTAGATCGTGATTTTGGAGGAGAACTTGGAAAAAGAAATAAACAAACATACGAATGAGTGAGTATGGAGAAACATCAATCCACATTAGAAATATAGGAAGAAATCATTAGTCCACTTATTCATCCACTAAAGATGACATGATCGATATGTCGGCAAAATTCATATGTGAAGGTTTTTTCCTTGGAGTGAGAAAGAGGGTTCCAAAAGGGGAAAAAAAGGTTTATAATTTTTCAATTATCAAATATTTGTATTTTAATAATTAGCCCATTAAGATTTGAATTTATTAACGGTTTGGATTTTCAAGGTGTCGTTCACACATGGTGTTTTATTTTATATTTAGAAACAACCATTTTTTTCTTATACAGAACTATATATATTTAATTTTGACAGAATAAATTCTTTGTATTTATATATTCTAGCTTTATCTATAATTTTAATGATTATTAAATAAATTGAGTAAAACTCGAGTTTGGTTAAACCAATCTTGGGTAGCCAACTTATATATTTATTACAATCCTAAGATAACCGCGGATAACCTCTTGTTGACCATACTTTGGGCTCTAATTTTCACGTTAAGGATCTGGATTTATTACTATTTGAATCATTCACACATGAGGTACAATAAAAAAATAATTGTATAAGAGAACATATTTTTATACAAAGGGCCGAGGGTGGCGGGTTTTCAATCCAGATTTATTTTTCATTTGAAGAAACCAGGTATATACCATTAGACCATTCAACTCTTGATATAAGAGTAACATTAGATCTATATCCTTGATTTTAGGTTAATTAATTAGTTAATTAATTATTTTTCCAGAACGAGTTAATTGCTAAGAAATCGTGGCTGGGTTTTATGTCGGTATAGAGTTAACGAAACATGATCTAGAACGATCGGCCTCATGATGCATGAAATATTGTGGTTGGATGGATTGCGACATAATACCTACTTTTATGAATTTTGAATTAATGCTAGTTATTGTTGAAGATTGTTGAAGATGATGTTGAAGATTGAGAAATGAGAAAGAATGAAACTGAAATGGGAGAAGTGTGAACCACTCTGTTTTTCATTCAACTAATAATCTGGATAATGATACAAAGAGTTGAGGTTACATATATACACAAATCCTATAAGATAAAATAGTAAGGTCAACACTACATTTTACAAACACATATCTGCACTATACATTTCTGGTAATTCTGCAACAGTGCAGCAGGATGGGGTTGAGCAGTCCCCTTCACTGTTCTGCTCTGCTCTGCTCCTTGGCCTGCAGTGTGTAGTCCCCTTCACTGTTGAGCAGTCCCCTTCATTCTTCTCTCAATGCAGGTTTCCTGAGACTCCCCCTCAAGATGGGCATAGATATTGAGTACACCCATCTTGGACAATAGAAACTGAAAAGTGGGAGCTGACAATGCCTTGGTGAGGATGTCAGCCAATTGAAACCTTAAGGCTACATGAACCATAGTAATGATTCTAGTCAAGACCTTTTCCCGAACAAAATGACAGTCTAGCTCAACATGCTTGGTCCTCTCATGAAAGATAGGATTCTTGGTCAAATGAATTGCTGATTGACTATCACAATAGAGAGTTGCTGGTTTTTCTTGGTGTACATTAAAATCCTTCAACAAGTAGTTAAGCCAAACAATTTCACAGCTCGTGTGTGCCAATGCTCTATACTCAGCTTTAGCTGATGATCTAGATACAGTGGGTTGCTTCTTGAACTTCCAACTAATCAATGAGTCTCCAAGAAACACACAGAAACCAGTTACTGATCTTCGTGTCTCAGGACAAGTTGCCCAATCCGAGTCACTATAAGCTTTGAGGTGCAAATCTGTTTTAGAGGAGTAGAAGACACCTTGCCCAATCGAGCCTTTCAAGTACTTTAGTATTCTATGAGCTGCATGTAGATGTTCTTGTGCCGGTTTATCAACAAATTAGCTCAAAACATTGACTGCATATGTGATATCTGGCCGAGTATTGGATAGGTAGATGAGTCTTCCAATTAGTCTACGATAGCTTGTAGTATCAGTCAAGTAATCCGTGGAAGAGTGAGATAACTTATGATTCTGCTCTATCGGTGTACTAACAGGCTTACTCCCAAGCAGTCCAGCATCCTCTAGAATTTCTAGAGTGTATTTTCTTTGACACAGGTGAATACCCGATGACGATCTTGCTACTTCTAATCCAAGAAAATATTTAAGGACTCCTAGGTCTCGAATCTTAAATTGAGAATGTAGATGATCCTTGATTTCTTCAATGATTGTCAAGTTGCCACTGCCCAATATGATATCATCCACATATACAAGAAGAGCAACAAAATCAGATTTGTCATGTCTAGTAAACAATGAGTAGTCTGATTGTGATTGATGAAAGCCCATTGAGATGAGAAATGAAGTGAATTTTGAATTCCATTGCCGAGAGGCTTGCTTCAAGCCATAGAGAGATTTGTGTAGTTTGCATACAAGTTTTTCACCTTGTGTGTGAGACTCCCCCTTGAGCTGAAAACCAGGAGGAAGATCCATGTATATTTCTTCATTAAGGTCGCCATGAAGGAATGCATTGTGAGCATCAAGTTGGGTTAAATGCCAATCATGGACAGAAGCAAGAGAAAGAAATAATCTCACGGTGGTGAGTTTGGCAACAGGGCTAAAAGTCTCTTGATAGTCAAAGCCTTCCCGTTGAGTGTAACCTTTAGCTACTAGACGGGCTTTATACTTGTCAATGCTGCCATCGGATTTCAACTTAGTCTTGAAAACATACTGACAACCAATGATTTTCTGTCCAGGTGGTAGAGAGGTGATGGTCCAAGTACCATTAGCTTCAAGGGCTGAAAGTTCAAATTGAATGGCTTCTTTCCAATGATTTGACACAACCGCTTCATCATAGGTTTTTGGCTCATGGATGAGAGAGAGGGATAATGCATAGGATTTATGAGAGGGAGATAGGTGAGTGTATGAGAGATGAGAGGCAAGGGGGTGAATGGTTGGAGAGTTATGTGGAGAATTTTGTGATGAGGCTGCAGCACAGTGATAATCAAGTAGGTAAGAGGGAGCACGTTTAATACGATCAGAACGTCTAGTGTTTTCAGAATTTCGCTCGAGCGGAGTGTCGAGCAAAGTCCCTGCCTGGCCCTCGCTCGAGCGATTCCTCGAGCGAAGGTCGAGCGAAGTCACTGCCTGGCCCTCGCTTGAGCGGAGTGTCGAGTGAGTGTCAAGCGAAGTCACTGCCTGGCTCTCGCTCGAGCGGATTTTCGAGCGAGTGTCGAGCGAAGTCACTGCCTGGCTCTCGCTCGAGCGGATTTTCGAGCGAGTGTCGAGCGAAGTCACTGCCAGGCACTCGCTCGAGCGAAGAGTCGAGCGAGGGTTGAGCGAGATCACTGGATGTGGAAAAAGGGAAGGAAATGTCTGGTAGGACTGGTGGTAAGTTGAGACTAGAAGGGCTTGGGTCCGAAACCGATATGGAACTTGATTGGGTGAAGGGAAATGTGAACTCTAGGAAAGTGACATCCCGAGAAATTGAAGTAGAGTGAGTGTACAAGTCATAGACCTTATAACCTTTTACCCCAGTTGGATAACCAATGAAGATGCATGGTTTAGCTCTCGGATCAAGTTTCGTTCTGATATGCTTGAGGGTGGACACATAGCATAAGCAACCAAAAACTCTCAAATTGGCATAGGAAAGAGTAGAACCAAACAAAAGCTCATATGGAGTTTTATTGTCCAGAATTGGTGTGGGAATCCTATTAATCAAATAGGTGGCCGTTAATACAGCATCACCCCAAAACCTTAGTGGGAGATTAGCTTGAAAAAGTAATGCTCTAGCCATATTAAGAAGATATTGATGTTTTCTTTCCACGACACCATTTTGTTGTGGAGTATAAGCACAAGTTTTTTGGTGTAGGATCCCATGGGTGTTGAAAAAATCTGGCATATGAAACTCCATACCATTGTCGGTTCTAACTTGTTTAACCTTGGAGTTGAATTGAGTGCCTACCATTCTAATGAAGGGTTGCAGAATTTGTTTGGTTTCAGATTTGAATTTCATTAACTGGACCCATGTTACACGGCTGTGATCATCAACAATTATGAGAAAGTATTGATGTCCTTGCAAGGATGGTTGAGAATAGGGTCCCCGAACATCACAATGTATTAAATCAAAGATTGAATCAGAATGAGTGATGCTAACGGGAAAGGAAACTCTCTTTTGCTTAGCTAAATGACAAACAGTACAGTGATCTTAATTGCTAAATTTTACATCAGGAAATGAGGATTGAATTAAATTCATCCTTTGACTTGACAAATGCCCTAGTCTAAAATGCCAAACATCAATTTCTGGTTGTTTTGTGGTACAGGCAACTTGTGAGTTGAACTTGGAATTTGAAGACTTGAATCCGAGAGAGTTGCGTAAAAGGTAATAAAGACCATGACTATTCTTAGCAAGTCCAATCGTCATCCATGAAGAAATGACCTGTATAAAGCAATGATCACGTAAGAACACAACGCACAAAGAGGGGTTGTGAGTGAGTTTGCTGACAGATAGTAAATTAAAAGTGAAGGAGGGGACACATAGAACGTTGGTGAGCATGATTTCAGATGAGAGTTGTACAGTTCCTATATGTGTGACAGCGACTTGAGTACCATTTGGTAGTTGGACATGAGCTTGTGTGGTGCAAGTGATGGTTGTGAACAGTGAAGGTGAGCAAATCATATGGTCTGTAGCACCAGTATCAATTATCCATGGTGCTGAATGATGACTAGACGCACTACAAGAATGATGAGTAGAAGTTGGAAAAATGAGATTGTTGAAAGGTAGTATACCTGCCATATTGGAGCGGTGAGGCGACTTTGGCTGTTCGGGTGCAGGGGGTTGACCATGATTAAGCTGCGGTGTCTTTCCATTGACAAGAGCCATGAGTTTCTGAACTTGATCTTGAAGCAACAATAGCTGTGGCATTTCCTCATGCTGTTGCGTTTGAGAGAGGACCTGATTTGTTGCATGAGGTAGAGTAAAAGTGTTGCTGCTATAGTGCCCTTGTTTGGTTTTTGTAAACTTAAAGTTTGGTGGAAAACCAACAAGTCTATAGCATTTTTCTCGCGTATGTCCAGATTTTTCCTAGTGTTGGCATGAGATATCCATCTTGTCCTTTCTCTTGGCTTGATTATTGACCACTGCCAATGCTGAAGATTCAGCAATGGGAAGAGTCAAGGTGCGTGCCTCCCGTTGCCTTTCCTCTTAAATAATCATGGAGAAGGTTTTGTCCAAAGAGGGGATTGGACTCATAAGCAAGATTTGTTCCCTAATGCTTTCATATGAATCATTCAAACCCATTAAAAATTTAAAAACATAATCTGAGATTTGTACCTCACCAATGGAGCTGAGTGCTTTGCATGAGCAGAGTCCACAAGAACAACATGGCAATGGTCTATAGTTGCGCAACTCCTCCCGAACGGCGTTAAGTTGGGTGAAGTATTCACCAACCGATCGTGTCCCTTGAGTAATGGTTCCAAGTTGTTGTTGCAACTGATATATTCGCACATTATCGGGTTGAGAGAAACGTATTTTGAGCTTCTCCCAAACCTCTCTTGCAGAGCTAATGTAAAACACATTGGAGGCTATCTCTTTCGAGATGGAGTTGATAATCCATGAAAGGATCAAGTTGTTACAGCGCAACCAAGGTGTATAAGGTGGGTCAGAGGGTTCCAGGGTCACGATGCTTCCATCGAGAAACCCAAGTTTGTTCTTGATTGAAATGGCCAAGATAAAAGAACGACTCCATGAAACATAGTTGGGCCCGGTGAGTGGAGGTGAGATAACAATCGTATGAGTGTTATCACTGTGATGAAGGTAAAAGGGTTTAGTTGGGTCTTCTGTGGGTGACATGGAAGCATTGTGGGTGTTTGCCATTGAAAATGGTGAGTGAAGTGATATGCACAGAAGGTGTTTGAGAAAATTTCTAAGAGATGAAAGAAACTTTGAGAGATGAAGTTGAAATGATACTACGTACCAGAAATTCTTGAGAGATTGTTGAAATGAGAAGAACACTAAACCCACTCTGATACCATGTTGAAGATTGTTGAAGATGATGTTGAAGATTGAGAAATGAGAAAGAATGAAACTGAAATGGGAGAAATGTGAACCACTTTGTTTTTCATTCAACTAATAATCTGGATAATGATACAAAGAGTTGAGGTTACATATATACACAAATCCTCTAAGATAAAATAGTAAGGTCAACACTACATTTTACAAACATATATCTGCACTATACATTTCTAGTAATTCTGCAACAGTGCAGCAGGATGAGGTTGAGCAGTCCCTTTCATTGTTCTGCTCTGCTCTGCTCCTTGGCCTGCATTGTGTAGTCCCCTTCACTGTTGAGCAGTCCCCTTCATTCTTCTCTCAATGCAAGTTTCCTAAGAGTTATGATGTTGTCATATTGATTATGATACATACTTCTCAGACCAGAATCGCACAACTAATTCACGAGTAGTCCCATATGAAAAATTTATAATATGAGAGGTACTCTTGGATTAGTTCATTTCATGCACGTCAAGGCTTAATATCATTTATGATATATATATATATGCATCATAAATCAATGATAATCATATACGTATAATTGTGATCAAAGAGAGTTCAAGCTTGTTTATGAACTATATATTTAATTCTTTGTATTATATATTCTAACTTTATCTATAAGTTTAATGATTAATAAATTAATTGAGTAAAACTTGAGTTTGATTAAACCAATCTTTGGTCGCCAACTTATTTATTTACAATCAGCTAAGATAACGGATAACCTCTTGTTGATCATGATGGTTTGGTCTCTAATTTGCACGTTAAGGATCGATCGTTGAATTAATTATTAAGTGTTTGATTTCCTAGGTATCATTCACACATGAGGTGCATTAAAAAAATAATAACTTAAGAGAAACATTTTCTTTCATACAAAAGGTCAGGGTTGGGGGATTTGAAATCCAGATTTTTAATTTAGAGAGCCGAGCTATATGCCATTAAACTATATATTAGATTCTTGGCATAAGAGAGACATTAGATCGAGATCATGAATGTGGAAGTGAAGTACTTAGGAAAGGAAATAAACAAACATTCGGCCGGGTGAGTCTGGAGAAAGAAAGCTGCTCCATGTAGCTCTTCATTTCTTTAAGGGGTAATATGTGTAATAAGAGTACCGTGGGTACTAGATTCTCGGGTTTGTTTAGGGGTTTGCAGTTTGCACAAAATATGTAATATTTTTTGGTTATTGTTAATGCATTCATGTTCATATTTTTATTTATGTACCATTTAGGAACAATGCATGAACAGTAATAAAACATTGTTTGATCCCGTACAAACCCCATGGATAGGTCTCGTGTCCCAATCATTTTATATATAACTACGTACTCAATTGCATTTATAGTTTTTTAAATGAATACCCTTATTTTTTATATAATTAATCAATTACATTTATATATTTTTTGGAATAAATACCCTTTAACTGATTTAGTAATATAATTTATCAATAATTTTATAATATAATAGATCATGAAAAAAACAAGATTGAACTCACATCAAGAATTTAATCTCTCTCAATTGATATGAAGCAAGAACAATATATCGTTGGATATATAATTAATTGTGAAATGTAATCTCATAAATAATATTACAAATTTTCAATGAGGTTTCATCCTCTGTTAGGTTTAGAAAATGAGAAAGGGGCAGAGAGCTTTTACACGAAGGAGGTGAAGGAGAAATGAATAAAATGCCTTTATTTCTCTGCTTGTATCCGTAAGACTACAGGTACAGTAAAGGGCTCAATATATACACTTAGGCCTAACAAACTAACCACAATCTGTTACAAAAAGAAAGCTTCTAGAAAGGAAAACAGAAAATAAAAAACAATTAACCCTTTCCGGGAGAAGGAGCTGCAGCTGGAGTTAGGCGACTTGTAGCTTGGGTTGAACGACTTGTAGCTGGAGAATATTCATTATGTAATAGCCCCCCACAAGATGGAGAATAGAGATTCACTATTCCCATCTTGAATAAGTGTTGTCGAAGGAGATAAGAGGGTAAAGCTTTGGTAAATATATCAGCTAGCTGGCTGTTGGATGCAATGTGAGCAGTAGTGATGCTTCCTTCTTGAATCTTGTCTCGAATTAGGTGGCAATCCAACTCAATATGCCTCGTTCTTTCGTGAAACACTGGATTGGCAGCTATATGGAGAGCTGCTTGGTTGTCACAGTAAAGTAATGCAGCTTGTGGATGAGGAACTTGAAGATCAGTGAGCAAATAACGAAGCTAAGTAATTTCAGAACATGTAGTGGCCATAGAGCGATATTCGGCTTCAGCTGAGGAACGGGAAACAACGGATTGTTTCTTGGATTTCCAAGAAACCAGAGAATCCCCAAGAAACACACAATACCCGGTAACACTTCGACGCGTGTCAGGACATGATGCCCAATCTGAGTCACAGAAGGCTTTGATTTGAAGCTTGGAAGACGAGGAGAGTAATATGCCTTGGCCAGGGGCAGCTTTAATGTATCGAAGTACCTTATGGGTTGTGGCTAAGTGTGAGGTAGTGGGATGATCCATAAACTGACTAAGGAGCTGGACAGCATATGATATATCTGGCCTAGTGATTGTGAGGTACAGCAAACGACCTATAAGTCGTCTATAGGTGCTCGGGTCTGAAAGAAGAACTCTGGTAGTCTTGCTGATTTTGAAATTCTGCTCAAGGGGCAGCTGAATGGGCTTGCTGCCAAGGGTACCAGAGTCCGCCAAGATGTCCAAAGCATACTTTCTTTGGCATAAGTGAATCCCTTTGGATGATCTAGCAACTTCCAAGCCAAGAAAGTAGCGGAAACAACCAAGGTCTTTGATCTTAAATTGAGTGTTGAGGAAACATTTAAGAGATGCAATAGAAGAAGCACAATTTCCAGCAACAATAATATCATCTACGTAAACTAGAAGGGCAATGAAAGAGGTGCCATCTAATTTAGTAAATAAACTATAATCAGCTTTAGATTGATGAAAACCAAAAGCAATAAGTGAAGAGGAGAATTTAGAGTACCATTGCCGTGATGCTTGTTTAAGGCCATAGAGACTCTTGAGGAGTTTACAAACTTGGTGGGGTCCCCCTTTGGTGTAACCGGGTGGTTTACACATATAAATTTCCTCATTCAAATCTCCATGGACAAATGCGTTGTTGACATCAAACTGAAAAAGGGACCAGCCATGGATAGCAGCAATGGACAGCAATACTCTCACAGTGACAAGCTTAGCTACTGGAGAAAAAGTTTCGGTATAGTCTATGCCTTCTTGTTGTGTAAAACCTTTCGCTACAAGTCTTGCCTTCAAGCGTTCGATAGACCCATCAGCATTAAATTTGGTCTTGTAGACATATTTGCAGTCAATAGGCTCTTTTCCGAGAGGTAAGTCAGTGATGATCCAAGTATGGTTTTGTTCTAAAGCTAACAACTCAGCTTCCATGGCTTGACACCAACCAGGATGTTTTACAGCTTGTTTGTAAGTGAGGGGATCAGAAATAGTAGAAATGGATGTGGAAAAGGTAGTAAAAGCAGAAGAAAATTTCTGGTAAGATAAAAAATTAGCAAGTGAACAGTGATTACCAGGTATGTGAGTGGACAGCAACTGAGAGGGAGCTGAGAGTGAGGTCTGGCTGCAGTGAAACTCCTGCAAATACTGTGGTGCTCTCCTCAATCTGGTAGATTTTCGTAGAGAAGGGGGTGGTAGGATGGAAGAAGTGTGGGAAGGAGAAGATGTGGAGGAAGAATGTTTAGGTGTGGTTGAGGTGGGGGGAAGAGGTGATGGTGAAGGGGTGGCTGTATGGTGAGGTTGTGAAGGTGGTGAAGTGGAATGGTGAAGGGGAAAGTCAAGTGTATCGGGTAGGGGTTGGGTAAAAACAAAGGTGGGGTTGGGGGAGGTAGTGGAGGTATGTGTATTTGTAGTGTGGAATGGAAAAATGGTCTCATGGAAGAGCACATCTCGAGAGATGAATGTTGTGCGGGACTCAAGGTCGAGAAGTTTGTAGCCTTTAGTGCCAAAAGGGTACCCGAGAAAGATGCACATGCGACCTCTAGGATCAAATTTCTTCCTACCTTGATGTAGGGTGGAAGCAAAGTAAAGAGTACCAAAAACTCTCAAGTGAGAGTAAGAGGGTGGATAGTTAAATAAAATTTCAAAGGGAGTTTTATTGTTAAGTAAAGGGCTTGGGGTTCTATTAATGAGGTATGTGGCTGTTAGCACACAGTCATTCCAAAATTCAAGAGGAATGTTGGCTTGGAATTTTTAAGGCTCTAGCAACATTGAGTATGTGTTGATGTTTTCTTTCCACAATCCCATTTTGTTGGGGTGTGGCAACACAACTAGTGTGATGAATGATACCTTTTGTGTTGAAGAATTCTGTCATTTGAAATTCTTTGCCATTGTCACTTCTTAGAATTTTAATTTTGAGATCAAATTGGGTCTCAATCATGTTGGCAAATGATTCAATATTTTTTCTGGTTTCTGCTTTGTTGTGAAGGAGATAGATCCATGTACTTCGAGTGAAGTCATCAACTATGGTGAGAAAGTAAAGGGAACCATCATAGGCAGGGACTGGACTTGGTCCCCAGAGATCACAGTGCATCATTTCAAAGGGTTTGGCTGTTTTATGTGTGCTGTGAGAAAATGAAAGTCTAGGAAATTTTGCTAATGGACAAACATAACATGGTTTTGTATTAATGGCAGAGATATGGTCGTGTACAATAGGATCTGCTATCAGATGTAAAATTGGAAATGAAAGATGACCTAGGCGACAATGCCATAGGTCAGTAACATTATGAGAACTAATAACAGAAGCTGAAATGTAGTTCTTGGTTAATGGTTGAAGGGTGGTGACCAGAGTAGAAGGAGAGACAGCAGTATTGAGCAAGTAATAAAGTCCATTCCTCACTTCACCCTTCCCAATCGTTGTCCATGAGAGAAGGTCCTGTATGAGGCAAAAATCAGAGAAAAACACTAGACAACAGGTGAGTGTGGCTGCCAATTTCTTGGCAGAAATCAAATTGAATTTAAAGGATGGAACACATAAAACATGAGTAAGGAGAATGGTGTTGGTTAGCTGAACTGTTCCTGTGTGTGTGACAGGAACATTTGTCCCATTTGGTAATCGGACTGAGTGAGAAATGGTGGCTGTGACAGTGGTTAACAAGGAGGGGCAACAGACCATGTGGTCTGTTGCACCTGTATCAATAATCCAAGGAGCATGTTGAGATTGAAAAGTGGAGTGTGTGCTGGTGGATAAGCAAAGAGATATACCAGAAATGTGAGGGGTCGAAGTTGGTGGAAAATTGGATTGAACTTGATTAGCAGAAGGCTCAACAGCAGGGGAAAGTTCCCGAGGTTGGAGCAAAGCCATGAGGTGCTGATATTGAGCCTTGGTAAGACCTACTCGAGCATCACTGTCAGCCTTTGGATCAGCAGCGGATTGAGCAGCAAGAGCAGAGGAACCTTGGGATTTATTGAACAATTTATGGCCGGGTGGATAGCCATGAAGTTTGTAGCATTTCTCCATCGTATGTCCAGACATATTACAGTGAGAACAAATAGGTGCCTCAGCATTACCAGCTTTGAAACAGGTCTCAAACGTATGACCAAAAATCTTACAATGGGTACAGTAAGCTCTGTCTCGCTTGGATTTGGATTGAGGAGAGAATTTGGTGGGAGTGAGATGGGGTTGTCTGATGGCAAAAGCCATGGAATCAGGGGAGGGAGAAACAGAGGCCATTTGGTAATGGCGTTCTTGTTGTTGGATGAGAGAAAAAACTTTGGTTAATGGGGGAAATGGATCGAGAAGCATAATCTGGTCTCTAACAGGAGAATAGGTGTCATTCAACCCCATCAAAAATTGTAAAACAGAATCACGTTGGTAACGATCAGAAAGTGTTTTCATCGAACCACATGTGCAAACAGGAATTGGATCATAAATCAATAACTCATCCCATAGAGTTTTTAGCTTGCCGTAATAAACACTTACTGTGTCGGATTCTTGAAGGAGGCTAGCCAGAGACTTCTTGAGCTGATAAATTCGGGGTCCATTTTGATGAGAAAATCGATCCTCAAGATCGAGCCAAATCTCACGGGCGTCATCAACGAAGGCCACGCTAGCTTTGATTGAAGGGCTGATGGAATTTTGTAGCCAGGAGACCACCATATCGTTGCAGCGTTCCCATAAATCGAAGAGAAGGAAGGTCATCTGGGTCAGTGGGTTTAGGGATCGAGCCAGAGATGAAGCCCAACTTGTTTTTGGCACGAAGAGCTCTGCGCATCGCTCGCGACCAAGTGGAATAGTTGTCGCTAGTAAGGAGATCCGTGACTAACAGCACGGCGGGGTTGTCGCCGGTGTCTAGGCGAAAAGGGTTGCTTGGGTCTGTAAGGTTGAGATATTTGGTTAGGTTTACGGTGTGGTTGTTGGGTGGGGGATGGCCGGAATGAACTGAGGGTTGTTTGGGAGGGGAAGAAGAATCATCTGAACTGAGGGAATCCTCCATGGACGCTCTCTCGGCTCTCGATACCATGTTAGGTTTAGAAAATGAGAAAGGGGCAGAGAGCTTTTACACGAATGAGGTGAAGGAGAAATGAATAAAATGCCTTTATTTCTCTGCTTGTATTCGTGAGACTACAGGTACAGTAAAGGGCTCAATATATACACTTAGGCCTAACAAACTATCCACAATCTGTTACAAAAAGAAAGCTTCTAGAAAGGAAAACAGAAAATAAAAAAACAATTAACCCTTTCCAGGAGAAGGAGCTGCAGCTGGAGTTAGGCGACTTGTAGCTTGGGTTGAACGACTTGTAGCTGGAGAATATTCATTATGTAATATCCTCAATCTTAATTGAAGATTTAGGTAGACATATTCATGAAAATAATCTTTAAAATCTAAATAATTCACTGCCCAATTTGTGATAGTGCCCATCCTGCGAGGATATCTCGATTGGACTTATCTTGGTAGATTCGTATCTCGTATGGATACGGTTAGCTGGGTTTCCATATTGGTGACGCGTTTTTTGGGTTTATCTCTATGAATTGATTCCAATATTGGAGAAATACAGGTGGTTGATTTTGTCGCTAAAAGCCATATAGTGCGCTAGATGTAGTAATTTATAATATCCCAACAAAATGGATTTTAAGTTCCTAAATAAATGCATATAACAAGCTGTTAGAAAGTGACTTCCAGAGCCACTTAATTAGAAAAAGAAAAAGAAGAGAGGTTAATTGAAAAGATCTTCTATTTTAAATATTTTTACAATTTTATGAAAGTTAAACAAACATCTGAATCTAATATACCATAAATTGAAAGCTTCTAGCATTTTGAGCCTTTCCTTTTTTAAATATATATCCATAATGGGTACAAACAATTATAGAAAGATGATATGTTGTTGTCTACAATGTGTGCATGCATCACGTGATTGATGGACATACATCATGAGATGGATTCTTGTTGATGACTCGGACTTATAAATGATAATTAGGATGCTCGTAATTAATATGGACTTGGACTTATTAACGTAGTTTTGGATTTCTGAGGTGTCTTAATTCACATGACGTACATGATATGCAATAAAATGAATAATTGCATAAGAAAAACTTAAAATCTAGATGAATGTGCAAGCTGAGAACTTAGACATATAAGGAATTAAGAAACAAGCATACGGGAGAATTCAATTTTTTTTTTCTTTTCACGGTATCCTGTTTTGATCAGTTTCTTAATTTTTTTTAAATATCCATAATGGGTGCTAATTAACTTGTAAAATGCTATTACGTGGGCATTAAATCCTGATGAATCTGTTCAGTGGCAGACCCACGTTATAGTTGAGGGAGGCCATCCAAACCCCCCCAAAAAAAAACAATTTAAAAATACAACATACCCCCTAGATTTTCTACATAATTATATACATATAAAAAATGCCTCCCCTAAAAAATTTATAATCTCTATATTCTCTCTAAAATCTTCTAAAATTTCAATATATCTAAAAATATCTCTCTGCAATTTTTTTCTTATAGTCTCAAAATTTTGTTTAATTTCTATATATTATTTATTTTCAAGGATGTGACTTCTCCAAAATTAAAATTAAAAATAAGTTTAGGAGAAATAATAAGCTTATTATATATATCCCAAAGTTTTTTGATATATAATATTAGGCTTCTTAATATGGAATCCAAAGTAAAAATATAAGAAAAATTATTTAAGATAGATGATCTATATGAAAAATAGTTGAGAGATTTTATCCTCTAGACTTCATTAAGCAAGAAAAGAATTTATTTAAACTCTCAATTATAGCATTATATGTTTAATGTGATACGAAAATATATAGATGTTGCATGAAATCTGATAAAGTGGCTTACATACTAGAACAAAAGATGACAATATAAAAGATTTCTTAATATTTTATATGAATAAAATAAATTAATTCTAAATATTACCGAGATATAATTTATATGTAATTATGTTTTTATGATTTTTCAACAATTTTTTTTTTCTTAATTTACAGAAGAAAAATGATGTTGGCAGCTTTAAGATGTGCAAGTCTTGCCTACTTCTTTTGAAAAAAGTGAGTAAAAAAAAACTCACATGAAAAAAATATTTTTTAACCATGAACCCCACTTAATAAAAAAGAAAAATAGAGTGCGTAGAGCTTGTACATCCAACAACTATATCTAATATTATTCTTTGCATAAATATGTCGTATAGTAAAAAAGTTGTTCTCCCTCAACACAATTGTTGATTCCGCTACTGAATCTATTAGATTAATTTATATTGATAGTAGTAGTACTACTCATGCTTTGCTATGCTCTGATGTACTTTAATATGTTACTTTATTAAGAGCACTGCGGGTACTAGATTCTCGGGTCTGTTTACGGGTTTGCACAAAGTATATAATTTTTTTTCAATGCATTGTTCATATATTTATTTATGTACTATTTAGGAACAATGCATGCGTGGACAGTAATAAAACATTGCTCGATCCCGTACAAACCCCATGGATGGGTCTCATGTCCCAATCATTTTATTATATATAACTACTCGATCAATTGCATAATTTACAGTTTTTTAAATGAATACCCTTATTTTCTACGTAATTAATCAATTACATTTATATTTTTTTGAATAAATACCCTTTAACTGATTTTGTAATATAATTTATGGTGACTTAAAAAAATGCTCTTTTGAGTATTAATTAAGAGTAATGCTACTCTTTATATCCTTGATTTTAAGTTGCTTGTTCTTTTAAATGCTTGACATATAAAATCAGTACTATATTATAACGCACTACATAATTAAATGGCATGACTGTGAGTGACAAAATCAAGGATGAAGAATAGCATTTCTCGATGATATACCTACAAAATCCTGCTTACAATTATATTACAAAAATTAAGCACAACTAGCTAGGTAATTACTTTTCTTACCCAACTTATGTTGAAAATTAAAGAACTACACCCTAAATATAGTTCTCTGAAAAAAGTAATTAATTAGCAACTTGCTCGTAATTCCAAAAATGATTTAATTGGCAGTTAGTTAGCTTGTATTCTATTCTTGTAAGGAACCTGATCTGTTTTTTATTTACCGCCAAAGTTCTGCAACTAGTATAAAAGCAGACTTTGGGGATTTGTATTACTTACTCGAAATAATTCAAAAGGTCTCATAATCTCATTTCTTCCAGAGTTTTATTCTAATTCCTTTCAGTAATTAAAAAAGTAATTAAGTGGTGATCAGGTAATTAATTACTTTCAGTAAAATATAACCCAACCCCCTAGACCTATCACATTAATTAAGGTACTAAGTGTCCCATTAATGTTCATTCATCTAATTAGATATAACCACCAAGTTGTTGTATTATTTACTTATCATTAATTAATCTGACAGTTGCAAGTGGCCTAAAGTAAAAGAGCTCCTACGAAAATCCAAAAATCATAATCGGTTTAAATTATTATATTGGCAATTACTTTATTGGACACAAAAAGGTGGGTAGATATATAGCATATATTAAATGATATAACTTTTTCGTAAATTAATTTATGTATCTATGTATTAAGCCTATAGTACTTTATTGGTCATATGCCTTGTTCAATTTTATAAGGGAGGCTATAAATATGGGGGCATAGATTGAGCCAGTACCACCAAAGTTTGTAACTACATCGCTTCTCCTTTCCTCCAATGGCTTCGAGTACAGCAATAAAAGCCGGATACTGGTTTAGCACGGCTGAACTCCAAGTAGCAAACATAAAATCCGACCTCTTCACTCATCTTTATGCTGGCTTTGCCAAGGTCCAATATCCAATTACGCCAGATCAAAAGATTGATGATGTGATCGAATTTCCTGACAACAGTGGAAAATTTGAATCCTTCCCGGAAACCGTCAAACGAAGAAACCCTCGCGTGAAAGCCCTTTTATCCATCGGTGGTGAAGGCTCCGACGACATATCTTCAGCCATTGCTGCAGTGGCTGGAGATGTTCAACTGCGTCGCGCATTCATTAAAAGTTCCATACAACTAGCCAGGCAGCACAAATACGATGGCCTGGACCTCTGTTGGCTGTACCCCTCCAATGCCGAACAGATGGACCTGTTTGCCAAACTCCTCAAGGAATGGCGTCAAGCAGTAAACGACGAGAAAGCCAAACAGACAAATGATTATGAAAAGTTGCTTCTAACTGCTGCGGTCTTTCACCAACCGGCCATTCCTGATACAGACGGTAACAATGTCGATTATCCTTGTCAGGCTTTTTCAGGCTACTTGGACTGGATCAACGTACTGCCCATTGACCTTTATACGTCTCCCTCTCCCTCCAATGCACCCGGGAAGACTGGACCGATTCATGCTTGGCTCAGGTTCGGAAAAGCAGGAATTGAGAACTGGATTAAACGGGAAGTTCCGACCGTAAACTTGGTCCTCGGCCTTCCATTTCATGAATATGATCACCTGAATGATGATCACGATGACCTCGCTACTAAGGTTAAGGAGGCGTTTAGGGGAATAAACTTTGGCGGTTACATTGCATGGCATCTGGCCGCCGATGACGACAATTGGACTCTCTCACATGCAGGTAATTATTAGCAGCATGGATTCAATAATATTTTTATGAGTACTGCTAGGTTTACGTAGTGATTTCAATCAAGTAAACTATTGCGGCTAAATGTGATTTATTAAATCTAGTTTAACGGAAAAAAAAAACTTTACAATCTCATATAATATAAAAAGTGATCATCACCTCAGTATATCATGCATGTATTTCTTAAATAATGGTAATTATAAATTCTTTTAGACTTGAGAAAATCTATTTATAAACTTTATTTTTTACACACCCAACAGTATACCGCTGGTGTAGAAGCTTAATTAATTTCCATGTCAACTATATTAAAAAATACAAATAATTGGTGTTTTCATTTTTATTAAAGTTATAATAGGTCCCATTAATATCCTACTTTTGTATGAAACGGAGTACTTATGTGTAGCAAATGAAACTCGATAGAATTTTGCAAGCCCCATTAAGCAAATCGTCAAAATTATTAAACTGGCCGGCAGGTTTCCAACTTCCTGCTGTTACATGATGAGTGATCATCTCTATATTCTAACTTAGTCCCTACTTATCTTCATTAATTATTAACGCCTACGTTCGTACGGCCTGTTAGGTCGTTTGTGACGATGACTTTTTTATTATCCAGCTAGCTAGCTTTATTTTCTGAAAATTTTATTTTCTATTTTCTAATGAACATTATTTCTCTTTCTTTTCGTAAGCAGCTTCCAATGCAGTAGCTTCCAATGCAGTACCGCATAATGTGATTAAAAAACAGGTTGGTCATATTCGTGGTGATACAATACATGTTTCTAACAGTACTGTTGATAATTCAACATGTAAAATATTATAAGCTGCTTGTATTATCAACAATAAGGCCGGGCCAATGGCTTGCTGGCTATCATACTGTGTACGTACGTACGTTGTGTGTGATAATCATATATGTAACATATTGTAAGCTGCTTGTATTATCAACAATAAGGCCGGGCTGGCTATCATGTGTATGTACGTTGTGTGTAATAATCATATATGTAAAATATCATAAGCTGCTTATATTATCAACAATAAGGCCGGGCCAATGGCTTGCTGGCTATCATGCTGTGTAAATACGTGCTATCATGTGTACGTACGTTGTGAGTGATAATGATAATAATAATAATAATAAATTATTATTATTATTATTATAGAAGCGTGCGTGTATTACCATTATTCGCATCAATAAGGTTAGCCTTGTGACCATTTGTACGAGATGATGATCAATGTTCTCATGTATTTTTCATGATTATAATATATATAATTAAATATATATTAGTTTTTATGTTTTTAAAAGTTTTGGAATTTTAAAGCTTGCCTTTGACACACTCATTTCCTTTACCTCTCTACTTTTCCTCTTATCTTGTGGGATCAGATTTGGCCCAAAGGCCCAACGGCATTGGAAGCCCACCAGGAAGGGAAAGTATACTAAGGGCCAAACTCTGTAGAATCCAAACTATATATCAAACTCGTCGCCACCTTTATCGAGATTTTAAGCAAATACGGAATATCAACAAATTCAGAAACATATATCATACAGATACACAATCACGATGATTACGGAAGGCATTACAAGGGACATGTATTGCCCCAGAGGCTTATAAATAGACCAGGTAAATCTCAACTATGGACATTAAGAATTATTCCCGTAAATACGTGATCACTAACTTGAGCGTCGGAGTTATCCCGGGTGGAAAGCCACCATCTTCCCTTAATTCTTCTCGCAGGTAACAGGAGCAGGAGGCTGGCGAGACACGTTGCCAACATTGGCGCCATCTGTGGGATACGATTTTACAGACGATTAACGTGGTTCTCGCATGCCAACTATGACACGTTCCGTAGCAAGCCGAATGACAGGAGCATCAATGGAAGCACGGTTAGCAGCGGCAGAGGAAAGACTGAGAACAACATTGGAAGCCTTGGAAGCACTTCAAAAAGAGAACGAGACCTTGCGACAAAGGAACGTTGAATCCAGCAACACAGCCGTACCTCCTGTCGACGGGCAAGGAGAGCAAGAGGTGCGGGGGTCGAGCTTGAGTGCGTGAAAAAACAGAAACTGCACGACGAGTTGAAGGATCTTGCAGGCAAATATGAGGAAATAGCAAAAAAAGTGGGGGGACATTCTTCGGTCAACAGCATACTAAGCCAAACTCATACAGCGAGCACATCATGGGAATCCCTTTGTCGCCAAAATTCAAACTTTCCCAAATCGAACTGTACGATGGGTCCAGAGACCCTGTGGACCACTTAGAAAACTTTAAAGCTCACATCACGCTCCACGGCTTCCCAGGCGAGATCGCCTGCCGGGCTTTCCCTTTAACCCTGAAGGGGACAGCGAAGGGCTGATTCGGGACCCTCCGGCTAAGGACGATAAACAGCTTCGAGGAATTAGCTAAGCTTTTTCTTAACTCAATTTATGCCGAGCAGAAGGCGCCGGTGACCAGCCGCCTACCTGCTAACAGTCAAGCAAAGGGAGGACGAAGACCTCAAGACCTACCTCACACGGTTTAACAAGGAGCGCCTAACAACGGATGACCAGGACGAAAAGATCACTCTAGCCGCCTTCCTGGGAGGGATCTGGCCTCAGAGCCCCTTCATGGTCGATCTGGCAAAGAAGACTCCCTCTACCCTGAGGGAGTTTATGGATCAAGCGGACAACTTTGTCAATGCCGAAGACACGCTGCAAGCTTTGGTAAACCCCCGCAAAGAAAACAGGAGGGGCAAACGGCGAAGCGGGCGCGATGACGAGAAAGCGGAACAAGACGGCAGGAAAGAAGGCAAGAAAGGTACACAGATTGACACACCAGGTTAATGCATAATAATCTAAGTGTCGAAGAGGAAGAGGATGGCGAGGCCGAAGGGCGCCCACATCAGACAGCAGATCGATATTGCAAGTACCACCAGACAACGTCCCATGGGACCGAAGATTATACAACTATGAAAAAGAGGATCGCCGACCTAATAGGAACAGGCGAGCTAGAGCACATGAAAACCAAACTGTCAAAACCTGCTAGGCGCCAAGAAACCGGGCGAAGAGGGAAAAGGAGCTTCAGCCTCGAGCCAAGAAACCACGGCAACAACCCTCAGAATCATCGTAACCGAGCGAACAACAGGGGGAGCGGCGGCAGAAGCAGGACCCCCACCAGAGATAGCAGGAATAGGACTCCCCTGAGAAATAACAATAATAGAGAACCAATCGGGGAAATCAGGACGATAGCCGGAGGATTCGTTGGAGGCGGGGTATCCACATCCAGTCGCAAGGTGCATGCCAGAAGAGCTCGGTACGAGGAAGTATATGCAATGGATAGGGCACCGAAACAGCAAAAACTGAATCAAGAATGAGAAGTAATATCCTTTGGAGAGGCGGACAGGCAAGGGATATTGTACCCCCATGATGACGCCCTGGTAGTCGCCCTCATCATAGCCAACTACACAACTAGGCGGGTACTAATTGACAACGGAAGGTCAGCTGATATATTATTCTGGGACGCATTCAACAGAATAGGCATTCATCCCGGGCAGTTACGAACTTTCCCGACACCACTGAAAGGTTTTTCCGGTGAAACAATCCAACCAGTAGGAGCCATCACACTCCCAGTTACCACCGGGAGTGGAGCACAAACAGCAACCACCATGACTGACTTCTTGATAGTAAAAACCCCTTCCTCCTACAACGTTATACTAGGGAGACCAACCCTCAACCGCCTCGAAGCAATAACTTCCACGTACCATCTCAAGATGAAATTCCCAACCAACAGCAGGGTAGGAGAATTAAAAGGAGAGCAGGCACTGGCTAGGGAGTGATATGTACAGGAGTTGAAGAAAAATGGAAACGAAGTTTGCACAATCAAGGAGTCGGAAGATGCCTTCTTCCCGCCACTTCGCCCCAGCCATGGTCGAGGCCTCGCAAGGGGAAATACAGTATAGGAGACCTGGTTCTAAGGAAACGTGGGT
Organism: Platycarya strobilacea; assembly: GCA_036898215.1. Taxonomy (NCBI): domain Eukaryota; kingdom Viridiplantae; phylum Streptophyta; class Magnoliopsida; order Fagales; family Juglandaceae; genus Platycarya; species Platycarya strobilacea. The sequence goes on along the minus strand of CM072559.1, from coordinate 2,649,811 downwards.
TGACTACCCAAAGTCCTGGAAAGTTGGAACCTCAATGGGAAGGGCCTTATATAGTGATAACAAACAGTATAGGAGGATCGCATCGGCTAAAGGACAGTCAACGGAAAGAGCTACCTTGGCCTTATATCAATTAAGTTTTCGTCAATTTGCATTTTCCAATAGTCATTTCAGATTTGCTTTTTATTTAAGTTTTCGTAAATCTGAATTTACCAGTTGTGAGAACCCGTAATTTTACTATCTTTGTAATATATTATTTTAATATTAAATATGTTTTGTTGTTAATATGGATATTATGCGTTTTGAGTTAGTGAATATTAATATCGTTTTATTGTGCTTGTATTTAAATATTTAAATATATTTCTTTATCATTTGAAGATATTATTTTCAGGAAAAATTGTAAGTTATTATATTCTCTTATGAAATTTATTGTGACGCATTTAATTTAATGTTGGAATTTAATCTTATTATTTTATTATGTTGGTATTAAATTAAAATGTTGTAATTTATTTTATTTTAAGTGAGTGGGGGTATTTATCTATATATATATATATATACGTGGTGGGCTTTTATATAAATGCAGGAATTTATATGTATTACCTATACGTTGGGACTTAAGTTTAGTTTAACTTTAGTTTTGGCCCATATGCGAATATTTATATATTTATGTTGTGACGTTGGGCTTCAATTAATTGGTTTAAAGTGGCTTACGGTTTTAGGCTTATACTTATATATATGTGTGTGTGTGTGTGTGTATAGTTGGTGAAGTGAGTTTGTACCCAAACCCATTTAGCTTTGCAGCCCATTGTGTTAGTCTAGCATGTTGATCGCCTAAAGCAACCCTTTTTAGCAAAACGGGATCGTTTGGGTTCAGGAGTTAAGGGTTTAGCTGCTTCTTCTTCTTCTTCGTTCTCCCCTGTTCGTCGCTGCAGACTGTGACTTCCAGCCTCAAATTTTCAGCTTTTCCTTCATCCATTTCATCCACGCGGTGCTCTACTAAATACCCAATACTTAGATGAACATTTCCCCTCAAAATTTATAGCCGATCCGTGTGTCACGCGTCCGGGTTTTCTCCTCAAACAGTGGGCGTCCAACCCTGTTTTCTCTGGTTTTTCATTTGTAAGAGTGATGTTTCTCCTTCTTTTTCAGCTTGGTTGTCTTCGTTTAGTGTTAGTGAATTTACATGTGGTTTATCCTGTCCAAAATCCATGATTTGTAGTCGGTTGTAGGCTTACAAAATACCTATCTAACCCTGTGAAAAACCACGTCAAAAGCCCCCTATACCGAGCTCTATCTGAGGTCTGAAACCATGGGTTTAATCATTTATTTTAGCTCGTTTCTTCTTCTCAACTCAAGTCTGAGTTAGCCTCTTCAAAACCCTTTGCAATCCGAAAATTATATAGGTGTTTTATTGGATATTTCTCGCTGTAAAATCATGATTTTACAACAATCTTGATAAACTTTTTCTCTAATTTAATTGATTAAATTGTTTTGGTATTAATTTTAATTTATTTTGTGGTATGATTTTATTAATGATTAAGTGTTTATTTTAGTTAGTTAATAATTGTATTTTATTTATTTACAGTCAGATGATTAATTTATTTGGTTACAATATTTAGAATATTTATATGAGTTTGTTGGATATATATATATATGAATATTGTTTTATTTATGTTATTGATATTTATTTATTTGTAATGATTTATATACGTTGGACGCTTTGGGCGTGGCTATAGCTGCAAGTACTCAGTTGGAAGCTTTGAAACGTTGTTGGGCATTTTCGGTAACTTCGGAAATTATTAGCGAACGAACTGTAAGTACTTTCCAAACAAGCTTTAAGATCTAAATATATTTTTGGCATCAACAGTTGTTGTATTTGATTATTGCTGATATGTGATGGTTGATGTTGGTATTTGTTGGTTGATTGGATTATTTAATTGTTGGCTATTTGGTGCATAGTTGTCTGCATTGTGTATTTACGCGCATGCTCATGAAAATATTTGGAAAGAGGATTTTGGCATGATTTTGGATATTTATGTGTTGAGAATGGAAAATGGGATTTAAATTGTGTTTAACGGATTTTAATGGTTTTGGGCTGAGTCATAACGGGGACGGCGATACGTAACACCCGTTGTGATCAGCGTGTGAGTGTGTGGATGACGTAATGGGGACGGCGATACGTAACGCCCATTATGGTCATCGGGTGTACATTTCATATTGGGGACGGCGATACGTAACGCCCAGTATGAAATGAGTGTGTGAATCGTAATGGGGACAGCGATACGTAACGCCCATTATGGTTTCGGGTGTGTGTGTAAATTATATCGGGGACGGCGATACGTAACGCCCGGTATGATTGGTTTTGAGGATTTTATTTTATGAGAAATGATGGGTGATTTTATTGGGATTTTATTGTGGATTAAAAAGAGGTTTTGGCGTGTGTGGTTATCCAAATTAATTTTGAGAAGAATGATTTTAAGTCATATGCATACGGTATTTTGTTCATGTATTTTGTGGTTGTGCATAAATGTATTTATTATCTTGGATTTGTTTGGGATTTTACTTACCTGCAGTACCATTTTGGTATCGTAGATTTTGATGCAGAGAACGAGGAGGTTGAGCCTGAAGAGGCGGCTCCACCGTTGGAATGAATTAGTGTAGTTAGTTGCTTGGATGACATTCAGTTAAATTCTAATGGTTGTGTATTATTTTTATTTGGACCTTGGATGACTGTATTAAATCTCCGGTTGGAGAATTTACTTTGGCTTGGTTTGTAAATATTTCAAAAAAAAAAATTCTGGTACTTAGATATAAATTTATTATCCGCTGCGACCTATATTTTTATGTTTGTCACGTGTGCACACACGTTTGACACGTGTTGTTGGGATGTGTGACCCGTGTTGTCATCATCCCGACGCCTCGATTCCCGTGTTATTTTAAGGAAAATTTGGGGGTGTCACAGGTGGTATCAGAGCAGTTCGGTTCTGGGTAAATCCATACGTACCTAGGGACAGTACCAGATAATTTTAGTTGTTTTGATTATTTATGGTTTTGTTCTGTTCGTTTAAATTTGGGAGAGCGGGGTTGAAGATTCATTTTGGCAGGACAATGGTGAGACCACGGGTACCGCAAACTGTTCCAGATGATGAATTGCCAAGAGGTGATGGAAATTTTGCCTTGGCCAGAGCTTTGAACCGGATGACTGACTTTCTACGGCAGGGTTTCCAATCGCAACCTAGGGTCGAACAGGAGGGATGCTCTTATGAGCGATTTTTGGCACATCGTACCCCTCATTTTTCAGGTGAGGAGGATCCGCTGAAGGCTGATAGATGGGTTAAAGATATTGAGAGGACATTCGAGATTTGTGGCTGCACAGAAGCTCAAAAGGTTCTTTATGCAAGTTATTTATTTCAGGGCGAGGCAGCATCTTGGTGGGAAACAAAGCGAGAACTTCTGGTAGAAGAATTTGAGTCATTTGCTAATGTGACTTGGGAGCGGTTTAAGAAGGAATTTGATGATCGCTTCTTTCCAAGATCAGTACGACGCCAAAAGGCTCGAGAATTTACCAATTTGATTCAAGGAAGTATGACAGTTGAGGAGTATGCTCGCAAATTTATGGCGCTTGGGAGATTTGCTAGTCACCTTATAGCTACTGAAGAGTTGCGAGTGGAACGTTTCCAAGAAGGTTTGCGCACAGAGATCCGTCGGCATGTAGCTTGTCATCAGGTGACCACCTTTCAACAGCTAGTCGACATTGCGTCTATTGTTGAACGAGAGTTCACTATTCCCATTGGTTCTCCCCCAGGTCAGAAAAGAAGAAACTTTGGAGAGGGCAGTTCAGGATCGCCTCAGAAGTTCGTGTCAAGGACCGGAGCCCGTCCTCAACCATCTACCGGAGTCCGTATAGGAGGACGAGTCCCAGTTTGTGGAAGATGCAACAGAGCTCATGAGGGCATGTGTCGTCAAGGAGATTATCGGTGTTACAGTTGTGGCCAGGCTGGACATTATGCTCGTGAATGCCCAAGCACAGGTCAAGGAAGTCGTGGAGGACATCGTGGGGGCAAAGCTAAACAGAAGCAACCAGTGCAAGCTCGAGTTTTTGCTTTGAAGCCTGGTGATTATGACGAGGAAGCCCCCGAGGCACAGGATGCAGGAGTCGTCGCAGGTATGTCTTGATCTCATTTTTGGGTTTGTTGCATTGCTTGATTTAATTTTAGTTTCAAGTTGGTAAATTCTGATTTCGTCAGGAACGGTTCGTTTGTATGAATTTCATGCTTGCACTTTATTTGATTCGGGTGCGTCGCGATCTTTTGTGTCGGCTACATTTGCTCGGATTTGTAATCTTGCGGTAGAGTCTCTATCTCAGTCTATGGTGGTGGCTCTACCTAATGGTGAGACGGTGTGTTGTTTTAAGATCGCTTTGAGTTGCCCTTTGAGTCTTGGAGATTGGAAACTCGATGCAGATTTGATTGTATTTAAGCTGCTTGGCTTCGACATTATCCTTGAAATGGATTGGTTGTATCGACATTTTGCTAGTATAAATTGTCGGAGTAGAGTTGTCAGTTTCCAATTTCCTGGAGGTGATTGCATGGAATTTGCAGGCAGTAAACTGAAAGATAGACTTACAGTTGTGTCTGCTATTCAAGTAAAGAAAGACATTGTTGGTGGGGCAGATGCCTTTTTGGTTCAATTGGTATCTTCTCCATCTGCGAAGGAGTCAAGAGTTGGCATTCCAATAGTAGAAGAATTTCTCGATGTGTTTGCAGATGACTTACATGGATTACCGCCTGTTCGTGATGTGGAATTCACTATCGACTTGGAACCTAGAGCAGCTCCAGTGCACAAGGCTCCTTATCGTATGGCACCTGCTAAGTTGAAGGAATTGAAGACTCAGTTGCAAGATTTGTTGGATAAAGGATTCATTCAACCCAGTTCGTCACCTTGGGGAGCACCGGTGTTATTCGTAAAGAAGAAGGATGGAACCCTCAGGATGTGTATAGATTATCGAGAGCTTAATAAAATGACTATCAAGAATAAATACCCTTTACCTCGGATTGACGACCTATTTGATCAGCTTCAGGGTGCCGCAGCATTTTCAAAGATTGATTTAAGATCAGGGTATTATCAGCTGAGGATAAAAGATAAGGACATACAGAAGACAGCTTTCAGATCAAGATACGGGCACTATGAGTTCAAAGTGATGCCATTTGGATTAGCTAATGCTCCAGCAGCTTTTATGGATATGATGAATAGGGTGTTTCGACCCTATTTGGATTCTTTTGTTGTTGTCTTTATCGACGACATCTTAGTTTACTCTCGAAGTATTAAAGAACACGCTTTCATCTTCGTCTAATTTTGGAGAAGCTAAGAGAGCATCAGTTGTATGCGAAGTTCAGTAAGTGTGAGTTTTGGTTGGAAGAGGTCAAGTTTCTTGGTCATGTTATTTCTCAGGCAGGAGTAGCGGTTGATCCTAACAAAGTGGAAGCTGTGTTAGCATGGCCACGTCCTTCCTCGGTGCACGAAATTCGAAGTTTCTTGGGTTTAGCCGGTTATTATCGAAGGTTTGTGGAAGGATTTTCTCGCTTGTCTGCACCCCTTACTGCTTTGACAAGAAAGGGTGCCGCATTCATTTGGTCTGACAAGTGTGAAAAGAATTTTCAGGAGTTGAAGAGAAGGTTGACTTCAGCACCTGTCTTAGCACTTCCCCAACAGCACAAGCCTTATGTGATTTTTAGCGATGCATCCAAATTTGGTTTGGGATGTGTCCTTATGCAAGAGGGACGAGTCGTCGCTTATGCATCTCGTCAGCTGAAAGATCATGAAAAGAATTATCCTACGCATGATTTAGAATTGGCAGCGGTAGTCTTTGCTCTTAAGATTTGGCGACATTATCTGTATGGTGAAGTTTGCGAAGTTTACACTGATCACAAGAGTTTGAAGCATCTATTTTCGCAGAAGAATCTTAATATGAGACAGAGAAGATGGTTGGAGTTGATCAGTGATTATTAGTGTGAGATCAAGTACCATCCGGGTAAAGCAAATCAAGTCGCCGATGCTTTAAGTTGAAAGTCTTATTTGGCAGATAAGTCAGAGTCATTGGAGTTGGGTTCCCTTCTTTATAGCATGAGGAAATTGTTGGTGGAAAGTTCGCAGCAAGACGAGGAAGTTCAGGTTACAACTCTTAGTGTTCATGTTGATGATTTTTCAGAATTAAAGACTCTTCAAAAGAAGGATCCGAAGCTACTCGACATCCGGAGAAGAGTTAGAAAAGATAGAGGACCCGCACATTTCAGTTTGGATGGAGAGGGAATTCTCCGATTTCAGAATCGGCGGGTAATACCATCAGAATCAGAATTTAAAGAAAGGATTTTAGCGGAAGCCCATGCTACTCCTTACTCAGTTCATCCTGGTAGCACGAAGATGTATCAAGACTTGAAGAAAAGCTACTGGTGGGAAGGGATGAAGAGGGATATTGCCTTGTTCGTGGCAAGGTGTTCCACTTGTCGTCAAGTTAAAGCCGAACATCAGAGACCTGCTGGTACTCTTCAACCACTTCCTATCCCTGTGTGGAAGTGGGACGACATTGCTATGGATTTTGTAGTTGGTTTACCAAGGACACCTAGCGGGAAGAATTCAGTTTGGGTGATTATTGATCGCTTGACTAAGAGTGCTCATTTTCTGCCAGTTACAAATACTGATACATTGGGAAAATTAACTCGGCTATATATTAAGGAGATCGTGCGTCTTCACGGAATACCTAGGACTATAGTGTCGGATCGAGACCCTCGGTTTACGTCTCAGTTTTGGAAGAGCTTACATTCAGCTTTGGGCACCAGATTGAAGTTCAGTAGCGCTTATCATCCTCAGACAGATGGCCAGTCAGAGCGTACCATTCAGACTCTCGAAGATATGCTACGAGCTTGCGTCTTGGAGTTCAAGGGTAGCTGGGAGCACCACTTGCCGTTGATAGAGTTTGCCTATAATAATAGCTTTCACGCTTCCATCCAGATGGCCCCGTATGAAGCCCTGTATGGAAGAAAGTGTAAATCACCTCTGTTTTGGGATGAAGTTGGCGAGAATCGATTGCTTGGACCTGAGATCGTGCAAGAAATGAAAGACCAAGTCCGGATTATCAGAGACAAGATGGCGGCAGCACAGAGTCGTCAGAAAAGTTACGCTGATATGAGAAAAAGAGATTTGTCCTTTGAAGAAGGAGATTGGGTATACCTTAAGGTATCTCCTATGAAGGGTGTCAAGCGTTTTGGGAAGAAAGGGAAGCTTAGTCCAAGATACGTCGGTCCCTATCAAATTCTCGAGAAGATTGGACCTGTCGCTTATCGGATCGCTCTGCCAGACTACTTTAGTGATGTTCACGATGTTTTCCACGTGTCGTCATTGAAGAAGAGTTTTGGTCAGCAAGAACCGCGCTTCGTCAATCCTGAGAGTATTCAACTTAAGCCAGATTTGACTTTTGAAGTTGCGCCAACTCAGATCATAGATTGGAAAGAGCAACAATTGAGGTCCAGAACGATACCCTTAATTAAAGTGTCGTGGGGAGATCCTCTGGCTCAAGACTTCTCTTGGGAGAAAGAAGCGGATATGAGGGAACGTTACCCGTATTTATTTGAAGACCAGTAAATGTTCTCTCTTTTTGGATCGTTTGTACAAATTTCGGGGACGGAATTCTTTTAAGGGGGGAGGATGTGAGAACCCGTAATTTTACTATCTTTGTAATATATTATTTTAATATTAAATATGTTTTGTTGTTAATATGGATATTATGCGTTTTGAGTTAGTGAATATTAATATCGTTTTATTGTGCTTGTATTTAAATATTTAAATATATTTCTTTATCATTTGAAGATATTATTTTCAGGAAAAATTGTAAGTTATTATATTCTCTTATGAAATTTATTGTGACGCATTTAATTTAATATTGGAATTTAATCTTATTATTTTATTATGTTGGTATTAAATTAAAATGTTGTAATTTATTTTATTTTAAGTGAGTGGGGGTATTTATCTATATATATATATATATACGTGGTGGGCTTTTATATAAATGCAGGAATTTATATGTATTACCTATACGTTGGGACTTCAGTTTAGTTTAACTTTAGTTTTGGCCCATATGCGAATATTTATATATTTATGTTGTGACGTTGGGCTTCAATTAATTGGTTTAAAGTGGCTTACGGTTTTAGGCTTATACTTATATATATATATATGTGTGTGTGTGTGTGTGTATAGTTGGTGAAGTGAGTTTGTACCCAAACCCATTTAGCTTTGCAGCCCATTGTGTTAGTCTAGCATGTTGATCGCCTAAAGCAACCCTTTTTAGCAAAACGGGATCGTTTGGGTTCAGGAGTTAAGGGTTTAGCTGCTTCTTCTTCTTCTTCTTCTTCGTTCTCCCCTGTTCGTCGCTGCAGACCGTGACTTCCAGCCTCAGATTTTCAGCTTTTCCTTCATCCATTTCATCCACGCGGTGCTCTACTAAATACCCAATACTTAGATGAACATTTCCCCTCAAAATTTATAGCCGATCCGTGTGTCACGCGTCCGGGTTTTCTCCTCAAACAGTGGGCGTCCAACCCTGTTTTCTCTGGTTTTTCATTTGTAAGAGTGATGTTTCTTCTTCTTTTTCAGCTTGGTTGTCTTCGTTTAGTGTTAGTGAATTTACATGTGGTTTATCCTGTCCAAAATCCATGATTTGTAGTCGGTTGTAGGCTTATAAAATACCTATCTAACCATGTGAAAAACCACGTCAAAAGCCCCCTATACCGAGCTCTATCTGAGGTCTGAAACCATGGGTTTAATCATTTATTTTAGCTCGTTTCTTCTTCTCAACTCAAGTCTGAGTTAGCCTCTTCAAAACCCTTTGCAATCCGAAAATTATATAGGTGTTTTATTGGATATTTCTCGCTGTAAAATCATGATTTTACAACAATCTTGATAAACTTTTTCTCTAATTTAATTGATTAAATTGTTTTGGTATTAATTTTAATTTATTTTGTGGTATGATTTTATTAATGATTAAGTGTTTATTTTAGTTAGTTAATAATTGTATTTTATTTATTTACAGTCAGATGATTAATTTATTTGGTTACAATATTTAGAATATTTATATGAGTTTGTTGGATATATATATATATGAATATTTTTTTATTTATGTTATTGATATTTATTTATTTGTAATGATTTATATACGTTGGACGCTTTGGGCGTGGCTATAGCTGCAAGTACTCAGTTGGAAGCTTTGAAACGTTGTTGGGCATTTTCGGTAACTTCGGAAATTATTAGCGAACGAACTGTAAGTACTTTCCAAACAAGCTTTAAGATCTAAATATATTTTTGGCATCAACAGTTGTTGTATTTGATTATTGCTGATATGTGATGGTTGATGTTGGTATTTGTTGGTTGATTGGATTATTTAATTGTTGGCTATTTGGTGCATAGTTGTCTGCATTGTGTATTTACGCGCATGCTCATGAAAATATTTGGAAAGAGGATTTTGGCATGATTTTGGATATTTATGTGTTGAGAATGGAAAATGGGATTTAAATTGTGTTTAACGGATTTTAATGGTTTTGGGCTGAGTCATAACGGGGACGGCGATACGTAACGCCCGTTGTGATCAGCGTGTGAGTGTGTGGATGACGTAATGGGGACGGCGATACGTAACGCCCATTATGGTCATCGGGTGTACATTTCATATTGGAGACGGCGATACGTAACGCCCAGTATGAAATGAGTGTGTGGATCGTAATGGGGACAGCGATACGTAACGCCCATTATGGTTTCGGGTGTGTGTGTAAATTATATCGGGGACGGCGATACGTAACGCCCGGTATGATTGGTTTTGAGGATTTTATTTTATGAGAAATGATGGGTGATTTTATTGGGATTTTATTGTGGATTAAAAAGAGGTTTTGGCGTGTGTGGTTATCCAAATTAATTTTGAGAAGAATGATTTTAAGTCATATGCATACGGTATTTTGTTCATGTATTTTGTGGTTGTGCATAAATGTATTTATTATCTTGGATTTGTTTGGGATTTTACTTACCTGCAGTACCATTTTGGTATCGTAGATTTTGATGCAGAGAACGAGGAGGTTGAGCCTGAAGAGGCGGCTCCACCGTTGGAATGAATTAGTGTAGTTAGTTGCTTGGATGACATTCAGTTAAATTCTGATGGTTGTGTATTATTTTTATTTGGACCTTAGATGACTGTATTAAATCTCCGGTTAGAGAATTTACTTTGGCTTGGTTTGTAAATATTTCAAAAAAAAAAATTCTGGTACTTAGATATAAATTTATTATCCGCTGCGACCTATATTTTTATGTTTGTCATGTGTGCACACACGTTTGACATGTGTTGTTGGGATGTGTGACCCGTGTTGTCATCATCCCGACGCCTCGATTCCCGTGTTATTTTAAGGGAAATTTTGGGGTGTCACACCAGTAGTCATTCCTGCTATATTTTTTCTGAATTTTCGCCCAATCGCATTTTATCAAAGATCACGCTACCTCAAGTGAAATAAAGGGGCGCAGAGTCAAATAACCACGCCACTATCAAACGGAGTAAAGGGACGTAGAGTCAAATGACCATGCCCCCTTCAAACACAGTAAAGGGGCGCAGAGTCAAATGACCACGCCACCTTCAAGCACAGTAAAGGAGCGTAGAGTCAACTGACCACGCCACCTTCAAACAGAGCAAAGGGGCGCATAGTCAAATGACCACGCCACCTTCAAACAAGGTAAAGGGGCGCGGACAAATGACCGTGCCACCTTCAGACAGAGTAAAGGGGTGCAGAGTCAAATGACCACGCCACCTTCAAACAAAGCAAAGGGGCGTAGAGTCAAATGACCACGCCACCTTCAAACAAAGCAAAGGGGCGCAAAATCAAATGACCACGCCACCTTCAAGCACAACAAAGGGGTGTAGAGTCAACTGACCAAATCACCTTCAAACAGAGCGAAGGGGCGTAGAGTCAAATGACCACGCCACCTTGAAACAGAGCAAAGGGGCGCAGAGTCAAATAACCATGCCACCTTCAAGCACAATAAAGGGGCGTAGAGTCAAATGACCACGCCACCTTCAAACAGAGCAAAGGGGCGCAGAGTCAAATGACCACGCCACCTTCAAGCACAGCAAAGGGGTGCAGAGTCAAATGACCGCGCCACTTCAGACAGAGCAAAGGGGCGCAGAGTCAAATGACCGCGCCACCTTCACACAGAGTAAAGGGGCGGAGAGTCAAATGACCGCGCCACCTTCAAACAGAGTAAAGGGGCGCAGAGTCAAATGACCGCGCCACCTTCAAACAGAGCAAAGGGGCGTAGAGTCAAATGACCACGCCACTTTCAAGCACAGCAAAGGGGCGCAGAGTCAAATGACCACGCCACCTTCAAACAGAGCAAAGGGGCGTAGAGTCAAATGACCACGCCACCTTCAAACAAAGTAAAGGGGCGTAGAATCAAATGACCACGTCACCTTCAGATAGAGAAAATGGGCGCAAAGTCAAATGACCACGCCACCTTCAGACAGAACAAAGGGGCGCAGAGTCAAATGACCACGCCACCTTCAAACAAAGCAAAGGGGCGCAGAGTCAAATGACCACGCCACTTTCAGACAAAGCAAAGGGGTACAGAGTCAAATGACCACGCCACCTTCAAACAAATTAAAGGGGCACGGAGCCAAATGACCACGCCACCTTAAAACAGACAGAAAACGCACACAGTAACAAGCACAAGCACGCGACAGCAAAGGTCAGAAAAAAAAAAAGTTTTAAATGTCCTACGCCTCAAGGCAAAGAAAATTTGCGGGGTAATTGTGGGATCAGATTTGGCCCAAAGGCCCAACAGCATTGGAAGCCCACCAGGAAGGGAAAGCATACTAAGGGCCAAACTCTGCAGAATCCAAAATATATATCAAACCCATCGCCACCTTTATCGGGATTTTAAGCAGATACGGAATATCAACAAACTCAGAAAGATATATCATACAGATACGCAATCACGATGATTACGGAAGGCGTTATAAGGGACATGTATCGCCCTAGAGGCTTATAAATAGACGAGGTAAACCTCAACTATGGACATTAAGAATTATTCCCGTAAATACGTGATCACTAACTTGAGCGTCGGAGTTATCTCGGATGGAAAGCCACCATATTCCCTTAATTCTTCTTGCAGGTAACGGGAGCAGGAGGCCGGCGAGACACGTCCTCAACATGTCTCCTAGTGATGACCTGGTGGGTTGGGCCCGGTCTGGGCTTGGATATTTTGTCCCTCGCAATGTCCATATACCTGATCATTGTATGAGACTTGCTGAATATTATTCTATCCCATGCATATATGCAAGCCGCGCACACGACATATATATGTATATATAAGAGTTAGAATCACTTGTCTATGGATGATCCATTTCCAATTTTAAAGTAGTAGGAATAATTGAGGCATTTATTTGTGAGATTCTGAATTTTTGGGAGAATGCCAAAAATAATACAAATACAAATCCAACATGATTGACAAGGAGGTTGTTGCATCAAATGAGTTTTAGAAAATAATTCAGCTCTCACAGTTTAGAAAAATATAAATGTATCAAAATATAGTTTTAGTTATGAAATAACACGAGTTTATCATAAAAACAGAACATCCAACTTTACCATAAACAAAATCAAACACCTTTTGGAAATGAAATAACACCAACAGGCCCACAATCCACCCCTCCAGTCCACAAAATAATTTCAGGCTCTACTGTTCTTGTAATACATCAATAGAATACACTTGAATTTCATTGCTACCTGCCGAACCAAGGTATCTGAAAGAAACACCAACCTAAGAAACTATTGCAATGCTCAAGAACACACCAACATACTATCATTATGTATAAAAAAAGACTAAGCATACAAAAAAAAATCGTAAAAAAAGAAAAGAAATGAAAACTCATAAGAAGCATTCACACTAAATTATATTATGTGCTTATGTATTCTGTCTAAAAATATGATGGAGAGAAAGAAATTTGCAGTGATGACAACAACAAATTACCTCCTTACAACATGCAAAACATAAATATAAAAGGCCATAAAAAAATTGAAAAAAAAAAGGAAATATGCCATTCACCAAAAGTGAAGTGTGTAGCTGCAAAATTGGGTAGAATACTTAAGCAGTTTTGTGTCACAGTTTTTGCCACATGCCACAAATATAAACAGAACCATAACAGATAGCAATAGGAAATTATGCCACATGCTCCAAATTTTTTTAATTATATGAATAAGTTTCACCTTATTAATTATGGAATGCAAGTTAATGTCAAAAGAATCTATTCAAGAAGCCAATATAAAGGGTAATTTTCCAGCAAGACAAGCAAACAAGTTAATGGATTTAAGGGTCTTTCTTTTATTTATCTAAATATTCTTCTAGTCTATCATGGTATGAATTTTGGTACATTACATAAATTATCCCCATGAAATGCTTCAAAAAAACCTATAAAACAACCTTGACAAAGTACCTAATATAGTAGAATATCTCTCAAAGAATAGTGCTCAAGTGCTTCTCCATTTATTTGCCTCCCTTTAACTTTATTGTACAAGTTAACATCAAAGAATCTTAATCAAGAAACCAGTATAAAAGATACCAGCTTTAAAGTATAAATTATCTGCAAGAAATGCTTCATACCTGGCATTGTGGACAATCCCCCACAGATAAGTAAGCCATTTGATATAGGGAAGTCTTTAAGGTAATGAGCTTTAATAGGTAGATAGAGAACTAAACTTATGAAAGCATCTCAATGAAAGGCATTAGATTAAAAAACAAAAAGGTTAAAGAATCATAAATTTAAAAGAATTGCCTACTCTAGATTGTAACCACGGCCAAGCACAGGACACAAAGTCATGAACAAGGCAAAAATAACTATCGTAGTAGGAGAAGCAAAAGGATGAGGGAGATTGACAAAGTAACCAACAACACTATCATGATTGCATCCTCCACCTAACAAATACACCCTTCAACATAATTACTCAAGGGAACTAAATGCTGGCCTACTGATGTCTTATTGAATTTTCACAACAACAAACACCAGTACCACCACTGTCACAATTAACTGACCAATTTCTCCACTTCCTATCTTCCTCTCTTGATGGATTCTTAAGAGTATATACCACCATAGATATTAATTTCGTCAAGAGTTGGATACCAACCAAACCCAAACTTTATCATCAAATAAGAACCCCAATATAAAAATGTTCATACCAAGCCCTTGAGAGTTAGCAAATAAAGACGGCAATTGTAACGCCCCCAAATTTCCTTACTATTGAAAGTGTTTTTACTTCTTTTAAAAAAAATAACAGAACAATAATAAGGGATGAAGTAAAAGAAACCTTTATATAAAACATGATCAAAACACTAAATATTACTCAGACGGTTAGTTCATAAAAGAAAAATCAAAATATTCTATGTCTGAAACTTAATACACCATTCATGAACTAACTTTTCCTTTAACTAGGCTTCCTTTTTGTCTTGCTTCCTTTTGACATCTGTGATAAATAAACCAATATATATAAGATTAATAGTCATTAATATGATTACATCATTAAAACATAACATTTTTAGTATGATTTCGAAAATAAATAAATAAACATTCTTCGTAGGGAACTACCCCTCCAAAGGTAGATATCCTTCCCATAATTCTTTATCACAAAGGGAACTATACCTTCTCAAATATCATTATGTATAGATATCATTCCCAAAATCCTTTCTTACTTTGGGAATTACACCTTCTTAAATATCCTTTGGTATAGTTATCCTTTCCTTTTCTATTTAGGGTCTATATCTTCTTATTGTTCTTCAGTATAGTTATCATCCCTATACATATTTTCATTTATCTGGGCTATACCTTCTCAAGTCCTTAGATATAGTTTTCCTCCAAAATAAAATTAGAAACAACACAATATCACTGTATAACCCATAACTCATATAACATTTGATGTAACTTGAATATACATAAAATTTCCATAAATATAATATGCCTAATTGCATACCAATTCAGGTGCAGTATACGCACTTCATAAATTATTTAAAATGCTCTAACATTTCCAAATTAATAATTAACACTAAAAGGATTTCAGCTATAAATCAGACATGCTTTCTCAAAACCACAACGATCTCAACCTGGTAAATTTACATAATACAAACATTTCCCTCCAAAAACCAATTCAACGTTTAGATAAAATAAAGAAATATTGTACGTGGAAGGAATAATGGAATCCACACATACCACATTTAAAAATGAATTTCTGAATAATAAACTTACTGAAATCTCCATTATTTTAGTAAAAAAACACGAATCATGCTAAAATAAAATAAAATAGTTGATAAACACACGAAACAGCCTGCTAAAATAAAATAAAGTAAAGAAAATACTAAAAATTTCAATACAGCACTACAATCCACTAGTACAAACCCTAATCCCTTATTTTCAAGAAAACCTAATAGAAAAATCTCTCAATTATGATAAAATCATACCCATAAACACACGAATTTATGAAAACAAACTTAAAAGGATAAGTAATAGAGAGAGAGGAATGGATAGAGAGAGAAACAAATGCAGAGAGAAAGAGCATGAGAGAGTGAGATGAACGGAAAGGGAGAAAACCAGAGAGACACACCTGCTAGGCGAGACGACGATGGAGATGATGATGATGGCACAACAGTAATGAAGGGTGGCACAATCGGTGAGAGAAAGAGAGAGTGTGACGTCCCCAAATTTTTCTTAAAATAATACGGGAATCGAGGCGTCAGGATGATGACAACACGGGTCACACATCCCAAAGACAAGTGCCAAACGTGTGTGCACACGTGACATACATAAAATAAAAGTCGCAGCGGATAAAATTAAGGTCAATAACTAAGTACCAGAATGTTTTGAAATAATTTTACAAACCAAATTAATAAAAACTCTCCAACAGGAGATTTAATATAGTTATCCGAAATATAAATTAAACAAATACATATTTATAAAAATGGGAAAATAAATTTCCCGAGATGACAATTAATATTAATATCACCTCAACGGCGTAGCCGTCTCCTCAGGCTCAACCTCTTCATAATCTGCATCCAAAAACTACGACGCCAAGATGGCATCGCAGGTAAGTATAACTCAAACAAACCCAAGACAATAAATACATTAATGCCACAACAACAACCATGAACAATTTACCATATGCATGAGGTTTAAAATCATCTTCCTCAAAATCAATAAAATAACCACACGCCAAAATCCCATTTGGCCCAAAATAAAACTCCAGTAAAATCACCCATCATTTTTCCAGAAAATGATAACCATAAATCCATTAAAATCACAACCATTTTCCCAGAAAATGGTCCACGTAAAACCAATAAACACAACCCGCCACTTTCCCAGAAAATGGCCTAAACATCTTTTTTATTAATCGTATGCACCATGATCTCCCATAGGGACCATCCGCACACCCTGACTTTCATCATCACACCGAAGGTAACGACCTCGTATGTGACTTCGGAACGGGCGATGCCTAGCTAACCGCTAGCAGAGGAGCCACGGAGTCGGCACGAGAGCGTTACTATCCCGTCCGATCCCGTCGTCACCCGGCGACGACCCAGGAGACGTCACTCAGTTGGGGTCATGATACACACGCACCCGGAAGCCGTAAATACAATGAAAACCCAGTTTTCAATTTCAACACATGAATACCCGCAATCATGCAAAGATCCAATTTCCAAATATTACCATGAGCATGCGCGTAAATACACAATACAGACAACCATATACCAAATAACCAACAACTGATAATTTTCAATAATGACCAAACACAATATCTGTTGATGCCAAAAATATATTTAAATCTTAAAATTTATTTGGAAAATACTCACAACGATTAAAAACGCATATCCTTGAGTAGACGCCAATCCGCGGCGCTCGTAGCAGTCATTTGTACGTTAGGCTAAAATGCTCGGTTTGACACCAAAATTTAGGGAGATACTCTTTGAAGGGTGGGGAATTTCATGGAAGTGGTGGTGTGGCGGCACAACCACCGGAAGGTGGCGGATCGGGGTCAAAATGGGTGAAAACCCATTTTCGGGTTTGGGGTTGTACCGGGAAGGTGAGACCGTGTATGGAGAAACTGAGTTAGGGGGATGACCGGCTGGGTGAGGGGAGTCTTTTGGTGGAGGTGGTGAAACCTATGGTGGCCGGACGGCGGCGCGGCGAAGAACGACCCGTTTAAGACCCATTTCAGGTAGATGGGGTAACCGGCGGCGATGGGTGGCTACCGACAGTGGGTTATGCTCGCCGGAGGGTGGGGAGTCTAATGGTAGGTCGCCGGTGCTAAGGGGTGGCCGGCGGTGGCCGAAAAATGCAAGGGAATGCAAAATACCCATTTCGGGTTTGTGGCTGTGGAGGGGCGGTGGGATGGCTGGAGGGGACACCACCGGTGCCGTTAAACTCGCCGGCATGTGGGAGTGAGGTTGGGCTGGGCGGTGTCGTCGGTGGGTGGCCGGCAGCAGTCCTGGGGCTGAGGAGAGAACCGGCAAGAGATGAGAGGGTGAGATGGGTACGCGGGCTGGGTTCACGGCTGGGAAGGAAAGGATAAAAAGAAGAAAAAGAAGAAAAAGAAAAGAAAAGAAAAGGAAAAGAAAAGAAAAGAAAAGGAAAAGAAAAAGAGAAAAAAAGAAAAAAACTAACTAGAAAAAAAAACACAATAAATTAAATAAAAGCCGACTTGAAATACTACAATCTAATATTAATAAAATAAAATATTTAAAACTTAACAATAGAAATAAATTACACCCAAGCGCAATATTAAAAATAAAACAATAATTAATATTACGAAAGCAGATCAAATAAACTCACATAATAAAATCAAGGAATTAAATTCCAATCATTAAAATAATTAACTCATTAAAATAAATAAGAAAAGTAAAGTAACTCAATATTAACTAATTAATAACTCATATAATATTTTAAACAAATAAAATATGACTAATAATATTATTTAAATAAATTAAAATAATTAACTCCGAGAATAAAATAACGTGTAAAAATACACATAAGTCAGGGATCTCATAGAGAGAGAGAGAGAGAGAGAGAGATTAGGTTTCGGGGAGACGAGCAGGGGGAGGGTAAATCATGAAAGGGAGAAATCGTCGAATCGAGTGGGGGTTATCGCGATTGATTTAAATTTAAAAGACTATTTGCGGCGAGAATCGCCGCAAAAAGTTCCCCCACAAGTTTTTTTATTTCCTTTCCCACAAAAAGTAAATTTAACAAATTTACAATTTTATTTGCTGTGACAACACTTTGTGACAAAAACACAATTTTTTCGTGGAAAAACAAGTATTTGCCAGAAGTTTTCTTTCATCACAAAAAATAAATTTAACAAATTTATAAATTTATTAGCTGCGACAACACTTTATAGCAAAAACACAATTTTTCGTCACAAAACAAGTATTTGCTACATGTTTTCCTTCACCACAAAAATAAACTTAATAAATTTGTAAGTTTATTTGTTACAACAACATTTTGTGGCAATAACACAATTTTTTTTGCCACAAAACAAGTATATTCTATAAAGTTTTATTTGCTAACATAATTTTGTGGTAAAAGGCTCTTGTTTTTTTCTATAACCAGTTTTTTTGATAATAAGCGACTATTTGCTTCAAACTTATGTTGCAGAAAAATATTTTGCGGGAAAAGCCCACATATGTTGCAGTGATATTAAGTTGATTATTAGTTGAAATGATAGTATAAATTTTAATTAATAATTTTACTTGACAAACATAGGCATTATTTTAAAATTAAAATATAATATAAAAATTAAAATTATTTTATTTTATTTTATTTTAATTAAATTTTTCCTTAGGTATATAACTTATTAATGAGTCGGCCCTGGATATAGATTCGTCATGATCTATTGATAAAAGATAAATTCGTCATAATCCAGATATACTTTCTGTGATTCCCAAATTCTTTTGAGAAGTGAACGTCCTTGTATCGTAAAGTCATCTTCGATGTTAATCCCCATGGCATAAAATTCTTCTCATCCACGTAGGTCATGCAATATGTCTGGAAGCATGACGTCACGTCATCACATCCATATTCTTCATGATCGATCCCGTTTATTTCTGTCCGTCGGATCTAAGATGAAAAGAAAAATTAGGGAATTTGTTTTAATTTTATGGGTTTGTAAAGGCTATAAATACGCACGCATGCATGGCTAGCAAGGCACAACTACTCGTACCACCAAGACAATAATATTGTAACTACACCTGCTTTGCCTAATTTCCTCGATCGATCGAATGGCTTCCAGTGATGATGTGAAAGCCGGATACTGGATTTGCACGGCTGATCCGTTCCTGCCGGCAGCAAAAATACGTTCAGAACTCTTCACACATCTCTATGCTGGTTTTGCCGCGGTTCAAAGTGATGGCGGGGTCACCATTCCTAGAACATTCGAGGATCAATTCCGAACCTTCACTCAAATCGTTCGACAACGATCCTCTCAGGTGAAAACTGTTTTATCCATCGGTGGTGCTCGCTGTCATAGTATATCTGCAGTGGTGAAAAATGCAGATAAGCGTGCAAAACTCATAAATGACTCCATATAGTGATTTCTTCAATTTGCATATCCGGTCCTCCTTGCCTAAAATGATGAATCCCTCTGGTTGATGCATATAAATTATCTCATCAAGTTTGCCATGTGAAAATGCTGTTTTAACATCAAGTTATTGTAACTCTAAGTCAGACAATATCGTGATGGCAAGTAAAACTCTGATCAAACTATATTTAACAACTAGACTAGACCCAGATTAAGTCTAACCCCTTTTAGTTTCGAAATGGCATCTTTTTGGCCTTCAGCTCCATAGGGCTTCATCTCTTCTCCCCTGCGCCATTCACTTCTTTTTCTCTCCCTATTTGCAGAAACCGTGATCCCCTTTTTGGGTTGCCGTCGCACATTGTGTCGCACGTCACCGCCATCACCACCTTGTCTCTAGTAAGCCATCGTTTCCTTCCTATTTCTCTCTTGTGACTTTCCCTTTCGATTCTTGCTCCCTCTTCTCGAATTTCCTTCCCAACTCAAGTTATCATGTTTTAGGACCTTATCGTCATGGACCACAACCTTTTCTTTCTTAGTCCGGTTGATTTCTTAGCTCTCTCTCTCTTTCTACGACATGTGCGAGCTATCATTCATATTGCCGACCCACCATTGCCAAAGTTTGTTGAGTAGCAATTGTCACCATCTTGCCTTCTTGTCGTCAATAATCTTTCCCCTGCGTTTCTCTCTTTCCATGAAACTTTATTCACTCCTTAATTGTTGTCTCATGGGTGCCGTCGATCCTCAATGGAGCTTCACATCAAGCCTTTTCTTGGCTCTCAGTTTTCACCGTGGTTTGAAGGCAACAGCCTGGAAGCCTCGATGACGCTGCACTTCGATGTGCATTGGGTTTCAACATGCTGTTAAGGTCTGCTATTGATGTGCTATGCGATATTTACCACTATAAGTCGTTCACCTCCACTGTTGTCGCCTTGCACCGTGACTACTCCATTGTTGTTCCACCACATTTGGAATCACCTTGGTGAATCAAAGCTGCCTCGTGTCCTTTATTTGAATTCTGTTGGGTTTTACTAGTTTACTGATGTTTTGTTTGTTCATTCGAGTTGCGGTGTGCACACTCGCCCAATCGCAGGATGCCATTAATTGGTGTGTGTTTGTTAATCAAGATTGCTTATGCGCATTGTAAGTAATCTTCCAACGCAACATTTAAGGTTTAAAATAATATTTATGCTTTAATAATTTATATTGCCTAATTGGTTGGAGTGTTGGTTAATTCTTAATAATATTAAAATGAGAGTAAGTTGGTTGGGCCTGAGACCATTAAATGAAAGATGGGATCACCCCTTAGTTTGTTTAATTGTGAATTGGAAATATTGGGCACCTTTGTTCGTAGGATTGTTGATGTGATTATATTGATGTCGTGTTTGCCTTTTGGGTGTTGTTGGCATGTCATCCAATACATTGCTTCTCATGCATCTGTACATTTTATGGTGGGGTCAAAATTGTTCTAATAACTATACAATGCTATGCCATGTTGAATGAATTGGGTTTTGTGTGATGTGCTGGTTTTATATATGAGTGCGTGCGTTACGACTCTAATTCGGGATTGGGGTGATGTGTCTCTTGGGTTGTCGCTGAGAGACAATGGGATCGGAAGAGATGGTGACGCTCTCGTACTGATTCCGTGGCCCTTCTGTTGGCGGGGGTTAGAGGATGTCCGATCAAGGTATGCGCTGGGTGCAGAGCTGGATATCACTTGTTACAAAGTCATATGCATGGTTATTACCTGTGATATGACGAAAGGAGCCAGAGTATGTGGATAGTCCCTAAGGGAGGCCCTAGTGGATGCATAATAAAATGATTATATGGATTGTATGGATCCCGACTCCAAGTCGAGATAGAGCATTATCTCAGTGGAGCTTTTCTAGTCACTCGAGAGCGTAATAACCTGATATAATGTCCTCTGAGCTGTCGTCGGACGATAGTTGGGCCTATCAAGATGGTAACGCTCTTGACCTGACCCATGACCCCTCTACTGGCAAGGGTTAGAGGATATTCGATCACGATACGCATTGGGCGTGGAGCTAGGTATCGCTCATTACGAAGTCGTACGCACACTCGTCATCCATGATGTGACGAAGGGAACCAGGATGTACAGATGGTCCCAAGAGGAGATCATAGTGTACACTGATGTTTGGTTTGGGTTATGGGCCGAAAATTGGGTTTTTGACGTATGTGAGCAAACATGCCCTTTTCGCGAAAAAGGAGTAGTTTTGTTATTGCATGTTTATTGCGTATATTGTGGAATGTATTGGTTGCTTGAATGGTTTTAAACTCTTAGATGTTGCTTAGTTGTTTACTTGATGGGATGTCATAATGTCATGTGCTGTTTTCTTTCCACCTGCAGTTCCATTTCATGGAATTGTAGTTTTGTTGCAGATGTGGAGTTTGAGTTAGCTGGACTAGCTTTGTTGGACGAGTGATTGGTTGGAGATCGAACTTCCCTCGTATTAAACTATGGTTATAGTTTACCTTTAGTTGTATTTCAATGGATGAAGGTATAAACCTACTTGGAGAATTTTATTTTGAGTTGTAAGGTTTTAAGTTTTCTAGTACTTAGTTCGACATGTCCTTTTATTTTCCACTGCGATATTGTTTTTGTGCTGAATACATTGCTTGATTCCACACACTTGTACATATCAATGGGGTGCATGACCCGTGTGGTCATCATTTAGATATCTCGACTTCCACTTATTCACACATGGAAGTCGGGAGCACCACATAGGATCTTCAAATAAATCATAAACCTTTTCCCACTCGGCTAGTGGTATTGTTTGGAATGGATTTTGGTATGCCTCTGCCGCAATGCTAAACTAGGCTTAGTGTTCATGGTAGCGGCCTTTGTACCTCCAGAATGCATTTGATATCAGTTCCTTAACTACTTTTCGATGCTCTCACAGACTAAAATTAAGATTAAACTCATCATTGAAAAAAATTTATAAGTAATTAGCATAAATACAATTTAGCTTTAAATTTAATTTATACTTAGTTTATTGGGATGTAGCTCATTACCATACAACGATTTTTATGTGATCTTTCACATCTTGGGAAACGTTAACCTAACAGGCTGCTGACATCGAAACAGACGTGCGAGTTAGGTCACTAACATAAGTAGAAAGCCAGGTTGTTGAATCACTGTGCCTATTGGTGTGACCTTCTAATATATCAACTTTAATTTTACCCATTCTTTTTGCTTTCTTATGTAGACATCCCTCATAGTGTCTCGCCCTCAGCGTTGACATACACCAGCTACATGTACAACAATTAAAATAGATGCATCCAACTATTATAGTAAAATAAGCTACAGGATTATTAACAAACAACATTATTAGCAAACAATATATATTACTAACATTGATATTTTGTCCGCACGAGTTCCATTCGAACGTACATTTTAACGTTTGAACTAGACTCAAAAGAAACACCCAACCTTCATTCGGAAGTGAATAGTTCTATTCGAATAAGAATCGCGCAAACAGAATACCAGAACCAGTCCTCAACACCAAGCAACAAATGGCTAAATAAAAAAATCATGCTTGAAATGAGAATATGATAAAACCCTTATGGCATAAAATCTCTAATCTCTAAACCCTAACAAGTAGAAATCTAATCTCAATTTTTACACTTCCAATAACAAAATCCAATCGATCAACAATAGTGTCCACAATCAGAAATCACAATATAAGAAAACTCCCAACCAATTTTAATGCTGGAAATAATAGTAAAACTTGAAATACAAAAATAAAAGTGCTGAGAAATCACATTTACCTATTCTCTCTCAAGAACCCTTCTTATCCCCCACCCAAGAGTCCTTCAATAGTCCCTGATTATTCTCTGCCTCTCCCTCAGTCTCCCTCTCTAAAATATAGCTCAATCTCACATGAAAATGAACTTAAGAGTTAAGTGTTTAAGTTTATGAAGTAGCATTTGGAAGGGAAATTTATCCATCTAAATGTGAAAATTTCAAATTGTCGCTTTATTTTCCTACGATGAATTTCAACTTTTGGCGTCCAAATGGAAGAAAATTGCGTTCGGACGCAATATTTTGAGTATTTACTATTCTAATGGGTGAGTTGATGTTAGGATATACAAATATCCTGAGCATTTTGTGCAAAATTTTCCTCCAAATTTCAAACACAAGGTATGAGATAAAGTACATTTGAACTATAGTAGATTACGGTTCGAACGAGTACTTAATATTAATATACTAAGTAACATATTAATAATATTATATCATTATTATAATAGGCATGTACTAAGTACTGTAATATATTAGTAATATTATATTATCTTGTAGAGTTATATTAGTATTATGACACTAGTATATTAAGTAATGTTTAATTAATATTGTATTAGTATATATTATTCAATTAGTAATACTATTCCAAGTAATATATATTAAGGAATGAGTAAGTGCCAAACAGAACAATTTGTATAGTTTTGGTTTCATGAAGGTATTTTGGCTTTGATAAAACTTGTTTAACTTCTTTCATTACTTGTTTGTTGAACAGTATACAAATGGCAGGCAAAAGTCGAAAGTGTGGGAGTGATCAGATGACTGGGAGTAGCGACACACCTCCACCCATCGGCTCCAGTTCTATTACGCTAGTGGCCCCTACTCCTGTTGTCGCCGCTGCTGCTGCTCCTCCTGCTCCTATTGATAGGTTTGTACTTGTAGAGTGGCCTATCACCTTAGATGACTTCAGGGAACTGGAGTGGGAGGGACACACCATTCACCAAATCGTCATGAGTGAGGATGGGTTTCGATCTGTAGGAAGGAGGAGACTGCATATTCAGATATGGTATGCGAGTTCTACCGTGCATTGAGAGAGCAGCCTGGAGAACTCTACCACTACGTACTGATAGTGAGGGGAGTCAACATCACATTCTCTCCTCACATTATTGTAGAGTATTTGGATATAAAATATTTTTTATATTTTGAAAATGATAAAATGAAATTAATGGAGAAAAATATATATACACAAAATAATGATGATGAAGAAGTAAAATTTAATTTCTAACCTATTTACTGTTCGAAGAGTATTTTTTCTATCCATATAGTCTTGCAAGTTTCTCGCCATGTTTCTCCCCAAATATATCTCGTTTGTACAAAGAATTATTTGTCCAAACGGTTTTTAATTTTTCAAGACGATTTTTTTGGTCACCAAAGGTCTTGTTCGAACAAATTTTTGCCCATCCAAACAAATTTTGAAACTCATCCAACTTTTGGGATGGAATTTAAAATTTGTTTCTAAAAATTACTTTAAGGGATGAAATTTAATTTGTCCCTAACAAATTCTTTCCTTAAAAGTAAAATTTTTTGTAGTGATGCATGTTCATGTTGGGAGTGATGTGAATAATCAAGGTCATTACAGTGATGTGAATAATCGATGCAATTGACCTATTCCAGCAATTTCTATGCATTAGAAATAAATTCAACTGCAACGAAGAGAATAGTCACTGCCTTTGATCACGCATATTTGCAGCAATTTTAGGTCTATTTGCGGCGATAAAAACCCTTTGAATATATTTTCAAGCAACGAAAGTTCTACATTGTTGGGAAAAGCAAGTCATTTCCGACGATTTCTACAATTTTTGGGACGATGTATATATCACTGCACTTGACATTTCTCAAAGATTTATCTATAAATGGATCACACCAATCACAACGGTTTTTTTTTTGGTCATTTGCGGTAAAAACAAATTCGCTAGTAATATTATTTTCCCGACCATTTTTGTTGATCGCTAAAATTAATTAAAAGTGAACACTTAATTTTGTCGAAAATACATTGAATTTAAAACCCCTGTAGGCTGTAACTGGTCAAATGCAGCAATTTTCAGAAATTTTTGCGACCATTTTTAGCATTGGAAACGCCCTGACTTCTGGTAGTTAAACAAATACCGTTGTACTTAAGGATAAATTAATAATGCATATCTACTATGAGTCTGGAGGTGGTCTCTTATTTTAGCATTCCTCTCATGTTTGTGAGTTAGGATAATTTGTTTTAGATATATTGGGAGTAGTACTACGTACTACTCTTATGGTAATAATTTTAATCTATAATATGAGAGGTATCGTAGTTCTCTTCGATTATCCCTAAATTTCATGCACGTGAAGGCTTAATTTCTTGTCGGCCGCAGGATCCATGCATGCATGCACAAGTACTCTACGATGTCATGATTGATCTAGAGCCTCATATGTTATATGTACATGTACGTGACGCACATGATCAACACATAAACGAGGATGTTAGATGGCCGGATTGTGAAAATGCCCATTTAATTATGTCGTTATACGTATTCTTGTGCAGTAAAAGTAGCTAGCTTGCTTTAAGATCAGATCAATAATTAGGAGAATATGTACATTTTATTAATTTATAAACATCTAACATAAACATAATCATAATTAAATAGTTTGAATTAAGATATTTTATAGGATTTTGAAAAAATGAGATGGGAGAAAAAGTTGAATACAAAAATTATAGAGGGTTAAATATTATAATTTTCTAATAATTTTTGTTTTGTTTTTGGATTGGCAAAAGTTGAACTATTTTTTGTATTTTGTTTGAGGCTTTACTTGGTTTCGGAGATGAGATGAGTTGAGATGAGTTTAATTTATTTTTTAATATTATTATAATTTTAGAATTTGAAATATGTGTATTGGGATTTGAAAAAGGTGTATAGGAATTTTTATTTTATATAAAAAATTATAAAAATATAATGATGAAATGGAAGTGAGTTGAGATGAGCTCAATTTACTTCCGAATCCAAACGGGACTGAAAGTTTTGAAAATTGTAATGATTAGATAATGATTAGATAATGATAAGATGAAAATATTAAAAATTTAAAATTGAAAAATATTATATTTGAATGGTATTTGAATGTTGAGTTAAGAAGAGATGGGTGTTAAATATTTTAACCTGAACATTAATAATTGGATCTTTGATTTTCTATGATTTGTAATAATAAAACAATAACAGTTAAAAGACGTAAATTTCTCAATCACATTCGATGAAAAGTCTGACCTGACCATGTGAGAAAGATCCACTTAACAACTTTACTAAGTTCTTGATCTCAATTTCATAAACGATTTAATTGCCATCATGGGTTTTATGATCCGGTCTACTACTCTTTAATTTTGTTTCCCATTGAACTCTGTTTTTTTCCGATTGTTTACACTAAATTTTCATAGAAAAAGAATGGCCCCCATCCCTACTCTTAAAAACAAATTTGAAAAAAATATAATATATGTTTGGGAAAAAATATAATATATGTTTTTTTAAAGAAAAAAAAATAGAATATGTTTATTTTATTATAATTTTATAGGATAATGTTAATTTTATTTTGTATTGGTCCCCTCTCTAAAAATTAACTTGGTCTCTCTCTACAAAATTAATCTAATTTAAAAATAAAATAAATCTCATATAAAATAAAATGATATAATAATATGATAATATATTTTTATTATAGATAAAAATAAAATAAAAAAGAAGTTGAATGATTTGTAATGATTTTTTAATATAATTTTATTATGATAACATGTTCTTATTATATTATATTTTTTTAATACATAAATTATATTAAACATATTTTATTTCTATTGTAGATCTTATAATCAACTTATTTTATATCACATAAAAAATTATATATAAATAAAACAAAAAATATTTATATATTTTATTTTAGCTTTCTTTAACCCCTAGCCCAAATTTCTTGTTTCACCACTGTTTCTCACAATAGCTCCAAATATTCGATTCAACCATGTCGATAAGTGTGGGCAACCCATGAATTATGTTCAATAAATCCATTTGCATAAAACAAAATTAGTTTTAGCTATTTCTCTTCGTTATTTCTCTTTGAAGCAGTAATGGCTCTATTTCGTTATCAAAAAAAAAAAAAAAAAATTAATGGCTCTATTTCTTCCTCCTCGTTTTTCACGATGTGAAGGTGCCGGTTAGGTTTGAGCAAATGGAAGAAGATGATGAGAAGAATAAAAGTCCGGACTATTCTCGAGCCAGAGGTAATTTAACTCAAAACTTTGAGCTTCAGTTTTGTATTTTCAGATTGATCTGGGCTTAAAAATCTGGACTTCTCATTCATGTTGTAGCGTATAGATTGTTTCTTCACATTCACTTGAGATTAGGGTTTTTGATCCGAATCGTAATGCCTGGTATTATATATGCATCAATCCTTTGGGTTCCCAAAGTTTATGTTTATAAGTTTTCACGTTTGATGCTAGAAATCCACATAGATTTAATTTTTGGATCTTCAGGTCCGATTGCCATGACTTATGGTTTGCATTTGATGTTTCACTTGAATGTGATTTCTGAGAATCTAGTTCTCAATCCAAGAAAAATGAGATTTTTCGTGAAGATAATACAGAGAAATACACCTACTACCATCGTCTGGGTGGGTCTCCGGCGTTTGGGTGCGCCGTTGTCTGATCAGTGGGTACCAAGCACTTGGCACAGTAGGTATTGGAAGTGGATGGGCGAGAGGAAGAAGCTAGGAGGGTGTTGATCAAAGATAAAGCAGTGATTGGGTGTGGGTGAGTATATTTATTATTTCTTGTAATATCCTATGTGGCATGTAAAGGTCGGAGAGCTGTTTATATGGGCTTATAAGCCCGACCGGTCCTATATGACTGATCATGATCAAGTAATTGACCATGTTAACTCTCATACGTTAGGTTAGGTAGGTAAATCTTGGAGGTCGACGTTCCATGCATGGATGCTATATATCCTACTTATAAATAATTTTATCTCCTATTCAACACAACAGTCCTGCATATTGTTGATTCACACTTGAAATAAAGAAAAATCAATATGCAAATATATATATATATATATTTAATGAAATATAAATATAATATATATTATATATATATGGATAACAAAATACTACTAATAATAAAGTTGAGTGTTTTGAGTTTTTTTTAAAGGCCATCATCTATTTAGAATCGGCCACGCATACATCAATACCATTAATTTGAAGTACGTACACAAGAAAACTGTTCTCCATAATTTTAGTCTCAATATTTATTGGATTTACTAAGGTCTATTACTATTGGACTCATTCATTGATCATCGTGTATTAATTAATAATCAAAAGCTCTTGTACTGTGGACGTACGTTTATGAGCATTTAGCTTAAGGGAAACTGCTGAGATAACTAATAATTAACTTATACCATTGCAAATTATTTGAATTTTAATTTGCTGTATATAAATGTTCATATATCCTACCAGATCAATTATTGGCCTATGACCATGATAACTAATTAAACTGGTAAAAACTTTAGCTGCAATGCTAATTTGAATCAACACAATTAGCAAAACTTCAAAGGCTTTGAAGGCCTAATTAATACGATTCTCATATATTATTAAACAACTGCTTGTGTCGTGCATCAACTATATATGTCTCAATATCCCCATATACATAAAAAATAAATAAAAAATGAAATATTGTCTTTTGCTAATTAATATATATGTATGATATATGGTGATCATGTTGAACGGCCTTGGGGGTCGGTCGGGCTTCATGAGTTGCAGCTAGCTAGCTGGAAGCTAATTATAACCTTCATGATTATCCCATCCTTAGAAATCATTCAGATAGGATTTTCAAGCCAGACCCAACATTTCGAGCCCATAAATTAAAGTCACACACCCTTAATACTGTCCGAAGTACCACTATTGGTTGGGAAATATAACCGAGACAAACTAGAATGAAACACTATTCTCTGTAAAGCAATTAAATGAAACATATATATATATATATATATACACTTAAAGCTATTAAATGAAACATATATATATATATATATATAAAGCTGAGGATGATGTAGAATGTCATCATGGTGGTCTCTGGATGATCTACACAGATCATGAACCCAAACCGGCCCAATCCGGACATTTTATTACTTGTCGTATTATCGAAACTTCAAAAATATATTTGCGTGAAAAGTATTGATGAAGTTTTATTTTTTTAATTAGTGTTGGGATCGGCGGAAACTCACAAATAATATGAAGACCAGAATTTAACGTAGTTCGGCCAATTTAGCCTACGTCCACACACACAAAGAGGAGAATTTGTATTAAACAACAAACCAATTATTTACAATGGTTTTTCTCAACTCTCACAACTTCTAATCTCTCCAACGAATCTCACCTCCAGCTCTTCTTCCTCATTACAATCTTACATGTATTTATAGGAGAAAGAAATAGTGTGAACGTATAAAAGACGGTGGAATTCTGGAGGTCTCCATTCTTGAATTTTCAGGCGGCGCTTACCTTCCAGCTGCTACTGACGGTGCCTACCTTCACCTTCCAGAAGCCTCCAGCTTCTTCATTTGCGTGTGTTGATTTCTAACAATCTCCCCCTCAATACCAAATGAAGGATATCCTGGCACATTTTTAGTTCAAGGTACTTAACCTAGCTATGTTTCTACATAGCTCAAGTTTTTCGTAAGTGACTACCTTTGTTAGCATGTCCACTGGATTCTCCTTTGTATGAATCTTTACAAGTTTCAACAGCTGTTACTCCATTACTTCACATATCCAATGATACCGAATATCGATGTGCTTTGTTCGGGAGTGGTACATCGAGTTTTTACTCAGATCAAGAGCAATTTGACTATCACAATAGATTCTGTACTCTTTTTGACTGACTTCCATTTCTTAGAGGAACCACTTTAGCCACAACATTTCTTTACCTGCTTCTGCTATAGCAATATACTCTGCTTCTGTTGCAGATAAAGCCACACATTTCTGCAGTTTGGACTGCCATGATACAGCTCCACCTGCAAATATGTAAATATATCCTGATGTAGATTTTCTCCCATCAAGATCACCTGCCATATCAGCATCTGTATAGCCATCCCAGACTGGGTTAGCTCCCCCGTAGCACAAGCACAGCTTTGATGTACCTTTAAGGTACTTGAGAATCCACTGTATTGCTTTCCAGTGTTCTTTCCCTGGATTTGAAAGAAAACGGCTCACAACTCCAACAGCGTGAGTGATGTCAGGTCTGGTACAAATCATAGCGTACATTAAACTTCCTACTGCTGAGGAGTACGGTACTGTAGTCATTTCTTGAACCTTTTCTAGTGATGAGGGACATGAGCTTTTGCTCAATTTGAAGTGATTAGCTAGTGGAGTACTGACTGGCTTTGCTTTCTCCATGTTGAACCTTCTTAGTATTTATTCAACATACTTTTTCTGTGACAGCCATAGCTTCTTTTTCTTCCTGTCACGAGTGATCCTCATGCCCAAAATCTGCTGGACAGGTCCTAAGTCTTTCATCTCAAAGACTTTGGAGAGATCTTTCTTTAGTTTCCTGATAATGGATGGATCTTTTTCAATAATCAACATGTCGTCAACATAGAGTAGTAACATCACGAAGTCACCTTCTGAAAATCTCCAGATGTAAACGCACTGATCTGCAGCAGTTTTCTTGTAGTCATGACTCATCATGAATGAGTCAAACTTCTTATACCACTATCTGGGAGCCTGCTTCAAACCGTAAAGGCTTTTTTCCAACTTGCAGACCAAATGTTCCTTTCCAGGAACTTGGAAGCCTTCTGGCTGCTCCATGTAAATCTCCTCATCAAGGTTGCCGTGAAGAAATGTTGTCTTCACATCCATCTGTTAAAGCTCCAAGTTAAGACTTGCCACCAATCCGAGTACCACTATAATTGAAGTCATCTTCACAACAGGTGAAAATACCTCATTAAAGTCGATTCCTTTCTTCTGCTGGAATCCTTTGACGACCAAGCGAGCTTTGTGCTTCACCTACTTGCCATCATTTTTCAGCTTGAACACCCATTTGTTTCTCAATGCTCTCTTATTGTTTGGAAGTCTATCAGCTCATAAGTCAGATTCTTCTGTAATGAGTTCATCTCATCCTGCATAGCCTGCATCCATTTGTTGCTATCTAAATGAGATATTGCCTCTTGGAAGTTTTCTGGCTCTCCCTCATCTGTAAGAAGAATATAATCTGATTCCGGATATCTTCGTGACGGAATCAACAATCGCCCTCTAGAGGATCTGTCCTGTTGAGGTTGATCACCTGACAACTGTGGAAACTCTGCAGTTTCTGATGGAGAAGGCAACTGCTCCCCCTGCTCAGTAGTGGTTTCTCCGTTATCAGTATCCTCTTCTTCTTCTGGGGAAACTTCCTGTCTATCTTCAGTGTTTGAAACAGACTGAAGTGGTAGTGAACTCGGAGCTGGTTCTGGAGCACTTGGAGTTGTTTGTTCTGATCCAAACATCTGGTCTTCATGGAACACTACGTCCCTACTTCTGATGACCTTCTTCGCTTTTGGATCCCATAATCTATATCCAAACTCTTCATCTCCATAGCCGATGAAAAAACACGGAGTAGACTTTTCATCAAGTTTCTGTCTTTTCTCCTTGGATACATGTGCAAATGCTTCGCACCCAAATACTCTTAGATGAGAGTATGAAATCTTGCGGCCTGACCACACCATCTCTGGGACTTCAAACTGCAGTGGAACTGACGGTGTTCTGTTGATCAGGTAACAAGCTGCTTTTACTGCTTCATCCCAGAATGGCTTAGGCAACTTTGCCATACTCAACATGCATCTAGTTCACTCTACAATGGTCCGGTTCATCCGTTTGCTACACCATTGTGTTGTGGGGTGTAGGGGACACTCTTCTCGTGTCTGATGCTATGTCTGGAGTAGTATTCTCTGAACTCTCGAGAAGTGTATTCACCTCCATTGTCTGTCCGGAGGCATTTCAGCTTCTTGCCTGTTTCTCTTTCTACTATGACATGGAACTTTATGAATTACTCAAAAACTTGATCTTTCCTTTTTAGGAAATACACTCACACTTTTCGTGAAGCATCATCAATAAAAGTAACAAAATATTTGTTACCTCTAAGTGATTCAACTTCAAAAGGACCAAAAACATCAGAGTGTACCAAACTCAATAATTCTGATCTTTTTCCAGCAGATGTCTGGAATGAAACTTTATGCTGTTTACCAAATAAACAGTATTCACAAGAATTGAGAGCAATACCTTTTTTTATTGTAATCAATGCTTTCTTTGCAAGCATAAACACCCCTTTTTCTCCCATGTGGCCAAGTCTCCGATGCCACAAGTTTGGTGATGTATCATCTTCAGCTACATTGAGACTGTTTGCACATATCTTAGCACTTGATTTGTACAAAGTGCCACAGACATGTCCCCGTGCAACGACCATTGCTCCTTTCTTCAATTTCCAAGCATTGTTGCTGAAGATGCTCTCGTAACCCTGTTGATCAAGGGTTCTTATAGAAATTAGGTTGAGTCGAAGATCGGGTACGTGCCGAACGTTATTTAGCACCATAGTACAGCCAACACTGATTTTTATTCTGACATCTCCAATGCCCACGATCTTTGAGAAACTCGAATTTTCCATCTTGACTATACCGAAGTCTCTTGCCTTGTAAGTATTGAAGAAATCCTTACAAGGAGTGGCATGATAGGATGCTGCTGTATCTATTACCCACTCGGTTTCCACGTTTGAAACGTGCAAGCAAGATTTTTCACCAGCAGAAAGGAGTACACAATCTCCAGAAAGCGTCACTGCAGCTTCGCCTTCTTCGTGCTTTAACTGATTGCTTGGCTGATTTTGCTCCTTCTGCAGCTTTCGGCATTCTCTTTTAAAGTGGCCTTCAATACCACAATAAAAGCATTTTTCCTTCTTACGCTGTTTACCGCGACTTTGGGATCTCCCTTTGCTTTGACTTCTGTTCCTTTCTCGACTTCTACCTCTATTATTTCTCTGATGACTTCCTTCTGTTACAAAGGCATTTGTCTCGTCTCCTCCAATCTCCTTTCGTCTAGCCTCTTCATTAAACAAGGCGTCTATCACCATTGACATGGCGAGCTTTCCATCTGGAGCTGAATTACTAAGTGAGACCACTAGCGTTTCCCAACTATCTGGTAGGGAACTGAGAAGTAGTAGAAACTGCTCTTCATCCCCGAGCTTAAAATCTACGGATGCAAGTTGATATACAAGATTCTGAAACTCGTTGGTGTGTGCAGCCACTGAGATGCCGCTTTTGAGTTTCAAGTTGACAAGGCGTCTCATTAGTAATGCCTTGTTCCGAGCAGTTTTTGCCTGGTACATGTTTTCCAGTTTTTTCCATAGCTGATAGGCATCCATTTCTTGTGTAACATGATGAAAAACACTATGATGAATCCACTGCCGGATCTGACCAATATTTTTCTTATTCAACTTATGCTAGTCTTTTTCCCCTACATCATCTGGCTTTACGCTTTTCTCTTCAATTGGATCGAAGAGATTTTTACGATTTAGGAGATCTTCCATTCGAGGTCTCCATAGTGCGTAATTTGTAGATGTTAGCTTGATCATCGCACCTGCTCCTGAGTCCTCTATCAGTTCGGCTTTAATCTCTGATTTGAGTGACCTTTTCTCAACGTTTGGAGTTGAATCTCAACAAACGGAACTCACCATTTCATCCAGAACGATGGAAAACCTTGGAAACGACTCTTGTCTCGTTCCAAACCGATCAAAATTGTGTCGAAAACCTGAAAAATAAGACAAACTGAATATTCCTTCTGAAATGGAATATTCTCTGACGTCACCAAAATATGCTCTGACGTCACCGAAATATTCTATGATGTCACCAGAATATTCCCTCTTGTAACCGAAATATTCCCTCCGGTCACCGGAATATTCCTGCACCAGAATATTCTTGCCGGTGACGGAATATTCCTGCCAGCGACAGAATATACTGACGGAATATTCCTTATCCGATGGGTTGATGGAGCGGGTCACAAACCGGGTCAAACCGATTTGGGTCGGATCACCCGGATTTAATGGGCCGGAGCTCGTCTTCTTCCTGGCGCACGCGTGGGGCCCATGACGCGAGTGGCCGGCGCATTGCCGGAGCTGGGTCGGCGTCTCCCAGTGTCCGTTCGAGACGAAATTTTCACCAAAATTTTCGTCTCGACCTGAGGAATCTGATGGTATCCTCCAAACTTGATTTCGAACAAATTTAAAAATGGGCCTCTCACGAAAATTCACAAATACGGCCTCTTACCAACTCTGATACCACTTGTTGGGATCGGCGGAAGCTCACAAATAATATGGAGACCGGAATTTAACGAGATTCTGCCAATTTAGCCTACGTCCACACACACAAAGAGGAGAATTTGTATTAAACAACAAACCAATTATTTACAATGGTTTCTCTCAACTCTCACAGCTTCCAATCTCTCCAACGGACCTCACCTCCAGCTCTTCTTCCTCATTACAATCTTACATGTATTTATAGGCGAAAGAAATAGTGTGAACATATAAAAGACGGTGGAATTCCGGCGGCCTCCATTCTTGAATTTCCAGGCGGCGCCTACCTTCCAACTGCTATTGACGGTGCCTACCTTCACCTTCCAGAAGCCTCCAACTTCTTCATTTGCGTGTGTTGATTTCTAACAATTAGACGGTGGGACTGTGATCATGGCGAAGAGCCTTTCTTTCAAAATGATCATAAAATTGTCCCCATAATTCGCGCGTGGGGTCTTGAAAGTTTGGGGAGACTTTGATAGTACTTAAGTTAAGCTCATCTTTACTTGAAATTAATAGAGAGAGTTCAAGAACAATTCAGTTATCTCGTTTTTAATTAGAGTCTCCACTCTCAATTGGATATTTCCCATAAATAGGATTCATATATAGATGTTTGGCTATTGTTGGGCTTAGAGCTGTTGATCATTGAAGTGGTTAGCTTTGAGAAATTATGATTGAATTCTTATTATATAGAAACTTGTGTGTGGGGATTAGGGGTGTAAAAAAAAACCGTTGAACTTGTAAATCGAACCAGACCAAATTGGTCCCTCTTTGGTGTAGAAAAACAAAACAACAAATGATTTTACTAATATTTTATAAGGTAGATCCATCGGAAGTACCACATCAGAAAAAAAATTTTGGCGAAGCATTGGCGAAACTTGAAGAGAGGTTCAAAGATAGTGCGAAAGTGCAGAGGTGGAAGGCATGCCTAAAAGAAGTGGCCAATTTGTCAGGGTGGCATTTAGGAGGAAACGGGTACTTCTAACCATTCTTGTGTCTCTCGTACAAGAAATTTACATAATCTATTCAACTTTACACCATACATGCATACAACACATGTTCGATCTTGGACTCAAGAGCTGGAAGTCAAAAATAGATTAATTTGATTCAAATTTTGATGCAAATCCATCCTCCATCCTAGATCTAGGGGTGGAAGTTTCCTCTACTCTGTTTTTTTTTCTTTGTTGTTTTGGTTTTTTGTTTTGCCTTACATCTATTCATATTTTCTTGTGAAGGTGTCAACAAAGTGAAGTTTAATAATGCATACATGACTACCATTTATCATTTGTTATTGGAGAAAAGATGAAACTAGATCTCGTTCTTATTTCTTTTCGTAAGTGTTACTCATGATTTGATGTTTTGGTATTGGTAGGAATGAATCCAGATTTATTAAAGAAATTGCTCAAGCAGCACAAGAATAGTAAATTGTACATACTAATTTAATGTTGCCAAGCATTCAATTGGAGTAGAATCTAGTGTACATGCCATCAATATGCTTCTAAGTATCAAGGCGAATGACATACGCATGATAAGAGTCTTTGGAGTTGGTGGAATTGGCAAGACAACAATTACAAAAGCAATCTATAACTTGAATGCTTATAAATTTGAAAATAGTTGTTTTCTTACAAATGTAAGAGAAACTTCGAAGCAAGAGTTTGGTCTTGTCCAATTACAAGATAAGCTTCTTTATGACGTTTGAGGAGACTCAAGTTTGAAGGTTGACAATGTTGATAGAGGAATCAAAATCATAAAAGAGACGCTTTGCTGTAAAATGATTCTTTTAGTTCTTGATGATGTAGATCAGTTGGCCCAGTTAGAACCATTATTTGAAGAGAGTAGTTGGTTTGGTTTGGGAAGTAGAATCATCATAACAACAAGAGATAAACATTTACTAGCCAAACATAAAGTTGATTTAACATATAAGGTGAAGGACATGGATCACAATGAAGCTTTTCACCTCTTCAGTTGGCATGTCTTCAAAAAAGACAAGCCCATTGATGGGTTTGTACAACTCTCGGAGCATGCATTGCATTGTGCTAAAGGCCTTCCATTGGCTTTAGTAGTGCTTGGCTCAGACCTATATGCAGGTAAAAGTTTGCATGAATGGAAAGGTGCATTAGATAAGTGCAAAAGACTTCCTAACAAAAATATAAACAAAATACTTATAATTAGTTACGATGATCTGAATGACAATGAGAAGAATACCTTTCTTGATATGCAAATTATGTTGCGAAATTATGTTGTGAAAATATTAGATAGTTGTGGGTTTTTCCCTGATATTGGGATCAGAGTCCTTATGGATATGTGAGATTCCGGACTTACGTGTATTTTTACACGTTATTTTATTCTTGGTATTAATTATTTTAATTTATTTTAATAATATTATTAGTTGTATTTTATTTGTTTAAGATATTTATTTG
The DNA here is from genome assembly GCA_036898215.1 of Platycarya strobilacea. Taxonomy (NCBI): domain Eukaryota; kingdom Viridiplantae; phylum Streptophyta; class Magnoliopsida; order Fagales; family Juglandaceae; genus Platycarya; species Platycarya strobilacea. The sequence continues at coordinate 2,612,650 of CM072559.1, read as the reverse complement.
AGCTATTAAATTAGTTAATATTGAGTTACGTTATTTTTCTTATTTATTTTAATGTGAGTTAATTATTTTAATGATTGTAATTTAATTCTTTTATTTTATTATGTGAGTTTATTTGATCTGCTTTCATTATATTAATTATTGTTTTATTTTTATATTGCGTTTGAATTTAATTTATTTTTATTGGTGGGTTTTAAATATTTTATTTTATTGATATTAGATTGTAGTATTTTGACTGTCTTTTATTTTATTTATTATGATTTTCTAGTTGGATCCATTTTTTCTTCTTTTTCCTTTTTCTCTTTTTTCTTTTCTTTTTCCTTTCTTTTTCCCTTTCTTCCCCTGCTTTCCCTCCCCCCAGCCCGCGACTCCTGTTCCCCTCTCTGTCTCTCGCCGGTTCCCTCCTCAGCCCCAGGGCCGCCGCCGGCCACCCACCAGCGACACCACCCAGCCCAACCTCACCCCCACATGCCGGCGAGTTCAACGACACCGGTGGTGTCCCCTCCGGCCATCCCACCGCCCCTCTATGGCCACAAATTCGAAATGGGTATTTTGCATTTCCTTACATTTTCCGACCACTGCCGGCCACCCCTTGGCCTCCGACCACTACCACTAGACTCCCCACCCTCCGATGAGCATAACCCACTATCGGTAGCCACCCATCACAGCCGGTTACCCCTTCCACCCGAAATGGGTCTTAAATGGGTTGTTCTTCGCCGCACCGCCGTCCGGCCACTGTATGTGACGCCCCCAAATTCCCCTTAAAATAACACGGGAATCGAGGCGTCAGGATGATGACAACACGGGTCACACATCCCATCAACCAGTGTCGAACGTGTGTGCACACGTGACATACATAAAAATATAGGTCGCAGCGGATAATAAATTAATATCTAAGTACCAGAATTTTTTTTTTAGAAATATTTTACAAACCAAATTTAATAAAAACTCTCCAACAGGAGATTTAATACAGTCAACCAAAAATACAATTTAAACAAATACATAATTATAAAAAGGGGAAAATAAATTTCCCGAGATATCAATTAATAATATCACCTCAATAGCGGAGCCGTCTCCTCAGGCTCGGCCTCTCCAAAGTCTGCATCCAAAATAAACTACGACGCCAAGAGGGCATCGCAGGTAAGTACAACCCAACCAAACCTAAGACAAAAATACATTAATGCCACAACAACAACCAAGAACAATTACCATATGCATGAAGCTCAAAATCATCTTCCTCAAAGTCGATGAAATAACCACACTCGTCAAAATCCCAATTTAATCCATAATAAAATCACCCATCTTTTCCATAAAATAATATCCTCAAAATCGATCATACCGGGCGTTACGTATCGCCGTCCCCGATATGATTACACACACACCCGAAACCATAATGGGCGTTACGTATCGCCGTCCTCATTACGATCCACACACACTCATTTCATACCGGGCGTTACGTATCGCCGTCCCCGATATGAAATGCACACCCGATGACCATAATGGGCGTTACGTATCGCCGTCCCCATTATGTCACCCACACACTCACACGCTGATCACAACGGGCGTTACGTATCGCCGTCCCCGTTATGACTCAGCCCAAAACCAATAAAATCCATTAAACTCCATTTAAATCCCATTTTCCATTCTCAACACATGAATATCCAAAATCATGCCAAAATTCACTTTCCAAATATTTTCATGAGCATGCGCGTAAATACACAATGCAGACAACCATGCAGCAATTATCCAACAATTAAATAATCCAATCAACCAACAAATACCAACATCAACCATCACATATCAGCAATAATCAAATACAACAACTGTTGATGCCAAAAATATATTTAAATCTTAAAGCTTGTTTGGAAAGTACTTACAGCGGTAAAAATGCATTTCCTTGAACAACGCCAATCCGCAGCGTTTGTAGCGGTCACATGTACGTTAGGCAAAAACACTCGGTTTGACACCAAAATTTAGGGAGGTACTCATTAAAGGGTGGGGAATCTCATGGAGGTGGTGGTGTGGCGGCACAACCACCGGAAGGTGGCGGATCGGGGCCAAAAGGGGTGAAAACCCATTTTCGGGTTTGGGGTCGTACCGGGAAGGTGAGGCCGCGGTTGGGGAAACTGAGCTAGGGGGTTGACCGGCTGGGTGAGGGGAGTCGAATGGTGGCGGAGGTGAGACCTACGGTGGCCGGACGGCGGCGTGGCGAAGAACGACCCGTTTAAGGCCCATTTCGGGTGGAGGGGGTAACCGGCGGCGATGGGTGGCTTTGGGCGGTGGGTTATGCTCGCCGGAGGTTGGGGAGTCTAGTGGTGGTGGTCGGAGGCCAAGGGGTGGCCGGAGGTGGCCGGAAAATGGAAGGAAAGCAAAAATACCCATTTCGGGTAGGGGGCCGTGTAGGGGCGGTGGGGTGGCCGGAGGGGACACCACCGGTGCAGGTAGACTCGCCGGCAGGTAAGGGTGCCGGCGGTATGGGCGGTGACGGGCGGTGGGCGGCGGTGGAGGGCTGGGCTGCCTAGGGCCGAACGGCCAAACAGGGGAGGGGGAAGCAGGGGACGCGGGCTGGGGGGGGGGTCTGGGAAGGAAAAAGAAAAAGGAAAGAAAAGGAAGAAAAAGGAGAAAAAGAAAAGAAAAGGAAAAGAAAAAAGAGAAAAAAGGGATCCAACTGAAAAAAAAACACAACAAATTAAATAAAAGCAGGCTTTAAATACTATAATCTAATATCATTAAAATAAAATATTTAAAGCCCCAACAATATAAATAAATTAAACTCAAGCACAATATTATTTATAAAACAATAAATAACAAAACGAAAGCAGATAAAATAATTTCATATAATAAAATAAAGGAATTTAATTCCGCTCATTAAAATAATTAACTTATTAAAATAAATAAGAAAAGCAACGTAACTTGATATCAACTAATTAATAGCTCAATTAAATATCTTAAATAAATAAAATATGACCAATAATATTATTTAAATAAATTAAAATAATTAACACCAAGCATAAAATAACGTGTAAAAATACACGTAAATCTGGGATCTCACATCCTCCCCCCCTTAAAAAGAATTTCGTCCTCGAAATTCGCTCGGCTGCAGCTAATAAAACTCCAATAACTCACCTACTACATCACTTAATACTCACTCCAAGCCTTAGTACAATCATCTATTTTCCTCAAATATAAATGAATTATATTTCATCATAAACGTATAGTCTCCAAATAATATTTCATCTCTAAAACTCTTGAGATAGCCAATCAATCTGAACCCCACATGTACAAGAACCTCAGTACAATCTCCCAAAATTTAATATTCACTAACTCCTTACAACAATTTGTGTTACCCTAAAATAACTCCCAAGTTTGTCTTCCTAACTTAATCGTCAATAACCATAATTTACCCAATTAAAAGATAAATCCTCACTTACAAGTATCATCTCAAATTTCAACTCACCACTAATTCCTCAAAATTAACACAAGAATTGAACCTTCGACTATATTGCAATTCACCACGCTTCCGCGCGCACTTTGATAACTCGCTAAATTCATAAAAATTTAAGTTCTCATAAAATATCACCGCTGACCAAAAACTAGTTCAACACCTATTACAAGAAATCATTTGCCACATTTACAAATCTTAATGCTTTGTCATCTCACAATTCAAGTTATGCCACCCAATATTACAGCCTAAAAAAAATTTTCTAACTCCTAAACCACCAATATACTTCTCCATCATTATAACTCCTCACTCTCATCATAGATTAATTATCTAAATCCGTATCCTCCCAATCGAACCTTCATTACCTATGGGATGGAATAACCTGAAATATTTTAATTCTTATATGACCTCAAGCCAAACTAAATTCTTTAAAATGCCTCGACAATTGTTGCTAACCATTAAATTCTCCGAAATATTATACTTAAATTATCCACTCCTAACAATTCGCCCAAAAGCTTAAAATTTATCTCTTAAATTTATTTCCATCGCATCAACTCAACCTTATCACTTAACAAATAAATTTTCCTCAAGTTAAACACCAGCCAAAGACAAATACTCTCCAAAATTTACACTCACATTTATTATACATCAATCTCTAATTATTCACAATTAACATCAAAATTTAACCAAGAAAATAATTGATCGCCCACCATCATAAGCATTACTAAAACCATTTCTATAACACTATACCAATGGCTAAGAATTTTACACTCACATGAAGAGTCCATCTAAATACAATTCCAATAATCTCCCAGAAATAAAATTAGAACTTAAACACTCAGACACTCAGTGAGACCCAGGAAATAAATACACAAAAATAGCATATACAATATCGACAAAGAAATACAATTGCATAAATACCAACAAATTATTAAACAAATCCATATCGCAATTATAAATAATAGAATACCCAAATACTAAACAAAATTCAAGTAATTCACATAATTATTATATAAAAACACAAAAGGGGAAAAGATTTAATAAACAACTAAGTAAAAACCACTCATTCAAGAAAACAAACCCACCTCCTTTAATAAACACAAATTCACCAAAAACTTTATTAAATAAAGAAAGGAGGATAAATTAAAATAAGAACAACAAACAAAATCACAAATAAAATTTTAAAATTCTCTACAAAACTCAACTCTTAAAATATTACTGTAGAAATCTCTAAAATTTAAAACCTGCTAAAAGAAACGAACCACAATAAAATAATTAAATCGATAAATTAATTAATAAATAAATACAAACAAGTCGCCAAAACAAATCCACTCGTTAAAGTAATAGATAAACTTTTAAAATAAAACATACGGAAATGCGGAAAGATATTAGATTTCAAAACTTACTTCAAAGCATGTCCCTAAAATAAAACAACAGAAAATGTAAAAAGATAAACAATTTAAATTTATCTCAAAGCATAAACTTAAAAAGAAACAAGGTAGTGATGCTTTTAAATCTATGTCTAAATAAGTTTTCAAACGTTCAGAAATACTTAAAATACAAGAGCCATAATTAAAATAAACAAATAATAAACCAATTCCAAAACTATCTCGTAGGAAACCTATGAACTGAAATTAAAATCAAATCCTGATGATAATTGAATAAAAGCTTAAGACAATAAAATAACCTACAACAAAAGAAATAAACTTTAAAATAAGGAATTCTATAACACAACTGTTTAAAATATCAAATTCAATAAATGGATTGATTTAAAATAATAATTTAATCCGAAAAATCTAAATTCCAATTTAAACAAAAACGAAGGCATATATATAAAATAAATAAATAATTAAATACGTACTCGACAACTTAACCAAATAAAATCAACTAACAAAAATCTTAATTACTACCCATTTACAATATTAAACAAATATTACAATAAAATAAAACAAAGCTAACAAACCAATCAATCAGAACTGATTTAATTATGAAAATAAATAAACAATAAAAACATTAAAATAAAAAGCACAACACAACAAAATAAATACCGATAATGTTACCATATAAATTAGTCGAAAGACTAAGACAACAAATAAAATAATAACATAAAATAACCCAATCATCAAACAAATAAATTTTTTAAAAACCACAAACTTTTCTGGTACTGTCCCTAAGTAACTTGCGGATTTACCCAGAGCCGAACTGCTCTGATACCACCTGTGACGCCCCCAAATTCCCCTTAAAATAACACGGGAATCGAGGCGTCAGGATGATGACAACACGGGTCACACATCCCATCAACCAGTGTCGAACGTGTGTGCACACGTGACATACATAAAAATATAGGTCGCAGCGGATAATAAATTAATATCTAAGTACCAGAATTTTTTTTTTAGAAATATTTTACAAACCAAATTTAATAAAAACTCTCCAACAGGAGATTTAATACAGTCAACCAAAAATACAATTTAAACAAATACATAATTATAAAAAGGGGAAAATAAATTTCCCGAGATATCAATTAATAATATCACCTCAATAGCGGAGCCGTCTCCTCAGGCTCGGCCTCTCCAAAGTCTGCATCCAAAATAAACTACGACGCCAAGAGGGCATCGCAGGTAAGTACAACCCAACCAAACCTAAGACAAAAATACATTAATGCCACAACAACAACCAAGAACAATTACCATATGCATGAAGCTCAAAATCATCTTCCTCAAAGTCGATGAAATAACCACACTCGTCAAAATCCCAATTTAATCCATAATAAAATCACCCATCTTTTCCATAAAATAATATCCTCAAAATCGATCATACCGGGCGTTACGTATCGCCGTCCCCGATATGATTACACACACACCCGAAACCATAATGGGCGTTACGTATCGCCGTCCCCATTACGATCCACACACACTCATTTCATACCGGGCGTTACGTATCGCCGTCCCCGATATGAAATGCACACCCGATGACCATAATGGGCGTTACGTATCGCCGTCCCCATTATGTCACCCACACACTCACACGCTGATCACAACGGGCGTTACGTATCGCCGTCCCCGTTATGACTCAGCCCAAAACCAATAAAATCCATTAAACTCCATTTAAATCCCATTTTCCATTCTCAACACATGAATATCCAAAATCATGCCAAAATTCACTTTCCAAATATTTTCATGAGCATGCGCGTAAATACACAATGCAGACAACCATGCAGCAATTATCCAACAATTAAATAATCCAATCAACCAACAAATACCAACATCAACCATCACATATCAGCAATAATCAAATACAACAACTGTTGATGCCAAAAATATATTTAAATCTTAAAGCTTGTTTGGAAAGTACTTACAGCGGTAAAAATGCATTTCCTTGAACAACGCCAATCCGCAGCGTTTGTAGCGGTCACATGTACGTTAGGCAAAAACACTCGGTTTGACACCAAAATTTAGGGAGGTACTCATTAAAGGGTGGGGAATCTCATGGAGGTGGTGGTGTGGCGGCACAACCACCGGAAGGTGGCGGATCGGGGCCAAAAGGGGTGAAAACCCATTTTCGGGTTTGGGGTCGTACCGGGAAGGTGAGGCCGCGGTTGGGGAAACTGAGCTAGGGGGTTGACCGGCTGGGTGAGGGGAGTCGAATGGTGGCGGAGGTGAGACCTACGGTGGCCGGACGGCGGCGTGGCGAAGAACGACCCGTTTAAGGCCCATTTCGGGTGGAGGGGGTAACCGGCGGCGATGGGTGGCTTTGGGCGGTGGGTTATGCTCGCCGGAGGTTGGGGAGTCTAGTGGTGGTGGTCGGAGGCCAAGGGGTGGCCGGAGGTGGCCGGAAAATGGAAGGAAAGCAAAAATACCCATTTCGGGTAGGGGGCCGTGTAGGGGCGGTGGGGTGGCCGGAGGGGACACCACCGGTGCAGGTAGACTCGCCGGCAGGTAAGGGTGCCGGCGGTATGGGCGGTGACGGGCGGTGGGCGGCGGTGGAGGGCTGGGCTGCCTAGGGCCGAACGGCCAAACAGGGGAGGGGGAAGCAGGGGACGCGGGCTGGGGGGGGGGGTCTGGGAAGGAAAAAGAAAAAGGAAAGAAAAGGAAGAAAAAGGAGAAAAAGAAAAGAAAAGGAAAAGAAAAAAGAGAAAAAAGGGATCCAACTGAAAAAAAAACACAACAAATTAAATAAAAGCAGGCTTTAAATACTATAATCTAATATCATTAAAATAAAATATTTAAAGCCCCAACAATATAAATAAATTAAACTCAAGCACAATATTATTTATAAAACAATAAATAACAAAACGAAAGCAGATAAAATAATTTCATATAATAAAATAAAGGAATTTAATTCCGCTCATTAAAATAATTAACTTATTAAAATAAATAAGAAAAGCAACGTAACTTGATATCAACTAATTAATAGCTCAATTAAATATCTTAAATAAATAAAATATGACCAATAATATTATTTAAATAAATTAAAATAATTAACACCAAGCATAAAATAACGTGTAAAAATACACGTAAATCTGGGATCTCACACTGTAGGCCTCACCACCGTCACCAAAAGACTCCCCTCACCCAGCCGGTCATCCCCCTAGCTCAGTTCCCCAACCGTTGCCTCACCTTCCCGATACAACCTCAAACCTGAAAATGGGTTTTCACCCCTTTTGACTCCGATCTGCCACCTTCCGATGGTTGTGTCGCCACACCACCACTTCCATGAGATTCCCTACCCTTCAAAGAGTATCTCCCTAAATTTTAGTGTCAAACCGAGTATTTTAGCCTAACGTACATGTGACCGCTACAAACGCTGCAGATTGGCATTGTTCAAGAATTTACGTTTTTACCACTTTAAGTACTTTCCAAACGAGTTTTAAAATTTAAATATATTTTTGGCATCAAAAGTTGTTTTATTTGATTATTGTTGCTATGTGTTGGTTGATGTTGGTATTTGTTGGTTGATTAGATTAATTAAATGTTAGATATTTGCTGCATGGTTGTCTGCATTTTGTATTTACGCACATGTTCATGAAAATATTTGGAAAGTAGATTTTGGCATGATTTTAGATGTTCACGTGTTGAGAATGGAAACTGGGATTTAAATTGAGTTTAACGAATTTTAATGGTTTTGGGCTGAGTCATAACGGAGACGGCGATACGTAATGCTCGTTGTGATCAGCGTGTGAGTGTGTGGATGACATAATGGGGACGTCGATACGTAACGCCCATTATGGTCATTGGGTGTGCATTTCATATCGGGGACAGCGATACGTAACGCTCGGTGTGAAATGAGTGTGTGTGAATCATAATGGGGACGACGATACGTAACGCCCATTATGATTGGTGATTTGCGTAAATAATATCGGGGACGGCGATACGTAACGCCCGATATGATTGGTTTTGAGGATATTATTTTATGGAAAATGATGGATGATTTTATTAGAATTTTATTGTGGAGTAAATTGGGATTTTGGCGTGTGTGGTTATTTCATTGACTTTGAGGAAGATGGTTTTAAGTTTCATACATATGGTAATTGTTCATGGTTGTTGTTATGACATTAATGTATTTATTATCTTGGGTTTGGTTGGGTTGTACTTACCTGCGATATCATCTTGGCGTCATAGTGTTTTGGATACAGATTATGACGAGGCTGAGCCTGAGGAGATGGCTCCGCCGTTGAGGTGATATTAATATTAATTGTTATCTCGAAAAATTTATTTTCTCTTTTTTATAAATATGTATCTGTTTAATTTGTATTTCGGATGACTGTATTAAATCTCATATTGGAGAGTTTTTATTAAATTGGTTTGTAAAATATTTCTAAAAAATTCTGGTACTTAGATAATAATTTATTATCCGCTGCGACCTATATTTTATGTATGTCACATGTGCACACACGTTTGACACTTTTTGTTGGAATGTATGACCCGTATTGTCATCATCGTGACGCCTTGATTCCCGTGTTATTTTAATGAGAATTTAGGGGCGTCACAGATAAGTCTCTTGTAACTATTGAAGAGAATAACAGATTGGTGATGGATGACTTGATACAAGAAATGGGTAGAGAAATTGCTCGTCAAGACTAACCTAAAGAACCTAGTAGACGTAGCAGGTTATGGTTTCATGAAAATTTTCGCCATGTACTAGAAGAAAATGCGATAAGAGTTGGATAATAACTCTATTCTTAAAAAATTAGTTTAAATTTATTTCATTTCCACAAGAGAGGCTTACTAGAAAAATCTACTACTTGCGTATATATCTATATACATTCATTCTTGTATATTATCCTGACTTTTTGTAAGTAGTCTACTCTAGTACCTTACCAATAATAAAACAATATCCGCTTTGTGAAAATAGGAAAAGAAAAAGAAAAAAAACACAAACCGTTTAACATTATGTATCTGAATATAAACAAAACAATAGTTCTAGCACATGATGAAAGGATGGAGAATTTAAAGTACGTTTTGATTTTGTTAGCTTTTATTTGTCTTACTAAAATTGAAGCCATACTGGTGGAGTTGCCTAAATGAGACTTGATACAATTGAGTTCCAAAGCCTTCACGAAGATGAAAAGGCTCCGGTTCTTTATAAATCGTAATGCATATTTTTCTGGAGAGCCTAGTTATCTCTCTAACGAGTTAAGATTGCTTGATTGGCCTGAATATCCCTTACAAGCTTTGCCGTCCAATTTTCATGGAAAGAAACTTATTGTTTTTCGAATCAGTAATAACCTTTTCAAAGAATTGAAGGAGGTATTCAAGGTACAATCAATCTTATTATCAATGTTCTTATCCTCTAAATTTTGATGTAAACCACTTTGAAGATAATTTATACCCCTTTTTATTACAGAATTTCCAAAACATGAAAATCATGAGATTATCTGACTGAAAGTTCCTAACAAAAATCCCTGATATTTCAAAGATCCCAGGTCTTGAGGAATTAATGCTTTCTAGTTGTGAAAGTTTAGTTGACGTTCATGGTTATTGGAATATCTGACGTTAATGCTTTCTAGATTTCTCGGAAGCGCCTTATATTGGATATTGCAAGCAACTTCAAGAAATTATTGAACTTCCACCAATTATTAAGGAGGTAGATGCTAGTGGATGCATGTCATTGGAAATTTTTCCTGAAGCATCAAATAAATTGCAATTCAATGAATGCAACTTAAAAGCACTCGAATGGATTGACGTTTGTGTATGTCATAAAATGCTTGTTAACATAGGCAATCATGTGGCAAATCCTTTATTGGGTAAGGTATGTCTCTTTCTTTCTCTCTCTCAAACATTTTCATGTGCCCCTCGTTGTGTAGGTTTACTGCTGAAAGTTGATGATTTGTTAACAGGGTCAATTTAAGGACCTTCAGGCGGCATTATACTTTCAAGAAAGAGGATCCCAGACTAGTTCAGCCATCGTGAAGAGATTTCAAATATTAAAGTGACTTCAAATATTAATTGGTGTGAAATGGATATTAGTGGACTTCGGTACATGGATGAGGTCGTGGGAATTGTTCTATGTGCTATTATTGGACCCCATATTTTGATTGAGCAGGAAAGGCCCATTCATTTTATTGGTGTTAAGATCAATGATAATGAATCCAAGAAAGAGTACTGGTTGATTTAAGTGGATCAGATCATGTATGGCTAGAGTATATCGTTTTAGAGTCTTTTAAGCCGAAGGAGACAATATGCAAGTAATGATATGCAAATGGTCTAATGTGAATTAATGACGCTGTATGAAGTATAGCAAGTCCCTAAGCAGAAATAGGTAGTCTTGATTTCATAAGTAAAGGTCCAGTGATTAGCTGAAACCTTTTGATCAAAAATTCAGCTAAACCGTTTCGAGTGTGTGTATGAGCAACAAGATATTCAACATCTATTCCTATTGACATGCACAACATCCATCAATAATTCTCAAAATAACTCATCGTGGGGGAGGGAGGAGTCATTCATGTCCCCCTCCCCCTATTACAACAACTTGTAGCTTTTTGCTACTATTTTTGGAGTGGGACCAATGAAATTATTAGATGATAAATTCCTGTGCAACACATTGAAATATAATTGGTATCATTTTAAACAATTGAAATAGAGAAATCAGATTTGAAAAACCTGTGGGATTTGCAACAGTTCTAGGAATCTCACCAGATAACTTGTTTTTACTGAGCTGCCTGAAAAGCTTGCATATGTAAATCTCTGCCCAATATATTTTTGTTGATGTAAAATTTAGTAGTTGGCAATTTTCTTGTGAAAAACCTAATATAATTGAGTTGTAACTAATGGTGGACAGAGTAAACATGAAGATGATCAAGATGGCTTGAGAAAATCAGAACACAGTGATCTCGCTAGACAGTCGCTCAACATAGCGCTCGAGCGAAGTCCAGGCAGAGACTTCGCTCGACACTCGCTCCACATGGCGCTCGAGCGATGTCCAGGCAGAGATTTCGCTCGACACTCGCTCGACATGGCGCTCAAGCGAAGTCCAGGCAGAGACTTCGCTCGACACTCGCTCGATATCCCGCTCGAGCGAAATTCATCTTAAACAAATTTCTCTAAGGTTTGAGCGTCGTTTGAGGAGAGGGCTTATAAATACATCCTTAAACCTTCTGCTGCTGGTGGAGAAAAATAGAGGAAAAGCCAAGGAGCCCCATTTCATCCCTTGAGAGAAACTCCTCCATTGTTTCAAAGATCATTTTCTTGGATTATATTTCTCCCCCACAACACACATTCATAATTTTAATGAGTCTATTGGAGTGGACGTGTTCATCAAGCTGGAAGAGTTCTTCAAGGTGCTTGGATGAAAAAATCAAGGTGTTCGTGTGAGAAGCTATAGAAAGGTCGGAGTTCTGGCACTACATGCATGTAGAGATCGAGTGGGTCACTCGTGGTGTTGCAAGACAAGTTTAGATGCTACAGTTGGTTTGTAAGTGTTTCTAAATTAGTTGTAACAAACTAAAATTTCTATAGTGGATTAGAGGTGGTGTCTTACACCCGGAGTGGTTTTAGATTTTGAAGAGGTTCTTCAAATGAGTTTCCACTTCGTAACCAAAATCTGTGTGTTGATTTCTCCTTTGATTGCTTGTGTATGTTGATTAATTTTTAAACTGCTATCGTTTCTGTTAAACACCTATTCACCCCCTATAGGTGTGTAAGGTAATTAGCTACCGCTTTTTCATTTTCCATCATATGTTCAAATTGAGAAATCTAAATCAAAACATTGTAACCTATCAAATATTCTCAATTTATATGCAAATATGGAAAATGAGATAATGGAAGATTTGTTGCAACAAATAAATTCGCTGTAAAAAGCACATAACGCAAAGTCGTAAAGTGAATTAAATGGTGCGTTTTAGCATTGTAAGTATTTTCTAAATAACTTTTGAGATTTAAATATATTTTGCATTAACAAATCTTTGTGATCTGGTTGGTTGTGCCAGGCTGAGTCCGACGAGTTTAAGAATCTATTAGATTGGAGGATGGAGTTGAATTGTGTGATTGGATTATGTTGGAAATTGTTGGCTGTTGAATAATTGTGCCGTGTCATATGCATTGCATAATTGCACACATGCTCATGTTAGTAAAGGAAAACTGGATTTTCACATAATTGCATGCACGATGCATGTTTTTGTGTTGGAAATGAAAACTGAGTTTTTATGTGTAAAAGGATTTTTGGGTGTGTGTGTATTACGATTCCAAGTCGAGTTATGGCATTATCTTGGTGGAGCTCCTTTGGTTACTCAAGAGCAAAATATATTGGGTGATGTCTCCTGAATTGTCACTGGGTTGTTATCTGTAGTGTGATGAAGGGATCCTGGGTGTGCGATGGTCCCTAGGAGATATCATGGTACATACGGTAAAAATTGGTATTGGGCCATTTTCGGGAAAAATGGCAGATATATTTTAATGAAATGTTTTGGGCCAAAATGGGATGTTGGTGTGAGTTGGAAAATAACCATTTTTTGAGAAAATGAGATTTTGGGGTCTCATGCATATTTCATTGTATGCACAGATATTTGTTGTTACATGAATGTATTTTTATCTCTTAGGCTGTTTAGTCTATTACTTACTTGTGGTACCATTTTTTGGTACCGTAAATTTTGATGCAGTTGAGGTAGTAGAGTCTGAAGATGCGGTTCTGCTAGAAAAGTGATCAAGAATCACTTTCTCATGGGATGAGATTTGTTTCCCGCTTTTGGTTATTGTATTTTGGTTTATTTATGTTTTCATCGGATAATGTAACACTTTTTGAAAACCTTGTATTTAAGTGAATTTGTATTTAACAATTCGGTACTTAGTTGATTGAATTTAACTTATCCGTTGCATCTTTTGTCTTACACGTGTTGCATTTGCACACACTTCGCACATGTTGTTGGGGTGTGTGACTTATGTTGTCGGGTTACTCATATTATCATCATCCCAATGCCTCAATTCTCGCGTTACTGTACTGGGAGTTGGAGGCATCACAGATGGTATCAGAGCAATTCGAGTCTGGATAAAACCACATGTCCCACAGGTGAAGTACCAGGAAATTTTAATTGTTTAATTTGAAATTATTTTTAGTTAATTTGAATTTATTTATTAATTTGAATTGATTTTATTTGAATTGAAAGTATGTTATTTTATTTGTTTGATTTATTTCATTGCTTGTTATTTATTTTATTGGTTTTATTCTATTTTATTTTATGTTATCATGTTTTTATTTTATTTCGTTTTGTTTTGTCCGGAGTTGAAAAGTGGGTTAAGGGTTACGCTATGAGGCTGATTAATCTAGATGCCGTGAGGGAAAGGGAGAGAAAAGAGAGACGGTGCCTGAGGGCCGGAGGGGAAGGAAAACCAGATGTTTCTAGGGTTCTGTTTGCTTTCATGCTGCTCTAAACCACACCCTAATTTATCGTCTTCATTATTAATTAAAACCAAACTCTCAGGAATAAAGAAGGATTGTCCATTTAAAAATTCCAAAACTTTCCAAAACTTAAAAACTAATATATATTTAATTATATATATTATAATCATGAAAAAGACATGAGAACATTGATCATCATCTCGTACAATTGGTCACAAGATTAACCTTATTGATGATGATAATAATAACACACGATTCTATTATAATAATAATAATAATATTACAAACAACGTACATACACAGGATGATAGCCAGCTAGCCATTGGCCTTGTTGTTCATAATGCAAGCAGCTTATAATATGTTACATATATTAACAGAAGCAGTAGTAGTAGTATCTGAAGTAGTAGTAGTTGTAGTAGTAGTAGTGGTGGTGCTAGTAGTAGTAGTTGTAGTACTAGTACTGGTAGTAGTACTACTACTAGTAGTAGTGTCAGGATCATCATCAATATCCCCTTCACCAGAAGCCTTGACCATGAGCGTTACGCTCGGATTACTCATCGCATTATCCCGTGCATTGGAAGCTACGAAAAGAAAGAAATTATGTTCATTAGAAAATAGAAAATAAAATTTTCAGAAAATAGAGCTAGCTAGCTAGCATATATAGAGATTCTTGTTTTCCCAGCGCGCATTTGGATTTGGTTAAAATTTATTTACAAAATTTATCGTCACAAACGACCTAACTAATTAATAAAGATATGTAGGACTAAGTTAGAATATAGAGATGATCACTCATCATGTAACAGGAAGTTGGAAACCTGCCGGCCGGCCAGTTTAATTTTGATGATTTGCTTAATATTGGGGCTTGCAAAATTCTATCGAGTTTGAATATTTGCTACACATAAGTACTCCGTGTCTTACAGAAATACTATATTAATGGGATCTATTATAACTTTAAAAAAAATGAAAACACCAATTATATGTATTTTTTTAGTATAGTTGATATGGAAATTAATAAAGCTTCTACACCAGCGGTATACTGTTGGGTGTGTAAAAATAAAGTTTTTAAATAGATTTTCTCAATTCTAAAAGGATTTATAATTACCATTATTTAAGATATACATGCATGATATACTGAGGTGATCACTTTTTTGTATTATATGAGATTGTAAAGTTTTTTTTTCCCCAATAAACTAGATTTAATAAATCACATTTAGCCACTTTTAAATTATCTAATTTCCTCTCGGGAATATTCTTCCTCGTAGAGGCTCTTCCCCTGCCTGGGTGCAGGTTCTTTCGGGGTACGATGGAGGAGAAGTTGGAGGTTCTCTATCAACGTATGCCTGAAGTTGATAGAATGCGAACAAGAGGAAGTTATAATTGAGCCACAGAATCTAGAAGATGCTATCATGCATCCGGGGTGGCAAGTGTCTGATGGTTCAACTTTTGACGTCCAGGCACTATAAACAAAGAAGCATTCAAACAGACGATGAAGAAAATATGGAGATCTGCGAAGGGTACTCAATTTAGAGATTTGAATGCAACCCTGATGCTAGTTGAATTTGAGGAGTTACGGGATTATCAGGACATAATTGTCATTTTATGTATAAGGACATAATTGTAATTTTATTTATTTTTACTTCTGTAATATTCTACACTTGCCGTATAGCATTTTTATTCCTTTTATTTTAGTTTAGAGTATTAGCATTGGTTTATACATATGCATATGCAAAATCACCTCTTTTAGAGATTTATTTTGTCATATGCATACATATGCATATGCAAAACTCTCATATTAGCTTATATAAATTTGAGACAAAATAATAATAAAATATTCTTTTACTCCAATTTCTTAAATTTTCAAATCATTTATGGGATGCATTTCATTAATATACATATATATATATATATAAATGGAATGTTAACATATATATAAAATTGAAATGCTAACATGTATGTGTATATATATATATATAAAATACATATACAACTGGAACGTATTTTTTTTTTTATAATATATAGTTAAATTAACATATATATAACTTATATATATATATAACTGGAATATATATAAAATTGGAATATATATAAAATTAGAATACATATTTTCATAGGTAAACAATAGAAGGAGAGAAATAATAATAATAAAATATATTTTCATAAGTAAATAGTGATTTTCCAAATATTCATAATTACTATTCATAGTTATGCAAATATTTGATATGCATATTCTAATGTAGAGAATTTTTAGTCTATATTATGTAAATATGAGTTTGCATATACCAATGCCAATGCTCTTATATAAATAAGCCACTGTATGTGGACTTTATTCTTTAATTCATTTTTACACGAAGTCTTTCTCCAGAAGCTGCCTCTTCTCCTTTCGTCTTCTTTGACCTGCTAGGGTTTCTGTTTTCTGAGTGATTTTAAGAATAGAGTTGTGCGTGATGGCCCATGGTCTTTTGATATACAACTAGTACTGATTAAGGAGGTTGAGGGCAATCATGAACCAATTCATCGTATACGTACAAGTTACGGAGGCACTCTTCTGGGTCCGATTGCACGATCTTCCTATTAGTGCAAGAAATGTATATGTGGGTAATCTCATTCGGAGTAAGGTGGGATTAGTGGAGGAAGTTGATCTGGAGGAAGTGGAGATGGCATGGGGGGAATTCATGAGGGTCCGCATCAAAATGGATGTCACTAAACCATTACTGAGGGGCAAGATGCTAAACTTGGGACCCAATGAACCAGTTTGGGCTCGTTTCTCTTATGAGAGACTTTCTGATTTCCGCTATTTTTGTGGTCGAAGGCCATGGTCACAAAGACTGTGAGGAATGGCAGGCCGACGATAATCAAGGAAAGACTGTGATGGACGATTTCCCTTATGGGCGGTGGCAGCGTGCGAGCAACCCATGAGGTGGTCGGTGGGATCGACGCGAACAAAAAACAAGCCGGGGAATGCAGCCGCAATAGTTTATAAGTTTTACTTGATTGAAATCACTACGTAAACCTAGCAGTACTCATAAAAATATTATTGAATCCATGCTGCTAATTATTACCTGCATTTGAGAGAGTCCAATTGTCGTCATCGGCTTCCAAATGCCATGCAACGTAACCGCCCAAGTTATTTCCCCTAAACGCCTCCTTAACCTTAGTAGCGATGCTATGCTCATCCTCAAAACCAATCCAACTAGCCTCGTGATGCCAGTAGGAGGCACCATACTCGTCATGATCATTCACGAGACGGCCTGCATTCCTGTTGATATAATTCGCCTGGATAATTCTGAACTCTAAGCTGGCTGCTGCGGCTGCATTTGCTGGATCATGAGCTGCTGCAAAGAATCCATGATCATCGTGTTTTACCAGAGTCCATTGATACCCATAAAATGGAAGGCCAAGGACCAACTTGTGGGCGTCAATTTTTACAGGATTCGGACCAATTCCATTAATCCAGTTTTTAATGCCTGCGCTTCCGCACCTGTCTGGCTCTTCAGATCGAGTACGCCACGCATGAACCGGTCCAGTCTCATTGGGTGAGTTGGAGGGAGTATAGAAGTCAATGGCCAGTACGTTGATGCAGTCCAAATTGTCAGAAAGAGCCTTAATGGGATATTTGAAAGTTTTATGGACCGGATGATGAAACACCGCTGCAGTAAGAAGCAACTTATTAGCTGGCTTCTTTGTCTTCGTGAAGTCTAAGTCCAGGGCAGATCGCCATTCATTGAGGAGCGAAGCAAGCGGTTCCTCCTGGTCAGCTTTGGAGGGGTACAGCCAGCAGAGGTCCAGGCCATCGAAATGGAACTTCTTGGCTAGATCTATGGAGTCCGTTATGAGATTCTTACGCTTATCACTGCTTGCCACCACTTCAGATAGGTGCTGGCCTTCACCAACGATGGATAAGAGAGTTTGCACCGAAGGGTTTCGTCCACGAACGGTTGTGCTGAAGCCTTTGAAATATGGTTCCGAGGATGGGTCAGGGATGGCTACATGGCCATCATTGTCGACCTTGACAAAGCCAGCATAAAGATGTGTGAAGAGTTGGGAAGGTATATCTGCTAGTTGCCGGTTCAAGTCAGGCCTGAAAACCCAATATCCGGCTTTCACAACGACAGGACTAGCACTGGAAGCCATGCAATCGAGGAAAGGCGAAGCAAGTGTAGTTACTCTATATATATATATATATATATTTTCTGTTTGCAGGTACTAGGTGTGGTAGTTGCATGCTAGGCATGCATGCGTGCGTATTTATAGCCTTTTCAACCGCATATAGAAACAAGGCATGCATATTAATTTTGAAAAGGGATAAGATCAAAATTATTTATATGATGGTACAAGTTTAAGTTGTTGAATAATACATAAAATTATTGAATAATGCTGGTCTGCCGCTTCAATATGCCCGCTGCAAAATAAAATTGGTTGACGTGGTAGCTGACGTAGCGACTCCATGTGGCATGGTCAAGAGTTAAAAAAAAAAAAAAAAAAGTGAAAGGGATTCCCGTGACCTTCTTTACTGCCTCTGTGTCCGAACTGTGAACGCCGAGGAGTGAAAATTGAACCCTAGCCCCAATCTCACGTCCACCTGCCACCCTCTCTTACGGCACCGATCGTAGATGTAGATCATTATCAAGCAGCTCAAGGTCGGTTGGTAGCATTAAATGACAAAAGGATTTTTTTAGGGGTGCCGCTGAGCGTGGCTGCTCAACCCCAACTGCAATGGTGAGCGATTGAGATGGTCTATAATCATCGAGACATGAAATAATCAGAAGCTCTTTATCAAATAGATATAGATCATTATCATGCAGCTCAAGGCCGTCTCTTGTTAGCATTAAATGACAAAAGGATTTTTGTTTTTAAGAGTGCCCGCTAGTGTTCAGCCCCAAATCTTATGAGAAATGTTTTTAAATTGTTAGGATATTGTATTAGAATACATCTAATCATATTATGACTTATTTTTACTATATTTATTATTGTATAAAATATATATACTAATATAATATTCTATCTTAGATAAATTCCATATGTGTCAACATTATATTATAGAGGCCGCCAGCTCGAAGTATATTATATATATTTCATTGTCGTTGAAATTTGTAATTTAATGGTTCGACAATAGTGCCACAAAGTGTGCATCACGTGAATGATGTACTGATGATGTAGATATCGACTTGAGTGTAAACAAGTTGAATTCAAACGAATAGTTAAGATTTATTAATCATTGGACTCTAATAATTTGCACATTAAGAATTTAGATTTATTAACTGTTTTGGATTTTGAAGGTGTCGTTCACACAAGAGGTGTAATAAACAAAAACAATTACATAAGAAAAATATAAATCTAGATAAATGTTGAAGGGAATTTAAAAAACATGCTTTATCTTGAGAAAGAAATTGGGACTAGTCTTTGCATCATTTCTTTAAGAGTAATAATCGACTCTTTGCTTCATTTATTGTTCAATATTTAACTTTTTTTTTTTATGTAAACCTCATTTTATAAAAAAAAATGTTAATTAAGAGATGCTTGTGTATTCATTTCACGATTGTGTTTTGAATATTTAACAAAAAAAAAAAACTATAGTATATTGCAATTTTCATAAAATATTATGTGCGATACACCTTTAATAATTTAATATTGCAATTTTCATTCCTTTTCTCAATAGTCAATCGATCGTGGGACACCCCTAATAAATTCCTAGAGATCGAGTCACGTCGACTGTCCAATATTATATTATTATTTTTCTTCGATAAAAGGTGAAAGTAGTCATACTCATGCATCTAATTCCTGTGTTTTTATAAGAGACTATTGGTTTTCTTCGGCTATTTTGTCAAACGGGTCATGAAAACAAAATGCATGCTTTCTTAACTTGATAAGTAGTTGGCTAGTTAGACACTTTTGATGCTTGGCTAGCTTTCGGCGATTTATTTTGTCTTTATTTGAAGCATTATGCGGGATGGTCATATATATATATATATATATATATATATATATATATATATTTCCATCATTCCTGCATGTCATTATAAATTAGCATATATATTATTTAATTCCAGATATTGATTCCGCCCACTTCCTGAAATTTAATATTGAATTTAATTTCAGAGTTGGTGATAATCACTGTAGTAGTACTTGGGATATATTATAATTTGGAATAATATAATAAAATATATAGTAATAAATATCTCGATCAGGTGATGAAAATCAAGATCATTTTGATTCCACCATTATTTACGGAATGCATTATGGAAATTTTCTTTTATTTTTTTATTAAACATTATATATTCCCATGGCCAGTGCAATAAATGATGCACGGATTCCAGCTTAATGAATAAGTTCCTAACTTATTCAGATAGCTACGGTTTAAGATAAGTTTAATTACCATAGAATAATGATATATTTTTACAATTCTTTTATATCTATTTAAAAATTTAAAAAAAAAAGACTTATTTATTATTATTATTTCGTTATTAATATCCTCTCTCATCATATTTCATGAGGTACGTAGCATCAATTTCGACAACAAAACACGCATGCAATTCCTAATTTCCTATAGCAAACATATATACGTACAGGCCGCTAGGATTCTAACTGGAAAGTTCTTGGGCTGAGTCTTCAGAGTTTATAATTAAGAGGCTAGCTGCATATCTATTTTATATATGGCAAAATATAGTTGCCATGAAAAACAAGCAACAATATTAATTACTGTACAAGCAAGATCTAGATCACCCATAAGGGTTTTTCACCTCCATCAGGCGTCACTAACAATTAAGCCCTTCCCAGAATTCTTACACGATCTCAAAACACTCAAGAAAAAACATATTGAGGAAGTTAAAACACCCAAAATCAGTTCATGCATCTTTTCTTGTTGGTGCCACACAGGCCATGAGTACCGCCTCATCTAATTATATACAGATATATATATATATATATATATATATATACATATACATATATAGCTAGGGTACCCCTAGTTCAAAAGGCGAAGGGGCCCTAATAATTGTACGTAAATTTAAACAAAAAAAAAACACGCGAATCGTGGCCGACTGATCTATGTATTGAGATAGCAACACTGGGAATAAGTTTGAATTTAAGCGAACTTATTCTTATATTATTAATAAGAATTGAGTTCGAGTTTAACGTCAACTTAATTATATTTTATATGTAGGAATTAGGAACAGCCATTTTCTTTATACAAGAGAGTACTTCAAGCTTGTTTATGAACTATTTATTTAATTTTGACATATAGTAAATTCTTTGTATTGTATTTTCTAACTTTATCTATAATTGTAATGATTAATAAATTAATTGAGTAAATTAACTCGAGTTTGACAACATTGCTCATAATGGATGCAGTGATGCATGCATTGCAGAAGTTGCAGGATGGAATATTGCGAAATATTAATAGCCAGTTTTATGAATTGTGAATTAATGCTAATGATGTTGTCATGACTTCATACGCATTCACCATGTACATGAGCTGAAGCTGGGGAGGCCGACTAACGTCGTTCGTTGTCGTAGCGAATGTCGTTATATATAACGATTTGAAATTGGTTAATTTTCTGTGTACATATAAATGTCATCACAAGTACTACACAACTTGTCCCCTATCAAAAATTTATACTATGAGAGGTACTGTTGGATTAGTCCATTTCATGCACGCCAAGGCTTAATTTCTTGTCCACATGATTATTTATAATATGCAAAAGTCTACAATATCAACAAGGAGCATATTTGGACTTATCAATTAACGATCGACTTGGAATTTCGAAGTATTGTTCACACAGTTGAGTTGTAAGTTTCATCCAAGCTATCTCGGGACCATTACTACCCCTTAGATATCGACTTGAGTGTAAACAAGTTAAATTCAATCTTTTTGAAAAAGAGTAGGCCGCATGCATGAATGATCCATGGCTGTTGTATTGATAGTTCACTACAACAAAAAGCACTTTTTCCTGAGAAAGAATTTGTCCCAAATACTCACTTCTCCTGGCATTTTACAGTCGCAGGAAGGTCCTAGGAAATAACTGGCCCAAGAAGCCCTTTACCTGCCATTCTTACTGCCAGAAATGTTAATATTTCTAGTATTATCGTATCGTGAGAAATGATAAATTCTGACAGTAAAAACTGCCGGAAATAACTTCTTGTGACATTATATTTTCTCGGGAAATAGTCTTTTATAAAATTAAAAAAAACATAGCAGTAAAACAATATATCTCTTCTCACTTCCTTATAACCTTTACTAACTAAGCAATTTGTAATACCTAGATGATAAATATGCTTGTAACCACATATATTATCATCTTACATACTCTACCACAGATGGCAGCCATTATACTACATGTTAATTAATATGTACAGACCTATTATTCTGCTATCATGCATAAATGTAGCAAGTTTGGTTTTTTTAACACTCCATGCAATTAATCACAACCATCAACTATCTAGAAATAATTAACATATATTGACTAAAATTAAAATCAGCTTGCATAAGAAGGATCTGAGGTATATAAACAGATCAATTAAAACTTTAAGAACAATGGTAGTAAAACTTTAAATGCAATCACTTATACAAACAGATCAATTAATGATGTATATACCTATAAGAAAATATATTCTTATGGGTTTATAATCTCTAAACACGGCATGGACAGAAAGTAGACAAGAAAAATAGAATAGCAGAGAGCAAGAAAACAACTAGAAAAGGCAAAACTTGGGGATTAGCAAGAGGGGGTGTAAAAAAAATTAATATATTAATAATACCCATTAGTTCACACATTAGGGTCTAGATTCTGGAATACTGGCATTGTAATTAACAATAGAACTTAACACTAAGTTACTAATTATAGTTAACAGCAGCAGCTAGCCTAGAAGAAATATTGATAAGAAAATGGGAAATGGGGTGAAAGAGCAAATGGTAGAGAGTCCAACATGTTGTAACATATACTGAAAATACTCGTAGAGAGAGAGAGTGTGTGTGTGTTAATTTTTTTTCTTTTCATCTAGGATTCATTAAGCTAAATTAATTCAGCTCTACAACATTATATGTTTTCCCAATATCGTATAGAAAGATAAGCGCTATCAGAGATCAGAGTAAAGCAATAAAAGACGAGAAGAAAGAGAGAAATATATATATATAGAGAGAGAGAGAGTACTTCCATAAGAGACAACACAATTCATCATGGCATGAAAATACTCACACAGAGAGAGAGAGAGAGATTCCTACTCTTTTTTCATTGAAATTAACATGATGAACATAAAAATACATGCATGGTGGACTAAGCTCAAAATCCAAAAAAATTAGATACCTAGCTAGCTCAAAGAATCAATAGAACAACAAAAGACAGCTTAGGAAAGAGAACTAACCTGCAGGGAAAGGGGACGACCCCTAGTCATGTTGTAGTTGAAGTTGTGGATTAGGTTGTTGTCTCGATAGCGAAAGTAGTATGCAATGCCTGATATGAATGAACCCAATGCTCTCTCTAGTGAGGTAACCATGGCATGCATATATATGTATAAAGGCTCCTTAAATATCAGGAAACTAACCAAGAGAAATTAACTCAAACCAAAGCTAAATTAACCCTTGAAAGAATATATTCCTTTGCAGCCCAGCTTGGTACGTATGTATCGCTTCCTTAATGCTCAATCTCTTACAAAATATTCCCAAACTGTCTACTATTCCATGCCATGCCACCAGTTCTTGTTGGTTTGGGAAATAATATTATCAAATTATCTTCCGAAATATATTCCTCCCATGCATTAATAACTAATGCTTCAAATGAGGGTCATGAAGCCAACATGCATGCATGGTTTGCTTAAACTTGGAAAGGAATATCAATGAACATATCTTATGGGATATATATGGATGGGCTCAAGGAAGGAAAGGCTCTAGGGTTTAGATGCAAAGGGAAGATATATTCTAAAAATCTTCTTTTCCAGTACCATTTTTGAAACTGACTATATATAGATAAATAATATATATAGTCAGTTTACTATTGCAACAAAAGGATAATAAATAATATTTGAAAAAGAAGCAAAATAATTTCAATTAATGCATTTCAAATATTTATATATATTTTTAGAAAGCTGAACTAATTGATGCCTTCAAGGATTCTCATCTCTATGTTGCAAAATAAATAGGAAGTGCAACAACAACACCCTGTGAAAAAGAAAGGGAAAAATAAAAAATATTTCTTTATCAAATAGAAGAGTACTTGAGTTTGTAAAGATAGAGGAACAAGATAATCAATGTATTTTAGCTCAGTGCCACATAAATGTTAACAAATGATTGTTATGATCATATTACTATTACTACTAATCACTCAATTCAATTTCAGTTCAATTTTCTTGATATAGCACCAATAGAACGTACACAAATAATAACATGGTTTTTATGGAGGACTTCTGTGAGAATATTGTAAACAGAAATATAGGAAAAAGAAAACAGAGTCAAAAGAACCTTAATAACGTCGTTCTTTATTCTTAATTAGAAATATTGTAAGTAGAAATATAGGAAAAAGGCCATTCAAAATCCATTTGGGCCAGGATCTTTATTCGTAACCATCCCACCTGAAAAACCTCATCTTCATTTCAGCACATGAAATGCGCTTGATGCATTATCCAAGTTAGGGATCTAATCATGGAATGCTGCCCTGTCACAATATAGTCGGGATCTGATTCCAGGCTGATGTATGCCTTTTAGTTAGTCAAACAACTAACTTTCCACCAGATAGCTGTTTTTTCTTTTTTTTTTAAACTTAGATGAACTTGTATGAATACCTATTCAAAGATACATTACAATAAACTTTATATGGTACCTAGAAATAAGATATAATGATTCTTTGAGGGCTCCATCAATAACAGAACTGACTACCATATTTTCCAAGTAATCCCAGTTTTGCTACATAGAAGATTCACACAGCCAATTCTAATGGTTTCCAATCAAATGGTAACATTTTTTGGCCTTGTCAGACTAATAGGTGGTAGAAAAATGTAAGTTGAAATGAAATTCAGCAGAGTAGCCTGAAGGCAGACCTTCTTAAAGAAAATTAAAAAAAAAAAACTTAAGAATGATATATCTAAACTATTAACAACTATATTCATTAGAGTAAGTAGCTTCTTTGCCAATGTAGAGAATTATTGTACAATATAAGGGATGTTGCATACAGAGGTTTAAAATTAGTTTCTTGGGAGGCAGTGGTAGAGTCGCACATGGCCATCAGATGTCGCTTCCTTTATTTCTTCTAGATAAAAACTGAAATAAATATGGACATTGCTCTCTAGAATCAAGTTCTAAACCCTATCCGTATACCTACAAACTTTTTCTGACTTTCCCACTAGCCAAACGAATTACAAGAAACCTAAAGATAAAACTGAAGCTAAGCCTCTGTGTGTGTTCATCAGAGCACGCCCACAAAATGAGAAGATATACAGTGTGGAATATATACACTAATTTGTGGTACAAGTTAGGGCATATATGCAATGAGAAGATAAATACACTTAGGCCATATGACTTCAGATTCTAGAAGTGCTTGTTGAACCCAAGGTTTCAAGTTTCATGTAAATCTACAAATGGATTTTGATGATAACAAATGAATCCAAAGAATAAAGGAGTCTCAAGCTCAAGTTGTCCACACAATATAATCAAGCACATCAAGGAAGCAAGCATGAGCAAGAAGGGAACAAATTCATATTAAAATCATAGAGTAATTTTGTAAATCTCTTAAAAAATTCAAAATTAGGATTAAGACTCAAAATTAATATTTTATCATAAAGTATTAAAATACATTTTCCACATATGCATGAATATTTTGAAAATTAAATTTGAAAATTTTGAAAGATAATTGATTGTCATCTTTCACATGTGCATGACATGATTAAAGATTTGAATTTTGAAAATATTAAGATGATTGATTGTCATCTTTCACATGTGCATGTTTTATTGGAATATTTTCAAAAGTGGTGGATACTTTTCTTGACTTATGCAAAAGGTAGATGTCTTTATTTGAAAATTTTGAAAAGTAAAGTGTGCTCCTTTTGTTATATGCAAAAAGTAAAAGATTATGTTTGAAATTTTTAAAAAGTAAAGTGTGCTCCTCTTGTCACATGCAAAAAGTAAAAAGATTATATTTGAAATTTTGGAAAAGTGAATGATGATGTTTTTGACATGAGAATCTTTTCAAATTTGAAATTGAAAACTCATTTGCCTATAGATAGCTCACTTGAGTTTTACAAAACAGACAACAAGAGCTTACACATCTATTGCTAAGTTTTGTATTATTTTTTCAAAGCTCTCATTCTCTCTTTTCTAAAGTTTTGAGCCTTAATTCTTATTCTTGTTGAGAGAGATATAGGTTGCGCTGTATTGTTTTTATCTCACTCATTGAGGAGTGTACTTTGATAGTCTACCTACTATCAACTCTTGTATTTGTAAGAGGGTGCGTATAACCCTTGGGTGTGTAGGAGGTGTTCTACACAGGGAATAGTTAAATCACCAAGTGTGAGGTGATTGGAAGTGTAGAAGGTGTTCTACACGGGGAATAGTTAAATCACCAAGTGTGAAGTGATTGGAAGTGTAGAGGGTGTTCTACACGGATTCTTTGGAGCGGTGCTGCTCAAAGGTGTAATAGGTTTCTATCTCCACCTAAAGGAGATTGAATAGTAGATTTGGGAATCATCAAGGGGTAGCTTGAGGCGAGGACGTAGGCAGTGAGGCCGAACCTCGTTAACATACTGAGTTTGCTTCTCTCTTACCCTTACTCTTTATATTTATTGTTGTTTTATATTTTGTTTATATTTTATATTATATATTTGATTTATAATTGTTATTTTCTTAAATACAACTCAATTCACTCCCCCTCTTGTATTAGTCATCTTATGGCTAACATTGCAGCTTCGTTTGGTGAAAGTCAATCCAGCAGTCGGTCTCCACTCTTTTGTGGAGACAATTACTCATTCTGGAAAGTTAGAATGAGAATATTCCTTCAGGCTTAAGGTCGAGAAATCTGGAAATGCATTGTAAATGGACTTTATATTCCAACAAAAGTGATTGATGGAGTAAAGGTCAAAAAGGAAGAAGAAGAGTTTGATCGTGAAGACGATAGACTTTATACTTTGAATTTAACTGCTATGAATTTATTATATAATGCTCTTAATGGTAATGAGTTTAATAGAGTATTGACTTGCACTACAGCAAAGGAAATTTGGGATAACTTAGAAGTTACTTATGAAGGAACTTCTCAAGTCAAGGAATCAAAAATTTATATTCTTACTCATGAATATGAAATGTTTAAGACGAATGATGATGAATCTATTTCTAGTATGCACACTCGTTTTACTAACATCATAAACAACTTGACAACTCTTGGCAAAGTTTATTCCAAAGTGGAGATAGTAAGAAAAATTCTCAACTCTCTACCAAAACGTTGGAAGTCAAAAGTGACAGCGATTCTTGAAGCTAGAGACCTCAAGAAGCTCGAAGTGAATGAACTCATCGGGTCACTTATCACCCATGAGTACACATTGAAAAGAGGAGAAGAAGAAGGGAATTCAAAGAAGAGTTTGGCACTTAAAGCTGTTTCACATGAAAGTGAAAGTGATAAAGATGAAGAAAATGACGACAAAGATGAAGAAGTTGCAATGATAATAAGAAGAATTCAGAGGTTCTTAAAGAAAAATAAAACTCCTCCAAGGAAATCTTTCAATAAGTTTTCCAAGAAAGATTCAGGTAAAAATGACACTTTAATTTGTTATAAATGTAATAAACCTGGTCATATCAAGCCAGATTGTCCTCTGCTAAAGAAAGATCGAAACAAAGGCAAAAAAACAATGAAAGTTACGTGGAATGATGATTCAAGTAGCTTAGATAGTGAAGCAAGCAATGGAGAATCAGCAAATCTTTGTCTTACGGCTAAAGATGACATTGAGGTAACAAATTTTGATAATATTAAAGATCCTTCATATGAAGAATTGCAAAATGTTTTAGAAGAAGTATATGAGGAATTTGAAAAATTGGGTATCAAGTATACTGTTTTGAAAAAGAAAAATTCTTCTTTAACAAACGAAATTGATATTTTAAGAAAAGAAAGTATTGTTTTGAAATATGAAAATCTTGAGTTGAAGAAAAAAAATACTGATTTAGAAAATATTATTGAAAACTTTACGAATGGAAAAAGAAATTTTGAAAAACTTCTTGGTAGTCAAAGATGTGTTTTTGATAAGGCAGGCTTGGGATATAAGTCAAAACAAAAATACAAATCTTATAAAAATTTCTTTGATAATCCTTCTACATCAAAATCCAATATTCAAAATTCTTTTCATAAAAATAATTTTGTCAAAAAAGGATACTATTATAATCACTCAAGTTCTTCATATATGTCACATGCTATTTGCAATTTTTGTAATAGAAATGGTCATAATTATTTTGCTTGTCCTATTAGAAGAAAACATACAATGACTATTAGGGTCATATGGGTACCTAAGAATCTTGTTTCTTTTAACACTAATAAATAAAGGACCCAAAGAATTTGGGTACCAAGAATTTTTTTTTAATTGTTTTTGTAGGTATGCATGAAGTATTCTACAGGTAAAAATAAATAATTTTTAGACAACGGATGCTCAAGATACGTGACAGAAGACAAAACTAAATTTATTGACTTCACTTCTAAAGAAAAAGGATGTGTGATATTTGGAGACAATTCAAAATGAAAGATCATGGAAATAGAAGGAAAGATCATCAAGACTTAATACAAGATGCAACCAAATAGTGGAAACATGTGAAAGATTATCCAACGGAATAAATTCTAGGAGAACCTTCACGAGATGTAAGTACTCGATCATCTCTTAGAAATATTTGCAATCATACTGCTTTTCTATCTCAGATTGAACCTAAAAATATTGATGAAGCACTTCTTGATGAATCTTATATTCTAATTATGCAAGAAGAGCTTAATCAATTTGAAAGAAATATTGTTTGTTCCTAAACCCAAAAATCATACTATTATTAGAACAAAATGGGTTTTTAGAAACAAGAAACATGAGTCCGAAGTCATTACTAGAAATAAGGTTCAACTAGTGGTCCAAGGTTTCAATCAAGAAGAATGAATCAATTATGATGAGACATATGCACCAATCGCAAGATTAGAAGCTATTCGAATGCTACTTACATATGCTTGTTATAAAGATTTCAAACTTTTTCAAATGGATGTTAAAAGTGCTTTCTTAAACGGTTTTATAAATGAAGAAGTATATGATGAGCAACCTCCAGGTTTTGAAAATCATATTTCTCTAAATCATGTTTTCAAACTCACAAAAGTACTATTTGGACTTAAACAAGCTCCTAGAGCGCGGTACGAGAGATTCAGTAGTTTCTTGATTGAAAAAGGCTTTTTAAGAAGAAAAATTGATACAACTCTTTTCATTATATACGAAAATGATGATATTCTTTTGATTCAAATTTATGTTGATGATATAATATTCGGTGCTACTAATGAAAATATGTGCCAAGTTTTTGCTAAGACTATGCAGGAAGAATTTGAAATGAGCATGATGGGAGAGCTTATATTCTTTCTCGGATTGCAAATTAAGCAAGCAAAAAGTGGGATATTCATCAATCAATCAAAATATATTAAAAAATTACTGAAAAAGTTTGGGATGGAAGGTACTAAGGAAACTGGAACACCAATGAGCCCATCCACTAAACTTGATAAAGATGAATCCGGTAAACTAGTTGATTCGAAGGTATATCGAGGTATGATTGGTAGCTTATTATATTTGACAGCCGGTAGACCAGATATTATGTTTAGTGTATGTTTATGTGCACGTTTTCAATCATTTCCAAAATAATCTCATTTGATTGCAGTCAAGCAGATTTTTAGATATTTTGCCAATACCATTGACTTAGAGTTATGGTATCCTAAAAACACTTCTTTCGATCTTATTAGTTATTCAGGTACCGATTATATTGGTTGCAAAGATGATCGAAAAAGTTTTAGTAGAACATGTCATTTCTTAGGTCGTGTACTAGTTCCCTGGTTTGGTAAAAAAAAACAAAAACAAAAAAAATAAATAAAATTCTGTTGCACTATCTACTGCTGAGGTAGAATATGTTGCTGCGGGTAGTTGTTGTGCTCAAGTTCTTTACATGAAGTAACAACTTGAGGATTTTAAACTTATGTATAATCACATTCCAATCAAATGTGATAATACAAGTGCTATAAATCTTAAAAAAAAAAAACCCAATACAACATTCTAGAATTAAGCATATTGAAATAAGATATCATTTTTTTTTAGATCATGTACAGAAAGGCGATATAGTACTGGAGTTCACAAACACACACGATCAGTTAGCAAATATATTCACAAAACCCTTACCAAAAGATAGATTATTTAATATTAGAAGAGAAATAGGTATGATGCATGTTATGAATATCTCTTGAAAGATAGATCAGAGTTCATAAAAATAGAGAGATATTTTTTTAAATACTTTTACATAAACTTGAGATTCTTAGCCTCATGTTTGAGCGCTCATTCTCTTCATACAATATCATGTCATTCCTATCCATGGGAACTGGCAAGCGGAATGAAGAATCCAATAGAGATTTCAACTTTTTATTCTTCTGCCGAAGGATTCCTTCCCTTGTGTGAGACTCTTGAACAATTCGTTGAAGTACAACAATTTGTTCTTTAAGCTTTTCAACCTCATGATTTTTGACTTGTAGCCACTGGGAAAAAGCGACAATAGAGGATGAGTAGCGAGTCCCGAGACTCACCAAGTCGTAGATAGCACCGGAGTCTGGCTTATTAGCCAAACTGTTGTTCTCTTGCTGCAACATGGCGCCAATGGTAGCTGCAGAAAGGACATGAGATTGAGATGTAGAATACCTCATGGATGCATCTAGAGGAATGTTAGAAGAATGAGCCATTGAGAAAAGAATTGAAAACTTAAAGCGAGAATATTGAAGGAATGCAGATGAGTTATAGAGATGAGAATAAGATTTGATGCAAATCGGATGAACTTTAAAACTGATTTTATAAAGATAGCATAAAGAACAAGACAAACTATTGTCTCTTCAAATCTTATTAGTCAAAAGAAATATAAGATATGCTGGACACACATTGTCAAAAGTTTTCTTACTAGAAAAACGGTTCTCTGCTCCTATCATGGCATTGACGGCCTTAGGAGAGAAGATTGATGGTTGATGCGTCAAGGGTTCCTGATTCAAGTCTAGAACATTAGTGGAAAAGAATTGTTCGGTCATTCTATCATTATGGAGAAACAGAACTTAGGTCAAGAAGCAATGTTTTTTTTTTTGGTATCCGATTGGTGAAAATGATTTTTTTATAGAAACTCAGAGCCTTCAAACCCGTTTGTCAACAACATCAGGCGATTGATCTGCTTTCGCACCGACTGCTAGAGCTAAACCTCCAACCTTTACAGGTTTTGTCAGATACGCGTGGCTCTGCACCGAATTGCCAGAGTTAGACTTCCAACATTTGCAGGTTTTGTCGGACATGCATGGCTTCGCACCGCATCGCCAAAGCTAAGCCTGCAGCTTTTGCTGTCTTTGTCGGACACGAATAATTTTAATTATTCATCTTCAAATCTCTGAAACATCTAATTCGTCAATAACATCAAGCAGATTTAAATCTTCTTCCGCACCGAGATGATAAAATTCAGCTTCAACGTTTGCAAGTTTTGTCGGACACGAGTGGTTCTAATTTCTACAGTCTCTACTAACGTAGCGTTTTATTTATCTATTGGTTATTGTAGGAATATATCTTATTGAGTTAATTATGATTCCTTTTTAATGATGCCAAAAGGGGGAGAAGTTTTAGACTAGAACTTTAATATTGTTTAAATTGCTAAACTTGTTATATATACTTGGAATTATATTTATATTTTTGCTTGAAAAACTAACGCACATTCTCAGGAGGAGCTTAAGTATTAATACAGGCTTCAGGTTCTATCAAGTATTTGTCATCATCAAAAAGGGGGAGATTGTTGAACCCAAGGTTTCAAGTTTCATGTAAATCTACAAATGGATTTTGATGATAACAAATGAATCCAAAGAATAAAGGAGTCTCAAGCTCAAGTTGTCCACACAATATAATTAAGCACATCAAGGAAGCAAGCATGAGCAAGAAGGGAACAAGTTCATATTAAAATCAAAAAGTAATTTTTTAAATCTCTTAAAAAATTCAAAATTAGGATTAAGGCTCAAAATTAATATTTTATCATAAAGCATTAAAATACATTTTCCACATATGCATGAATATTTTGAAAATTAAATTTGAAATTTTTGAAAGATAATTGATTGTCATCTTTCACATGTGCATGACATGATTAAAGATTTGAATTTTGAAAATATTAAGATGATTGATTGTCATCTTTCACATGTGCATGTTTTATTTGAATATTTTCAAAAGTGGTGGATACTTTTCTTGACTTATGCAAAAGGTAGATGTCTTTATTTGAAAATTTTGAAAATTAAAGTGTGCTCCTTTTGTTATATGCAAAAAGTAAAAGATTATGTTTGAAATTTTTAAAAAGTAAAGTGTGCTCCTCTTGTCACATGCAAAAAGTAAAAAGATTATATTTGAAATTTTGGAAAAGTGAATGATGATGTTTTTGACATGAGAATCTTTTCAAATTTGAAATTGAAAACTCATTTGCCTATAAATATCTCACTTGAGTTTTACAAAACATACAACAAGAGCTTACACATCTATTACTAAGTTTTGTATCATTTCTTCAGAGCTCTCAGTCTCTCTTTTCTAAAGTTTTGAGCCTTAATTCTTGTTCTTGTTGAGAGAGATATAGGTTGCGCTGTATTGTTTTTATCTCACTCATTGAGGAGTGTACTTTGATAGTCTACCTACTATCAACTCTTATATTTGTAAGAGGGTGCGTATAACCCTTGGGTGTGTAGAAGGTGTTCTACACGGGGAATAGTTAAATCACCAAGTGTGAGGTGATTGGAAGTGTAGAAGGTGTTCTACACGGGGAATAGTTAAATCACCAAGTGTGAGGTGATTGGAAGTGTAGAGGGTGTTCTATAAGGATTTTTTGGAGCGGTGCTGCTCAAAGGTGTAATAGGTTTCTATCTCCACCTAAAAGAGATTGAATAGTAGATTTGGGGATCCTCAAGGGGTAGCTTGAGGCGAGGACGTAGGCAGTGGGGCCGAACCTCGTTAACATACTGAGTTTGCTTCTCTCTTATCCTTACTCTTTATATTTATTGTTGTTTTATATTTTGTTTATATTTTATATTATATATTTGATTTATAATTGTTATTTTCTTAAATACAACTCAATTCACCCCCCTCTTGTGTTAGTCATCTGGGCAACAGTGCTAATGGGGCATTTTTTTGTCATTTCAGTAACAAACCAGCCAAATCCTAATTAGCAAGAGAGAAAAAATGAGAGATGAAAGGAGATAGACTAAGAGATTCAGAAAGAGACCACCGACGTCAAGAGGAGGTGAGATGGCACAGCAGCTGGACTGACGGCGTTGGCTTCGGCGACGAGAAATGACAATCAGACGATGGAGAAAATAGTAGAGGGTATTGAGGAAGGAGGGGAAATGGAGAAGAGAGATAAGGGTATCGAGGAAGAAGGAATAAAATGAAATGCGGGACACAATTTGGAGATGTTTCCTACTGGTTGTCATTAAAAAACGTATTACGGCGATTGTCTTTCGCCGCAATAAGTCTTCTAAAAAAATCGACTTCTAATTCTTGTTACAATTTGGCAATAGGGCGCTGTAATAAGATACTGTTTGCAGCGAAACTAATTGTGGCGCAATAAGTTGCTGTAATAAATGGGTTTCCCAGCGCTTTTTGGCTCTCGCCAATATAATCCTTAGCCGAATATGAAAATTTGACTTTTCTTTGCGTTCTTTTGCTCGCGGGAACTAAAAAGTGCCGGAAAAACCTATTTTTGTTGTAGTGGTTCGACAGGCCGGCCACAAAGTGTGCATCACGTGAATGATGGCCCACTAATCTATGTATTGAGATAGCAAGACTGAGAATTACAAGTTTGAATTTAAGCGAATAGTTCAGACTTATTCAATTAATTCTTATACTAATAAGAATTGAGTTCGAGTTTATCCATCGTCGACTTAATTATAGCTTATATTTAGAAAGTAGTAACAACCATTTTCTTTATACAAGAGAGTACTTCGAGCTTGTTTATGAACTATATATTTAATGATCAATAAAGTAATTGAGAAAAACTCGTGTTTGATTAAACCAATCTTTGGTAGCCAACTTATTTAATTACAATCAGCATAGATAACGGATAACGTCCTCTTGTGATCATGGTAATTTGGTCTCTATTAATTTGCACTTTAATTAGTATCGATCGCTGAATTTATTATATATTAACTGTTTGATTTCCTAGGTATCATCATTCACACAATGCAATAAAAAAATAATTGCATGAGAAACATTTTTTGAATAATTAAAAAAAAGGGCCGGGATGGGGGGTTTTGGAATCTAATTAGTTTTTCATTTAGAGAACCAAGGCTTACAACCAAGCTCTTGACAGAAAAAAAAACATTAAGGATCATGAATGTGGAAGAGAACTTAGAAAAGGAAATAAATAAACATACGAGTGAGTCTGGAGAGAGAAAGCTGCTCCATGCAGCTTCATTTCTTTAAGGGGTATAGTGTGTAATAAGAACACCGCGGTATGTGTGGGAGGATTATGAATAAATAGTCACGTACCCGACTTGCATGCATGCACGGACTAGACATACCAATTTGTTTAGGGATTAGGGGTGATAATATGTGACACGACACTTTAACACGAAACGAACACGACACAATAAAAGTAGATTAGTGTTTAGTCTTAACGAGTTTCGGGTTAAATCGTATCAACCCATTAAGACACGACTTGATAACGGATTATAATGAGTTTAACCTGTTATGACCCGTTAAGACACGTTAAGAAATTTGAATTTACTTTTATACATTTGATCTAAATTTTAAAAAATCATAATTTATAATTAGCTTCATATTCTTAGGCACTTAGTTATCCCATTTAAGTACTTATTAAAAAAATTATTAACGAGTTAATCCATTGTTATTTAATATGTTTGAGTTATAATTTTAATATTTTACAATGTGTAGATCATATTTGTGTGTTTATCATATTTTATAGTGTACTACTTATTGAGTTATAATTTTAAAATTGTAATTTATAATTAATTTTTTATATTTTATAACTATTATTTAAGTTTTAATATTTGTATAAAATTAATTAGATTAAATTCAAACGGGTCACTAACGGGTTTGCGAGTTGAAACATGTCAGATCATGTTATGTCGTGTCGTGTCATATCGTATCATATAGTGTCAAAAGTCTTAACGTGTCTTAACGGGTCATATCATATTAACCCGTTATCTTAACGAGTCGTGTTATGGTTAAAATTTTTTACACGAAATCCTTAACGGGTTGTGTTCATGTTGACCCTTTAAGCATTATGTACATGCCTTGACATGACCCGTTAACACGTTTTGACACCCCTACTAGGGACCGGTAGTACCCAAACATATATGCATACATGCACGAGTAGACAACAAAATGAACGTCCAATCGAATTAATTGTAAAGCGATCTTTTAATATACAGACAACTACTTGATATCCTCCTATTGAAGCAAATGCCATGTATGCGTACGTGATCGGTAATGTCTAAACAAGGAAAAATATTAATATCGGGGTAGTTGCAGCGAAAGACCTCCTAAATCATCCAAAAATTAGTATTACATGTTAATTATGCATTTTTAGTATTTATACATTAATTCTTATTATACATAAGTATTACAGTAATATCAAGTATTACAGTAATATTTAATAGCTTGATGTTTATATATATAAATTATTATTAGTGATCAATTTATATTATAATAAGTATATTGTTTTATATTAATAATTTACTCCTGCCAGTATATTATTGAATTTGGTTAACTAGTACATAAGTTATAACTATAATATATATATGATCTTGAATAAATCAAAAATATATACTTATATATAATATGTACAATATCAGAGTTAATCCGATCGACTCTGAGTAGGAGTTGAAGTCGGTATATCGCTATCTTTGACTCCGATTCTGACTCCGACTTCGATTCTGATTTTTTTGGTAAAAAAATTTTAACTCCGTCTCTGACTTATCAGAATATATTATAAGAAAATTATTTATTTATAATTAGTTATTTCTTGACAAAATGATTATTTTCTGACAAAATATGTCTATTTTTGTTGTAAATAATCTATCACAAATTTTTGCTTTTTGATATGAGCAATATTGGGGAGTAGCCACACTCAGGACACTCCCCTTCATATGAACAGTGTCATGAACAGTGATAATACTGTTCATGTGAGAGGGAGTGCAGTGAATGTGGCTTCTCCCCCTCCTTTTTCTTTTGATATACTGAAAGAAGCTAGAGCGAAATGGTGCAGAGTTTGAGTCGGAGTTAAATTTTTGAATTTTTGTTTTATTTCTTGGTAACCCTAGCAGCTAGCCTTCATTATATTTTTCTGGTCTGACACGTCACATAAACGTGGAAGAATGATGTTAACTAATAACTACTGATGCGTCATGATATAAAGCCTGCAATGATGATTGAGATGCATTGTCTCTAATAATCAATATATGAAATAATCAAGCGTTCTTTCTCAGGTACCGTACTGGATATAGATCATCATCATGAAGCTCAAGGGATCGGTTGGTAGCGTTAAATGACCAAGGATTTTTCTAGGGCTGCCGCTGGATGCTCAAACCCAACTCATGCAATGGTGATTGAGATATTAATGGTCTATAATCATCGATACATGAAACAATCAAAAGCTTTTTCTGATCAAATAGATGTACACACACACACACAAACACACACACACACAAATTAATAAATATACATATATATATATATATATATCTAAATATCACTATTATGCAGCTCACGGTGGTCTCTTGTTAGCATTAAATGACAAAGGATTTTTATTGAGAGTACTGCCGCTGATCAGCCTCAAATTATATTAGAAATTTTTTAAATTGTTAGGATAATATTGTATTAGAATACATTTAATAATATGACTTATGTTCTATTATACTTATTATTGTACAAATCAATCAATATCAATTATAAAATATATGCTAACATAATATTCTAACTGAAATAAATTCCACATGTACCAACTATAATATTAATTATAGAGGTTCGAATAATCCGTTACGTTCGAATAATCCGTTACGTTGTTGTTGCAACTTGTAACTTAGTGATTCGACAGTGCCACAAAGTGCGCATCACGGAGATAATGGACTGATCTATATATCGACTTGAGTGTATAACAAGTCGATCAATTCAATCCTTTTGAAAATGAGTAGGCATGCATGAATAATAAGTGTGGCTGTTGTATTGATAGTTTGACAGTGCCACAAAGTGTGCTTCACGTGAATCCCACGTCAGAACTATCTATTGAGATATATAATAGCAAGACTGGGAACAAGTTTGAATTTAAGCGAATTGTTAATACTTATTCAATTAATTCTTATATTATTAATGAGAATTGAGTTCGAATTTATCATCAACTTACGTATATTTTATATTTAGGAACAACCATATTTTCTTTATACAAGAGAGTTCAAGCTTGTTTATCAACTATAAATTTAATTCTTTGTATTATATATTCTAACTTTATCTATAAGTTTAATGATTAATAAATTAATTGAGTAGAACTCGAGTTTGATTAAACCAATCTTTGGTAGCCAACTTATTTATTTACAATCCGGTAAGGTAACGCATAACCTCTTGTTGATCATGATGCAGGTTTGGTCTCTAATTTGCACTTTAAGGATCGATCGTTGAATTTATTATTAAGCGTTTGATTTCCTAGTTATCATTCACACATGAGGTGCAATAAAAAAATAATAGTTTAAGAGAAACATTTTCTTTCATACAAAAGGTCAGGGTTGGGGGATTTCAAACTCAGATTTTTAATTTAAGAGATATGACGCCCCCAAATTCTCCTCAAAATAACACGAGAATCGAGGCGTCAGGATGATGACAACACGGGTCACACATCCCAACGACAACTGTCAAACGTGTGTACACACGTGACATACATAAAATATAGGTCGCAGCGGGTAATAAAGTCAATAACTAGGTACCAGACTTTTTAGAAATAATTTACAAACCAATTTAATATAAATTCTCCAACAGGAGATTTAATACAGTCATCTAAAAATTAAATTAAACAAATACATATTTATAAAAAGGGGAAAATTAATTTCTCGAAAAATCAATTAATAATTATAACACCTCTATAACGAAGCCGTCTCCTCAGGCTCAACCTCTCCAAAGTCTGCATCCAAAAAACTACGACGCCAAGATGGCATCGCAAGTAAGTACAAACCAACCAAACCAAAAAACAGAAATACATTAATGCCACAACAATAACCATGAACAATTACCATATGCATGAGGCTTAAAATTATTTTCCTCAAAATCGATGAAATAACCACACTCTTCAAAATCCCAATTTAATCCACAATGAAATCCCAATAAAATCACCCATCATTTTCCATAAAATAATATCCTCAAAACCAATCATACCGGACGTTACGTATCATCATTCTCGATATGATTCACACACACACACCCGAAATCATAATAGGCGTTACGTATCGTCATCCCCATTATGTATCACCGTCCCCGATATGAAATGCACACCCAATGACCATAATGGGCGTTACGTATCGCCGTCCCCATTATGTCATCCACACACACACACGCTGATCCACACACACTCATTTCATACCGGGTTTTACGTATCGCCGTCCCCGATATGAAATGCACACCCAATGACCATAATGGGCGTTACGTATCGCCGTCCCCATTATGTCATCCACACACACACACGCTGATCACAACAGGCGTTACGTATCGCCATCCCCATTATGACTCAGCCCAAAACCATTAAAATCCATTAAACTCAATTTAAACTCAATTTAAATCCCAGTTTTCAATTCCAACACATGAATATCCGAAATCCACTTTCTAAATATTTCCATGAACATGCACGTAAATACACAATGCAGACAACCATGCAGCAATATCCAACATTTAAATAATCCAATCAACCAACAAATACCAACATCAACCAACACATAGCAACAATAATCAAATATAATGACTGTTGATGCCAAAAATATATTTAAATTTTAAAACTCGTTCGGAAAGTACTTACAGCGGTAAAAACGTAAATCCTTGAACAATGCCAATCTGC
Source organism: Platycarya strobilacea (assembly GCA_036898215.1). Lineage (NCBI taxonomy): Eukaryota > Viridiplantae > Streptophyta > Magnoliopsida > Fagales > Juglandaceae > Platycarya > Platycarya strobilacea. The sequence continues at coordinate 2,573,096 of CM072559.1, read as the reverse complement.
AGCGTTTGTAGCGGTCACATGTACGTTAAGCTAAAATACTCGGTTTGACACCAAAATTTAGGGAGGTACCCATTGAAGGGTGGGGAATCTCATGGAGGTGGTGGTGTGGCGGCACAACCACCGGAAGGTGGCAGATCGGGGTCAAAATTGGTGAAAACCCATTTTTGGATTTGGGATTGTCCCGGGAAGGTGGGGATGCAATTTGAGGAGCTGAGTTAGGGGAATGGTCGGCTGAAGTAGAGGAATATTTTGGTGGTGGAGGTGAGGCTCACGGTGGCGGTAGGTGGTGGCTGGGTTGCTCAACCTGTGGGTGTCAATACCCATTTCGTGGCTTGATCGTGTGGAAGGAGTTGGGAGGCTTCCGGTGGTGGGTTAGGTAGCTAGGAGGCCGGTGATGAGGTGGTGAAGAAATGGTGGCCGGCGGTGACTGGTGGTGGCCGGAAAACACACGAATGGGTATCACAATATCCATCCGGGTTTCAGCCCCTGGAGAGAAGGTGGGAGGAGGTCCGGGGCTGGGATCATCAGGGTAGGCCGGCCGGTAGGTGGCGGTCCTAGTGGTGGGGGCGGTGAGGGTTGGCGGCCGGCATAGGGGTGGCTGGCTGACTAAGGCCGAACGGCCAAACAAGGGGAGGGGGAGAAGAAGTCGCGCGCGAGTCAGGGGAAAAAGGCAGGGGAAGGAGAAAAGAAAAGAAAAAGAAAACGAAAGAAAAAAGAGAAAAAGGAAAGAAGGAAAAATGGATCTAACTAGAAAAACACAGTAAATTAAATAAAAACAGAATTTAAATATTATAATTTCAATATCAATAAAATAAAATATTTAAAGCCCCAACAATATAAATAAATTAAACCCAAGCACAATATTAAAAATAAAACAATAACTAATATAACGAAAGCAGATCAAATAAATTCATATAATAAAATAGAGGAATTAAATTTTCAATCATTAAAATAATTAATTTATTAAAATAAATAAGAAAAACAACGTAACTCAATATTAACTAATAAGAAATACTTACGAAAGGAAATAAACAAATTAACATACGGCCGGCCGTGAGTCTGGAGAAAGAAAGCTGCTCCATGTAGCTCTTCATTTCTTTAAGGGGTAATGTGTAATAGGAGCACCACGGGTACTAGATTCTCGGGTTTGTTTAGGAGTTCGCAATTTGCACAAAAAATATATATTTTTTGGTTAATATTGTTGATGCATTGTTCATATTTTTATTTATGTACTATTTAGGAACAATGCATGAACAGTAATAAAGCATTGCTCGATCCCGTACAAACCCCATGGATAGGTCTCGTGTCCCAATCATTTTATATATAAGCACTGCGTACTCAATTGCATTTACATTTTTTTAAATGAATACCCTTATTTTGTATATAATTAATCAATTACATTTATATATTTTTTTGAATAAATACCCTTTAACTGATTTAGTAATATAATTTATCAAGAATTTTATATTATAATAGATCATGAAAAAAACAAGATTGAACTCATATCAAGAATTTTTTCTCTCTCAATTTATATGAAGCAAGAACAATATATCGTAGGATATATATTTAATTGAGAAATGTAATCTCATAAATAATATTACTAATTTGCAATGAGGTTTCATCCTCAACCTTAATTGAAGATATAGGTAAATATATTCATGAAAATAATCTTTAAAATCTAAATAATTCACTGCCCAGTTTGTGAAAGTGCCCATCCTGCGAGGATGTGACGCCCCCAAATTCCCCTTAAAATAACACGAGAATCGAGGCGTCGGGATGATGACAACACGGGTCACACATCCCATCAACCAGTGTCGAACGTGTGTGCACACGTGACATACATAAAAATAAAAGGTCGCAGCGGAAAATAAATTAATATCTATGTACCAGAATTTTTTTAGAAATATTTTACAAACCAATTTAATAAAAACTCTCCAACAGGAGATTTAATACAGTCATCTAAAAATACAATTTAAACAAATACATAATTATAAAAAGGGGAAAATAAATTTCCCGAGATATCAATTAATAATATCACCTCAATAGCGGAGCCGTCTCCTCAGGCTCGGCCTCTCCAAAGTTTGCATCCAAACAAAACTACGACGCCAAGATGGCATCGCAGGTAAGTACAACCCAACCAAACTAAAAGACAAAAATACATTAATGCCACAACGACAACCAAGAACAATTTCCGTATGCATGAGGCTCAAAATCATCTTCCTCAAAATCGATGAAATAACCACACTCGTCAAAATCCCAATTTAATCCACCATAAAATCACCCATCATTTTCCATAAAATAATATCCTCAAAATCGATCATACCGGGCGTTACGTATCGCCGTCCCCGATATGATTACACACACACCCGAAACCATAATGGGCGTTACGTATCGCCGTCCCCATTACGATCCACACACACTCATTTCATACCGGGCGTTACGTATCGCCGTCCCCGATATGAAATGCACACCCTGATGACCATAATGGGCGTTACGTATCGCCGTCCCCATTATGTCACCCATACACTCACACGCTGATCACAATGGGCGTTACGTATCGCCGTCCCCGTTATGACTCAGCCCAAAACCAATAAAATCCATTAAACTCACTTTAAATCCCAGATTCCATTCTCAACACATGAATATCCAAAATCATGTCAAAATCCACTTTCCAATTATTTTCATGAGCATGCGCGTAAATCCACAATGCAGACAACCATGCAACAATTATCCAACAATTAAATAATCCAATCAACCGACAAATACCAACATCAACCATCACATATCAGCAATAATCAAATACAACAACTGTTGATGCCAAAAATATATTTAAATCTTAAAGCTTGTTTGGAAAGTACTTACAGTGGTAAAACCGCATTTCCTTGAACAACGCCAATCTGCAGCGTTTGTAGCGGTCACATGTACGTTAGGCTAAAACACTCGGTTTGACCCCAAAATTTAGGGAGGTACTCATTAAAGGGTGGGGAATCTCATGGAGGTGGTGGTGTGGCGGCACAACCACCGGAAGGTGGCGGATCGGGGCCAAAAGGGGTGAAAACCCATTTTCGGGTTTGGGGTCGTACCGGGAAGGTGAGGCCGCGGTTGGGAAAACTGAGCTAGGGGGTTGACCGGCTGGGTGAGGGGAGTCGAATGGTGGCGGAGGTGAGACCTACGGTGGCCGGACGGCGGCGTGGCGAAGAACGACCCGTTTAAGGCCCATTTCGGGTGGAGGGGCTAACCGGCGACGATGGGTGGCTTTGGGCGGTGGGTTATGCTCGCCGGAGGTTGGGGAGTCTAGTGGTGGTGGTCGGAGGCCAAGGGGTGGTCGGAGGTGGCCGGAAAATGGAAGGGAAGCAAAAATACCCATTTCGGGTAGGGGGCCGTGTAGGGGCGGTGGGGTGGCCGGAGGGGACACCACCGGTGCCGTTGAGCTCGCCGGCATGAGGGGGTGAGGGTGGGCTGGGCGGTGTCGCCGGTGGGTGGCCGGCGGCAGTCCTGGGGCTGAGGAGAAGAGACGGGCGAAGGGGAGAGGGAGGCAGGGGACGCGGGCTGGGCACACCGGAAAGGCAGAGGAAAAAAGAGAAGAAAAAGAAAAAGAAAGAAGAAAAAGAAAAGAAAAGAAAAAAAGAAAAAGGAAAAAAAGGAAAAGAAGGGAAAAAAGGTCTAACCAGAAAAACACAACAAATTAAATAAAAGCCAGTCAAAATACTACAATCTAATATCAATAAAATAAAATAATTAAAGCCCCAACAATATAAATAAATTAAACCCAAACACAATATTATTTATAAAACAATAAATAATATAACGAAAGCAGATAAAATAATTTCACATAATAAAATAAAGGAATTAAATTCTCAATCATTAAAATAATTAACTCATTAAAATAAATAAGAAAAGCAACGCAACTCGATATCAACTAATTAATAACTCAATTAAATATCTTAAATAAATAAAATATGACCAATAATATTACTTAAATAAATTAAAATAATTAACACCGAGCATAAAATAACGTGTAAAAATACACGTAAATCTGGGATCTCACATCCTCTCCCCCTTAAAAAGAATTTCATCCTCGAAATTCGCTCGGCTGCAGCTAATAAAACTCCAATAACTCACCTATTACATCACTTAATTAGGGGTGGCAATTTCTTACACGACCCGTTAACCCAACACGAACACGACACGATAATAGCGGGTTAGGGTTTAGTCTTAACAGGTTTAGGGTCAAAACGGGTTGACCCGTTATGACACGATTGCTTAACGGGTTGATAGCGGGTTGACCTGCTTTAACCCGTTATGACACGTTATGACACGCTAAGAAAGTTAAAATTACAATTATATTCTTATACTTAAAAGTAAGATTGTTAGAATTTTAATTTTGATATTTTATTGTTTAGAATGTAATTTAGACTTATAATTAGTGTTATTAGTTTTATAGATTTGTGATTTTAATATTTATATAAAATTATACTAAATTTAATTAAGTCAAACGGGTTAATTTTGGACATATTCAACTCATTTATATAAACAGGTTAAAACGAATCATATTATGTCGTATTAATATATTTTGTAATATTGACTAACGGGTCATAACGGGTTGACACGATACGACACGTTATGTTAACGGGTCGGGTTAGGGTTTGAGATTTTGACACGATAAGCTTAACGGGTCGGGTTAGGGTTGACCTATATAGTATAATATATATGTCTTGACACGACACGAACACGACCCGTTAACACGATTTGACACCCCTACACTTAATACTCACTCCAAGCCTTAGTACAATCATCTATTTTCCTCAAATATAAACGAATTATATTTCATCATAAATGTATAGTCTCCAAATAATATTTCATCTCTAAAACTCTTGAGATAGCCAATCAATCTGAACCCCACATGCACAAAACCTTAGTACAATCTCCCAAAAATTTAATATTCACAACTCCTTACAACAATTTGTGTTACCCTAAAATGACTCCCAGGTTTATCTTCCTAACTTAATCGTCAATAACCATAATTTACCCAACTAAAATATAAATCCTCACTTACAAGTATCATTTTAAATTTCAACTCGCCACTAATTCTTCAAAATTTACACAAAAATTGAACCTTCAACTATATTGCAATTCACCACGCTTCCGCGCGCACTTTGATAACTCGCTAAATTTATAAAAATTTAAGTTCTCATAAAATATCACCGCTGAGCAAAAACTAGTTCAACACCTATTACAAGAAATCATTTGCCACATTTACAAATCCTAATGTTTTGTCATCTCACCATTCAAGTTATGCCACCCAATATTATAGCCTAAAAAAAAATTTTCTAACTCCCAAACCACCAATATACTTCTCCATCATTATAATCCCTCACTCTCATCATAGATTAATTATTTAAATCCGTATTCTCTCAATCGAACCTTCATTACCTATGACATGGAATAACCTGAAATATTTTAATTCTTATATGACCTCAACCCAAACTAAATTCTTAAGATACCTCGACAAATGCTGCTAACCATTAAATCCTCCGAAATATTATTCTTAAATTATCCACTCCTAACAATTCGCCCAAAAGCCTAAAATTTATCTCTTAAATTTATTTCCATCACATCAACTCAACCCTATCACTTAACAACTAAATTTTTCCCAAGTTACACACTAGCCAAAAACAAATACTCTCCAAAATTTACACGCACATTTATTATACATTAATCTCTAATTATCCACAATTAACATCAAAATTTCACCAAGAAAATAATTGATCGCCCACCATCATAAGCATTACTAAAACAATTTCTATAACACTATACCAATGGCTAACAATTTTACACTCACATGAAGAGTCTATCTCAATACAATTCCAATAATCTCCCAGAAATAAAATTAGAACTTAAACACTCAAACACTCTGTGAGACCCAAGTAATTAAATACACAAAAATAGCATATACAATATCGATAAGGAAATGTAATCGCATAAATACCAACAAACTATCAAACCAATCCATCTCGCAATTACAAATAATAGAATACCCAAATACTAAACAAAATTCAAGTAATTCACATAATTATTATATAAAAACACAAAAGGGGGAAAAGATTTAATAAACAACTAAGTAAAAACCACTCATTCAAGAAAACAAGCCCACCTCCTTTAATAAACACAAATTCACTAAAAACTTTTATTAAATTAAGGGAGGATAAATTAAAATAAGAACAACAAACAAAATCACAAATAAAATTTTAAAATTCTCTACAAACTCAACTCTTAAAAAGATTACTGTAGAAATCTCTAAAATTTAAAATCTGTTAAAAGAAACGAACCACAATAAAATAATTAAATCGATAAATTAATTAATAAATAAATAAAAACAAATCGCCAAAACAAATCCACTCGTTAAAGTAAATAGATAAACTTTTGAAATAAAACATACGAAAATGTGGAAAGATAATAAATTTTAAAACTTACTTCAAAGCATGTCCCTAAAATAAAACAACAGGAATGTGAAAAGATAATCAATTTAAATTTATCTCAAAGCATAAACTTAAAAAGAAACAAGGCAGTAATGCTTTTAAATTTTGTCTAAATAAATTTCAAACGTTCAGAAATACTTAAAATACAAGAGCCATAATTAAATAAACAAATAATAAACCAAAACCAAAACTATCTCATAGGAAACCTATGAACTAAAATTAAAATCAAATCCTGATGATAATTGAGTAAAAGCTTAAGACGATAAAATAACCCATAACAAAATAAATAAACTTTAAAATAAGGAATTCTATAACACAACTGTTTAAAATAACAGATTCAATAAATAGATTGATTTAAAATAATAATTTAATCCGAAATATCCAAATTCTAATTTAAACAAAAACAAAGGCATATATATAAAATAAATAAATAATTAAATAAATACTCGACAACCTAACCAAATAAAATCAACTAACAAAAATCTGAATTACTACTCACGTACAATATTTAACAAAAATTAAAATAAAATAAAACAAAGCTAACAAACCAATCAATCAGAACTAAGTTAATTATGAAAATAAATAAACAATATAAACATTAAAATAACAAGTACAACACAACAAAATAAATATCGATAATGTTACCATATAAATTAGTCGAAAGACTAAGACAACAAATAAAATAATAAAACAATAAAATAAAATAACCCAATCATCAAACAAATAAATTTTTAAAAACCACAAACTTTTCTGGTACTGTCCCTAGGTAACTTGCGGATTTACCCAGAGCCGAACTGCTCTGATACCACCTGTGACGCCCCCAAATTCCCCTTAAAATAACACGGGAATCGAGGCGTCGGGATGATGACAACACGGGTCACACATCCCATCAACCAGTGTCGAACGTGTGTGCACACGTGACATACATAAAAATAAAAGGTCGCAGCGGAAAATAAATTAATATCTATGTACCAGAATTTTTTTAGAAATATTTTACAAACCAATTTAATAAAAACTCTCCAACAGGAGATTTAATACAGTCATCTAAAAATACAATTTAAACAAATACATAATTATAAAAAGGGGAAAATAAATTTCCCGAGATATCAATTAATAATATCACCTCAATAGCGGAGCCGTCTCCTCAGGCTCGGCCTCTCCAAAGTCTGCATCCAAACAAAACTACGACGCCAAGATGGCATCGCAGGTAAGTACAACCCAACCAAACTAAAAGACAAAAATACATTAATGCCACAACGACAACCAAGAACAATTTCCGTATGCATGAGGCTCAAAATCATCTTCCTCAAAATCGATGAAATAACCACACTCGTCAAAATCCCAATTTAATCCACCATAAAATCACCCATCATTTTCCATAAAATAATATCCTCAAAATCGATCATACCGGGCGTTACGTATCGCCGTCCCCGATATGATTACACACACACCCGAAACCATAATGGGCGTTACGTATCGCCGTCCCTATTACGATCCACACACACTCATTTCATACCGGGCGTTACGTATCGCCGTCCCCGATATGAAATGCACACCCTGATGACCATAATGGGCGTTACGTATCGCCGTCCCCATTATGTCACCCACACACTCACACGCTGATCACAATGGGCGTTACGTATCGCCGTCCCCGTTATGACTCAGCCCAAAACCAATAAAATCCATTAAACTCACTTTAAATCCCAGATTCCATTCTCAACACATGAATATCCAAAATCATGTCAAAATCCACTTTCCAATTATTTTCATGAGCATGCGCGTAAATCCACAATGCAGACAACCATGCAACAATTATCCAACAATTAAATAATCCAATCAACCGACAAATACCAACATCAACCATCACATATCAGCAATAATCAAATACAACAACTGTTGATGCCAAAAATATATTTAAATCTTAAAGCTTGTTTGGAAAGTACTTACAGTGGTAAAACCGCATTTCCTTGAACAACGCCAATCTGCAGCGTTTGTAGCGGTCACATGTACGTTAGGCTAAAACACTCGGTTTGACCCCAAAATTTAGGGAGGTACTCATTAAAGGGTGGGGAATCTCATGGAGGTGGTGGTGTGGCGGCACAACCACCGGAAGGTGGCGGATCGGGGCCAAAAGGGGTGAAAACCCATTTTCGGGTTTGGGGTCGTACCGGGAAGGTGAGGCCGCGGTTGGGAAAACTGAGTTAGGGGGTTGACCGGCTGGGTGAGGAGAGTCGAATGGTGGCGGAGGTGAGACCTACGGTGGCCGGACGGCAGCGTGGCGAAGAACGACCCGTTTAAGGCCCATTTCGGGTGGAGGGGCTAACCGGCGACGATGGGTGGCTTTGGGCGGTGGGTTATGCTCGCCGGAGGTTGGGGAGTCTAGTGGTGGTGGTCGGAGGCCAAGGGGTGGTCGGAGGTGGCCGGAAAATGGAAGGGAAGCAAAAATACCCATTTCGGGTAGGGGGCCGTGTAGGGGCGGTGGGGTGGCCATAGGGGACACCACCGGTGCCGTTGAGCTCGCCGGCATGAGGGGGTGAGGTTGGGCTGGGCGGTGTCGCCGGTGGGTGGCCGGCGGCAGTCCTGGGGCTGAGGAGAAGAGACGGGCGAAGGGGAGAGGGAGGCAGGGGACGCGGGCTGGGCACACCGGAAAGGCAGAGGAAAAAAGAGAAGAAAAAGAAAAAGAAAGAAGAAAAAGAAAAGAAAAGAAAAAAAGAAAAAGGAAAAAAAGGAAAAGAAGGGAAAAAAGGTCTAGCCAGAAAAACACAACAAATTAAATAAAAGCCAGTCAAAATACTACAATCTAATATCAATAAAATAAAATAATTAAAGCCCCAACAATATAAATAAATTAAACCCAAACACAATATTATTTATAAAACAATAAATAATATAACGAAAGCAGATAAAATAATTTCACATAATAAAATAAAGGAATTAAATTCTCAATCATTAAAATAATTAACTCATTAAAATAAATAAGAAAAGCAACGCAACTCGATATCAACTAATTAATAACTCAATTAAATATCTTAAATAAATAAAATATGACCAATAATATTACTTAAATAAATTAAAATAATTAACACCGAGCATAAAATAACGTGTAAAAATACACGTAAATCTGGGATCTCACAGAGGATATCTTGCTTGGACTTATCTTGGTAGATTCGTATCACGTATGGATACGGTTAGCTAGGTTTCCATATTGGTGATGCGTTTTTTGGGTTTATCTCTATGAATTGATCCCAATATTGGAGAAATACAGGTAGTTGATTTTGTCGCTAAAAGCCATATAGTGCGCTAGATGTAGTAATTTATAATATCCCAACAAAATGGATTTTAAGTTCCTAAATAAATGCATATAACAAGCTGTTAGAAAGTGACTTCCAGAGCCACTTAATTAGAAAAAGAAAAAGAAGAGAGGTTAATTGAAAAGATCTTCTATTTTAAATATTTTTACAATTTTATGAAAGTTAAACAAACATCTGAATCTAATATACCATAAATTGAAAGCTTCTAGCATTTTGAGCCTTTCCTTTTTTTAATATATATCCATAATGGGTACAAACAATTATAGAAAGATGATATGTTGTTGTCTACAATGTGTGCATGCATCACGTGAATGATGGACATACATCATGAGATGGATTCTTGTTGATGACTCGGACTTATAAATGATAATTAGGATGCTCGTAATTTAATATGGACTTGGACTTATTAACGTACGTAGTTTTCGATTTCTGAGGTGTCTTAATTCACATGACGTACATGATATGCAATAAAATGAATAATTGCATAAGAAAAACTTAAAATCTAGATGAATGTGCAAGCTGAAAACTTAGACATATAAGGAATTAAGAAACAAGCATACGGGAGAGTTCAATTTTTTTTTTCTTTTGACGGTGTCCTGTTTTGATCAGTTTTTTAATTTTTTTTAAATATCCATAATGGGTGCTAATTAACTTGTAAAATGTTATTACGTGGGTATTGGATCGTGATGAATCTATTCAGTGGCAGACCCACGTCATAGATTTTCTACATAATTATATAGATATGGAAAATGGACCCCCCTAAAAAATTTATAATCTCTATATTCTCTCTAAAATTTCAATATATCTATAAATATCTCTCTCCATTTTTTTTTTATAGTCTAGAAATTTTGTTTAATTTCTATACATTATTTATTTTCAAGGATGTGACCTCTCCAAAATTAAAATTAGAAACATCTCGCACGTTAAGGATGTGGATTTATTACTGTTTGAATCATTCACACATGAGGTGCAATAAATTATAAATAATTGTATAAGAGAAACATATTTTTATACAAAGGGCCGAGGGTGGCGAGTTTTCAATCCGGATTTAATTTTCATTTGAAGAATTCAGGTATATGCCATTAGACCATGCATTAAACTCTTGACATAAGAGTAACATTAGATCTAAATCATGAATTTGGAAGAGAACTTAGAAACATCAGGCTCTTAATTTATATCCTTGATTTTAGGTTGCGTGTTCTAATTTTAAATGGTTGACATATAAAACCAGTACTTTTAAAAAAATATATAAAATTAGTACTTATTATTACACACTTGATAATTCAACAGTATATATAATTAATGTGAGTGACAAAATCAAGGCCGTTATTGAAGAATATCATTTCTGGATGATACACCAGATTATAGTACAAATTATCAGCTCGCTTACAATTATTACATTACAAAATTTAAACAAAACTAGATGATTATTTCTCTTACCCAACTTAAGTTGAAAATTAAAGAACTACGTACACCTTAGACATATATAGTTTTATGAGAAAAATTAATTAATTAGCAATTCTTGGATTTTATGTCAGTATATATAGAGTTAAGGAATCATGATGATCTAGATCGGCCTCATGATGCATGCAATATTGTGGTTGGATGGATTGCGACATAATACCTACTTTTATGAGTTTTGTATTAATGCTATATAGTTATGATGTTGTCATGATCATCACCGGATGCACACATCTCCGATCGACCAGAATGCAGTCTCCCGGGAAAAAGCGCTAGTACGTGCATATTGTAGTCATGTACATGCTATCATATTGTTCACACAACTAATTCACGAGTAGTCCGATATCAAAAATTTATAATATGAGATCATTTGATGCACGTCAAGGCTTAATTCATTGTCCAAAAAGTCTATAATATCATTTATGATATATATATATATATATATGCATCATAATTAATCAATGCCAATCATATACGTACGTATGATTGAGATCATGATGGAATAAAATCAAGGATTATATTTTGGACTTATCAACGATCGAATACTTGGATTTTCAAAGTGTCGTTCTCAGTTCACACGGTCATGCATGTTGATGGGTACTTGTAATTATTTGAAAGTTGTATATTAATATTTTTATGATCTGTTGACAGTCTTTTTAAAATGATGATAGTTTTAGTTTATTTGAGATTAAAAGTGCTTTAATATGTAGCACTCAACCATAAGACCATTATCATGCAGCTGAAGTTCTGTGGGTAGCATTAAATGACAAACAATATTATTTTTTAAAGGGTGCCGATGCTCAGCTCCTATTCAAAATTATTATCAAGGTTAGTGATACCTTACAATCTAGTTACTCTTTGTTTACTACTCTATATATATTGTTTTTTTAAGTACTTTTTTAACATCCTTAATTATTAAGAATTTTTAAAAATATACAACTTTACTAATAATTATTTCCTTAATCATTATATAAAAAAAATTAAAAATTAAAAATTAAAAATTAAAAAAAAAAGTAGTAAATGAGTTGTAGACAAATAGTAAGGGATCATTTTCCTATTATCAATACATTTGTATTTTTACTCTTTTTAAATAATAAAACAAAATAAATATATATACTCATACAAATGCATTAGAGGTACTTTTGAGCCAAAAAAATGAATAAAAAAATACTAACGGTAAGTTAATTTGAATAGTAATTTTAAAGAGCTAATTAACATTTCCCAGTTTTTTTAAACCACCTTTTTTTTAACATCTAAAAAAATAACATTTATATAATAGTAATATATATATATATAAATATATATATATATTCTCGTGTATGTTTAGGCTCTGAGATGAAATAAAAAGAATAAAATTGTATAAGAAAACTTTTAAATTGTTAAGATATTATATTAGAATATATTACCATACTTATATTATATTCACAATGTTAATATAATATGTATGATAATAACTTATTTTCTACCATATTTATAAATTGATTGTATAAATAAATCAACATCATTTATAAAATGTATTCTAACATAAATAAATACCGCAAATGTCAACATTAATTACACGACGGTACTATCGATTTGAATACAAGTAAATATTTTTTATAGTACTTTTAAACTAATGCATTAATATGTTTTAGTGTGACTACGATCCCTCCTATATATATAATATTGGTCTTATAAGTCATGATCTCTTGTAAACATATTATCATGTAGCTAAAACGTAATATTACTTCTAAATTGTTTGAATTGTAGCTTGTTGTCGATAATTTACAATATGAGAGGTATATACTGATCTTCGATAATGTACATTATTTTATGCAAGTCAAGGCCTAATAAATTTATTGGCCACACGTGTCTACATCATCTAGAGCCTCATCCCACTACAAAAAAAATCAGTATTCTTGACGGACTATTTACTGCAAATATGACTATTTGCTGTGAAAATTGGTAGAGAATAGCCATTTTGACAGGAAATAGTTGGCCATAGAAAGTCAGATTTCTTGTAGTGTCCACGTGATGATTGTGGTTAATGGATGGATTTTGAATAAATAGTCACGTACTACCCCTGCACTTTAGGCTGAACAATATACATGTATCTAATCCAAGATCGATCATGTGGATTAGGTTAATTATATGTAGTTGTCATTCATGAGGGCCGGCTCAATAGATCATTAGGGGACTTAAAGCTAAAGTTTTAGTTGAGGTTTTTTTTATTATTTTATTTTATAGTAAAATTAAATGAATTTATTTTTTATTTTTATTTTTACATTAGTTATTAATTTAAAAATAATTCCTATCATTTGTCAAGTAAATTATTAATTAAGATTTTAATATTTTTAATTAATAATGATATATATCTATTTGATACTTTTAATGTTCTCCTATTGAGTTAATTAATATTTTTACTTAGATATATATATATATATCTTTTTTTTTTAAATTATAATATTTTTAGAGACCTTCTTCCATGAGGGGGTCTTAGGCAATTACTTAATTGGCCTAATGGAATAGCCTACTCTACTGTTATTATTAAATTATATTAACATATAGCTATCCGTGTTAATGCGGACTCAATGTACGTAATTAAGGCCTCATTTGTTTTAAAAAAATATCTCATCTTAACTTATCTCATCTTATCTAATCATTATACATTTTTTAAATTCCAATACAAAATAATATAAACAATTTAATTTTTTCAAATTCCAATACAAAAATCATATTAAAAAATATATTATAACAATAATTTATTTAACTTTACACTTTAATTTTAATTCATCTTATCTTATTTTAATCTCATCTCTAAAAATAAATTAGGATTAAGTTTCAACCATGCAAAGCTGTCTGGGCCAGACCGGTAACCATGCATGTGACGCCCCCAAATTCCCCTTAAAAAAAAGCGCGGGAATCGAGGCGTCGGGATGATGACAACACGGGTCACACATCCCATCAACACGTGTCAAACGTGTGAGCACACGTGACATACATAAAAATATAGGTCGCAGCGGATAATAAATTAATATCTAAGTACCAGAATTTTTAGAAATATTTACAAACCAAATTTAATAAAAACTCTCCAACAGGAGATTTAATACAGTCATCCAAAAATACAATTTAAACAAATACATAATTATAAAAAGGGGAAAATAAATTTCCCGAGGTATCAATTAATAATATCACCTCAATAGCGGAGCCGTCTCCTCAGGCTCGGCCTCTCCAAAGTCTGCATCCAAACAAAACTACGACGCCAAGATGGCATCGCAGGTAAGTACAACCCAACCAAACCAAAAGACAAAAATACATTAATGCCACAACAACAACCAAGAACAATTACCATATGCATGAGGCTCAAAATCATCTTCCTCAAAATCGATGAAATCACCACACTCGTCAAAATTCCAATTTAATCCACAATAAAATCACCCATCTTTTCCATAAAATAATATCCTCAAAATCGATCATACCGGGCGTTACGTATCGCCGTCCCCGATATGATTACACACACACCCGAAACCATAATGGGCGTTACGTATCGCCGTCCCCATTACGATCCACACACACACATTTCATACCGGGCGTTACGTATCGCCGTCCCCGATATGAAATGCACACCCGATGACCATAATGGGCGTTACGTATCGCCGTCCCCATTATGTCACCCACACACTCACACGCTGATCACAACGGGCGTTACGTATCGCCGTCCCCGTTATGACTCAGCCCAAAACCAATAAAATCCAATAAACTCCATTTAAATCCCATATTCCATTCTCAACACATGAATATCCAAAATCATGCCAAAATCCACTTTCGAAATATTTTCATGAGCATGCGCGTAAATCCACAATGCAGACAACCATGCAGCAATTATCCAACAATTAAATAATCCAATCAACCAACAATTACCAACATCAACCATCACATATCATCAATAATCAAATACAACAACTGTTGATGCCAAAAATATATTTAAATCTTAAAGCTTGTTTGGAAAGTACTTACAGCGATAAAAATGCATTTCCTTGAACAACGCCAATCCGCAGCGTTTGTAGCGGTCACATGTACGTTAGGCAAAAACACTCGGTTTGACACCAAAATTTAGGGAGGTACTCATTAAAGGGTGGGGAATCTCATGGAGGTGGTGGTGTGGCGGCACAACCACCAGAAGGTGGCGGATCGGGGCCAAAAGGGGTGAAAACCCATTTTCGGGTTTGGGGTCGTACCGGGAAGGTGAGGCCGCGGTTGGGGAAACTGAGCTAGGGGGTTGACCGGCTGGGTGAGGGGAGTCGAATGGTGGCGGAGGTGAGACCTACGGTGGCCGGACGGCGGCGTGGCGAAGAACGACCCGTTTAAGGCCCATTTCGGGTGGAGGGGCTAACCGGCGGCGATGGGTGGCTTTGGGCGGTGGGTTATGCTCGCCGGAGGTTGGGGAGTCTAGTGGTGGTGGTCGGAGGCCAAGGGGTGGTCGGAGGTGGCCGGAAAATGGAAGGGAAGCAAAAATACCCATTTCGGGTAGGGGGCCGTGTAGGGGCGGTGGGGTGGCCGGAGGGGACACCACCGGTGCCGTTGAGCTCGCCGGCGTGAGGGGAGGCTAGTGGTGTGGGCGGTGTCGCCGGTGGGTGGCCGGCGGCGGTCCTGGGGCGGAGGAGAAGGAACGGGCGAAGGGGAGTGGGAGCAGGGGACGCGGGCTGGGCACACGGGAAAGCAGAGGAAAAAGAGAAGAAAAAGAAAAAGAAAGAAGAAAAAGAAAAGAAAAGAAAAAAAAGAAAAGGAAAAAAGGAAAAGAAGGGAAAAAGGGTCTAGCCAGAAAAACACAACAAATTAAATAAAAGCCAGT
Source organism: Platycarya strobilacea (assembly GCA_036898215.1). Lineage (NCBI taxonomy): Eukaryota > Viridiplantae > Streptophyta > Magnoliopsida > Fagales > Juglandaceae > Platycarya > Platycarya strobilacea. The sequence goes on along the minus strand of CM072559.1, from coordinate 2,557,014 downwards.
CAAAATACTACAATCTAATATCAATAAAATAAAATAAAATAATTAAAGCCCCAACAATATAAATAAATTAAACCCAAACACAATATTATTTATAAAACAATAAATAATATAACGAAAGCAGATAAAATAATTTCACATAATAAAATAAAGGAATTAAATTCTCAATCATTAAAATACTTAACTCATTAAAATAAATAAGAAAAAGCAACGCAACTCGATATCAACTAATTAATAACTCAATTAAATATCTTAAATAAATAAAATATGACCAATAATATTATTTAAATAAATTAAAATAATTAACACCGAGCATAAAATAACGTGTAAAAATACACGTAAATCTGGGATCTCACATCCTTCCCCCCTTAAAAAGAATTTCGTCCTCGAAATTCGCTCGGCTGCAGCTAATAAAACTCCAATAACTCACCTACTACATCACTTTAACATCACTCCAACTCTTAGTACAATCATCTATTTTCCTCAAATGTAAACGAATTATATTTCATCATAAACGTATAGTCTCCAAATAATATTTCATCTCTAAAACTCCTAAGGTAGCCAATCAATCTGAACCCCACCTGCACAAAAACCTCAGTACAATCTCCCAAAAATTTAATATTCACTAACTCCTTACAACCATTTGTGTTACCCTAAAATAACTCCCAAGTTTATCTTCCTAACTTAATCGCCAATAAACATAATTTACCCAACTAAAAGATAAATCCTCACTTACAAGTATCATTTCAAATTTCAACTCACCACTAATTCCTCAAAATTAACACAAGAATTGAACCTTCGACTATATTGCAATTCACCACGCTTCCGCGCGCACTTTGATAACTCGCTAAATTCATAAAAATTTAAGTTCTCATAAAATATCACCGCTGAGCAAAAACTAGTTCAACACCTATTACAAGAAATCATTTGCCACATTTACAAATCCTAATGTTTTGTCATCTCACAATTCAAGTTATGCCACCCAATATTAAAGCCTAAAAAAATTTTCTAGCTCCCAAACCACCAATATACTTCTCCATCATTATAACTCCTCACTCTCATCATAGATTAATTATCTAAATCCGTATTCTCTCAATCGAACCTTCATTACCTATGAGATGGGGTAACCTGAAATATTTTAATTCTTGTATGACCTCAAGCCAAACTAAATTCTTTAAAATACCTCGACAATTATTGCTAACCATTAAATTCTTCGAAATATTATTCTTAAATTATCTACTCCTAACAATTCGCCCAAAAGCCTAAAATTTATATCTCTTAAATTTATTTCCATCACATCAATTCAACCTTATCACTTAACAATTAAATCTTCCTCAAGTTAAACATCAGCCAAAGACAAATACTCTCCAAAATTTACACTCACATTTATTATACATCAATCTCTAATTATCCACAAATAACATCAAAATTTCACCAAGAAAATAATTGATCGCCCACCATCATAAGCATTACTAAAACTATTTCTATAACACTATACCAATGGCTAAGAATTTTACACTCACATGAAGAGTCTATCTAAATACAATTCCAATAATCTCCTAGAAATAAAATTAGAACTTAGACACTCAAACACTCAGTGAGACCCAGGTAATCAAATACACAAAAATAGCATATACAATATCGACAAAGAAATGCAATTGCATAAATACCAACAAATTATTAAACAAATCCATATCGCAATTATAAATAATAGAATACCCAAATACTAAACAAAATTCAAGTAATTCACATAATTATTATATAAAAACACAAAAAGGGGAAAAGATTTAATAAACAAATAAGTAAAAACCACTCATTCAAGAAAACAAACCCACCTCCTTTAATAAACACAAATTCACCAAAAACTTTTATTAAATAAAAGAAGGAGATTATATTAAAATAAGAACAACAAACAAAATCACAAATAAAATTTTAAAATTCTCTACAAACTCAACTCTTAAAAGATTACTGTAGAAATCTCTAAAATGTAAAACCTGCTAAAAGAAACGAACCACAATAAAATAATTAAATCGATAAATTAATTAATAAATAAATACAAACAAGTCGCCAAAACAAATCCACTCGTTAAAGTAATAGATAAACTTTTAAAATAAAACACACGAAAATGTGGAAAGATAATAAATTTTAAAACTTACTTCAAAGCATGCCCCTAAAAATAAAACAACAGAAATGTGAAAATATAATCAATTTTAATTTTATCTCAAAGCATAAACTTAAAAAGAAACAAGGCAGTGACACTTTTAAATTTTGTCTAAATAAATTTTCAAACGCTCAGAAATACTTAAAATACAAGAGACATAATTAAAATAAACAAATAATAAACCAATTCCAAAACTATCTCGTAGGAAATCTATGAACTGAAATAAAAATCAAATCCTGACGATAATTGAATAAAAGCTTAAGACGATGAAATAACCCATAACAAAATAAATAAACTTTAAAATAAGGAATTTTATAACACAACTGTTTAAAATAACAGATTCAATAAATGGTTTGATTTAAAATAATAATTTAATCCGAAATATCTAAATTCTAATTTAAACAAAAACAAAGGCATATATATAAAATAAATAATTAATTAAATACATACTCGACAACTTAACCAAATAAAATCACTAACTACAATCTTAACTGCTACCCACTTACAATATTAAACAAATATTACAATAAAATAAAATAAACTAACAAACCAATCAATCAGAACTGATTTAATTATGAAAATAAATAAACAATAAAAACATTAAAATAAAAAGCACAACACAACAAACTAAATACCGATAATGTTACCATATAAATTAGTCGAAAGACTAAGACAACAAATAAAATAATAAAACAATAAAATAAAATAACCCAATCATCAAACAAATAAATTTTTAAAAACCACAAACTTTTCTGGTACTGTCCCTAGGTAACTTGCGGATTTACCCAGAGCCGAACTGCTCTGATACCACTTGTGACGCCCCCAAATTCCCCTTAAAAAAAAGCGCGGGAATCGAGGCGTCGGGATGATGACAACACGGGTCACACATCCCATCAACACGTGTCAAACGTGTGAGCACACGTGACATACATAAAAATATAGGTCGCAGCGGATAATAAATTAATATCTAAGTACCAGAATTTTTAGAAATATTTACAAACCAAATTTAATAAAAACTCTCCAACAGGAGATTTAATACAGTCATCCAAAAATACAATTTAAACAAATACATAATTATAAAAAGGGGAAAATAAATTTCCCGAGGTATCAATTAATAATATCACCTCAATAGCGGAGCCGTCTCCTCAGGCTCGGCCTCTCCAAAGTCTGCATCCAAACAAAACTACGACGCCAAGATGGCATCGCAGGTAAGTACAACCCAACCAAACCAAAAGACAAAAATACATTAATGCCACAACAACAACCAAGAACAATTACCATATGCATGAGGCTCAAAATCATCTTCCTCAAAATCGATGAAATCACCACACTCGTCAAAATTCCAATTTAATCCACAATAAAATCACCCATCTTTTCCATAAAATAATATCCTCAAAATCGATCATACCGGGCGTTACGTATCGCCGTCCCCGATATGATTACACACACACCCGAAACCATAATGGGCGTTACGTATCGCCGTCCCCATTACGATCCACACACACACATTTCATACCGGGCGTTACGTATCGCCGTCCCCGATATGAAATGCACACCCGATGACCATAATGGGCGTTACGTATCGCCGTCCCCATTATGTCACCCACACACTCACACGCTGATCACAACGGGCGTTACGTATCGCCGTCCCCGTTATGACTCAGCCCAAAACCAATAAAATCCAATAAACTCCATTTAAATCCCATATTCCATTCTCAACACATGAATATCCAAAATCATGCCAAAATCCACTTTCGAAATATTTTCATGAGCATGCGCGTAAATCCACAATGCAGACAACCATGCAGCAATTATCCAACAATTAAATAATCCAATCAACCAACAATTACCAACATCAACCATCACATATCATCAATAATCAAATACAACAACTGTTGATGCCAAAAATATATTTAAATCTTAAAGCTTGTTTGGAAAGTACTTACAGCGATAAAAATGCATTTCCTTGAACAACGCCAATCCGCAGCGTTTGTAGCGGTCACATGTACGTTAGGCAAAAACACTCGGTTTGACACCAAAATTTAGGGAGGTACTCATTAAAGGGTGGGGAATCTCATGGAGGTGGTGGTGTGGCGGCACAACCACCAGAAGGTGGCGGATCGGGGCCAAAAGGGGTGAAAACCCATTTTCGGGTTTGGGGTCGTACCGGGAAGGTGAGGCCGCGGTTGGGGAAACTGAGCTAGGGGGTTGACCGGCTGGGTGAGGGGAGTCGAATGGTGGCGGAGGTGAGACCTACGGTGGCCGGACGGCGGCGTGGCGAAGAACGACCCGTTTAAGGCCCATTTCGGGTGGAGGGGCTAACCGGCGGCGATGGGTGGCTTTGGGCGGTGGGTTATGCTCGCCGGAGGTTGGGGAGTCTAGTGGTGGTGGTCGGAGGCCAAGGGGTGGTCGGAGGTGGCCGGAAAATGGAAGGGAAGCAAAAATACCCATTTCGGGTAGGGGGCCGTGTAGGGGCGGTGGGGTGGCCGGAGGGGACACCACCGGTGCCGTTGAGCTCGCCGGCGTGAGGGGAGGCTAGTGGTGTGGGCGGTGTCGCCGGTGGGTGGCCGGCGGCGGTCCTGGGGCGGAGGAGAAGGAACGGGCGAAGGGGAGTGGGAGCAGGGGACGCGGGCTGGGCACACGGGAAAGCAGAGGAAAAAGAGAAGAAAAAGAAAAAGAAAGAAGAAAAAGAAAAGAAAAGAAAAAAAAGAAAAGGAAAAAAGGAAAAGAAGGGAAAAAGGGTCTAGCCAGAAAAACACAACAAATTAAATAAAAGCCAGTCAAAATACTACAATCTAATATCAATAAAATAAAATAAAATAATTAAAGCCCCAACAATATAAATAAATTAAACCCAAACACAATATTATTTATAAAACAATAAATAATATAACGAAAGCAGATAAAATAATTTCACATAATAAAATAAAGGAATTAAATTCTCAATCATTAAAATACTTAACTCATTAAAATAAATAAGAAAAAGCAACGCAACTCGATATCAACTAATTAATAACTCAATTAAATATCTTAAATAAATAAAATATGACCAATAATATTATTTAAATAAATTAAAATAATTAACACCGAGCATAAAATAACGTGTAAAAATACACGTAAATCTGGGATCTCACAATGCATGCATGCACGGACTAGACAACAAAATGAACCGATCGAATTAATTGTAAATTAGCTATAATAGTTTTTAATATACAGACAACTACTTGATGCCCTCCTAATTAAGCAAATTCTATATACATATATATATATATAATATATACACGTTAATGACACTACAAGAAAATTAGTTATTCGTAGTCAATTATTTCTTGTCAAAATAGTTATTTCTTATTAAAATGAGTCTATTTTTACAATAAATAGTTATTTTCGCAACAAATATTCATCACAAATACTTGTTTTTCTTGTAGTGTGATCACTAATATCTAATATATATATGATCTGAACAAAGAAAATATATTGGGGTAGTTGCAGCGAAAGATCACCTCCTAAATGATCCAAAAATCAGTATTACATGTTATTATACATTAGTATTTATACATATTGGTAGTAATATTTAATAGTTTGATGTTTACATATGCTAAACTAGTATTATTAGTGATCAATTTATATTATAGTAAGTATATTATTTTATAATAATTTGCTCATACTAGTATATTATTGAATTTAGTTAACTAGTATATAAGTTATATAGCTATACAATATATATGATCATGAATATATATTTATATATATAATGTGTACAATATCGAAGTCATAGTCAAAGTCTGATAATTGGAGTTGGAGTCGGTATGTATATCGCTACCTCTCACTCTAACTTCTATTTGGTAAAAAAGTTCTAATTCCAACTCTAACTTATTGGAATCAAAGGGCCAAAACTAGAGCAAAATGGTGCGGAGTTGGAGTTGAGTTAAATTTTCAAATTTTTGTTCAATCTTACTAGAATTTCTTGGTGACCCTAGCAGCTAGCCTTCATTATATTTTTCTGACACGTCATATAAACGTGTGGATGAATGACGTTAACTACTGATGCGTCGTGATATAGAGCCTGCAATGATGATATATTGAGATGCTATGTCTATAATAGTCGATATATGAAATAATCATACATTCTTTCTCAGGTAGATATAGATCATTATCATGCAGCTCAAGGCCGTCGGTTGGTTGCGTTAAATGACAAAGGATTTTTCTAGGGCTGCCGCTGGATGCTCAACCCCAATTGCAATGGTGCTTGAGATATATATTGGTCTATAATCATTGGATACATAAAACAATCAAAAGCTATTTCTTATCAAATGGATATATATATCATCATCATGCTGCTTACGGTACTGATGATCTCTTGTTAGCATTAAATGACGAATAATTTTTTTAAGAGTGCCGCTGCTCAGCACCAAATTATATTACAAATTTCTGGAATTGTTAGGATGTCATGTACTAGAATTATACATTTAATAATATGACTTATTTTCTATTATATTTATTATTGTACAAATCAATCAACATCATATTTATAAAATATATGCTAACATAATATTCTAACTTAAATAAATTCCACATGTACCAACAATATATTAACTTCAATAATAATATTATTTTTATTATTGTTGTTGCAACTTGTAATTTAGTGGTTGACAGTGCCACAAAGTGTGCATCACGTGAATGATGGCCGACCGATCTATATGTATTTAGATAGCAAGACTGGGAATTACAAGTTTGAATTTAAGCGAATAGCTAATACTTATTCAATTAATTCTTATCTTACTAAGAATTGAGTTCGAGTACTTTAACGTCAACTTAATTATATTTTATATTTAGGAAGTAGGAACATCCATTTTCTTTATACACTTCAAGCTTGTTTATGAACTATTTATTTAATTTTGACATAGTAAATTCTTTGTATTATATTTTCTAACTTTATCTATAATTGTAATGATTAATAAATTAATTGAGTAAAACCCGAGTTTGACAACATTTGCATGCTCATAATGGATGCAGTGATGCATGCATTGTATAAGTTGCAGGATGAAATATTGCGAAATATTAATAGCCACTTTTATGAATTGTGAATTAATGCTAACGCATTCACCATGTACATGATGAGCATGAGGCTGGGGAGGCCGACTAACGTCGTTCGTCGTCGTAGTTCTGTATGTCATTATATATAACGATTTGAAATTGATTAATTCACTATAAAAAAATAAATATTTGTGATACTTTAATTAATTGCAACTAAAAAAATTATTTACGACGAAATATACTGTTTTGATCACAAATAATTACTACAATAAAAATGGGTAGAAATAACCTAACCAAAATAGTTTTATTTTAGTTATTTCTACCCCTTTTGAATGCAATAAATTGATTATTTCTATCCATTTTCTTGTAGTGATTTCTTCTAGTGGTAATTAAAGTATCAAAAATACCTGATTTTCTTGTTGTGATCTTCCGTGTACATATAAATTTCATCACAACTACACAAGTAGTCCCAATATATCAAAAATTTATAATATGAGAGTTACTGTTAGAGTAGTCCATTTCATATATGCAGGCGTCAAGCCTTAATATTTTCTTGTCCACATGAAAGGTCTACAATATCATTTATGATATGTCATGCATCATAAATCAATTCTAATTATCATGTACATATAACTGAGATCATGCATGGAATAAAAACAACGAGTATTTGGACTTATCAACGATCGGCTTGCAGGATTTTCCAAGTATCGTTCACACTAGTACAGTGATCATCATGTTGATGCGTCGATGAGTTGTAAGTTTCAACCAATCTATCTTGGGGCCACTACCCATGCATGCATGTATCCATAATTATTAGAACTAAACAACGAAATGAGGCAATTAAAGGCGTATTCCCCATAATTAGCAAATTCTTAGAAAAGTAATAATGAATTTTAATACACATATAACTACAACGTACACATCCTAAACTATACATACATACATATATATATATATATATATATTTATATACACAAATATTACTTGATATGATCAACACGATGGACATGGTAGTTGTGCATTTAAATATTGTCGAAACACTTCTAAGTAAGTCACCCAAAAATATATATAAACAAAATAACATTTATATATATACTAATATATACTCGTATATATTAAGGCTCTAAGATGAAATAAAAAGAATAAAATTATATAACGAAGTTGGATCACTATATGCGATACTCATACCCCACTCACAACTACACGTGGTCCCACGTGCAACCTATTTTAGCAATTCTTCTCACCACATAAGTCGGATCATCAAAAATGTCACACCCACCAATTTTTAGATCTAACTTTTATGGCTAAAAAGAGGCAAGCATATTTCCTTCACGCACGGTCAAAGTCTATTGAAATTGGTTCAAATTGTAATCTATCAATAAGGAAAACAAGAACAAAAAATGATAGTAAGAAAAAAAAAAGTAAGAATCTCAAAATAAGGATCCTTAATATTTTTCTTATTTACAATCCTAAGATAACGGTTAACCTCTTGTTGATTATGATTTGGGCTCTAATTTGAACATTAAGAGCTTGTTTAGATAGTAAGATAATATGAGATAAAATATTTCAAATAATAGTTAAAATTTGAATAAAAAATATTAAAATATTATTTTTGTAATATTATTATTATTTTAAAATTTTAAAAATATAAATTATTTATTATATTTGACACAAAAATTTAAAAAAATTATAGTAATAATATAAGATATATTGAAATGAGATAAAACCGTTTCTATATCTAAACCGAGCAAAGTGTTGGATTTATTAGCTGTACGTATCCTAGGTATTATTCATACGTGAGGTGCAATAAAAAACAATTGCACAAGAGAAACTTTTTTTTTTTTCAGATACAAATGGTTGGAGCTGGGTTCGGATTTCAAATTCAGATTTTTTATTTAGAGAATCGAGCTACATGTCATTAGACCATCAACCTAATCTTGGCATAAGAGAAACATTACTGTGTTTGAGATTGCAAAAAAAAATCTAAAAAGGATTTTAATAGAGTCCCAAATACTTAATTAATGAAAAGCCCATGTTTTCTATTTTGTAATAAAACACTTTTAAATTTTAAAAAAATGGTAAATTACGTTTCAATTAAAGCATCAAAATTAAGTTGACAAAATTAACCTTCGTATAAGTAATAATGCGCTTTTCATCTAACGTATCGCACAAAACGTAATTCCCATTTTAAATAAATATTTTAGTTGACAAAATTAACTCCGTATAATTGCTTATTCGAGTTTCTAGTTGCCCATACACCGTACACGTAGCAAAAGTACTTTATCTTCCTTCGTTTATGCCTTTTTTTTAAAGCATCTCATCTTATTTTAAATTTATTATTATATTTTTTAAAATTTTCATATAAAACAATCTAAATAATTCAACTTTTTAAAATTTCAAAATAACTTTTTTAAAATTTTCAAATAAAGTTAATATTAAAAATATGTATTATAATAATATTTTTTTTAATTCTTATCTTATCTTTATCTTATTTACAAAAACAAACAAAACCTAAATCTAGATTAAGGCTGTACAAAATGACCGACCCCATTTAGCCGACTCGCTTTTCGATTGATTCTGACCCGTTTAGTCGACCTGTTAAGTTTGAAATCGGAAACGGGTAATGCCCATTACCCGATAACCATATTTCCCTCTATTTCATTTTCACGTTCCTAGGCTCCAATGATAAAGCCTTCCCGCGACCTCGTATCTTCTCTCCCTCGAATACTCGTCCTCCCATTTTCAATTCTTCTCGTCGTCAGGTCATCCCCGTCGGCACCAACTCTTCATCGTTAGCTCTTATTTGTCGCCGGTGAAGGTTCTGTCTTCATCTCCCATCGTCATCTCTAGATTTTTCACTCCAAACCGTGACCTCTCTTCCAGATTCTCTACTCCAAAAAAGGGTTTTTCTCTCCAGGTAAATCGAGTCGCTTATCGACACTAATGTCGTCACCAAGAAGCCCACCACTGTTGGTTTCACAGCCAAGTCCTCCAAACCTAAACTCAACCCTAACCCTAACCCCGTGGTTTACTCTGGTGTTGGGTCCTTGGAAAGTTCGCTTGGCGATGGTGATGATGACGACCACGAGGATGAAGACGACGAAAATGATGTAGGGTTTGATGGAAGAGTTGCGAGGAAGCATCAGATGGAGTTTGGGGAATTGGAGAGAGCTATATTGAAGTTTGGGGAGATCTACAAGAGGATTGAGAGCTCGAAGCACAAGCAGATGATGGAGCTGGAGAGACAGAGGATGGAGTTTACTATGGACTCGTTAAGTTTGAAACCGGAATCGAAAACATCTTTCTATCTGCTTTTTCGTTGCCTAGGGTTTGAAATATATATATATATATATATATCAGTTAATCAGCTTATCGGTTAACGGGTAAACGGAAGATGCATAAAAAACGGGTCGAGTCGAAAATGAGTCTTGTCGGGTCGGGTCGGGTTGGGTTGGTGTACAGTCCTAATCTAGATCGTGAATTTGGAAGAGAACTTGGAAAAGAAAGAAACATACAGGTGAGCGAGTCTGGAGGAAGAAAGCAGCCCAAGTAGTGGTAGCCCAGCTGCAGAAGATAAAAGGCCCAACCTAATACCTAGCTATACGATGTCAGTTAGGGTGAGGAGGGTTAAAAATCCTATCTGTATATAATTATTATTAAAAAAAAAAATTAACAGAAGTTATTTAAACTTATAAAACACAAAAAATAATATAAATTTTCAAAGTATAAAAAATAAATTAAAATTTTATATTTGAATAAATTGTTAATTTTTTAATATTTTAATTAAACTTTGATTGTTTTGCTATATTGTTGACACAAAAGTTCATATACACTATATCTGATTGGAAACATCGATCCACATTAGAAATATAGGGAGAAATTATTAGTCTACATATTCATCCCCTAACCATGACATGATCATTGATGTGGGAACCTATCATATGATCAATATTTAACCAAAAAAAAAAAAAACACTATAGTGTTTTGACTTTTGCTTTTCTAATAACTGTAATTGATCATTAATTCACAAGAAATAGTGTGATTAAACACGGATTTGTAAGTAGTAAAATTAAAAACTATTTCTTTATTGAAATGATTATTCTTTGTTAATTTTTACAGTAAATAGTCATTTTGATAGTCAATATTTCATCAAAGATACTATTTTTTTTTTTTCGTAGTGACAATATACTTCGAATTAATATAATTCTGAAGAGAAGCTACGATTTTATATATATATATATTTTAATTTAATAGTGAAAGAAGCACATCTCTTTTGATGAATTTATAATTTTTTATATTTTCAAAATGCTTAAAAGTGGTTAGAGATCCTCTACTAGAATTTGTCGGTGAACCTAGCAGCTAGCCTTCATTATATTTTTCTGGTCTGACACGTCATGTAAATGTGGATTATTGACGTTAACTAATGATGTGTCATGATATAGAGCCTGAAACGATGGTTGAAATCGATGGTCTATAATCATCGACATATCATGAAATAATCAAACGCTCTTTCTCAGGTAGATATGGATCATTATCATGCATGCAGCTCAAGCTCGGACGTTGGAATTAAGCATTAAATGACAAAGGATTTTTCTTTTTTCTTTTTAGGGGTGCCGCTGCATTGCAGCTCAACCCCAACTGCAATGGAAATTGAGATGGTCTATAATCATCGATAACATGAAATAATCAAAAGCTCTTTCTCATATAGATGTATATCATTATCATTATCATGCAGCTCAGAATACATTTAATAATGTGAATTATTTTCTACTATATTTATTATGGTATAAATCAATCAATATCAATTATATTCTACCTGAAATAAATTCCATATGAGTCAACATTAATTATAGAGTCTCGTAATTAAGAATCCGTTGTTGTTTTGCATCACGTATGTAGACGTATAGCCGGGTCTATATATCGACATGAGTGTAAACAAGTTGAATTCAAATGAATGGTTAAGATTTATTCATTGAGAAATATTTCATTTGAATAAGAATTAAGAGTGCCCGCTAGTATTCAGCCCCAAATTTTATGAGAAATGTTTTTAAATTGTTAGGATATTGTATTAGAATACATCTAATCATATTATGACTTTTATTTACTATATTTATTATTGTATAAAATATATATACTAATATAATATTCTAATTTAAATAAATTCCATATGTGTCAACATTATATTATAGAGGCCAGTTCTAAGTATATTATATATATTCCGTTGTTGTTGAAATTTGTAATTTAATGGTTCGACAGTAGTGCCACAAAGTGTGCATCACGTGAATGCTGGACTGATGATCTAGATATCGACTTGAGTGTAAACAAGTTGAATTCAAACGAATAGTTAAGATTTATTCATTGGACTCTAATAATTTGCACATTAAGAATTTAGATTTATTAACTGTTTTGGAATTTGAAGGTGTCGTTCACACAAGAGTAATATTCGACTAGTCTTTATCTTGAGAAAAATATAAATCTAGATAAATGTTGAAGGGAATTTAAAAAACATGCTTTATCTTGAGAAAGAAATTGCGACTAGTCTTTGCTTCATTTCTTTAAGAGTAATATTCGACTCTTTGCTTCATTTATTGTTCAATATTTAACTTTTTTTTTATTTTTTTTTATTTTTATGTAAACCTCATTTTATAAAAAAGTATTAATTAAGAGACACTTGTGTATTCATTTCACGATTGTAAATATTATATTAATCTTATTTCTTTAATGAGCCTTCTAGAATTAAGCATTGGAAGATTCTCCAGTCGGTTCCATATTTTCACAAATTATATAAGCATTGTTCTAATTTTTTTTTATGCATTATATATATATATTATATATACTAGGTGAAAGTAACGTGCAAAGCACGTTAGCTTAATTTACCTAATTAATTTATATTGGAAATTTTTTTTATTAATAACTATGTATTGGTGATTTTGGTTTAAATAGAAATAATTTGTGACAACACTCATATATTATAAAAGAAGAGTATTAATAAAAACAATAATATAGTAAGATGAAAAAAACATAGTTTTATGAAATATGATTTAGCTAATATTTATTATAGGACGATTTATCTAGGATGACGATCCAGCATTTTCCTCATTTTGCATTTCCTCAATAGTGAGAACATTAAAGTGCCTATATTTCTGCTCCTTCATTTTTTCTGGATCTCCATAAACGTGTATCTTCCACTTTTTTTTTGCTAATTTCTCCACAATATTTTTGATGTATGGTCGATGTTCCTACAGGAAAAATAATAATAATGTATTTAAATAAATTATAAAAACCAAATATATTTTATTAACTCATTATTACGAAACTAAAAATTTAAATTAAAATTTTTTAAATTACCTCTCCAGCATTTTCCATCAGCTCGAGTGCTGAACAACCAAATGCCTTTTCTGCCACTTCGCCAAACAAAGAAGCAGCTAGCTTTCCAGTAGTATCATCCAGTTCAACATATGCCCGTGCACTAAAAATTGGATAATAATATTATTTATAATTAAAATAGTATTAAATTAATCATCAATTAGAAATTAACATTGGAAGATACATACCGTGGTTTGCAGACGACTTGATTTTTGCAATATATGCAAACAAAAGTTTCATTATATTTATATCCATTTCCTTTATTACAGCCAATACATGACATGTAATAAAATCCTTGAGTCAAGTCAATAACATTTATGTTCGCTTCTATCCAAAATTTTGCTTTCTACAATAAATAAAATATAATAGTTATGTGGCAATATTGTAAAACTAATTTGAAGAAATATAAAATATGAATAAAATTTAATTTACCGCCATTGGTTGCAAACACTTCATCAACTGTGCAATATCACAATTCTTGACAATTTCTCGAATACCAACAGATGATAATGGAGCAGATGGGTATGTCAAACATCTTGCAATGATACTCTTAATTGTCAAATCATTATTCTCCTTCCTTAAAATACATAAATGAAGAAGAATATAAGGAAATGAAATATATACTTTAAATATATAAATAACAGAATTAACTGTAATATAAATTGAGTAATATGTATTTGATAAATTTTTAAAATTACCATTGCTTCATTGTAGCTGCCTGTGGAAGAAAAGGATTGATTGTAAAAGTGCTTGACGGACGTGACGACAAAGATAATCCTTAATTGAAATTGAAAACATTATTAATGCAAGTATAATAGAAAATGAGAAAATATGTAAGCAGCTTAATTATTAAACATACCATTATATGATCCAACTGAAATTTTTGTTCCAAGAATTATTGGTTTATCTTCAATCATTTCTGATATTTTTTGACATTCGTGTTGGACAAATTTACCCCACATAGTCAAACGTATAGGGTTGAAGCTACAAAATTGGAAAAAGTACAATAATTAATAAAATTTCCGTAAATTAATATTGGAATTGTATTTTTAAAAAATTAGAACTTGTAAGATAATCGTACCTTTCATCAATAACATAGATCTCTTGGATTGTTGTTGGTCCGAATGCTGATTTTACCTCTTTCATTGGCTTAATTTTTATTGCGACAGCTAAAATATCTAATTATTGAAATATGAATTGTTAATTTTTTTATGATTATTTAATTAAAAAAATAAAAGTAAATTACCTATTTCTGTATTCGATTCTTTATAAGCCTCTAACTCCTTGAATGGGACGATCTTATATTTGGGTGCATCTATTTTCTCTTCATTCGGAGCAACATCTTCTATTATGGTTCTTGAATTGAGAATCCACTGGTATTGATATTCTCCACTCCTGTATTTTGGATCCAGTGATTTGACATATGCATTGCTGATGTAATAGGAGTGTAGAATATTTAAAGTGTCATCTCTGCTGTCAATATCAGCTCCAAAAATTGCTGCTTGCACTCGATTTCCCTGGAAAATATAAATAATCGTGATTAATAGCATATTATATAAAAATATGATGAGAAAATTTTTATTATATAATATGATAGAATTTAAGAACAAAGAATTTGTAAGAATTAAAATATTTGTTAACATAGTGTATGGTAAAAAATACTATACCTCTTGATCAATTAGTGTCAAATTTTGATATTTGACTGTTGTGCGTTGGCTTATTCGCTTGGGTGACTTCTCTGCGACGATCATCTTAATTTTCCAGTTAATTGTATTTGGAGTGATATCCTTTATTGATGTATAGACCGTCCTCATTTTATTCCTTTTTGAAATACAACAATATAAGATGCATAAGTATAACAAATATCAATTTAGATGTATGAATCTTAAAAATAATTGAAATAGACATTTTATTAAATGACAGAATATTAGACATATAGAAATTTATATTATAAAATAGGAAATAAATGAAAACTATACAATTGAATCCAATTACCTGTATAACGTTAATTCAAACATGATAAAGTTAGTAATTCTGTGAACACAATATTTTTTGTGCAGTTCTTCTCACGCCGTTCACTGGACACTGGTCGTATTAGAATCCTTACTGCGGATGCTTTTTTTGCTCTTGATAAAGCGACATATAATTGACCATGTGAAAAAACTGGTTGAGGTAAATAAATTCCAACAAAGTCTAATGTTTGTCCCTGTGACTTATTTATAGTCATTGCGAAACTCAATCTTATAGGAAATTGAGTTCGTTTGAATGGGAAACCACTATTTTCATCAACATTTGGTAAGAATGGTATCCTTGGAATGAAAACTCTTTTTCCGAGATGGTGTCCAACTGCTATTTCTGCATCTATCACATTTCGATCAAAGGCCCGACAAATTAAACGGGTTCCGTTGCATAGCCCTTCTGAAGGATTAATGTTTCTAAGCAGCATGATGGGACAGTTTTTCTTCAGCAACAGTTCATGAGGCGGGAGTCCATTTGGGGTTAGAGTATTTAAGAAATCCTCCATAGCTGATTGTTCAGATGCATCTATTGTCTCATCAAAACTGTAATATCGTTGAACTTCACCTGGGAACCTCTGAATTAACATGGAATTTATTTCATCAACATAACTGTTCTTTGGTGTTAATATCGCCCGGTTCATCATTGTCGCAATATTTATTGAATATTGTTGAATATTGTGGAAAACATCTTCTATTAAATGATCTAAAGATTTGATGTCTTCATCATAGGGAACAAGCATGCCATCCGGAATTTTTATAGTTTCATCAACTGTGTTTGGTGGCATTCCATTGCCTAATTGTAACACATAATCTGAAAAAAATGGATCCAATCTTGCTCGCATATTTTCAGTTAACCGGAACTTGGTCAATGTAGGCCACAAATAGGAATAAACCAAACTTGCATTAACTTGTTCTTGTCTTGTTCCTTTACGAACTACTGGTAGAACCTGTCTAAAATCTCCGCCAAAAACAACAATCTTTCCCCCGAATGCTATATCTGAATCATTTATGTCTCTTAGCATTTTATCTAATGCTTCTATGTGTTGTTTTCTTGTCATTGGAGCCTCGTCCCATATTATTAATTTTGCTGCACGTAGTAGGTTTGCCAAGGCACTTTGTTTGCTTATACAACATGTGCTTCTTTCGTCAGTATCAAGTGGAAGCTTAAAACGTGAGTGTGCTGTTCGTCCTCCCGGAAGAATAGATGCAGCAACACCTGATGAAGCAGTTGCAAGTGCTATTAATTTTCTTGATCGTACTGTTGCAAGAAGTGCCTTGTACAAGAATGTTTTCCCTGTCCCACCTGGGCCATCGACAAAGAATGCAGCACTTTCGTTTGCAAAAACTTTTTCTAGTACTGCATTATAGACATGTTGTTGTTCACTATTAAGGGACCCTGATGCAGCAAGATCTTCTTCTGGAATTTCAACAGCCAATTCATCATCGATATCTCTAGATTGAAATTCTTCATCAAAGCATATGTCTTCATCAACAAGATGGTAAGAATTAATGTCTCTTCCCATTGATTCTATTGTAAAAGAGATTGAGCGCAATAATTTTGTTCTTACATTTGATATAGAATCTCCTGTTGAATTGAAATCAACTGACATATCTTGTTCAAAACGTTCATAAAGCTCTCTAGGATTGGTTGGATTACAATAAACTAATATTGTAGCAAATAACCGTCTCAAACTGGATGGCATTTGATATAGAGATGCTTCATGCATACAATCTTCTAAGCTACTGTCTCTCTGAAGCAAACCATACATTGTTGCTGCCTCACGGAATGTTGTTGTGACAACACCATCAACTGTCTTAAGATCCTCAAACGACAAAGGCCCTCTTACATGGTTTAGCAATATGCGAAGATAATACCTCTCTCCTTCAAATGGATTTGCTGTAACAATCCGACCTATAACGGTTTTCTTTTTTCTAGGAGTCCACTCTTTGTATTGTTGGCTCCAAACATAATATTCTGGAAATTCTTTATACAATAATGTTCTTGCATTCTCATCTACTCGATTTAATGCAAAAAATTCTGTTAACATCGATTTTGTAGACCGATCTGAGTTGACAACATTTATTAGATCTTCATTTGCTCGAAACGTCACTGGGTGTTGATCCTCCAGATGTAAATGTAAACTGTAAACTGCTGGGTACATTTCATTGATGATGAAGCCATATATTCTCCACATAGCTTCAGGCGGAGCAATCCATCGGGCTGATTGGAATTGTTGGATTTCATCAATTACTTGATTGCTTTGTTCAGAAATCAAGTTGAAAGCAACACGATCATGTCCTTTATAAATGTACTTATATAGATATTTCACTGCTTTTATTGTAGAGCAAATCTCGACATTAATATGACAGTCAAATGTTGCAAGCAGATATGGATTATATGGAACAACCCAACGATTATCTAGATCTTTGCCTCTGACTTTGACAATTATTCCATTGTTTGAACGCTTATATATTGGGAAGCAATCATTTCCAACTGTTGTAGAACTTGCATAGTTTTTTGGATAATTACTTTTGCAACAACCATTTTTTTTCATGCAAACATTGGATGGATTCAACACTCCACATGGTCCATGCATCATATGTTTCAGAACAGCGTTATGCAAGTGGGAATTTGTATTTTTATCAGGTATCTCTGCTGATACGATCTCATCAAAAGATTCAGGCGCATAGACTTTCCAATCCTTCTGTAAGATGATTAAAAAATGCGCATGTGGTAGACCTCTTTTTTGGTGCTCAATAACATAGACATATGCTGATACTTTACCGAATATTTGCCTCTTGAATAATTGATCCTTTAGTTCTTCTAATTTTGCACGAAAGACTCGAGCAACCAAATCAGGTCGATTATGGGTTTCCTCATGTAGACTGAGTTCCTTTGTAATTTCTTGCCAGTTTGGATTGCACGTCATTGTTAAAAATATGTCTGGTTTGCCATAACGCTGAACTAAAGCCATTGCTTCCATATATCTTTTTCTCATATCTCTTGGACCTCCAATAAATGATGCTGGCAGTATAATCCGTTTTCCAACATTAGAAGCGTTTGTTTCCCCGAGTGTAATGGTATCAACAATACCTTGATATAACTCAGATCGAATATGTTGTTGCTGGTTTCTAAAATAATCTAATCTTGACGTCTCTATCTTAACATACATATCTACTACAAATTGTTGCAATAGTCGACCAGAAAGTAGCAGAATTGATCTGACATTTTCTCTTATTTGCAATTTGTAGCAATAATATTCACGGCATGAAACAATTGGATCCTTCCTTTTTCTGTTTAATGCTACAAAAGTAGAATGTGAATGAAATGTTACTAAAGTTGATGTAATTAGTAAATGAATTTTGTAATATTAATACTGCAATCTAACCTCGTTGTTCTCTTGCAAGTAATTCTTCTGCAGTTGTTGATTGTTGAGGATTTATTGATCGAGTTGTTTCGTTACATGTATATCTGCTCCCTCTATTAACCCTTTGAATCCCTTGATGCCAACCGATATCGCCAAGAGGAAATAACAACGGATATTGCAATGGATCGTAGCACCCAAAATAGTACTGAACTATATGACTTCCACCAGAATGGTTAAAGACATAAATGTCACGTCCTTTCAGTTCATCTTCATTATCATTTTCTACCCATATTGCTGCAACTTGTGTGGATGTCGGTCTATTGAATACACGTTGATCTAGGCCAGCATCTGATCTTATATGAATTATTTGATTTTCCAAATCTGGCAAATCACCAAGAGAACGAAAAAACACAGAATACGGATTGATGCGAAGAATATCGATGAGTTGGGTTACAATTGATGGATCCATTCTGTTTGAATCATAAATGCGATTTTGTATTTCATGCTCTGTATCATAGAAATACAGCTGCAGATAAGAAGGATGGCCATTTGAAGGAAGCAAGTCATTGATATAATGATAGATTTGTCCTTGAGTCCTGAATGTATAAATTCCCCTATTTCTCCTGCAGAGATCTTTATCGAATTTCACTCCAAATGATGTAAAAGCGAACTTGTTATTATAAGTTCGAATATAGGTTCTGAAATGTATAGAATCATCCGTGTTGGAGGTAAACAACTTATAAAGCTGATCAGGAACGTCATTTGTGGCCAAAGAAATTGTGCCATTCGCACAACAAAAGCCAGTTGTTTCGTGGTGAAATCGCTTTGCTTTGCAATATGTGCAGCACGGAGCTAATGGTAAACAATATGCTTCAGATGGCACTACTTTCAATAACTGTCTAAATCCAGTAGAGCGATGATGCAGCTGGCCTATTTTGTTAAAAATTAAAAATAAGGCAACAATCACAAACTTGTCATATTTTTTGAATAATCTAACTAAGGAACTATTGCTACAATAGTAATATTTGTTTGTTTCTTACCCCTAAAAGGTGTCGTTATATTTGTTTCATAGCTTGACTGCTCTCGAACAACACATATTTGAAGAGACGAGGCTTCTTCAATGATATCACCATGAAGATCAGATTTCCGTTGTCTCTTTGATATTCTTTGAATAAGAGTGGAGTCTTGAACGTTGTCTATATGTTGGCCATCATTGTTTGGATATTGATGAAGAGATGTATTGAAATCATCATCCCCTAATGATGTTGATTCATTTATATGAATCGAATTTCTTTTGGATGTTTTTTCTTTAGCATATCTTTCCCTCTGTTTTCTACGTATTTCTTCCTTTTTCTCTTCTGATAAATCTCTATATAGGACTCTTTTTGCAGGTTGTTTTCCACGATCTTCAAAAAAATGTTAAAAACTTAAATTTTATATAAATTATTTTAAAATTTTTAAAATTAATTAAAGAATCTTACCATTTATCATTCTGTTAAAGAAAGAAATGATTGTTTCAATTGTTGGATAATGTTCTACACAAACAAAATAAAATAAGTAAATAACAATTACTTGATGTGAAATACACACACTGTGCAGTTTAAATGTTATATATAATTCAATTAATTGAAATGCTTAATTAAACTAATAATAATATTATAAAATACTATGAAAATGGAATCTAACAAAACCAAATTTGTGAAACTTATTTCCCTATTACAATTAAATACCAACTTAAATTTAAAAGCAGGCACCAAGTAAATAATATAGATATTTATAATATAATATAAAATAAAGTAAATGCACTTACAAGTATTTGAATTGAGATTGGTGTGTCTTATATAGGTTGAGATATTTTGATGCAGAGAATAATTCCTATTTAGACAAAAATAATCCAAAATAATAACAACAATAATTATTAGTAACAGACGAATATTATGTAAATAAAAAAAATTAAAATTCAATATTGCGTTGCTACCTAACAATAAATACAATTACCAACATTGTATATTTAAGACAAATAATATATTTTGTTCATTATACAATTACCAACAATGATTATTTCGAGAGGTGTAGCCTTGTATAGACAAGAGAGCAATGGGTCAATCACAAATCTACGGTTGGATATGGTGATGGTACGGTTGGATACTTTGTTTTACTTGTTGATTTACTAAGAATGAATATATGTAGATTTCGGACTTCTTCGAAATAGCTCCTTCTTCTCGACGCCCAACGACACCGAAGCCCCTTCGCGATTCTTCTTCAGACTTCCTGCCCTCCACCGAACCCTAAATCCATTTCGGTCCTTTTCTCTTCACATCTCTATTCTTCTGCTTCAGCTCTCGTCTTCCCCTCCACCCTTCGCGCCTGGTCACCCCCAACCTCCGTCTTTCTCTCTCTCTCTCTCTCTCTCTCTCTCTCTCTAGAAATCTTAGCATTCCCTAACAATCTAGCCTCCGATATTTTACTTCGATTATTTTAATATTTATTACTTTAAAGTTTTTAGACATTTTAATCTAGGGTTTACTGTTTTACAGGGATGGATTTCATCTCGTCTCTCTCTTGCTCCCGCACTCATCTTTTCTCAGTGCTGATGGAAGAAACCCTACCTCTGTTTCGTTCATTTCGGTATGTGTAAATAGTTTTGCATTTAGAGTTTTTGCATTCAGTGATTACTTCGATATTTTACTTCGATTATTTTAATATTTATTACTTTAAAGTTTTTAGACATTTTAATCTAGGGTTTACTGTTTTACAGGGATGGATTTCATCTCGTCTCTCTCTTGCTCCCGCACTCATCTTTTCTCAGTGCTGATGGAAGAAACCCTACCTCTGTTTCGTTCATTTCGGTATGTGTAAATAGTTTTGCATTTAGAGTTTTTGCATTTAGTGATTTTTTATTTTTGCTGGTTTGCTGGACCTCTGTTTCGTGAATTTGGGTATGTGTAAATAGTTTTGTATTTAGGGTTTATGCATTTAATTTCCAAGGATTTGTTTATTTTTTGTTTGTCCCTGCTTTGGCCTGCTGCACAGAAGTTTGTTGATGCAAATACCATGACAAAGATACATGTATGAGATATGTTTAAGTCTATTATTTAGCAAATTTAAATTTATCTGTGGGTGGTGTTAATTAGTTTTCATCCTCATAACTGTTAAGTATTAAGTTATTTATTGTTATTTCTTTTATTAATTTATTGTTTTGGGTATAAATTTGTCTGTGGGATCTATTTTGATAGTGTTTTATACTGTTTTTTAGTTTTTTTTTTAATGCCTCTGTTTCATTCCATTTATTTATGTAAACAAAATACAACAAAATTTGGAATAGACTTTATTTAAATGTTAAAATTTGGAAATAGAGACTTTTATAATAAATATCATAAATAAAAGTAGTTTTAAAAATATATAGTTTTTATAAAAGTTTATAATAATCTGAATATGACAATAACTGCTAACTTTCTGATCTTGGTTTTCTGTACTTTTGGGTTTGGTTGATATTCAATTTTTTTTCTTTTACTTTTCATATTGATTTCAATAAGTACATTGATGGGTTCCGATTTTTATTGCCAAATACTATCAAACAGTATCAAAATGTTAGAATTTGGGGTCTGTTTTTATAGTGTTTCATACTGTTTTTTAAGAATTATTTTTTTAATTCATCTGTTTTTTAGGTTTTTTTTTTATGTTTTTTCCCCTGTCAACTTTACAGTTAAATTAAAACTGTTTTTTTTTTGGTTGATTGAATTTATTTTCTTCTAGATTATACAAGAATGTTATTTTATAAGATTTTTTATACATATTTAAAGAGTAAAAAGAAAAAAAATTTAAATAGTAAAATAATTACAAAAAAATATAAGACTACCATTATCCATATATATCAAACAACATTGAGTTCTCTATGAATTTTTTATGCATTTTTATTGTTTCCACCATTTGTTGTCTGTTCTCTTCACTTTGTAATATTTCATTTCATTTTTATTGTTTTCACTTTGTTTCCAATAGTAATATACCAAATCCTTTGCAGAATAAAACAGAGTAAAATTCTACAAGATTATTACATATTCCTTCAAAATATAAAGGAAATTTGCCTAAAACTACCTCTAATGGACACTATAAAATGAAAAAATTATACATGCAGCTATAATGATTATGCTACATGTAGATAAATCTTGTTGATCCTCTATGAATTTTTTATGCATTTTTATTGTTTCCACCATTTCTTGTCTGTTTTCTTCACTTTCTAATATTTCATTTCATTTTATTGTTTTCACTTTGTTTCCAACAGAAATATACCAGATCCTTTGCAGAATAAAACAAAGTAAAATTCCACAAGATTAATAGTATAGATGAATACCTTCAACAAGAGTAAATGATTGTTTGTGAGTCTGAACACTGCTGCACGTGAATGACCTGGGCTTAAGAGATTGTACTATAAAATGAAAAAATTATACATGCAGCTATAATGATTCTACTCTAAGTACTTGTAAACGTTAGGATGTTGATTGTTCATACATGTTTGTATGTGTTTTGGATCAATTTTTAGGTCTGCAAGTTGTGCTCTGCATGATTTCTGAGTAATACGAGAAAGAAATTAACTTATTTTTTGTCGTCTTGGATCATGAGTATTCATTTTTTTCGTATCCCAGAAAAAGTTCATGCGGACTTTGGACTCTACGTTTCATTCTGTTGTGGGCTGACTTTAATATAAAGCCATGGCTATGGTTGAAACTTTGCTTTGTATATCAGTGAGGTTCTTACTATTGTGATTTACTTGAGTCCTGAAAATTTGGTATCCTATGGGTCAATAATTGATTCAGATACATGCCTTCGTTGGAGCTGGGTGTTCTAAACGATATGCCAGATATAAGAAAGAAAGCCTGTCGGAAATTGTTCAAGCAGCAGGTAATTTTTATCTATGCATGTGGTTGTGCTTGAGATTGTGCAAAGAGATATGTTCTCTTCAATAATAATTGTGCAAACAGATATGTTCTCTTTGAACATCAACCACTCTTTTGATTTTTTACATGGATCAATAAGAATAGGATTTAATAATAAAATCACAAAAGGAAAGCAGCTGGGCTTTGCCTATTTACTTGATCAATAAAATCCTATTTTACCTATTAAAATAAAATCATAATAGGAACTTTGGTCCATGCAGACAAGAGCTTCTTGTAATTACTTTTATGATTAAGGTGTAATTACTTTTATCATCATACAAGGACATGGTACATATGCTTAATAGTTTCGATTGATTATTGCCAAATACATGGTCTGGTTTTCTCCTCTTTAGTGTCTGGTAGCCATACATGTCACAGTTGTGCAAATATGGTGCAGCCATCATTTTAGAACACCATATTTGACCATCTAAGTACTTGTAAATATATTATCTATTTGACCATCTAAGAATCTACTATCTATCAAAATATTTGAGCGAACTTCTCTTTTGTGTTGTCAAAATCTTGGAAAATATCAGAAATTTGATTGACTTTGTTTTTGGCCTGGTTCAACACCTAATGCAAAGCCAATGTTTCTACTCTAGCCTGAAACCTGACAATGTGATCAATTTATTCTTCACTTTGTAATATTTCATTTCATTTTTATTGTTTTCACTTTGTTTCCAACAGTAATATACCAAATCCTTTGCACAATAAAACAGAGTAAAATTTCACAAGAATATTACATATTCCTTCAAAATATAAAGGAAATCTGCCTAAAACTACCTCTAATGGACACTATAAAATGAAAAAATTATACATGCAGATATAATGATTCTGCTACATGTAGATAAATCTTGTTGATCCTCTATGAATTTTTTATGCATTTTTATTGTTTCCACCATTTCTTGTCTGTTCTCTTCACTTTGTAATATTTGATTTCATTTTTATTGTTTTCACTTTGTTTCCAACAGTAATATACCAAATCCTTTGAAGAATAAAACAGAGTAAAATTCCACAAGATTATTAGTATAGATGAATACCTTCAATCAGAGTAAATAATTGTTTGTGAGTCTGAATACTGCTGCACGTGAATGACCTGGGCTTAGGATATTGTCAGGGTTTCTTCTATTTTGGTTCTTTTCTTTTCTGATGTATTATCAACAAATGATTATTTTAAATACAAAGAATGAGATGATGCATCAATGGCAGATGGTTGGACACAATTTAAATTGCATATTAAACGGATTTAAACGGTAATTATGAATTTAATGTGTAATTGTCAATTTAGTAGAGCCTTTTAATATTATCAGTGTCTAATAGAGTAAATACAATGATTTTACCGATATTAGTGCGTAATAGAGTAAATACAATGATTTTATATGCATGCATAAAAAATTCCATATTACTGTCAAATAATTCAGACATTTTTTTAAGAAGAATTCCAATGGAGAGGAGCATTTAAACAGACGTAAAGCATAAATATTTAAAGTCATTCAGACGTTTTTTTAAGAAGAATTCCAATGGGGAGGAGTATTTAAACAGACGTAAAGCATAAATATTGAAATTCATTCGGACGTGTTTTTAAGAAGAATTCCAATGGGAGGAGCATATAAACAGACGTGGACGTCCATTTCCATATTAAATAACAGATGTTGGACGTAAATCAGGGCATTTAAAGAATAAACAGACGTTAAAACAGATGTTGGACGTAAATCAGGGCATTTAAAGAATAAACAGACGTTAAAACAGATGTTAAAAGAAGAATAATATTTAACAGATCTGTTAAAACAAGAAATTCTGTTAGATAGGCTCTTTATATATATAGATAGATATATATATACACACAAAAGAATTTCACAAAAAAATTTCATAAAGTATTGTGTCAAATATTTTTTTAAAGTTTTATTTCACTTTTTATTATTATTATTTAATTCTTTTGTCTTCCGTTTCTCTCTCCATCATGTTTCAAAAACTGTTTCAGTGATTTTCTTCTCCGCCCCTTGCATTTAGCTTCCATGATCACCACAAAGTCACATTATCTCTTTTTCGTTTTTGGATTTTCCACTTTTATGAACGTAGAACGGTAATATTATTTGTGGGCTGGGCATATAAAGTTTTTAATTTCGTCTCTCCTGTCCAGTCTCCCTTCCCCTTCTTCTTTCTTTTTTTTTTTTTAATTTCTTACCCAACTTAAGTTGAAAATCAAACAACTATACCAGATAATTAGTTTTGGTTAATGAAAAGCATGTTTGATAGTTTGTAATAATGCACGTTTTAATTTTGAAAAAATTGAAAATTACGTTTCAATTAAAGAATCAAAATTAAGTTGACAAAATTAACATTCGTATATTTGCTTTTAATAAAGCACTTTTAATAAATCGCTTTTCATCTAATGCACTGCACAAAACGTAATTCGTATTTTAAATAAATATTTAGTTGACAAAATTAAACTTCGTATATTTGCTTATTTGAGTTTCTAGTTGTCCATACACCGTATTACACGTAGCAAAAGTATTTTATCTTTCTTCTTTTAGGCCTTATTTGTTTTCTAAACAATTAATTTTTTTAAAATCTCAAAACAACTATTTCAAATTCTAAAATAAAATTAATATTAAAAAAATATTTTATAATAATATTTTATTTTTTTAATTTTTATCTCATCTTATTTACAAAAATAAACAAATCCTAAATCTAGATTGGAAATTTCGAAGAGAACTTGAAAAAAAAAAAAAATACATACAAGTGAGTGAGTCTGGAGAAAGAAAGCTGCCCGAGTGGTAGCCCAGCTGTGAAAGATAAAGAAAAGGCCCAACCTATAATCCCTAGCTATATGGTGTCATTTAGGATCATGAGGGTTAGAAATCCTATTTGTACATAATTATTATCCAAACAAAAAATTTAATAGAAGTTATCCAAACTTACAAAACACAAAAAATAAAACAACTTTTTCAAGTTTAAAAAAATTTTAAAAGTTTATATTTAAATAATTTGTTAATTTTATAATATTTTAACTAAACTTTGAATCGTTTTGCTATATTATTGACACAAAAGTTCATATACACTATATATGATTGGAAACATCGATCCACATTAGAAATATAGGAAGAAATCATTAGTCCACTTATTCATCCACTAAAGATGACATGATCGATATATCATTGATGTGGGAACCTATCATACATATGATCAATATATAGTGTTTTGAGTTTTTCTTTTCTGATATCTATAATTGATCATTAATTAACAAGTAGTGTGATTAAACACCGATTTGTAAAAAATATCTATAATTGATCATTTTAAAAAATATTTCACAAGTAGTTAATTGATTTAAAGGATTTATTATATCTTCCAATTTTGAATCACAACACATAATGAGTTCTATCGATTTGAATACAAGTAATTATTTTTTTATAATTTTAAAATGCATTAATATATTTTAGTATAATATGTTATGGTATGACTACGATCCCTCCCATATATATAATGTTGGGGACTCATATTATATAATTCATCTTGTCATGTAGTCATATTTATTATCATGTAGCTAAAACGTAATATTCTTATAAATTGTTTGAATTGTAATAACTTATTGTCTGTAAATTGTCATTAATTTACAATATGAGAGGTACTGATCTTCGATGTACACGTGATGCATGCATTGTGGTTAATGAATGGATTTTGAATAAATACCGCTGGGAGTTAGAGATCAGACGGTTAGAAAAATATATAAATGCATTCCTTGTGGAAAAATATGCAATGGATCACGATCCAAAGGTTTGCATGCATGTAGTATTATATTCGAAAAATGCTTCTGAGTTCTGATGAGAAGCTACACGGATTATATATATATATATATATATATATATATTTCATTTAATAGTTAAATTAAGAAGCACATGATGATCTGATCTTAAGATGAATTTATAATTTTTATTTTTCAAAATTCTTAAAAGAGGTTAAAAAAATAAAAATGTAATTTCCACTATTAAAAGAAATCCTCTAGAGCTTACAAAAAAAGAAAAAAGAAGAAATCCTCTGGAATTTCTCGGTGACCCTAGCAGGTAGCCTTCATTATATTTTTCTTGTCTGACGCGTCATGTAAACGTGGATGAATGACGTTAACTAATGATGCGACATTATATAAAGCCCTGCAATGATGGTTGAGATCAATGGTCTATAATCATCGACATATCATAAAATAATCAAACGCTCTTGTAGATATGGATCATTATCATGCATGCAGCTCAAGGTCGGACACTGGAATTAAGCATTAAATGATAACAGGATTTTTTTCTACTATGTCATTATATCATTATCATTATCATTATATAATGCATGCGATGGTGATTGATTTATATCATTATCATCCAACTCATCAGAATACATTTAATAATATGAATTATTTTTTACTATATTTATTATTATATAAATCAATCAATATCAATTATAATATATATATAATATTCTAACTTAAATAAATCCTATACGCGTCAACCTCAATTATAAATCAGGCTCATAATTAACAATCCGTTGTTGTTTTGCATCACGTATATAGACTCGGTTCTATATATCGACTTGAGTGTAAACAAGTTGAATTTGAATGAATGGTTAATATTTATTCAGTTGAAGTCTTATTTGAATATATATTATATATAAAAATTATAATATAAAAAGTTTAAATGTAAATATATGAACCGATCTTGTCTGGATTAATTTTGATTGGTTTTGAGAAAAATGAAATTAAACCAGCATCGGACCGAGTTCAACTCGATACCAAATCCAACCCACCGGTTCGGTCTGATCCAATCTGGTTTACTGGTTTAACAGTTTTTTTTTCACCCCTAAATTTGAATTAATGAACTTTGAAAGAAGAAAAATAAACTATGAAATGAAAGAATGAGAGAGAGAAGGAGGAGAATAAAGGACAAGTGAGTAAAGAGACAGAGAGAGAGCAGCAAGCTTAGGCCGCCTCTATCGGCAAAATTCAAATGTGAATGTTTTTTTCTTGGAGTGAGAAAGAGGGTTCCAAAAGGGGAAAAAAGGTTATAATTTCTCACTTATCAAATATTTGTATTTTAATAATTAGCCCATTAAGATTTGGATTTATTAACGGTTTGGATTTTCAAGGTGTCGTTCACACATGGTGTTTTATTTTATATTTAGAAACAACAAATTTTTCTTATACAAGAGAGCTCAAGCTTGTTTACGAACTATATATATATAATTTTGACAGAATAAATTCTTTGTATATATATATTCTAGCTTTATCTATAATTTTAATGATTATTAAATAAATTGTTTAAAATTCGAGTTTGGTTAAACCAATCTTGGGTAGCCAACTTATATATTTATTACAATCCTAAGATAACCGCGGATAACCTCTTGTTGACCATACTTTGGGCTTTAATTTGCACGTTAAGGATCTGGATTTATTACTATTTGAATCATTCACACATGAGGTACAAAAAAAAAATAATTGTATAAGAGAAACATATTTACACTTAATTTGGTCTCTATTAATTGTATAAAAAATAACGGATAACGTCCTCTTGTGATCATGGTAATTTGGTCTCTATTAATTTGCACTTTAATTAGTATCGATCGCTGAATTTATTATATATTAACTGTTTGATTTCCTAGGTATCATCATTCACACATGAGGTGCAATAAAAAAATAATTGCATGAGAAACATTTTTTGAACAATTAAAAAAAAGGGCCGGGATGGGGGGTTTTGGAATCTAATTAGTTTTTCATGTAGAGAACCAAGGTTTACAACCAAGCTCTTGACATAAAAAAAAAAAAACATTAAGGATCATGAATGTGGAAGAGAACTTAGAAAAGGAAAGAAATAAACATATGAGTGAGTCTGGAGAGAGAAAGCTGCTCCATGCAGCTTCATTTCTTTAAGGGGTATAATGTGTAATAAGAACACCGTAGTATGTGTGGGAGGATTATGAATAAATAGTCACATACCCGACTTGCGTGAATGCACGGACTAGACATACCAATTTGTTTAGGGACTAGGGGTGACAATATCTGACACGATACTTTAATACGAAACGAATACGACACTATAAAAGTGGGTTAGTGTTTAGCCTTAACGAGTTTCGGGTTAAATCGTATCAACCCATTAAGACACGATTTGATAACGGATTATAATGAGTTTGACCCGTTAAGAAATTTGAATTTACTTTTATACACTTGATTTAAATTTTAAAAAATCATAATTTAAAATTAGCTTCATATTCTTAGACACTTAGCTATCCCATTTAAATACTTATTAAAAAATTATTAACGAGTTAATTCATTGTTATTTAATATGTTTGAGTTATAATTTTAATATTTTACAATGTGTGAATCATATTTGTGTGTTTATCATATTTTATAGTATACTACTTATTGAGTCATAATTTTAAAATTGTAATTTATAATTAATTTTTTATATTTTATAACTATTATTTAAGTTTTAATATTTGTATAAAATTAATTAAGTTAAACTCAAACGGGTCACTAACGGGTTTGCGGGTTGAAACATATCAGATCGTATTATGTCGTGTCGTGTCATATCGTATCATATAGTGTCAAAGGTCTTAACATGTCTTAACGGGTCATGTCGTATCAACCCATTATCTTAACGAGTCGTGTTAGGGTTGAAATTTTTTATACGAAACACTTAACGGATTGTGTTCATGTTGACCCTTTAAGCATTATGTATACGCCTTGACACGACTCGTTAACACATTTTGACACCCCTACTAGGCACCGGTAGTACCCAAACATGTATGCATACATGCACGAGTAGACAACAAAATGAACGTCCAATCGAATTAATTGTAAAGCGATCTTTTAATATACAGACAACTACTTGATACCCTCCTATTGAAGCAAATGCCATGTATGCGTACGTGATCGGTAATGTCTAAACAAGTGAAAATATTAATATCGGGGTAGTTGCAGCGAAAGACCTTCTAAATCATCCAAAAATTAGTATTACATGTTAATTATGCATTTTTAGTATTTATACATTAATTCTTATTACACACACACACACATATATATACACACACACACACACAAATTAATATATATACATATACATATATATATATATATATATCACTATCATGCAGCTCACGGTGGTCTCTTGTTAGCATTAAATGACAAAGGAGTTTTCTTGAGAGTACTACTGCTGCTCAGCCCCAAATTATATTAGAAATTTTTTAAATTGTTAGGATAATATTGTATTAGAATACATTTAATAATATGACTTATGTTCTATTATTCTTATTATTGTACAGATCAATCAATATCAATTATAAAATATATGCTAACATAATATTCTAACTGAAATAAATTCCACATGTACTAACAATAATATTAATTATAGAGGTTCGAATAATCCGTTACGTTGTTGTTGCAACTTGTAACTTAGTGATTCGACAGTGCCACAAAGTGCGCATCACGGAGATAATGGACTGATCTATATATTGACTTCAGTGTAAAACAAGTTGATCAATTCAATCCTTTTGAAAATGAGTAGGCATGCATGAATAATGGGTGTGGCTGTTGTATTGATAGTTCGACAGTGTCACAAAGTGTGCTTCACGTGAATCCGACGTCAGATCTATGTATTGAGATATATAATAGCAAGACTGGGAACAAGTTTGAATTTAAGCGAATTGTTAATACTTATTCAATTAATTCTTATATTATTAATAAGAATTGAGTTCGAATTTATCATCAACGCGCGTATATTTTATATTTAGGAACAACCATATTTTCTTTATACAAGAGAGTTCAAGCTTGTTTATGAACTATATATTTAATTCTAAGTAATCATTAAATCTAAATAATTCACTGCCCAGTTTGTGATAGCGCCCATCCTGCGAGGATATCTCGCTTGGACTTATCTTGATAGATTCGTATCTCGTATGGATACGGTTAGTTGGGTTTCCATATTGGTGACGCGTTTTTTGGGTTTATCTCTATAAATTGATCCCAATATTGGAGAAATACAGGTGGTTGATTTTGTCACTAAAGGCCATATAGTGCGCTAGATGTAGTAATTTATAATATCCCAACAAAATGGATTTGAAGTTCCTAAATAAATGCATATAACAAGCTGTTAGAAAGTCACTTCCAGAGCCACTTAATTAGAAAAAGAAAAAGAAGAGAGGTTAATTGAAAAGATCTTCTATTTTAAATATTTTTACAATTTTATGAAAGTTAAACAAACATCTGAATCTAATATACCATAAATTGAAAGCTTCTAGCATTTTGAGCCTTTCCTTTTTTTAATATATATCCATAATGGGTACAAACAATTATAGAAAGATGATATGTTGTTGTCTACAATGTGTGCATGCATCACGTGAATGATGGACATACATCATGAGATGGATTCTTGTTGATGACTCGGACTTATAAATGACAATTAGGATGCTCGTAATTAATATGGACTTGGACTTATTAACGTACGTAGTTTTCGATTTCTGAGGTGCTTAATTCACATGACGTACATGATATGCAATAAATTGAATAATTGCATAAGAAAAACTTAAAATCTAGATGAATGTGCAATCTGAGAACTTAGACATATAAAGAATTAAGAAACAAGCATACGGGAGAATTCAATTTTTTTTTTTTTCTTTTCACGGTATCCTGTTTTGATCAGTTTCTTAATTTTTTTCAAATATCCATAATGGGTGCTAATTAACTTGTAAAATACTATTACGTGGGTATTGGATCGTGATGAATCTGTTCAATGGCAGACCCACGTTATAGTTGAGCGCCCCCCCCCCCCCCCCCCCCCCCCCCCCAAAACACAAAAACAAAAAACGTTTAAAAATACAACATATCCCGTAGATTTTCTACATAATTATATAGATATGGAAAATGGACCCCCTAAAAAATTTATAATCTCTATATTCTCTCTAAAATTTCAATATATCTAAAAATATCTCTCTCCATTTTTTCTTATAGTCTAGAATTTTTTTTTTAATTTCTATACATTATTTATTTTCAAGGATGTGACCTCTCCAAAATTAAAATTAAAAATAAGTTCAGGAGAATAATAAGGTTATTATATGTATCCCAAAGTTTTTTGATATACAATATTAGGCTTTTTAATATTGAATCCAAAGTGAAAATATATAAAAATTTATTTAAAATCGATAATTTATATGAAAAATAGTTGATAGATTTTATCCTCTAGACTTCCTTAAGCAAGAAAAGAATTTATTTAAACTCTCAATTATAGCATTATATGTTTAATGTGATACGAAAATATCTAGATTTTGCATGAAATTTGATAAAGTAACTTACATACTAGAAGAAAAGATGACAATATAAAAGATCCCTTAATATTTTATATGAATAAAATAAATTCTAAATATTACCGAGATATAATTTTATATGTAGTTATTTTTTTACGATTTTTAATTTTTTTTTTAATTTGCATAAGAAAATGATTTTAGCAGTTTTAAGATGTGCAAGCCTTGCCCACTTCTTTTGAAAAAAATAAGTAAATTTAGGACTTACATGAAAAAATTATTTTTTAATAATGGACCCCGCTTTTAAAAAAAATAGTGCATAGAGCTTGCATATCCAATGATTGTATCTAACATTATTTTTTACATAAATGTGTAAAAAAGTTGGTCTCCCTCAACACAATTACTGGTTTCACTACTGAATCTGTTAGATTAAGTAATTTTAGAGACGAAATTCAATTTTCATCCCTAAAAACTTTTTGAGACGGGTTTTTTGAGATAAATTTGGGATGAAATTTTTTTGTCTCTAAAGACATTTTGGGACAAAAAATAGACTTTTCGAGACAAAATGATTTGTCTCAAAAAACTTATTTTCTTATAGTGAGAGTCGGAGTCGGAGTTGAATTTTTGTTTATTAGTATTTCTTGGTGACCCTAGGATATTGTATAAGATTACATTTGATAATATGACTTATTTTCTATTAAATTTATTATTGTACAAATCAATCAATATCAACTATAAAATATATGCTAACATAATGTTGTAACTTAAATAAATTCCACATGTACCAACAATAATATTAATTATAGAGGTAATTTGAATAATCGGTCGTTGTTGTTGCAACTTGTATTAATTTAGTGATTGACAGTGCCACAAAGTGTGCGACACGTGAATCGTGGCCGATTGATCTATGTATTGAGATAGCAACACTGGGAATAAGTTTGAATGTAAGCGAATAATTAATTGCGTACTTATTCAATTAATTCTTATATTATTAATAAGAATTGAGTTCGAGTTTAACGTCAACTTAATTATATTTATATGTAGGAATTAGGAACAACCATTTTCTTTATACAAGAGAGTACTTCAAGCTTGTTTATGAACTATTTATTTAATTTTGACATATAGTAAATTCTTTGTATTTTATTTTCTAACTTTATCTATAATTGTAATGATTAATAAATTAATTGAGTAAATTAACTCGAGTTTGACAACATTGCTCATAATGGATGCAGTGATGCATGCATTGCATAAGTTGCAGGATGGAATATTGCGAAATATTAATAGCCACTTTTATGAATTGTGAATTAATGCTAGTTATGTTGTCATGACTTCATACGCATTCACCATGTACATGAGCTGAAGTTGGGGAGGCCGACTAACGTCGTTCGTTGTCGTAGCGAATGTCGTTATATATAACGATTTGAAATTGGTTAATTTTCTGTGTACATATAAATGTCATCACAAGTACTACACAAGTAGTCCCCTATCAAAAATTTATAATATGAGAGGTACTGTTGGATTAGTCCATTTGATGCACGCCAAGGCTTAATTTCTTGTCCACATGATTATTTATAATATGCAAAAGTCTACAATATCAACAAGGAGCATATTTGGACTTATCAATTAACGATTGACTTGGAGTTTCGAAGTATTGTTCACACAGTCATGTTGATGCGTCGATGAGTTGTAAGTTTCATCCAAGCTATCTTGGGACCAATACTACCCCTTATATATCGACTTGCGTGTAAACAAGTTGAATTCAATCTTTTTGAAAAAGAGTAGGCCGCATGCATGAATGATCCATGGCTGTTGTACTGATAGTTCGACAGGCCGGCCACAAAGTGTGCATCACGTGAATGATGGCCCACTGATCTATGTATTGAGATAGCAAGACTGAGAATTACAAGTTTGAATTTAAGTGAATAGTTAATATTTATTCAATTAATTCTTATACTAATAAGAATTGAGTTCGAGTTTATCCATCGTCAACTTAATTATATCTTATATTTAGAAAGTAGTAACAACCATTTTCTTTATACAAGAGAGTACTTCGAGCTTGTTTATGAACTATATATTTAATGATTAATAAAGTAATTGAGAAAAACTCGAGTTTGATTAAACCAATCTTTGGTAGCCAACTTATTTAATTACAATCAGCTTAGATAACGGATAGTTCAAATACATTATAAGTTATAAAATTAAACAGAAATTATGCTATTAAGAAATTTTAATCACAATTTGAATTTATACTTCATAATCATTTTTCATCAAATACCAATAATAATATCATGTAAGAGTCAAGAGTATATTAGTTGTAAATGTATAAAACATGCAATTATTTCAACTCGATCAACAAACCAACTGCAAAGTGAGCAAGGCCAAAAACAGTCCAATTAATAGGCCTATTACTTGGTGCGGTTATGTCATACCTCCAACTGTACTAAGCAAAAGCTGTACTTTGTTTTTTCCCTTCCTTCTTTCAAAACAAATTAATAATTAAAATCTAAATATCTTATGTGTTTTGGTATCAGGTTGCAGATAATGACTTGTGCTGAAAGTGCAAGGTGATCAAGTTTATGTGATTTAATTTGTCTTAAACTGGTTAAAAATTCAATTGCTTAAGCTAGAGAGATGTAGCTGTGTTTGTTTATGTGCTTCCTTCGCTGCCATCTTAGAAAAGAGGATCCCTTTAGTCCTCAGCGTGGGGAGCCTTACACATGATGAAGGCTCTGAAATTTCTTTCCAGTAATCCTCTCATGATGGAAGCTTTGAAATTTCTTAGACTTCTGTATAACATAACTTGTGCTAATTGTTCTTGAACTACTTACTACATAATGCTTCCTATGGTCATCTAAAGATAGTATAATCTGCCATGATTTTCTGTTTATGTCCCAAAAGGTAAAAATATTCCATTCCTTTTCTCCATACCATATAAAGAATTGGGTCTGTTTTGTCCTCCCTCACCAATGCATTCTAGGCATTAATTTGCCTACCGTTTAATTCAGATATGTAGCACTATTACGGCAAAACTTTCAGGTTATTACAACAATCCATAGGCCACCAAACTGACCAATGATAATAAGGGTTGATATAGGCATTAGTTCTGATTCCTCATAACCTTTTCATTCTTGATCTTTTAGGATTTTTACCAAGTTTACTTCTTTTTGGTAGAATGGTTTTCATATTGACGGAACACCTTGAATGAGATTGCATTAACTTTCAGGTAGTGAGTCACAGTTTAATCATCCAAACATTTTTTTTTTTTTTTGAATTTGTCGATGAAACTACCAAATGGTCTTTATTTCTAGCAAGATGTAAACTTTACTTGTGCTGTATTATATACACATTTGCCGAGTTTTCTCTATATCCTAATTTATTTACTTGTGCAGTAAATGCCCTCTGTTTTATATGCAATGATCAAGTGGGGCGGCCATAGATATCTGGATTAAGGTACTGGCTCTGTACTCATTGTCCATTATTTTCAGCCTAGAATATTTTTATTCTATAATTTGTTGACATTATTTGCATCCTACAATATTTTTACCATAATTCGTTGGCATTATTTCCTTTTGAATGGACATGCAGGTGTGCTATGAGAAATTGCTATACCTTGCAAAAAGGCCATAGATATGTAATTTTCCTGAGATTATAACTTTCATATATTGTAACTGTGTTTTGTAATGTAATATATAAATACCATATAATGTAATATATAGTGAATTTTATTATGTGTTACATGCATTTTACATGATAAATATTGAATTTCTTTTTTTTAGATGCATTTATATAAAAAGGTAACTAGTTATTTTTTACATAAAATTTAGCTTTATATTTTGATATATTTTTATTATTATGGATAATGTTCAACATACTTCTGGAAAACATTTATTTTATATAATTAAAGAAATTGAATTTGAATGCTACATCCACATTTATTTCATGAAAAAATGTTCATAACATATAGGTTTTTATGTAGTAGAAAAACCGGGTTCAATCTGGAACTTGGAACCTGAGTTTTTAAAAGGCTGGATTCATCCAATTTTCTGCCTGGGTTGGTCCGGGTTTGAAATCTGAGATCTAGTTTGGGAAAATTCGGATTCTCGAGTTGAAACCCAGATGAACACTACTCCTAGTGAAGGAGTGGGACTAACATCTTCATAGTCATGTTGTTCTATATAATGATTTAAAATTTGATCAATTTTCTGTTTATATATTTTATAGATGTTCACCCAAGTACGTACACGAGCAGTCCGATATCAAGAATTTATAATTTATAATATGCATATCCCGCCAAGTTAATACAATAGTCTCATATTATTTAACTTTTAAGTATGAGATTAGTTAAGGTCACCTCACTATATTATAACTTATACAAAATCTTTATTAATAAATTAAAAAACTAGAATTTTTAAATTATAATCATATTTTTCATTCGAATGGTCATGGGTTTGTTCAAGCATAATAATATGCGCTCAATTGATCACACATGCATGCAGAGTGTTCAAACCAATTAAGGACAGGTTTGGAAAGTAAGAGATTCTCAAACAATTTTAAATTATTTTATTATTATTTATTTATTTTTATTATTATTTATTTTATTATTATTTTTCACGTACTTCGTTCAATTGAGCGACATTTTCATTTTGATTTAAATGATTTTGGGAGGTTGCTCGTTCAAACGGTGACAGTACGTGTTTCAACAGTTATTGTGAAGCCCAAAATATTATGTTAAGTGGGCATTTTTTTAGTGTGTGCAGAAGGTCCAGCCTGAGTGGTAGCCCAGGAAGAAAAACAAAAGGCCCAACCTAATACCTAGCCATATTCGATGTCATTTAGGGTTATGTGGGTTAGAAATCCTATCTATACATGATTAATATCCAAACAAGAATTTTAATAGAAGTTATCCAAACTTACAAAACACAAAAAATAATATAACTTTACAAATTTTCAAAGATTTTTAAAAAATTTATATTTAATTAATTTGTTAATTTTATAATATTCTAATTTAACTTTGAATTGTTTAGCTATATATATTGTTGACACAAAAGTTCATATATATACACTATATATGAATGGAAACATCGATACACATTAGACATGATCATTGAATGCTTGTATAACAAAAGAAAAAGTTGTTCCTAAATATAAATTATAACTTGACGCATATTAGTCCTCAACGTTGTCGATTCCGACGGAGAATTGTATATCCGGCCTGGAGATGGGTTCTGGATATACATGCAGTACTTAGCTACTCCAGCAGCACTAAATTAAAGGTGTGACCGCAGAAAAGCAATATTCATCGTTCTTTCGATTGATTACGATGCTCGTTCGCACAATTATGATCCGCATCTCATTTGCAATGGACGTCATGCATGCATCATGCATATTGCATGCACAAGTGGAAGCGTAACGTACGCTAGCCAGCCATCCACATATAGAGTCCATCATTCACTTGATGCTCACTTTTTGGCACTGTCGAATCACAGATCAATATATATAGTGCTATCACCGATCAATATGGTGCTATGATAGTGGATAGTGAAAGCGGATTTATTAGGTGTATTTATAAAATATAAGCTTTATAAAATTAATTAATAATATTATTATTAATTTAAAATAGCTATAAATATATATAATTAATTAATTTAGAATAACTGATAATCAAGACTTATAAAAAGATAACAACATTTTAGGAAAAAAAATGTTATGCACTATGATCATGTTCATTTCTTGGCACTGTCAAACCATCGATCAATAGAGTCCCACAAAGTGTCGATGGTTCGACAGTGTCATAAAGTGTGCATCACATGAATGATGGCCGACTGATTTGTCTCTAGAAAAAAAGCGTTATGCACTATCATGTTCACATAACTAATTCACGAATGGTTCCATTTAAAGATTTATAATATGAGAAGTATTCTTGGATTAGTTATTTCATGTACTTCAAGGCTTAATTTCATGTCAATTACATGATGCATGTAGCAGCACAAGTGTACAATATCGTTTATGATATATATATGCATCATAAATCAATGCTAATTGAGATCATGGAATAAAAACAAGGAGTAGTACTATTTGGATTTTTAGAGTATCGTTCACATAGTCATGTTGATGCGTCGATGAGTTGTAAGTAATTTCAACCAAGCTATCTTGGGACCAGTATCATGCGGGCACTACAAGATTTTAGCCTTTTTGCCACTAATTTTTTTTCCGCGACATACATTCATGAGAAAAAGTGGTCTATTAACACGACTTTTCTTGGTGGATATAAGATACCAGTTATTGCCATGATAAATTAGTGGTGGGTAATATTTGGTGGGAAAAAAGGCTTTTGTCGCGAGAAAACAAGTTATTTTCACAAGATTAATTTGGCGGAATGTTAAAAAGAGTAGACATTATGATATTTTTGGGAAAAAAGTTTTTCTCACGAGTTGAACTTCTTTTTGCGGCGATAACAGAGCGCCGCAAATAAAAAAACTTAAATTTAACTGCGTATACCCCCCCCCCCCCAATATTTTCCAAATCCCTAATCCCCCCCCAACCCTCGGCACAGACATCCTCTCTCTCGCTCCCGCTGTCTCACGTTGTGGACCGTCGCCGTCTCCGTCGCTGTCGCCACCGCCGTCGTTGCCTCTCCTAGTAAGTGACTCTCTCTCTCTCTCTTTCTTTCTCTCCGCTGTCTCTCATTTGTCTCTCTTTCTCTCTGTTCATCTCCATTCGTCTCTACATTTAGGATCTAAGGGCCAAGAAGGAAACAGAGAAGGAAGCATTGGCTAGGTCTGGTCTCTCTGGTTTGTAGCAGTTCAGCACTTGGGGGAGAACATGGTTCGTACCATTGCTATGGACGGTACCGAATAATTGGTCAGGGCGCAGCGCGTACTCAACGCCGGTTCTCCCATCATCGTGAGTCGCATTCATTTGGTTTTCCTTTTTTGGTTGGTGATTTTTATTTGACGAGATTTGGTGATGAAGGATGAGTAATTTGGTATTTAGATTTGTGCAAATTAGCTGAGCCATGGCTGTTCTTGTGATTTGTAGATTTGGGTGTTATTTTTTTTTTGTGGGATGAGCATATCTGGAAAGGAAAAAATATTATGTTTTTTGATTAAACAAACTTCTTTCTGATTAGCTAGTCTTAGTTTGGATTAAACGAACATTTTGTGCCGTTGAAAATAATTTTTCTTCATCTTTGGAACAGAATCGTTAATCTTTTTGCAAAAAGTTGAAATGAATAAAGTTTTTATCATTAAAAAAAGAATCTCCCCTTTCTCTAATTTTTGAGATACTTTTATCGATATATCTATGGATCAATAATATCAATCATTTAAATATGAGATACACAAGACTACTAATTTTGACAAAAATATTTTAGTTTGTCGAATAAGATGGAGTGTTTATTGTTTTGGTATGGAATGATGGACCATTTCTCTTGTATACGACCTGTTTACATGGGCTATATGCCTATGCTATTGATAAACCTGCAAGATTACCTATAAAAAAAAGTGGAACAGTGGACTTCAAGGATTCATGCTATTAATATGGTGCATGAATCTTTGAAATGGTAATCGTGCTGCTATGTTGCTGATTGTTGTGAAAGGTTAATATTTTTTGACCAGCATAATTCAAACTCTATGATTATTTATATAACTTGTCGTTTAAAATAAAACAAGTAAATACTATCATCAAAGATATGTTCTCAACTTTATTAACTTATCAGACCTTTCCTTTCTCAAATCATTATGATTATGTGCCCTTCAATCTATTTGAATGATTGAGGGTTTATACCTATTTAATTATAATGGTCAATCTCCTCATGTTGTTATATCTATGGTGCTTGCTTTCCTCACGCTCTCTTTTGTATTGTGGATAAATATAGTGACTAACACAAATACTGGAGCTACAGGATTGGTTTCTGGTCTCTATGTTTATTAAGAGATAAAATCTAGGCTTTTCCCCATTATTATCATCACTTGTTACATTCGAATTTACATTTGAAACTTGTGACTTGTGGAAGACGTTTGTGATTTAGTTGTTGAATACTTGGTCTTAATACTTGACTTAGACTCTGTCTCAACAGCATCGAGTCATTCCACTTAACATTTGTATTGATGTTTTGTTTTGTTTATGGCAATATATTTCTAAATCTTTCTTTATTTTCCTACTTCTCAATAAACACTTTAATATATTGTGCTTTCCCCTATATTTAGTGTTACCTTCCTGTTAAATAAATACATGGGCTAGCAACCATGCATATGTAATAACTCAAAATTAATAATTGTTTTTAATCATGGGGCTGCTTTTAACATTATGTAACGAATTTAAGCACATTCTGCATTCATTTTCTGCCTAACACTGGGGTAACTCTCTAGAGAACGTGGTAATGTCATTACTCTCATTGCCATAATGACAATTTTGGAACAACTTTACTGTTAGGAAACCTGGGATGGTAGTCATGATATATAATATATGCATTTAAAAAACATATGGCTGCTAGTTAGGATATCTTCTGCATTTTATTGGGACTACTTTTTGGGTATTTATATCACTTATTTGAGCTTCTTGCTGAACATGTCAAGTTTCTTATGATCGAAGACTTGATTGAAACTTTGTCAAACCATTAGGAAATATTAGTGCAAATTGCATTCAGGAAAATTATTAGTTGGTGGTGGATAGTTCTTAGTTTATTAGCTGGTATGGTGGTTTATTAGCTCCTGTTTACGTGATACTTCACTTTTTTTTTAAAAGATGATATCTAAACTTAAATCATACATATTTTTCCTCTTTTTTTTCTCTGTTTTCAAATATATTATCCAATATTCAGCATGATCCTTAACGTGACAAAAAGCCATGTCAACTGCCAATTAATATATAGGAATGGTTGGTTAACGATCA
Organism: Platycarya strobilacea; assembly: GCA_036898215.1. Lineage (NCBI taxonomy): Eukaryota > Viridiplantae > Streptophyta > Magnoliopsida > Fagales > Juglandaceae > Platycarya > Platycarya strobilacea. The sequence goes on along the minus strand of CM072559.1, from coordinate 2,514,968 downwards.
TCATTTGTGGATTCTTTCTGTGTCTGGTTTGGTAAATACATAATCTATGTAAAAGATACTTGAAGTTCTATGTAGTAAGATCCAATGGCCATCACTAACTGCAACATTGATATGGAGAGTTTAATTTCAGTGTGTTAACTATTTATGTCATTTGTTCTTTTTCTCCTGTAATATTGCTGCACTAATAATGAGTTATGGCACCCCTGCATCATATCATTAATTTACACATAATCTCTTTTCAGGAAAGCTTACTTTACACTTAACTAATCATGATTCTTGACTTGCAATGTGAATGGATATTTATATATCAGGATTTGGCTTCTAAGTTTTTGTTTTTTTTTTCTTTGACAACTAGTTTGGTTGAATATTTTCTTTGCTGTTTTGATTTCAGTAATGTAGCTTTGAAATTTTAAAAAAATATATGTTATGGCTATTCGTTACCTTACTTAAGTCTTTGATTCTAAAGTTTGAGCATTCAAAAAAGGATTTCATGGAAGGGGATTGGGTAGTATTATTTCTGCTATTGTCACATTGTTCTCTTTTGTTCTTGTCCTATTCCTTTTTTCTTCCTATTTGAGAACTATGTTTAAATGATCTATATCACTTAGTGGCTGGAAGTGTGATTGACTAGTTGTATGCTTTTTCTTCTCAATGAAATGGTATCACAATCAACAATGTGATAGTTGCTGCTATACCTGGAAATTCCTATAATATTGTCAACATTTTCGACACATGGGGTAACTTTTAGTGGTTTTTGGTGTTTATTTTCATGGTAATTGAGCCTTTAATTTTGTTTGAAGGGAAAACAGAGGGGAATTAGAGCATGCTATAATTTATTATCAATTATCAATAAACTAATATATTAGAGCAGTTTTTATAATGCAGATTAGTTTACATAATCTATATTAGAGAATATTTATATTACTGGAAATTGGTTTATATTTATGGCATATAAATGCAGGTTATATATTGGTTTACTTTATTTTTTGTATGCAGATTGGTTTACATTTTCAATAATTTGTTAGTGCAGATTGTTACACGTTTTCAGGTGTAGGAAAAACAAATTCTTGACTCCATTAACTCTGAATAGTTATTGGTCAACTGATTGCATCTATATTGCTTGTCCTGAGGTTATAGGTTTTGTCGTAGACATAACGGTGGAATGTAAATGTTGCATTTCCTGCTAAGTGTGATCCGACATTGTGTATGGTATGGAATGATCCAGTGTTGTGTATGGTATGGAATGTTGGAGTTTGAATTGTTTTTTTGTTTGTTCAATTTGTCACTGCTTTTTTATCGTAAACAAGAATTTTATTGATGACTGGAAGTTGGTCATATCAATTTCCCTTTACCATTCTTCCCTATTAATGACTGGAAGTTGGTCATATCAATTTCCCTTTACACAGCAACAACCTAGTAGTGAAGGAATTCCAAGATATATGGATAGCTGACATGTTGTGAAGGAAACTGTGCGGTTAAGTATGAAGGTTAGCCTTCATTTTATTTTATTTTGGTTCTTTTCTTTTAAATTTATCGAATTTCTTGTTGAACTTATTTTGGTTTATAAAACTTGTATGAATTAGGTATAAATTAATTTTGTAAAAATAAATGTATATTTCAACTTATGTTAGAGTATTTGTTATGATTATTTTTTTCTTAAGTCGTATTTTTTTATTTTCTATTTTTTTTTCTAAATTCTCTGAGTATTTGCCATGAACATAATTTATGGCAAATACTTTTTCCCCATAATATTAGTTGTGGGAACAAGTTATATGCCATCAATATATTTGTGGGTAAAAGCTTTTTTCGGCCTATTATCTTCATGGATAGTATCATCTTGGGCACATGGAAATGTTATTTGCCACGAATTTTTCATGCTTTACCCACAATGTCGGGTGGTGGAAAAAAGTTCGTATTTGCCATGAAATAAAATTTTGGTGGAAAAAGTTTTTTGTTCATGAATTATATGCCACCAACATCCCACCAACAAATTTGGTGGAAAAAAAATATTTTCCACTTAACATATGCTTTTTTCCACCATATAGCTTTATGGCAAAAACCCCAAAATCTTGTAGTGGGGCATGTATCCATGGACTAAACAACGAAATGACTGCATTCCCCACAAATATCAAATAATTCTCAGAAAAGTAATAATGAATTTTAATACAAAGATAACTACGTACATCCTAAACTAATGTTGTACGTTCTACTATATATACATACATACATAAATATACATATATATACATGTATAAATATATTATATGAACATGGACATGGTAGTTGTAGAGACTACCACGGTCTATAATAATCAACTAATAATCACCCAATAATATAATATTGAGCATTTCTCCTAGCTAGCTCTTTAGAACTAAATTATATACATTTGAAAAAACTAAAAGTAAAATAGATATATAATAAATACATCATGTCTTATAATTGAGAAATGATATTTGCACTCGTGGAATACGTAAACGACATGCATTCATTTAAAAAAAAATAAGTAAATGCAAACTCTACGTAAAAAAAAAACTAATTTTTTAATAATTAATTCTATTATTTTTTAAAATGATTATACGATATTTATTTATTTTATAATTGCATGTGGTATTATTATTTAGAATTATCCTTTTTTTTTATGTTTTTAGTTCCTCAGCAAGTAGTATTAATATTATACTTTTCTCGTATGACACATCATGTACCGTTGTACACATGGATCATGCGTTATCAACCACTTCTGATCATGCGTCATCAGGGGCAGACCCACGCCTTGGGTTGGGAGGGCTACGGCCCTCCCAAAATTTTTCCAAATTTTATTTATAATAAGAATATATATATAATTATATATATAATTAAAATTCTCTCTTAGATTATAAAAATAAAAATAAAAATTGACCCTCCCAAAATTTTTTTATGAAAATTATTCTTTTAAATCTCAATATACAATCATTTATATTTTAATTTTTAACTTTATGTAAACCTAAATTTTAACTTACATAATCTTACAGTTACTATAATAGTCTAACTCTAGCAAAAAAATTAATTATAAATTTACATGATTGTAAAATTCATTAATTATACTCAGTTATTTGGTTTCACTCTAACTTGTATGATTGTGAGATATAGTTTGTTAAAAATCTAATAGCGTTACATAATTACTTAATAGAAAGTTTTCAAATTTATTCTTAATTTATAGATTTTTCTTAAATCATAAAAAAAATATGAGCAAATATTTAAGAACAATTAATTTTTTTTTTTTAAAAAAAAGAAAGAAATGGAGTGCAATTCAAAAAATAATATATGTTTAGAGAGTTCGGTAACAACAGAATATGATATTTCTATTACTGATGATCATCCTTCTAAAATTTACACACACCGTACATTTTATCGATCGCTCCCCCAAACATAAAATTCTGGTTCCGCCCCTGTGCGTCATGATATAGAACCCGTAATGCATGGTACCTCATGATTACGACCACGGTCTATAATAATCAATTAATAATCAAATGAAGCTCTTTCTCATTTAAATATAGCGCAGGTTTAAAATTACAGTAAAAAAATATAATTTATAATTTTAAAATTTATAGTTTATAATATAAATAATAAATCTTATTATTAAAAAAATATTTATTATTAAGTAATCATACATTTAAAGATAATGATAAGGTTTCTACTCTTTTACTATTCATTTACTAATTATAATGTATTAATTTTTTTATATTATTTTTTTAATTGTTTTTTTAACATACTTAATCATTACAAAAAAATAAAATATTTATATATATATAATTTTACTAATAGTCATTTCCTTAACCATTAAGTAAAATTAAAAAAAAAAAGATAGTAAATGAATATTAAACTAGTAGTAACCTATCATTATCCTAAATTTAAAACACTTTTAAACAAGATATATTTGTTTAGGACTTATTTAGAAGGGAGACGTTGGGGTGCGGGACACACTAGAGGTCGTCAGGTCTCGCCGTTACAAAGGTGAGGTCACCGGCTTCTTTCAGTCTCGATGGGCTGAGCTGTATCGCCCACCACCGCCGAGAACGATGGAGTTTGCAATTTTTGGGAGATTCAATCCGACCGAATCCCAAGTTTCCTCCATTTGAAATTGTAGTAGGGGTTTTAAAAACTACTTAAATAGATTTAAAAGCTCTTTATTAATAGAAAGATTGTTTGGGTGTTACCTACATATCACAACATTAGTTCTAATTGTAAATAAGTCAAAAAGTATGCTTGAAGAAAATTATCATTTTGATTTTTTTTCCTAAAAGTACTTTTCAAATATTGCGGGTTGTAATTTAAGTTTTCAAATGACTGTCAATTAAAGAAAATATCTATACACAACTTTAAGATTATTACAATTTTTAAACATTAAATAAATATGGTAATAGCTTTTAAAAATTCAAATAATCATCATTTTTATTTCAAGACGCAGTTTTTAATTTGTTTCCAAACAAATGTAACATGTTTATCGAAAGTGCTTTTATCATACGATTAGCAAACTATAAATAGTATAACTTATTATTTAAGTTATAAATTATAATTCTTAAAGTTATAAGTTATATTTTTCACTACAATTTCAAATTGCATGCACTAGTTTAGAACTAAATTAAAAAGTGCTTCCAGCGTTAGAAATAATGATTATTTGAATCTTTAAAAACTTTGATTATATTTTAAAAAGTTATTTATAATTATCTTAAAGTTGTATCAATATTTTATCTATTGACACTTTTTTTAAAATGATGATTATCCTCAACATAGTTTTAACTTATTTGAGATTAAAAGTCCTTTAATTATATGTAGCACTTGAATAATCTAATTTTTTTATTATAGAGATTTTTATATATCATTTAATTGTACTCCTGCCGCAACCGTAAAATCATTATCATGCAGCTGAAGGTCTGTTGGTAGGATTATGTGACAAAGGATATTCTTTAAGAGAAATTCTTTTTGCAATCCTAAATGGGTGACTATATTGCAGTCATATTGATAAATAAGTATAAAAGAGAAAAAAAATATTATTATAATTTCAAAACTTTTTTTATATTAGACTTGTATTCTGATTCTTATTTAAGGATTGTATGTAGTATTACTCTTTTTTTAGAGAGTGTGCTCAGCTCCCATTGAAATTATTGTTATCAATATATTTGTATTTTTACTATTTTTAAATAAATAAATACACAAAACAAAACAAAACAAACATACCCATACAAATGCAATAGAGGTACTTTTGAGCCAAAAAAAAAGAAAAAAAATAATACTAACGCTAAGTTTGAATAGTAATGTTGAAGAGCTAATTAACATTTCGTTTTTTTTAAACCACCCTTTTATTGTTTTTTTTTTTGTTTGGTTTTTGTTTTTATAACAGCTTAATTTGTAGGGAACATATCCCCATCTCTCCCGCCCTTGAATCACTATAAGAAAATTAGACTATTGTGACATTTTTATGACAGTCAAATAGGTTATTTGAGACATAAAAATGTCACAACTTCCTATTTGGTTGTTATAAAAATGTCATAATAACCTAATTTTCTTGTAGTAAACATTAATAGTACTGTTGAAAATTCTCTTTTACTTTCAGCCGTTCTCAAAATTCGAAATAGTTTCCATGGTTTATATTGAGAATAAAACCCTATATTTCTCTTAAAAAAAGTTAACATTTATATAATAGTAATATATATACTCGTGCATATTTAGGCTCTGAGATGAAATAAAATAAAATAAAATTATATAAGAAAATTCTTAAATTGTTAAGACATTATATTAGAATAGTATGTTACCATACTTATATTTTAATGATTGTGCAAATCAATCAATATGATTTATAAACATGTATTCTAACATAAATAAAATACCACGTGTCAACATTAATTACATGACAGTACTATCGATTTGAATACAAGTAAATATATATTTTTTATAGTTTTAAAAAGCATTAATATGTTATAGTGTGACTACGATCCCTACCATATATATAATATTGGACTCATAATTCATGATCTTGTCATGTAGACATATATTATGATCATGTAGCCAAAACGTAATATTCTAATTAAATTGTTTAAATTGTAACTTGTTATCTATAAATTACAATATGAGAGGTATATACTGATCTTCCATGTACATTATTCTATGCAAGTCAAGGCCTACTAAATTTATTGGCCACACGTGTCTACATCATTTACCTTGATGCATCATGATCATCTAGAGCCTCATCCACTTGATGCATTATTGTGGTTAATGGATGGATTATGAATAAATAGTCACGTACCCCTTCATGCATGCCCGGACTAGACATACCAAGCTGTCTAGGGACCGGTAGTACGTAGTACCCATACATGCATGCATGCACGTCTAGACAACAAAACGAACGTTCAATCAAATTAATTGTACGAAAGCGATCTTTTAATATGCAGACAACTACTTGATGCCCTCCTAATGAAGCAAATGCCATATATGCGTACGTGATCGGTAATACCATAATGTACAGACAACTACTTGATGCCCTCCTAATGAAACAAATACCATATATGCGTACGTGATCGGTAATGCCATATATAGATATTACCGATCATCCTCCTAATGAAGCAAATGTCATATATGCGTACGTGATCGGTAATGCCTAGTAATGCCATATATAGACATTACCGATCACGTACGCATATATGGCATTTGCTTCATTAGGAGGGCATCAAGTAGTTGTCTGTATATTAAAAGAAAAAATATCGGGGTAGTTGCAGCGAAAGACCTCCTAAATCATCCAAAAATTAGTATTACATGTTAATTATGCATTGTTAGTATTTATGCATTAATTCTTATTAGTGATCAATTTATATTAAATTATTATTACATGTTTACATATATTAAAATATTATTAGTGATCAATTTATATTATAATAAGAATACAATTTGATAATAATTTGCTCATCCTAGTTATATATTATTGAATTTAATTAACTAGTATATAAGTTATAACTATATAATATATATGATCATGAATAGAAAAAATATATATTTTATATGTATAATATATACAATATTGGAGTCAGATTGAGTCGAAATTGGTATATCGCTACCTCCGACTCCGACTTTGATTCTTTTGATGAAAAAGTTCTAACTCCGACTTTAACTTATCAGAACCTGTTACAAAAAAACTGTTTATCCATGGCTAGCAATTTCTCGCTAAAATGGTTATTTCATGTCAACATGAATTTATTTTCGTCGCAAATAATTATATTTGTCGTAAATAATTTATTATAAATACTCATTTTTTCTAATTTATCAGAGGGATATGCTAGAGTGGAATGGTTCTGAGTTAGAGTGAGAATTGAATTTTCGAATTTTTGTTAATTAGTATTTCTTGGTGACCCTAGCAGCTAGCCTTCATAGTATTTTTCCAGTCTAGCACGTCATATAAACGTGGATGAATGACGTTCACTACTGATGCGTCATGATATAGAGCCTGCAATGATGATTGAGATGCAATATTGTGTATAATAATCGATATATGAAATAATCAAACGTTCTTTCTCTGCAGTTACTGTAGATATAGATCATGATTATCATGCAGCTCAAGGTTGGTTGGTAGCGTTAAATGACAAAGGATTTTGCTAGGGCTGCCGTTGGATGCTCAACACCAACTGCAATGGTGATTGAGATATTGGTCTATAATCATCGATACATGAAACAATGAAAAGCTCTTTCGGATCAAGTAGATATATATCATCATCATGCTAGCTGCTTATGGTGATGATCTCTTGTTAGAATTAAATAACAAATAAATTTTTTAAGAGTGCCGCTGCTCCGCACCAAATTATATTATAAATTTCTTGAATCGTTAGGATATCATGTATTAGAATTATACATATAATAATATGACGTATTTTCTATTATATTTATTGTTGTACAAATCAGTCAATATCAATTATAAAATATATGCTAACATAATAGTCTAACTTAATTAAATTCCACATGTACCAACAATAATATTAATTATAGAGGTAATTCGAATAATCCGTCGTTGTTGTTGCAACTGGTAATTTAGTGGTTGACAGTGCAACAAAGTGTGTATCACGTGATTGATAGCCGACTGATCTATGTATTGAGATAGCAACACTGGGAATTACAGGTTTGAATTTAAGCAAATAGTTAATACTTATTCAATTATTTCTTATACTAATAAGAATTGAGTTCGAGTTTATCGATCGTCAACTTACTTATATTTTATATTTCGGAAGTAGTAACAACCATTTTCTTTATACAAGAGAGTACTTCAAGCTTGTTTATGAACTATATGTTTAATTTTTACATGGTAAATTCTTTGTTTTATATATTCAACCTTTATCTATAATTTTAATGATTAATAAATTAATTGAGAAAAACTCGAGTTTAATTTTATTTACAATTAGCTTAGATAACGGATAACGTTATTGTGACGCCCCCAAATTCCCCTTAAAATAACACGGGAATCGAGGCGTCGGGATGATGACAACACGGGTCACACATCCCAACAACCAGTGTCAAACATGTGTGCACACGTGACATACACAAATAAAAGGTCGCAGTGGAATAATTAAAGTCAATATCTAAGTACCAGAATTTTAGAAATAAATACAAACCAAGTCAAAGTAAATTCTCCAACCGGAGATTTAATACAGTCATCCAAGGTCCAAATAAAAATAAAAAACACAACCATCAGAATTAACTGAATGTCATCCAAGAAACTAACTACACTAATTCATTCCAACGGTGGAGCCGCCTCCTCTGACTCAACCTCCTCGTTCTCTGCATCAAAATCTACGATACCAAAATGGTACCGCAGGTAAGTAAAATCCCAAACAAATCCAAGATAATAAATACATTAATGCAACAACAACAATCATGAACAAATTATCATATGCATGAGGCTTAAAATCATCTTCCTCAAAGTCAATGAAATAACCACACGCCAAAATCTCATTTTAGTCCACAATAAAATCCCAATAAAATCACCCATCATTTTCCATAAAACTAATATCCTCAAAACTGATCATACCGGGCGTTACGTATCGCCGTCCCCGATATGATTTACACACACACCCGAAACCATAATGGGCGTTACGTATCGCCGTCCCCATTACGATCCACACACACTCATTTCATACCGGGCATTACGTATCGCCGTCCCCGATATGAAATGCACACCCGATGACCATAATGGGCGTTACGTATCGCCGTCCCCATTACGTCATCCACACACTCACACGCTGATCACAACGGGTGTTACGTATCGCCGTCCCCGTTATGACTCAGCCCAAAACCAATAAAATCCGTTAAACACAATTTAAATCTCATTTCCAACAAATGAAAATCCGAAATCATGCCAAAATCCACTTTCCAAATATTATCATGAGCATGCGCGTAAATACACAATGCAGATAACCATGCAGCAAATATCCAACAATTAAATAATCCAATCAACCAACAAATACCAACATCAACCAACACATAGATGTTAATGCAAAAATATATTTAAATCTTAAAATTTATTTGGAAAATACTTACAGTACGCTTGCTAATAATTTCCGAAGTTACTGAAAATGCCCAACAGTGATTTCGCGCTTCCACCCGCGTACTCACCGCTACAATCACGCCCAAAGCGCCAACGCATATAAATCATTACAAATAAATAAATATCAATATCGGGAATAACTAAAATAATTCAAAACCAACTTAATTAAAACACTAATAAATTATAATAACATCAATAAAACCAATAAATAAACCTAACAATTTAATTAAATCAATAACATAAATAAAACAATATATATATATAACCAATTCAAATAATTATTCCAAATATTGCAACCAAATAAATTAATATTAACAAATAAATAAATTAATCAACTAAATTAGAAAAATGCTTACCAAAAGATATCTCAAGCGGTGAAACACGGCAAATGAAACGGGGATTATAACACTATTAAAATCTCACTTGAGATTTTCGGAATGATAGGGTCTAAAGAGGGGAAAAACTCAAGTCTTAGTTGTGGGGAAAAATGGAAGCTCGAAATTAACTCAAATGGAGGCTTGATCACGGCATTGAGGAGTTTTCGGCATGAATTTTCAGCGAGGTTCAATATCCATTTATAGGCTGGAAAACGCGAGTTTTTGGGTGGGAAAAATCACTTGAAAGCTTACCAACATTAAGCCAAAACAACAAAGCTGAAAAGAAGAAGAATATTTCAGATTTTTAGATGAAAACATGGTGGCAAAACGTGGCTGGAAGGGCACATTTCAGACTATTTTCTGGGCACGTGAAGCATCGATCGGCTGCAAAAATGGAGGGAAAACAATCATCTATGTACTGGGTATTTAATGGGCTAATGCGTGGATGAAAAGAAGAAGAAAAAGACTGCAAAGATTCGATTTTTGCTCACGGGTAAACAGTAGAACAGTTTAACGAAAATGACGGAAGAAGAAGAAGAAGAAGAAATGGAGATGCAGCGTACATTCACGTGAAAAGACTTGATATTCATTAAATCAAGGGCTCAACGGTGTCGTTTTGGAAGTTAGAGGGCTGGATCACGCGTGAAATGGAAAGGCCTGGGTTTCATCTAAATCAAATGCTTTAAACGGTGAGGTTTGAGAGCTGAAAGGGGTGGGCTCAATATAGTAAATATATATGCCCAAAATCGTAGATTACCCAAAACCAATTAATTTAAAAACAACCAAGTACTATATATAAATATATGCATTTATATATATAAAAGCCCATCATATATATATATATATATATATATATATAATCCCACCAAAATCGTCTAAGCTAAAATAAAATAACTAGAACACATCAAAATATAATAAAATGAAATACAGCAATTTAATTTATATACAAACACAATAAAATAAGAAAATTAAATTCAAGCATTCAATTAAATGCATCATAATATATTAATAAGAGGAAATAAATTAATTTACTAATACACATGAAAATAATCTTTAAATATATATGAAATACCCAAACATTTTTAAACCCAAACACACTAAAATAATATTAATATCAACAACCTCATAACACTGTTTATATTAAGAAACACTACATATCTAATATTAAAATATTAAATTACAAATGTAGTAAAATTACGGGTTCTTACAGTTGTGACGCCTCCAACTCCCACTTATGAAAATATGGGAATCGAGACGTCAGGATAATTACAACTTGGGTCACGTATCCCAACGACAAGTGTCAAGTGTGTGAACATGAAATATGTGTAAAATAAAAGATGCAACGGATAAGTTAAGTTGATCACTAAGTATCAGAACGTTAAAAAAATATTACAAATCAGTTTAATACAAATTCTCTTACAGGAGATTTAATACAGTCATCTCATAGTCAAATCATTAAATACATAATTATCATTAGCGGGAAAAACATTTCCCAAGATAAACAGACTGCATCAAATCACTCCAACGGCGGAGTCGCCTCCTCAGGTTTAGCCTTCTTGTCATCTGCATCAAAATTTATGGTACCAAAATGATACCGCAAGCAAGTAAAATCTCAAATAAACCACAAAATAAAAATACATTCATGCAACCAAAAAAAAAAAAATACATGAACATGTTACCGTATGCATCAAACTCAAAAATCAAATTTTCCCAAAAGGGAATAGTTTTCACATATGCCAAAACTCTCATTTTGGCCCAAAGTAAATCCATTAAAACATCCGTCATTTTTTCATAAAATGGTACATGTAAATCCATTTATCAAAACCTATCATTTTCCTAGAAAATGATCCACAAATCTAATTTATTTATCGTCTGCACCATGATCTTCTCTATAGACCATCCGCACACCCTAGCTCCTTTCGTCACATTACAAGTAACGACCACGCATGTGACTTCGGAGCAGGCGATATTTAGCTAATCACGTCCAGCACATATCATAACCAGGCATCTCCTAATCCCTGCCAGCAAAAGGGCCATAGAGTTGGCACGAGAGTGTTACCATCCTGTCCGATCCTATTATCGCCAAACAACAACCCAAAGAACGTCATTCAGTATATTTCGCTCCTGAGTGACTAGAGGAGCTCCACCGAGATAATGCCCCATCTCAACTTGGGATCGTGATACATACGTACCCAAAAATCATTAACACATGGAAACCCAATTTTCATTTACAAACATGAAGATGCATGCACCATGTATTACATACGACAATACACAAAAATAACCAACAACCAATAAATTTCAACATCAATTTAAAACACACAAACAACTCTATTATCCAATTCAACCGACCTCCAAACTCCTTGGATTCAATTCGGTATAACCAACCAAAACACCAGACTTATTGGTACAAAAAATATTTAAATCTCAAAATTAATTTGAAAAATACGTACAACGCTATAATATAATTTTCGAAGGATCACGGAGGTGCAAATGACGGTGGTAATGTAACGTAACAATGTAAAATGGACAAGGGTCATGGGTATCAAAAACTCAACTTTTGAACGAGGACAAATGAAGACTTAGGATGGCTGTGAGATCCCAGATTTACGTGTATTTTTACACGTTATTTTATGCTCGGTGTTAATTATTTTAATTTATTTAAGTAATATTATTGGTCATATTTTATTTATTTAAGATATTTAATTGAGTTATTAATTAGTTGATATCGAGTTGCGTTGCTTTTCTTATTTATTTTAATGAGTTAATTATTTTAATGATTGAGAATTTAATTCCTTTATTTTATTATGTGAAATTATTTTATCTGCTTTCGTTATATTATTTATTGTTTTATAAATAATATTGTGTTTGGGTTTAATTTATTTATATTGTTGGGGCTTTAATTATTTTATTTTATTGATATTAGATTGGAGTATTTTGACTGGCTTTTATTTAATTTGTTGTGTTTTTCTGGCTAGACCTTTTTTCCCTTCTTTTCCTTTTTTTCCTTTTTCTTTTTTTCTTTTCTTTTCTTTTTCTTCTTTCTTTTTCTTTTTCTTCTCTTTTTTCCTCTGCCTTTCCGGTGTGCCCAGCCCGCGTCCCCTGCCTCCCTCTCCCCTTCGCCCGTCTCTTCTCCTCAGCCCCAGGACTGCCGCCGGCCACCCACCGGCGACACCGCCCAGCCCAACCTCACCCCCTCATGCCGGCGAGCTCAACGGCACCGGTGGTGTCCCCTCCGGCCACCCCACCGCCCCTACACGGCCCCCTACCCGAAATGGGTATTTTTGCTTCCCTTCCATTTTCCGGCCACCTCCGACCACCCCTTGGCCTCCGACCACCACCACTAGACTCCCCAACCTCCGGCGAGCATAACCCACCGCCCAAAGCCACCCATCGTCGCCGGTTAGCCCCTCCACCCGAAATGGGCCTTAAACGGGTCGTTCTTCGCCACGCCGCCGTCCGGCCACCGTAGGTCTCACCTCCGCCACCATTCGACTCCCCTCACCCAGCCGGTCAACCCCCTAGCTCAGTTTTCCCAACCGCGGCCTCACCTTCCCGGTACGACCCCAAACCCGAAAATGGGTTTTCACCCCTTTTGGCCCCGATCCGCCACCTTCTGGTGGTTGTGCCGCCACACCACCACCTCCATGAGATTCCCCACCCTTTAATGAGTACCTCCCTAAATTTTGGGGTCAAACCGAGTGTTTTAGCCTAACGTACATGTGACCGCTACAAACGCTGCAGATTGGCGTTGTTCAAGGAAATGCGTTTTTACCGCTGTAAGTACTTTCCAAACAAGCTTTAAGATTTAAATATATTTTTGGCATCAACAGTTGTTGTATTTGATTATTGCTGATATGTGATGGTTGATGTTGGTATTTGTCGGTTGATTGGATTATTTAATTGTTGGATAATTGTTGCATGGTTGTCTGCATTGTGGATTTACGCGCATGCTCATGAAAATAATTGGAAAGTGGATTTTGACATGATTTTGGATATTCATGTGTTGAGAATGGAATCTGGGATTTAAAGTGAGTTTAATGGATTTTATTGGTTTTGGGCTGAGTCATAACGGGGACGGCGATACGTAACGCCCATTGTGATCAGCGTGTGAGTGTGTGGGTGACATAATGGGGACGGCGATACGTAACGCCCATTATGGTCATCAGGGTGTGCATTTCATATCGGGGACGGCGATACGTAACGCCCGGTATGAAATGAGTGTGTGTGGATCGTAATGGGGACGGCGATACGTAACGCCCATTATGGTTTCGGGTGTGTGTGTAATCATATCGGGGACGGCGATACGTAACGCCCAGTATGATCGATTTTGAGGATATTATTTTATGGAAAATGATGGGTGATTTTATGGTGGATTAAATTGGGATTTTGACGAGTGTGGTTATTTCATCGATTTTGAGGAAGATGATTTTGAGCCTCATGCATACGGAAATTGTTCTTGGTTGTCGTTGTGGCATTAATGTATTTTTGTCTTTTAATTTGGTTGGGTTGTACTTACCTGCGATGCCATCTTGGCGTCGTAGTTTTGTTTGGATGCAGACTTTGGAGAGGCCGAGCCTGAGGAGACGGCTCCGCTATTGAGGTGATATTATTAATTGATATCTCGGGAAATTTATTTTCCCCTTTTTATAATTATGTATTTGTTTAAATTGTATTTTTAGATGACTGTATTAAATCTCCTGTTGGAGAGTTTTTATTAAATTGGTTTGTAAAATATTTCTAAAAAAATTCTGGTACATAGATATTAATTTATTTTCCGCTGCGACCTTTTATTTTTATGTATGTCACGTGTGCACACACGTTCGACACTGGTTGATGGGATGTGTGACCCGTGTTGTCATCATCCCGACGCCTCGATTCCCGTGTTATTTTAAGGGGAATTTGGGGGCGTCACAGGTGGTATCAGAGCAGTTCGGCTCTGGGTAAATCCGCAAGTTACCTAGGGACAGTACCAGAAAAGTTTGTGGTTTTTAAAAATTTATTTGTTTGATGATTGGGTTATTTTATTTTATTGTTTTATTATTTTATTTGTTGTCTTAGTCTTTCGACTAATTTATATGGTAACATTATCGATATTTATTTTGTTGTGTTGTACTTGTTATTTTAATGTTTATATTGTTTATTTATTTTCATAATTAACTTAGTTCTAATTGATTGGTTTGTTAGCTTTGTTTTATTTTATTTTAATTTTTGTTAAATATTGTACGTGAGTAGTAATTCAGATTTTTGTTAGTTGATTTTATTTGGTTAGGTTGTCGAGTATTTATTTAATTATTTATTTATTTTATATATATGCCTTTGTTTTTGTTTAAATTAGAATTTGGATATTTCGGATTAAATTATTATTTTAAATCAATCTATTTATTGAATCTGTTATTTTAAACAGTTGTGTTATAGAATTCCTTATTTTAAAGTTTATTTATTTTGTTATGGGTTATTTTATCGTCTTAAGCTTTTACTCAATTATCATCAGGATTTGATTTTAATTTTAGTTCATAGGTTTCCTATGAGATAGTTTTGGTTTTGGTTTATTATTTGTTTATTTAATTATGGCTCTTGTATTTTAAGTATTTCTGAACGTTTGAAATTTATTTAGACAAAATTTAAAAGCATTACTGCCTTGTTTCTTTTTAAGTTTATGCTTTGAGATAAATTTAAATTGATTATCTTTTCACATTCCTGTTGTTTTATTTTAGGGACATGCTTTGAAGTAAGTTTTAAAATTTATTATCTTTCCACATTTTCGTATGTTTTATTTCAAAAGTTTATCTATTTACTTTAACGAGTGGATTTGTTTTGGCGATTTGTTTTTATTTATTTATTAATTAATTTATCGATTTAATTATTTTATTGTGGTTCATTTCTTTTAACAGATTTTAAATTTTAGAGATTTCTACAGTAATCTTTTTAAGAGTTGAGTTTGTAGAGAATTTTAAAATTTTATTTGTGATTTTGTTTGTTGTTCTTATTTTAATTTATCCTCCCTTAATTTAATAAAAGTTTTTAGTGAATTTGTGTTTATTAAAGGAGGTGGGATTGTTTTCTTGAATGAGTGGTTTTTACTTAGTTGTTTATTAAATATTTTCCCCCTTTTGTGTTTTTATATAATAATTATGTGAATTACTTGAATTTTGTTTAGTATTTGGGTATTCTATTATTTGTAATTGCGAGATGGATTGGTTTGATAGTTTGTTGGTATTTATGCGATTACATTTCCTTATCGATATTGTATATGCTATTTTTGTGTATTTAATTACTTGGGTCTCACAGAGTGTTTGAGTGTTTAAGTTCTAATTTTATTTCTGGGAGATTATTGGAATTGTATTGAGATAGACTCTTCATGTGAGTGTAAAATTGTTAGCCATTGGTATAGTGTTATAGAAATTGTTTTAGTAATGCTTATGATGGTGGGCGATCAATTATTTTCTTGGTGAAATTTTGATGTTAATTGTGGATAATTAGAGATTAATGTATAATAAATGTGCGTGTAAATTTTGGAGAGTATTTGTTTTTGGCTAGTGTGTAACTTGGGAAAAATTTAGTTGTTAAGTGATAGGGTTGAGTTGATGTGATGGAAATAAATTTAAGAGATAAATTTTAGGCTTTTGGGCGAATTGTTAGGAGTGGATAATTTAAGAATAATATTTCGGAGGATTTAATGGTTAGCAGCATTTGTCGAGGTATCTTAAGAATTTAGTTTGGGTTGAGGTCATATAAGAATTAAAATATTTCAGGTTATTCCATGTCATAGGTAATGAAGGTTCGATTGAGAGAATACGGATTTAAATAATTAATCTATGATGAGAGTGAGGGATTATAATGATGGAGAAGTATATTGGTGGTTTGGGAGTTAGAAAATTTTTTTTTAGGCTGTAATATTGGGTGGCATAACTTGAATGGTGAGATGACAAAACATTAGGATTTGTAAATGTGGCAAATGATTTCTTGTAATAGGTGTTGAACTAGTTTTTGCTCAGCGGTGATATTTTATGAGAACTTAAATTTTTATAAATTTAGCGAGTTATCAAAGTGCGCGCGGAAGCGTGGTGAATTGCAATATAGTTGAAGGTTTAATTTTTGTGTAAATTTTGAAGAATTAGTGGCGAGTTGAAATTTAAAATGATACTTGTAAGTGAGGATTTATATTTTAGTTGGGTAAATTATGGTTATTGACGATTAAGTTAGGAAGATAAACCTGGGAGTCATTTTAGGGTAACACAAATTGTTGTAAGGAGTTGTGAATATTAAATTTTTGGGAGATTGTACTAAGGTTTTGTGCATGTGGGGTTCAGATTGATTGGCTATCTCAAGAGTTTTAGAGATGAAATATTATTTGGAGACTATACATTTATGATGAAATATAATTCGTTTATATTTGAGGAAAATAGATGATTGTACTAAGGCTTGGAGTGAGTATTAAGTGATGTAATAGGTGAGTTATTGGAGTTTTATTAGCTGCAGCCGAGCAAATTTCGAGGACGAAATTCTTTTTAAGGGGGGGAGGATGTGAGATCCCAGATTTACGTGTATTTTTACACGTTATTTTATGCTCGGTGTTAATTATTTTAATTTATTTAAGTAATATTATTGGTCATATTTTATTTATTTAAGATATTTAATTGAGTTATTAATTAGTTGATATCGAGTTGCGTTGCTTTTCTTATTTATTTTAATGAGTTAATTATTTTTAATGATTGAGAATTTAATTCCTTTATTTTATTATGTGAAATTATTTTATCTGCTTTCGTTATATTATTTATTGTTTTATAAATAATATTGTGTTTGGGTTTAATTTATTTATATTGTTGGGGCTTTAATTATTTTATTTTATTGATATTAGATTGTAGTATTTTGACTGGCTTTTATTTAATTTGTTGTGTTTTTCTGGCTAGACCTTTTTTCCCTTCTTTTCCTTTTTTTCCTTTTTCTTTTTTTCTTTTCTTTTCTTTTTCTTCTTTCTTTTTCTTTTTCTTCTCTTTTTTCCTCTGCCTTTCCGGTGTGCCCAGCCCGCGTCCCCTGCCTCCCTCTCCCCTTCGCCCGTCTCTTCTCCTCAGCCCCAGGACTGCCGCCGGCCACCCACCGGCGACACCGCCCAGCCCAACCTCACCCCCTCATGCCGGCGAGCTCAACGGCACCGGTGGTGTCCCCTCCGGCCACCCCACCGCCCCTACACGGCCCCCTACCCGAAATGGGTATTTTTGCTTCCCTTCCATTTTCCGGCCACCTCCGACCACCCCTTGGCCTCCGACCACCACCACTAGACTCCCCAACCTCCGGCGAGCATAACCCACCGCCCAAAGCCACCCATCGTCGCCGGTTAGCCCCTCCACCCGAAATGGGCCTTAAACGGGTCGTTCTTCGCCACGCCGCCGTCCGGCCACCGTAGGTCTCACCTCCGCCACCATTCGACTCCCCTCACCCAGCCGGTCAACCCCCTAGCTCAGTTTTCCCAACCGCGGCCTCACCTTCCCGGTACGACCCCAAACCCGAAAATGGGTTTTCACCCTTTTTGGCCCCGATCCGCCACCTTCCGGTGGTTGTGCCGCCACACCACCACCTCCATGAGATTCCCCACCCTTTAATGAGTACCTCCCTAAATTTTGGGGTCAAACCGAGTGTTTTAGCCTAACGTACATGTGACCGCTACAAACGCTGCAGATTGGCGTTGTTCAAGGAAATGCGTTTTTACCGCTGTAAGTACTTTCCAAACAAGCTTTAAGATTTAAATATATTTTTGGCATCAACAGTTGTTGTATTTGATTATTGCTGATATGTGATGGTTGATGTTGGTATTTGTCGGTTGATTGGATTATTTAATTGTTGGATAATTGTTGCATGGTTGTCTGCATTGTGGATTTACGCGCATGCTCATGAAAATAATTGGAAAGTGGATTTTGACATGATTTTGGATATTCATGTGTTGAGAATGGAATCTGGGATTTAAAGTGAGTTTAATGGATTTTATTGGTTTTGGGCTGAGTCATAACGGGGACGGCGATACGTAACGCCCATTGTGATCAGCGTGTGAGTGTGTGGGTGACATAATGGGGACGGCGATACGTAACGCCCATTATGGTCATCAGGGTGTGCATTTCATATCGGGGACGGCGATACGTAACGCCCGGTATGAAATGAGTGTGTGTGGATCGTAATGGGGACGGCGATACGTAACGCCCATTATGGTTTCGGGTGTGTGTGTAATCATATCGGGGACGGCGATACGTAACGCCCGGTATGATCGATTTTGAGGATATTATTTTATGGAAAATGATGGGTGATTTTATGGTGGATTAAATTGGGATTTTGACGAGTGTGGTTATTTCATCGATTTTGAGGAAGATGATTTTGAGCCTCATGCATACGGAAATTGTTCTTGGTTGTCGTTGTGGCATTAATGTATTTTTGTCTTTTAGTTTGGTTGGGTTGTACTTACCTGCGATGCCATCTTGGCGTCGTAGTTTTGTTTGGATGCAGACTTTGGAGAGGCCGAGCCTGAGGAGACGGCTCCGCTATTGAGGTGATATTATTAATTGATATCTCGGGAAATTTATTTTCCCCTTTTTATAATTATGTATTTGTTTAAATTGTATTTTTAGATGACTGTATTAAATCTCCTGTTGGAGAGTTTTTATTAAATTGGTTTGTAAAATATTTCTAAAAAAATTCTGGTACATAGATATTAATTTATTTTCCGCTGCGACCTTTTATTTTTATGTATGTCACGTGTGCACACACGTTCGACACTGGTTGATGGGATGTGTGACCCGTGTTGTCATCATCCCGACGCCTCGATTCCCGTGTTATTTTAAGGGGAATTTGGGTGAATCTCATAGAGGTGGTGGTGTGGCGGCACAATTTCTCAAAATGGGTGAAAACCCATTTTCGAGTTTGGGGTTGTACCGGGAAGGTGAGACTGTGTATGGGGAAACTGGGTTAGGGGGATGACCGGCTGGGCGATGGGAGACTTTTGGTGGCGGAGGTGAGATGCACGGCGGCCAGACGGCGGCGCGGCTAAGATGGATCCGTTTAAGGCCCATTTTGGGTAGAGGGGTAACTAGCAGAGATAGGTGGCTACCGACGGTGTGTTATGCTCACCGGAGGGTGGGGAGTCTAGTGGTGGTGGTCGGAAGCCAAGAGGTGGCCGGAAAATGCAGAGGAAGTTAAAACACTCATTTCGGGTAGGGGACCATATAGGGGCGGTAGGGTGGCCGGAGATGACACCACTGGTGCCGGTGGACTCGCCGGCGTGTGGGGAGGCTGGCGGTTTATACGGTGTTGCCGGTGGGTGGCTGACGGCGACCCTGGGACTGATGACAGAACCGGCGAGAGGGAGAGGAGGCAGGGGCTCGCGGGTCACGGGTCACGGGTCTGGGAAGCAGAGGAAGAGAAGAAGAAAAAGAAAAAGAAAAGAAAAGAACAGGAAAAAGAAAAAAAAGAAAAAGAAAAAGACTAACTAGAAAAAAAAGTACAATAAATTAAATATAAACCGACCTTAAATATTATAATTTCAATATCAATAAAATAAGATATTTAAAACCCACCAATATAAATAAATTAAACCCAAACACAATATTAAAAATAAAACAATAATTAATATAATGAAAGTAGATCAAATAAATTCACATAATAAAATAAAAGAATTAAATTCCAATCATTAAAATAATTAACTCATTAAAATAAATAATAAAAGTAACGTAACTCAATATTAACTAATAGCTCAAATAAATATTTTAAACAAATAAAATACAACTAATAATATTATTAAATTAAATTAAATTAATTAATATCGAAAATAAAATAACGTGTAAAAATACACGTAAATCTGGGATCTCACACCAAGTCTATATATCAACTTGAGAATAAACAAGTTCAATTCGAATGAATAGTTAATATTTATTCATTGAAGTCTTATTTGAATAATAATTAAGTTTGACTAGTTTATAGTGAAGTTATAATTTATATTTAGCAACATTAATTTTTTTTTTTTTTTTGCACAAGTGAGTTTGAGTTTGTTTAAGAATTATATAATTTTGACACAATAAGTTCTTGGTATTATATATTCTAACTTTATTTATAATTTTAATGATTAAATATAAATTGAATTGGTTTTAAACTTGAGCTTGATATATTAAATGGATCTCAAGCGGTGAGAACCTTTATTTATTTGCAATCATAAAATAACTTCTTGTACATTGATGATTTTCACTTATCATTGATTTTTTTAAAGAAAATATCATCATTCATTCATTTATCAAGAGAAATTTATATATATATGACTAGATAGATTCATGCGAGGATATCCTGATACCAGCTATTTAGACCCCCACAGGATCACAACTATATTAATGGGCTGGTTTGAACTTCACCACTACTGATACTTTACACAGATAAATATCTAAGAGACAACACTCTATCTAAATAGAGACCTAACCTCACCCTTTATAGAAATGGAAGACTCAACCTTTATAGAGAAACCATTTAAAAGCCAAACTCTTTTGTTTATTTTTCTGTACTGCATTAAGGAAAACATGAACGAAAAATTATGGATTATAGTTTGGATCAATTTCGATAGACATTGATAGTGTGTGAAGGCAACAAAGCTTGTCACTTTTTAACCACAAAAGTTAGATTTGAATGATTTGGAGATAGCGATTCTAGAGATTCGACATATGTGGAGTGAAGAGCTGCTGAAGGAATGGCGTGAGAGGACCATATGTGGTAATTTTTGCAAAACCACCATTATCATCCAAAAGTTTTGTAGCTCGAGAGTTTTCTTGTGTTGCGTGTCCCTCGAGGCTTTTTGAAAAATTGTAGATCTAATAAGGGGTGTAACCCGTTTGATTTTGTCTGATTTTGAACAAAATTTAGGATAGAGCCAACATATACCGGTTTTGCATTTTAAAAATTGATTATGTCTTAATTACCCATTTAAATCGATACTTTTGGTTTTACAGGTTTTAGTTTAGTTCGTTCCTATTTTTCGGTTTTAATATACTATATTATATATATATATATGATATATATAGATAATATAGTATGTTATAGTATAAAATAATATAGCAATAATATATTGTAGTATATTATAATATATATTATAAGTATATTATAATATATAGTGGTATAATATTGGTATAGCTATTAATACAATAGATTATAGTGATGTACGATTTTAAAATTTTTATTATATTAATTAGTAATTTATTAAATAATACAAAACTATTTTATATATAGCTATATATTATATATAAAAATTACAATATAAAAAATTTAAACGTATATATATGAACATGTTTTGTCTGGTTCGATCCGGTTTTAGCTAAAGAAAAACTGAAACTAGACTAATTAAGTTTGGTTTTGAAAATTAGTATCGGACCAAATTCTACTCGATACCGGATCCAACCCACCGGTTCGGTCCAATCTAGTTCAATTTATCAATTTTTTTCACCCCTAGATCTAAGTTTATCAATCTTGAAAAAAGAAAAATAAATTATGAAATGAGAACAAAAAAAAATGACAAGTGAGGAAGGAGGCGGAGAAAGAGGAGCAAGTTGAGACCTCCTCTTTCGGCAAAATTTAAGATGTGAAGGATTTTTTTAGGAGTGAGTGAGAGGGTTCCAAAAAGGAAAAATGGTCTATAATTTTTCAATTATCAAATATTTGTACTTTAATAATTAGCCCACTAAGAATTTGGATTTATTAGTGGTTTGGATTCTCAAGGTGTTGTTCACACATGAATGCATGATATTTATAAAAAAAAATAATAATAATAATTGCATGGTAAAAATATAAATCTAGATAAATGTTGAAGAGAATTTAAAAAATTTACATGAGATTCTGGGAAAAAAAAAGTCACTCTCAACTTTATTTCTTTAAAATGTAATTTTTGATATAGTTATAAAATGCACGTTCCTTTTCAAAGAAGCCTAGAATTTTCTATTTAAAAAATAATTTTTTTATGTAAATTTCATATATATTCACAAAAAGATTAACTAAGCGACACTTACATGTGTATTCTACGACTGTAAATATATTTTATTTCTTTAATGGGCCAACCTTGTAATATTAAAAGTGTCCATAGATTTTCAAGTTTGTTCTGGATCTACACAAATGATATATATACCCACTATTTTTAATGTATTGTTCTTATTTTTATTTATGCATTATATATCTGAGGCCTTTTGAAGTTGGGGGGGTTGCATGTAACCTCAAATGTCGCTTCAAGATGCGGCTGCGTGAGATAGACATGGAAAGCAACGACCGTTTGCTCGTTAGACAGCATAGGCTACACACTCATCAGACAACATAGGCCGCGCGAGCATGAAGAACACACTGAGCGAAATAGCAAATTTCTTCCACGAACTTGAAGATTGACGACTAGAGAGATGGAAAAGTCAGCGCGTATTGGTTGGAGGTTGTTGGAAAGTCTAAGGTCGGCATAATTCGGTGTTACGGAGGAAAACTTAAGTTAAAACCTAGGAAAACTAGACAAATTGGGAAAGGAAACAACAAGAGAGTTGTTGTGGTTGGCTAGAGAAGGAGGCAGTTAATGTCGAAACTTCGAAACCCTACGCCCATTGAAAAGTACTATAAGAAAAAATGGTATTTACGATCAATTATTTATAATAAAAATGACTATTTATAGTAAAATTAATTACATTTATTTTACTTGAAAATAGCTATTTCGTTAGAAATAATTAATCGTAAATAAATAATTTTTTTGTAGTGAACAAAAATATATTGAGAGAGGCTCTGAGAAAAGAGCCTAGGTAGAGAATAAAAAAGAAAGAGTGGGACATTATATGATAAGCTAATGGTGGGTTGCTAGCATTAAATGATCTGGACTATTTTTAAACCACTTTATGATGCATAAGCTATACTTTATTTTACGCAAAAAAATTTATTAAGCCTATACTATAATATAGTACAGCATTAGAAAACTTTTAGATATATACCACGTGTCACATTAGTTATAGAGGCATGCATGAATAATCCATTGTATTGATGGTTTGACAGTGCCAAGTTTGGATCACGTGAATGGTGGTCAACTCTATGCATGGATCTAGATAGCGAAGACTACTTGAACAAGTTTGAATTTAAGTGAATTATTAATGTAATTAAGAAGATTTAAATCAAATGATATTGAATTATCAGATTATAAATTGGTGATAATGAAATACCATAAGGTGGCAGGTTAGTATAAAGATGGTAGCAAATTATGATCTTTTCCAAATTTGTACAGTTTGAACGCATTTTGATATTTTAATTATAATTTTGACTATGAATATTGAAATTGTCCATATGTGTCCAACTCAAAAAGCTCTTTTCAAGGATAAAAGGACATGCTTAGTGTGCAGCTGAAGTCTGTGTGTAGCATTAAATGACGAATGATATTTTTTTAGAGTGCCGCTGCTCAGCTTCTATTCATGATACAAATGCAATGGAGGTACTTTTGAGCCAAAAATA
This sequence comes from Platycarya strobilacea, assembly GCA_036898215.1. Classification (NCBI taxonomy): domain Eukaryota; kingdom Viridiplantae; phylum Streptophyta; class Magnoliopsida; order Fagales; family Juglandaceae; genus Platycarya; species Platycarya strobilacea. Next base: position 2,490,548 of record CM072559.1, on the reverse strand, counting down.
TGAATAAAAAAATACTAACGGCAAGTTAATTCGAGTAGTAGTTTTAAAGAGCTAATTAACGTTTTCCAAATTTTAAACCACCTTTTTATTTTTTTATTATTATTATTATTTTTAACAGCTTAATTCGTAGGGACGTATCCCGGCCCCATCTCTCCTGCGCCCCTTGAATATTATTACGACAATCTATAGGTCACCAAACTGAACATTGATAATAAGGGTTGATATATATTATAGGTTGATATAGAATGTTATGCATTAGTTCCGATTCCTCATAACCTTATCATTCTTGATCTTTTAGGACTTTTACCAAGTTTACTTCTTTTTGGTAGAATGGCTTTTCATATTTACAGAACACTTTGAATGAGATTGCATTAATTTTCAGGTTGTGAGTCACAGCACACATTGCTTAATTATGAGATTTTTACTGTCAAGACATTTATAGAAGGATCATCCTACTATATTACAATTTAAACAAAATATGTACTTGCAATTTTAAAAATTACATAAATTTTAAATTATAGTCATATTTTCCATTTGAATGCTGATGGATTTGTTCAAACATAATAATATTCATTCGAATGATCGCATATGCAAGTTTTCAAACGTATTACCCAATATCCATTTGAATTAGTCTCGTTTGAATTCGAAATTGAGTTCAAATCATCTCAATCTCATCATAACAATTTTCTAAATCCCCACACAAAAATAATAAACAATTTAATTTTTTCAGATTTCAATTCAACTTATTTAAATTTTAAAATAATAATAATATTAAAAAAAATAATTAAATAATATTTTATTTAATTTTCAAAATTTATTTCAACTTCTCTAGACAGTTTTGAGATGTTGCTAGTTTGAATGACAGCAATACATGTGTTTGAACAGTAATTGTGAAGTCCAAGATTTTATGTTTAGTGGGCACTTCTTTAGTGTGTGAGCAGGCTCAGCCCGAGTGGTAGCCCAGCTGAGTAAGAATAGAAAAAATAAATACGATGTCGTTATGGGGCATGAGGGTTGGAGACCCTATTTTTACACAATTACATCCAAACAAAAGTTTTAATACAACTTACTCAAACTTTCAAACAAAAACATAAAAAATAATACAATTAAATTTAGAAATATTAAAAATTTATATTTAAATAATTTGTTGACTTTATAATATTTTAATTAAATTCTGAATTTTTTGGCTATCAGCTTGTTAACACAAAAGTTCATATACACAATATATGATTGGAAACGTCAACCCGCATTAGCAATATAGGAAAAACTATTAATCTACTGATTCATCCACTAAACACATGATCATTTTTTTTTTCTGTGGATAAACACATTATCATTAATGATATGGATAAATTAGAAGAAATCGGCCTCTAGAATTTCTCGGTGACCCTAGCAACTAGCTTTCATTATATTTTTCTGGTCTGACACGTCATGTAAACGTGGATGAATGACTTTAACTACTGATGCGTCATGATATACATCTGATCGAATGCTGGCCTATAATAATCGATATGAAATAATCAAACACTCTTTAATTCTCAGGTTGTCAGGTAGATGTAGATCATTATCAAGCAGCTCAAGGTCGGTTGGTAGATTAAATGACAAAGAATTTTTTTTAGGGGTGCCGCTGAGCGTGGCTGCTCAACTCCAACTACAATGGTGAGCGATTGAGATGGTCTATAATCATCGAGACATGAAATAATCATAAGCTCTTTTTCAAATAGATATAGATCATTATCATGCAGCTCAAGGCCGTCTCTTGTTAGCATTAAATGTCAAAAGGATTTTTTTTTAAGAGTGCCCGCTAGTGTTCAGCCCCAAATCTTATGAGAAATGTTTTTAAATTGTTAAGATCATAATTTACTAGAATACATCTAATCATATTATGACTTATTATTACTATATTTATTATTGTATAAAATATATATACTAATATAATATTCTAACTTAAATAAATTCCATATGTGTCAACATTATATTATAGAGGCCAGCTTGAAGTATATTATATATATTCCGTTGTTGTTGAAATTTGTAATTTAATGGTTCGACAGTAGTGCCACAAAGTGTGCATCACGTGAATGATGGACAGATGATATAGATATCGACTTGAGTGTAAACAAGTTGAATTCAAACGAATAGTTAAGATTTATTCATTGGACTCTAATAATTTGCACATTAAGAATTTAGATTTATTAACTGTTTTGGATTTTGAAGGTGTCGTTCACACAAGAGTAATATTCGACTAGTCTTTATCTTGAGAAAAATATAAATCTAGATAAATGTTGAAGGGAATTTAAAAAACATGCTTTATCTTGAGAAAGAAATTGCGACTAGTCTTTGCTTCATTTCTTTAAGAGTAATATTCGACTCTTTGCTTCATTTATTGTTCAATATTTAACTTTTTTTTTTTTTTTATGTAAACCTCATTTTTAAAAAAAATGTTAATTAAGAGACGCTTGTGTATTCATTTCACGTAAATATTATATTAATCCTATTTCTTTAATGAGCCTTCTAGAATTAAGCATTGGAAGATTCTCGAGTCGGTTCCATATTTGCACATAAAATAATATAATTTTTTTTGTTATTGTAAATGCATTGTTCTAATTTTTTTATGCATTATATATATATACAAAAGAATTTCACAAAAAAATTTCATAAAGTATTGTGTCAAATATATTTTTAAAGTTTTATTTCACGTTCTATTATTATTATTTAATTCTTTTGTCTTCCGTTTCTCTCTCCATCATGTTTCAAAAACTGTTTCAGTGATTTTCTTCTCCGCCCCTTGCATTTAGCTTCCATGATCACCACAAAGTCACATTATCTCTTTTTCGTTTTTGGATTTTCCACTTTTATGAACGAAGAACGGTAATATTATTTGTGGGCTGGGCATATAAAGTTTTTAATTTCGTCTCTCCTGTCCAGTCTCCCTTCCCCTTCTTCTTTCTTTTTTTTTTTTTAATTTCTTACTCAACTTAAGTTGAAAATCAAACAACTATACCAGATAATTAGTTTTGGTTAATGAAAAGCATGTTTGATAGTTTGTAATAATGCACTTTTTAATTTTGAAAAAATTGAAAATTACGTTTCAATTAAAGCATCAAAATTACGTTGACAAAATTAACATTCGTATATTTGCTTTTAATAAAGCACTTTTAATAAATCGCTTTTCATCTAATGCACTGCACAAAACGTAATTCCTATTTTAAATAAATATTTAGTTGACAAAATTAAACTTCGTATATTTGCTTATATGAGTTTCTAGTTGTCCATACACCATATTACACGTAACAAAAGTATTTTATCTTTCTTCTTTTAGGCCTTATTTGTTTTCTAAACAATTAATTTTTTTAAAATCTCAAAACAACTATTTCAAATTCTAAAATAAAATTAATATTAAAAAAATATTTTATTTTATTTTAACTTTTATCTCATCTTATTTACAAAAATAAACAAATCTTAAATCTAGATTGGAAATTACGAAGAGAACTTGGAAAAATAAAGAAACAAACATACAAGTGAGTGAGTCTGGAGAAAGAAAGCGGCCCGAGTGGTAGCCCAGCTGTGAAAGATAAAGAAAAGGCACAACCTATAATCCCTAGCTATATGGTGTCATTTAGGGTCATGAGGGTTAGAAATCCTATCTGCACATAATTATTATCCAAACAAAACATTTAATAGAAGTTATCCAAACTTACAAAACACAAAAAATAAAACAACCTTTTCAAATTTAAAAAAATTTTAAAATTTTATATTTAAATAATTTGTTAATTTTATAATATTTTAACTAAACTTTGAATCGTTTTGCTATATTATTGACAAAAAAGTTCATATACACTATATATGATTGGAAACATCGATCCACATTAGAAATATAGGAAGAAATCATTAGTCCACTTATTCATCCACTAAAGATGACATGATCGATATATCATTGACGTGGGAACCTATCATACATATGATCAATATATAGTGTTTTGAGTTTTTCTTTTCTGATAACTATAATTGATCATTAATTAACAAGTAGTGTGATTAAACACTGATTTGTAAGTAGTAGAATTAAAAAATATTTCACAAGTAGTTAATTGATTTAAAGGATATATTATATCTTCCAATTTGGATCACAACACATGATGAGTTCTATCGATTTGAATACAAGTAATTATTTTTTTATAATTTTAAAATGCATTAATATATTTTAGTATAATCTGTTATGGTATGACTACGATCCCTCCCATATATATAATGTTGGGGACTCATATTATATAATTCATCTTGTCATGCAGTCATATTTATTATCATGTAGCTAAAACGTAATATTCTTATAAATTGTCTGAATTGTAATAACTTATTGTCTGTAAATTGTCATTAATTTACAATATGAGAGGTACTGATCTTCGATGTACACGTGATGCATGCATTGTGGTTAATGAATGGATTTTGAATAAATACCGCTGGGAGTTAGTGATCAGAGGGTTAGAAAAATATATAAATGCATTCCTTGTGGAAAAATATGCAATGGATCACGATCCAAAGGTTTGCATGCATTTAGTATTATATTCGAAAAATGCTTCTGAGTTCTGATGAGAAGCTACACGGATTTTATATATCTTTATACTTAAAAAGAGCCTATTCTTGATGAATAGTGATAATTGTTTAATATTCAAATTTCTAAAATTACCCTTAAGTTTCACACAACAACCTCTCATTTATCTCAAAATTACCCTTCTAATATGCCTACAGCCCATAGTTTTCAATTCCATTCCGTTCCGGCCGGAACGGCCGGAATGTTCCATTCCGGTGCCTCAACCGAAACACTATACCTTCTTATTCCGTTCTGGTCAAAATTCCGGCCGTTCCGGTCAAATTCCTGCCATTCCGGTCCCTATTCCGGTTTAGATTATTTTTGTAATTTTTTTGTGTTTGAATGATATTTTTTTAAAGATTTTAAATTTAGATCATATTTAATTAATTTTAGATATAAAATATATTTATATACTTTATAATTTTAAATACGTCTTTTTTTAAATATCATTATTTTTAATATTTTATCTATTTATTTATTTTTGTATCTTAACTCAAATTTGTATTTTTTCAACTTACAATCATTTTATAAATCTTCAATTCTTCTAATATGTACACACATATATGATACACACTTACATATATATGTCTTTATTTTATGAGTTGTTAGTTTATATATATATAAATATTTATTATAATATATAATTATTCCCCGAAACGGCACACCGGAACAGACTGGTACCGAAATATTTCGTTCCAATGCCTCAACCGGAACGATCACCGGAACGGAATTCAAAACTTTGCTACAGCCCGTCGATTTCAAGCCAAAACACAACTCGCAATCTCCTTTCCTTTCTTCTCCACGACAACACTTCAAGAATCTCGCATCTTCGGCTTCTCCAAGCAACCCATGAATGCGCCTCACCGCCGGCTACTCGGCCTCACTGCCACCTTCGGCAGCTTCCCCGTAATCCGACGAGCAACCTCCACCGTCGAATCCCCTTGGCAGCCCCTTTCTCAGCCGCACGCGAGCACAACCCAAAATGGGTTTTAAACGGTTTCCTCCCCTCGCGCAGCCATACGTCACTGTAAACAGCCACCGTTGAGCAGCACGGCCACCCCAGGATCACCCCTTCCTCCTCCCATTGACACGGAGCCCACTGTGAGGTCTAGCCCCCCGACACCCGTCTCTCTCCCTCTCTAATATTCTGTTTTCCAAATATCTTTGCTTCTCTAAACAAACTTGTAAATCTTAGGGTTTTAGCTTTTGGTGCGCCGTGAGCATGCTTTTCTATTGTGGTCGTTCGGATTCGAATCATGTTGATTATCTGTTACTTGTTGAACTTTTATTTTGATTTTGCATCATTAAGTTTGATCTCCCAGTTGTGTTCGACATTTTATGCATTTTCCGATCGGTTATTTGGGTATATGGTTTAGTTCTCTACCTAATATGCTTCTCTATTTTTGAGTCCATGATATGCAAAGTTTGCCTTGCGATTTCTCTTTCGATTATTGCTCTGCCGTTTGCTGCTGGGAGGGGTAGAGATAGGCTCATGTATGGTAAGCCAGCGACAGAAATTTGGGAGAAAAAGTTTGGTGTTCTTGGTTGATCAAGCGTGTTCTTCTTCATTTTCTCTCTTAAATTTGAGGTTGGCCATCCATTCGACAGAGCATCCAAGAAAGCATATATTTTTTGGTGCTTAGCAGAACAGAGCAATTAAAAAGTTTTAGTGAAATACGTTGTACTATAGAAATGGGTATTTGCTCATCCTAGATAAGTCCCTTTTTTCTATTATTGAATTGTTTTCGTTGGTCTATCATTCAATTTTTGAAGTCCCTGTAAATTCTGGTTTCTGGGTGCAACTTATATGTATGAATTATTGGGTTGTGAGTTGCATTCGTTACTTGCATGCCTTTTGTTTGTTGTTTGTCTGGTTAAATCTTCCTAGGTTCTCTAATTATATCGGCAATCTAAGAGGGTCGTCTGCTTTAATTTATAAAATCCACATAGATGAAGTTCTTTAAGTATGCTTCTGGTCATAGCAGCAGTCGATTGAAGAACCTATAGTGCGGGTATTTTAGTTGATTGATAAATATTGAGCTGGATTTTTGTGAGTTAGTTCAGTGTTTTTTTTCTCTAAATCTGGATTGATTTTTCTTTACAATACGGAGAATATTTTGTTGTGTTAGTGATTTAAGGTATCGTGTTTCATTCTTTATAAAGAACAGTATTTTGAACATATTGTTTCAATGGCCAAATGTCCTTTCCATATTTCCTTTTCAAGATTTAAGAAAAGTTGATTGATAAATATTGATCTGGGTTTTTGTGAGTTAGTTCAGTGTTTTCTTTCTCTAAATATGGATTGATTTTTCTTTTCAATACGGAAAATATTTTGTTGTGTTGGTGATTTAAGGTATCGTGTTTGATTCTTTATAAAGAATATTGTTTTGAACATATTGTTTCAATGGCCAAATGTCCTTTCCATATTTCCCTTTTCAAATTTGAGAAAAAAAATTATATATTGTTGCTCTTTATGGGGGCCGCAGTCTGTCCTTTAATGGATTTTCATATATAGTTTGGCATAAACAAAAATGACAGGAAAAATGAGTAAACTTTGCATAGATTTCTTTTCCGTCATTGTGTCTCACATATATCAAATTTGTGGAATAGGGTCTCTATTCTTGAAGCTTCTGACAACAAATGATGTTGTGTTTTGCTGATTCTATTTATAGGCATGTTATAAATTGTATTTATAGTCAACAGAGTAAGTCCTTATTTTAGAGTACATGGATGGAATCCGTTTAAATGATTTGGATTCGATGGATGCTTTTGGTGTTAATAAGCAAATTTCCAAAGAAATTACACGTGCATACACCCACCAAATTATGTTGATCAATTTTTCAATGGTGACCCTCATCCTGGTAGTCTCTGACTCTCACACGCATTCGTTACTTGCATGCCTTTTATTTTTCAGTATATATTTTTGCTCTCTAAAATCTCACTTTACATTTTGCAGGCTAGGTTCTTGTTTTTATTTTTAGTTTAGTTCTTCTTCTTCTTCCTCTCTCTCTCTCTCTCTCTCTCTCTCTCTCTCTCTCTATATATATATATATATCTCATTTCGGTGCCCTCTTCAAGAACAATTCTTTCAGAAAATGAGTAATCGTGAAATGTAAGACTCCCTACTTTTATTTATCAGTAGTTTTTTAAGGTTTTGGATTTGTTTTTCTCCTCAAAATCCTATTCTTATTTTATTCTCGGTGATACATTACGATGGGTATCTCGTTAGTTAATATTTTACTCAATGCCCTTATAAGAAAACAAAAGAAAAAATAAGAAGAAAAAAAAAACAAATTGGAAACGAACTCATCAAGCAAGAACAATGAAATAGCACAAAATTTGAAAACTTGATCAACCTATCTAATATCATGAGATTCTGATATTTGGAATGAACTTTTGGAAACTCACGTTTCTTGTTATGCCTATCTATTTGATAGAATGACTTTGTTATTAGGTTCTTCAAGTTAGGACTTTGCCTTTTTTGGTGAATAATATTGGGTATTTAAGCATGTACAAATAGGTTTTGATTCTTAACACCGATCCTTATTCATGCTTATTAAGCATGTACAAATAGGTTTTCATTCTTAAAACCCATCCTGATCATGCTTAAAATCCATTTCTATTAATTTAGTCATAAGGTTAGGAGGTTTTTAGTTAAATCTTTCGCTAACTTGGAGCTCGGTTGTGGGTTTCTATCAATTTAGTTATAAGGTTAGGAGGTCTTCAGAAGATAGGCTCTTTTTATTTTTATTTTCTTTAATTGATCCTGGTTTGTTTTATTAGATTAATGAATTTCTATTTTTTTTTTTTGTGCATTTTCCCTTGTTGGTCTCTCATGTGCAGCTTTTTTTTGCTAAATGAGTAAACTGATTTATGCTATTTGGATTATTGGGTTGTATTAATGAGTTTGAATTAATGAAGCATCAGTAATTGGATTTATATAACCGGAGAAGAAACAATTATTCTTTCGTGATGTTTGTATTTTCCCATCTTGAATCTATTCAGATCAATTTCTTGGCATGTCCTTTTATTTCAAGAAAATTTGTGATTGTATATATTATTATTATTATGTGTTGATGATGGTCGTAGAGTTCATTATATTTGAGCAAGTACAAGGTATTAGGTCCTGATAGAATTGTAGCGGTTAGTATATATTTGGAGAAAGAAAATTTTGATTTTATATATTATTATTGAGGCAGGGACTAGAAAATTCTGATCTATATTTGTTTTGTGATAGATAGCTGTTTTGATGGGATTTTGTTTCCTTTGGCTTTTTAGAGTTAATTAATGAATGCTATATTAACCATCAAAGTTAATGATGATGTATATGTAAATATAGGTAAAAATGCAACATATTAACAATCATTTCTGTTACTGTGTACATGTGGATATATATATTTTTTATGTAAACAGGCGCTAAGTTTTACTTTTTTCCTTATTAATTGTTTGAGAAAAAGAAACATTTTATGTAGTTTTACAAATTGAATTCCTTAGCATAGTTCATATCCATAAATTAGCCTAAAAGACTTTTGTATGTACTTCAAACCTTCCAGTATTTTTAGAATAGTGTTACTCATGTGAGTAAAGCAGTGTCTTTATAGGACTATAAACTACAATAAAATGGTATTGTTCATTTACCGAAATAGAAATCGAAATGACTCGTCAAAGTTCAGAATTTGATTAGTACAAAATGATCTTTTTTTGGCATGTGATTAGAATATTAAGTTTGTTCGAGGCTGCTAGATGCTACTGTCCTTATGGCCTTGATTCTGTATTTTGTTTTGTATATATTATGCTTTTTTCCTTTTGTATGTTGTTCTGTATTCTGTTCTTATGATATTCTGATGCTATTTGATTTTGTTCATGTTATTTTATGTTGTTCTTAGAAGCATTGATTTAATATTCAATAAGTATTTTTTATTGCTGTTTTTCTATGTTTGTTTTTCTATGGATTTTTTTAAGTTGTATTTTTTGTATGTTGTACTTATTTTATTTTTGCTTTTCATTCCAATTAGTCCGATGTTAATGTATTCAGTGGCAAAGAGCACAATTTTAATAACTTTTTGGTTTTACTTTTTCAGGTAGTGATGAAGAGTAGAGGACCAAATCAGATCCGTGAATTTGGGTTTGTTGCTTAGTTTGGATTTTTATATTTTCACAAAGAAGTTCTTGAGGGGATACTTCAGTAGTACATGGGTATAGAGAAATTAAAACCCATTTGTTTTAACAAATTAAGCATCCTTATTTCTTTATTTAGTTTGGTGCTTAGTTTGGGTTTTAATTAATGCTTAAAACCCATATGCAGATTTGATTAAATGCTTAGTTTGATGACCAAGTCATTCAAATCCATATTAAAATAACAGGTACCATTACCATAGCAGGTTTTTGCTAGGGTGGTAAGTTTTTTATGTTTCCTCTTTTAATTTTTTTTTAAAATTGCGGAGTGTCATAGTTTGTAGTCACTCCCCTCGCCTACAGTTCCACCATTATAGACAATGTAAGTTCTATAAGTAGCTTCTTATTATTGATTTAGGAAGAGGCTGATTTTTGCACTTTTGTTTTCTCAGTTAAGGTTGTACATGGTTCAACTTGCCAAGTATAAAGCATGCAACTACCTTAATTGATTTGCACGTGCTTTACATGTTATGGCTTTTTAATTAAGTTTACATTGCTATTGACAAGTAAATTTATGTAGTCTGTCATTGAGACGGTAGACTTTAATTAGAGATATATATACTACTATGTTTTTTTTTGTAATTTCTTTATAATGTACGCTCCTATGCTTTATCAATATATTACGCCATAATTGATACATCTTGTTCTCATAGGACAAATTATGGTTTGTCTAAATTTGCTTGGATCTACAAATTCTATAAACATATTACTATTTGAATTAGTAGCTTGTAACTTGAATGAAATATATTATTCTCATTCATTTTAAGTTTTTTTTTTATATATACTAGATATTTATATTATTTTGATTTATTTTATAGTGATACAGGGCAACGTGCCTCGCACGTTGCATCACTCCTAGTAAATGTAAATATATGAACCGGTCTTGTCTGGTCTAGTCCAATTTTAGCCAAAGAAAAATTAAAATTGGATTGATTTTGATTGGTTTTGAGAAAAATAAAATTAAAACAGCATTGGACCGAGTTCAACTCGATACCAAATCCAACCCACCGGTTCGGTCTGATCCAATCTGGTTTACCGGTTCAACAGTTTTTTTTTTTCACTCCTAAATCTGAATTAATGAACTTTGAAAGAAGAAAAATAAACTATGAAATGAAGGAATGAGAGGGAGAAGGAGGAGAATAAAGGACAAGTGAGGAAGGAGACGGAGAAAGAGCAGCAAGCTTAGGCCGCCTCTTTCGGCAAAATTCAAATGTGAAGGTTTTTTTCTTTGAGTGAGAAAGAGGGTTCCAAAAAGGGAAAAAAAGGTTTATAATTTTTCAATTATCAAATATTTGTATTTTAATAATTAGCCCATTAAGATTTGAATTTTTTAACGATTTGGATTTTCAAGGTGTCGTTCACACATGGTGTTTTATTTTATATTTAGAAACAACCATTTTTTTTTCTTATACAAGAGAGTTCAAGCTTGTTTACGACTATATATATTTAATTTTGACAGAATAAATTATTTGTATTTATATATTCTAGCTTTATCTATAATTTTAATGATTATTAAATAAATTGAGTAAAACTCGAGTTTGGTTAAACCAATCTTGGGTAGCCAACTTATATATTTATTACAATCCTAAGATAACCGCGGATAACCTCTTGTTGACCATACTTTGGGCTCTAATTTGCACGTTAAGGATCTGGATTTATTACTATTGGAATCATTCACACATGAGGTACAATAAAAAAATAATTGTATAAGAGAACATATCTTTATACAAAGGGCCGAGGGTGGCGGGTTTTCAATCCAGATTTATTTTTCATTTGAAGAAACCAGGTATATACCATTAGACCATTCAACTCTTGATATAAGAGTAACATTAGATCTATATATATCCTTGATTTTAGGTTGCGTGTTCTAATTTTGAATGGTTGACATATAAAATTAGCACTTATATATTATTAATTAAACAGAATACATGATTATTGTGAGTGACAAAATCAAGGATACTGAGGAATATCATTTCTCGATGATACACCAGCTTATACAAATCTCGTTTACAATTATTACATTACAAAAATTAAACAAAACTAGATAATTATTTTTCTTACCCAACTTAAGTTGAAAATTAAAGAACTACAAATTAGATATTCTGAAAAATTAGTTAATTAATTATTTTTCCAGAACGAGTTAATTGCCAAGAAATCGTGGCTGGGTTTTATGTCAGTATAGAGTTAACGAAACATGATCTAGAACGATCGGCCTCATGATGCATGAAATATTGTGGTTGGATGGATTGCGACATAATACCTACTTTTATGAATTTTGAATTAATGCTAGTTATGATTGATTATATTTATTTAATTGATTATCAACACAAAACAATTAAATAATACTTCAAAATTAATTGATTATATTTATTTAATCTCATTCTAATTTATATAATTGTGAGATTATTGTAAATATAATTTTATAATATATAGTTATTATCTTTATATATAGTCATGTATAAAAAATATATATAATTTATATATATATATATATATATATCATATTGATTATGATACATACTTCTCAGACCAGAATCGCACAACTAATTCACGAGTAGTCCCATATCAAAAATTTATAATATGAGAGGTACTCTTGGATTAGTTCATTTCATGCACGTCAAGGCTTGATATCATTTATGCTATATATATATATGCATCATAAATCAATGATAATCATATACATAAAACTGTGATCATGATGGAATAAAAACAAGGATTAATATATATAATTTAGACTTATCAACGATCGAATACTTGGATTTTCAAAGTATCATTCACACTTCACACAGTCATGTTGATGCGTCGATCATGAATTGTAAGTTTCAACCAAGCTATCTTGGGACCAGTACCCACACATGCATGCATGCAGCCGTGAACTAAACGACGAAATGACCCATTCAATGGCGCATTCCCCACAATTATCAAATTCTTAGAAAAGTAATAATGAATTTAAACCAATGTCGTACGTTAATGATCGATAATGTCTATTATATATATATATATATATATATATATGTGTGTGTGTGTGTGTGTGTGTGTGTGTGTGTGATATGAACATGGACATGGTAGTTGTAGCTAGAGACTTAAACATCTTGGAAAGACTTATGATCCTAAGTCACCCAATAATATAATATTGAGTATTTCACCTATTGTGACGTCTCTAAATTTTCCTTAAAATAAACACGGGAATCGAGTCGTCGGAATGATGACAACACGGGTCACACATCCTAACGACAAGTGCCAAACGTGTGTGCACACGTGACATACATAAAATATAAGTCGCAGCGGATAATAAAATCATTATCTACGTACCAGAATTTTTTTAGAAATATTTTACAAACCATTTTAACATAAATTTTTCAACAGGAGATTTAATACAGTCATCCGAAATACAAATTAAACAAATATATATTTTTAAAAGGGGAAAATGATTTCTCCAAATAACAATAATACATCACTGGCGGAGCCGTCTCCGCAGGCTCAGCCTCTTCAAAATCTGCATCCAAAAACTACGACGTCAAGATGGCATCGCAGGTAAGTACAACCCAACCAAACAAAAAGACAGAAATATACTTATGCAACAACAAAACTCATGAACACAACTCCAAATGCATGAATCTCAAAAGAACATATTTCTCAAAATAAATAAGATAAACACACGCCAAAATCTCATTTTGATCCATGATAAAATTCCACTAAAAATCATCCATCCTTTCCCATAAAATAATATCCGCAAAACCAATCATACCGGGCGTTACGTATCGCCGTCCCCAATATGATAAACACACACCAATCATAATAGGCGTTACGTATCATCGTCCCCATTATGATTCACACACACTCATTTCATGTAAGACGTTACGTATCGCCGTCCCCAATATGAAATGCACACCCAATGACCATAATGGGCGTTACGTATCGCCGTCCCCGTTATGTCATCCACACACTATCAATCACAATGGGCGTTATGTATCGCTGTCCACATTATGACTGACACACACACAATGACCATAATGGCGTTACGTATTGCCATCCCCATTATGTCATCCACACACACGCTGATCACAACGGTCGTTACGTATCGCCGTTTCCATTATGACTCAGCCAAAAACCATTAAAATCCATAAACTCAATAAAAACTCAATTTCCATTTCCTACACATGAATATCCAAAATCATGTAAAAATCCAATTTCCAAATATTTCCATGAACATGCGCATAAATACACAATGCAGACAACCATGCACCAAATAGCCAACAATTAATAAATTCCAACAATAATCAAACACAATAATTGTTGATGCCAAAAATATATTTAAATCTTAAAACTCATTTGGAAAGTACTTATAGCAGGTAAAAACGCAAATCCTTGAACACACGTCAATCCGCAGCGTTCGTAGCAGTCACCGATACGTTAGGCTAAAATGCTCAGTTTGACACCAAAATTTAGGGAGATACTCATTGAAGGGTGAGGAATCTCATGGAGGTGGTGGTGTGGTGGCACAACCACCGGAAGGTGGCAGATCGGGCTCAAAATGGGTGAAAACCCATTTTCGAGTTTGAGGTTGTATCGGGAAGGTGGAGCCGCGGCTGGGGAAGCTGAACTAGGGGGATGGTCGGCTGAGGTGGGGGAGCATTTTGGTGGTGGAGGTGAGGCTCACGGTGGTGGCAAGCGGCGGCAGAGTTGCTCAACCCGTGGGTGTTAAAACCCATTTCGTGGCTTGAACGTGTGGGAGGAGGGGAAGGGGGGCTACCGGCGGTGGGTTAGATAGCTGGGAGGCCGGTGATGAAATGGTGAAGAGATGGTGGCCGAAAAACACATGAATGGGTATTATGATACCCATTCGAGTTTCAACCCATAGAGAGGAGGTGGGAGGAGGTCCGGGGCTGAGATCACTGGGGTAGGTCGGCCGGCAAGTGGCGGTCCTAGTGGTCGGGGCGGTGAGAGAGGCTGACCGGCACCGGGGGTGGTGGCTGGGCTTGACAGCTGAACCGAAATAGGGGGGGCGTTGGTCGCATGGGCTGGGGGGGAAAATGCAGGGGAAACGAGAAAAAGAAAGGGGAAAAAGAAAAAAAGAGAGAAGAAAAATAGAAGAAAAAGGAAAAAGGAAAAAAGGGAAAGAAATATAATCCAATTCTCATCACTTGGATCACAAAAATACTTAAAATCATAACATAAATATATGTACATAAAAATCCATTCCAAAACACATCAAATAAAATCACATAATAAAATAAAGGAATTTAATTCCAATTGTGGCGGTTCCAAATTTTCCTTAAATAAACACGGGAATCGAGGCGTTAGGATGATGACAACACAGGTCACACATCCCAACGACAAGTGCCAAACGTGTGTGCACACGTGACATATATAAAATATAAGTTGGAGCGGAAAAAAATCATTATCTAATTATCAGAATTTTTTTTAAAGTTATTTTACAAACTATTTTAATATAAATTCTCCAACAGGAGATTTAATACAATCATCCGAAAAATAAATTAAATAAATACATATTTTTAAAAAGAGGAAAATAAATTTCTCGAGATAACAATTTATAACAAAAATACACCAACGGCGGTGCCGGCTCCTCAGGCTTAGCCTCTTCATAATCTACATCCAAAAACTACGAAGCCAAAATAATATCGCAGGTAAGTATAATCCAAACAAACCCAAGATAATAAATACATTAATGCCACAACAACAACCATGAACAAATTACCATATGCATGAGGTTTAAAATCATTTTCCTCAAAATCAATAAAATAACCACACATGCCAAAATCCCATTTGGCCCAAAATAAAACTCCAATAAAATTACCCATCATTATATATAATCCATTTGGCCCAAAATAAAACTCCAATACAATCACTTAGTATATTCCGCTCCTGAGTGACCAGAGGAGCTCCACCGGGATAATACCCCATCCTGTCTTGGGGTTGTGATACACACGCACCTGAAAACCATAAAACACAATGAAAACCCAAACACAACAACTGTTGATGCCAAAAATATATTTAAATCTTAAAATTTATTTGGAAAATACTTACAAAGGTTAAAACGTAATTCCTTTGAGCGAACGTCAATCCACTGTGTTTGTAGCAGTCACTTGTACGTTAGGCTAAAGTGCTCGGTTTGATACCAAAATTTAGAAAAATACTCTTTGAAGGGTGGAGAATCTCATGGAAGTGGTGGTGTAGCAGCACAACCACCGGAAGATGACGGATCGGGGTCCAAATGGGTGAAAACCCATTTTCGGGTTTGAGATTGTACCGGGAAGGTGGGGTAGCGGTTGGGGAAACTAAGCTAGCGGATTGACCGGCTGGGCAAGGGGAGTCTTTTGGTGGTGGTGGTGAGGCCTACGGTGGTTGGACGGCGGCGTGATAAAGATGGATCTGTTTAAGGACCCATTTCGAGTGGAGGGGTAACCGGCGGGGATGGGTGGTTTTGGGCAGTGGGTTATGCTCGTCAGAGGGTGGGGAGTCTAGTGGTAGGTCGCCGGTGCCAAGGGGTGGCCAGCGGTAGCCAAAAAATATAAGGGAAGCAAAAATAGTCATTTCGGGTAGGGGGCTGTGTAGGGGCGGTGGGGTGGCCGGAGGTGACACCACTGGTGCCGTTGAACTCGTCGGCGTGTGGGGAGGTTGGCGGTGTGGGAGGTATCACCGGTGGGTGGCTGACGGCCGCCCTGGGGGAGAAGGAAGAACCGGCGAGAGATGAGAGGGAGAACAGGGCTCGCGGTCTAGGACCGAAACCGTGAGAAAGAAAAGGAAGAAAAAGAAGAAAAAAAAAAAGAAATGAAAAGAAAAAAGAGAAAAAAAAGACTAACTAGAAAAAGAAACACAATAAATTAAATAAAAGCCGACTTGAAATATTACAATCTAATATCAATAAAATAAAATATTTAAAACCCAACAATAGAAATAAATTAAACCAAAGCGCAATATTAAAAATAAAACAATAATTAATATAACGAAAGCAGATCAAATGAACTTACATAATAAAATAAAGGAATTAAATTCCAATCATTAAAATAATTAATTCATAATAAAATAAATAAGAAAAGCAACGTAACTCGATATTAACTAATTAATAGCTCAAATAAATATTTTAAACAAATAAAACACAACTAATAATATTATTAAAATAAATTAAAATAATTAATACCGAGAATAAAATAACGCGTAAAAATACACGCAAGTCCGGGATCTCACATTCTCTCCCCTTTAAAAAGAATTTCGTCCTCGAAATTCGTTCGGCTGCAACTAATAAAACTCCAATAGCTCACCTACTACATCACTTAATACTCACTCCAAGCATTAACACAATCATCTATTTTCCTCAAACACAAATGGATTTTATTCCATTATAAACGTATAGTCTCCAAATAATATCTCATCTTTAAAACTCTTGAGGTAACCAATTAATCTGGACTCCATATGTACAAGGATCTCAGTACAATCTCCAAAAATCTTAATATTCACTAACTCCATACCACACTTTGTGTCACCCTAAAGTAACTCCCAAATTTATCTTCATAACTTAATCATCAATAACCATAATTTACCCAACTAAAAGATAAATCCTCACTTACAAGTATCATCTCAAATATCAAATCACCACTAGTTCCTCAAAATCAACACAAGACTTGAACTTCCAACTACATTGCAAGGCATCATGCTTTCGCACACACTCTAAAAACTCACTAAATGTATAAAAATTTAAGTCCTCATAATTTATCACTATAAGTAAAAATTGGCTTAATATCTATTAGCAAGAAATCCTATACCACTCTTTCAAATCGTAATGTTTTATCATCTCACAATTCAAGTTATGTCACCCAATATTAAAGCCTAAAATTTCTAACTCCCAAACCTCTAATACACTTCTCCATCATTATAACACATCACTTTTATCATAGATTAATTATCTAAATCCGTATTATCTCAATCAGACCTTCATTAGCTATGAGATGGAATAACCTCGAATATTTAAATTCTTATGTGACTTCAAGCCACAACTAAATTCCTTAAGATACCTCAACAAATGTTGCTAACAATTAAATTCTCCAAAATATTATATTTAAATTATCCACTCCTAACAATTCGCCCAGAAGCCTAAAATTTATATCTCTTGAATTTATTTCTATCACATCAATTCAACCCTATCACTTAACAAAACAAATTCTCCCAAGTCAAACACAAAACAAAATAAGTACTCTCCAAAAATTTACACACATAATTATTATACATCAATCTCTAAGCATCCACAAACATCAAAAACTTCACCAAGGAAATAATTCATCGCCTACTATCATAAGTATTCTTAAATCGGATTCCATAACAATATGGCAATGGCTAAGAATTTTACACTCACATGAAGAGTCCATATAAAATACAATTCCAATAATCTCCTAGAAATAAAATTAGAACTTAGACACTCAAATATTCAATGAGACCCAGATAATAAATACACATAAACAACATATAAAATATCGATAAGGAAATGCAATTGCATAAATACCAACAAATTATCAAACAAACCTATCTCACAAAGACATAATAATATATCTAACCATTAAATAAAATTCAAGTAATTCACATAAATATTATATAAAAACACAAAAGGAGGAAAAGATTTAATAAACAATTAAGTAAAAGCCACTCATTCAAGAAAACAAGCCCAACTCCTTTAATAAATACAAAGTCACAAAATACTATTATTAAATAAAATAAGGAGATTAAATAAAAATGTGAACAGCAAATAAAATCACAAATAAAACTTTGAAATTCTCTACAAAACCCAACTCTTAAAAAAAGATTTATTGTAGAAATCTCTAAAATTTAAAACCTTTAAAAGAAATGAACCATAATAAAATAATTAAATCAATAAATTAATTAATAAATAAATACAAACAATTCGCCAAAACAAATCCACTCGTTAAAGTAAATAGATAAACTTTTAAAATAAAACAAACGAAATTGTGGAAAGATAATACATTTTAAAACTTACTTCAAAGCATGTCCCTAAAAAAAAAAAACACAATAGTGATTTCCTTTAAATCTTTGTTTAAATAAATTTTTTCAAACTTTCAGAAATATTTAAAATACAAAAGCCATAATTAAAATAAAAAGATAATAAACAAAATCCAAAACTATTTCGTAAGAAACCTATGAATTAAAATCGAAATCAAATCCTGATAATAATTGAATAAAAGTTTAAGAAAACAAAATAACCCACAACAAAAGAAATAAACTTTAAAATAAGGAATTCCATAACACAATTAGTTAAAATATCAAATTCAATAAAAATATTGATTTAAAATAATAATCTAATTCGAAATATCCAAATTCTAATTTAAACAAAAACAAAGGCATACATATAAAATAAATAAATAATTAAATAAATACTTGACAACTTAACCAAATAAAATCAACTAACTAAAATATTAACTGCTACCCAATTACAATATTAAACAAATATTAAAATAAAATAAAACAAAACAAACCAATCAATCAGAACTGATTTAATTATGAAAATAAATAAACAACATAAACATTAAAATAAAAAGTACAACACAACAAAATAAATATCGATAATCTTACCATATAAATTAGTAGGAAAACTTAGAGAACAAATAAAATAAAATAATAAAATAAAATAACCATATCATAAAACAAATAAATTTTTAAAACCACAAATGTTTCTGGTACAATTCCTAGGTAATGAGCGGATTTACCCAAAGTCGAACTGCTCTGATATCACCTGTGACGCCCCCAAATTTCTCTTAAATAAACACGGGGATCGAGGTATCGGGATGATGACAACACGGGTCACACAACCCAACGACAAGTGCCAAACGTGTGTGCACACGTGACATATATAAAATATAAGTCGCAGCGGATAAAAATAATTATCTAAGTACCAGAATTTTTTTAAGAGTTATTTTACAAACCATTTTAATATAAATTCTCCAACAAGAGATTCAATACAGTCATCCGAAAAATAAATTAAATAAATACATATTTTTAAAAAGGGGAAAATAAATTTCCCGAGATAACAATTTATAATAATAATACACCACGGCAGAGCCGTCTCTTCAGGCTCAGCCTCTTCATAATCTGTATTCAAAAACTACGACGCCAAAATGACATCGCAGGTAAGTATAATCCAAACAAACCCAAGATAATAAATACATTAATGCCTCAACAAAAACCATGAACAAATTACCATATGCATGAGGTTTAAAATCATCTTCCTCAAAATCAATAAAATAACCACACACGCCAAAATCCCATTTGGTCCAAAATAAAACTCTAGTAAAATCACCCATTATTTTTCTAGAAAATGATGACCATAAATCTATTAAAACTACAACCATTTTTCCTGAAAATGGTGCACAGAAAACTAATAAACACAACCCGCCACTTTCAAAAAAATGGTCTAAACATCCGTTTTATTAACCGTATGCACCATAATCTCCCCTAGGGACCATCCGCACACCCTGGCTTTCATCATCACACCGAAAGTAACGACCCTGCATGTGACTTCGGAATGGCCGATGCCTAGCTAACCGCGCCCAGCACGTACCATGACCAGGCATCCCCTAACTCCCGCCAGAAGAGGAGCCACGGAGTCGGCACGAGAGCGTTACCATCCTGTCCGATCCCGTTGTCGCCCTGCGATGACCCATGGGACGTCACTCAGTATATTCCGCTCCCGAGTGACCAGAGGAGCTCCACCGGGATAATGCCCAATTCCGGTTTGGAGTCGTGATACACACGCACCCAAAAGCCATAAACACAATGAAAACCTAGTTTTCATTTCCAACACATGAATAACCGAAATTATGCAAAAATCCAATTTCCAAATATTTTCATGAACATACACGTAAATATACAATGCATACGACTATGCACAAAATATTCAACAATTAATAAATTCCAACAATGACCAAACACAACAACTGTTGATGCCAAAAATATATTTAAATCTTAAAATTTATTTGGAAAATACTTATAGTGGTTAAAACGTAATTCCTTTGAGCGAACATCAATCCACTGCGTTCGTATCGGTCACTTGTACGTTAGGTTAAAGTGCTCGGTTTGACACCAAAATTTAGGGAAATACTTTTTGAAGGGTGGGGAATCTCATGGAGGTGGTGGTGTGGCGGCACAACCACCGGAAGGTGACGGATCGGGGTCAAAATGGGTGAAAACTTATTTTCGAGTTTGAGGTTGTACCGAGAAAGTGGGGTAGCGGTTGGGGAAACTGAGCTAGCGGATTGACCGGCTGGGCAAGGGGAGTCTTTTGGTGGTGGTGGTGAGGTCTACGGTGGCCGGACGGAGGTATGGTGAAGATGGATCCGTTTAAGGACCCATTTCGGGTGGAGGGGTAAACGGCGGGGATGGTTGGCTTTGGGCGGTTGGTTATGCTCGCTGGAGGGTGGAGAGTCTAGTGGTAGGTCGCCGATGCCGAGGGGTGGCCGGAAATTGCAAGGGTAGCAAAAATAGTCATTTCGGGTAGGGGGCTGTGTAGGGGCGGTGGGGTGGCCAGAAGTGACACCACCGGTGCCGTTGAACTCGCCGGCGTGTGGGGAGGCTAGCGGTGTGGGCGGTGTCGCCGGTGGGTGGCCGACGGCGGCCCTGGGGAGAAGGAAGAACCGGTGAGAGATGAGAGGGAGAACAGGGCTCACGGTCTGGTACTGAAACCGTGAGATAAAAAAGGAAGAAAAAGAAGAAAAGAAAAGAAATGAAAAGGAAAAAGAGAAAAAAGAAAGACTAACTAGAAATAGAAACACAATAAATTAAATAAAAGCCGGCTTGAAATACTACAATCTAATATTAATAAAATAAAATATTTAAAACCCAACAATAGAAATAAATTAAACCCAAGCGTAATATTAAAAATAAAATAATAATTAATATAACGAAAGCAGATCAAATAAACTCACATAATAAAATAAAGGAATTAAATTCCAATCATTAAAATAATTAACTCATATTAAAATAAATAAGAAAAGCAACGTAACTTGATATTAACTAATTAATAGCTCAAATAAATATCTTAAACAAATAAAATACAACTAATAATATTATTAAAATAAATTAAAATAATTAATACCGAGAATAAAATAACGTGAAAAATACACGTAAGTCCGAAATCTCACACCAATTATTAAAATAATTACCTCACATTAAAATTAATAAGAAAAGCAACGTAACTCAATATTTAATTATAAGAACAACATAAAACTAATATTAAATAATCAATAGATCAAATAAATATCTTAAACAAATAAAACACGACTAATAATATTATTAAAATACATTAAAATAATTAATACCGAAAATAAAATAATGTATAAAAATATGCTTAAATCTGGGATCTCAGCCCCCTTAAAATTCTACAAAAAATTCATATATAATATATAAGTATATATATTTACATATATATAATATTAAATTATTCCTCAAATTATAAAAAAAATTAAAAATTGTCCCCCCAAATTTTCATTAAAATTATTCTCCCAAATGTCAATATACATATAATTTTATTCTAACTTTTAACTTTATTGAAATTCAAATTTCAACTCACCTAATCTCATAATTACTTTAAGAGTCTAATTCTAAAAAAAATATGGTTATAAATTTATATGATTGTCAAAATTGATTAATTATACTTACTTATATAATTTCACTCTAACTTGATTGTATGATTATGAGATATAATTTGTTAAAAATCTAATATCAGTATATTAGTAGTTATTAGAAACTTTTATGTTTATTCTTGATCTATAATTTTTTTTAAATCAAAAAATAATATGAGCAAGTAAACAAATTGATTGTTTTTTAAAGGACGTAAATAATTCGAAAAGTAATACATTTAGAGAATTTGACAATGAAAAAATGTGATACTTCTATCGTGTCCTTTTAAAATTTATATATAGCACACATTTTATTGATCGCCCCCCCAAATACAAAACCCTAGTTCCGCCTCTGCAGACAACTACTTGATGCCCTCCTAATGAAGCAAATGCCATATATGCATACGTACTCGGTAATGCCATATATAGACATTACCGATCAGCCTTCTAATGAAGCAAATGCCATATATGCATACGTGATCCGTAATGTCATATATAGACATTACCGATCATCAAATGCTATTTCCTGCTAAAATGATTATTCTATGTCAAAATGAATCTATTTTCACCACAAATAATTATATTTGTCGCAAATAATCTATCACAAATACTCAATTTCTTTAATATATCAGAGGGATGCTAGAGCAGAATGGTGTAGAGTCGGAGTCGGAATTGAATTTTTGTTTATTAGTATTTCTTGGTGACCCTAGGATATTGTATAAGATTACATTTAATAATATGACTTATTTTCTATTAAATTTATTATTGTACAAATCAATCAATATCAATTATAAAATATATGCTAACATAATGTTGTAACTTAAATAAATTCCACATGTACCAACAATAATATTAATTATAGAGGTAATTCAAATAATCGATCGTTGTTGTTGCAACTTGTATTAATTTAGTGATTGACAGTGCCACAAAATGTGCAACACGTGAATCGTGGCCGACTGATCTATGTATTGAGATAGCAACACTGGGAATAAGTTTGAATTTAAGCGAATAGTTAATAGCGTACTTATTCAATTAATTCTTATATTATTAATAAGAATTGAGTTCGAGTTTAACGTCAACTTAATTATATTTTATATGTAGGAATTAGGAACAGCCATTTTCTTTATACAAGAGAGTACTTCAAGCTTGTTTATGAACTATTTATTTAATTTTGACATATAGTAAATTCTTTGCATTGTATTTTCTAACTTTGTCTATAATTGTAATGATTAATAAATTAATTGAGTAAATTAACTTGAGTTTGACAACATTGCTCATAATGGATGCAGTGATGCATGCATTGCATAAGTTGCAGGATGGAATATTGCGAAATATTAATAGCCACTTTTATGAATTGTAAATTAATGCTAAAGATGTTGTCATGACTTCATACGCATTCACCATGTACATGAGCTGAAGCTGGGGAGGCCGACTAACGTCGTTCGTTGTCGTAGCAAATGTCGTTATATATAACGATTTGAAATTGGTTAATTTTCTGTGTACATATAAATGTCATCACAAGTACTACACAACTAGTCCCCTATCAAGAATTTATAATATGAGAGGTACTGTTGGATTAGTCCATTTCATGCACGCCAAGGCTTAATTTCTTGTCCACATGATTATTTATAATATGCAAAAGTCTACAATATCAACAAGGAGCATATTTGGACTTATCAATTAACGATCGACTTGGAGTTTCGAAGTATTGTTCACACAATCATGTTGATGCGTCGATGAGTTGTAAGTTTCATCCAAGCTATCTCGGGACCAGTACTACCCCTTATATATGACTTGAGTGTAAACAAGTTGAATTCAATCTTTTTGAAAAAGAGTAGGCCGCATGCATGAATGATCCATGGCTGTTGTATTGATATTTCGACAGGCCGGCCACAAAGTGTGCATCACGTGAATGATGGCCCACTGATCTATGTATTGAGATAGCAAGACTGAGAATTACAAGTTTGAATTTAAGCGAATAGTTAATACTTATCCAATAAATTCTTATACTAATAAGAATTGAGTTCGAGTTTATCCATCGTCAACTTAATTATACCTTACAATTAATTTTCTTTATACAAGAGAGTACTTCGAGCTTGTTTATGAACTATATATTTATTGATTAATAAAGTAATTGAGAAAAACTCGTAATTGAGAAAAACTCGAGTTTGATTAAACCAATCTTTGGTAGCCAACTTATTTAATGACAATCAGCTTAGATAACAGATAACGTCCTCTTGTGATCATGGTAATTTGGTCTCTATTAATTTGCACGTTAATTAGTATCGATCGCTGAATTTATTATATATTAACTGTTTGATTTCCTAGGTATCATCATTCACACATGAGGTGCAATAAAAAAATAATTGCATGAGAAACATTCTTTTAACAATTAAAAAAAGGGCCGGGATGGGGGGTTTTGGAATCTAATTAGTTTTTCCTTTAGAGAACCAAGGCTTACGACCAAGCTCTTGACTTAAAATAAACATTAAGGATCATGAATGTGGAAGAGAACTTAGAAAATGAAAGAAATAAACATACGAGTGAGTCTGGAGAGAGAAAGCTGCTCCTGCAGCTTCATTTCTTTAAGGGGTATAATGTGTAATAAGAACACCGCGGTATGTGTGGGAGGATTATGAATAAATAGTCACGTACCCGACCTGGGTGCATGCACGGACTAGACATACCAAGCTATCTAAGGACTAGGGTTGGCAATATGTGACACAACACATTAATACGAAATGAACACGACACGATAAAAACGGATTAGTGTTTAGCCTTAACGAGTTTCGGGTTAAATCGTATCAACCCATTAAGACACGATTTGATAACGGGTCATCATGGGTTTGACCCATTATGACTTGTTAAGACCTGTTAAGACACGTTAAGAAATTTGAATTTACTTTTATACACTTGATCTAAACTTTAAAAAATCATAATTTAAAATTAGCTTTATATTCTTAGAAACTTAGCTATCACATTTAAGTACTTATTAAAAAATTATTAACGAGTTAATCCATTGTTATTTAATATGTTTGAGTTATAATTTTAATATTTTATAATGTGTGGATCATATTTGTGTGTTTATCATATTTTATAGCGTACTACTTATTGAGTTATAATTTTAAGATTGTAATTTATAATTAATTTTTTATATTTTATAACTATTATTTAAGTTTTAATATTTGTATCAAATTAATTAGGTTAAACTCAAACGGGTCACTAACGGGTTTGCGGGTTGAAACATGTCAGATCATGTTGTGTCGTGTCGTGTCATATCATATCATATAGTGTCAAAGGTCTTAACGTATCTTAACGAATCGTGTCGTACCAACCCGTTATCTTAACGGGTCGTATTAGGGTTGAAATTTTTGATACGAAACCCTTAACGGGTTGTGTTCATGTTGACCTTTTAAGCATTATGTACACGCTCTAACACGACCCGTTAACACGTTTTGACACTCAAAACATGCATGCATACATGCACGGCTAGACAACAAAATGAACGTCCAATCGAATTAATTGTAAACCGATCTTTTAATATACAGACAACTACTTGATATCCTCCTATTGAAGCAAATGCCATATATGTATGTGTATGTGATCGGTAATGTCTAAACAAGGAAAAATATTAATATCGGGGTAGTTGCAGCGAAAGACCTCCTAAATCATCCAAAAATTAGTATTACATGTTAATTATGCATTTTTAGTATTTATACATTAATTCTTATTATACATAAGTATTACAGTAATATCAAGTATTACAATAATATTTAATTGCTTGATGTTTATACATATAAATTATTATTAGTGATCAATTTATATTATAATAAGAATATTGTTTTATATTAATAATTTGCTCATGCCAGTATATCATTGAATTTAGTTAACTAGTATATACGTTATAACTATAATATATATATGATCTTTAATAAATCAAAAATATATATTTATATATATAATATGTACAATATCAGAGTCAAACCGATCGACTCTGAGTCGGAGTTGAAGTCGGTATATCGCTACCTCCGACTCCAACTCCAATTCTGATCTTTTTGAGAAAAAATTTTAACTCCGTCTCTGACTTATCAGAATGTATTATAAGAAAATTATTTATTCATAATCAATTATTTCCTAACAAAATGATTATTTTCTTGCAAAATGTGTCTATTTTTGTTGTAAATAATCTATCACAGATTTTTACTTTTTGATATATCAGAGAGAAGCTAGAGCGAAATGGTGCAGAGTTGGAGTCGGAATTAAATTTTCGAATTTTTGTTTTATTTCTTGGTAACCCTAGCAGCTAGCCTTCATTATATTTTTCTGGTCTGACACGTCACATAAACGTGGAAGAATGACGTTAACTAATAACTACTGATGCGTCATGATATAGAGCCTGCAATGATGATTGAGATGCATTGTCTCTAACAATCAATATATGAAATAATCAAGCGTTCTTTCTCAGGTACCGTACTGGATATAGATCATCATCATGAAGCTCAAGGGATCGATTGGTAGTGTTAAATGACCAAGGATTTTTCTAGGGCTGCCCCTGGATGCTCAACCCCAACTCATGCAATGGTGATTGAGATATTAATGGTCTATAATCATCGATACATGAAACAATCAAAAGCTTTTTATGATCAAATAGATGTACATATATATATATACACACACACACACACACACATAAATTAATATATATATATATATATATCACTATCATGCAGCTCACGGTGGTCTCTTGCTAGCATTAAATGACAAAGGATTTTTCTTGAGAGTACTGCCGCTGCTCAGCCCCAAATTATATTAGAAATTTTTTAAATTGTTAGGATAATATTGTATTAGAATACTTTTAATAATATGACTTATGTTCTATTATACTTATTATTGTACAAATCAATCAATATCAATTATAAAATATATGCTAACATAATATTCTGACTGAAATAAAATATATGGTAAGGTAATGCATAACCTCTTGTTGATCATGATGCAGGTTTGGTCTATAATTTGCACTTTAAGGATCGATCGTTGAATTTATTATTAAGTGTTTGATTTCCTAGTTATCATTCACACATGAGGTGCAATAAAAAAATAATAGCTTAAGAGAAACATTTTCTTTCATACAAAAGGTTAGGGTTGGGGGATTTGAAACCCAGATTTTTAATTTAGAGAGCCGAGCTATATGCCATTAAACTATATATTAGATTCTTGGCATAAGAGAGACATTAGATCTAGATCATGAATATGGAAGTGAAGTACTTAGGAAAGGAAATAAACAGGCCGGGTGAGTCTAGAGAAAGAAAGCTGCTCCATGTAGCTCTTCATTTCTTTAAGGGGTAATATGTGTAATAAGAGCACCGCGGGTACTGGATTCTCGAGTTTGTTTAGGAGTTTGCAGTTTGCACAAAAAATATATTTTTTTTGGTTAATATTGTTAATGAATTGTTCATATTTTTATTTATGTACTATTTAGCAACAATGCATGAACAGTAATAAAACATTGCTCGATCCCGTACAAACCCATGGATAGGTCTCGTGTCCCAATCATTTTATATATAAGTACTACGTACTCAATTGCATTTACATTTTTTTAAATGAATACCCTTATTTTGTATATAATTAATCAATTACATTTATATATATTTTTTGAATAAATACCCTTTAACTGATTTAGTAATATAATTTATCAAGAATTTTATATTATAATCGATCATGAAAAAAGCAAGATTGAACTCATATCAAGAATTTAATCTCTCTCAATTGATATGAAGCAAGAACAACATATCGTTGGATATATAATTAATTGAGAAATGTAATCTCATAAATAATATTACTAATTTTCAATGAGGTTTCATCCTCAACCATAGTTGAAAATTTAGCTAGACATATTCATGAAAATAATCTTTAAAATCCAAATAATTCACTGCCCAGTTTGTGATAGCGTCCATCTTGCGAGGATATCTCGCTTGGACTTATCTTGGTAGATTCGTATCTCGTATAAATACGGTTAGCTGGGTTTCCATATTGCTGACGCATTTTTTGGGTTTATCTCTTATGAATTGATCCCAATATTAGAGAAATACAGGTTGTTGATTTTGTCGGTAAAAGCCATATAATGCGCTAGATGTAGTAATTTATAATATCCCAACAAAATGGATTTTAAGTTCCTAAATAAATGCATATAACAAGCTGTTAGAAAGTGACTTCCAGAGCCACTTAATTAGAAAAAGAAAAAGAAGAGAGGTTAATTGAAAAGATCTTCTATTTTAAATATTTGTACAATTTTATGAAAGTTAAACAAACATCTGAATCTAATATACCATAAATTGAAAGCTTCTAGCTTTTTGAGCCTTTCCTTTTTTTAATATATATCCATAATGGGTACAAACAATTATAGAAAGATGATATGTTGTTGTCTACAATGTGTGCATGCATCCCGTACGTGAATGATGGACATACATCATGAGATGGATTCTTGTTGATGACTCGGACTTATAAATGATAATTAGGATGCTCGTAATTAATATGGACTTGGACTTATTAACGTACGTAGTTTTGGATTTCTGAGGTGTCTTAATTCACATGACGTACATGATATGCAATAAAATGAATAATTGCATAAGAAAAACTTAAAATCTAGATGAATGTGCAAGCTGAAAACTTATACATATAAGGAATTAAGAAACAAGCATATGGGAGAATTCAAATTTTTTTTTTTCTTTTCACGGTGTCCTGTTTTGATCAGTTTTTTAATTTTTTTTAAATATCCATAATGGGTGCTAATTAACTTGTAAAATGCTATTACGTGGGCATTAAATCATGATGAATCTGTTCAGTGGCAGACCTACGTTATAGTTGAGGCCCCCCCCCCCCCCCCCCCCCCCTTCAACCCAAAAAAAAAAAAACTTTTAAAAATACAACATATCCCGTAGATTTTCTACATAATTATATAGATATGGAAAATGGACCCCCCTAAAAAATTTATAATCTCTATATTCTCTCTAAAATTTAAATATATCTAGAAATATCTCTCTCCATTTTTTTTTATAGTCTAGAAATTTTGTTTAATTTCTATACATTATTTATTTTCAAGGATGTGACCTCTTCAAAATTAAAATTAGAAACATCTCGCACGTAAAGGATGTGGATTTATTACTGTTTGAATCATTCACACATAAGGTGCAATAAATTATAAATAATTGTATAAGAGAAACATATTTTTATACAAAGGGCCAAGGGTGGCGAGCTTTCAATCCAGATTTAATTTTCATTTGAAGAATTCAGGTATATGCCATTAGACCATGCATTAAACTCTTGACATAAGAGTAACATTAGATCTAAATCATGAATTTGGGAGAGAACTTAGAAACATCAGGCTCTTAATTTATATCCTTGATTTTAGGTTGCGTGTTCTAATTTTAAATGGTTGACATATAAAACCAGTACTTTTAAAAAAAAATATAAAATTAGTACTTATTATTACACACTTGATAATTCAACAGTATATATAATTAATGTGAGTGACAAAATCAAGGCCGTTATTGAAGAATATCATTTCTGGATGATACACCAGATTATAGTACAAATTATCAGCTCGCTTACAATTATTACATTACAAAATTTAAACAAAACTAGATGATTATTTCTCTTACCCAACTTAAGTTGAAAATTAAAGAACTACGTACACCTTAGACATATATAGTTTTATGAGAAAATTAATTAATTAGCAATTCTTGGATTTTATGTCAGTATATATAGAGTTAAGGAATCATGATGATCTAGATCGGCCTCATGATGCATGCAATATTGTGGTTGGATGGATTGCGACATAATACCTACTTTTATGAGTTTTGTATTAATGCTATATAGTTATGATGTTGTCATGATCATCACCGGATGCACACATCTCCGATCGACCAGAATGCAGTCTCCCGGGAAAAAGCGCTAGTACGTGCATATTGTAGTCATGTACATGCTATCATATTGTTCACACAACTAATTCACGAGTAGTCCTGTGACGCCCCCAAATTCCCCTTAAAATAACACGGGAATCGAGGCGTCGGGATGATGACAACACGGGTCACACATCCCAACAACACGTGTCGAATGTGTGTGCACACGTGACATACATAAAAATATAGGTCGCAGCGGATAATAATTAATATCTAAGTACCAGAATTTTTTTAGAAATATTTTACAAACCAATTTAATAAAAACTCTCCAACAGGAGATTTAATACAGTCATCCAAAAATACAAATTAAACAAATACATTATTATAAAAGGGGAAAATAAATTTCCCGAGATATCAATTAATAACATCACCTCAATAGCGGAGCCGTCTCCTCAGGCTCGGCTTCTCCAAAGTCTGCATCCAAACAAAACTACGACGCCAAGATGGCATCGCAGGTAAGTACAACCCAACCAAACCAAAAGACAAAAATACATTAATGCCGCAACAACAACCAAGAACAATTACCATATGCATGAGGCTCAAAATCATCTTCCTCAAAATCGATGAAATAACCACACTCGTCAAAATCCCAATTTAATCCACAATAAAATCACCCATCATTTTCCATAAAATAATATCCTCAAAATCGATCATACCGGGCGTTACGTATCGCCGTCCCCGATATGATTACACACACACCCGAAACCATAATGGGCGTTACGTATCGCCGTCCCCATTACGATCCACACACACTCATTTCATACCGGGCGTTACGTATCGCCGTCCCCGATATGAAATGCACACTCGATGACCATAATGGGCGTTACGTATCGCCGTCCCCATTATGTCACCCACACACTCACACGCTGATCACAACGGGCGTTACGTATCGCCGTCCCCGTTATGACTCAGCCCAAAACCAATAAAATCCATTAAACTCACTTTAAGTCCCAGATTCCATTCTCAACACATGAATATCCAAAATCATGTCAAAATCCACTTTCCAATTATTTTCATGAGCATGCGCGTAAATCCACAATGCAGACAACCATGCACCAAAGCCAACAATTAAATAATCCAATCAACCAACAAATACCAACATCAACCATCACATATTAGCAATAATCAAATACAACAACTGTTGATGCCAAAAATATATTTAAATCTTAAAGCTTGTTTGGAAAGTACTTACAGCGGTAAAAATGCATTTCCTTGGACAACGCCAATCCGCAGCGTTTGTAGCGGTCACATGTACGTTAGGCAAAAACACTCGGTTTGACACCAAAATTTAGGGAGGTACTCATTGAAGGGTGGGGAATCTCATGGAGGTGGTGGTGTGGCGGCACAACCACCGGAAGGTGGCGGATCGGGGCCAAAAGGGGTGAAAACCCATTTTCGGGTTTGGGCTCGTACCGGGAAGGTGAGGGCGCGATTTGAAGAGCTGAGCTAGGGGAGTGGTCGGCTGAGGTGGGGGAACATTTTGGTGGTGGAGGTGAGGCTCACGGTGGCGGTAGGCGGCGGCTGGATTGCTCAACCCGTGGGTGTCAATACCCATTTCGTGGCTTGATCGTGCGGGAGGAGTTTGGGGGGCTACCGGTAGTGGGTTAGGTAGCTAGGGGGCCGGTGATGAGGTGGTGAAGAAATGGTGGCCGGCGGTGACTGGAGGTGGCCGGAAAACACACGAATGGGTATCACAATACCCATCCGGGTTTCAGCCCACGGAGGGAAGGTGGGAGGAGGTCCGGGGCTGGGATCACCGGGGTAGGCCGGCCGGTAGGTGGCGGTCCTAGTGGTGGGGGCGGTGAGGACCGGCGGCCGGCGTAGGGGTGGCTGGCTGACTAAGGCCGAACGGCCAAACAGGGGGAGGGGGAAAAGAAATCGCGCGCGGGTCAGGGGAAAACGGCAGGGGAAGGAGAAAAGAAAAAGAAAAAGAAAAAGAAAGAAAAAAAAGAGAAAAAGAAAAAAGAAGGAAAAAGGGATCTAACTAGAAAAAACACAGTAAATTAAATAAAAGCAGAATTTAAATACTATAATCTAATGTCAATAAAATAAAATATTTAAAGCCCCAACAATATAAATAAATTAAACCCAAACACAATATGAATTATAAAACAATAAATAATATAACGAAAGCAGATAAAATAATTTCACATAATAAAATAAAGGAATTTAATTCCACTCATTAAAATAAATACGAAAAGTAAAGTAACTTGATATTAACTAATTAATAGCTCAATTAAATATCTTAAATAAATAAAATATGACCAATAATATTATTTAAATAAATTAAAATAATTAACACCGAGTATAAAATAACGTGTAAAAATACACGTAAATCTGGGATCTCACATCCTCCCCCCCTTAAAAAGAATTTCGTCCTCGAAATTCGCTCGGCTGCTGCTAATAAAACTCCAATAACTCACCTATTACATCACTTAATACCCACTCCAGGCCTTAGTACAATCATCTATTTTCCTCAAATATAAACGAATTATATTTCATCATAAACGTATAGTCTCCAAATAATATTTCCTCTCTAAAACTCCTAAGGTAGCCAATCAATCTGAACCTCACATGCACAAAAACCTCAGTACAATCTCCCAAAAATTTAATATTCACTAACTCCTTACAACAATTTGTGTTACCCTAAAATAACTCCTAAGTTTAACTTTCTAACTTAATCGCCAATAAACATAATTTACCCAACTAAAAGATAAATCCTCACTTACAAGTATCATTCCAAATTTCAACTCACCACTAATTCCTCAAAATTTACACAAAAATTGAACCTCCAACTATATTGCAATTCATCACGCTTCCGTGCGCACTTTGATAACTCGCTAAATTCATAAAAATTTAAGTCATCATAAATTAACACCATTGAATAAAATTTGGCTCAACACCTATTACAAGAAATCATTTGCCACATTTACAAATCCTAATGTTTTGTCATCTCACCATTCAAGTTATGCCACCCAATATTACAGCCTAAAAAAATTTTCTAACTCCCAAACCACGAATATACTTTTCCATCATTATAACTCCTCACTCTCATCATAGATTAATTATTTAAATCCGTATTCTCTCAATCGAACCTTCATTACCTATGACATGGAATAACCTCAATTATTTAAACTCTTATATGACTTCAAGCCAAAACTAAATTCTTTAAGATATCTCGACAAATGCTACTAACCATTAAATTCTCCGAAATATTATTCTTAAATTATCAACTCCTAACAATTCGCCCAAAAGCCTAAAATTTGTATCTCTTAAATTTATTTCCATCACATCAATTCAACCTTATTACTTAATAAATAAATCTTTCCCAAGTTACACACTAGCCAAAAACAAATACTCTCCAAAATTTACGCGCACATTTATTATACATCAATCTCTAATTATCCACAATTAACATCGAAGTTTCACCAAGAAAATAATTGATCGCCCACCATCATAAGCATTACTAAAACAATTTCTATAACACCATACCAATGGCTAAGAATTTTACACTCACATGAAGAGTTTATCTAAATACAATTCCAATAATCTCCCAGAAATAAAATTAGAACTTAAACACTCAAACACTCAGTGAGACCCAGGTAATTAAATACACAAAAATATAGCATATACAATATCGACAAAGAAATACAATTGCATAAATACCAACAAATTATTAAACAAATCCATATCGCAATTATAAATAATAGAATACCCAAATACTAAACAAAATTCAAGTAATTCACATAATTATTATATAAAACACAAAAAGGGGAAAAGATTTAATAAACAAATAAGTAAAAACCACTCATTCAAGAAAACAAACCCACCTCCTTTAATAAACACAAATTCACCAAAAACTTATTAAATAAAGAAAGGAGGATAAATTAAAATAAGAACAACAAACAAAATCACAAATAAAATTTTAAAATTCTCTACAAAACTCAACTCTTAAAAGATTACTGTAGAAATCTCTAAAATTTAAAACCTGCTAAAAGAAACGAACCACAATAAAATAATTAAATCGATAAATTAATTAATAAATAAATACAAACAAGTCGCCAAAACAAATCCACTCGTTAAAGTAATAGATAAACTTTTAAAATAAAACATACGGAAATGCGGAAAGATATTAAATTTTTAAAACTTACTTCAAAGCATGTCCCTAAAATAAAACAACAGAAATGTGAAAAGATAATCAATTTAAATTTATCTCAAAGCATAAACTTAAAAAGAAATAAGGCAGCGATGCTTTTAAATTTATGTCTAAATAAGTTTTCAAACGTTCAGAAATACTTAAAATACAAGAGCCATAATTAAAATAAACAAATAATAAACCAATTCCAAAACTATCTCATAGGAAACCTATGAACTGAAATTAAAAGCAAATCCTGACGATAATTGAATAAAAGCTTAAGACAATAAAATAACCCATAACAAAATAAATAAACTTTAATTAAGGAATTCTATAACACAACTGTTTAAAATAACAGATTCAATAAATAGATTGATTTAAAATAATAATTTAATCCGAAATATCTAAATTCTAATTTAAACAAAAACAAAGGCATATATAAAATAAATAAATAATTAAATACATACTCGACAACT
This sequence comes from Platycarya strobilacea, assembly GCA_036898215.1. Taxonomy (NCBI): domain Eukaryota; kingdom Viridiplantae; phylum Streptophyta; class Magnoliopsida; order Fagales; family Juglandaceae; genus Platycarya; species Platycarya strobilacea. The sequence goes on along the minus strand of CM072559.1, from coordinate 2,455,578 downwards.
TAACCAAATAAAATCACTAACTACAATCTTAACTGCTACCCATTTACAATATTAAACAAATATTACAATAAAATAAAATAAACTAACAAACCAATCAATCAGAACTGATTTAATTATGAAAATAAATAAACAATATAAACATTAAAATAAAAAGCACAACACAACAAAATAAATACCGATAATGTTATCATATAAATTAGTCGAAAGACTAAGACAACAAATAAAATAATAAAATAATAAAATAAAATAACCCAATCATCAAACAAATAAATTTTTAAAAACCACAAACTTTTCTGGTACTATCCCTAGGTAACTTGCGGATTTACCCAGAGCCGAACTGCTCTGATACCACCTGTGACGCCCCCAAATTCCCCTTAAAATAACACGGGAATCGAGGCGTCGGGATGATGACAACACGGGTCACACATCCCAACAACACGTGTCGAATGTGTGTGCACACGTGACATACATAAAAATATAGGTCGCAGCGGATAATAATTAATATCTAAGTACCAGAATTTTTTTAGAAATATTTTACAAACCAATTTAATAAAAACTCTCCAACAGGAGATTTAATACAGTCATCCAAAAATACAAATTAAACAAATACATTATTATAAAAGGGGAAAATAAATTTCCCGAGATATCAATTAATAACATCACCTCAATAGCGGAGCCGTCTCCTCAGGCTCGGCTTCTCCAAAGTCTGCATCCAAACAAAACTACGACGCCAAGATGGCATCGCAGGTAAGTACAACCCAACCAAACCAAAAGACAAAAATACATTAATGCCGCAACAACAACCAAGAACAATTACCATATGCATGAGGCTCAAAATCATCTTCCTCAAAATCGATGAAATAACCACACTCGTCAAAATCCCAATTTAATCCATAATAAAATCACCCATCATTTTCCATAAAATAATATCCTCAAAATCGATCATACCGGGCGTTACGTATCGCCGTCCCCGATATGATTACACACACACCCGAAACCATAATGGGCGTTACGTATCGCCGTCCCCATTACGATCCACACACACTCATTTCATACCGGGCGTTACGTATCGCCGTCCCCGATATGAAATGCACACTCGATGACCATAATGGGCGTTACGTATCGCCGTCCCCATTATGTCACCCACACACTCACACGCTGATCACAACGGGCGTTACGTATCGCCGTCCCCGTTATGACTCAGCCCAAAACCAATAAAATCCATTAAACTCACTTTAAGTCCCAGATTCCATTCTCAACACATGAATATCCAAAATCATGTCAAAATCCACTTTCCAATTATTTTCATGAGCATGCGCGTAAATCCACAATGCAGACAACCATGCACCAAAGCCAACAATTAAATAATCCAATCAACCAACAAATACCAACATCAACCATCACATATCAGCAATAATCAAATACAACAACTGTTGATGCCAAAAATATATTTAAATCTTAAAACTTGTTTGGAAAGTACTTACAGCGGTAAAAATGCATTTCCTTGGACAACGCCAATCCGCAGCGTTTGTAGCGGTCACATGTACGTTAGGCAAAAACACTCGGTTTGACACCAAAATTTAGGGAGGTACTCATTGAAGGGTGGGGAATCTCATGGAGGTGGTGGTGTGGCGGCACAACCACCGGAAGGTGGCGGATCGGGGCCAAAAGGGGTGAAAACCCATTTTCGGGTTTGGGCTCGTACCGGGAAGGTGAGGGCGCGATTTGAAGAGCTGAGCTAGGGGAGTGGTCGGCTGAGGTGGGGGAACATTTTGGTGGTGGAGGTGAGGCTCACGGTGGCGGTAGGCGGCGGCTGGATTGCTCAACCCGTGGGTGTCAATACCCATTTCGTGGCTTGATCGTGCGGGAGGAGTTTGGGGGGCTACCGGTAGTGGGTTAGGTAGCTAGGGGGCCGGTGATGAGGTGGTGAAGAAATGGTGGCCGGCGGTGACTGGAGGTGGCCGGAAAACACACGAATGGGTATCACAATACCCATCCGGGTTTCAGCCCACGGAGGGAAGGTGGGAGGAGGTCCGGGGCTGGGATCACCGGGGTAGGCCGGCCGGTAGGTGGCGGTCCTAGTGGTGGGGGCGGTGAGGACCGGCGGCCGGCGTAGGGGTGGCTGGCTGACTAAGGCCGAACGGCCAAACAGGGGGAGGGGGAAAAGAAATCGCGCGCGGGTCAGGGGAAAACGGCAGGGGAAGGAGAAAAGAAAAAGAAAAAGAAAAAGAAAGAAAAAAAAGAGAAAAAGAAAAAAGAAGGAAAAAGGGATCTAACTAGAAAAAAACACAGTAAATTAAATAAAAGCAGAATTTAAATACTATAATCTAATGTCAATAAAATAAAATATTTAAAGCCCCAACAATATAAATAAATTAAACCCAAACACAATATGAATTATAAAACAATAAATAATATAACGAAAGCAGATAAAATAATTTCACATAATAAAATAAAGGAATTTAATTCCACTCATTAAAATAAATACGAAAAGTAAAGTAACTTGATATTAACTAATTAATAGCTCAATTAAATATCTTAAATAAATAAAATATGACCAATAATATTATTTAAATAAATTAAAATAATTAACACCGAGTATAAAATAACGTGTAAAAATACACGTAAATCTGGGATCTCACAAGTCCGATATCAAAAATTTATAATATGAGATCATTTGATGCACGTCAAGGCTTAATTCATTGTCCAAAAAGTCTATAATATCATTTATGATATATATATATATATATATATATATATATATATGCATCATAATTAATCAATGCCAATCATATACGTACGTATGATTGAGATCATGATGGAATAAAATCAAGGATTATATTTTGGACTTATCAACGATCGAATACTTGGATTTTCAAAGTGTCGTTCTCAGTTCACACGGTCATGCATGTTGATGGGTACTTGTAATTATTTGAAAGTTGTATATTAATATTTTTATGATCTGTTGACAGTCTTTTTAAAATGATGATAGTTTTAGTTTATTTGAGATTAAAAGTGCTTTAATATGTAGCACTCAACCATAAGACCATTATCATGCAGCTGAAGTTCTGTGGGTAGCATTAAATGACAAACAATATTATTTTTTAAAGGGTGCCGATGCTCAGCTCCTATTCAAAATTATTATCAAGGTTAGTGATACCTTACAATCTAGTTACTCTTTGTTTACTACTCTATATATATTGTTTTTTTAAGTACTTTTTTAACATCCTTAATTATTAAGAATTTTTAAAAATATACAACTTTACTAATAATTATTTCCTTAATCATTATATAAAAAAAATTAAAAAAATTAAAAATTAAAAATTAAAAAAAAAAGTAGTAAATGAGTTGTAGACAAATAGTAAGGGATCATTTTCCTATTATCAATACATTTGTATTTTTACTCTTTTTAAATAATAAAACAAAATAAATATATATACTCATACAAATGCATTAGAGGTACTTTTGAGCCAAAAAAATGAATAAAAAAATACTAACGGTAAGTTAATTTGAATAGTAATTTTAAAGAGCTAATTAACATTTCCCAGTTTTTTTAAACCACCTTTTTTTTAACATCTAAAAAAATAACATTTATATAATAGTAATATATATATATATATAAATATATATATATATTCTCGTGTATGTTTAGGCTCTGAGATGAAATAAAAAGAATAAAATTGTATAAGAAAACTTTTAAATTGTTAAGATATTATATTAGAATATATTACCATACTTATATTATATTCACAATGTTAATATAATATGTATGATAATAACTTATTTTCTACCATATTTATAAATTGATTGTATAAATAAATCAACATCATTTATAAAATGTATTCTAACATAAATAAATACCGCAAATGTCAACATTAATTACACGACGGTACTATCGATTTGAATACAAGTAAATATTTTTTATAGTACTTTTAAACTAATGCATTAATATGTTTTAGTGTGACTACGATCCCTCCTATATATATAATATTGGTCTTATAAGTCATGATCTCTTGTAAACATATTATCATGTAGCTAAAACGTAATATTACTTCTAAATTGTTTGAATTGTAGCTTGTTGTCGATAATTTACAATATGAGAGGTATATACTGATCTTCGATAATGTACATTATTTTATGCAAGTCAAGGCCTAATAAATTTATTGGCCACACGTGTCTACATCATCTAGAGCCTCATCCCACTACAAAAAAAATCAGTATTCTTACCGACTATTTACTGCAAATATGACTATTTGCTGTGAAAATTGGTAGAGAATAGCCATTTTGACAGGAAATAGTTGGCCATAGAAAGTCAGATTTCTTGTAGTGTCCACGTGATGATTGTGGTTAATGGATGGATTTTGAATAAATAGTCACGTACTACCCCTGCACTTTAGGCTGAACAATATACATGTATCTAATTCAAGATCGATCATGTGGATTAGGTTAATTATATGTAGTTGTCATTCATGAGGGCCGGCTCAATAGATCATTAGGGGACTTAAAGCTAAAGTTTTAGTTGAGGTTTTTTTTATTATTTTATTTTATAGTAAAATTAAATGAATTTATTTTTTATTTTTATTTTTACATTAGTTATTAATTTAAAAATAATTCCTATCATTTGTCAAGTAAATTATTAATTAAGATTTTAATATTTTTAATTAATAATGATATATATCTATTTGATACTTTTAATGTTCTCCTATTGAGTTAATTAATATTTTTACTTAGATATATATATATATCTTTTTTTTTAAATTATAATATTTTTAGAGACCTTCTTCCATGAGGGGGTCTTAGGCAATTACTTAATTGGCCTAATGGAATAGCCTACTCTACTGTTATTATTAAATTATATTAACATATAGCTATCCGTGTTAATGCGGACTCAATGTACGTAATTAAGGCCTCATTTGTTTTAAAAAAATATCTCATCTTAACTTATCTCATCTTATCTAATCATTATACATTTTTTAAATTCCAATACAAAATAATATAAACAATTTAATTTTTTCAAATTCCAATACAAAAATCATATTAAAAAATATATTATAACAATAATTTATTTAATTTTACACTTTAATTTTATTTCATCTTATCTTATTTTAATCTCATCTCTAAAAATAAATTAGGACTAAGTTTCAACCATGCAAAGCTGTCTGGGCCAGACCGGTAACCATGCATGCATGCACGGACTAGACAACAAAATGAACCGATCGAATTAATTGTAAATTAGCTATAATAGTTTTTAATATACAGACAACTACTTGATGCCCTCCTAATTAAGCAAATTCTATATACATATATATATATATATATATAATATATACACGTTAATGACACTACAAAAAAATTAGTTATTCGTAGTCAATTATTTCTTGTCAAAATAGTTATTTCTTATTAAAATGAGTCTATTTTTACAATAAATAGTTATTTTCGCAACAAATATTCATCACAAATACTTGTTTTTCTTGTAGTGTGATCACTAATATCTAATATATATATGATCTGAACAAAGAAAATATATTGGGGTAGTTGCAGCGAAAGATCACCTCCTAAATCATCCAAAAATCAGTATTACATGTTATTATACATTAGTATTTATACATATTGGTAGTAATATTTAATAGTTTGATGTTTACATATGCTAAACTAGTATTATTAGTGATCAATTTATATTATAGTAAGTATATTATTTTATAATAATTTGCTCATACTAGTATATTATTGAATTTAGTTAACTAGTATATAAGTTATATAGCTATACAATATATATGATCATGAATATATATTTATATATATAATGTGTACAATATCGAAGTCATAGTCAAAGTCTGATAATTGGAGTTGGAGTCGGTATGTATATCGCTACCTCTCACTCTAACTTCTATTTGGTAAAAAAGTTCTAATTCCAACTCTAACTTATTGGAATCAAAGGGCCAAAACTAGAGCAATTTTCTAACTTATATATATCATCATCATGCTGCTTACGGTACTGATGATCTCTTGTTAGCATTAAATGACGAATAATTTTTTTAAGAGTGCCGCTGCTCAGCACCAAATTATATTACAAATTTCTTGAATTGTTAGGATGTCATGTACTAGAATTATACATTTAATAATATGACTTATTTTCTATTATATTTATTATTGTACAAATCAATCAACATCATATTTATAAAATATATGCTAACATAATATTCCAACTTAAATAAATTCCACATGTACCAACAATATATTAACTTCAATAATAATATTATTTTTATTATTGTTGTTGCAACTTGTAATTTAGTGGTTGACAATGCCACAAAGTGTGCATCACGTGAATGATGGCCGACTGATCTATATGTATTTAGATAGCAAGACTGGGAATTACAAGTTTGAATTTAAGCGAATAGCTAATACTTATTCAATTAATTCTTATCTTACTAAGAATTGAGTTCGAGTACTTTAACGTCAACTTAATTATATTTTATATTTAGGAAGTAGGAACATCCATTTTCTTTATACACTTCAAGCTTGTTTATGAACTATCTATTTAATTTTGACATAGTAAATTCTTTGTATTATATTTTCTAACTTTATCTATAATTGTAATGATTAATAAATTAATTGAGTAAAACCCGAGTTTGACAACATTTGCATGCTCATAATGGATGCAGTGATGCATGCATTGTATAAGTTGCAGGATGAAATATTGCGAAATATTAATAGCCACTTTTATGAATTGTGAATTAATGCTAACGCATTCACCATGTACATGATGAGCATGAGGCTGGGGAGGCCGACTAACGTCGTTCGTCGTCGTAGTTCTGTATGTCGTTATATATAACGATTTGAAATTGATTAATTCACTATAAAAAAATAAATATTTGTGATACTTTAATTAATTGCAACTAAAAAAATTATTTACGATGAAATATACTGTTTTGATCACAAATAATTACTACAATAAAAATGGGTAGAAATAACCTAACCAAAATAGTTTTATTTTAGTTATTTCTACCCCTTTTGAATGCAATATATTGATTATTTCTATCCATTTTCTTGTAGTGATTTCTTCTAGTGGTAATTAAAGTATCAAAAATACCTGATTTTCTTGTTGTGATCTTCCGTGTACATATAAATTTCATCACAACTACACAAGTAGTCCCAATATATCAAAAATTTATAATATGAGAGTTACTGTTAGAGTAGTCCATTTCATATATGCAGGCGTCAAGCCTTAATATTTTCTTGTCCACATGAAAGGTCTACAATATCATTTATGATATGTCATGCATCATAAATCAATTCTAATTATCATGTACATATAACTGAGATCATGCATGGAATAAAAACAACGAGTATTTGGACTTATCAACGATCGGCTTGCAGGATTTTCCAAGTATCGTTCACACTAGTACAGTGATCATCATGTTGATGCGTCGATGAGTTGTAAGTTTCAACCAATCTATCTTGGGGCCACTACCCATGCATGCATGTATCCATAATTATTAGAACTAAACAACGAAATGAGGCAATTAAAGGCGTATTCCCCATAATTAGCAAATTCTTAGAAAAGTAATAATGAATTTTAATACACATATAACTACAACGTACACATCCTAAACTATACATACATACATATATATATATATATATATATTTATATACACAAATATTACTTGATATGATCAACACGATGGACATGGTAGTTGTGCATTTAAATATTGTCGAAACACTTCTAAGTAAGTCACCCAAAAATATATATAAACAAAATAACATTTATATATATACTAATATATACTCGTATATATTAAGGCTCTAAGATGAAATAAAAAGAATAAAATTATATAACGAAGTTGGATCACTATATGCGATACTCATACCCCACTCACAACTACACGTGGTCCCACGTGCAACCTATTTTAGCAATTCTTCTCACCACATAAGTCGGATCATCAAAAATGTCACACCCACCAATTTTTAGATCTAACTTTTATGGCTAAAAAGAGGCAAGCATATTTCCTTCACGCACGGTCAAAGTCTATTGAAATTGGTTCAAATTGTAATCTATCAATAAGGAAAACAAGAACAAAAAATGATAGTAAGAAAAAAAAAAGTAAGAATCTCAAAATAAGGATCCTTAATATTTTTCTTATTTACAATCCTAAGATAACGGTTAACCTCTTGTTGATTATGATTTGGGCTCTAATTTGAACATTAAGAGCTTGTTTAGATAGTAAGATAATATGAGATAAAATATTTCAAATAATAGTTAAAATTTGAATAAAAAATATTAAAATATTATTTTTGTAATATTATTATTATTTTAAAATTTTAAAAATATAAATTATTTATTATATTTGACACAAAAATTTAAAAAAATTATAGTAATAATATAAGATATATTGAAATGAGATAAAACCGTTTCTATATCTAAACCGAGCAAAGTGTTGGATTTATTAGCTGTACGTATCCTAGGTATTATTCATACGTGAGGTGCAATAAAAAACAATTGCACAAGAGAAACTTTTTTTTTTTTCAGATACAAATGGTTGGAGCTGGGTTCGGATTTCAAATTCAGATTTTTTATTTAGAGAATCGAGCTACATGTCATTAGACCATCAACCTAATCTTGGCATAAGAGAAACATTACTGTGTTTGAGATTGCAAAAAAAAATCTAAAAAGGATTTTAATAGAGTCCCAAATACTTAATTAATGAAAAGCCCATGTTTTCTATTTTGTAATAAAACACTTTTAAATTTTAAAAGTATGGTAAATTACGTTTCAATTAAAGCATCAAAATTAAGTTGACAAAATTAACCTTCGTATAAGTAATAATGCGCTTTTCATCTAACGTATCGCACAAAACGTAATTCCCATTTTAAATAAATATTTTAGTTGACAAAATTAACTCCGTATAATTGCTTATTCGAGTTTCTAGTTGCCCATACACCGTACACGTAGCAAAAGTACTTTATCTTCCTTCGTTTATGCCTTTTTTTAAAGCATCTCATCTTATTTTAAATTTATTATTATATTTTTTAAAATTTTCATATAAAACAATCTAAATAATTCGACTTTTTAAAATTTCAAAATAACTTTTTTAAAATTTTCAAATAAAGTTAATATTAAAAATATGTATTATAATAATATTTTTTTTAATTCTTATCTTATCTTTATCTTATTTACAAAAACAAACAAAACCTAAATCTAGATTAAGGCTGTACAAAATGACCGACCCCATTTAGCCGACTCGCTTTTCGATTGATTCCGACCCGTTTAGTCGACCTGTTAAGTTTGAAATCGGAAACGGGTAATGCCCATTACCCGATAACCATATTTCCCTCTATTTCATTTTCACGTTCCTAGGCTCCAATGATAAAGCCTTCCCGCGACCTCGTATCTTCTCTCCCTCGAATACTCGTCCTCCCATTTTCAATTCTTCTCGTCGTCAGGTCATCCCCGTCGGCACCAACTCTTCATCGTCAGCTCTTATTTGTCGCCGGTGAAGGTTCTGTCTTCATCTCCCATCGTCATCTCTAGATTTTTCACTCCAAACCGTGACCTCTCTTCCAGATTCTCTACTCCAAAAAAGGGTTTTTCTCTCCAGGTAAATCGAGTCGCTTATCGACACTAATGTCGTCACCAAGAAGCCCACCACTGTTGGTTTCACAGCCAAGTCCTCCAAACCTAAACTCAACCCTAACCCTAACCCCATGGTTTACTCTGGTGTTGGGTCCTTGGAAAGTTCGCTTGGCGACGGTGATGATGACGACCACGAGGATGAAGACGACGAAAATGATGTAGGGTTTGATGGAAGAGTTGCGAGGAAGCATCAGATGGAGTTTGGGGAATTGGAGAGAGCTATATTGAAGTTTGGGGAGATCTACAAGAGGATTGAGAGCTCGAAGCACAAGCAGATGATGGAGCTGGAGAGACAGAGGATGGAGTTTACTATGGACTCGTTAAGTTTGAAACCGGAATCGAAAACATCTTTCTATCTGCTTTTTCGTTGCCTAGGGTTTGAAATATATATATATATATATATATCAGTTAATCAGCTTATCGGTTAACGGGTAAACGGAAGATGCATAAAAAACGGGTCGAGTCGAAAATGAGTCTTGTCGGGTCGGGTCGGGTTGGGTTGGTGTACAGTCCTAATCTAGATCGTGAATTTGGAAGAGAACTTGGAAAAGAAAGAAACATACAGGTGAGCGAGTCTGGAGGAAGAAAGCAGCCCAAGTAGTGGTAGCCCAGCTGCAGAAGATAAAAGGCCCAACCTAATACCTAGCTATACGATGTCAGTTAGGGTGAGGAGGGTTAAAAATCCTATTTGTATATAATTATTATTAAAAGAAAAAAATTAACAGAAGTTATTCAAACTTATAAAACACAAAAAATAATATAAATTTTCAAAGTATAAAAAATAAATTAAAATTTTATATTTGAATAAATTGTTAATTTTTTAATATTTTAATTAAACTTTGATTGTTTTGCTATATTGTTGACACAAAAGTTCATATACACTATATCTGATTGGAAACATCGATCCACATTAGAAATATAGGGAGAAATTATTAGTCTACATATTCATCCCCTAACCATGACATGATCATTGATGTGGGAACCTATCATATGATCAATATTTAACCAAAAAAAAAAAAAAAACACTATAGTGTTTTGACTTTTGCTTTTCTAATAACTGTAATTGATCATTAATTCACAAGAAATAGTGTGATTAAACACGGATTTGTAAGTAGTAAAATTAAAAACTATTTCTTTATTGAAATGATTATTCTTTGTTAATTTTTACAGTAAATAGTCATTTTGATAGTTAATATTTCATCAAAGATACTATTTTTTTTTTTTCGTAGTGACAATATACTTCGAATTAATATAATTCTGAAGAGAAGCTACGATTTTATATATATATATTTTAATTTAATAGTGAAAGAAGCACATCTCTTTTGATGAATTTATAATTTTTTATATTTTCAAAATGCTTAAAAGTGGTTAGAGATCCTCTACTAGAATTTGTCGGTGAACCTAGCAGCTAGCCTTCATTATATTTTTCTGGTCTGACACGTCATGTAAATGTGGATTATTGACGTTAACTAATGATGTGTCATGATATAGAGCCTGAAACGATGGTTGAAATCGATGGTCTATAATCATCGACATATCATGAAATAATCAAACGCTCTTTCTCAGGTAGATATGGATCATTATCATGCATGCAGCTCAAGCTCGGACGTTGGAATTAAGCATTAAATGACAAAGGATTTTTCTTTTTTCTTTTTAGGGGTGCCGCTGCATTGCAGCTCAACCCCAACTGCAATGGAAATTGAGATGGTCTATAATCATCGATAACATGAAATAATCAAAAGCTCTTTCTCATATAGATGTATATCATTATCATTATCATGCAGCTCAGAATACATTTAATAATGTGAATTATTTTCTACTATATTTATTATGGTATAAATCAATCAATATCAATTATATTCTACCTGAAATAAATTCCATATGAGTCAACATTAATTATAGAGTCTCGTAATTAAGAATCCGTTGTTGTTTTGCATCACGTATGTAGACGTATAGCCGGGTCTATATATCGACATGAGTGTAAACAAGTTGAATTCAAATGAATGGTTAAGATTTATTCATTGAGAAATATTTCATTTGAATAAGAATTAAGAGTGCCCGCTAGTATTCAGCCCCAAATTTTATGAGAAATGTTTTTAAATTGTTAGGATATTGTATTAGAATACATCTAATCATATTATGACTTTTATTTACTATATTTATTATTGTATAAAATATATATACTAATATAATATTCTAATTTAAATAAATTCCATATGTGTCAACATTATATTATAGAGGCCAGTTCTAAGTATATTATATATATTCCGTTGTTGTTGAAATTTGTAATTTAATGGTTCGACAGTAGTGCCACAAAGTGTGCATCACGTGAATGCTGGACTGATGATCTAGATATCGACTTGAGTGTAAACAAGTTGAATTCAAACGAATAGTTAAGATTTATTCATTGGACTCTAATAATTTGCACATTAAGAATTTAGATTTATTAACTGTTTTGGAATTTGAAGGTGTCGTTCACACAAGAGTAATATTCGACTAGTCTTTATCTTGAGAAAAATATAAATCTAGATAAATGTTGAAGGGAATTTAAAAAACATGCTTTATCTTGAGAAAGAAATTGCGACTAGTCTTTGCTTCATTTCTTTAAGAGTAATATTCGACTCTTTGCTTCATTTATTGTTCAATATTTAACTTTTTTTTTATTTTTTTTTTATTTTTATGTAAACCTCATTTTATAAAAAAGTATTAATTAAGAGACACTTGTGTATTCATTTCACGATTGTAAATATTATATTAATCTTATTTCTTTAATGAGCCTTCTAGAATTAAGCATTGGAAGATTCTCCAGTCGGTTCCATATTTTCACAAATTATATAAGCATTGTTCTAATTTTTTTTTATGCATTATATATATATATTATATATATATATATATACACACAAAAGAATTTCACAAAAAAATTTCATAAAGTATTGTGTCAAATATTTTTTTAAAGTTTTATTTCACTTTTTATTATTATTATTTAATTCTTTTGTCTTCCGTTTCTCTCTCCATCATGTTTCAAAAACTGTTTCAGTGATTTTCTTCTCCGCCCCTTGCATTTAGCTTCCATGATCACCACAAAGTCACATTATCTCTTTTTCGTTTTTGGATTTTCCACTTTTATGAACGTAGAACGGTAATATTATTTGTGGGCTGGGCATATAAAGTTTTTAATTTCGTCTCTCCTGTCCAGTCTCCCTTCCCCTTCTTCTTTCTTTTTTTTTTTTTAATTTCTTACCCAACTTAAGTTGAAAATCAAACAAAGATACCAGATAATTAGTTTTGGTTAATGAAAAGCATGTTTGATAGTTTGTAATAATGCACGTTTTAATTTTGAAAAAATTGAAAATTACGTTTCAATTAAAGAATCAAAATTAAGTTGACAAAATTAACATTCGTATATTTGCTTTTAATAAAGCACTTTTAATAAATCGCTTTTCATCTAATGCACTGCACAAAACGTAATTCGTATTTTAAATAAATATTTAGTTGACAAAATTAAACTTCGTATATTTGCTTATTTGAGTTTCTAGTTGTCCATACACCGTATTACACGTAGCAAAAGTATTTTATCTTTCTTCTTTTAGGCCTTATTTGTTTTCTAAACAATTAATTTTTTTAAAATCTCAAAACAACTATTTCAAATTCTAAAATAAAATTAATATTAAAAAAATATTTTATAATAATATTTTATTTTTTTAATTTTTATCTCATCTTATTTACAAAAATAAACAAATCCTAAATCTAGATTGGAAATTTCGAAGAGAACTTGAAAAAAAAAAAAAATACATACAAGTGAGTGAGTCTGGAGAAAGAAAGCTGCCCGAGTGGTAGCCCAGCTGTGAAAGATAAAGAAAAGGCCCAACCTATAATCCCTAGCTATATGGTGTCATTTAGGATCATGAGGGTTAGAAATCCTATTTGTACATAATTATTATCCAAACAAAAAATTTAATGGAAGTTATCCAAACTTACAAAACACAAAAAATAAAACAACTTTTTCAAGTTTAAAAAAATTTTAAAAGTTTATATTTAAATAATTTGTTAATTTTATAATATTTTAACTAAACTTTGAATCGTTTTGCTATATTATTGACACAAAAGTTCATATACACTATATATGATTGGAAACATCGATCCACATTAGAAATATAGGAAGAAATCATTAGTCCACTTATTCATCCACTAAAGATGACATGATCGATATATCATTGATGTGGGAACCTATCATACATATGATCAATATATAGTGTTTTGAGTTTTTCTTTTCTGATATCTATAATTGATCATTAATTAACAAGTAGTGTGATTAAACACCGATTTGTAAAAAATATCTATAATTGATCATTTTAAAAAATATTTCACAAGTAGTTAATTGATTTAAAGGATTTATTATATCTTCCAATTTTGAATCACAACACATAATGAGTTCTATCGATTTGAATACAAGTAATTATTTTTTTATAATTTTAAAATGCATTAATATATTTTAGTATAATATGTTATGGTATGACTACGATCCCTCCCATATATATAATGTTGGGGACTCATATTATATAATTCATCTTGTCATGTAGTCATATTTATTATCATGTAGCTAAAACGTAATATTCTTATAAATTGTTTGAATTGTAATAACTTATTGTCTGTAAATTGTCATTAATTTACAATATGAGAGGTACTGATCTTCGATGTACACGTGATGCATGCATTGTGGTTAATGAATGGATTTTGAATAAATACCGCTGGGAGTTAGAGATCAGACGGTTAGAAAAATATATAAATGCATTCCTTGTGGAAAAATATGCAATGGATCACGATCCAAAGGTTTGCATGCATGTAGTATTATATTCGAAAAATGCTTCTGAGTTCTGATGAGAAGCTACACGGATTATATATATATATATATATATATATATTTCATTTAATAGTTAAATTAAGAAGCACATGATGATCTGATCTTAAGATGAATTTATAATTTTTATTTTTCAAAATTCTTAAAAGAGGTTAAAAAAATAAAAATGTAATTTCCACTATTAAAAGAAATCCTCTAGAGCTTACAAAAAAGGAAAAAAGAAGAAATCCTCTGGAATTTCTCGGTGACCCTAGCAGGTAGCCTTCATTATATTTTTCTTGTCTGACGCGTCATGTAAACGTGGATGAATGACGTTAACTAATGATGCGACATTATATAAAGCCCTGCAATGATGGTTGAGATCAATGGTCTATAATCATCGACATATCATAAAATAATCAAACGCTCTTGTAGATATGGATCATTATCATGCATGCAGCTCAAGGTCGGACACTGGAATTAAGCATTAAATGATAACAGGATTTTTTTCTACTATGTCATTATATCATTATCATTATCATTATATAATGCATGCGATGGTGATTGATTTATATCATTATCATCCAACTCATCAGAATACATTTAATAATATGAATTATTTTTTACTATATTTATTATTATATAAATCAATCAATATCAATTATAATATATATATAATATTCTAACTTAAATAAATCCTATACGCGTCAACCTCAATTATAAATCAGGCTCATAATTAACAATCCGTTGTTGTTTTGCATCACGTATATAGACTCGGTTCTATATATCGACTTAGTGTAAACAAGTTGAATTTGAATGAATGGTTAATATTTATTCAGTTGAAGTCTTATTTGAATATATATTATATATAAAAATTATAATATAAAAAGTTTAAATGTAAATATATGAACCGATCTTGTCTGGATTAATTTTGATTGGTTTTGAGAAAAATGAAATTAAACCAGCATCGGACCGAGTTCAACTCGATACCAAATCCAACCCACCGGTTCGGTCTGATCCAATCTGGTTTACCGGTTTAACAGTTTTTTTTCACCCCTAAATTTGAATTAATGAACTTTGAAAGAAGAAAAATAAACTATGAAATGAAAGAATGAGAGAGAGAAGGAGGAGAATAAAGGACAAGTGAGTAAAGAGACAGAGAGAGAGCAGCAAGCTTAGGCCGCCTCTATCGGCAAAATTCAAATGTGAATGTTTTTTTCTTGGAGTGAGAAAGAGGGTTCCAAAAGGGGAAAAAAAGGTTTATAATTTCTCACTTATCAAATATTTGTATTTTAATAATTAGCCCATTAAGATTTGGATTTATTAACGGTTTGGATTTTCAAGGTGTCGTTCACACATGGTGTTTTATTTTATATTTAGAAACAACAAATTTTTCTTATACAAGAGAGCTCAAGCTTGTTTACGAACTATATATATATAATTTTGACAGAATAAATTCTTTGTATATATATATTCTAGCTTTATCTATAATTTTAATGATTATTAAATAAATTGTTTAAAATTCGAGTTTGGTTAAACCAATCTTGGGTAGCCAACTTATATATTTATTACAATCCTAAGATAACCGCGGATAACCTCTTGTTGACCATACTTTGGGCTTTAATTTGCACGTTAAGGATCTGGATTTATTACTATTTGAATCATTCACACATGAGGTACCAAAAAAAAAATAATTGTATAAGAGAAACATATTTACACTTAATTTGGTCTCTATTAATTGTATAAAAAATAACGGATAACGTCCTCTTGTGATCATGGTAATTTGGTCTCTATTAATTTGCACTTTAATTAGTATCGATCGCTGAATTTATTATATATTAACTGTTTGATTTCCTAGGTATCATCATTCACACATGAGGTGCAATAAAAAAATAATTGCATGAGAAACATTTTTTGAACAATTAAAAAAAAGGGCCGGGATGGGGGGTTTTGGAATCTAATTAGTTTTTCATGTAGAGAACCAAGGCTTACAACCAAGCTCTTGACATAAAAAAAAAACATTAAGGATCATGAATGTGGAAGAGAACTTAGAAAAGGAAAGAAATAAACATATGAGTGAGTCTGGAGAGAGAAAGCTGCTCCATGCAGCTTCATTTCTTTAAGGGGTATAATGTGTAATAAGAACACCGTGGTATGTGTGGGAGGATTATGAATAAATAGTCACGTACCCGACTTGCGTGAATGCACGGACTAGACATACCAATTTGTTTAGGGACTAGGGGTGACAATATCTGACACGATACTTTAATACGAAATGAATACAACACTATAAAAGTGGGTTAGTGTTTAGCCTTAACGAGTTTCGGGTTATAATGAGTTTGACCCGTTAAGAAATTTGAATTTACTTTTATACACTTGATTTAAATTTTAAAAAATCATAATTTAAAATTAGCTTCATATTCTTAGACACTTAGCTATCCCATTTAAATACTTATTAAAAAATTATTAATGAGTTAATTCATTGTTATTTAATATGTTTGAGTTATAATTTTAATATTTTACAATGTGTGGATCATATTTGTGTGTTTATCATATTTTATAGTATACTACTTATTGAGTCATAATTTTAAAATTGTAATTTATAATTAATTTTGTATATTTTATAACTATTATTTAAGTTTTAATATTTGTATAAAATTAATTAGGTTAAACTCAAACGGGTCACTAACGGGTTTGCAGGTTGAAACATATCAGATCGTATTATGTCGTGTCGTGTCATATCGTATCATATAGTGTCAAAGGTCTTAACATGTCTTAACGGGTCATGTCGTATCAACCCATTATCTTAACGAGTCGTGTTAGGGTTGAAATTTTTTATACGAAACACTTAACGGGTTATGTTCATGTTGACCCTTTAAGCATTATGTATACACCTTGACATGACTCGTTAACACGTTTTGACACCCCTACTAGGGACCGGTAGTACCCAAACATGTATGCATACATGCACGAGTAGACAACAAAATGAACGTCCAATCGAATAAATTGTAAAGCGATCTTTTAATATACAGACAACTACTTGATATCCTCCTATTGAAGCAAATGCCATGTATGCGTACGTGATCGGTAATGTCTAAACAAGTGAAAATATTAATATCGGGGTAGTTGCAGCGAAAGACCTTCTAAATCATCCAAAAATTAGTATTACATGTTAATTATGCATTTTTAGTATTTATACATTAATTCTTATTACACACACACACACACACATATATATACACACACACACACACACAAATTAATATATATACATATACATATATATATATATATATATATATATCACTATCATGCAGCTCACGGTGGTCTCTTGTTAGCATTAAATGACAAAGGAGTTTTCTTGAGAGTACTACCGCTGCTCAGCCCCAAATTATATTAGAAATTTTTTAAATTGTTAGGATAATATTGTATTAGAATACATTTAATAATATGACTTATGTTCTATTATACTTATTATTGTACAGATCAATCAATATCAATTATAAAATATATGCTAACATAATATTCTAACTGAAATAAATTCCACATGTACTAACAATAATATTAATTATAGAGGTTCGAATAATCCGTTACGTTGTTGTTGCAACTTGTAACTTAGTGATTCGACAGTGCCACAAAGTGCGCATCACGGAGATAATGGACTGATCTATATATTGACTTCAGTGTAAAACAAGTTGATCAATTCAATCCTTTTGAAAATGAGTTGGCATGCATGAATAATGGGTGTGGCTGTTGTATTGATAGTTCGACAGTGTCACAAAGTGTGCTTCACGTGAATCCGACGTCAGATCTATGTATTGAGATATATAATAGCAAGACTGGGAACAAGTTTGAATTTAAGCGAATTGTTAATACTTATTCAATTAATTCTTATATTATTAATAAGAATTGAGTTCGAATTTATCATCAACGCGCGTATATTTTATATTTAGGAACAACCATATTTTCTTTATACAAGAGAGTTCAAGCTTGTTTATGAACTATATATTTAATTCTAAATAATCATTAAATCTAAATAATTCACTGCCCAGTTTGTGATAGCGCCCATCCTGCGAGGATATCTCGCTTGGACTTATCTTGATAGATTCGTATCTCGTATGGATACGGTTAGCTGGGTTTCCATATTGGTGACGCGTTTTTTGGGTTTATCTCTATAAATTGATCCCAATATTGGAGAAATACAGGTGGTTGATTTTGTCGCTAAAAGCCATATAGTGCGCTAGATGTAGTAATTTATAATATCCCAACAAAATGGATTTGAAGTTCCTAAATAAATGCATATAACAAGCTGTTAGAAAGTGACTTCCAGAGCCACTTAATTAGAAAAAGAAAAAGAAGAGAGGTTAATTGAAAAGATCTTCTATTTTAAATATTTTTACAATTTTATGAAAGTTAAACAAACATCTGAATCTAATATACCATAAATTGAAAGCTTCTAGCATTTTGAGCCTTTCCTTTTTTTAATATATATCCATAATGGGTACAAACAATTATAGAAAGATGATATGTTGTTGTCTACAATGTGTGCATGCATCATGTGAATGATGGACATATATCATGAGATGGATTCTTGTTGATGACTCGGACTTATAAATGACAATTAGGATGCTCGTAATTAATATGGACTTGGACTTATTAACGTACGTAGTTTTCGATTTCTGAGGTGTCTTAATTCACATGACGTACATGATATGCAATAAATTGAATAATTGCATAAGAAAAACTTAAAATCTAGATGAATGTGCAATCTGAGAACTTAGACATATAAAGAATTAAGAAACAAGCATACGGGAGAATTCAATTTTTTTTTTCTTTTCACGGTATCCTGTTTTGATCAGTTTCTTAATTTTTTTCAAATATCCATAATGGGTGCTAATTAACTTGTAAAATACTATTACGTGGGTATTGGATCGTGATGAATCTGTTCAATGGCAGACCCACGTTATAGTTGAGCGCCCCCCCCCCCCCCCCCCCCCCAAAACACAAAAACAAAAAACGTTTAAAAATACAACATATCCCGTAGATTTTCTACATAATTATATAGATATGGAAAATGGACCCCCTAAAAAATTTATAATCTCTATATTCTCTCTTAAATTTCAATATATCTAAAAATATCTCTCTCCATTTTTTCTTATAGTCTAGAATTTTTTTTTTAATTTCTATATATTATTTATTTTCAAGGATGTGACCTCTCCAAAATTAAAATTAAAAATAAGTTCAGGAGAATAATAAGCTTATTATATGTATCCCAAAGTTTTTTGATATACAATATTAGGCTTTTTAATATTGAATCCAAAGTGAAAATATAAAAAAATTTATTTAAAATCGATAATTTATATGAAAAATAGTTGATAGATTTTATCCTCTAGACTTCCTTAAGCAAGAAAAGAATTTATTTAAACTCTCAATTATAGCATTATATGTTTAATGTGATACGAAAATATCTAGATTTTGCATGAAATTTGATAAAGTAACTTACATACTAGAAGAAAAGATGACAATATAAAAGATCCCTTAATATTTTATATGAATAAAATAAATTCTAAATATTACCGAGATATAATTTTATATGTAGTTATTTTTTTACGATTTTTAATTTGCATAAGAAAATGATTTTAGCAGTTTTAAGATGTGCAAGCCTTGCCTACTTCTTTTGAAAAAAATAAGTAAATTTAGGACTTACATGAAAAAATTATTTTTTAATAATGGACCGCGCTTTTAAAAAAAATAGTGCATAGAGCTTGCATATCCAATGATTGTATCTAACATTATTTTTTACATAAATGTGTAAAAAAGTTGGTCTCCCTCAACACAATTACTGGTTTCACTACTGAATCTGTTAGATTAAGTAATTTTAGAGACGAAATTCAATTTTCGTCCCTAAAAACTTTTTGAGACGGGCTTTTTGAGATAAATTTGGGATGAAATTTTTTTGTCTCTAAAGACATTTTGGGACAAAAAATAGACTTTTCGAGACAAAATGATTTGTCTCAAAAAACTTATTTTCTTGTAGTGAGAATCGGAGTCGGAGTCGGAGTTGAATTTTTGTTTATTAGTATTTCTTGGTGACCCTAGGATATTGTATAAGATTACATTTGATAATATGACTTATTTTCTATTAAATTTATTATTGTACAAATCAATCAATATCAACTATAAAATATATGCTAACATAATGTTGTAACTTAAATAAATTCCACATGTACCAACAATAATATTAATTATAGAGGTAATTTGAATAATCGGTCGTTGTTGTTGCAACTTGTATTAATTTAGTGATTGACAGTGCCACAAAGTGTGCGACACGTGAATCGTGGCCGATTGATCTATGTATTGAGATAGCAACACTAGGAATAAGTTTGAATGTAAGCGAATAATTAATTGCGTACTTATTCAATTAATTCTTATATTATTAATAAGAATTGAGTTCGAGTTTAACGTCAACTTAATTATATTTATATGTAGGAATTAGGAACAACCATTTTCTTTATACAAGAGAGTACTTCAAGCTTGTTTATGAACTATTTATTTAATTTTGACATATAGTAAATTCTTTGTATTTTATTTTCTAACTTTATCTATAATTGTAATGATTAATAAATTAATTGAGTAAATTAACTCGAGTTTGACAACATTGCTCATAATGGATGCAGTGATGCATGCATTGCGTAAGTTGCAGGATGGAATATTGCCACTTTTATGAATTGTGAATTAATGCTAATGATGTTGTCATGACTTCATACACATTCACCATGTACATGAGCTGTAGCTGGGGAGGCCGACTAACGTCCTTCGTTGTCGTAACGAATGTTGTTATATATAACGATTTGAAATTGGTTAATTTTCTGTGTACATATAAATGTCATCACAAGTACTACACAACTAGTCCCCTATCAAAAATTTATAATATGAGAGGTACTGTTGGATTAGTCCATTTCATGCACGCCAAGGCTTAATTTATTGTCCGCATGATTATTTATAACATGCAAAAGTCTA
Organism: Platycarya strobilacea; assembly: GCA_036898215.1. Lineage (NCBI taxonomy): Eukaryota > Viridiplantae > Streptophyta > Magnoliopsida > Fagales > Juglandaceae > Platycarya > Platycarya strobilacea. Next base: position 2,434,087 of record CM072559.1, on the reverse strand, counting down.
CAATATCAACAAGGAGCATATTTGGACTTATCAATTAACGATCGACTTGGAGTTTTGAAGTATTGTTCACACAGTCATGTTGATGCGTCGATGAGTTGTAAATTTCATGCAAGCTATCTCGGGACCAGTACTACCCCTTATATATCGACTTGAGTGTAAAAAAGTTGAATTCAATGTTCTTGAAAAAGAGTAGGCCGCATGCATGAATGATCCATCACATAAACGTGGTCTGACACATCACATAAACGTGGAAGAATGATGTTAACTAATAACTACTGATGCGTCATGATATAGAGCCTGCAATGATGATTGAGATGCATTGTCTCTAATAATCAATATATGAAATAATCAAGCGTTCTTTCTCAGGTACCGTACTGGATATAGATCATCATCATGAAGCTCAAGGAATCGGTTGGTAGCGTTAAATGACCAAGGATTTTTCTAGGGTTGCCGCTGGATGCTCAACCCCAACTCATGCAATGGTGATTGAGATATTAATGGTCTATAATCATCTATACATGAAGCAATCAAAAGCTTTTTCTGATCAAATAGATGTATATACACACACACACACACACACACACACACAAATTAATATATATATATATATATATCACTATCATGTAGCTCACGGTGGTCTCTTGTTAGAATTAAATGACAAAGGAGTTTTCTTGAGAGTACTGCCGCTGCTCAGCCCCAAATTATATTAGAAATTTTTTAAATTGTTAGGATAATATTGTATTAGAATACATTTAATAATATGACTTATGTTCAATTATACTTATTATTGTACAAATCAAACAATATCAATTATAAAATATATGCTAACATAATATTAATTATTGAGGTTCGAATAATCCGTTACGTTGTTGTTGCAACTTGTAACTTAGTGATTCGATAGTGCCACAAAGTGCGCATCACGGAGATAATGGACTGATCTATATATCGACTTGAGTGTAAAACAAGTCGATCAATTCAATCCTTTTGAAAATGAGTAGGCATGCATGAATAATGAGTGTGGCTGTTGTATTGATAGTTCGACAGTGCCACAAAGTGTGCTTCACGTGAATCCGACGTCAGATCTATGTATTGAGATATATAATAGCAAGACTGGGAACAAGTTTGAATTTAAGCGAATTGTTAATACTTATTCAATTAATTCTTATATTATTAATAAGAATTGAGTTCGAATTTATCATCAACGCGCCTATATTTTATATTTAGGAACAACCATATTTTCTTTATACAAGAGAGTTCAAGCTTGTTTATGAACTATATATTTAATTCTTTGTATTATATATTCTAACTTTATCTATAAGTTTAATGATTAATAAATTAATTGAGTAGAACTTGAGTTTGATTAAACCAATCTTTGGTAGCCAACTTATTTATTTACAATCCGGTAAGGTAACGCATAACCTCTTGTTGATCATGATGCAGGTTTGGTCTCTAATTTGCACTTTAAGGATCGATCGTTGAATTTATTATTAAGTGTTTGATTTCCTAGTTATCATTCACACATGAGGTGCAATAAAAAAATAATAGTTTAAGAGAAACATTTTCTTTCATACAAAAGGTCAGGGTTGGGGGACTTCAAACCCAGATTTTTAATTTAAGAGAGCCGAGCTATATGCCATTAAACTATATATTAGATTCTTGGCATAAGAGAGACATTAGATCTAGATCATGAATGTGGAAGTGAAATACTTAGGAAAGGAAATAAACAAATTAACATACAGCCGGGCCGTGAGTCTGGAGAAAGAAAGCTGCTCCATGTAGCTCTTCATTTCTTTAAGGGGTAATGTGTAATAGGAGCACCATGGGTACTAGATTCTCGGGTTTGTTTAGGAGTTCGCAGTTTGCACAAAAAATATATATTTTTTGGTTAATATTGTTGATGCATTGTTCATATTTTTATTTATGTACTATTTAGGAACAATGCATGAACAGTAATAAAACATTGCTCGATCCCGTACAAACCCCATGGATAGGTCTCGGTTCCCAATCATTTTATATATAAGTACTACGTACTCAATTGCATTTACATTTTTTTAAATGAATACCCTTATTTTGTATATTATTAATCAATTACATTTATATGTTTTTTTGAATAAATACCCTTTAACTGATTTAGTAATATAATTTATCAAGAATTTTATATTATAATAGATCATGAAAAAAACAAGATTGAACTCATATCAAGAATTTTTTCTCTCTCAATTTATATGAAGCAAGAAGCAAGAACAATATATCGTTGGATATATAATTAATTGAGAAATGTAATCTCATAAATAATATTACTAATTTTCAATGAGGTTTCATCCTCAACCGTAGTTGAAAATTTAGCTAGACATATTCATGAAAATAATCTTTAAAATCTAAATAATTCACTGCCCAGTTTGTGATAGCGCCCATCCTGCGAGGATATCTCGCTTGGACTTATCTTGGTAGATTCGTATCTCGTATGGATACGGTTAGCTGGGTTTCCATATTGGTGACGCGTATTTTGGGTTTATCTCTATGAATTAATCCCAATATTGGAGAAATACAGATAGTTGATTTTGTCGCTAAAAGCCATATAGTGCGCTAGATGTAGTAATTTATAATATCCCAACAAAATGGATTTTAAGTTCCTAAATAAATGCATATAACAAGCTGTTAGAAAGTGACTTCCAGAGTCACTTAATTAGAAAAAGAAAAAGAAGAGAGGTTAATTGAAAAGATCTTCTATTTTAAATATTTTTACAATTTTATGAAAGTTAAACATACATCTGAATCTAATATACCATAAATTGAAAGCTTCTAGCATTTTGAGCCTTTCCTTTTTTTAATATATATCCATAATGGGTACAAACAATTATAGAAAGATGATATGTTGTTGTCTACAATGTGTGCATGCATCACGTGAATGATGGACATACATCATGAGATGGATTCTTGTTGATGACTCGGACTTATAAATGATAATTAGGATGCTCGTAATTAATATGGACTTGGACTTATTAACGTACGTAGTTTTGGATTTCTGAGGTGTCTTAATTCCCATGACGTACATGATATGCAATAAAATGAATAATTGCATAAGAAAAACTTAAAATGTAGATGAATGTGCAAGCTGAGAACTTAGACATATAAGGAATTAAGAAACAAGCATACGGGAGAGTTCATTTTTTTTTTTTTTTTTCTTTTCACGGTATCCTGTTTTGATCAGTTTCTTAATTTTTTTGAAATATCCATAATGGGTGCTAATTAACTTGTAAAATGCTATTACGTGGGTATTTGATCGTGATGAATCTGTTCAGTGGCAGACCCACGTTATAGTTGAGGCGCCCCTCCCCCCCCCCAAAAAAACTTTTAAAAATACAACATATTCCGTAGATTTTCTACATAATTATATAGATATGGAAAATGGACCCCCCCTAAAAAATTTATAATCTCTATATTCTCTCTAAAATTTCAATATATCTAGAAATATCTCTTTCCATTTTTTTTTATAGTCTAGAAATTTTGTTTAATTTCTATACATTATTTATTTTCAAGAATGTGACCTCTCCAAAATTAAAATTAAAAATAAGTTCAGGAGAAATAATAAGCTTATTATATGTATCCCAAAGTTTTTTGATATACAATATTAGGCTTTTTAATATTGAATCCAAAGTGAAAATATAAAAAAAAAAAATATTCAAAATCGATGATTTATATGAAAAATAGTTGAGAGATTTTACCCTCTAGACTTCCTTAAACAAGAAAAGAATTTATTTAAACTCTCAATTATAGCATTATATGTTTAATGTGATACGCAAATATCTAGATTTTGCATGAAATATGATAAAGTGGCTTACATACTAGAACAAAATATGACAATATAAAAGATGTCTTAATATTTTATATGAATAAAATAAATTAATTCTAAATATTACCGAGATATAATTTATATGTAATTATGTTTTTATGATTTTTCAACAATTTTTTTTTTAAATTTATAGAAGAAAAATGATGTTGGCAGCTTTAAGATGTGCAAGTCTTGCTTACTTCTTTTGAAAAAAGTGAGTACAAAAAAGACTCACATCAAAACATTATTTTTTAACTGTGAACCCCACTTTTAAAAAAAGAAAAATAGAGTGCGTAGAGCTTGCATATCCAACGATTGTATCTAACATTATTTTTTACATAAATGTGTAAAAAAGTTGGTCTCCCTCGACACAATTACTGGTTTCACTACTGAATCTGTTAGATTAATTTATATCAATCGTAGTAGTACTACTCATGCTTTGCTATGCTCTGATGTACTTTAATATGTTACTTTATTAAGAGCACCGCGGGTATTAGATTCTCGGGTCTGTTTACGGGTTTGCACAAAGTATATAACTTTTTTTCAATGCATTGTTCATATTTTTATTTATGTACTATTTAAGAACGATGCATGAGTGGACAGTAATAAAACATTGCTCGATTCCGTACAAACCCCATGGATGGGTCTCGTGTCCCAATCATTTTATTATATATAACTACTCGATCAATTGCATAATTTACAGTTTTTAAATGAATAACCTTATTTTCTACGTAATTAATCAATTACATTTATATTTTTTTGAATAAATACGTACCCTTTAACTGATTTAGTAATATAATTTACGGTGACTTAAAAATAATGCTCGTTTGAGTATTAATTAAGAGTAATGCTACTCTTTATATCCTTGTTTTTAAGTTGCTTGCTCTTTTAAATGGTTCGCATAAAATCGGTACTTAATTATAACGCACTACATAATTAAATGGCATGACTCTGAGTGACGCACTACTCTTTATCTCCTTGATTTCTCGTTTGATTATAAGCTGCTTGTATTATCAACAATAAGGCCGGGCCAATGGCTTGCTGGCTATCATGCGTACGTACGTTGTGTGTGATAATTAATAATGTCATTGTGACCAATTGTACGAGATGATGATCAATGTTCTCATGTATTTTTCATGATTATAATATATATAATTAAATGAGTAAAGCTTCGGTCCGACCATCTACAAAAACTAGTTTTACAAATAGCCATTCACATCTTGCCACGTATGTATTCCCTCAAATTCTATCGTAAAATTGCATGTAGTCGATTTTTCAAACAATCTTGCTGAGAATGCAAACTCAAGCCTACGTGAACGAAGAACTTCTTTGAAGCACTGGAAAATTGATAACGTGATTTTTATGAAGATTTCACATCTTTAATCAATTTTCTTTTAGAGGTTCCAGAGTTTTCGTTCTATTTCTCCTCTCCCACTTACTTTATGTTTGGTTGCTAAGAAAAATTAAAGAATTCTTTCTTTATATCCTCGGAAACTTCTTTCTTACCTCTTTGAATTCCTAGCTGATGAAATATCTGAACCACCTTTGAACTTTATATACTAAGTTATACCGAACCGCATCCCTCCAGCCACTCTAATCAAGAATCATTAGTTTTTCGAGCTTCCAATCGTTCTAAAAAATCCAATTTATTCAATAAAGCAACATATTAAAATGGTGATAAATGGCACACCCACTATTTCCCGAGATGCTTACTGGGTTCTTGTTCAGATTCTGGTGTTTTTACTTTTAAAAATTTATGGATGGTTAGTTTACTTTTAAGAAAATAATATGACTTATTTTCTCTTAAAATTATTATTGTACAAATCAATCGATATCAATTACACGATATATGCCAACATAATATTCTAACTTAAATAAATTCCACATGTCAACATTAATTGTAGAGGTTAGAATTATAATCCGACCGCGCGCTGTTGTTGCAACTTGTAACTTAGAGTTTCGACAGTGCCACAAAGTGGGCATCACGGAGATGATGGACTGATCTTATATATATATCGACTTGAGTGTAAAAAAGTTGAATTCAATCCTTTTGAAAAAGAGTAGGCATGCATGACTGGAATTAATTGATAGTTCGACAGTGCCACAAAGTGTGCATCACGTGAATGATGGCCAACTGATTATGTATTGAGATAGCAAGACTGGGAATTTTAAATTTGAATTTAAGCGATTAGTTAATACTTATTTAATTAATTCTTATATTAATAAAAATTGAGTTCGAGTTTATCGTCAATTTAATTATATTTTATATTTAGGAAGTAGGAACAGCCATTTTCTTTATACAAAAGATCAGTACTTCAAGCTTGTTTATGAACTATTTATTAAATTTTGACATGGTAAATTCTTTGTGTTATATTTTCAATCTTTATCTATAATTCTAATGATTAATAAATTAATTGAGTAAAAGTACTCGAATTTGATTAAACCAATCTTTGGTAGCCATCTTATTTATTTTATACATGCAATCAGCTACGGTAACTGTTTGATTTCCTAGATATCATTCACACATGAGGTGTAATAAAAAAAATAATTGCATGATCCCTATATAGAGTTCTTTGAAAAAATTAATTACTTAGCAACTTGCTCTTAATTCCAGAACGATTTAATTTCCGAGAAATCGGGCCGGGTTTAATGTCATGATCTAGATCAGGGACCTCGACTAACGAATCATGATCTAGATCTAGATCAGGGATTAACGAGTCATGATATAGTACTTGGAATTAACGAATCATGATCTAGATCAAGGACCTCCACTAACTGCGCTCGTCATCGTAGTGTATATCGTTATATATAACGATTTGAAATTGATTAATTTTCTGTTTACATATAAATGTCATCACAACTACACAAGCAGTCCCATATCACAAATTTATAATATGAGAGGTACTGTTAGAGTAGTCCATTTTATGCACGCCAAGGCTTAATTTCTTGTCCACATGATGCATGCATGCAAAAGTCTAGTACAATATCATTTATGATATATAATGCATCATAAAACAATCCTAATCATATACAATATATAACTGATATCATGGAATAAAAATAACAAGGAGTATTTGGACTTGTCATCAACGATCGACTTGGATTTTTGAAGTATCGTTCACACAGTGATCATCATGTTGATGCGTTGATGAGTGCAAGTTTCATCCAAACTATCTTGGGACCAGTACTACCCATGCATGCATGCATTCATGGACTAAACAACGATCAAATGACCCAATCAAAGGTGCGCATTCCCCACAAATACAGTTATCAAAGTATTAGAAAAGTAATAATGAATTTTAATACAAAGATAACTACTACACATCCTAAACTAATGTCGTACGTCGTTTATAATGATCGAAATTCGATAATGTCTATTATATCTACAGACACACACGCATATATATATATATATAAATCTGAGCATGGACACTTAGACCCTCATTACAAGAAAAATTGGTAGAAATAATTAATCTGATCTAATTAAAATGACTGTTTTTGTTGAAAATAATTTTTTGCAATGTTCTTTCTTACTTTTTGCAATGAAATTTGATGCCACAAAAGACCTATTTTTATGTATATACCTGTTTATTTTCATAGATAAGATAAGATAAAAGTGAAAAAAAGAATAAAATATTGTTGTAATATATTTTTTTTATATTAGTTTTGTTTTAGAATTTGAAAAAGTGGTTTTAGAATTTGAAAAAGTAGAATTTTTTATTATATTTTATATAAAAATTTTAAAAAATATAATGATGAATTTGAGATGAGTTTAAAATTTTAATTTTATCTCTCAAAACAAACATGCCACAGTTGTAGACTTAAATATTGTCGAAAGACCTTTCCTAATTAGTCACCCAAAAATATATATTGAGCATTTCACCTAGATAGCTAGCACTTTATAATTAAATTATATACATTTGAAAAAGCCAAAAGCAAAAGAGATATAATTCATGTCTTACAGTAGTATTTAACTCAGAGCAAGTAGTATTATATTTTTCTCGTACGACATGTGATGTACCGTTGTACACATGAATGAATGACGTCAACGACTACTCATGATATATTAATTGATTAGTTATGAAATAGAAAAATGATAAATTTACAATATTTTTTACAATATTTTATATCATATGTGTTATAAAATAAGAATATTTTTATAAAATAATATTAATTTTATAAAATAGTTTATAAAAATATTCTTATTTTATAATATGTATTATATAAATATTATCAAATGTGTTATATATATCATTTCTTTATTAAATAATGAATATTAACTCTTTCTTAGATATCGCACTTGTTTGGAATTACCGTAAAAGATTTAGCTTATACTTTGAGAATTTAGGATTTAGATTTTTATTTAATAAATTTTATTCTTAAAAGAAGTTATGTATTAATACGTTATGCTTTTAAACAATATTACTTGATATTTATATATTTAAAACACTTTTAAACACGTTATGCTGCACAGATTACGCGCTTTAGATTACACAAGGCGTGGGATTTTCTTTTTTATATTTTTATTATCTTTATTAATATCATTTAATTGAATTCCATCATGAACGTTTTAAGATTATTTCTTTTACATATATATATATATAAGAAATAATATTATATACTATACTCTCGTTCTGTTGTATAAAATGTGACCTATTTTAGATTGGGCGGCACTTGAGAGAAAGGACAACAAATGGTGGATAGGAAAGATTGATATGTAGTCTACCATTATACGATGGAGCACATGTGGCCCGTAATGGTTTTTTTTTTTTTTTTAAAAAAGGACACAATAAAAGATATCACACAAAAATAAATTTATAAAATTGAGATGAATTCGTATGATACTTTAAATATACTCTACAATAATAATAATTTTGTAATTTAAAATATTATATTAAATTATGTCTGTTTATATATTTATTTTTGTGAAGTTTCTTTATTATTAAATTATTTTTGAATTTAAAAGAGAAAAAAACAATAGCAAGAGTGCCTTGCCTTGTAGGGAAGAAGCAAGGGAGGCATCTAAACTCCTCCCTCCTCTTCGGTAGTAATTTGTGGTATTTTTTCGAGAGAATCCATTGAGAAGTTCTTTTATAAATGACTGGGAGTCACGTAGTGAATGAAAAAGAGTTTAGAGATAAATTTCCATTAGGCATGTTTATTGAGATTTTGGATTTAAGAATCTTAGAATGAATAATTTTTTTTAATCTTTTAAGTAAAAATATCAAAATTATTAAAATATAAAAAAGATTTCAAGATCTGAAATAAGTAATTTTTTTAAATCTCTTAAATAAAAATGTCAAAACTATTAAAAAATAAAAAAAAAAATTTCAAGAGCGGATGAGTTTTGCTTGGGCCTAATATGCACATATATATATATATATATATATATATATATTGTAACTTGATCATCGTAGTCATTTTCCCAAAATATAATTGTTTTCAATTTTAGGTAGATAAGCACTAAATGAATATAATTTATCAAACGCTTCCTTTTGGATCTACTGATGATTACAGTGGCCAGAGTCATCATTTATTTTTTTTTTCTATTTATTTTAGTTAGATGCTTGGTATACCAACTTTTTATGAATATATTTTTAAATATATTTTGTATGTTAATTTTTTTTTAAAAATTAAAACTACTCTAATCTATATCACCTAACCAACTTTTTGAAAGCGATTGAGACGAGAATTTTCAACTGGCCTTAGGATCATTATCGTGCAGTTAGAGGTCGGTTGCAGGTAGCATTAAATGTCAAAAGGATCTTTTTGAAGGGCCGCTGCTCAGCCCTCATTCCGAATTGTTATCAATATATTTAAAAAAAAAAAAAAACATACAAATGCATTAGAGGTACTTTCGAGCGGAAAAAATGAAAAAAAAAAATATACTAACGGTAAGTTTCAATGGTAATTTTAAAGAGATGCTACTTAGCAAGGTTTGTTTTAGAAGATGAAATTAAAAATCTCAATTTTTTTTAATTCATTAATATTGTTTTTTAAATGTTAGTATAAAATATAATAAAAAATCAAATTTTCAAATTTCAAAAATCTCCAAATAAAAGTAATATTAAAAAAATATATTACAATAATATTTTATTCTTTTTTTAACTTTTATCTCCTTTCATCTCATTTTTAAAAAAATCAAACTTAATTTCAAATAATTAAAAATTACGTTTGAAGAAAATCATCATTTTGATTTTTTTTCTTAAAAGTACTTTTTGGATATTGCGGAATGTAACTCAAATTTTAAAATGATAGTCAATGAATTAATATACTCCTACAACTTTAAAATAATTATAGTTTTCTAATTTTAATAAATATGGTAATAGTTTTTAAAAGTTTAAGTAATCATCATTTCTACCTCAAAAATCATTTTTTAAATTTATTTCCAAACAAATATAACATGATTATTGAAAGTTCTTTAAACTTATGATTATCAAACAATAAATTATGAGTCTTAAAGGTATAAATTATATTTTTCACCATAATTCAAAACTACATACAATTTAGAACTAAATTAAAAAGTACTTCCTATGTTAGAAACGATGATTGTTTGAATTTTAAAAAATTATGATTATATTTTAAAAAGTTACTTGTAATTATATGAAAGTTGTGTCAGTATTTTTATCTGTTGACAATTTTTTAAAATGGGATAGTGCTACCTTGCACGCTGTAGCTTACTGCAAGGCAATTTTTTTTTCTATTTTATTATCATTTAAAAAAATTTAAAAAATATGAAAATATATCAACATACTAATAATCACTTCTTTAACTATTAAATAAAAAAAAATTAAAACAAAAAAACAAAATGAATGAAGTGTCAAAGTTATAAGGTGTCAAAATAAGTTGGTAAACTAACATTTTCTTTTAAATTGATGATCTTTCTCAAAGTAGTTTTAGTTTATTTGAGATTAGAAGTGTTTTAATGTAACACTCAAATAATTTAATTTTTTTATTAAAGAGATTTTAAAAGTATTTAAATAATTTTTAGTACTCCTACTGCAACCATAAGGTCATTATCAGCGGTTGAAGGTCTGTTGGTAGCATTAAATAACTAAAGATTTTTTTTTTAAAGGCTCGCTGCAAGAAAAATAAATATATTTGACATTTTAATTACAATCAAAATAATTATTTGTAATAAAAATAGATTATTTTTGTTTTAAATAATCATTCTGATTACAATTAAAATATTACAAATATATATATTTTTAAGTGAGGGTGCGGCTGCTCTGCCCCCATTCAAAACTATTATCAATACATTTGTATTTTTACTATTTTTTAGTAATAAAACAAAACAAGTATACCCATACAAATGCATTAGAGGTACTACTTTTGAGCCAAAAAAATGAAAAAATATATATATACTAACGGTATGTTTGAATAGTAATTTTTAAAGAAAAAAATATAGTAATTTTAAAGACCTAATTAACATTTCCTTTTTTTTTAAAACACCTTTTTTTTAACAGCTTAATTCGTAGGGAACGTATCCCCATCTCTCCCGCCCTTGAATATATTAGTACTACTGTTTAAAATTCTCACTTAATCTCGGGCGTTCTCAAAATTCAAAATATTTTCCATGATTATTGAGAATAAAACCCTATATTTCTCTTAAAAAAATTAACATTTATATAAAAGTAATATATATACTCGTGTATATTATTAGGCTCTGAGATGAAATAAAAAGAATAAATTATACACGAAAATCTTAAATTGTTAAGATATTATATTAGAATATATTGTGCATATATACTTATATTATTATATCTACATTATTCTAATATGTATGATAATATAACTTATTTTCTACCATATTTAATTGATTGTATAAATCAATCAATATCATTTATAAAATGTATTCTAACATAAATAAATAGTACCACATGTGTCGACTTTAATTACATGACAGTACTATCGATGGAAAAGGCTAATCCGTTGTTGTTGCAACTTGTAAGTTAGTGGTTCGACGGTGCTTCCACAAATTGCGCAATATCAAGTAAATGATGGACTGATTTATATATGACTTGAGTGTAAAGAAGTTGAATTCAATCCTTTCGAAAAAGAGAGAGATGTGCATCCGTGGCTGTTGTATTGATAGTTCGACGGTGCCGCAAAATGTTGTATTGATCTATTTACTTAATTATGAGTAATTTGTGGCTGTTGTATTAATGATAGTTCGACAGTGCCACAAAATGTGCATCACGTGAATGATGGCCGACTGATCATCTATGTATTGAGATAGCAAGACTGGGAACGAGTTTGAATCTAAGCGAATAGTTAATACTTAGTCAATTAATTCTTATATTAATAAGAATTGAGATCGAGTTTATCATCAACATATATTTTATATTTAGGAACAGCCATATTTTCTTTGTACAATAGAGTTCAAGCTTGTTTATGAACTATATATTTAATTTTGAGATAGTAAATTCTTTGTATTATATATTCTAACTTTATCTGTAATTCTAATGATTAATAAATTAATTGAGTAAAACTCGAGTTTGGCTAAACCAATCTTTGGTGGCCAACTTATTTATTTACAATCAGCTAAACTAACGAATAACCTGATCTAGATCCTCATGTTGATCATTGTTTGGTCTCTGATTTGCACGTTAAGGAATATCGCTGAATTTATTATTAGCTGTTTGATTTCCTAGGTATCATTCACACATGAGATGCAATAAAAAAAATAATTGCACGAGAAACGTTTTATTTTATTTTATTATATAAAAGGCTAGGACGGGGGATTTGGAATCTAAGTTTTTCATTTAGAAAATTAAGTTATATGCGATTAGACCACCAGACTCTTCACATAAAAGAAACATTAGATCTAGATCATGAATGTGGAAAAGAACTTAGTAAAGGAAAGACCTCATGCAGACTTAAATATCGTCGAAAGACTTTTCCAAAAATATAATATTTGAGCATTAACTTCACCTAGCTCTAGCAAGCACATTATAATTAAATTATATTTGTGTACATTTGGAAAAACATGAAAAGCAATAGAGATATAATTCATGTCTTACAGTTTTTTTTTTTCCCCTAATTCCACAGAGCAAGTATTTTCATAGTAATTAAGTAGGTCGATCGAAGTATACTGCTTAATTTGCCTAAACTTCTCCTAGATGCATGGCTAATTCGACCAATCAAGCGGCAGTGGAAACATTTTGGTCCTTTTTTTTTTTTATTAACATTTTGCTCGTTTATTTTGATCTCATATATTTAATTTATTATTTATTATACATGCCATCTACTACTACTGACGCGTCGTAACATATAGAGAGCCTGCAATGGTGATTGAGACGGTGATATTTAATAATCAATTTTTTTAAAATGTTTTAAAATAAAAATAACAATTTGGCTCTTTCATAAATTCAAACAGTATGCTTGAATGGGCATTGTAGCACCGCCCATAACCAAAAGCTCTTTCTCATTTAGATATAGATCATTATCATATTGCAGCTGAAGGTCGGTTAGTAGCATTAAATGATAGGAATTTTTTTAAGACAGAAGCTGGGGGGCAGACCGTCTGCCCCCCTCCTTAAAAGCAGCCCCGCCGCCCCCGGTGGCGGTGGGCGACACCGCCCCCGCCATCGGGACCGGCGGACTCAGACGAGCTCACCCCTTCGACGGCGAGCTCCAGCGAGCTCCGGTGTGCCCCCGGCAGCCTTCAACCCGTTTCGGACCCGTACGGGTCCGAAACGGGTTGAAGGCTGCCGGGGGCACACCGGAGCTCGCCGTCGAAGGGGTGAGCTCGTCTGAGTCCGCCGGTCCCGATGGCGTGGGCGGTGTCGCCCACCGCCACCGGCGGCGGCGGGGCTGCTTTATGGCCGAATTCCCTATTAAATTCATCTTCATTTTATTTTTTTATTGTGTTTTTCATTATGTTTTTTATTATGTTTTGTTCATTTTATTTTTTTAATATATTTTTAATCTTCATTTTTTTATTTAATTATATTTTTTTATTTTATTTTGATGTGTTTTTCATCATCAAGCAGCCCAACTAGTGTTGGGCTGCTTTGGACGCTGGGGACAGCCGGACCGGTCCCCAGCGTCACCCTTTTTTTAAAGGGTGTCGATGCTCAGCCCCATTCAAAATTATTATAAATTCATTTGTATTTGTATTTTTTTATTTTTTTTATTTTTAAATAATAAAATTAAAAAACAAAAACACCCATACAAATACATTAGAGGTACTTTTAAAATAACGGCAGAACTTAGTTGCAGGCAGGAGATACAAGTTTTGATTTTTGGATTTGCAAACTTTGCTGCGAGGAAAGGTAACGCAGTTATTTTAACACCTTCTCAGCGCTTCCACTTCTGCCCGAAATGAAGAAGGTTGCAACTTATACAACCCTGCGCTACGTAGTACGTTTTGCCCGAGTCACTGATAGTTTCATTGTTTGCTAAGAACTAGTGTCGCCGTAATGTGTCAATTATTGAGCTAAACAGATCCATTAAATTGGTGGGTCCACTAAACAGATAGTGGAATACACGTGTATTGAACTCAAAGGCAAGTAAAATTGTTACAGCCAACAACACAAGTGTTAAAGCTGTAAAATAATTCACAGTATCTACAGCCCTAACTTTCTGTACTTCAGCCATGCTACTGCCAACTGTAGTTTACCACAGATTACACGGATCTAGCTAAGTAGGCATCATCACCATATTGATTTGGAAGATTTCCAGCATGTACCTGCGCGGGATGAAATCAAAATAAGCGAGAAATATATTAGCTACCTTATTTGTTTCACTAGCAATTTGAGACTCTCAAATTCTGTAATACTTTTCAGGGTTCAGATATTGGCTTAGTTTCCTGCTAATTTTGCTTATCCATCAACCAGTTTTTCTATCAACGCCTAAACTTAGGGACACAAGTTCAAATTGAGTAAGCCTTTCTATTCTAAGTTGGTTGTCCACAAGGCATTTCCAAAATAAATCCCATTTTTTCTAACCAGTTTGAAATATAAGTACATTTACAACACAAAGGGGAAAATCTTGTAGTTATAAGTAGATTTCTAACTAATAATAAGTTCACTTCATTTCTTTTTTAAGGATATTTAGATTAAACTATGCTACTTATACATCCAAGAAATATTTGTTACATGCAATGTAGTGCTTAAACTATGACCTAATAATGCTTTGCAAGGAATTTTTTGGTTTTTTTTTCTCTGTGAACTTTTATGAGCTTGAAACATTTTCCATCTGAAATATCATTACTCAACAACTATTTTCTTTCATGAGTAGAGCATGAATACAAATATTAAGTGTAGTTGCAAGCTTAGTTAGATTTCTATATACCTTGTGCAAAGGAAAAATTCTCCTAGGTAAGCAAAGTTGTGATAAATTAAATTCTCAAATACAGAGTATATTTCCAAGAAATAAAAGTTCACTGCAGAAGTTGTTAATAGTAAAATATTTCTATATATTCTAGATATAGTGCTGTTGTTACTATATCTTCTTAAGCTAAATATTAATTAGCTACCTAATTGTTCAATCCCTGCAAATGTTTGAAGTTTTTTTCTTTTTCAGAAGTACATTTTCAGCAACTAATTTCAAAGTTCTATTTGTTAAAGTTTTATGGATAAACTATGCTACACTGCTGTTCAAAAGGCTATTACTTCTAGTAAGATATTAACTAGTTATAGGATGAAAATTTTTACATTTCTATATACCTGCCTTAAAATTTCTACATCATTTCCAGTAAAGTAGTGGAGTTTTTTTGTGCATGCAGTAAAGTTCTTAGTGTCAAAGAGAAGGAGAGGCAGGGGAATACCTGCTGGAACAGGGAGGCGGGTCTTGCCTCCAACCTTAAGACATCCTCTTTTGGGTATTAACTATTTCAATTACATATGACTAGAGGTTTTTAGGCACAATCAACAATGTGATGTTAAAATATGATGCATTAGTTAAAACTACCATAGAATTAATTGGAGTTACTTACATTGTAGCTATATGCTTTGATGTGGAACTATGTCATTTTTTTTGGTTGCACAATTCTTTAATGGTGCTTTGTGTTTTTATGGGTGAATTACAGCTGCAACTAAGTATGAATAAGGACAGTTTTATAGTGTTTGACATGGTGTTTGGTTGTTTGATAGAATCATATAGTTGGGCACTTAAATATGTGCTGCATTTGTCAAATTTGGTATATAAATACTTGGGGTGGTTTTTAAGATACTGCTTTCAGCAAGATTTTAAAAAACTGAAGTTTTCAATTACATCAGGAGCTATTCTATTCAAATATTATCTTATCATTAGAAAATGCAATCTGCTTTTTGGATATTTGATATACGCAAATTGATATATAGGACTTGTTGTCTGGTATAAACTTCCTAATATAGGGCTTGCTGGCCAATATGATATATATCATGTGCATCACCAGATGCTTGGTTTAAAATTAATATATATACATATGTTACACCAATTTGAAGACCAAATTGATGAGCAAAAAACAAAGAAATACTACAGATATTTTTGCAGGAAACATCTAGTAGCCTTTATTAAAACTTTTCAACATGGTTTTAACTCTTGGATGCATGCAAAGTACTATTGCATTTTAACACTTAAATACTACTGTTAGTTGAGGGAACTTCTAGTATCAATAGTGAGCATATTTCATTCGTGAAAAGATGCATATTCTGATTTCAAATATATTGTTAACAATGAATCAAGCTCATTCGTATTTTTATACTATTGATATGTGTTGGAACAGGTCCATATCTTAAATTTCAAGGGCAGATCAACCAAAACTTGGATGTGGTATCCAGACCCCAAAGATCTAAATGGCTGCTGGCAAATAAGGAAATAGAAAGTATGAATATAAAGTTTGAGATGTTTAGCTAAACTAAGTTTTGGTCAAAGTTGAGATACTGCTTTTAGACTAGATGTAAAAAACTTAAGTAAGAAATTGCAACAAGAGGTATTCAGCTCGCTACAATTGCACATATATATATATATATACATATATATCAGAATAAAAATATATATAATATATATTTAGTGGAAAACCAGAGACTTGGCATATAATTATATATTTTTATATTAGCTGGTAAATACCTGCTGCATGTGTGTAATTTATTAATTCTATATTGCGCAAACTCAATGTGAAAAAGTGACTCTGCAATTGATAAAATAACCTTGTGTAAATTTGCAAGCTCAAGTGTCGTGTGGGAGCACAATATTTCAACTGGCACCAGAAAAATCATATTTGTGAAATAGGTCCAATAGTTTGAGGGTTTTGTATATCTATATTATATGATTGGCCGGTCGAAACACAATTAAAAAATTTGTACCAAAAAATCTGAATCAAAGAAATATGCAAAAGATTAATTTTGGGGGAAAATATATTTGCCAAAAATTACTTACCCTAGCGTCGATAATTTTGATTCCGTGTACAATTCGCTGCAAACCTCTTCGCTTGCGAGATTTGAGCATGTCGTAAGTTGGTGGGTGGAATGGGTTGGGTCACAACACAGATCATTGACAACAATGTAAGTGCCTAGATTTGAACTAACCGCAGTTTTGAAGTTGTCGAGCTGGATGTTGGATTATCGGCGCTTAAATTGACTTTGGGGGCCATCAATTGCAGCAGCCGTTGATGGCTATGTCGGCGAGAAGAACGCCATGAAAATCATGTTCATTCTCGGTGTTGCCATTGCGATTGCCATTGCGAAGAGAAATAGAGCACATGTCACGCTTAGTTTTTGGCGTTTGACCTACGAATAATAAACGTGGTTAAAGCACTTTTACTGCAGCTTTCTTCATATTTGTGGCAAATTAAGCTCACCGCAAAAATTATGAAATGTTGTAGTGACTTTGAGTAAACTATTGCCGCTCCTCCAATTTACTTGTTATGCGCATCACTAAAGCTGATAAGAAATTCTTCAACACCCAATCCATGGTCGTCACCCTAATTGCCCTCTCTCTCTTCCACTGAAGCCCCATCTTCAGAAATTCAATACCCAACTCTTGCAAAGGAGCGCATGATGAACCCCAAACTTCTTTAGTAGCAAAGTCAGTTGGCAAATTCGGCTTTCAATGTGGTGAATGGTTTGGTTGCAGGTGTTGTAGCTGCTAGGTGGTTCTCACAATTTGTTGTATTTACCAACCACCAAATGCTAGTATGTCCCATCAAATATATTAGTCATGACTATGCCAAGATCAATTTGTCAACTATTCCAATGTTGAGGTGAATTCACTACAAGAAAAATAGTTTGTTTTAATCGCAAATAGTCATTTAGATTGTAATTAAAATGTTACAAATACTTATTTTTCTTGTAATGATTAAATGTTTAATTTGATTTCTGTCTTTTGTCAATGTTCAAGCTTGTTGAGTACTGGCCCATCCTTTTACCCCAATCTCTATAATCCTCCTAGATCTCTCTCTAAAAAATAAAAAAAAGGTCTTCGAACAAATGGGTTCTAATTCGTCAAAAATGCAGGAACTAAGCATCAACACTGACAAGTTTATCTATGAAACCTTCTCCATTCTAGAGAGTAAGTTTCTCTTCAACTACGACGATCGCACTATAAGATAGTTCTTTGGCATGTACAAGTGAAGGGAGTTTTTTCATCTTAGATTTAATTAGATGAGGCCATCTATTCTTTGGATTTTATAAAATTTCCTCCGTGTCTAATTCTAATTGCGACTGTCATAGTCATAACTGTAGACCGTTGTTCTAAAGATGAACGGTAATTTTAAATGGCTACTTAATATTGAATAATGATAGTTAATGAAGCAATTATTAATGAAGTTATATTTTTTAAGTTTTTTCTAAATGACTAAGAATGTTAAAATAATACTTAAAAATACTAATAAAAAAAATTCAAATACACTGAGAATAGTAAAGTAATAGTAGTAAACTAGCTAGTAGTAGTAATGAAGTATTAATAGGTGTACCATTACCTCTTAACATTTCCTTTTTTTTTTTTAACCACCTTATTTTTTTTTAACCGATTAATTAGTTGGGAACGTATCCTCATGATCATTAATCCCCAATTTTAAAATTATTATTTGAAATAGAAATTGCTCCCGCCTACGGTGAATATTAGGAGTGTCAAATCATATCAACAGATCGTATTAGTATCGTATCAAGACATATATGTTATATTATATAGGTCAATCCCAATCCGACCCGTTAAATTTATTGTGTCAAAATCGCAAATCCTAATATGATCCGTTAACATAACATGTCATATCGTGTTAACTCGTTTAGATCCATTATTGAATATTACGAAATAGGTTAGTACGACACAATATGACCCATTTCAATCTATTTATATAAATGTGTTGAATATGCTCAAAATTAATCCGTTTAATTTGATTAAATTTAACATAATTTTATATAAATGTTAAAATTACAATATCTATAACAATTGTGTCTTAATCCATTTCAACCTTTCTTAACGTGTTATAACAATTGTATCTTAATGGGTCAATCCGATTTAACCCAAACCCATTAAGACTAAATCCTATCCATGATTATTGAGAATTCTCATTTTGGCCGCTCTAAAAACTTAAAACAGCTTCCATGATTATTAAGAACACAATTTGTCACAACAAGAAAAATAGGTATTTTTGATATTTTAATTACAATTAAAAGAACTATTTGCGACAAGATTAGGCTGTTTTTGATGTATATAGTCTTTTTAATTATAATTAAAATGCACAAATGTCTATTTTTCTTGTATTGCGTATATTTCTATAAACAAAATAACATTTATATATATACTAATATATACTTGTATATATTAAGGGTCTAAGATGAAATAAAAAGAATAAAATTATATAACAAAACTTTTAAATTGTTTAGATATTATACTAGAATATAATTACGTCGATACTTACAATAATATATTCACAATAATTTTAGATCGACTCCAGTCAACTATTCACGATAGAAACTCGGCCACCAATATACATATTCTTTTGTGGCCTGATCAATAATATTAATTTAAATAACTCTTTACATATATATGTCTGAGAGATCACACTTTGCCTAATTTAAGTAGAGATTTCAAACTCCACCTTCTAGAGGAGAAGAAAATATTCACTTTATAAAAAAAAAAAAATATCTAAGAGACTATTTTTTTTTTTGTTTTTAACTTAAAAAAAAAAAAACAAACAAATAGGAAACGTAAAAGATATATATATATATATATATATATATATGTAGAACGCAGAATTAGAGCAATAAAACAAAGGAATTAATTTTATACATGATACAATATATCCCACTTGTAAGCAATTAATTTTATCAACTATTCAACAACGTCGTCTTAGACTTCTTGATACATATATTATTGAACGTTCACATGATGTGACAATTAATATATAGTTCTGTATATTGTTGATTCACATTTTTCAACCAATTAATAAGCTGCATAGGAGAACTAGAATCCATGTATGCATGCATGGACGGACTAGACAACAAAATGAAGCAATCGATCGAAGGCATTCCCACAACTATAAATATTACAGTTTGTTTTTTTTTTTTAATTATTGCTGCAACTATAAAATAATTATATAAAAAATAATCTTATAAATTAATGTAATTTATATGATCTATTAAATATTTAGTTTATAATAAAAATAATATTATAATCTGACAAATTATATCAAATTATATAAAAATAATAGTTTTATTACCATTCACATATGACTAGAACTACTGTTTTTTCCTTCGGATAAATTTTGTCTGATGCACGTCATGGCGCCAAGACTAATATTTATGATGATAGACGTACGTCTTTTACAACATTTTTAAATTTTTTCATTTTTCTATTATTTTTTAAGTATTTTTTAAATATTTTTAATCATTAAAAAAATTATTAATATTAATATTTTTAATTATTAAGTAAAATTAAAATTAAAAAATTAAAAAAAATTAAATATAAAAAAAATTATAAAATAATTATAAAATAATAGTAGATCTATTACTTCTCAAATGGCAAACCATGCCTGATATGCAATGGATCACAATCCAAAGACACGCATGCATTGTTTTTCTCGCCCGATCACATGTTATCATGTACACGTCGATGGATGACGTCAACTATAAATGCGTCATGATATAAAATCTGCCAGGCATGAATTATAAGAAAATAATTTATTAGTAGTAATAATACTGTCAAAATAAGTACTATATATTTGTTTTAATAAAAATAAGTTTATTTTCACAATAAATAATTATTTTTACAATAAATAATTCGTGACAGATATATATATATATATATATATATATATATTTATAGTGCTTGGTGCGATTGAGCGAGTGAACGACCCACGAGCTTGGAGAACTGGCTGCACGGAACGATTGTCTCTAGGGTTGTGCCTCTATAGCCTTTGCGCGCTAGTCAAATTGCCGATCTTCAACAATAAAAATGGCAGACAAGGCAATAAGTTGTAACAATTAGAATTAGGAAGTGAAGAAGACTAAGGTCTTGTTTGGTTTTTAAAA
Organism: Platycarya strobilacea; assembly: GCA_036898215.1. Taxonomy (NCBI): domain Eukaryota; kingdom Viridiplantae; phylum Streptophyta; class Magnoliopsida; order Fagales; family Juglandaceae; genus Platycarya; species Platycarya strobilacea. The sequence goes on along the minus strand of CM072559.1, from coordinate 2,412,796 downwards.
TATTTTATATCACCTCATTTTATTTTAAATCTATTATGATATTTTTTAAAATTTTTATATAAAATAATATAAAAAATTTAATTTTTTCAATTCTTCAAACAACTTTTTCACATATATATTGACATTGGATGAATGGTCCATATTGCTATATAAACACCTACTATAGTCCCGGTTCGAGAAGATTTTCCCGGTTCGAGATACGTAGTGTTAATTTGGCTGTACGTACAACTACTATATTAATTATACGATACATACATACATATATATAGATATATAATATATACATACATATATCTAGATATATAATATATACATACATATATCTAGATATATATATGGCGATGATCATGATTAATGGAGGTAATTGGGGCGACATCATTTAAATTGATATGCCAGCTTGTTCAAATTTATATGTGAATGAAAAGGCTATAAATATGGGGGCATAGGTAGCACCAGTACAACCACCAAGCTAGACAAATTAAACCAAAATTTGCAACTACATTGCTTAATTCGCCTTTCCTCCAATGGATCCTGTGAGAGCCGGATACTGGGTTAGCACGTCTAGTCATAGACTCGAAGTATCAAAAATAAATACCAGCCTCTTCACTCATCTTTATGCTGGCTTTGCCAAGGTCCAATATCCGATTCCGCCCGGTTACAGTAAAGATGATGTGATCATATTTCCTGACGAAAGTGGAGATTTCGAAAACTTTCCCCAAACCGTCAAAACTGGAACTACGGTGAAAGCCCTTTTATCCATCGGTGGTGGAGTCACCGACGGCGACGAATCTAAAGCCATTGATTCAGTGATTGCAAATGTTGAAGAGGGATTGCGTGTCAACTTCATAGCTCGGTCCATAAAACTAGCCAAGCAGCACAATTACGATGGCCTGGATCTCTGCTGGCAGTACCGGCCCACCACGACCAAGCAGTGGCAAGATCTTGTCTTATTCCTCAAAGACTGGCGTCAAGCCGTGGAGAACGAGAAGGAGAAGAACCCAGACACAGCCTCGGAGAAGTTGCTTCTAACTGCAACAGTCTTTGACCACCCACCGGACGTCCCGGATCGCGTCGGTCTCTTTGAGGCTATTACAGAAAACTTGGACGGTATCAACGTACTGGCCATTGACTTTTATACTCCCGCCAACTCGCCCACGAAAACTGGACCGGTTCATGCGTGGCTTAATCCCACAGAGTCAAACAGGTGTGGAAGTGCAGGAATTGAGGACTGGATTGCTAAGGGAGTTCCGGCCCAAAAAGTATTCCTCGGTCTTCCATTTTATGGCTATCAATGGATTCTAGATAACCCGGATGACAATCATTTGTTTGCACCCGCTTCTCCAGCAGCTATTAGAGACCCCATACTTTACAGAAATATCCCTGACATTTTCCCTTCCAAGGATTATTCTACAAAGGATGATCCAAATTATGTTACTACCTTCTCGTATGCGCAAAAGATATGGATTGGTTATGATGATGGTTGCAGCATCTCTACTAAGGTTGAAAAGGCGATTTGTGAGGATAAATTGGGCGGTTACTTTGCATGGGAATTGGGCGGCGAGGACGACAATTGGACTCTTTCGACTGCAGGTAATTGCTTAGCTGCAAGAATTCAATAATATCGTATCCCACGTACATTGATCATACGGATATACAATTTTTCCAAGCCTGAAGCAAAATCTCAACACTAAGACCTGGTTTGTTTACAAAATACATTTCTTATCTTATTTAGTTATAACATTTTTTTCTAATTTTAATATAAAATAATATAAAAAATTTAATTTTTTTAAATTCTAATACAAAAACTATATTAAAAAAATATTTTATAATAATATTATATTTAACTTTTTATTTTAATTTCATTTAATCTCATTCCATTTTAACCTCATCTCTAAAAATAATTCAGTTCTAAATTAATGACCGATTTCCATTTAGTTGGTACTGATGCAAGATTGTAGTAGTACTACTTCTTGAGACGTTTGACTTACATCATTATTAGTGCAAAATCTTGTACTACCAGATATGTATGTGTTGAGGTTAATTATGTAAATGATCTGATAAGATGAATTGAGGTCATGAATAAATGAACTGATGATCTCGTGATTCCTTCATTTTTAGTATATATATATATATAGACGAAATTGTTAAATTTACTTAAGAAATATTTGCAAAATAAATTAATTCTTCACATTTCAGCTACTGATATATTAAAAATGATAAAATTTAAATTTAAATAAAATAATAATAAATTAAGTCTTCTAAGTAAAAGTATAAGTAACTATCCAATAAAAAATAATAAAATAAGCACTACTCATATATATTACATATCCAATAATTTTCTCATGCCTAAATATAATTACATGACATATAGATTGTTCGAGTTTTCTATTACTGTTCGCATGCAATGAATATATATATATATGCTAGCTCTCTTTTCTGAAAATCTAATTTCTACTTTCTAATTAACTAATTTCCTTAATTTTCTTGTCGTAGCCTTCAACGCATGCGCGTGTAAGTCTCATCCGTAATGGCCGCCGGTATTGTGAAGAACAATCAACAGGCATGGCCTGCAATCAGATATGGTGTACTGTTTGCTATAAATTATGTATGTGTGTTTGTTTGTGTGTGCGTGCTTGTATTATCAATATTAGGGCCAATGATATCAGATACACAGATGTTGTGTTACGATTATATGTAACATAGAAGCAGCTTGTATCATAAACAATAAGGCCAATGGCTATGCTGTGTTAATTATGTGTAATATTATTATATAAGTGGTGTGTAATATTGTTATCCCCAATTAATATGGCCACTAATTCTTATGGCCACAGCTAGTACGATAATTTATATTTGTTGTGTATTATAAAAGAAAGTCCTTCCTTTTGTTTTTTCTATTTATTTATTTCAACAAAACAATAATTATATCATTTCATTGCATTAATAACATCAATAGTCATGTAGATTTTTCCATTTCAGTACAACGTAAAACCTTAGGAGGGCCCTCGTCCATCCATACACACACTTGTCGAAACACAAATCTAACCAACAACAACTTCAGGTCTTCAACTATTTGCACTAAGGAATAACACTATCTGCAGCGATCAAAAATCGCCGCAAAAAGTCTATAAATCGCCACAAAAAGTATTTGTGGCTAGAATTGGCCGCCCAACGTTAGCCGCTATTATTGATCCAGGAAAAACTTTTTGCAGCTAAAATATCGGTTGACAGAAAAATTAAATTTTTTGCAGCGACCAAATTTCGCCGGAAATAGTATCAATTTTCGCCACAATAAAATTTCCTGTCCTCAGTAAAATTTGTTATTTAAAACTCTTATGTCCAAAAATAATCCTGGACTATTTTTTATTTTTAATCATAAATTTGGACAGATTTTTCTGGAATATATATATATATATCTAATTATTTAACTATATATATAATTAAATATAAACATTCTTAACTCAAAGAAAACAATAACTGTTTTATTTATCCAAAACTTTTCTGAACAAAAGTCATAATTCTAAATAGTCTAACTTCAAACTATTCTCAGTCATTTACTTTCATTTGCTCTTTGTACAGTAGTCTTAATCAATAAGATGTATAACTTTTGATCCATCGAGAAGTACATAAATCCACCAACTGAATGATTTACAAACGATTCAAAAAAACAAAACTTCAACAATATAGTGTCATGCATAGACCCCAACAAATCCTGCAAAATCACAACCAACCACCACATCAATAACTTATATGCAATACTAAATTTTGATCAATTATATTTTTTATATCTACCTATAAATAGAACAAAACTTTTTAAAACCTTATCAGGATTTTTCAAACTTTTACTATAATTTTCACCTCTTAAAGAATTGAATAAAAGACATCCACTTATTAGTCTTATCTAGTTTGTCTAATCGAAGAACAAAGAACTAAGATATGTACACTAGTTCAACTGACATGTCAAAACCCTCACCCAAAAAATAAGGAAAAATAATTTAATAATCCTTAAAAGGAAAATAGTTTTCTTACTTTGTTGTATCTCTCAGATTTCCTATGATTGCAAAATGGTTTTGTATTACATGAAATGATGGATCTTTTAGACCTCTAGCCACAGCCTGTTTCAAAATCAAGTAGATCAATAATAATCAAATCATTTACCAAATAACTATGCTACACTTCCACATAATTCACATGCATCACATCCAATACATGATACTCTTATTACATAGAAGGAATTAACCAGATATTTTAGAAATGGCAAGTAGAAAAGAGGTGACTAAATAATCTAACACCTTAGAATTATATCATACACTTGTTTAACATGTCACACAATACCACTTGTGATTTTTCTGGTTCAATGTTGTAGAATGTGATGAAGACACCATCAAAAGCAAGGCTTTTAGTGTTGGTAGCATCTTTTTGCCAGCTTCCTGTGAATTCAAATGCAGTATTGAAGTGGCCTGAGAGGATTTTACCAGAAAAAGAGAGTTCTTTGTTAAATTGCTCTGACATCTACAAGGATAAAACATTTTATTAAGCATATAGAGGTTAAAGAGACAAGTGAAAACTAAGGACTACAGAATAATTTATATGAAGGGACTTCTTTCATAAAGTACTGAATACTAGCAAATGAAGGTAGTGGGCAGCAAAGAAAGCTTCAGAGATCCAGAACAACAGTAGCAACCAAATTTACAAATGGAATCACATTTCAGATGGAAGCTTTAGTTGATATAAAACAAATGAAACCAAGAGATTCAAGAATTTATCAACATTAAGGGTGGAAATTATAGTATGTTGAGACTTGAAGCACACCTCGCTCTTGAAATCAAAACACCATAATCTGATTTATCAAACCTAAACCAGAAAAGATTTAGTTACAAACTTTCTTTCGCTTTTGTAGGCATTAAATTTAGCAGCGCATGGTATTGAGGAAATAACTTAATTAATGAATATACACTGAGAGCTTTGGTTGTTTCTGCTGCCATAAAACAGATAGAAAAGGCCGGCCTATCATCCATTCATCACCTCCAAATTCCAAACAAAGAAAGAGCAAAGTTGAGTTAATTTTTCTTTTCTTTCTTTCTCAGTCTGCAATAATTTCTAAAAATCAGAATTTTTTGCTTCCTTGTATAAGATATTACTTCCCCTGAAATCCATACTCCCCACAATGTCAGACTCCATGTGTCTCTAAACTAATAAGTCCCTGTAAATGAAAGATATATGTCGAGCCCCCAAAATAATTCATAAAAAAAAACCCTTATTTCCAGCAAGAGAACCCCCAATATCAAATAGATGAGAAAATTAACCTTGGGTTAAAAATAAATAATCAGTTTGAGGATGTAAGATTATATTTATCACAAAATGGAGGTGCAACTATGGAAAAATAGTTGAGGAAATACCTTCTTGTGGATAGATTGAGTTGTAATGCACCTCCGTCAAAAAATTGAAGAAAATTGCTAAATGACACAAGCACTGCATAAAGATTATTTTCTGTATAATATATAATCTTACTTGCACAAAACTGAAAATTATCAAAAGTAAAAAAAGTAAAAAAAAATTGTAGTCCAACAACATAAATTTTGATATTTTATTGATACGATCTTCCAGATTGACTATAAATATACAATCTTGCAATCAAATGACAAAGTACTCCTAACAATTACTTCTTAGGAAATTATGTCAAATAAAATAACTGCCAGCAACGTTTGAAAAGTACCAGATTGGGGAAAAAGAAAATTAAATTATCACGCAATCAACTCTAATGACCATACATAATGGTGAATTAAGTACAATACTCTAAAATTCCTTTAACAAAAGAAATAGCCACATAAGAAGCCATTAAATGCATCAACCTTTGAAATTTAATAAAGAAACACATACTTATCCGGCATTCGTATCGTTTTTCCTTGATTTAAATCTGGCTATAGTCTCCAGAACTGCCTGATAATGTGTATCTAATAAATTCAAACCAGGATAGAAAGACAAGATCTAGCGTATTCAACAAATTAAGAGCCAGAAACAAAAATAAAATGCATTTGACAATAAAGAATATATGATAAGAATGTAAATGAGATGTGCTATATCATTGTTATAACAACTAGTTCTTTTGTTCTCAAAGATTTTCTTATTTGAATTCTAAAAGGAAATGGTGCCACTAACGTGTTGTTCTGCTACACTGTAATTGAAGCCTCCAGCATCTGTCGCTGCCAAAATAATTATGTAGGTAAAGTAAATTGAAAGTCCAAATCTGTAGTTATACTTAGATCAACAATTAATTAAGCAGGTCTTGTCACATATCGGACTGGTTCTTTGGCAAACAAATAAAGATAAAGATAAAGCCTAATCAAACAAAAAAACAGAAAGATCGGATCTGAGAACCTTCGGGCTGATCATTCTCGGAGAAATTGTTTGCGAGAGCTGGATCAATTATTTGGCGAAGCTGGCTTCTATAGAAGTCGAGAGAGAGACATTAGACTCGGTGGAGTTGGTGGAGTCGAGGCGATCTAACCTCATGCTGAATTTGTCACCTGAATTAATGAGTCACCCCAAAATATATTATAATTAAATCTATCCTGAATATGATCTTCCCTATTAATAATGGAGCGTCTTCCAAAATATTATCTATCGTTGCTATCAAAAAAACTGGCATTGATCTCATGTACATGAGCTATTTAATTATTTTCTGGATACGCATTCCAAAAGATTCTATAATTAATATTATTTCTCTCTTAATTTGTTTTTTTTCATGTTTCGATCTATTTATTTTTATCAGTACTACTTCCTTTCCTACGATCTCAAATAATATTGAAGAACAAGGTGAGATAATGTTTAAAAATTAAATGAATTTGCTAAGTACCATGCATGAAAATTTATGAATGAAGGATATCATGTTAATATACTGATCTTCAATTAATTATCTGTTTGGTGTGCCTAATTTGAATACAAATTGTCCACGCATTTTTGCTAATTTTCTTTTAAGCACTCGAGATTTTTCTGTAGATAGCATGATCATGATGATGACTTGCTTGTCAGGGCTATAGACATAATTATATATTAATTTCTTGATAATCTATTATCTATCTACCTATGGCAAGAATCATTAGAATGAGATCCGTCAACTTTCAGAACCTGAAACAAAACTAAAAACTCAAATGATAATATATTAGTAGGAAAGACTCATACATATTGGAATATTGATAAGAAGGTATTGACTTTGTTTAATATTTTTCAGATACATCTGATAATTGCATCGTTCTACATCAACTTGATGGGGTTTTCACTTACCTTTGGTGATGAAATCCTCTGGTTTGGTGTTTTATGTTTGAAAATTTCCAAACAAAAATCTTAAGTACAAGGTCTCCTACAAAATAATCCATCCGAAGTTAATAAGTAAGGTTTGATTAAATAATGACCTCATAATATATATATATATTATATTTATATCACAGAATTATTGTAAAAATATGTTATTTTTGTATATTATCAAAATAGTTGAAAAAAAATATAAACAAAATAATAGTGTGACGCCCCCAAATTCCCCCTAAAATAACACGGGAATCGAGGCGTCGGGATGATGACAACACGGGTCACACATCCCAACAACACGTGTCAAACGTGTGTGCACACGTGACATACATAAAAATATAGGTCGCAGCGGATAATAAATTAATATCTAAGTACCAGAATTTTTTTAGAAATATTTTACAAACCAAATTAATAAAAACTCTCCAACAGGAGATTTAATACAGTCATCCAAAAATACAAATTAAACAAATACATAATTATAAAGAGGGGAAAATAAATTTCCCGAGATAACAATTAATAACATCACCTCAATAGCGGAGCCATCTCCTCAGGCTCGGCCTCTCCAAAGTCTGCATCCAAACAAAACTACGACGCCAAGATGGCATCGCAGGTAAGTACAACCCAACCAAACCTAAGACAATAAATACATAAATGCCACAACAACAACCAAGAACAATTACCATATGCATGAGGCTCAAAATCATCTTCCTCAAAATCGATGAAATCACCACACTCGTCAAAATCCCAATTTAATCCACAATAAAATCACCCATCATTTTCCATAAAATAATATCCTCAAAATCGATCATACCGGGCGTTACGTATCGCCGTCCCCAATATGATTTACACACACACCCGAAACCATAATGGGCGTTACGTATCGCCGTCCCCATTACGATCCACACACACTCATTTCATACCGGGCGTTACGTATCGCCGTCCCCGATATGAAATGTACACCCGATGACCATAATGGGCGTTACGTATCGCCGTCCCCATTACGATCCACACACACTCATTTCATACCGGGCGTTACGTATCGCCGTCCCCGATATGAAATGTACACCCGATGACCATAATGGGCGTTACGTATCGCCGTCCCCATTACGTCATCCACACACTCACACGCTGATCACAACGGGCGTTACGTATCGCCGTCCCCGTTATGACTCAGCCCAAAACCAATAAAATCCGCTAAACACAATTTAAATCTCATTTTCCATTCTCAACACATAAATATCCAAAATCATGCCAAAATCCACTTTCCAAATATTTTCTTGAGCATGCGCGTAAATACACAATGCAGACAACTATGCAACAATTATCCAACAATTAAATAATCCAATCAACCAACAACTACCAACATCAACCATCACATATCAGCAATAATCAAATACAACAACTGTTGATGCCAAAAATATATTTAAATCTTAAAGCTTGTTTGGAAAGTACTTACAGCGGTAAAAATGCATTTCCTTGAACAACGCCAATCCGCAGCGTTTGTAGCGGTCACATGTACGTTAGGTTAAAACACTCGGTTTGACACCAAAATTTAGGGAGGTACTCATTGAAGGGTGGGGAATCTCATGGAGGTGGTGGTGTGGCGGCACAACCACCGGAAGGTGGCGGATCGGGGCCAAAAGGGGTGAAAACCCATTTTCGGGTTTGGGGTCGTACCGGGAAGGTGAGGCCGCGGTTGGGGAAACTGAGCTAGGGGGTTAACCGGCTGGGTGAGGGGAGTCGAATGGTGGCGGAGGTGAGATGCACGGTGGCCGGACGGCGGCGCGGCGAAGAACGACCCGTTTAAGGCCCATTTCGGGTGAAGGGGCTAACCGGCGGCGATGGGTGGCTTTGGGCGGTGGGTTATGCTCGCCGGAGGTTGGGGAGTCTAGTGGTGGTGGTCGGAGGCCAAGGGGTGGCCGGCGGTGGCCGGAAAATGCAAGGGAAGCAAAAATGGGTATTTCGGGTTTGTGGCCGTGGAGGGGCGGTGGGGTGGCCGGAGGGGACACCACCGGTGTCGTTGAGCTCGCCGGCGTGAGGGGAAGGTAGTGGGCTGGGCGGTGTCGCCGGTGGGTGGCCGGCGGCGGTCCTGGGGCTGAGGAGAAGGAACGGGCGAAGGGGAGAGGGAGGCAGGGGAGGACGCACGGGCTGGGGGGGGGTCTGGGAAGGAAGAAGAGAAAAAGAAAAGAAAAAGAAAAAGGAAAAAAAGAAAAGAAAAGGAAAAGAAAAAGGAGAAAAAGGAAAAAGAAGGGAAAAAGGGTCCAACCAGAAAAACACAACAAATTAAATAAAAGCCAGCCAAGATACTACAATCTAATATCAATAAAATAAAATATTTAAAACCCCAACAATATAAATAAATTAAACTCAAGCACAATATTAAAATAAAACAATAATTAATATAACGAAAGCAGATCAAATAAATTCACATAATAAAATAGAAGAATTTAATTCCACTCATTAAAATAATTAACTCATTAAAATAAATAAGAAAAGCAACGTAACTCGATATTAACTAATTAATAGTTCAAATAAATATCTTAAACAAATAAAATATGACTAATAATATTATTTAAATAAATTAAAATAATTAACACCGAGCATAAAATAACGTGTAAAAATACATGTAAATCTGGGATCTCACAAATAGTATTTTTTTTTTGTATATTATCATGGGACTGCTTGGAACTTAACTATTTATCAATGAAAAGTTCTCCCTATATGAGGTATTTGCTTCCTTCTTTAATGATGATTCCATGTTCACAAGTCAAGTCCAAGACCTCAGACTCATAACAAAAGCCTCCCCCGAATTGTATTCCCAGTTCAACTATTTTCCCTCCTTGCCATAATTGAAAAGATACCTGTTATAACATATAAACAGAAATATTAAAAATGACTTAGCACACCAACAACCACCTGATTCAGAAAAAACATAAGAGTTCAAGATTGGCTTAATGAGTAATGAATTTTTCTAAGTGCTTGAGTCATTATTCTCGATTGTTCAACCATTTTCACTCCTTGCCACAACTGAAAAGATACCTGTTATCCAAAACAGAGAAACTTTAAAGAAAACACTAAAATCAATGAAGATAGATTTTTACAGAATAATTTATAGCCAACCATGAGCATATGGAATATATGGAATGAGAAAAGCTTCTCTTTCAGGTTAGCTAGTCATCAATGCCTCCTTGGCTGGAGTTGCTAATTTTCATTGTAAGTAGCTCAAATCCAACTAAATGATTGAGGCTTTTTAAGGCGAGCAATTTGGCACATTGAATTGAATATGCTATGATGATTCTGCAGCATGCATATATGCAGTCTTCGTCAATGAAACAATTAACATTAATTACATGACAATCCATCTTATCATTCTGTTGGTTTATGATTCTCTTGGGAATTGTGAAATGAAGAAGCAATAAGCTAGCTAGCTCATGAAACCATTACATCAAAGAATTTCTAACCAAAATTAGTAGAAGTTGCAGTAATGGAATTAAATACCTCTAATTCGCTATCCGGTTTCAGCTTATTCATCAAATACTTCATTAATAATCGAATTGTGATCCTTCCATCCCTGAAGATTGAAAGCCCAAACATATAAAAGTAAAATAAGTAATGAGTTGATCAGAGAGGAGGAGGCAAAATTAAGCATAATGAGCAATTATATCATAAATATACACCTTTATCACTTCTTAATTCGGTCCTAACCTACAGAAACCAAATCAGTGGAAACCTTTTAAAAAATACACCTGCCTCACACCGAATATCTAATAATCACAAAAATTTATATAAGCTAGGAGACACTTTTCCACATGCTATTTTGCATTTAAGGTATATAAGAAACAAAGCTATAGATTAGCACCAGGACTTAATCCTAAAATATACATTAGTTTTCCTTGTGAAAATTTTAGTAATATTATTTTCTAAAAAGCACTGCTTATACATTCTATATGAATAAATTATATTTTGAATACATGACCTGAACAACGTAGTATTGCTTATACCTAGCTCCTTTCTACATAAATCAATTATAATTTAATTGGAAGCCAAATCAGGGCATGCATTCTTCTAAAATCTCACTTTTTTTAGCTCAATCATGGCAATATATATGTATATATTGAAATTAAGCAACAAAATGTCCACTAGACTAAATTAAAACATGCAAATTATAGGGAGAATGAAAAAAGGAGAGTGCCCGAACCTAGCTATTTAATTTTTCTTAAGTATATATATTTAATCAATAAGAACCTCAGTTCAATCAACTGCCTCTGCTCAACATGCAGTGAACATGAGGGAAATGAAAAACCTGTATTCTTTAGAATCTAAGAGATCTCAATTAGAGAGAAAATCAATTAGGTTGATTAAAAAATCATATCTAATCGTGAAATTAATTACAAATTCCTTTCAAATAACTAAACCAAAAACTAAAATCAGTAGATCTGTTAGGAAAGTAGACCACCAAATATGAAAATCCATACACATACCTCTTAATCTCAGTCACTCACCTCAAATCTATATTGCTATCAGATTTATTACAACCACTATCGCACACCTTCTTAATTGATTAAGTGAATCACAAATTTCAAACAAGCCATTAAGAAAACCAATGGAGAAAGAGACAAAGAAGGGAGACTTACAGAGAGAGATCGATAGAGCCTAAAAATTGGAAAGACGAACTCACCAGCATCGGCTAGAATGCCAGAAGGCGGCGAGAAGAGGACGGTGAGAAGATGGCAGCGCTACAATGATTGAAAACCTCCGTGCAGAACCAAAGAGATGGGGGAAAAAATAAGAAAGAAAGAAAGCGAGGGAAAACCTGAAGCTCATACAAAATGTTCATTGAAATGTTCGTCAACGAAGCTCATACAAAATGTTCATCAACGATCAGAGAGAAGAGAAATTGAAAACCTGCTGATAATGTGTGAGAGAAAGAGAAAGAGAAAGAGAAAGAGCGAGAGTGACAGAGAAGCTGTGGCGTCGGCGAGAAGCTGTGGCGTCGGCAAGAAGACGATGGAGTCTGTCAAAATCATGCGTGCGCGAGAGAGAGAGAGAGAGGGAGTGAAAATGAGGAAAGTAGCCGGGGAAATAATTGCGGGTAGAAAGATTGGGGATTTTAGAGGATTTATTAAGGCAACTAAAGTCGCTGTAATAAGTCATACTGACGAAACATAATTTGTGAAGTATATTACGACGACAATTCTCGCCACAACAAATATATTTAACGACGACAATAATTAAGCGGGAATACTATATGTGGCAAACTTATTTCCGGCGACCCAAAATAGTTGGAAATAGTAATTAATTTATGGCCAAATTTGAATTAGACACCAAATTTCGAAGGGTATAGATTACAATAGTTTATTTCCGGCGACATTAGTATCACCGAAAATAAAAATGGTCCAAATTGCTTACGTTTTATGTAGTGTTGCCCATACCAAGCCTAGTTAACCTTTGTATTGTGCACATCCTTGATCACACAGAGAGCATCTCCATCAAAGATTACCTGTTGCCATCCCAATCGAACACAAAATGCAGTAGCTCTTCCTAGTGCTAAGATTTCAGCCAGAAAAGGATTCTATACAAAGCCCCTTGACCATCCTGCAGTAGCAATCAACTCCCATTTTTAGCTCTTGATCACTACCACCTCCCATCCTTTTCCTCATCTGATCATCAAAAGCTGCATCACAATTTAATTTATGCCACCCAACATCTGGTTTAATTTATACCACCCAACATCTGGTTTGTGATGAGATGCAAATCAGAATGTGCTGGAAAAAATAACCATCGTGCAGGTGTTCCCTTCAAATATCAAAGGACTCTATGAGCTGCATCCAAATAGGGTTGTCGTGGTTTATCCATGTGTTGGCTAAGAACTTGAACAACATAAGTCAAGTCTGGCCGAGAGATGGTAAGGTATATCAACCTACCAATTAACCTTCAATAACTAGAAGCATCTTCAATTAAATTACCTTCAGTTGAGGATAACTTGTTGTTTTGTTCCATAAAAAAATTGAACAGGTTTTGCAACTAGTAAACTTGAATCTTGCAGAATGTCCAATGAATATTTTCTTTGGCACAAAGTGATACCTTTATCAGATCTAACCACTTCCAACCCCAAGCAGTATTTTAAAACCCCCAAATCTTTATTTTTGAATCTGTCATCTAAGAATGACTTCAAGGCAATGATTGAATCCATGTTATTGCTTACTAATATTATGTCATCTACATAAACTAACAAGGTAACAAAATAAGAACTTGTGTCTTTGATAAAAAAGTGAATGATCATAATTGGATTTGATAAATTCATATTCAATAAGGGTTTGATAAATCCATATTCAATAAGGGTAGAGGAAAGTTTGGAAAACCATTGACGTGAGGCTTGCCTCAACCCATATAGTGACTTGTTAAGTTTGCAAACTTGAAAATCTCATTTTTATGCAAATCCTAGTGGTATGTTCTTCTTTATTGAGGTCACTATGCAAAAATACATTATTTACATCTAATTGATGTAAATACTAGTTTTTAGTGGTAGCCAAAGCCAGTAAACATCTTACTGTGGTCAGCTTTGCCACATGAGAAAATGTTTCTTAAAAATTTAATCATTCAACTTATGTATATCCTTTTGCCATCAATCGGACTTTATACCTCTTAATATTTTCATCTGCCTTATATTTGATACGATGTATCCACTTACAACCTATAGGATTCTTTTCTACAAGGAAGTAAGAGTCCAAGTTTTATTTTGTTCAAGAGCTTTGATTTCAACATTCATGGCTTCTTGCCATTCAAGTACTTTTATGGCTTGAGAGATTATTTTTGGTTTAGTGTGAGAAGATGTTGACTGTGGCACCCACAACTACCCCCTGAAATTTAGAGGGACTCGCGACACCCGGATGATCGTCACACGTGTCAATCATCCATAGCTTAATGCCCAAGAGTGTGTGTAAAGCATGCAGTAAGAGTACAATTAATTATTCGCAGTGAAAAAAATATAAAAACGGTAATTCATTCTAGTAACAGAAAATTTAAAACAGACAGATTAGTCTGAAATATAATCCACCAAGTGAAGATTATACAATCCTCCCAAAAAGAAAAGTAACCAAAATACATTAATATCATCAGAGATTAAAATCCATCTTCATCATCACACAGAGCTACTCCTCCGGCGGAGCCTGTCCCTCTGGCTCATCCTTATCCTTTATATCAAAAACTACGATTTCATAAAATGGAATTATAGGTGGGCACAATACACTACTGAGACGCGAATCTCAATAAGTAGTTGCCAACATAAACAATAAATTCAATCAACAATATGCACAAATTATTTTTCACAAGTAAATAAATATGACTACACACCAACTTCCTATTTGGACAAAACACCTAACCACCATTTCCGGAAAAGGGCACCCACAACATACCACGTCCTTTCCCAAAAATGAACGTGACATCACTAACTGTTCTTTTCTAGGAAGAACCTCATTAACGGGCTTTTCTTTCCCAAAAAAGAACGCATCCACAACCGTCTTTTCCTAGAAAAGGCCACAACATACTAACTCGTCAAAAACCCATTTTCTGGCTCAATACATATTTCTATCTTATTAACACATGTATACTATGATCTCCCTTAAGAACCATCTATATACCCTGACTCTCTTTGTCATACCATTAGTAACGACCGTGCGTATGATTTCAGAACGGGCAATGCCCAGCTAACCGCGCCTAGCACATATCATGACCAAGCATTCCTTAACTCCCACCAACAGAAGAGTCATGGAGTCGGCATAAGAGAGTTACCATCTTGTCCAATTCCATTGTCGCCCAATGATAACCCTAGAGACATTATATCAGTATATTCCGCTCTCGATTGACCAAATCAACTCCACAGAGATAAGTTGAATGATTAAATTTTTAAGAAACATACCAACCAACAACAACAAACCAGACCAAAACCACCTGGCAACACCACCTCAAAATACCTCACCAACCATCCAAAAATATACAAGCCAAGCAACTAAGAATTAATTTATATGTATGATAAACAAATATTAGATGGCATGACAAAATAAAATGAGTAAAATAATCTAATCCAACAACAATAAATTCAACCATACATTTAACCAAATAGTCTCCATAAATATTCAGACCCAAACATATTTCAACTACAGGGTAATCCCATCATCCATGTATTGATATCGTGTCCAACCAATTTACTTCCAACTTTATTAATATCATTAAACAATTAAATTAACACTTCAGTTTGCCAAAAAGGTTTAGTACATAAATAAATAAGTTAGTACTTAAATAAATAAATAATCGAAATAAACATAAATCACACAAGACTACTACTTACTACACATGCAATAAAATATTCTGGAAGATCACAAAATTGCTGAAATGCCTCCTGCGAATTAACTAGTGAGCATGCCGTGAAAATCGTACCCATCGCATCAAAGTAAAATAAACAACATAATTGAAAAAACATCAATAAATATAATAAATATTAATAACAAAAATTATTAAAACACTTAAACATAAATAAATAAAATAAAATACAAATATTATATAACTAAACCAAGAACTTGTGTTGAGCGGCTCACCGAGGTGACGCTAGATGTGGCAGAACAACGATGGGGTAGCAACAGGGCAAGGCGACAGCAATGAAGATGCATGACTTATGACAAAACTCGCGTAACACATCAATGGCAAATTTGAATAGCATGTTGAAACTCACATCATATCGAAGTGCAGCGTCATCGAGGCTTTTAGGCCATTGCCTTCAACACACAAAGAAGTTCGAGAGCCAAGAAAAAGCTTGGCGTGAAGCTCCATCGAGGATTGATGACACCCATGAGACAACAACAAAAGAGTGTATAAATTTTCAAGGAAAGAGAGAAACGCAGGGAAAAGCTTACTGAAGATATGAGGATGTAAAAAGGTGGTCGGGGCAGTGATGCACACTTAACCGAAAAAAATCATGTGATGCACGAAAATCTTAGTTACGACTAGGGGATGCACGAAGCCCCAACATTCAACCTCCAGCAAAGCTTGTTGCTAGAACATAAGATTGTCATCCCTAATACTACAACTTAGACTAAGAGAAACAAATGGTAAAAAGGAAATAGAGAGGAAGGGAGGGTTGTTAATGGAGGCACCGGAAGGGAGAGAAAACAGGTAACAAAAGAGAAAATGAAGGGAAAAAACTTACCAACGGCAAGAGGCAAAACAATGGCAGCAACTACAAGATTAACACCTTTGTGGTGGGTTGGCCATAATAACAGCAGTTCATGCCAGTTTGCATCTTTAGGGAGAGATTTGAAACAAGCAAAGGAATGAAGAAAAGAGAAGAAAAACAAGGGGGGAACTCTCGGTTCCATAAGGGAGAAGAGAAATTAAGAAAGAATGAGAAAGAAGTAAGAAAAGAAATAGAGAGAAGAGGTATAGGGGAGTGTGGCAAGAGGAAGAAGAAAGAATTAAAACCCTAAAGGAAAAATGACATGTTTTTAGCAAATAAATGGGGCTAGGCTCACCTCACGGGCCGGGCTTCCAATGGGCTTGAGTTGGGCTTCACAAAAACACAAATTTCGGCCCACACAAAAGGAAAAACCCAATAACAAATAAACCACAAATAGCCCATTCAATAAAATAAACACATTAAATTAAATACCAACACAATAAAAGAAGGAGATTAAATTCAAACATTAAAATAAATGTGTCACAATAAAATACTAAGAGAAAATAATTTAACTCACTATTTAACTTAGAACTAATTAAAAAGAAGATGAATTAACTAAATATTTAAACATAAGCATAACTACAGAAATAAATAATTAAAATCCCAAAATGCAACTTAATAGAAATAACTAAGAACGATTAATATAATAAAATAAAGTAAAATAAAGTAACCAAATAATCATCCAAATAAAAGCATTCCACAAAAGCTTAAACTCAAAGTTAGGATTGCGGAAAAAGATTCAATAAATTAATTTAATGCACCAAAATAAGAAATTGAGTAAAATAATAAAACCTCATAATTAATGAATTGGAATAAAAGTACCAAAATCAAAAAAGATTCAATAAAATAAATTTCTCATTGGATAAAATAAAACACAACAATTTTAACTACAATAAAACTAAAACAAATAAGCCAATAAAATAATAAAGCTAACAATTCAAATGAACGAGCCAATAACACCAATTAAATAAACTAACTAGAAACACTATAATTAAGGAACTTCATAAAAGCTCATAGTAACAATAAAAATAAAACAACTAAACCAAAAATAATATTGATAACAATTCAAATGATGAAACCGATAATAATAATTAAATAACTAAAATCAAATATCTCATAAAAAAACCAACATCAATCGTGAATAAAATGACATAACTTAAAATAAAATAAGTAAGATAAAATTTCTTACCATAAACTGTCATCTATGAGAAGATGACAATTTATGGTAAGAAACAAAATTATAGATAAGATAGCATGTATCTTGAGAACTTTTGTCTGTCAAAGTAAGTTGATAGTGATAATCTTGTAAAAAACTAGGTTGTCCTCTTTGTCTAGTAGATTGTCTTGGAAGAATTTTATTGGAAAAAATTTGAGCAGGAGGTGGCAAAGAAATTAAGGAATTATTGAATCAGAATTAGGAGTATTAGAAGTAAGAGATGAGGAATTTGTAAACAAAATTATTTGCAACAAGTCGAATTGATGTTTCATGAATGATGAAATACGGAAAATAGACTCATGAAATATGACATCTTGAGATAAAAATGTTGTATGAGATTCAAGACCATACAATTTGTAACCTTTCACAGTGTTGGGGAATTCCCGCCTGCTGTGTTGGGTCCCCGACCCATTTCCAAATAGCCGAAAAGAGTTGGTCCCACAACCCCCTCTGAGTTAGCCGAGAGTTGGAGTTCCGGGCCCATCCACTTGGAAGGCGGGCGCAGATGCTAGTAGGGGGTAAGGGCGAGGGACCGATGGAATGAAGTGAACGGTGATAAGGGGGGTCGAGGTCAACAGGATGAGAAGGGCGATTAGCCTTTGGAGTAAGGTGGTGATAATGACCGAACAAAAGGTACAAGCATCACATCTGTATTTATTGCCGACCACTCCCGACCATGGTGCATTAAATGCGATATCCCGTTTCTCTGACATGCCGATTTCTAGTAGACTTTCTCCCTCATAGCATTAAATGCAGTAGGGTGCTCGAACATGCCTCCCCAGTCGAACAAAGGGATCCAGAATAGGGAAGGATGGTGTGGCCTTACTAGGGTAGGAACCTTCGGAACGAGAGTCGGATGGGACATACGGGAGAACCACAACTAGCATCTTCCCCGACGTAATCTGACTATAAATAGCTGGGGGTTCCTCCATCATGGGGGAAGTGCTTCTTTACATAAAAGCTTCTCTTGTATATTTATATCTCACTAACTTGAGCTTCGGAGTGAGGACAGGGACCCAGAGACTGACGCTAACAACCACCCTCGACTGAGGTACTTCCCACATTGGAACCGCCTTGACACCCAGGCGCGGAACATGACATCAATACACAGTATAAGGATATCCTATGAAAATAGACTTTTTGGCTCGAAGATCAAATTTAGATATGTTTATGAAAAAAGTGGATGCAAAACATAAACATCTAAATACTCTTAAATGAGTATAAGAAAGAGGAGAAGAATGAAGTACTTCATATAGTGATTCGTTAGCTAACAAAGGTGTAGGAGTTGAGTTGATTAAATGTGTTGCTATTAAAATGCAATCACCACAAAACTTTAATGGTAATGAGGCCTAAATCTAAGAGATCTAGCAACATTTAGCAAATGCTAATATTTTTTTTAAGTTACACCATTTTGTTGTGTTTTTTCAACACGACTCCTTTGATGATATCCAGGCATATTGAATTTAGTCTCATTGTCAGTCCGAATGCATTTAATCTTAAGATTGAATTGATTCTCAACAAGCCAAAAGAAAGATTGCAAGTATTGTCTAGTTTGGAATTTTTGTTTCATAAGTTACACCCAAGTGCACTTAGAGAAATTGTCCACAATTGTTAGAAAGAATTTGAAACCATCTAAAGAAATAGCTTGAAAAGGTTCTCATATATCACAATGTACAAAATGAAATGGAATCAGAGAAGTTTTATTACTAAGTTCAAACGGAAGAAAATTCTATTTAGCTAATGGACAAACTGTACACGGAGAAGAATTGGAAATTTTAATATCTAGTACAGATTTATTTAGAGTTTGTAACCTACTCAAAGAAATATGGCCTAATCTGTAATGCCAAAGACCAAAGTCTTTACTGACTGAAAAAATAGAAGATGATAGACAAATTGAGTGTTGTTGCAAGAGATGATATAGACCAGCTTTTTCTTCACCCACTCCAATCATTTTCCATGTATATAAGCCCTGTACAAAATAGAATTTGGCAATGAAAACAAGACAACAATGAGTATCTTCACTCAATTTGCTAGCTGATATAAGGTTAAATGAAAAAAATTGCACATAAAGAATATTGTGTACTACCAAGTCTTTAGATAGAGTCATAGTTCCTATATGAGTAACTGAAACAAGATTGTTATTTGGCAATTTAACATGTGAAGAAATATGAAAAGTAATTGAAGAAAAGAAATTGGCAGAGCAGACCATGTGGTTTGTGGCACCAGTGTCAATAATCTATGGAATATGTGAAAAATTGAGAAAAACAGAGATACAAAGAAGAGAAGAAACTTTACCTAAGAGGTTTTCAGAGTAATTTTCATTTGGCATTGGAAGAATACTAGAGGAATTGGGTATTTCTGCAATAAAATTGGAGACTTGATTCATTAATGCACTAGGACCTTTTGATTTAGGAGAATGATTGATTTAAGGCAAGAATTTGCTGACATTGCTCATGTTAAAGATAACTGTGGAATCTCAATATTATCCTTAACTGCAGATGAGGATGCCTAATTTGCTCAGTGAACATTCGCTTTTTTGGATTTAAATCCTAGTGAAAAATCAAGGATTTTGTAACATTTGTCTAAATTATGACCTGTATATTCATAGTGACTACATACAGATCTATCTTTCTTTGATCCAGGCTGTTTGTTGAATGTTTTAACATTCTTTGTGTTCGTAGTTGTCACAGCAGCAATGGAGTCAAAAATTGGTGAAAAGTTCATCTTAATTACTCTCTGTTTTTCCTCTTGTAAAACAAGAGAAAAAATTCAATTCATAGATGGTAAAGGATCCAACAATAAAATATGTCCTCTTATACTAGTTAAAGAATCATTTAATCCCATCAAAAATTGTAAAATGTACTCTTCTTGCTAAAATTTGAAATAATTTTTCACAATTCCACATGTGCATTGTGGCAATTGGCAATAATTGTCTAATTCATCCCAATATACTTTTAATTGAGTAAAGTAATCACTAACCATTTGCTAATCTTGAGTTAATGAATTGTTGGCTTTCTTTAATTGGAAGATCTGAGGTCAATTTCCTTGCAAAAATATTTCTTGTAAATCCTTCCACACATCTGCTACTACATCAATGTATAGAATGCTCGAGGTTATGTTCTTGGTGACCGAGTTGAGTAACTAGGATTTTACCATATCATTACACCTTTCCCATGCTGAAAACTTTGGATCTGAAGTATTTGTAGGTTTCCTTAGGGTTCCATTGACAAGCCCTAGTTTATTCTTTGCACTTAGGGTTTTCGACGTAAATCTCGCCCACATAGGATAATTATTGCCATTTAGCTACTGTGAGACTAATATCAACCTTGGATTCTCTCCATGATGCAAGTAGTAAGAATCCTCAATTGGATTCTATGAAACTGAATTATGAAGTGGAGGCAAATCCAAATCCTTATCCGGCATTTTGAATGAAATGTGAAATTGATTCAAGGAATCCATGTAAAATTAGATTAATCAAAGAAGATCATCTGATACCATGATAAATTTTGAATCTAGATATGGAATCTTGAAGCAAAAATGAACAATGGAGAAAAGAGTAAAGTAGAGACATGTAATGCTTTATTATAGTATATTGAACTGATCTATTTATAGCTGTTTTAAATCAACCTATTTATACATAGAAGGTTAATTTTAACTAACTATTACATCAACCAATAACATTAAACCACATCATTACATGAAAAGTGTATCAGGTATTCTAAGAGTTTGTACCATGTCCCTATTCTACTGCTTATACTACTACCACCTACCTATTGATGCTGAATACATTATGCTTATTGAAAACTGTTTAGTTCAAATTTTGCCCCATGCCACACTTGACTAGGACTATCACTTGGAAAAATTGCTTAGTTCTTCTCAACCATATGTGCTTGAAAACAGCAATTACTTCCAACCATGGTCTTGCCTATATTACATAATCAAATCCTCCTATAAAATGTTGAAATCTTGTGGCACCCACGACTTTCCTGTGAGATTTAAAAGGATTTACGACACCAGAATGATCATCATACGGATCAATCATCCTATTGATTAGTGCTCTAAGAGTATGTTTGAAGCATGTATAAGTGTACAATTAAAATATCTGCAGTGAAAAAAAAGAAAAGTCATCCATTCTAGTACTAGAAAATTTAAAAACTTACAAAGCAGTCTAAAATATAATTTTTCAAAAGAAGATTATATAGTCATCCCAAATAAAAAAGCAATAAAATATCGACAATGTCTGGGATTAAAATCCCTCTCTGCATCATTAGATTGGACTACTCCTCCATCAGAGCCTGTTCCTTCGGCTCATCCTTATTCTCTGTATCAAAAACTATAATTCCATAAAACAGAATCGTAGGTAGACACGATATACCACATGAGATGCGAATCTTAGAAAGCAGCAGTCAGCACACAAACAACATTATGCATAAAGTTTTCAATCAAATAATTTAAATCCAAACACAAACTTCCTTTAAACTTCCTTTCCCAAAAAGAAAGTCTACAAGTACACCCAACCACCCTTTTTCAGAAAGGGGCGTAACGCTAAAAAGGACCACAATACAATTAACGATCCTTTCCCAAAAAGCAATCCCACAAGAACATCAAACCACCATTTCCTATAAAAGAGTGAAACACAACTAACCGTCCTTTCTTAGAAAGGACTTTATCAACAAATCATTATTTCCTAGAAAGGAATCCCACAAGATTACCAAACCACCCTTTCCCAGAAAGGTGCAAAACACAACTAACCGTCCATTCCCAAAAAGGAATCCATCGACGGACTATCCTTTCCAAGAAAGGAACGCATTCACAACCTTCCTTTTGCAAAAAGAACCTCATTAACAACGTGCCAAAAACCTAGTTTCTGACTCACAATACATTCTTATTTTTATTAATTAACCGTATATCATGGTCTCTCTTATGGACCATCCATATGTTCTAGCTCTCTTTGCCACACTACAGGTAACGACTGTGCATATGACTTCAAAACGAGTGATATCCAGCTAACCGCGTCCAGCGCGTACCATGACAAAGCTTCCTCCAGCCCCTACTAGTAGAGTAGCCACGAAGTCGGCACGAGAGCGTTACTATCTCGTCCGATCCGTTGTTGCCCAATGATAACCTAGGGGACGTCACGTCAATAAATTCCACTCTCAAATGGCCAGAGGAGATCCATCGAGATAATGCATGCACCTACCACTATGCCCAAAATAGACCAGATCACCCAAAAATATCCATCCTCATGACATCTCAAAATCTAAAAATATTCAGACCAATCAAATAATAATATATGCATGATAAGCAGTTATTGGAGGACATGACATTACTACACAGCGAGTAAGAATCATCCAACCAAGCAATTACACATCCAACAGATAATATTCAAAAATTCATTCATAGTATATAATAACCAAACTACGGGGTAACCCCATCTCCCATTTAATGGCTTTGAGTCCAACCAACCTACTCTCAACTTTTATTATTATTATTAAACAAATATCAACACTTCAAGGTGCCTAGAAAAGTTAGTAATAAATAATAGTAAATAAATCTAAACAAAACACAAACTACAAATGATTGCTACTTATAACATGATCAGTAAAAACTATAGATGATCACGAAATTGTTGACACGTCAACCCCGCTTAAATCAACGAGCACACCGCTAAACTCGCACCTATCGCACTAACGTAAATAAGAAACCATAAAATAACCTCAATGCGTTAACAAATGTAAACCAACGAAAATAACCTTAATGCGTTCGACGCCCAGATCGAAAGAAGTACCCAACCTTATTATAATAATAAAAAAGAGCGAACAAAACAGATTAATACTTATATGACTAATTTGAACGAAAAAAAAGTCTTTCATTTTCCAATTTTAGCAAACTAATTAGTTTAGAATAATTAGTTGTTCTATCTTGATACTCTTTTTGCCAGATATGTATATATCCTGGTACTCTTTTTGTCTTTTTAACATTCAATTTTTTGTCTTTAACATATTAATGAATGTTGTGTAATTCCTAATCATGCACAAAATCATCCTCAAATCTGAAGAAATAATAAAACAGAAAAATAAAAATCAATACCTTCAACCAAGGAAATTTTGAGTACCTTCAGACAGTGAGAAGATAAATAAAATCTGAAGCAAAAAATAGAATGAAGATGAAATAAAATCAGAGATTAGTATATGTCATAAATAACAAGAAACGTAAACTTCACCTGCTACGAAAAATTAGTTTACTTCTTCTAATGCATATTAAAAACATAAATTAGAACGCATAGAACAAAATAAAAAAAATGAAAGAATGCAACATAGAATAGAATAAAATGAAAGACAAAAAATTAGTTTATTTATTCTAATGCATATAAAAAAATGAAGTTTAAAAAAATTAGTAAAATTAATTCAAAGAAAATTGATTTGAAGAAATTAAACAAATACAGATAAACAGAAGATAAAACACCTTCGTAAAAAATAAACAAAATCTTATATTTGAAGAAATACCTTCTGAGTATTGCTCATGGCCTGTTCTTTAGAGATTGACAGCATTTGTCTTCTATTTTTGTTCTTCTATTCTTCTGTATTCTCAGAAAAAAAGATAAAAAGAAAAAAAGGGATTTTTTTAATTTAATGTGTATTCTCTTAATGCATGCCACGACAGATGGATCGACCCAATTTGTTGGACGGACATAAAGCAGGTTACTTAAATTTCCAATAAAAACACAAATGTTATTAAAAAATGC
The DNA here is from genome assembly GCA_036898215.1 of Platycarya strobilacea. Lineage (NCBI taxonomy): Eukaryota > Viridiplantae > Streptophyta > Magnoliopsida > Fagales > Juglandaceae > Platycarya > Platycarya strobilacea. Next base: position 2,388,304 of record CM072559.1, on the reverse strand, counting down.
ATGTGATTAATGACTTCAGGGTGTGCATTCCTAATACAAATGTTATGTGTATTAATGTCTTTATCAAGCTTAAATTGAATTTAGACCGTGCGCAAATGTTTTACTAAACGGAAAACAAATGCTATAAATTATATATAATGAATGCTACGATGCTAAACATAAATTGCATTTCCAATAACAAAATGAGAATAAACGGAAAACATCAAGAAATTAGTGTTTACAAATGGACTTAAACGGAGAGCAAAATATTCTGTTAAAATAAGAAATTTTCATTTGATAGGCTTATATATATATAAAGATACTCATTTGAAATTTAATTAATTTTTTGTTTATATATTATATAGATGTTAATTCACACAACTACGCACACGAGGAGTCCCATATCAACAATTTATAATTTATAATATGCATATTCTGCCAAGTTAATACAATAGTCTCCCATTATTTAAGTATAAAATTTGTATTGTCAAGGCATCTATAAAAGGGTTATTATACTACATTACAATTTATACAAAATATGTATTAGTAAATTAAAAAATTATAATTTTTAAATTATAATCATATTTTTCATTCGAATGGTGATGGGTTTGTTCAAACATAGTAATATGCGTTCAACTAATCACACATGCAGAGTGTTCAAACCAATTAAATATCCATTTGAATTGGAGCGACATTTTCATTTTGAATCGAGATGGTTTTGAGAGGTTACTGTTCAAACGGTGGCAGTACGTGTTTCAGCAGTAATTGTGAAGCCCCAAATTTTAGTTAAGTGGGCATTTTTTAGTGTGCAGAAGGTCCAGCCTGAGAGGTAGCCCAGCTGCAGAAGAAAAACAAAAGGCCCAACTTAATACCTAGCTATACGATGTCATTTAGGGTCTTGTGGGTTAGAAATCCTATCTGTACATGATTAATATCCAAACAAGAATTTTAATAGAAGTTATCCAAACTTATAAAACACAAAAAATAATATAACTTTTCAAATTTTAAAATATTTATATTTAAATTAAACTAAATTTTAAAAATTTTATATTTAAAATATTTATTAATTTTAAAATATTTAAATTAAACTTTGAATTATTTTGCTATATTGTCGACACAAAAGTTCATAAACACTATATATGATTGGAAACATCAATCCACATTAGACATGCTCATTAATGATGTGGGAACCTATCATATGATCAATATTTAACAAAAAAAAAAAACACTACATAAGTTTTTTAATAGTTTTTCTTTTCTAATAACTGTGATTGATAATTAATTGGCAAGACGTATGATTAAACACTGATTTGTAAGAGGTAGAATTAAAAATACATTTCACAAGTAGTTAATTGATTAATTCAAAGGATATCTTCCAATTTGAATCGTAACACATGAGTACTATCGATTTGAAAACAAGTAATATTTTTTATAATTTTAAAATGCATTAATATATTTTTGTATAATATGTTTCAGTATGACTACGATCCCTCGCATATATATAATATTAGACTTATCATTAATTTACGATATAAGAGATAGTTAAGTGTGGCTTGAATATTGTTGAAGAAGCACCTCAACTCGTGATTTCGCTCGACTTTTGGCTCGAGTGAGATTTGTAACTTGAAAGTTCGCCCGACTCACGCTTGACATCCTGTTCGAGCGAGATGCAAATCCTAGAAGTCGCTCGAGCAAAATTTAATTTCACTCAAGTGAGCTGTCATTTTTAGGGTTTTGTGTTGTCTGCACTATAAATACATGTTACTTAATTGAAATTAGTGTGTGAGACACTTTTGAGAGAGCAAAAAAATACTTGTGAGAGAGAGATTTTTCTAGTTAACAATTCTGAAAGTGCACTGAATGTATTGGGATTTTGGGATTATAAAAATTTGTGAAAAGTCTCTTTATACTCCATCTTCGTTATAGTGAATTCATTCCAACTGATCCCAATAGTGGACGCAGGCTCACATTGAGCCGAACCACTTAAATACTGTGTTCTTTATGTGATTGCTAAAATTTTCTTTTGTGCTTTCATTTTTTCTGTGATACTCCAAATTTACAATTTGTAATTAAGGCTTATTCCCAACAAACTAGTATCAGAGTCTCGGTTCTGTGCTAGATCCATAAGGGATGACCTCTATGGCTAGATTTGAAGTAGAGAAAATCGACGATTAGAAGAGTTTCAATTTGTGGCACATCAAGATGAAGGCGATGCTCCGACAACAGGGGTTGGCTAAGGTGCGGGAGAGTCTAGCTTGGTGCTAGATAGTAAGTTAGACTCTCCCGCACCCAAGAAGGAAGAGGTAGAGAAGGCACATAGTGCTATTTGTTTATTGTTATCCGATAGATTTTTTAGGGAGGTTGCCGATATGGAGAAATCTAAGAATCTGTGAACCAAACTCGAGAGTCTGTATATGACGAAATCATTCACCAGTCAATTATATCTAAAGCAACGCTTATAGATGCTTAAAATGAATTTAATAAAATTATTATAGATATGAGGAATATTGATATTAAGATTGATGAGAAGGATGAAGTCTTAATTATTTTGTGTTCGTTATCCATGTTGTACGATAACTTTGTCAATACTATGCTTTATGGTAGAGACACAATTTCTTTAACCGATGTTAAATCTATTTTAATTTTCAAGAAATTGAGAAGTAAATTGAATGGAAAGAGTATTGAAGATCAAGCCAGTAGTTTATTTGTTAAATGTTCCTCTAATAAATGCAAATCCAATGAGAATGATTCAGGGAAGGGTAAGGAAAAATTAAAGGGGGTTCATAGTCCAAGGGTAGTAATAAAAAGAATGTAAAGTGTCATTACTGCTACAAATTTGGTCATTACAGAAATGACTGTCCTAGGCTAAAAAATAAAGAGGAAGGATCTAGTTCCTCCAATGCCATTAGCGTTGCTGATGAAAAGCCTAACGGCTCGGACATTATCCTAGCTATCAGTAATTCTAGTAGTAACTTAAAAAACAAGTGGGTCATGGATTCAACTTGTACGTTTCATGTGTCCCAAAAGGGATTAGTTCACTACCTACAAATTAGTGGTGGTCCCATTTTGATAGGGAATGATATGGCCTGCAAGATTGCTGGAGTTGGTTTAGTGAAAATTAAGATGTTTGATAAATTTTTTAGAATATTGTCTAATGTCCGACACATCCCAAACTTAAAGAATAATCTTATTTCTTTGAGCACTCATGATACTTTGGGTTTCTAGTACACCAATGAGGTGGAGTCGTTAGAGTCAGTAAGGGCTCTATGGGTGTGATAAGGGGAGATAAGACAGATGGTCTTTATTTCTTTCAGGTCAGTACAATAACAGGTGCAACTATAGTGTCTGTTTCAAATGATCCATACTCAAATATTACTTACTTGTGGTATATGTGTTTGGGCGATATGAGTAAGAAATGAATGTCAATTTTGAGTACACAAGGTTTGTTGTGTGATCAGAAAATAGGAAAACTTAAATTTTGTGAATACTATGTATTTGGGAAGCAATGCAGAGTTCAATTCACTGCCGAGATTCACAATACCAAAAGCATAATGGACTATATTCATTCGGATTTTTGGGGTCTCTCTTTTGTTCCATTGAAAGGTGGAAATCAGTATTTGCTTACTTCTATTGATAATTTCTCACGTAAACTTTGGGTGTATTTTCTGAAGTAAAAAAACAAAAATTTTATTAATTTTAAACAGTGGAAGGTGTTGATTAAGAATCAGACAAACAAGAAGATAAAGCGACTTTGAACTAATAATGGCATGAGGTTTTGCGGAGGTAAATTTGATGAATTTTGCAATGAAGAATGCATTGTCAAACACCACACAATTAGGCACACTCTACAATAAAATGGAGTAGCTGAGCGAATGAATCGGACTTTTGAGAGAGAGCCCGCAATATACTTTCTAATATCGGCTTGTCTAAGGATTTTTGGGCTAAAGTAGTCAATAAAGTTTGTTATCGGTCAACCGCTCGCCGGCCATTGCAATTGGCCTGAAGACTCCAAATGAGGTATGGTTTGGTACTCCTACTAATTATTCAAATTTGAGAATTTTTGACTACCTTACTTATTTCCATGTAATGAGGGAAAGTTAGCACCAAAGGTAAAGAAGGACATATTCATTGGATATGCCAATAGAGTGAAGAAATACATAACATGATGTACTGATCCTAAGCCACTTAAGTTTATAGTTAGCAGATATATAGTATTTGATGAACGGTCTATGCTTAATCCAAGAAATGAGTCTGTTGTTTTTATAGGAAAAGAGCAAGATAATAGTAAGAAGGTGGAGCTAGACCTTAAGGCTTCAGAGGGTGTCAGCTGGCTCCCAAGATCATGTTGTTGCTGATGAGCATGATTCCGATTTTGACCACAATGTACAGGATGAGTAGAGCTACAGTATAACAGCAAGTGGACAGAGGAGGCAAGTCCAACCATCTCTCAAATACGTTCTTGCAGATATGGTCATGTATGCTCTTACTGTAGCAGAGGACAATGTTGGTCAGAAACTTTCCAGTTATTCAAAAATTGTCAAAAGTAAGGAGTCTATACAGTGGTGCGTTGCAATGAGTGAGGAGATTAAGTCTCTTCACAAGAACCAAACATGAGATTTGGTTAAATTGCCGAGGAAGATGAAAATCGTTGGTTGGAAATAGGTCTTCAAGAAGAAAGAAGGGATCCAGGACGTTACAAATGCGAGGTACAAGGTATGCCTAGTTGCTAAGGGCTACAGTCAAAGATAATACATCGACTTCAATGGAGTCTTCTCTCCAATGGTGAAACACAATTCAATCTGGAAGTTAGTTTGGAGCTACATGAGACCACTTACATGCATCAGTTAGAGGGATTCATTGTTGAGGATAATGAAGACTTTATTTGTAGATTGAAAAGTCTCCATATGGTTTAAATTAGTTTCCGAGGTAATGGTATAAACGCTTTGACTATTTTATGATTGATCATGGCTATGTAAAAAGTAGTTATGACAGTTTCATTTATCACAGGCAGTTAACGAATGGACCTTTCATTTATTTGCTACTGTATATTGATGATATGCTAATTGCTGCTAAAGGCATATCTGATGTTGATTTGTTGAAAAACCAGTTCAATAATAAGTTTGAAATGAAAGATTTAGGTACTGCAAAAAAAGATTTTGGGGAAGGAGATTTACAGGGTTAGGAAAGCTAGAAAGTTATTTCTATCTCAAGGAAAGTACCTGGAGAAAGTCCTTGAAAGATTTGGAATGATCAATTTTAAACCAGTAAGCACACTACTTGCTTTATACTTTAACTTTCAGCTTCCTTATCTTTCAAGACAGATAAAGATAAACAATTAATGGCTGGTGTTTCATATTCCAGTACAATTGGTAGTATCATGTATGCGATGGTTTGCACTCGTCTAGATATTTCATAGGCAATGATTGTTGTTAGTAAATACATGGTTAGTTCGGAAAAACACTCACTAGCAGATTGTAAAATGGATACTCAAGTATTTTAGAGGAATCTTGAATTATGGACTAATGTTATAGAGATGTTGATCTTAGTTTCAGGGTTATTGGCTATGTTAATTCTAATTATGCTAGGGACTTAGATAGAAGGAGATCAATGACAGGGTACGTTTTCACATTGTGTGGCTCTGTCATTAGTTGGAAAGCAATATTACAATCCACTATTGTTTTATCAACTACTGAAATAGAGTAAATGGCAGCAGTCGAGACTGTTAAGGAAGCTATTTGGTTGAAAGGCTTAATCAGTGACTTGTGACTATAGCAAGATAATATTTCAGTATACTATGACAGTCAGAATGCAATACATTTGACTAAAAATTAAATGTATCATGAAATGACGAAATACATTATTGTCAATTTTCATTTTCTCGGAGAGATTGTTACAGAAAGTGTTTTTAAGATCTTGAAGATTGCCACAATAGAGAATCTAGTAGACATGTTGACAAAGTCAGTTGCAGTTTACAAGTTCAATTTTTGTTTGGACTTGATTGGTATTCGAGGATCTTAATTCCCTTAGAGATTTGAAAGGGGTGTGTCTTTGGCGAAAAATGAATTTTGTGAGGTTTGATAAAATTCAAGTTAAGGTGAAGATTTGTTAAGTGTGGCTTGAATATTGTTGAAGAAGTGTCTCAACCCATGACTTTGCTTAACTATTGCTTGATATCCAGCTCGAGCGATATTTGCAACTTGAGAGTTCATTCAACCCTTACTTGACTTCTAACTCGAGCGAAATGCAAACCCTAGAAGTCGCTCGAGTAAAATTTAATTCCACTCGAGTAATCCGTCGTTTTCTAGAATTTCGTACCATTTGCACTATAAATGCATGCTACCTCACTGAAATTAATATGTGAGACACTTTTGAGAGAGCAGTCGAACACTTGTGAGAAAGAAATTCCTCATGTTAACAATCTTAAGACTACATTAGATGTATTGGGATTTTAAGATTACGAGGATTTGTAAAAAATTTCTTTGTATTCTATTTTCGTTATAATAAATTCATTCTAACTAATTACAACAGTAGATATAGGTTCACATTGAGTCAAACCACTTAAATATTGTATTATTTATGTAATTGTTGATTTTTTTTTCTTTTGGTGCATTCGTTTCCGCTATAATACTCCAAATTTACTATTCATAATTAAATCTTATTCCCAACAGAGATACTGATCTTCGATGTACATTATCATATGTGCAAGTCAATACCTAATAAATAATACATCATTTACCTTGCTGCATCATCATGATCTTCTAAAGCCTCATCCACGTACGTGATGCATCATGCATTGTGGTTAATGAATGGATTTTGAATAAATACCGCTGGGAGTTAGAGAACAGAGGCTTAGAAAAATAAATGCATTCATTGTGGTCCTGTGGAAAAATATGCAATGGATCACCATCCAAAGGTATGCACGCATGCATGTAGTATTATATTCGATCGAAAAAAGCTTCCGATGAGAAGTTACGGATTCTATATTTTTTTTCTTATTTAATAGTTAAAGAAGATAGCACATCTCTTAAGAATTTATAATTTTTTTTTTTTCAAAATGCTTAAAAGAGGTTAAAAAAATATAAATGTAATTTCCACGATAAGAAGAAATCTTCTGGAGCTTTAAAAAAAAAAAAAAAACAGAAATCCTCTGGATCAATTTCTCGGAAATCCCAGCGGCTAGCCTTCATTATATATTTCTGGTCTGACACGTCATGTAAACGTGGATGAATGACGTTAACTAATAATGCGTCATGATATAGTGCCTGCAATGGTGGTTGAGATCGATGGTCTATAATCATCCACAAATGAAATAATCAACGCTCTTTCCCAAATAGATAGACTATTAATATTCGATCTATTAAAATATATATCAAATATAAATTTAATAATTTTATCTAAAATAATCTCATATTAAATACATCAAATTTTATCATCTCAAATTTTAAACTACAATAATTTAAATTCATTCTTTATCTTTAAAAGATTATTATTTATACTCCACAATAATTATTTGATGTATTTTATTTTTTTCATTTTTTTATTTTATTAAAAAAAATTATTATATTATTATTTTAATAAATTAAATAATGTATTCAATATAGAGTACTTATAGATATATAAATATTAATTAAAATACTTTCAATCAATTTTTTTTTTAAAAAAATTGATGAATCCTACGCCACTGCTCATGTGGATCATTATCATGCTGCTAGTCAAGTGACAGCATCAAATGACAGGATTTTTGAATGGTTATTGAGATAGATTATTATCAATGTATCTTTGTATGGCTAAAAATTATCTAATAATTGGTTAGATTTTAATTGTATGAATATATAAAATTAAATATATGTAATAAATTAATTTTCAAATATAAAATAATGATTAATTACAAAGAAAAATCATTTACGGCAGTAATTGTTCGTTGCAAACACTGTAAGAATCACCGCAAATGAGCAGTTTCTAACAAATATATTTCGGCACTAAGCTTGTGGAACCTACAAAGATTTTTTGTAACGAAGATTTATCGGCGTAATTATACATTTCCATCGAACATTTTCACCGCAAATATAACTACACGTCTTCGGGTACTTTAATTAATGTGGTAAAGATAGACAGTATATTTTTTATTTAGATATGAATCAGAAAAGTTACCTGCATGTATACATGGTACTGCATGGTCTGCGCGGAGGTCGTAGACTTTGGAGATTATTAAGTCTTAATTTTCAACCTTTTTATGTTATTATATATATATATATATTAAATGCTTGCATAAAAAAAAAAGTTGTTCCTTAATATAAATTATAACTTGACCATAAATTCGAATTTAATTCTTATTCAAATAAGAATTCAACCAATCTTAACTATTCATTTGAACTCAACCACTTGTTTTCACTCGAGTCAATCTCAATATCTAGAGTCCATCATTCACTTGATGCTTACTTTTGCACTTGCGAACCATCGATCAATACAGTGCCACAGTATTAATGGTTCGATAGTGCCACAAAGTGTGCGACACGTGAATGATGGCCGATTGATCTGTCTGCGGGAAAAAAGCTTTATGCCCTATCATGTTCACACAACTAATTCACGAATAGTTCCATTTCAAGAATTTATAAGAAAAGAGTTACCCTTGGATTAGTCCATTTCATGTACGTCAAGGCTTAATTTCATGTCAACATGGTGCATGTAGCAGCACAAGAGTACAATATCATTTATGATATATATGCATCATAAATTGATGCTAAACATATACGTACAATTGAGATCATGGAATAAAAACAACGAGTACTATTTGGGTATCGTTCACACAGTCATGTTGATGCGTCGAGGAGTTGTAAGTAATTTCAATCAAGCTATCTTGGGACCAGTACCCATGCATGCATGCATCCATGGACTAAACTGTTGTGCCTAATGCTGCCCAGAAAACAAACACTCTATAGATAGAGACAATATTGAAGTGGTTTGGCAATTTACCTACGTCCACTAGAGCGGAAACTTACTATTCAAAATATTTGTACAAGATTACAAACACTCTCAATTCTTCTCTATCTCTCAAATGGCACTTACAATCTCACACACTCAAAACACTTCTTGTTGGGATGATTTTCAGCTTCAGCATTTCTCTCCTATTTATAGGAGAGGTTGAGCTTCTTCCTCCACGTAACATGAGCTGGAGATGCTCAAATTTTTTAATGCACATGGTAGTTCTCATCTCAAAGGTGGAAATCACTACATGGGTGGACCTCAATATGAGCTGGAGATATCAACACACATGGGTGGTCCTCAATAATCACTCCCTCCACCCAAGTGTGCCATACTAGGATACTACATGTTGCATCCTTGCAATGATTTCACCTCCTTATTGAAATGTTCGTTTGCCATGAAAGATTTCCGCTATCAAATGCGCCCTAAGGCGCCAATGCACCTTTAGGTGCTCAGCAGTGTGAGATATTAATCAAGTCCAAGCAGTGTTGAAACTTGATTCCAATGACGACTTTTGTCAACATATCTGCTGGATTATTTTCAGTGCCAATCTTCTGAAGTAGAATGTCCCATTCTTCCAATATCTCATGTACGAAGTGGAAACGGACATCTATATGTTTTGTTCGAGAGTGATACACTTGATTCTTGGCCAAATGAATTGCACTTTGACTGTCACAGTAAATGGTAACCTCTTGCTGCTTAAAGCTCAAGTCAGTTACCAATCCCTGTAACCAAATAGCTTCTTTTACGGCCTCTGTTACAGCCATGTATTGAGCCTCAGTGGATGTTAGTGCAATTGTAGACTACAAAGTTGATCGCCAACTAACTGGTCCTCTAGCCATAGTGAACACATATCCAGTTGTCGATCAGCGTTTGTCAAGATCACCTGCATAGTCTAAGTCAACATATCCAGTTACTAGACTATTTTCACTCTTCTCGAACTTTAAACCACGATTTACGGTCCCTAGAATATACCGTAGAATCCATTTAGCCGCATGCCAGTGTTTCTTTCCAGGATTATGCATATAGCGACTGACTACGCTGACGGCCTGGGAGATATCAGGTCGTGTACACACCATAGCATACATTAGACTTCCAACAACACTTGCATATGGGACATTCTTCATGTAGTCCCGCTCTTCATCATCTTTAGGAGACTGCAATGCACTGAGTTTAAAGTATAGGGCCGTTGGAGTACTCACAGGCTTCAACCTTGAGTCCATATTGAAGCGTTGCAATACTTTCTTCAGATACTGCTTCTGAGTAAGGTGAACTGTACAATTCACCCTATCTCTGCTGATCTCCATCCCCAATATTCTTCGTGCTTCTCCTAGATCTTTCATTTCAAGGTCATAACTCAACTGAGTTTTCAAACGATTTATCTCCACCTTGCTTTTACATGCAATCAACATATCATTTACATATAAAAGCAAATAAATGAAATATCCATCTGCAAGTTTTATGAAATACACACAATGATCGTATTGGCAACGAGTGTATTTCAGGTCCATCATAAAACGGTCAAACCGCTTGTACTATTGCCGAGGTGACTGCTTCAGTCCATAGAGAGATTTCTTCAGCCTGCAGACTCATTTCTCTTTACCAGTCTCTTTAAACCCTTTTGGTTGAGACAGATAGATCTCCTTTTCCAGATCACCATGCAAGAAGGTTGTGTTTACACAAGTTGTGCTAACTCAAGATCATTTTGTACAACCAAAACTAGCAATATCTGAATGGATGAATGCTTCACAATAGAGGAGAATACTTCACTGTAGTCAATTCCCTTTTTTCTGAGCGTAGTCCTTGGCTACCAATCTAGTTTTGTATCGAATTCTATTTTTAGCAACTTGATCATCTTTCTGATTAAAGATCTACTTACAGCCAATTGACTTCTTTGTGGTGGCACAAGTTCTCAAGTCTGGTTTTTATGAAGAGATTGCATCTCTTCCTTCATCGCCTTAATCCATTCATCCCTTTCACTGGATTGAGTGGCTTCTCTGTAAGTGGTGGGGATCTCACCCCCTTCAACTGGTAGTGCATATGTCACATAGTCTGCATAACGTGTCAGCACACGTTTCTTTCGTCTCCGTCTACTGGTTGCTATTGATTCAATTTGACTTGGAGGTACTGTAACTGGACTATCAACCTCCTCTTGTCTGTCGTCTCTTGAATCATTTGGAGTAGTAAACTCCACCTTCTGCGAATCACCGGGTGTTTCGCCATCATAGCTGCCTTCACTGGAATCTTTATGCTTATGTGACTTAAGCATCTCAAATTCATTGAAAGTAACATCTCTACTGATAATTACCTTTTTAGACTCTATGCACCAGAGTCTATACCCTTTTACACCAGAATTAAAACCCAAAAATTTTACTTTCTTGGCTCTAGGGTCAAGCTTACTTTTCTTTGTATGATAGTAAGCAGGACATCCAAAAATGTGAAAAGTGTCATAATCAGTAGCATGTGTACCTTTCCACATTTCAATGGGTGTCTTCCCACCATCGGTAGATACGGGTAGTCTGTTAACGAGGTGGCATGCATATGTCACAGCTTCAGCCTAAAATTGTTTACTGAATCAAGCATTCAATAACATACATCGTACTTTCTCTAGCAAAGTAATATTCATCCATTCTGCTACACCGTTTTGCTGCGGTATTCCTTGTACCGTAAAGTGTCTTACTATTCCCTCTCTCCGACATATTTCCATGAAAAGGTCTAGAGTATACTCCCTTCCATTATCTGATCTGAGCCGCTTAATTTTTCTGCCGGTCTGAGTCTCAATCATCTTCTTCCAAACAAGAAAGATGTTCAGCACTTCATCTTTATTCTTCATCGTATACACCCACACATGACGAGAATAATCATCTACAAAAGTTACAAACCAATGCTTACCTCCCAAAGATGCAGTTTTGGTAGTTCCCCAAACATCGGAGTTCTCATCACAAAGGTGGAAATCACCACATGAGTGGACCTCAATATGAGCTGGAGACATCAACACACATGGGTGGTCCTCAACATAAACAACGAAATGACTCATTCAATGGCGCATTCCCCGGCCCACAGTTATCAAATAATTATTAGAAAAGTAATAATGAATTTTAATACAAAGATTACTACGTATTACCCATCCTAAACTAATGTCGGACCACAAATTTAAAAACAAAAAAAACAACAAATATTTTTGACAAATTATTTGTTGTAAATATGACTATTTCTTACGAAAATATATGTTAATGATTGATCATATCTACTATACATACATACATACATGCATATATGATATATATGAACATAGACATGCATGTTAGTTGTAGAAAATTAATTTAAACTATATATATTAAGGATAAATAGTACATTTTATACTATAATAAATTATAATATATATTATTTTTGATAAACACATTCTTATACATTTGATCATGTAGATTCATATAAAAAGTGTATGTAACCATCATATTTTCACTAATATATATGTAGCCAAGCGTATTATCACTAACCTATATAATCTGATATATAAATTATAAGATAGTCACTAACATATTATTACTAGCATGATATCACAGACATACATAATCAAATATTATATAACTAGATGATATTATTATACATGCACTAATACTAATCTTGTTAGTAATCCACCAAGTATATATAATTATATAAATAATTGTGATATTAGTAGTTATCCTAATACTATATCATTATATAATCCACTTATATTACTATCGTATAGTTATACTAACTATATAATCCACTAATATTATACTAAAACTAAAAAATTGAATTGATCGAGATTGAAATTGGTAAAATCAAAAGTACAGATTTAGGAATGTAACTAGTGTGATATCGGTTCTTCAAATTTAAAAGTTGGTTTTTCACGGTCTGATTTTAAAATATGTCTAAAACTGGATCCTTTATACCCCTAAATGGGTTATTGATGTCACTTTGGTCATTGAAAGATATTGCAATCATATCTATATATTTGAGAAGTACTGAAAAATCTAAGAATCTTATGAAGTTAACATCTGTTAAATAAAACATTTTATTTTATTTTTTTATGGGTAAACGAAGGAATAAAATCAAACATTTAAAATTAATAAAGAAGAAAGAAAGAAATAATACTTTATTAATAAGAATAAGTAATAGATAAGTAGTAATCATACATATAACATATACTTATAATGAAGTATATAACTTTTGTTCAACTATACAATTTGTAGAAGCGTTGTTAATTACGTCATAATATATTTATAGTATCACAAATTATTAATAAATTTTACATATTCTTAATGCTAGAATATGTACTAATATATCATAGAGTAATTGCTAATTGTTGTTTCATGACATATTTTTCAAATTAATTATTACAAATTTTTTAAATTTTCAAATAAAAAAAATCCAATTTTTTTACAATTTAAAATAAAAATAATATTCTAAAACTATATTTTTATAATATTTTAACTTTATAATATTTTTATTCAATTCTTTCTCTTTCTTTTTCAAAACTCAAAAAACTTAAAGTGGACTCTATCATGGCCTTCAATAATGTTGATCTTGTGGTGGTGGCCATATACATCTGTTGCCACGCGTGATATGAATTTTTTTTGATAAAACGCGCATGTGCTATGAAATAAACTAATAAAGTTTGTAAAGAATTTGAACTTGGATTGCTAAGTGATACTAACGTCACATACTTTTTCATTTGTACTCGATCAAATTAATTGGTTTCCGCATTTTTTTTTTCATTTCCATTTCCAACGATTTCATCCTTTTTCGAATTCAACTTTTTAAATTAACATTAAAAACATAAGCTGAAGTTTTTTTTTATCTTTCATAAGTAATTTTTTTTCACATCTTTTAGCGTTGCCTTATTAATTTTTACTAACAATTTATTATTTTCTAAATTTTTTATTTTCTAAACCGACATTTATGCAAATGCCGACAAGTATATATTTAATTACGCCGACAAGTATATATTTAATCACCAACGCATATGCATTTATACTGTTAATTATCAGCACATAAATAATATAACGGCAAATCACTATTTTTACTAGCAATTATATAAACACCAATAATATAATTGCCGGTAAATGATTTTACCGACGTTTATGTAAATGCCCACAAATGTATTTTTAATTACCAGTATAAAAATAAAATTTCAATACCTTTCTATATTTTGGCATATATATAAGTGTCGTTAATATAAATGCAACTAAATCCTTTTTACTTTATTGACATTTATGAAAATGCCGACAAATGTATCTTTAATTACAAATAAATACGCATTTATGCTGATAGTTATCGGCACAAACAATATATCGACAAATCACTATTTTTACTGACATTTATATAAACGCCAATAATATATATAAGCGTCGCTAATATAAATGTGGCTAAATTCTTTATACTTTATCGACATTTATGTAAATGCTGACAAATGTATATTTAATTATTGACTCAAAAGCATATGCATCGATAATTATCGGCGCATTAAGCAAATCACTATTTTTATCGACACTTATATAAACATCAGTAATATAAACACTAGCTCCCAAGCCATACAAATGAAATTCCTCTGTACTTTCTCAATTATTTACAAATTTTGGATTAAAGGCAGCAATAATATAGGTATCCGAGATTTTCTGGCCTCACCAAGGCCGCCCTCCCTTTGTCTTCTTCATTTGTGTAGATTCAAAACAAAAAAATCTAAATCGTTGGAACTTACCTTAAGATATATGAAACACACGACGCTTAAAACAAATACAATTATACAAAACTACCGCCATTTAATCTAATATTATATAACATTTGTAATCAAACGAGGTATTAATTGACCTTTTTGCTCTAAAATCAAAAATCATGTTTAAATACTACAAATCTTATCCAAAACAGATTCTACTAGATAAGAAAACTAATGAGACAATTATTTTCATACTCATGCATGCTTTCGTCAGGTTATACATTACAAAAAAAATAAATTTTGTGACTATTTAATTATGATCAATTGATTATTTATAATTAAAATTAACTGTAAATAGTCATTTGATCATAATTAAATGATCAGAAATAAATAATTTTTTTATAGTAATATATATTGTGTGTTTATAGATTAGTATATAGGCTTGCGAAAGATAATTATGATCTTCTTGGTCTAATTAAAAAAGTCTGTCCAAGCCCGGAACAATGGGCGTGGTGGTAATTACGGGTTGGGACTTGAGTCGACATGAATCAATTAATATGCCTTGTTTTTTCTATGGCCGGCCGGTTTAGTGAAATAAACTTTTTATGTGTAGTCATTCGCTTATTTTATGCATTTTATTAATGAGATTAACTATATTATTTTTAAAATAATTGTTTTGATCTAAAAAATCAGTAGAGTATATAATAAATACACAAAAATGACTGTATAATATATCAATTATAACGTTAGTTAAAAGGCAGCTATAAATAGGGTACGTGGCATATATAGCTACCATCCACCGCTATTAGTACTAGCAACACCAAGACACTATCAACAATAACAAATTAAGAAGAAATCCATCGCCTTAAGTACTTCATCCAATGGCTTCCTGCTGTACTCCTTGCCGTGCTGCTGATCATCAAGCTGTTAAAACCGGATGCTGTTTTCCGGCATTCGGCCTACTGAACCTGTTGGGAACCTGTTGGGAAATTGGCAAGGAAACAAACAACAAAGATATGAAATAAACCGCAGCGGATGCAACAATGAGAAATAAAACAGTAAACACAGAAAGAACACACAGATTTAAGTGGTTCAGCTCAAAATGAGCTTACATCCACTGTGGGGTTGGTTTCAAAGTTTCACTAGATCAAATGGAGGTTACAGAGAGAGTATCAAGAGATACTTACAACAAAGAACACTCACCTCACATGTACACACTCAATCCTCACAAGTTTCACTCAGAATAGTAGAGAAATGGAGAAGAAAATGATCTAGAAGCAAACACTGTTCACTGGCGCCGAAAACAGAGGCCTCGTTCTTCGTCTGCGTCTTCGTCCTCTGATGCGCGAAATGCCTTCGCGATATTTATGTTATGCAATCTCGCTCGAGCGAGATTTAAACTCGCTCGAGCGAGGACTTCTAGGTCAGATTCGCTCAACTAGAAATCGGATACCTGGCGCCACGTGGAATCTCGCTCGAGCAGGAGGTCGAGCGAGGATCGAGCGAAGTCACTGCCTGACCCTCGCTCGAGCTGGAGGTCAAGCGAGGGTCGAGCGAAGTCTCGGGTTGGAGCAATTCTGGAAGTGTCGAAGTCTCGCTCGAGCGAGGGTCGAGCGAGACAGTTCTGGGCATGTATTCCAAAGCCATACTCAACAAATCTCCACCTTGGCTTGAATACCTAACAGCCCTATAACATCCAGATCAACCCAAGAATGTAAAATGCAGCAACTGAGAAAACCAACCCCATCTAAGTTCCCTAAGGAACCTGGAAACCCCGAACCCCTATCAAGTCCAAACAAAGTTTGAACTTGAATACTGCAACTGGCTTGGTCATTACATCTGCTGGATTCTCTGAAGTAGCAATCTTCTGAATACTGACTGTACCATCTGACACTACTCCTCTGATAAAGTGATACCTGACGTCAATGTGCTTTGTCCTCTCATGATACATTTGATTTTTGGTCAAATGTATAGCACTCTGGCTGTCACAAAACACTGTCATCTCTGTCTGCTGAAGACCCAGGTCACTGATTAGCCCCTTCACCCAAATGGCCTCCTTAACAGCCTCAGCTGCTGCCATGTATTCTGCCTCTGTAGTTGATAAAGCAACAGTTGATTGAAGTGTTGCTTTCCAACTAATAGCAGAACCACACAAAGTGAAAATGTAGCCTGTCAATGATCTTCTCTTATCTAAATCCCCAGCATAGTCAGAATCAACAAAACCAATCACAACAGAACTGAGATCTACATCTCTATCAAATATCAAGCCCACATGCGAGGTTCCCTTCAAGTACCTCAAAATCCATTTCACGGCCTGCCAGTGAGTTCTACCAGGCTTAGCCATATATCTGCTAACCACACTCACTGCCTGTGAAATATCTGGACGGGTACACACCATAGCATACATAATGCTACCTACAACATTAGAGTAAGGAACATTTGCTATAGACTGTTCCTCCTCATCTGTCTGGGGGGATAGGGAAGCTGAAAGTTTAAAATGCGACGCCAACGGCGTGCTGACAGGCTTGGAGTCAGACATTTCAAACCTGTCTAGAACCTTCTCTATATACTTTCTCTGGGACAAGTATAACTTCCCAGCGTTTCTATCCCTGTAAATATCCATCCCCAGTATTTTCTTAGCATCACCTAAATCTTTCATCTCAAACTCATCCTTAAGTTGAGTTTTCAACAAATCAACATCAACCATGCTTTTAGCAGTTATAAGCATGTCATCAACATAAAGCAATAAGTGAATGAAAGACTTATCAGGCAATTGTTTATGATATACACAACAGTCATAATTACTTCTCAAATAATCATGATCACTCATAAACAAATCAAAACGTTTATACCATTGCCTAGGTGACTGCTTCAGCCCATACAAAGACCTCTTCAGTCTGCATACACGGTCTTCTTTACCTTCAACTGTGAACCCCTCTGGCTGACGCATGTAGATAGTTTCTTCAAGCTCACCGTGTAAGAACGCTGTCTTCACATCTAGCTGCTGAAGCTCCAGGTCATACAAAGCCGTGATGGCTAGTAAAACTCGGATTGAACTGTGTTTTACTACTGGAGAGAACACTTCAGTGAAGTCGATCCCCTCTCTCTGACTGTAGCCTTTTGCAACTAGACGAGCTTTGTATCTTGCATCAGACTGGATTCCCTCTTTTCTCTTGAAAACCCATTTGCAGCCCACAACTCTGGTTTTCGCTGGTACCTTAACCAAATCCCAGGTTTGGCTCTTGTGAAGAAACTCAATCTCTTCAGTCATCGCTGTACACCACTGTGCAGACTCAGTACTCTTCACAGCCTCTGAGTAACTGGAAGGCTCCTGCCCCACAATTTCTCCCGCTGTAGCGAGTGCATAACTGATCATATCTGCATGAGCATATCTCTGAGGTGGTCTGATCTGCCTCCTCTGTCTACCAGCAGCTATACTGTATTGCTCCTCAGCTGGTGTCTCAGTCTCTGACTCAGAACCATGCTCATCAGTCATAGCATGATCCTGAGTTACTGGTGGTGTCTCAAGTGAAGCCTGCAGCTCCACCTTCTTCCCTGTAGACACGGGAATTTGTTTTGTCGGACTAAGCATGGATTTCTCATCAAACACAACATCCCTGCTTATCACAAACTTGGGTGACTTGGGATCAGTACACCACAATCTATATCCCTTCACCCCAGAAGCATATCCCATAAAAATACACTTCTTTGCCCTAGGTTCTAGCTTACCATCATTTACATGAAAATAAGCAGGACAACCAAATATCTTCAGGTTCAAATAATCAGTAGGTTCATCAGACCATACCTGATTAGGTGTCTTCAACTCAATAGCTGTGGTTGGAGAGCGGTTCACCAGAAAACAGGCTGTATTGACTGCTTCCGCCCAAAAGTCCTTAGACAGGCCGGCATTGGAGAGCATACTGCATGCTCGTTCTAGGAGGGTCCGGTTCATGCGTTCAGCCACTCCATTTTGCTGTGGAGTGTGCCTGACTGTACGGTGTCTGGCAATTCCTTCGTTCTTACAGAACTCATCGAAGTCATTGCCGCAAAATTCCATCCCGTTGTCAGTCCGAAGCCGTTTCACCTTCTTACCGGTCTGATTCTCTATCAGAACTTTCCACTGCTTGAAGTTCTTGAAGACTTCACTTTTCTGTTTCAAAAAATAAACCCACACTTTCCGTGAGTAATCATCAATGAATGTAAGCAAGTAATTAGCTCCACCTTTTGATGGAACTGAAGACGGACCCCAAAGGTCGGAATGAATGTAGTCCACTGTACCTTTTGTTCTGTGGACCCCAGTTGCAAACTGAACCCTGCTCTGCTTCCCGAATATACAGTGCTCGCACAGGTCTAGCTTGCCCAAATTCTGATTCCCTAGCAACCCTTGCTTACTGAGAATAGACATCCCCTTCTCACTCATATGGCCCAATCTCATGTGCCATAGACTAGTAACATCTGACTCTGACTGATCAGATACTGAAACTGCAGTTTTACCGCTGACTGTACTGCCCTGGAGGAAATAGAGACCATCTTTCAGGTCTCCCTTCATAATGATCATGGAGCCTTTGCTGACTTTCAAAGCTCCACCTTGTCCCGTGTACTTTAAACCCAAAGAATCAAGGGCCCCCATGGAGATAAGATTCTTTTTCAAGTCTGGAATGTGCCGGACGTTGGTCAATGTCCTAGCCATCCCATCAAACATCTTGATCTTCACAGAACCCATTCCCGCAACCTTACAAGCAGTGTCGTTCCCCAACAAAACAGAACCACTGTTGACTGATTCATAAGATATGAACCAGTCCCTTCTGGGACACATATGGAACGTGCAAGCTGAGTCCATCATCCACTTATCACTGAACCGACTGTTTGAATCACTGATTGCAAGAACTACATCAGAGCCGTCAGATTCATCAGCAGCACTGACGACATTAAAGGAACTCGTAGATTCCTCCTTCTTCTTCAGCTTCGTACACTCACTCTTATAGTGTCCAAACTTCTGACAGTAATAACATTTTACATTCTTCTTGTTGGACTTGGACTTTGATTTCCCCCGGGACTTGCCTCTGCCCTTCTCTGAACCCTTCTGACTGGATCTTCCTCTGTCGGAGGTATCTTTGACAAACAAACCACTGGCCTGTGCTTCACCACCCTTATCATACTTACTCCTCAACTCCTTCGAGTTCAAAGCTGACTTCACATCTGCTAAGGAGATAGTATCTCTACCATACAGCATAAAATTCACAAAATTCTCAAAAGAGGCAGGTAATGAACATAGCACAATTAGAGCTTGATCTTCATCATCAAGCTTAATGTCAACATTTCTAAGATCCATTACAATCTTATTAAACTCATCTAGGTGTTCAGTAACTGACGAACCCTCAGTCATTTTGAGTGTATACAACCGTTGTTTTAAATACAACCGGTTTGTGAGAGACTTCTTAATGTACAAGCTTTCAAGCTTGTTCCAGAGACCCTCAGCGGTCTCCTCCTCCGCCACCTCTCTCAACACTCCATCAGACAATGATAATAGAATTGTACTATGTACCTTTTCTTCATCGTCCTTAGACGGTACAGGAGAATCTGCCGTCCTTTCCTCTAGAACTCTGAATAACACCTGCTGGCGCAACAATGCCCTCATCTTCAGGCGCCACAGGCTGAAACTGTTCTGACCGTCAAATTTCTCAACTTCAAATCTTGCTGTAGCCATCCCTTCAAATATTCACAGAGCCTGAAAACGCTCTGATACTAGTTTGTTGGGAAATTGACAAGGAAACAAACAACAAAGATATGAAATAAACCGCAGCGGATGCAACAATGAGAAATAAAACAGTAAATACAGAAAGAACACACAGATTTAAGTGATTCAGCTCAAAATGAGCTTACATCCACTGTGGGGTTGGTTTCAAAGCTTCACTAGATCAAATAGAGGTTACAGAGAGAGTATCAAGAGATACTTACAACAGAGAACACTCACCTCACGTGTATACACTCAATCCTCACAAGTTTCACTCAGAATAGTGGAGAAATGGAGAAGAAAATGATCTAGAAGCAAACACTGTTCACTGGCGCCGAAAACAGAGGCCTCGTTCTTCGTCTGCGTCTTCGTCCTCTGATGCGCGAAATACCTTCGCGATATTTATATTATGCAATCTCGCTCGAGCGAGATTTAAACTCGCTCGAGCGAGGACTTCTAGGTCAGATTCGCTCAACTAGAAATCGGACACCTGGCGCCACGTGGAATCTCGCTCGAGCGGGAGGTCGAGCGATGATTGAGCGAAGTCACTGCCTGACCCTCGCTCGAGCTGGAGGTCGAGCGAGGGTCGAGCGAAGTCTCGGGTTGGAGCAATTCTAGAAGTGTCGAAGTCTCGCTCGAGCGAGGGTCGAGCGAGACAGTTCTGGGCATGTATTCCAAAGCCATACTCAACAGAACCCAGTCGAACAAATAAATTTCGGCCTCATCACTCCTCTCTATGCTGGCTTTGTGGTGGTCAATCCTATTCCTTTAAATGACAACGACAAGAAAGTGATCACCTTTCCTCCCAACTGCGACAGAATAATCCAAATTTGCCCCAAACAACAAAACTCTGAGGTGAAAGCCCTTTTATCCAACCGTGGTGAAGGCTGCTGCACATGTAAAGTGCCGCAGCCTTCACCTTATATTATTGCGCCATCCTCTTATATATTGCAGGTATAAATTAGTAAGCATGGATTTCATAATATTCGTATTGTACTACTAGCTAGCTAGGTTTACATATATAGAGATTTTATTGACATAAACAACAAAAATTATTGCGACTAAATATAATATGTTAGATCTATATATTTTATTAAAAAAATAACAATCTTTTATAAGATATACTTTTCTGAAATTTTTATTATCTATTTTCTAATATAATTTCTCTTTCTTTTTGCAGCTTCCAATGTATGGGATCATAATTCCCTCAATCATCCATAAAAGTTTGTATTTGGTACAATAATCAACAGCATGCACGGGCAGCAAATACTCAGATATGGTACTGGGTTTGTTGCAAATTTAAACTTTTTATAATTTATAAGCTGCTTATATTATCAACAATAAGGTCGATCGCCAATGGCTGGCATAGGTCATGCTTTTACGTGCGTACGTTGTGTGTAATATTATTAATATATGTAAAAGCGTTATTATTATTCATAAAGTGTTCAGTTTAATTATTATAAACATATTACCAGTAATTTTGAGTAATAACTTTCGTTTAAAGAGCTATTTAGCATTTCTTTTATTATTATATTTTTAAACCACCTCTTTATTGTTTTTCTAACAGTTTAATTGGGATCAGCCCTTTAAATGAAAGGCATTTGTAAATATAAAGAAATCTAAAGGTATTTGTACATGATTAATGTATTTAGCATTCCACGATTTTAAAGGTATTTGTAAATTAAGAAATCTCTCCCACCCTTGAAAAGATACTACTGTTGAAAATTCTCCTTTCGGCCGCTCTCAAAATTTAAAATAGCTTCATATATGCATCATTATTGAGAATAAATTAAGTCGTGTATTACTCTAAAGAAATTAACCTTTATATAATAGTAATATATATACTCGTGAAAATAATTTAGGCCCTGTGATGAAATAAAAAGAATAAAATTATATAAGAAAACGTTTAAATTTTTAGGATATATATATATATATATTATGTTAGAGTAGTATTACCTAGAATATATTCACAATAATATTTTAATATGTATGCATGGTAATATGACTTATTTCCTATCATATTTATATTGCATAAATCAATCAATATCTTTTATAAAATATATTCTAACATAAATAAATACCACGTGTCCACATTATAAAATTAATTATAGACCTAGAATAATCTGTGATTGTTGTAACTTGTATTATTATTGATAGTTCGACAGTGGCACAAAGTGTGCATCACGTGAACGATGGTCTGATCTTTAAATTGAGATCGATCGACTCAATTGTAAGCACGTACAAGCTGAGTTCAAATGAATAGTTAAGATTTATTTTTATTTGAATATTTTTTTATTATTTTTTGTGATAAGAAGATCAAACTTCATTAAAATAGATGTTTACAGACATTTTTCAACCTATATGGTTGGAGAAATAAAGTCTGAAAAACAATCTATCCAAGTTACACAATCATTCACATTCCATGCATATATATGCCTAGCAAGGGAATGATCTATCCTATTACATTCTCTATATACATGAGAGAAAGTACTAGATCAATCAAAGCAGCTCATAAGTTTTTGGACTTCAACGAAAAGAGCTCCCAAAATTGACTCATGCATATCATTCCGTTGGAGGGATTCAACAACCATCAGAGAGTCTGATTCCACCAGAATTGTTGAGATACCACATCTAGCACAAAATTGAAGTCCCCAAAAAATTGCTAGACGTTAAACAACTTCATGGTTTTCAACTTCAAACTCAATTTTACTAACTGCCAACAGAGCATTCACTTGTATGGTCTCGGAGAACAAAACCAACCCCAGCTTTATGTATATCAGCAAACATTGCTCCATCAGTGCTGAGTTTGAGTGTACCCTAATTAGTGGTTTCCATCTGATATGTCTTCTAATCTGGACAACATTCAATCCATGTGCCTCCTTATAGTTCTTCATGGTGTTAAACACAAAATCAGCAACTTGACTAGGTGCTAATATTTTTTTCTCAAATTCCAGTGGGTTTTGTTGATACCAGAATCCCCAAACTAAGAAGAATGATTGATTAGTGTAATGTTTACATAAATTTTATTATCTTTTTACTTATTAAAATGAAATTGTTAGTTTTTTTTTTTATTTATTTTAATCTTATTTATTTATTTGTGTTTAAAAGAATGAGAAGGATTATTAAAAAATAAAGTTGGACTTCGAGCCATTTTTCAGTTTGGAGTACGCTGCATGATTAATTGCTTGGGTTACAATTTACATGCATTGGAATTATATGGGCAGCACGTTAAGCTGCTATCATTGGGTTTTTACGCCATCATTTTGGACGAGAGGCATATAAATGTTTTGGTAAAGGGCTGCTTGACATCGAAAAGGGGCCATTAATTCATTTCACTTGGGCTTTCATTGTTCACATGGCCGCATGAGTTTTACTTGAAAAACTTGGATCAAATTCCAACTTCAATTGACTTTAGGGCCCCGCGTAAATTCAATTGGACCGG
This sequence comes from Platycarya strobilacea, assembly GCA_036898215.1. Lineage (NCBI taxonomy): Eukaryota > Viridiplantae > Streptophyta > Magnoliopsida > Fagales > Juglandaceae > Platycarya > Platycarya strobilacea. The sequence goes on along the minus strand of CM072559.1, from coordinate 2,364,487 downwards.
CGCTGCACTTCAACGCATTTCAGTAGACAAAGGGACTTGACCGCAACACATATATCTTAAGAAGAAAATGCTACTCGAAACGGGCCCTGCGGAATCCCACAAAACCGTGTCCTACGTGGCATAATTAAAAATGACATCGTTTTAATTAAACAAAATTTTAAACCTTGGGCTGGGATACCTCCGTCCCCATCCCACGAACTCTCCTTCTTTGAAAAGGCTATATCCATTTCGCTTCATCCTCATCCCCTCACGAAGTCATCCTTGTCGCCATCCCCTCACTATGTCCCCATCGGATCTCCACGAATCCGGCCTCATTCCCATCCCCTCTCTAACTTATATTGGACTCTAGACTTGACGTAGAAATTCTTGTACATCTCTCAAAGAAATTTTTGTAATTATAATTAGGAGTGTAATCGATTCAATTCGATCTGATTTTAGACAAATCGATTATGCATCGATCACCTCTCAAAACTGGTAGTACCAGTTTCGGTCTAGTTTAATGGTTTTAAATTAATATATTTTAGTTTATTAAACTATTAGTATTAGTTATAGTAATTAGAATAATCATATATTACTATTTGTTATAGTGAGTTTAATTTTTTATAACTATATCATTGATAGTGATAGTATAAGTATATAAATACTAATTGTAATAGTATTACTTCTTATAAAAAAAAGTATTAATATTACTATATCATTATTTTATAAGTAATTATTTAGAATAGTAATTTATATATAAACTTAAAATATATTACTAATAGAAATAGGCTACTAGTATTAGACAATAAAATGTAAATTGAAACTAATTTACATTATATACTAATATATAAGATATTATATATAATATAAAAAATATTATTTTATATTACATATAATATTAAAAAGTTTAATATAAAATATATATTATATTAAATCGGTTCAGTCAGGTTCGGTTCGGTTTTAAAAAATTTAGAACCGGAATCGAACCAGTACCCATCAGTTTTGACATAACGGAAACTGATTCCGGACCGGTATCAAACCAAAAGCGGACCGATTCTGTCGGTTTGGACTGGTCCGGTCTGGTTTTCGGTTTTTTTTTACACCCCTAATTATAATGATTAATGTATGTGTTTGCCTTTTAAATGAAAATTTTCTTTTCCTATATGTGTTTGCTTTTTAAAAAAATTGAAGGACTTTTTCAATGTCGAACACTTGAACCGTGTTAAACCCATTTATTTTTTGTTCTAATATGTAAAGTCTGGTGTTCCTTTTAACAGCTGAGGTCCAAAGAAATTTATTGTTCCGTTAGAACCTTTATAGGGTTAAATCTAGGTGCATTGCCAGAAACCAATGCACACAATCTAGGTCGCAACAAAAGCCCGAGTTTCAACATCAAATAGATTTAAAATGAGATAATGGAAAGGATAAAAAAATAAATAAAATAAAACCAACTCAGAAGCTGGGAAGGAAACAATGGGAAGCTGCCAAAAAACCAATGCACGCAAACTATAAAAGGCGTTGTAAAAAACAAAGGGGAAGAAAATAAAAACAATGGGAAGCTGGAAAGGAAAGAATCATAAACGCCCACCTCATCATTTAAAAGGCGTTGGACATATACCTGCAACAATAGCATGCTTGCAAATACTTACAAGCCCAAAAAATTGATGTACAAAAGAGATGCTTACAAGCATGTAATGCTTTACATATAAACAAAAACAACGTATAACTAGTTCTGGTCTCAACAAAAGCATATAAATCATGCACTAGTATCCGTCCAAGGCTGCAAGGCATTTCTTAAGACCAGAAAGAACAAGGTCAGAAAGAACAACATTAATTTTTGACGAGGCATTCCTTGAGAAATTTCTGGGCCTCCTTTTGGTCTTCTCCTACACAAGCATACCTGAGATATAAATTAACAATGTCAGAAAGAACATTAATTTGAACATGCGAGCTATTTTCATAACTCAGAGATATAAATGCTAGTATTATAAAAAACACACCCGAAAGTTTTTGAAATGAAATCTCAATGTCAGTATTAAAAAACATACCCATATAATTGTATCATTGTAGTGGTTGTGATTCTTCCAAATCAACGAGCATTGGTTGTAATTGCTCCATTATCACACTCTTTTTCAACATTTTAAGCCTTTAAGAAAATCTCCATCGGCAGTTCAGCACGTACTGGGGCAGGTGGAGTGGTAGTAATTAAGCTATTGACCCATATATAAATAACCCTATATGAGCTTGGAAAAGGTGATCTCCCTAAAATATTTAATTCATCTTTATAGAAAATTGATTATTAATAACAAAAAGTGTTTAGTCATTAATGTCTCCTCTGACGTATATATAGGATACACCAAAGAGCATAACAATTTTACTATGGTAGCTAGAGAGACAAACAAGGAATCAAACATGTTGACCAGATGTTTAGCCATTAATGTTTTTCCCCTTTAGCTTGCCCATTTTTAATTTTTTTTTCTTTTGGGTGTGCAGGGAGGGGGGCAAACATGAGAGGAAGAAAGCAAGACAGCAGAACTTAGATCTGTCCTTGATCATGTTCTAGGTGACAAATACACTACAACATATTTAACAACAAATTGTTTGTTTTCAGTTGTTATTGTTGATATATGTTGTAATATATATATTTTAAAGGAATAAATCTTATAAATGAAATGGTTGAGACTTGTGCATAGGCATAAACTTCGCTTGACTGTCGCTCGAGCGAAATCAAATCCGAGACTTTGCTCAAATCTCGTTCGACTTACCACTCGAGCGAGAATCAGGCAGTGATCTCGCTCGATCTCCGCTTGATATTTCGCTTGAGCGTGAAACTATTTGAATGAATTTATGCAACGTCTGAAGGAAAGACGCGTCTCAACCAAATCGATATGTGTAATTACCGTTAGTCGCTCGATCTTGCTAGACAAGTCGCTCGAGCGAGAGTCAACCCGAGACTTCGCTCGATACTTTCTTGATGGGATGCTCGAGCGAAGGGTCAGACAGTAATTTCGCTCGACCTTCACTCAACATCCCGCTCGAGCGAGAAACGGTTATTTTGCTAATAACGTGATTTTTCACAGATACCTCTTCAAGCTTTATAAATAGTGTAGTGACAGATATGTAAAGTCATGAAAATTCTTTATCTTCTTCTGTTTTCTGTCATTTTCAATAGAAACTCTAGGAACTCTCCAAAATTGCTATTTGTAGAGTTCAAAGACTTTGTTATATCTTGAAAATGATTTGCTAAAAACCTATTAGCAAACTCTTTGTGAGTGGGAGCAAATATCGTCTTAAAGACAATATTGATATACGCCTCAAAGCCTTGATTGACATTCAGATTCTCTATTTTCTTCTCTCTTTTACCAACAATTTTAAGATAATATTTAGCAATGGAAGGAGAGTCTGAATCCACTGCATCCAAAGTCATGAATCAAGACTTTGTGGAACTAGATAGGTTCAATGGAACTAATTTCACTCGTTGGCAAGACAAGATGAAGTTTCTTTTTACTGCACTGAAAATTTTCTATGTTCTGGATCCAAATTTGGAGCCAATTCCTACACCAACTCCTGAAGACTCTGAGACTGTCAATGCATTAAGGAAGAAACATGAAGAAGAAGAACTAGTATGTAGAGATCACATTTTTAATACTCTTTCTGATCGTTTATATGATTTATTCACTACTCTGAAATCTCTTTTGGAAATATGGAATTCTCTTGAAGCGAAGTATAAGATAGAAAATGTGGGTACTAATAAATTTATAATTTTGAAGTACTTTGAATTCAAAATGGTTGAAAATCTGTCTGTTTTAGACCAAGTGCATGAATTACAAGTCTTGGTTAATAAACTTCGTGATCTGTCTATTGTTATTCTTGAGACATTCCAAGTGGGAGCAATTATTGCAAAACTTCCACAAAGTTGGAACAATTTCAAGAAAAAGCTTCTGCATATGGCAGAAGAACTCACCTTAGAACAAATTGGAAAGCATCTACGAATTGAAGAGGAGCATAAAATTCGTGATGATAGCCATTTTGATTCTAAAGTGAATGTTAACAATGTTCAAAATGGTGATGATAAGAAAAAGAATTTTCTTAAGCCGAAAAAGGGAAATACCTTTAAGAAGAATTTCTCCACCAACAAAGATAAGAAAAATAAGCAAAATTTTAACTGTGGAAAAAAGAGTCATTACATTCGTGAGTGTAGATTTTTTAAAAATAAGAAGAAAGATGATAGCAGTTCAAATATTGTAAATGTAATTGAGGAAATCGTTGCAATGGTGGAAGAAATGGAGATTAGCATGATAACTGAAGTGCATTTTACTTCTACTATAATTCTTCCGATTGGTGGTTTGATTCTGGCGCTACAGTACATGTATGTAACAATAAGACACAATTCAAGAACTATATTGAGGCTACTGATGGTCAACAAGTTCTTGTGGGGAATCACAATGCAGTCCAAATTCATAGAAGAGGAAATGTAGAGATGCAACTTACTTCTGGAAAGAAATTCATATTGACTAATGTTCTTCATGTTCTAGAAATTAAGAAGAACCTTTTATCTGCTAATCTACTATGTAAGAAGGGCATCAAAGCTGTACTTGAGTATGATAAATTAATCCAATCTAAATTGGGTGTTTATAGGCAAAGGGTGTTCCTGTGATGGAATGTTCAAACTCAGTATTATTATTAAGAAAGATATTGCACATTCTGCTTATTTGCTTGATTCTTTTACTTTATGGCATGGTCGGTTAGTACATTTAAATTTTAAGTATATGAAATATATGAATAAGCATGGTTTGATATCTTGTGAGAATGTTGTGAATTCAAAATGTGAGATATGTATTCAAGTAAAAAGGACAAAGAAACCATTTCCTACTACTAATAGAAATTTACAAATTTTAGAACTTATACATTCTGATATTTGTAAATTAAATGGTATTTTGACTAGAGGAGGAAGGAAATACTTTATCACATTCATTGATGACTTCTCTAAATATACTGTTGTGTATTTGTTGAAAGTAAAGACGAGGCCTATAACATGTTTATACGTTATAAACCAGAAGTAGAAAATCAAAAGGAAAAGAAGATTAAAATTCCTTAAACTGATAGAGGTGGAGAATACTTCTCACATGATTTTTCTAACTTCTGTGAGGAACATGGAATTATTTACCAAATGACCTCACCTTACACGCCACAAGAAAATAGTTTGGCAGAACGGAAAAATAGGACACTTGTAAACATGGTTAATGCAATGATTTTAAGTGCAAAATTACTTTTCAATTTGTGGGGAGAGACGTTACTTACAGCATGTCATATATATAATAGAATACCATCCAGAAAGTTACAAATGTCACCTTATGAACTTTGGAATGGAATAAAACCAAATCTAGACTATCTTAAAGTGTGGGGGTGTCTGGCTTTTTATAGAGTTCCAAATTCAAAGAGGACTAAGTTAGGACCAAGAGCATTGAAATGTTTATTTGTTGGTTATACTGAAAATTTCAAGACAAATAGATTATTAGACTTAAGTTCTAATGTCGTAGTTGAATCAAGAGATGTTGAATTTATTGAAAATAAATTTAACAGTGATTCTCAGTCAGTTTCAGAACCCAATCAAACACAAAGTTCTAACTTTGATTTGAATAACTCCCTTAATAAAAATAAAAGAAAGTTTATAGATTTTCCAATAGAGTTAAGGAAAAGTCAGAGAATTAGAAAAGAAAAGGATTTTGGTCCTGATTTTATATTATCTCTTGCTTTAGTCTTTCTTGTAGAAGGAGATTTAAACATAGTCCTTAACAAAATACTCATTGTTCTAAACATGAAGGATAATCCAAAAAGTTTTGATGAAGCTTTGGCTTCTAGAGATGCAACTTTTTAGAAGGAAGCAATAAATGATGAAATGGACTCAATATTATCTAATAATACTTAGGTACTAGTGGACTTACCTCCAAATTCTAAAACTACTTGCTGTAAGTGGATATTAAGAAGAAAGTATAATACTGATGGTTCAGTTCATACTTTCAAAGTTAGATTGGTTGCAAAAGGTTTTAGTTAAAAGCAAGGATTAGACTATTTTGATACCTATGTGCTAGTGGCAAAGATTACATCAATTCGTGTATTTATTGCTCTTGCATCGATTTATGATTTACTTGTACATCAAATGGATGTAAAAACTGCCTTATTAAATGATAAACTTGATGAGGAAATTTACACGGAAGAACCTGAGGGATTTGTTCTACCAGGAAATGAAAATAAAGTATGTAAATTAGTCAAGTCATTATATGGACTAAATAAGCAACAAAACAATTGCATGAAAAGTTTGATTATGTTATTTTAGCTGATGGTTTTAAACACAATAGTGTTGATAAGTGCATTTATTCAAAATTTACTGAATATTATGGTGTTATTGTTTGTCTTTATATTGATGACATGCTAATTTTTTGTACTAATATGGAAGGCATTTGTGAAACCAAGAAGTATTTGACTTCAAAGTTTAAAATGAAAGATCTCAATGAAGAAAATACTATTTTGGGTATTAAAGTAAAGAAACATAGTGATGGTTATGCACTATGTCAATCTCATTATATTGACAAAGTGCTTCTTAAATTCAAACACTTAGGAATAAAAGAAGCCAATATACCATTTGACTCTAGTGTCAAATTGGATAAGAATTCTAAAAGAGCAGTAGCACAACTGGAGTATGCTAGTGCAATTGGTAGCATGACGTATGCTATGCATTGTACTAGACCTAATATTACTTTTGATGTGTGCAAACTTTCGAGATATACTAGTTGTCCTGGAATAGTCCATTGGAAAGTAATTGGTAGAGTCCTTGGTTATTTAAAAAAGATAATTGGTTTAAGACTCTTTTATTCAAAGTTTCCAGCGGTTCCTGAAAGATGTTCAGATGCTAGTTGGATCACTAGCATAAGTGGCAATAAATCCACAACAGGTTGGATATTTACCCTTGGTGGGGGCGCTGTTTCTTGGGGATTAAAGAAATAGACATGTATTTCTCATTCCACAATAGAATCTGAGTTTATAGCTTTAGCAGCGGCAGGAAAAGAAGCGGAATGGCTTAAGAATATGTTATTGGATATAGAGTTGTAGCTACAACCTATGCCTGCTATTTCTCTACACTGTGATAGTGAAGCTAATATGTCTAGTGCGTACAATAAAGTGTACAATGGAAAGTCTAGACACCTAAGTCTAAGACATGATTGTGTTAGACAATTAATAGTTGAGGGAATAATAACGATCGTTTATGTTAGGTTAAGTTGTAACTTGGCAGATTCCTCTACTAAAAGTTAATCGCGAGAACTGGTAAAGACTACATATATTGGAATGGGACTGAAACCTTTTCAAGAGAATTGCCAGTAATGGTAACCCAACTCTTAAGATTTATCTAAAAGAGTTTAATGGGTAAAAACGAGTTACTGATTTGTGATTGGTAAAGCACTATAACAACAAAGTCTCATTCGGAATAAAGAGTGTTTGACTATTACGCTTGAAGAGGATGAATTTCATCCTTAACGAAGTTCAAATTTAAAAGTGTCTTAGTAACAAGGATTTAAGGTGAACTTCGCCTATATGAATATAGAAGTGGTGCCGCTTCAACAAGAGATCTGGGTTTATCTTTTGTAAATATTCATTAAGCCAGGATGTAGCACAAGGCCATAATAGTGCTAAATATTATGAAATTCTATTGAGAAAAGAATATTATTATGTGTGAGTTGGTTCTGATTTTTGAACGAAAAAGTTTTGGTTTAAGCCTAGCCACCAATTATTTTTCATAACTTTAAATTAATTATACTAAGAGAATGTTTAAATTGAAAGATACATTCTTTTATGCGTGTTAATGTCAGTAGTGAAACAGAATCTTAAATATATATTACAACATAGTGGGGATTGTTGATATATGTTGTAATATATATATTTTAAAGGAATAAAGCTTGTAAATGAAATGGTTGAGAATTGTGCATAGGCAGAGACTTCGCTTGACTGTCGCTCGAGCGACAAGTCGAGCGAAATCAAATCCAAGATTTTGCTCGAATCTCGCTCAACTTACCGCTCGAGCGAGAATCAGGCAGTGATCTCGCTTGATCTCCGCTTGATGTTTCGTTCGAGCGCGAAACTGTTTGAATGAATTTATGTGACGTCTGAAGGAAAGACGCGTCTCAACCGAATCTATATGTGTAGTTACCGTTAGTCGCTCGATCTCGCTAGAAAAGTCGCTCGAGCGAGAGTCAACCTGAGACTTTGCTCAATACTTTCTTGATGGGATGCTCGAGCGAGGGGTTAGACAGTAACTTCACTCGACCTTCACTTGACATCCCACTCGAGCGAGAAATGGTTATTTTGCTAATAACGTGATTGTTCACAGATATCTCTTCAAGCTTTGTAAATAGTGTAGTGACAGATATGTAAGGTCACGAAAATTCTTTATCTTTTTCTATTTTCTATCACTTTCAATAAAAACTCTAGGAACTCTCTAAAATTGCTATTTGTAGAGTTTAAAGACTTTGTTATATCCTGAAGACGATTTGCTAGAAACCTATTAGCAACCTCTTTGTGAGTGGGGGCAAATATCGTCTTAAAGACAGTATTGATATACGCTTCAAAGCCTTGATTAACATTCAAATTCTTTACTTTCTTCTTTATTTTACCAACAATTATGTATCCTGGGCTATCACCCTTATCATCTCTAATTATTTCTTTATCATCTGGGTCAGTGAAAATAAAAAGAACCTAAAACTCCACCAATGACTAAGCAAATTATGTTCCCAAGCCAAATCTCTGTCATGATCTACATTTCTTTATCATGCTTTTACTTTGATAATCCTTAAGTTCTGATAAATGAGTCAATATTTATATGTTTTTTTCCCATTTCTTTTTACAATGTAGACAAGACCAACCAATTAAGTATCATCTATGGTAATATACAATTAAACCCACAAATGTCTGAACTAACATCTTTCAGTCACCTAAGAGAAGTTGAGTCAAGAAATTAAGTGTGTGTACTCACACAAAGATGGGGCATTTGAAGTAGTCAATACCCAAAGTATGCATTGATTTTGAAAACCATGTATTCAAATTGAAAAGAAACTCTCATTTGCCTCTATTTGTATGCCTCAAAATGGCACACCTTTGATTGGTTATCTTGGTTAATGAAAGTATTGTAGCTGAAAGTAATAAAATCAGTGGGACATAAACCTTGCACCAGAAAAGGAAAATTTAACATAGGAATTAGGTAAAAAATCACTAAATTTTGGGTGAAAGGGGAAAAAAAAGAGAGTAAAAAAGCAAAATAACAACCAAAAGCACACTAAAGAGTAGTGGTAGGAACACCACAAAGAATTACCCTAACAAACTACCACCAATGTGGTCCTAACTTCTCCATTGCCCTAAATCATCCATTATAAAACCCACTAAATCATCCACTTAATTCATATAACATGCGTAAAGAGAGAACAATAATCTACCATAAAGAACCGAATCATAGGAGAATAAGCAAAAAAAACAAATCTTGAAGAACCAAATCTCAGAAGAATAAGCAAACCTCTCTCTATCCAAACCCACGACTTCGAGCGCGACCCAGAGGTGGAATGTGTGATGACAGTGACCGCAACAATTGGTTTGATCTTGCCCATGGCAGCAGCCTCTAGTTCAGCTCGACAAAATGGTTCATCTTGGCAAAATGGTTCATAGAGTGCAACGACAAAATGGGCTCTGGAGTGCGAAATGGTTCAACTCAACATGTGACGGCAACAACCGGTCCAGTCCTACATGGCGGCAACCACCCTTATACAACGTACCAAGCTCTTTAGCCCTGCATGCGAAATGGAGGTCTAAAATGGGTTACTCCTCCGATTTCCCTCTCTTTTGGTATTTCGATTTTTGTTCTCCCTTTTTGTTTTTTTTTTTTGTTTAAATATCATTGGCTGACATGACGTCAACCGGTTTCGCATAATTTTGCACCTACTATTTCCTATAGCTTTGCATTATTCATCTTTTATAAGTCTATCCGATAAACAATAACTTTTGTACGAGTTTTTGTTTCCCGTTCTGTCCCCCGTGTTTCACGAAATGCCTTCGTATCTAGTGTCAATTTCCTGAAAGCTATCCGATTGATAGAGGGTAGAATAGTAGTTTGGAATGAACTTATTTTCTACCCCTGTTCGTACATTTCTTATTTTCCCATTTTGCCCCATGCCAATTACGAAATTCCTTCAGACGATTCCCGAAACCCAAATACAAACGAAAACTCAAACACGATCTGTGAGATGTTGGAATTTATAGAAGTTGAGTAAAAAAAATTGGGAAGCCGAAGCTATAGAAAATCGGAAGCCAAAACACTCAATTCTAAAGATGAAAAAAATAACTCAGATCTCAAGATGAAAAAAAAAAAAAAACCCACCTTCATGAGGAACACTCGTCTTCTTCATTGCCGGATGTAGTTGCATTTTTCTTTGTTTTCTGCAAACCACAAAACCAAGAAGAAAGCTTTATCAGAAAATGTAGAAAAATAACTCTAAAATGTAAGAGGCAAAAAAAAAAATATAAGGAAATGGAATCTTTGTTCTTTAAAAAAAAAAAAAACTGCAAATTCGGAAAGAGAACGCCAACCACGAAAAACAACAAATCCGTCTACTTTGTTCAGAAAACTAGAGAGGGAAACCGTATATAAAAATGTAGACACCCAAAAGAATAAAATAAAAAAATAAAAAAATAAAAAACTCCAAAAGAGAGAACATGCAGAGATGAAAATGACATAGAAAACCCATAGAAGATAGAACACCTAAAGAAAAATCGAAATGACAAAAAATAAAGCTATAATAATAATAATAATAATAATAATAATAATAAACCTATTCAAAATCAGAAGAAAAAAGATAACAAAAGAGAAGCTATAGAAGATCGGAAGAAAAATGGAAAGAGAAGACGGAGAGGTCGAATACTTTCTACTAAAATAAGAAAGAAAAATGAAGATGGAGGAGAAAGAGGGCAGTAAATATTCAAGGCTCTCATGTCAGATATATGGACTCCAGCTAGAAGGAAAAATTAAAGAGGGGTAAAAAAGAAAAGTAAGTAAAACATTAGGATAAAATTGGGATAAAAAATTGGACAAAATTCTAATTACAAAATGTGAAAATAAAGCATGCCATGAATGTTTTTATTTATTTATTTATTTATTGGAATGGAAACTAGGTTCCAAAGCTTCATAAACCAATATTAGATTTTACAATAGAGGGAATACATAAAGAGCATTCTTCAAAATCATACAAATCCTCTGAAATAGAAAGAGAAATTTTAGCAAGTTTTTGGGCCGCTTGATTTGCCTCTATAGGCATATGAAGCTTCCCATATGCAGTGACCAACTAAACAATCTTTGGCATCCTCTATTAGTAGTCCCCCTAAGTTCCAGTTTGGAGTAGTACTATTAAGTTGTTCCACCATCAGCTTTGAGTCTCCCTTCATTTGTATATGTTGCAAGTTTAGTTCCTTACAAAAAATGGTAGTCATTAGAAGGCCAAGGGATTATGATCTGGTATTTCACAGTAAAAAATGGTTCCTTGCATCGGTCGATTGGCTCTTAGAGTCCCAATAACTTGGCTTTTGTGGTCCCGTATTAAGACACCTACACCAATCCTGCCCAGCTCCTGATTGATGGCCACATCCTAGTTGGCTTTTAGTCTATTATGATCTGGTGTTTCCATGGGATAGTTCTCAGGTTATAAGCTGTAAGGGCTTTTGCTTCATAATTGTTTCTCTATAATTATTGATGGCTGATTTGGCTTTTTGTGCAACCTTCTTAGGTGTGATGAAACCCTTGTCGTGAATGAGTTCATTAAGCCTGAACAGACTTCTTTAAGAGTGATAGCTACTTCTTTGATCTTCGATTGGTCTAGTTTGTTTATAAAACCTGCCCAAATATTCATGAAGGTATCATTAGTGTGAGGCATTTTTTGGATTTTAACCCTACTGAAACCCCAAATATTAACTGTGGAACTACATCCCCATAGAATATGGCCAGTGGTTTCGGGTTCCTTATGACATATTGTGCAAGTGTTATTTTCTACAATTTTCCTTTTTTTCAGGTTTGCAAGGGTCGATAAAACTTCCCTACAAGCTCTCCATAGAAATGTTTTCGCTGTTAGGGCTATCTTTAATTTACAGGTGGCTTTCCACAGGTTGGAATTAGCTCTTTTATTCGATGTTTTACCATCTGAGTCTGATTCTATCTTCCTTTGTTGATTGTAGCAGCTTTTCACAGAATAAATCCCATTTGTTGTGCATTTCTAGACCAGCTTATCACCTCTTCCCCCATAACTAATTGGAACTAATTTGATGGTATCTACCTCCGAATTTGAGAACAACTCCGTTAAAAGGTCGAGTCTCCAACTCCTTTGCACTGGGTCTATTAGATCTTGCACTTGTATGCACTAGCAAGCGGGGTCTTTCACTGAGGCAACCTGATTAAAAGGGAGTGAAGGGATCCATTTATCCACCCCAAATATTAATTTGTTTACCATTCCCCACACGCCACATTCAGCCTGACTTTAGAAGATTTAGGGAGGCAAAAATACTCCTTCGTACAAAGGAAGAACCCGAACCTAATTTTGCTTCAAGCAATCCACTGGTGTTGAAATACTTCTGTTTTAGAACCTTTGTTGTCAGTGAGGATGGGTTTTGAAAGATCCTCCATCCTTGTTTTGCTAGGATTGCCAAGTTGAAACTCCTGAAATCCCTAAAATCGAGCCCACCTTCCTCCTTGGCTACGTTGATTTGATCCCAGGGGATCCACTGTACTTTTGAATGATCCTCATTATATCCCCACCAAAACTTCCTAAGTAACTTGTTAAGTTTAGTAGTGATGGACTGGGGTGGCAGGAACAGGCTCATTGAGTAGGTTGGGATGGCTTGAAGGACGGCTTTTAAAAGGATTTCCTTTCCAGCCACTGAAAGTTGCTTAATGCTCCAGTTTACTACCCTTGCCCAGGTTTTGTCTATTAAGGAGTGAAAAGCACTGACCTTGCCCCTCTCGAGCATGGCTGACACGCCTAAGTATTTTTCCATATTGCCATTGGAGCTAACTCCCGAGAGTTTCAGTAGCTGGATTCGGATATCTTCTTTGGTGTTATTACTGAAAAAAATTGATGAGTAAGATTTATTAATCATTTGTCCTAAGCCTTTCTCGTATAGCCAAAGAATGTTGAAAATCTTGGTCAACTTTGAAGGGGTGGCTTGACAAAAAAGTAGACTATAGTCTGGAAAAAAGAGATGATTCACCCGTATTGGTCCTCTTCCAATTAGTACACTAGTGATATCCCTTGATTTTTTAGCTTTGTTCAACATCCCTATGAGTACCTCCACACACAAGATAAAAATATAGGAGGATAGTGGATCCCCTTATCGAAGTCCCCTGGTAGGTCTAAAGGAGGGATGGGGTGTGCCATTAACCAAGATTGAATAAGTTACCGATCTAATACATAGTTGGACTAGATCTGTCCAATGGCTAGGGAAATCCAATTTCTTCATTACCGCTTCCACAAATCTCTACTCTTCTTTGTCATAAGTCTTACTCATGTCGCTCTTCAAGGCCATATAACACTTTCTTCCTTTCATTCTAGAGGACATGGAATGTAACACTTCATATGTTACCAGAGTATTGTCAGATATTAATCTGCCGGGGACAAAGGCACTTTGATTATCTAATATAAGGAGAGGGAGGATACCCTAGAGTCGGTTGTCGGGGACAAAGGCACTTTGATTATCTGATATAAGTAGAGCACGTTACACAAACTTATGGGCCTAAAGTTGGCCACTTGATTTGGGTTGTTAACTTTTGGTACTAGTGAGATGTAAGTGTCATTTATCTCGTGAAGTGGCTCTCCTTTATTGACAACATTAAGCACTAAATCTGTAACACCATCCCTAACTATGTGCCAATTTGTTTGGTAAAATTGGGCCGAAAAAACATCAGGCCCGGTGACTCGAGAGGGTTCATGAGGCAAATAGCTTACCTAACCTTTTCTTTATCAAATGGTTTTGTGAGGAACACCATCATGTCAAGGTTGAATTTATTCTCAACATGTTCAAGGCATGCATTAACATGTGATGGGGCAAAAGTTGTAAAAAGTTCAGAGAAGAAACCTATGAATGTAGCTCCAATTTGTTCTTGAGTGTGAACTAGTTTTCCAGAGGCATCCTTGATTAACTTGATGGTATTTGTTCATCTCCGCTGGGATGCTTGCTTGTGGAAGAACTGTGTGTTCCTATTACCATCCCTCAATCAATGCTGCTTTGCCCTCTGACGCCATTTTAGGTCTTGTTCAGCAATGACACACTTTACTCGCTGTTGCAGGTGCTTTAACTGGTCTAGGTGCTCACATGTGCCTTTATCTTGGAGGCTTCTAATCCTTTCTAGATCCTCCTTCACGGATCCTTCCACTTAGGTCTTTTTCCTCCAAGCTGTGAGACCCAACTGACAGTATTCTAGCCTGGTCCTCACGGTTCTAATAAGTCTATCCCTTGTGATCGCCCTACCCCAAGCCTGCCTGATTACTTCCTCGTGGTCTCCTGTGACTTCCCATGCCGTTCCATATCTTAATAGAGTTTGACTTCTGTTTTCATTGGTCTGTATGTTGCAAGTCCGAATGTTGAGTGGGCAGTGGTCTGATCTCTCCGCTGCCTGTACCTCACATGATGCTGTCTTGAACATTTTGAGCCAATACTTGTTTTCCATTGCCCTGTCTATTCTATCTTTGGTGCAGTCCTTGTCGTGTCTTCCATTAGATTAGGTGAACCTTGCCCCGTTATACTCCATATCTCGTAGCCCATAGGCCTCCACTGCTGCTCTAAAATTTTCTACTTGTTTGTAAGGCCTGTGCACACCACCAACTTTCTCATTTTAGTGTAAAATCTCATTGTAATCGCCTACATATAAATAACGGATTGGGCTAGAGGGTTTCAATTTTTTGAGTAACTCCCAACTACCTTTCCTTTTTCCTGTCTCTGGGTGCCCATAAAACCCTGTAAACTGCCACTGTTTGCCCCCTTCTACTAGTTGCATCATTGCTATCACATGCCAACTGGTATAATTTACAATGTTGACCTGGTAGTCCCCATTCCATAACATGGCGATCCCTCCCCTAGTACCATCTGTGACGCCCCCAATTTACGTCTGGGATTTAACGTAAATTAAGGTGTCTGGATGAGCAACACTCGGCTACTCACCCTCGCACTTAACAATACTAAAAAGCATAAATTACTTAATTCGCAGCGAAACAGGTTTTTTGATATAAACTTTCTAAAGATCACACGGAAGTATATATACAACATTCATTAAAACTTAAACATTGTACTTCTTACATATACAAGTCCAAACTGTAGTAAAATATTTTACATTCATCCCAAAAGAACTTTCCTTCACCTCACTCTTTCTCCCTCTTAACCTCGGGATATTCTCTCCCATAGCGAAACTTATCCATGCTAATACTAAAGTCTCGCTGGAGCTGTTGTCCCTGTGGAGTCACACAAACTCCACACATGGACAATGAGCCGTCTACTCCTAAGGTTATGCAGCATCCCGTATGTCGCCTCTCCTCAACAAAAGTGGATGCGTCAAGACTCCAAGCTCCGATGGGTCGACTACTGATAGGAGGTCCGAAGGAAACAAAAGAAATGTCCAGATAAGGACTATAGTCAGAAAGTCCCTCAGGACTCCCCGAAGTCTCCTGCCTCATCGGGGCTGTCCCCCTGCTGGTCATCGAATCCTGTATAAAATAATATGCACAAAATATATGGAGCTACAAAAGAGTGAGATTTCGAATGAAATCTCAGTAAGTACATAAACAGTTTAAAGGAAACAGGGAAAACAACCACCAAGTTATTACCACGAATGACAAGGGAAATTACCCTAATATACCCCTCACAAGACCACTGTCTAACAGATACCTTTCTTAACTCACCCATGATCTTATATTAAATTACATTGTTTTTCCCTTAAAATTCTTATTCTTTCATATCACTGATGGGCGTTACGTATCGTCGTCCCCATCACATACACTCATCAATCATCCAGGCGTTACGTATCGCCGTCCCCGTTATGATGAGTATGGTGTCAATCATCCGGGCGTTACGTCTCGCCGTCCCCGTTATGACACAAAACATATACACATATTACTGCGGGCGTTACGTCTCGCCGTCCCCGCCATTCAAATCAATTTCACGGGCGTTACGTCTCGCCGTCCCCGTGAGGATCAATCACACGGGCGTTACCTCTCGCCATCCCCGTGGAGATCACATATTTCTTATATCACGACAGGCGTTACGTATCGCCGTCCCCGTCGGCACGTCAGTCATCCGGGCGTTACGTATCGCCGTCCCCGTCACGACGTGACTAACTTAATCTTATAAATATTATTTTCTTTCTTTTTATTCCTCTCTTATTTACATGAGTTATTTTACTTATAACCTTTCCCATTTGAAACCCCCAATTCTATTCTAAGGAAACCCTAAGTCTAGCAAAACAGGGCATCTCGCTCGAGCGGCTTGTCGAGCGAGTATCGAGCGAAGTCTCGGGTTGGGACTCGCTCGAGCGGGTGTCGAGCGAAACTCTAACGAGGGTTCATATTTTGCCTTCGCTCGACTCACATGTCGAGCGAGGGTCGAGCGAACTTACGGCTCTAAGGGTTTTTCTACTCAAAACATGCCAATCTCTTCCATACACCCTATTTATCTTCTTAAAAGCTTAAATCTAAGTTTCTACAATTTTATTGAACATATTAACAAGACAAATTACAATCAATCCTACTCATGTGTCCATTTCCACTTAATCATGTTCTCAAGTGTTCACTACTAGGAAACATAACTCAATCATGCCAATAAACCATTTCCATGCTTAAATTAAGCTAGAATATGGACTTACAATTTCTTCCAAGCTCAAGAGAATTGATCCAACCAACTTCCTACAAGTTATCTCCCACACACACTCACTTAGCTCACAAGTGATCACTTTGAGGGTTTGGGGAGGGTTTTCTGGTATGGCTTCAAAAGGCAAGTGTTCTCTCCTTCTAAAGGAGCTTAGGAAGCTCTCAAAGCTCTATATATAGGGTGGTGGTCGACCAACATGAGGGAGAGAAAAGGAAATGCACCTAAGGTGCACTAGTTGCCAGATTTGCATGTGATGAGGTGTCCATCTAAGTGAATCTAATGATGAGGATTAAGCCTCCCAAATCCTAGGCTTTGCAGCTAAATTAGTCATCCAAGGGCTCACATTTGAGATGGTTTGGCTGCCCATTTTGATCCATGGCTGAGAAGTAAGCTAAAGGGATAAGAGGTGAGGTGGCATTTCACCTAACCATGCATGCATCTCTCATCTCCAGCTCTCCCCTTGTGTCACACGCCCATCTCCAGCTTTTCCTACCCATTTGGTTCCTTCCCAACTCCCTTAGGTCTTCCCTCAACAAGTTCTAGAAGGTCAGTTCATAGTTTAGTTAAGGTAGAGCCAAATTTGATCCACTTAGTCACCAATCAACCAGATTTTGGCTCCCCTTGAGTTCCCATCACACTAACTATTCAATTGACTTCCAAATCAACTTTCCATCATTCCTAACTATCCCTACACATGTCCTAATCCCAGAGAATCCTAAAACCAGTTGCCTAATTAGTTACATGCCCCAATCTAGTTCAATTATCCCATTCGGGTACCATTTAAGCCCATTCCAAAGCTGCCTACTTGATTCCCAAATAAGCTATTGATTCCTTCCGAATCTAAGGAAACTTCAAACATAAAAGTTTTAGATCTATCTCTTAAGGTTCTATACCAATTTGAATCACTTCATTTGGACCCAATATGAATAACTTATGACCGTTTTTCTAAAACTCGACAGATTAATCCGAAAATGCATAATTTCCAATACTAAGTGTAATCTCACATTCCTCAACTAAATCTCCCATTCTAATTTCCTAATAAATAATTGCATCAAATAAATCTCCTTAAAATAATATCCATAAAATAATTTACCTTAGAAAAATTTGGGCTATTACAACCGTAGCTGTCCACTACAAAACAGCTTTCCATCTTTAGAAGTCGCCTAATCATTTCCACTCTAACTTGATTGCACTTAGTTTCCACTAGGAAAACTAAATGGGGTTTTTTTTCCTTAGTCAATTTGCTAAGGATACAAATTGCCCGAGGGGACCCAAGACCTCAACAATTTCACGTAAGAATATTTATTGAAGTGGCAAGGCTGGAAACCAGCACCTTTGTGACGCCCCCAAATTTCCCTTAAAATAAACATAGGAATCGAGGTGTCGGGATGTTAACAACACGAGTCACGCACCCCCAACATCAAGTGCTAAGTGTGTGAACACGTGACATGCATAAAATAAAGTCGAAGCAGATAATAAAGTCATTATCTAAGTACCAGAATTTTTAGAATTATTTTACAAATTAATTTAACACACATTATCCAACAGGAGATTTAATACAATCACCCAAAATACAAATTTAACAAATATATATTTATAAAAAGGGAAAAACAATTTTCCAAGATAACAATTTGTAATAAGAATACTTCAATAGTGGAGTCGTCTCCTCAGGCTCAGCCTCCACAAAAATCTGCATCCAAAAACTACGACGCCAAAATGGCATCGCAGGTAAGTACAAGCCAACCAAACCATAAGATATAAAATATACTCATGCAGCAACAACAACATCACTCATGAACATGATACTGAATGCATGAAACTTAAAATCATCTTCCTCAAAATAAATAAAATAACACACACCAAAATCACATTTTAATCACAATAAAACCATCCATAATTTCCCAAAAAAGATATCCACAAAACCAATCATATCAGGCGTTACGTATTGCCGTCCCCAATATGATATACACACATCACCAATCATAATGGGCGTTATGTATCGCCGTCCCCATTATGATTCATACACACTCATTTCATAGCGGGCGTTACGTATCGCCATCCCCGATATGAAATACATAACCAATGACCATAATGGACGTTATGTATCGTCGTCCCCGTTATGTCATTCATACATAATCATCATAATGGGCGTTACGTATCGCCGTCTCCATTATGACTTACACATTTCATAGCAGGCATTACGTATTGCCGTCTCCGTTATGTCATCCACATACAATCAATCATAATGAGCATTACGTATCGCCGTCCCCATTATGACTTACACATTTTATAGCGGGCATTATGTATCGTCCTCCCCGTTATGAAATACACATCCAATGACCATAACTGGCATTACGTATCGCCGTCTCCGTTATGTCATCCACACACTATCAATCATAATGGGCGTTACATATCGCCGTCCCCATTATGACTTACACACATTTCATAACTGGCGTTACGTATCGCCATCCCCGATATGAAATACACACACAATGATATTACGTATCGCCATCTCCATTATGTCATCCACACACACGCTGATCACAACGGACGTTACGTATCGCCGTCCTCATTATGACTCAGCCAAAAATCATTAAAATTCATAAATCCAAAAATCACAGCTCACATTAGAATCCAAGCACCAAATCTCACCTTAAAATCCCAATATCAACATACACAAAAACAAGTGTTCAATTATACAATGCATATCACCATGAACAAATATCCAACATTTAATAAATCCAATCATCAACCAAACACAGAGTTGTTAATGCAAAATATATTTAAATCTCGAAGTTCGTTTGGAAAGTACTTACAGCAGGTAAAAGCGTAAATCCTTGAGCAAACTTCAATCCGTAGCACTCGTGACGGTCACTTGCACGTTAGACTAAAGTGCTCAGTTTGACACCAAAATTTAGGGAGATACTCTTTGGAAGATGGAGAATCTCATGGAGGTGGTGGTGTAGCGGTATAACCACCGGAAGGTGGCAGATCGGGCTCCAAAATGATGGAAACCCATTTTCAGGTTTTTCCTTGTACAAGGGAGGTGCAGCCATGGATGAGAAAACTATTTTAGGGGTGTAACAATATGAGGTAGGGGATGCTTTTGGCCGTGGAGGTGAGAGTCACGGTGGCCGAACGGCGGCGTGGCAAAGAGAAGTTCATTTGGAGACCCATTTCGGTTTTATGGATGGCAAGGGAAGGTGAGGGCTCTGTTGGGGCTGAAATTTCTGGTGGTAGGTCGTCTATGGATGGCGGATCAAATGGCGGGGGTGGTATCGTGGTACGGTGGCTAACGGTGGAGATATGGGTGGAGCAAGGTGCGGAGAGGATTAAACACCTCTCAGGTTTGGGGCTGCCGGTGGGACGTGGGGCTGCCGTGGTCGACACCTCTGATGGGGTTGGACTCGCCGGAGAGTGGCGGTTCAGGCGGGGTCGGAGGTGAGGCTTGGCGAGCAGGGGTGGCGCCGCCACGGGCTGAAAACCAAACTGCCTCCCCGCGGTTACTGTAGCACGCGGGAGAGAAAAGAGAGAGGAGAAT
Organism: Platycarya strobilacea; assembly: GCA_036898215.1. NCBI lineage: Eukaryota > Viridiplantae > Streptophyta > Magnoliopsida > Fagales > Juglandaceae > Platycarya > Platycarya strobilacea. Next base: position 2,344,032 of record CM072559.1, on the reverse strand, counting down.
AGAAAAGGAAAAGGGAGAGGGAAAAAATGAGGATTTGACCATTTTCGCGCTATTTATAGGCCCGACGCTTTTGGGTCTTCAAACTGATAAACGATGTGTTTAAAACACTGATATAAAAATACATAAACTTAATTAAACTTAAAAACATTCAAGAAAATAAAATAAAATATCATTTCAATTTAACTCTAATTTTATAATACAATATTTTCCATCCTCAATTAAAATAACGAAGTTTCTAATTATTTAAAAGAATAAAGCCTTATATTTAAATTAGATGCTTAAAATACATTTAAGATCTCGCAATATTTTAAACAACTAAAACCAATGCAATAAAATGATCATATATTAACTAATCAATAGATCAAATAAATATCTTAAACAAATAAAACACGACTAATAATATTATTAAAATAATTAACACCGAGAATAAAATAATGTGTAAAAATACACGTAAATCTGGGATCTCACAACCTTACCACAGATTCCTTTATTGTTGACGTGTCACTCACGTCCTTTTGTTTCTTATGCTCTGGGTTTGCATGCTGCCCTGCTTGGAAAGCACTTCTTTTGTTTCCCCCAAGACTAGGTTGATTAGTGATATCAGTTAATGGACTTTCCAGTATAGCCCTGTCTCTAGCCTTCTTTTTCCAGCTACAGTCTTGCCAACTATTTTTGTTTTACTATCCCTGGGTATGGGTTGACTCGGACTGTCCACTTTCTCAGCAATTATTTGTTTTGGTTTTTTAGAGTTTTGTGTCACTGAACCAAGTGTTACAAACTCTGCCACTGTGACAGGGTCTAATTCCATCTTGCTTTTAATATCAAAATCTTCCAAAATGATCTTTGAGATGACCAATTATGTGGTCTGTGCAGTAGCACTCTCCTGAGAATGCACCACTCCAGGATTCCTTCCTTTGACTTCTTGACTGTCGCTGTTGCCCAGCTCTGCTTTTCCTGGTTCATGAACTTCCTCATTATCTTTATTATGTCCTTCTTGTTTTGCCTTAGATGAAGACTCTTGACTTGTGGTTCCCTTGTGTTTCCTTTCTGTTCTTCCCCCATACCGACGATGATTGAATATCAAAGTATTCATCGGTTGTGCACGTAGCCATGGTCCAAAAGGCAAATTCTTTCTTTCCTCTGTTTGCTGGTCGAACCTCGACCGTGAGCACGTTTTCACGTTGTGGTACAGCACCCCACAGTGGAAGCAAAAGCTTTGGAGATGTTCATACTTTAAGGAGATCCAGTATCTCTTTCAATCAAACTCAAGCCATTTCCCCCTCAGAAGGGGTTTATGCAAATCTACCGCCATTCAAATCCTAAGACATCTTCCCCAGGCCGACCCATCGGACTCGGCGTCCACTCGAATCACATGTCCGAAGGATTCCCCAAACTTCCCCCCAATCTCTTCGGTCATGGCCGCTCGTGGGAAATTATGGCATTGGGGCCATATAGATTCGAAATGAAACTGAACCACAGTTATGGAGATTGACTCATCTATTTCCTGCAGTGTTACTAAATTCCTATCAAAGAACCAGGGTCGCCCTCCTAAGACCCTTTCTTTATCTTCTATAAGTTGAAATTCAATTAGATAGACAAGGTCACTCAAATCCTTAAATTTTACCAAACGAGAAAGGTGCCATACCTGAGACATTGTCGACCTAAATGGTTCCTGCTTTTCCCCTTTTCTGATAGAACCTTTCCAATTAGACAGGATTTCCCTTTCTTCATGGTGCTCCCATTTTCTTCCGCGTTCACTTTACTGATGGACGTCTCTTTCGTGGAAAGGTTGAGCCTTTCCCATCTCTTCGTGAGGTCCTCCTCCATACCGGACTCCACTGCTAAGGACAAAACTCAATCGCGTGAGACTAGGTCGTGAGATCCGACGACCGTGGCACTGAAAACCCTAGACTTCGCTTGAGGACAGAAGAGGGAATCGAATGTTCTTATTTATGATGTTTATGTCATGCACTTTTTATTATGTTAATGCTTTCTTCAAAGCATGGTTATTTCAAATTTTGAAGGATTCCTTTATCGTCTTTCGAGCAATAAGGGTTGATTTTCCTCATCTTTCACGAGGAATCCTAGTCTTCTGATTTTCTAGTTTTTCTCTTCAAATCTTTAGGGCTTTTTAGGGTTATGGCAGATGAATTAATAACACAATGGGAGAAATTCAAGCTATCAGCAGAAAAGAACGTGGTGATGATTATCAAGGGTGAGAGCTTGAAGAACAAAGGGCTACGAGCAAGCTTCTGTGTTAATGCCAGGGTAATGTTCAGTAAAGGGGTCAATAGTGAGGTTTTTCAAACGACTATGGCTCAGGTATCGAAACTTGTTAGGTGGGTGAAATTTAAAGAAATGGGTGAACAGAAATTCTTAATAGAGTTCCAATTTCTGATAGTCAAAGATTGGGTCATGAGTGGTCACCCATAGTTCTTTGATAAAAACCTTATCTCTTTACAGAGATAGATGAATCGATCTCTTTAAACAAGATTATCTTTCAATATGAACCTTTCTGGATTCAACTTTATGGGTTACCACTTGCTACTATGAATGATGAAATAGGGAAAGAAATAACGACCTCTGTTGGTCATGTAATTTGAGTTGAATCAGACTGAGAAGGGCTAGGCTGGGGAAATTGTCTGAGGGTAAGGATAACAATAGATATGACTAAGCCCCTGCTTAGGGGAAAACTGGTGCAACTTGATAATAAGAAGTATTGGAAGCCAATCAAATATGAGAAGTTACAGGCTTTCTAATTCAAATGTGGTACATTGGCACACAAAGGAAAAAGTTGTTTGAGTCAAGAGAGATTTAGAGGAGGGAGAGGAGGCTAGTGATAGCTAATCTGGGGCATGGCTTAGAGCCCAGCCAAGAAACCCCAAGGTATTTGAGACCAGAAAATATGGGGGAAATGAAAAAAAAATAAGAGAGATCATATAGTAAAAAACTGACCAAACAGATGGTAGAACAAAGGAACAAAGTCCAGTTGGGAATGAATCTGAAAGGAAGCAAGATCGGTTGAGAGGTGTTGTGATAAAAACTGATCAAGAGGCAATTCTTAACATCAATACTCCTATGAAGAAAGAAACTTGGGGGTTAGAGAGGAAGGAAGAGAAGTTGAATCTGGAAAGAAAGGAAGATAAAAACAAGTTACATTGAATGACAAAACGCAGATTGATAGCACTGTTGAAGGAGTAAAGACTTTAAGTAGTGATTTAAAGACTTGAAAAATGAGGGTCCAAGCTATTGGGAGTTTTGAAATAAGAGGGGAGGAGCTCTTTAGCGAAAAACCAAAAAAAAAAAAGAAAAAAGAAAAGAGAAATTGCTGGAGAGGTAGAGAAAGAGGAAATGGAAGGGAAAAGAGCAAAGGTTGGTAGGTGGGAAGGGGAAGAGGAGATTGACATGATTTTGGTGGAGGTTGCCTGCTTGGCAGCCCCACCAAGAGTAATGATTGGCATATTGTGGAACTGTAAGGGCTTATAGAATCCCCTCACAGTTAATGCTTTGAATTTTTTGGTAAGAAATAAATCCCCAAATTTTTATTTTCTTGATGGAAACTAAATGTGGTCATAGTAAAGTTGAAAAAGTCAAAAATAAATTGGGTTTTGATGCTAGTTTCATAGTGGACAACATTGGTTTAAGAGGAAGAATTGCTTTGTTATGGAAGATGAATGTTAATTTTTCTTTAGTTAATTACTCCCAACATCATATCACTATGCAATCTTTTGATGAGAATCACTAGAAAGATATAATAATCTCGGGATTCTATGGTTACTCGAAGGTTGCTCAGAAACATCTGAGTTGCTGAAAGCGATGAAACCAAGTGAATCCTTGGCATGGTTGAGTTTTGGTGACTTAAATAAGATCCTAAAACAGGAGGAGAAATTTGGTGCGGCACTACGACCTTACCAACAAATGGAAAACTTCAAAAGATGTTTGGTCCAGTGTGGATCGAGTGGTTTGGGTTATAAAGGCCTGAAATATACATGGAGTAATAGAAGAGAAGGCCCTTCTTTTACTAAAGAAAGATTAGATCGAGCTTGGGGCATTGTAGATTGGACATTAATGTATGATTGTTGCAGTTTTGACAACTTAGCCACTCTCACATCTGACTACAATCCAATTCTAATGAAATGAAGCAAAATAAATTCCAATGCTCAATATACAAAGGAAGTGGACAGGAAGGATAAAAAAATTAGAGTTGAGGCCAGTCAGAATTTAAACAAGAGTGTAAACAAGTCATTGAATTAAGCTGGGAATGCCATAGAGGAATTCAAGGAGTTGGAACTCAGAGAGTTAAGGATAGACTAGATAAGTGCAGGGTTGCCCTAGAACAATGGAACATAGTCTCATTCAAAAGGATTGGCAAAGAGACTCAGGAGCAAGTTCAAAAACTGACTGTTTTGCAGAGGGACAACAAAGGTTATAATAATGAAGCTGTTAAAAATCTGAAATATCAGATTGACAATGCTTTAACTAGGGAAAATGCAACATGGCAGCAAAGAGCAAAGCAAAATTGGCTCAAAAATGGCGACAGAAACTCCAAATTCTTCCACAAATTTGCCAGCCAAAGAAGGGAGCATAATAAGATTAAAATGATTGTTAAAGAGGATGGTTCTGAGACTACCAATAGACAAGAGGTGGCTTAGGTATTTTTCAATATTTACTTTGATTTATTTATTTCCCAAGTACCTAGTCATATTGATGAATGCATTAGAAATATTAGTATGAGAGTTATTCGTGATATGAATAGATCCTTAACTTGTTTTAATACTAATGATGAGATTAAAGATGCTCTTTTTCATATGAATCTTATAGGCTCTCTAGGCCCAGATGATTTCTCTCCCATTTTTTACCAATCTCATTGGAATACAATCGGTAAAGATATTACAAAATCTGTCTTTGAGATTCTAAATGATGATGCTGAAATAGAGCCTATTAATGAGACTTTCATAGCCCTTGAGGCACTCCATTCTATGATAATGTGATGATCCTAAAATCAAGAACCCCAAGACTAGGTCTAATTATAGACCTGTCTCCCAATGTAATGTGATCTACAAAATTGTTTCCAAAACTATTGCTAACAGGCTTAAGGGGATCCTCTCTCAGATTATTTCTAAAAATCAATGTGCATTCATTCTTGCGAGAATGATCCATGATAATATGATGATTGCCTTTAAGGCACTCCATTCTATGATCTCAAGAGTTAAAGGTAAGTAAGGGTACATAGCCATTATACTCGATAGAGTATAATGGCCATGCACCCTTACTATGAGTAAACCTTACGATAGAGTAGAGTAGTCCTTTTTGAAAAAAGTCATGGAAAAGTTGGGTTTTGAGCATAACTGGATTAAGCTGGTCCTTACGTGTGTTTCTACTGCCAAGTATTCTTTTCTTATTAATGGCTGTCTTCAGAATAGTTTGATTCCTTCAAGAGGAATTAGACAAGACGATCCCATTTTCCCATACTTATTTTTATTGGTGGCTGAGGCTTTGAGTTCAATGATTAATAGAGTTGAAAGTAGTAGAAAGATCCATGGGTATAGAATTAGTAGAGGTGGCCCTAGTATAAATCACTCATTCTTTGCAAATGATAGCTTGATTTTTTGTAAGGCTAAGGCTATTGAGTGGGCTGTCATTCTACAAGATTTTCTCCATGTATGAAAGGGCCTCTAGGGAGAAAATTAACAAGGACAAGTCTTCTATTTATTTAAGCTCTAATACAAGAAAAGAGACTAGAGATTATATCTTGAGTATAACAGGAACCCAAGCCACTTGTACTTAAGAGAATTACCTAGGTCTCCCAGCCATTGTGGGAGATCTAAACATAAAGCCTTCAAATATATGCTTGACAAAATTAGGGAAAGGTTGAGCAATTGGAAAATCAAATCTCTTACCCCTGCTGGATAAGAAATTCTCATAAAAGCTATTGTCCAGGCTATACCGACATACTGTATGGCTGTTTTTAAACTACTTAGACTTCTCTCAAAAGAAATTAACACTCTTTTAAAGGATTTCTAGTGGGATTTTATGGAAAAAGAAAAGAAGTTACATTGGGTGGCTTAGAAGCAAATGGGAGAAGGCAAAAGGAATTGGGGGATTGAGATTTAGAGACTTTGAGAGTTTTAATGTAGTTTTACTGGCCAAGCAAAGTTGGCGTATAATTCAGAATCCTAACTCCCTAATATCAAAGATTCTTAAATCAAAATATTTTCCTAACTTAGTTTTTTTTTTTAATGCCAGAATTGGATCAAGGCCCTCATTGATTTGGAGGGGATTGCGTGCATCTAGGAAATTATTGGAAGAGGGCTCTACGTGGAGGGTTGGAAATGGAGATAAAATAAAGGTCTGGAAAAATAGATGGATTCCTAGACTTTTTACTTACAATGTTCAATCTCCAATTCACATTATTCCTGAAGATGCACGGGTGAGTGAGCTGATAAATTGGGGGACTCAACAATGGAATAGAGAATTGTTGGCAGCAACTTTCCTAGAAGAAGATAATGATTTAATATCTAAGATTCCCATCAGTTTACATGGAGAAGAGGATAGGCTGGTATGGCTGGATAATAAAAATAGCCTCTTTACAATGAAGAGTGCTTATAAAAGATATAAAGAAATGTTGGATAAGGAAAAAGGGCAGTCTTTTAGCGATAGTGCAGTGAAACAAGAATGGACTAGGTTATGGAAACTAAACCTACAGAGCAATGTGAAATTTTTTTTGTGGAGAGCATGTTTAAAAACTCTCCCAAGTAAGCTTGGCCTATTTAAGAGGAAAGTGGTGGATTCTCCTTTGTGTCATGTTTGCAATTCTAAAGAAGAAGATGTTAATCATGTCATCTGGAGTTGTAGAGCAGGCCGAGATGTTTGGAGCCAAGCAAATATAAAATTTCAGAAAATGAAGGTTTTAGAAGGCAACTTTAGAGATCTGTTTGAGCAAATTTTGTCTACTTGCTTAGATGATTTAATTGAAAGATTCCCAGCTATTTCTCGGGCTATTTGGAATGGGAGGAATAAACTTTTGTTTGAGAACTCACTCACATCCCCCTCATCTGTTATTATCTTTGCAGAAACTTTAATAGAAGATTATAAGCTTGCTCAAGGTGTCAGAGTTGTGCTGTGAACCCTCCAAAAGCTCAAACCAGAATTCCAGTTGGCTTCCTCCCCCAGCAGGTTTTATGAAAATAAATTGGGATGCTGCATTGAACAAGAAGAAGGGCATAATTGGGGTCGGCCTGGTAGCAAGAGATCAAGATGGCAGGGTGGTGGCTACAAAGAAGATCTCTAAGGCTTCATTCATGGATCATTTTTTAGCGAAAGCACAGGGAGGTTGCAATATTATCAAGATAATTGAATTTCAGGCAGGTCATTATTAAAGGAGACAATGAGCAGCTAATTAGAGAGCTAAATCAGTCCATTAAGAGATGGGATTGTGTTGGTATTGTTATTAATGATACAATTGATTTATTGTCTCAGTTATCTTGAAAAGCTACTTGGGTTAATAGGAATGAGAATGAATTAGCCCATTGTCTAGCAAAAGATTCCGGTTTGTTAGCTGAGGGAGTGATGGATCTGGTTGTCCTACCAGTGTTGTAGCTCTCTTGTATTCTTTTTGCTTTTTTAATAAGTAAGAATGTTTCCTTTCCCAAAAAAAAAAAAAAGAAAAGAAAAAAAGCATGGTTATTTCAAAGAACTGGTAGTAATTTCAATTACGTCACAGCCCTTTATTAATTAAGTGGGTTGATTTTAATTGAGCTTGAACTCATGTGGCTTCATTATTTTATTTGAAATTGGGCTGGGTTTAATATTTTAAGTTAACTTTAATTTTATTAAATAAATATGTTAGTCCAAATTTCAACCTGAACAAAAAATAAACATTTATATATGAATTTTTATTTAGAGACTTTAAGCCAAGAATGAAAAACGTATTTCTAATTATTATTCTTCCTCCTCCTTATTCGCGAACTTACTATTATTGAGTTAAACTTCATATATATTTTTATATTACACTTTTCTGCTATTTTATATTATTCTGTTGTAATATATTATTATATATATTATTTTAAAAAAAATTATAAAATTGGGCATCGTGCCTTGCATGTTGTATCCCTTAACTAGAATATATATATATATATATATATATATATATATATATACGAGTGAATATTTCGGTGTGGAGAGATGACTTGAAGAGGAAAGAAGCCGGTGGCACAGCATTGGTAATTTTTAATTTTTTCGGTTCTTTCAATTAATTTTTTTAGTGTTTTGATATTAAGTTTATACATTAAATTTTTATTTAGTTTCCTTATAAATTAATTTATTTTTCTAGAGCTACAATGTAGCCTAATTTTGATTAAGTAAACTTTTTGTAGTTGGATTAAATTAATATTTGTTTCGTATTATTGAGTATTTCGTTCTATTTAATACTTGTAAATGCTTGATCACTATTTATATGATTTAGGATTTAGTTTGAGACTAAGAAATAATAATTGTTTCAGCCTATATTTGAAATATCATAAGATGCTTTAGGATAGAGATATTATGAGCCTGTGTAATCTTAATAAGGTTTTTTTGTTCTTAATAAATTTTGACATGTTCAAAATTTTCACAGAGATGTTGAAAATTTGTCTGTTGAGATATTTTGTTAATACTTGAGAAAGATTAATGAATAAATTAAAGAAACTTGATTATCAACAATAGGAACAAATATTTTTAATTCGATTAGGAAAATTGTATGGAATTAGTTTTAGTGAATCATAAACCCTAGATTCTTACTTTCTTCATAAAAAATTTATTTATTTAATTTTGTTAGTTTACTGTTCTAGTTTAATAATTAATTATTTTCATCCAAGTTATCAGATAGATCTTAATTGAATACATCTCGGTATTTAATAGTAATTTTTTAATTATTGTGGGACGATACTCATACTCATTCACATTATCACCTGCTATGATTCTTGCACTTACGAAATCAAAGAACAAGAATGAAGGTAATTTGTCTTTGTGTTGCCCTTGACTTAATCGCATAGCAATATCCATTAATTGCCTTAGTTTGAGTAGGAAAGAGTAGATGGGGGAAAAAATTCTACCAAACATTTTGAAGATCCAAGCAATTGAGATTGCATGATTAAGATCCTCATTTGGTTGTGGCAGATACACAAGACATATACGTGAGCACCTTCTTTTGGAAAAAGTTATCTTTGGTGAGAAGCTAGTTTCTGCATGCTCTCCATGCAAATAACTTGACTTTCTTGGACACAGGCATCTTTCAAACTCCCATATCCATCGATCCTCTACAGCCCCTGGGTATATAGGAAGTTTAAACAAGTAAGAGAAAATATTAGGAATAAAGAGATTTCTAATCCGAGATAAGTCCCACCATCCTGTGGACTCATCCAGCAAAGAGGCCACTACATTTTTGTTTTGCTCTGAAATCCGTTAGCCCTCATCAATTAAGGCTTGATGACGTGGAATCCACTTATCTGTCCATAACTGAGTCGTTTCACCATTGCCAATCCTTTGTTTTCTACCTTCCTTAAGCCATTTCAGTCCCTCCCATATTCATCTCCAAGTATAAGAGGGATTAGGTCCCAAACCCACTGCAAACAAATGACAATTGGCAAAATATTTAGCTTTGTGTAGCCTTCAAATAAGTGAATTCTAATTTTCTAACAATCTCCAACCTTGGGTAAATTCTTCTACTCATTATCCATATACCAAATCTTTGGTAAAAGAAAAAAAGGATGTGTAGTGCTTGGTATGGAAGATGATGGATAGAACTTTTCATCAGATAATGCTATACACACATTTATATATATTCTTCACTTGGTTAAACTTTTAGATTTCTTTCGTTATTAGTGTAATTAATTATTTGTGATGAAAGTAAGTATTTATGACGACCTGGCCGGCTGGTTGGTATATTACATATATAATATTCAATATTAACCCGGCCATCTATCATCGATCAATAATTGTATTAATCAGAATTAAAGCTTACTCTTGTGTGGAGATATATTAATGTCATGCAGCACAAGGCCGATTAATACAAATGTAGTTATATGATACGTAATTAACCTTAGATATATATAATGATTTTCACTTTTTGCTCTATATTGTTCATACAACTCAAGATCAAGGCAAGACCCCATTATATCTTCGATCCGATTGATTAACGATCCATATATTACAACATGATCACTTGCAGGTCATGACCAGTTATATATATATTTTATTTGCATGCCCACACGACAGGACAATATATATATATATATATATATATATTATATGATATTATGGTCAGTAGTACTTAGGGATTAGTTGACAGATCATGATCTAGACCAGCCTCATGATGCATGCATTGCGAAATATATAATATCTTTGCAAGGCATGGTGGTTTGTCTTGACTTGTGCGTTCAGAACAATATACAAAACCAGATCAACACAATATTAATTGTCCATGGTTCAATATTATCTTACAGTGGTTGAAGAAGTAGATGGAGAAATACAGAGGAGTAGTAGCCATCTACACGTATTAATCTTGAACTTCATACAATTTTGTGGATCGTGCTAATTAGAATAATTTATGTTGGAAAGCAACAGTTGATCTTAGCGAACAAAGAATTTGACAAGCCAACTACAAAGTTCTCATGATACTCTGTTTCTGCCACTGTCACTTGGCCAGGTTATTCAGATTTTTCAATCCAGTTGAATTATTATTTGACTTCATTCCAATTTTGTCCAACTTTTGGGTTTTATCTATCTTTGGATGGTTTTATTTGACTGCAAGCAAAAGACATCCTTTGTTTTTTCCCCTCCATCTTTCAAAGCAGTTGAATAATTAAAATCTAAATATCCCATCGTGTGTTTTGGTATCAGGTTGCAGATAATGACTGCTGTGCCGAGAGTGCAAGTTGATCAAGTTTATGTTATTTAATTTGTCTTAGATTGATTAAAATTTTAATTGCCTAAGCTAGAGAGATGTAGCTGTGTTTGTTTATGGGTTTGCTTCGATGCCATCTTAGAGGAGAGGATCCCTTTAGTCCTTGGCGTGGGAGCCTTAAACATGATGAAACCTTTGAAACTTCTTTCTAGTAATCGTCTCATGATGGAAGCTTTGAAATTTCTTGTAATTTTTATGATATAACTTGTGCATTTTTTTAATGCTTCCTATGGTCATCTAAATATAGTATCATCTGCCATGATCCTCTGCTTATGTCTCCTAAGGTAAAAATATTCCATAATTTCCATTCCGGTCCTTTTCTTCGTACCATATTATAAAGATATGGGTCTTTTTGTTCAGTCTCTAATGCATTCAAGGCATTAATTTGCCTACTATTTAAATTTAGATATGTAACACTATTACTGCAGAACTTTCAGTTTATTACAACGATCGATAGGCCACCAAACTGACCATTGATAATAAGAGTTGATAATAAGAGTTGATATAGAATGTTATGCATTTCTTCTGATTCCTCATAAAATTTTCATTCTTGATCTTTTAGGACTTTACTTCTTTTTGGTAGAATGGCTGTTCATATTTACAGAACACCTTGAATGAGACTGCATTAACTTTCAGGTTGTGAGTCACGGCGCATATTGCTTAATTATGAGACTTGTATTGTCAAGACATTTATAAAAGGATTATCCTACTTTACTATAATTTAAACAAAATATGTACTTGTAATTTTAAAAATTACATAAAATTTAAATTATAGTCATATTTTACTTCTCAGTGCCGATGGATTTGTTCGAACATAATAATATTCATTCGAATGATCACACATGCAGAGTTTTCAAGCCTATTGTCAAATATCTATTTGAATTAGGCTTGTTTGGATTTGAAGATGAGCTCAACTTCTCTTAATCTCATCATTATAATTTTCTCAAATCCTCACACAAAAATATTAAATAATTCAACATTTTTAAATTTCAATTCAACTTTTTTAAAATTTAAAACAATAATAATATTAAAAAAATAATAAAATTTGTGATAGTGCCAGCTCGAGTTACAGCAATACATGTGTTTGAACAGTAATTGTGAAGCCCAAGATTTTATGTTAAGTGGGCACTTGTTTTGTGTCTGTATTAGGCCCAGCCCGAGTGGTAGCCCAGCAGAGGAAGAAAAAACAAAATCGATGTCGTTTACGGGCAGGAGGGTTAGAAAATAGAAACCCTATCGTTAGACAATTATTATCCAAAAAAATTTTTTAATTGAACTTACTCAAACTTTCAAACAAAACATAAAAAATAATACAATTCAATTTTAAAAAATATTGAAAATTTATATTTAAATAATTTGTTGACTTTATAATATTTTAATTAAACTCTGAATTTTGTTTGCTGTAATGTTGAAACAAAAGTTCAAATACACAATATATGATTGGAAATGTCGACCAATACTAGCAATATAGGAAAATATATTAATCTACTGATTCATCCACTAAACACATGATCATTAATGATATGGATAAACGCATTATCATTTTTTTTTTATGGATAAACACATGATCATTCACTACAAGAAAAATGAATATTAGTGACCAAACATTTGCGATCAAAATAATTATTTTCACTGGAAATAACTTTTTGCAACATTCTTTTCGACTTTTTGTGATAAAATCTGGCGTCGAAAGAAATATATTTTCTTGTAGTGATTAATGATGTGGGAACCTATCATATCAATTATATTTAACAAAAAAAAACACTTATAGTGTTTTGAAATTTTCTTTTCTAATAACTATATTGCACGTACAAGTAGTTAATTGATTTAAATGCCGGAAATCCTCCAATTTTGAATCGCAACGCAGTACTATATATCGATATGAATTCAAGTAAACATTTTTTACAATTTAAAAATATTGCATTAATATGTTTTAGTGTGACTACGATGATCCCCACCATATATATAAGATTGGACTAATAATTCATGTTCATGTGTAGACGTATATATATATATAAAAAATATATTATCATGTGGCTAAAACGTAATATTCTAAATTGCTTGAATTGTAAGTTGTTGTCTATAAATTATCATGCATATATATCATAATTTACAATATGAGAGGTATAACTGAGTTTCGATGTACGTTATAATCTTATGCAAGTCAAGGTCTAATTGATTTATTGGCCACACGTGTCTACATCATTTACCCTCATATTATTGCATCATGATCATCTAGAGCTAGCCTCATGCATCCACGTGGTGCATACATTGTGGTTAATAGATGGATTTTGAATAAATACCGCTGGGAGTGAGAGAGAGGGTTAGAAATTAAATAATTGCTTTCATTGTGGAAAAATATGCAATGTAATGTTATATTCGGAAAATGCTTCTGAGATGCTATGATTCTATTTATTTATTTATTTAATAGTTAAATTAGAGAAGTATATCTTTTTTGATGAATTTATAATTCTATTTTTTTAAAATGTTTAAAAGAGGTTAAATTAAAATGTAATTTACTCCCATAAAAAAGAAAAAAATGTAATTTACACTATTGGAAGAAATCCTCAATCTAGAATTTCTCGGTGACCCTAGCTTGTAGCAACTAGCTTTCATTATGTTTTTTCTAGTCTGACACGTCATGTAAACGTGGATGAATGACGTTAACTACTGATGTGTTATAACCTATAATAATCGATATGAATTAAATAATCAAACGTTCTTCAATTCTCAGGTAGTCAGGCAGATGTAGATCCAGACGCGGAATTAATTTCGTGTTTGGGGAGACATCGGGGAGACATCGACAGAGTGGGTGTTGTGTATAAATTTTAAAATAATGATTTTTAGTAATAGGAGTATTATATTTTGTTATTATTAAATTTTTTAAATGTATATTATGTTTTGAAATATTTATGTTTTTTTATTATTTTAAAATTAATTGTTTTAAAGTATTTATTTAAGAATAAATTTAAAAAATTTTGAAATTAATTGTAATCTAGTATAGTTCGAACATATTTTATCTCGTGGTATGTGTTTAAAATTTGGAGATAAAGTTTACGCCAAATACTCAGAATATTTACACGTCTGAGCGGTAACTCATCCGTTCGAATAATAAATATTCAGAATATGCTTAGAATATTGTGTATGAACATAAAAATCGTTTCTTTCGAACGGCTAAAGGCGAAATTTCTCATGGCAAAATTAAGAGACAATTTTAAATTTTACATTCGAATGGATAAGTTTTTCGTTTGAATGCAACTTTAAAGATTTAAACATCCGAATATTGAATTTATTTTCACACGAAACTGAGTTATTTTTAAGATAGGAAGATTGAGAGAGACCCAGAGAACAGTTAGGGAGAGTGGGAGGATTCTAGAGTGAGAGAGAGGAAGGATTTTTAGAGAGAAGAGATAATTCTGATTTCTCAATACTTTATTTGTGTATTTCGAGTTTTACTATTTTTTTCTTCATTGAAACAATTGTGGATTTTCTTATACTGTAATTCCTAAAACGTAATATTCTAATTAAATTGTTTGAATTGTAACTTGTTATCTATAAATTACAATATGAGAGGTATATACTGATCTTCCATGTACATTCTAATTATTTATATGCAAGTCAAGGCCTGATAAATTTATTGGCCACACGTGTCTACATCATTTACCTTGATGCAATATGATCATCTAGAGCCTCATCCACGTGATGCATTATTGTGGTTTATAATGGATGGATTATGAATAAATAGTCACGTACCCCTGCATGCATGCACGGACTAGACATACCAAGCTGTCTAGGGACCGGTAGTATGTAGTACCCATACATGCATGCATGCACGTCTAGACAACAAAACGAATGTTCAATCAAATTAATTGTAAAGCGATCTTTTAATATACAGACAACTACTTGATGCCCTCCTAATGAAGCAAATGCCATATATGCGTACGTGATCCGTAATGCCATATATAGACATTACCGATCAGCCTCCTATTACCGTTCACGTACGCATACATGGCATTTGCTTCATTAGGAGGGCATCAAGTAGTTGTCTGTATATTAAAAGAAAAAATATCGGGGTAATTGCAGCGAAAGACCTCCTAAATCATCCAAAAATTAGTATTACATATTAAGTATGCATTATTAGTATTTACGCATTAATTCTTACTATACATTAGTATTACATATTAGTAGTAATATTTAATAGCTTGATGTTTACATATACTAAATTATTATTAGTGATCAATTTATATTATAATAAGAATACAATTTTATAATAATTTGCTATATTATTAAATTTAATTAACTAGTATATAAGTTATAACTATAATATATATATATGATCATGAATATCAAAAACAAAAATATTTATATATGTATAATATGTACAATATCGGAGTCGGATTAAGTTAGAGTTGGAGTCAAAGTTGGATAATTGGAGTCGAAGTTGGTATGTCGCTATCTCTAACTCTGACTTTAACTCCGACTCTGATTCTTTTGGTGAGAATGTTCTAACTCCGACTCTAACTTATCAGAATTTACTAGAAGAAAATTGCTTATCCGTGGCTAGCTATTTCTTGCTAAAATGATTATTTTCTGTCAAAATGAGTCTATTTTCACTACAAATAGTTATATTTGTCACAAATAATCTATCACAAATACTCAATTTCTTTAATATATCAGAGGGATGCTAGAGCGGAATGGTGCAGAGTTGGAGTCGGAATTGAATTTTTGTTTATTAGTATTTCTTGGTGACCCTAGGATATTGTATAAGATTACATTTAATAATATGACTTATTTTCTATTAAATTTATTATGGTACAAATCAATCAATATCAATTATAAAATATATGCTAACATAATATTGTAACTTAAATAAATTCCACATGTACCAACAATAATATTAATTATGAAGGTAATTCGAATAATTGCTCGTTGTTGTTGCAACTTGTATTAATTTAGTGATTGACAGTGCCACAAAGTGTGCAACACGTGAATCGTGGCCGACTGATCTATGTATTGAGATAGCAACACTGGGAATAAGTTTGAATTTAAGCAAATAGTTAATAGCGTACTTATTCAATTAATTCTTATATTATTAATAAGAATTGAGTTCGAGTTTAACGTCAACTTAATTATATTTTATATGTAGGAATTAGGAACAGCCATTTTCTTTATACAAGAGAGTACTTCAAGCTTGTTTATAAACTATTTATTTAATTTTGACATATAGTAAATTCTTTGTATTGTATTTTCTAACTTTATCTATAATTGTAATGATTAATAAATTAATTGAGTAAATTAACTCGAGTTTGACAACATTGCTCATAATGGATGCAGTGATGCATGCATTGCATAAGTTGCAGGATGGAATATTGCGAAATATTAATAGCCACTTTTATGAATTGTGAATTAATGCTAGTTATGTTGTCATGACTTCATACGCATTCACCATGTACATGAGCTGAAGCTGGGGAGGCCGACTAACGTCGTTCGTTGTCGTAGCGAATGTCGTTATATATAACGATTTGAAATTGGTTAATTTTCTGTGTACATATAAATGTCATCACAAGTACTACACAAGTAGTCCCCTATCAAAAATTTATAATATGAGAGGTACTGTTGGATTAGTCCATTTGATGCACGCCAAGGCTTAATTTCTTGTCCACATGATTATTTATAATATGCAAAAGTCTACAATATCAACAAGGAGCATATTTGGACTTATCAATTAACGATTGACTTGGAGTTTCGAAGTATTGTTCACACAGTCATGTTGATGCGTCGATGAGTTGTAAGTTTCATCCCAGCTATCTTGGGACCAATACTACCCCTTATATATCGACTTGCGTGTAAACAAGTTGAATTCAATCTTTTTGAAAAAGAGTAGGCCGCATGCATGAATGATCCATGGCTGTTGTACTGATAGTTCGACAGGCCGGCCACAAAGTGTGCATCACGTGAAGGATGGCCCACTGATCTATGTATTGAGATAGCAAGACTGAGAATTACAAGTTTGAATTTAAGTGAATAGTTAATATTTATTCAATTAATTCTTATACTAATAAGAATTGAGTTCGAGTTTATCCATCGTCAACTTAATTATATCTTATATTTAGAAAGTAGTAACAACCATTTTCTTTATACAAGAGAGTACTTCGAGCTTGTTTATGAACTATATATTTAATGATTAACAAAAGTAATTGAGAAAAACTCGAGTTTGATTAAACCAATCTTTGGTAGCCAACTTATTTAATTACAATCAGCTTAGATAACGGATAGTTCAAATACATTATAAGTTATAAAATTAAACAGAAATTATGCTATTAAGAAATTTTAATCACAATTTGAATTTATACTTCATAATCATTTTTCATCAAATACCAATAATAATATCATGTAAGAGTCAAGAGTATATTGGTTGTAAATGTATTAAACATGCAATTATTTCAACTCGATCAACAAACCAACTGCAAAGTAAGCAAGGCCAAAAACAGTCCAATTAATAGGCCTATTACTTGGTGCGGTTATGTCATACCTCCAACTGTACTAAGCAAAAGCTGTACTTTGTTTTTTCCCTTCCTTCTTTCAAAACAAATTAATAATTAAAATCTAAATATCTTATGTGTTTTGGTATCAGGTTGCAGATAATGACTTGTGCTGAAAGTGCAAGGTGATCAAGTTTATGTGATTTAATTTGTCTTAAACTGGTTAAAAATTCAATTGCTTAAGCTAGAGAGATGTAGCTGTGTTTGTTTATGTGCTTCCTTCGCTGCCATCTTAGAAAAGAGGATCTCTTTAGTCCTCAGCGTGGGAGCCTTACACATGATGAAGGCTCTGAAATTTCTTTCCAGTAATTCTCTCATGATGGAAGCTTTGAAATTTCTTAGACTTCTGTATAACATAACTTGTGCTAATTGTTCTTGAACTACTTACTACATAATGCTTCCTATGGTCATCTAAAGATAGTATAATCTGCCATGATTTTCTGTTTATGTCCCAAACGGTAAAAATATTCCATTCCTTTTCTCCATACCATATAAAGAATTGGGTCTGTTTTGTCCTCCCTCACCAATGCATTCTAGGCATTAATTTGCCTACCGTTTAATTCAGATATGTAGCACTATTACGGCAAAACTTTCAGGTTATTACAACAATCCATAGGCCACCAAACTGACCAATGATAATAAGGGTTGATGTAGGCATTAGTTCTGATTCCTCATAACCTTTTCATTCTTGATCTTTTAGGATTTTTACCAAGTTTACTTCTTTTTGGTAGAATGGTTTTCATATTGACGGAACACCTTGAATGAGATTGCATTAACTTTCAGGTAGTGAGTCACAGTTTAATCATCCAAACATTTTTTTTTTTTTTGAATTTGTCGATGAAACTACCAAATGGTCTTTATTTCTAGCAAGATGTAAACTTTACTTGTGCTGTATTATATACACATTTGCCGAGTTTTCTCTATATCCTAATTTATTTACTTGTGCAGTAAATGCCCTCTGTTTTATATGCAATGATCAAGTGGGGCGGCCATAGATATCTGGATTAAGGTACTGGCTCTGTACACATTGTCCATTATTTTCAGCCTAGAATATTTTTATTCTATAATTTGTTGACATTATTTGCATCCTACAATATTTTTACCATAATTCGTTGGCATTATTTCCTTTTGAATGGACATGCAGGTGTGCTATGAGAAATTGCTATACCTTGCAAAAAGGCCATAGATATGTAATTTTCCTGAGATTATAACTATCATATATTGTAACTGTGTTTTGTAATGTAATATATAAATACCATATAATGTAATATATAGTGAATTTTATTATGTATTACATGCATTTTACATGATAAATATTGAATTTCTTTTTTTTAGATGCATTTATATAAAAAGGTAACTAGTTATTTTTTACATAAAATTTAGCTTTATATTTTGATATATTTTTATTATTATGGATAATGTTCAACATACTTCTGGAAAACATTTATTTTATATAATTAAAGAAATTGACTTTGAATGCTACATCAACATTTATTTCATGAAAAAATGTTCATAACATATAGGTTTTTATGTAGTAGAAAAACCGGGTTCAATCTGGAACTTGGAACCTGAGTTTTTAAAAGGCTGGATTCATCCAATTTTCTGCCTGGGTTGGTCCGGGTTTGAAATCTGAGATCTAGTTTGGGAAAATTCGGATTCTCGAGTTGAAACCCAGATGAACACTACTCCTAGTGAAGGAGTGGGACTAACATCTTCATAGTCATGTTGTTCTATATAATGATTTAAAATTTGATCAATTTTCTGTTTATATATTTTATAGATGTTCACCCAAGTACGAACACGAGCAGTCCGATATCAAGAATTTATAATTTATAATATGCATATCCCGCCAAGTTAATACAATAGTCTCATATTATTTAACTTTTAAGTATGAGATTAGTAAAGGTCACCTCACTATATTATAACTTATACAAAATCTTTATTAATAAATTAAAAAACTAGAAATTTTAAATTATAATCATATTTTTCATTCGAATGGTCATGGGTTTGTTCAAACATAATAATATGCGCTCAATTGATCACACATGCATGCAGAGTGTTCAAACCAATTAAGGACAGGTTTGGAAAGTAAGAAATTCTCAGACATTTTTAAAATATTTTATTATTATTTATTTAATTATTTTTATTATTATTTATTATTATTTAATGTTTTATTATTATTTTTCACATAGTTCGTTCAATTGAGGGACATTTTCATTTTGATTTAAATGATTTTGGGAGGTTGCTCGTTCAAACGGTGGCAGTACGTGTTTCAACAGTAATTGTGAAGCCCAAAATATTATGTTAAAGTGGGCATTTTTTTAGTGTGTGCAGAAGGTCCAGCCTGAGTGGTAGCCCAGCTACGGAAGAAAAACAAAAGGCCCAACCTAATACCTAGCCATATACGATGTCATTTAGGGTCATGTGGGTTAGAAATCCTATCTATACATGATTAATATCCAAACAAGAATTTTAATAGAAGTTATCCAAACTTACAAAACACAAAAAATAATACAACTTTACAAATTTTCAAAGATTTTTTAAAAATTTATATTTAATTAATTTGTTAATTTTATAATATTCTAATTTAACTTTGAATTGTTTAGCTATATATATTGTTGACACAAAAGTTCATATATATACACCATATATGATTGGAAAGATCGATACGCATTAGACATGTCACATGATCATTGATTGCTTGCATAACAAAAGAAAAAGTTGTTCCTAAATATAAATTATAACTTGACGCATATTAGTCCTCAACGTTGTCGATTCCGACGAAGAATTGTATATCCGGCCTGGAGATGGCTTCTGGATATACATGCAGTACTTAGTTACTCTAGCAGCACTAAATTAAAGGTGTGACCGCAGAAAAGCAATATTCATTGTTCTTTCGATTGATCACGATGCTCGTTCGCACAATTATGATCCGCATCTCATTTGCAATGGACGTTATGCAGGCATCATGCATATTGCATGCACAAGTGGTAGTGTAACGTATGATAGCCAGCCATCCACATATAGAGTCCATCATTCATTTTGATGCTCACTTTTTGGCACTGTCGAATCACCGATCAATATATATAGTGCTATATATCACCGATCAATATGGTGCTATAAATATATGTAATTATATCACCGATCAAATGAAAGCGGATTTATTAGGTGTATTTATCAAATTTAAGCTCTATAAAATTAATTAATAATATTATTATTAATTTAAAATAGCTATAAATATATGTAATTAATTAATTTAGAATAACTGATAATCAAGACTTATAAAAAAATAACAACATTTTAGGAACAAAAATGTTATGCACTATGATCATGTTCACTTCTTGGCACCGTCAAACCATCGATCAATAGAGTCCCACAAAGTATCGATGGTTCGACAGTGCCATAAAGTGTGCATCACATGAATGATGGCCAACTGATTTGTCTCTAGAAAAAAAGCATTATGCACTATCATGTTCACATAACTAATTCACGAATAGTTCCATTTAAAGAATTTATAATATGAGAAGTATTCTTGGATTAGCTATTTCATGTACTTCAAGGCTTAATTTCATGTCAATTACATGATGCATGTAGCAGCACAAGTGTACAATATCGTTTATGATATATATATATATATATATATATATGCATCATAAATCAATGCTAATTGAAAACATGGAATAAAAACAAGGAGTAGTACTATTTGGATTTTTAGAGTATCGTTCACACAGTCATGTTGATGCGTCGATGAGTTGTAAGTAATTTCAACCAAGCTATCTTGGGACCAGTACCATGCAGACATGTATCCATGGACTAAACAACGAAATGACTGCATTCCCCACAAATATCAAATAATTCTCAGAAAAGTAATAATGAATTTTAATACAAAGATAACTACGTACATCCTAAACTAATGTTGTACGTTCTACTATATATACATACATACATAAATATACATATATATACATATATAAATATATTATATGAACATGGACATGGTAGTTGTACAGACTACCACGGTCTATAATAATCAACTAATAATCACCCAATAATATAATATTGAGCATTTCTCCTAACTAGCTCTTTATAACTAAATTATATACATTTGAGAAAACTAAAAGTAAAATAGATATATGATACATCATGTCTTATAATTGAGAAATGATATTTGTACTCATGGAATACGTAAACAACATGCATTCATTTTGAAAAAAAATTAATTTTTTAATAATTAATTTTTTTATTTTTTTAAATGATTGTACGATATTTACTTATTTTATAATTGTATGTGATATTATTATTTAGAATTATCATTTTTTTTTTATGTTTTTAGTTCCTCAGCAAGTAGTATTAATATTATACTTTTCTCGTATGACGCATCATGTACCGTTGTACACGTGGATCATGCGTTATCAACCACTTCTGATCATGCGTCATGATATAGAACCCGTAATGGATGGTATCTCATGATTACGACCACGGTCTATAATAATCAATTAATAATCAAATGAAGCTCTTTCTCATTTAAATATAGCGCAGGTTTAAAATTACAGTAAAAAAATATAATTTATAATTTTATAATTTATAGTTTATAATATAAATAATAAATCTTATTATTAAAAAAATATTTATTATTAAGTAATCATACATTTAAAGATAATGATAAGGTTTCTACTCTTTTACTATTCATTTACTAATTATAATGTATTAATTTTTTTATATTATTTTCTTTTAATTGTTTTTTTAACATACTTAAACATTACAAAAAAACAAAATATATATATAATTTTACTTAATGGTTAAGGAATATAATTTTACTAATAGTCACTTCCTTAACTATTAAGTAAAATTAATTAAAAAAATTAAAAGCAAAAAGATAGTAAATGAATAGTAAATTAGTAGTAACCTATCATTATCCTAAATTTAAAACACTTTTAAACAAGTTATATTTGTTTAGGACTTATTTGGAAGGGAGACGTTGGGGTGCGGGACACACTGGAGGTCGTTGGGTTTCGCCGTTGAAAGGATGAGGTCACCAGCTCCCTTCAGTCTCGATGGGCTGAGCTGTATCGTCCACCACCGCCGAGAACGACGGAGGCTACTTTTTTTGGGAGCTTCAATCCGACCGAATCCCAGATTTCCTCTATTTGAAATTGTAGTAGGAGTTTTAAAAACTACTTAAATAGATTTAAAAGCTCTTTATTAATAGAAAGATTGTTTGGGTGTTACCTACATATCACAACACTAGTTCTAATTTTAAATAAGTCAAAAAGTATGCTTGAAGAAAATTATCATTTTGATTTTTTTTCCTAAAAGTACTTTTCAAATATTGCGGGTTGTAATTTAAGTTTTCAAATGACTGTCAATTAAAGAAAATATCTATACACAACTTTAAGATTATTACAATAGTTTTTAAAAATTCAAATAATCATCATTTTTATTTCAAGACACACTTTTTAATTTGTTTCTAAACAAATGTAACATGTTTATCGAAAGTGCTTTTATCATATGATTATCAAACTATAAATAGTATAACTTATTATTTAAGTTATAAATTATAATTCTTAAAGTTATAAGTTATATTTTTCACTACAATTCCAAATTGCATGCACTAGTTTAGAACTAAATTAAAAAGTGCTTCCAGCATTAGAAATAATGATTATTTGAATCTTTAAAAATTTTGATTATATTTTAAAAAGTTATTTATAATTATCTTAAAGTTGTATCAATATTTTATCTATTGACACTTTTTTAAAAATGATGATTATCCTCAACATGTTTTAACTTATTTGAGATTAAAAGTCCTTTAATTATATGTAGCACTTGAATTATCTAATTTTTTTATTATAGAGATTTTTATATATCATTTAATTGTACTCCTGCCGCAACCGTAAAATCATTATCATGCAGCTGAAGGTCTGTTGGTAGGATTATATGACAAAGGATATTCTTTAAGAGAAATTCTTTTTGCAATCCTAAATGGGTGACTGTATTGCAGTCCTATTGATAAATAAGTATAAAAGAGAAAAAAAAATATTATTGTAATTTCAAACTTTTTTTATATTAGACTTGTATTCTGATTCTCATTTTGAGGATTGTATATAGTATTACTCTATTTTTAAAGAGTGTCATTACTTAGCTCCCATTGAAATTATTGTTATCAATACATTTGTATTTTTACTATTTTTAAATAAATAAATACAGAAAACAAAACAAAACAAATATACTCATACAAATGCAATAGAGGTACTTTTGAGCCAAAAAAAAAGAAAAAAAAAATAATACTAACGCTAAGTTTGAATAGTAATGTTAAAGAGCTAATTAACATTTCGTTTTTTTTAAACCACCCTTTTATTGTTTTTTTTTGTTTGGTTTTTGTTTTTATAACAGCTTAATTCGTAGGAAACATATCCCCATCTCTCCCACCCTTGAATCACTATAAAAAAATTAGACTGTTGTGGCATTTTTATAACAGTCAAATAGATTATTTGAGACATAAAAATGTCACAACTGCCTATTTGGTTGTTATAAAAATGTCACAACAGCCTAATTTTCTTGTAGTAAATATTAATAGTACTGTTGAAAATTCTCTTTTAATTTCAGCCATTCTCAAAATTCAAAATAGTTTCCATGATTTATATTGAGAATAAAACCCTATATTTCTCTTAAAAAAGTTAACATTTATATAATAGTAATATATATACTCGTGCATATTTAGGCTCTGAGATGAAATAAAATAAAATAAAATTATATAAGAAAATTCTTAAATTGTTAAGACATTATATTAGAATATTATATTACCAAACTTAAATTTTAATGATTGTGTAAATCAATCAATATGATTTATAAACATGTATTCTAACATAAATAAAATACCATGTGTCAACATTAATTACATGACAGTACTATCGATTTGAATACAAGTAAATATATAATTTTTATAGTTTTAAAAAGCATTAATATGTTATAGTGTGACTACGATCCCTACCATATATATAATATTGGACTCATAATTCATGATCTTGTCATGTAGACATATATTATGATCATGTAGCTAAAACGTAATATTCTAATTAAATTGTTTGAATTGTAACTTGTTATCTATAAATTACAATATGAGAGGTATATACTGATCTTCCATGTACATTATTCTATGCAAGTCAAGGCCTACTAAATTTATTGGCCACACGTGTCTACATCATTTACCTTGATGCATCATGATCATCTAGAGCCTCATCCACGTGATGCATTATTGTGGTTAATGGATAGATTATGAATAAATAGTCACGTACCCCTTCATGCATGCCCGGACTAGACATACCAAGCTGTCTAGGGACCGGTAGTACGTAGTACCCATACATGCGCATGCACGTCTAGACAACAAAACGAACGTTCAATCAAATTAATTGTACGAAAGCGATCTTTTAATATGCAGACAACTACTTGATGCACTCCTAATGAAGCAAATGCCATATATGCGTACGTGATCGGCAGTACCATAATGTACAGACAACTACTTGATGCCCTCCTAATGAAGCAAATACCATATAAGTACGTGATCGGTAATGCCATATATAGATATTACCGATCACCCTCCTAATGAAGCAAATGTCATATATGCGTACGTGAACGGTAATGCCTAGTAATGCCATATATAGACATTACCGATCACGTACGCATATATGGCATTTGCTTCATTAGGAGGGCATCAAGTAGTTGTCTGTATATTAAAAGAAAAAATATCGGGGTAGTTGCAGCGAAAGACCTCCTAAATCATCCAAAAATTAGTATTACATGTTAATTATGCATTGTTAGTATTTATGCATTAATTCTTATTAGTGATCAATTTATATTAAATTATTATTACATGTTTACATATACTAAAATATTATTAGTGATCAATTTATATTATAATAAGAATACAATTTTATAATAATTTGCTCATACTAGTTATATATTATTGAATTTAATTAACTAGTATATAAGTTATAACTATATAATATATATGATCATGAATAGAAAAATATATATTTTATATGTATAATATATACAATATTGGAGTCAGATTGAGTCTGAATTGGAGTCAAAATTGGTATATCGCTACCTCCGACTCGACTTTGATTCTTTTGGTGAATAAGTTCTAACTCTGACTTTAACTTATCATAACCTGTTACAAAAAAACTGTTTATCCATGGCTAGCCATTTCTCGCTAAAATGGTTATTTCATGTCAACATGAATTTATTTTCGTCGCAAATAATTATATTTGTCGTAAATAATTTATTACAAATACTCATTTTTTCTAATTTATCATAGGGATATGCTAGAGTGGAATGGTGCTGAGTTAGAGTGAAAATAGAATTTTTGAATTTTTGTTAATTAGTATTTCTTGGTGACCCTAGCAGCTAGCCTTCATAGTATTTTTCCAGTCTAGCACGTCATATAAACGTGGATGAATGACGTACACTACTGATGCGTCATGATATAGAGCCTGCAATGATGATTGAGATGCAATATTGTCTATAATAATCGATATATGAAATAATCAAACGTTCTTTCTCTGCAGTTACTGTAGATATAGATCATGATTATTATGCAGCTCAAGGTTGGTTGGTACCGTTAAATGACAAAGGATTTTGCTAGGGCTGCCGTTGGATGCTCAACACCAGCTGCAATGGTGATTGAGATATTGGTCTATAATCATCGATACATGAAACAATGAAAAGCTCTTTCTGATCAAGTAGATATATATCATCATCATGCTAGCTGCTTACGGTGATGATCTCTTGTTAGAATTAAATAACAAATAAATTTTTTAAGAGTGCCACGCTCCGCAGCAAATTATATTATAAATTTCTTGAATCGTTAGGATATCATGTATTAGAATTATACATATAATAATATGACGTATTTTCTATTATATTTATTGTTGTACAAATCAGTCAATATCAATTAATATAAAATATATGCTAATATAATATTCTAACTTAATTAAATTCCACATGTACCAACAATAATATTAATTATAGAGGTAATTCGAATAATCCGTCGTTGTTGTTGCAACTTGTAATTTAGTGGTTGACAGTGCCACAAAGTGTGCATCACGTGATTGATGGCCGACTGATCTATGTATTGAGATAGCAACGTTGGGAATTACAGGTTTGAATTTAAGCGAATCGTTAATACTTATTCAATTATTTCTTATACTAATAAGAATTGAGTTCGAGTTTATCGATCGTCAACTTACTTATATTTTATATTTCGGAAGTAGTAACAACCATTTTCTTTATACAAGAGAGTACTTCAAGCTTGTTTATGAACTATATATTTAATTTTTACATAGTAAATTCTTTGTTTTATATATTCAACCTTTATCTATAATTTTAATGATTAATAAATTAATTGAGAAAAACTCGAGTTTAATTTTATTTACAATCAGCTTAGATAACGGATAACGTTGTGACGCCTCCAACTCCCACTTATGAAAATACGGGAATCGAGGCGTCAGGATAATGACAACTTGGGTCACGTATCCCAACGACAAGTGTCAAGTGTGTGAACATAAAATATGTATAAAATAAAATATGCAACGGATAAGTTAAATTGATCACTAAGTATCAGAACGTTAAAAAAATATTATAAATCAGTTTAATACAAATTCTCTTACAGGAGATTTAATACAGTCATCCCATAGTCAAATCATTAAGTACATGATTATTATTAGCGGGAAAAACATTTCCCAAGATAAACAGACTGCATCAAATCGCTCCAACGACATAGCTGCCTCCTCAGGCTCAGCCTTCTTGTCATCTGCATCAAAATCTATGGTACCAAAACGATACCGTAAGTAAGTAAAATATCAAATAAACCACAAGATAAAAATACATTCATGCAACAAAAAAAAATACATGAACATGTTACTGTATGCATCAAACTCAAAAATCAAATTTTCCCAAAAGGGAATAGTTTTCACATTTGCCAAAACTCTCATTTTGGCCCAAAGTAAATCCATTAAAACATCCGTCATTTTTTCATAAAATGGTACATGTAAATCCATTTATCAAAACCTATCATTTTCCTAGAAAATGATCCACAAATCCAATTTATTAACCGTATGCACCATGATCTCCTCTATAGACCATCCGCACACCCTAGCTCCTTTCGTCACATCACAAGTAACGACTACGTATGTGACTTCGAAACAGGCGATGCCTAGCTAATCGCGTCCAGCACGTATCATAACCAAGCATCTGCTAACCCCTGCCAGCAAAAAGGCCATAGAGTCGGCACGAGAGTGTTACCATCCTATCCGATCCTATTGTCACCAAACGACAACCCAGAGAACGTAATTCAGTATATTTCGCTCCCGAGTGACTAGAGGAGCTCCATCGAGATAATGCCCCATCTCAACTTAGGGTCGTGATACATATGCACCTGAAAATCATTAACACATGAAAACTCAATTTTCATTTACAAACATGAAGATGCATGCACCATGTATTACATACGACAATACACAAAAATAACCAACAACCAATAAATTTCAACATCAATTTAAAATAAACAAACAACTCTATTCTCCAATCCAACCGACCCCTAAACTCCTTGGATTCAATTCGGTATAACCAACCAAAACACCAGACTTATTGGTACAAAAAATATTTAATTCTCAAAATTAATTTGGAAAATACGTACAACGCTATAATATAATTTTCGAAAGATCACGGATGTGCAAATGATGGTGGCAAAATAACGTAACAATGTAAAATGGACAAGGGTCATGGGTATCAAAAACTCAACTTTTGAACGAGGACAAACGAAGACTTAGGATGGCTAAGGAAGGGCTTAGGGGTGTTGATGAAATCAATGATGGTTGTGATTGGCCGTGGGCGGCGGCAAGTGCGCGGTGAAGAGAAAACCATTGGAAACCCATTTTGGGTGGAGGAGTAACGGGGGATCAGCTGGAAGTCGCCTGAGGTGACTCAAGCAATGACTTGAGAATTGATCAATTCAAGCCTTTAATTTTGAAAATGAGTAGGCATGCATGAATAATGGGTGTCGCTGTTGTATTGATAGTTCGACAGTGCCACAAAGTGTGCTTCACGTGAATGATGGCCGACGTCAGATCTATGTACCGAGATATATAATAGCAAGACTGGGAACAAGTTTGAATTTACGCGAATTGTTAATACTTATTCAATTAATTCGTATATTAATAAGAATTGAGTTCGAATTTATCGTCAACACGCGTATATTTTATATTTAGGAACAGCCATATTTTCTTTATACAAGAGAGTCCAAGCTTGTTTATGAACTATATATTTAATTCTTTGTATTATATATTCTAACTTTATCTATAAGTTTAATGATTAATAAATTAATTGAGTAAAACTCGAGTTTGATTAAACCAATCTTTGGTAGCCAATTTTTTTATTTACAATCAACTAAGATAACGGATAACCTCTTGTTGATCATGATGGTTTGGTCTCTAATTTGCACGTTAAGGATCGATCGTTGAATTTATTATGAAGTGTTTGATTTCCTAGGTATCATTCACACATGAGGTGCAATAAAAAAATAATAGTTTAAGAGAAACATTTTCTTTCATACAAAAGGTCAAGGTTGGGGGATTTGAAACCCAGTTTTTTAATTTAGAGAGCCGACCTATATGCCATTAAACTATATATTAGATTCTTGGCATAAGAGAGACATTAGATCTAGATCATGAATGTGGAATTGAATTACTTAGGAAAGGAAATAAACAAACATTTGGCCGGGTGAGTCTGGAGAAAGAAAGCTGCTCCATGTAGCTCTTCATTTCTTTAAGGGGTAATGTGTAATAGGAGCACCACGGGTACTAGATTCTCGGGTTCGTTTAGGAGTTCGCAGTTTGCACAAAAAATATATTTTTTTTGGTTAATATTGTTCATGCATTGTTCATATTTTTATTTATGTACTATTTAGGAACAATGCACGAACAGTAATAAAACATTGCTCGATCCCGTACAAACCCCATGGATAGGTCTCGTGTCCCAATCATTTTATATATAAGTACTACGTACTCAATTGCATTTCCTTTTTTTTAAATGAATACCCTTATTTTGTATATAATTAATCAATTTACATTTATATATTTTTTTGAATAAATACCCTTTAACTGATTTAGTAATATAATTTATCAAGAATTCTATATTATAATAGATCATGAAAAAAACAAGATTGAACTCATATCAAGAATTTTTTTCTCTCTCAATTTATATGAAGCAAGAACAATATATCGTTGGATATATAATTAATTGAGAAATGTAATCTCATAAATAATATTACTAATTTTCAATGAGGTTTCATCCTCAACCTTAATTGAAGATTTAGGTAGACGTATTCATGAAAATAATCTTTAAAATCTAAATAATTCACTGTCCAGTTTGTGATAGCGCCCATCCTGCGAGGATATCTCGCTTGGACTTATCTTGGTAGATTCGTATCTCGTATGGATACGGTTAGCTGGGTTTCCATATTGGTGACGCCTTTTTTGGGTTTATCTCTTATGAATTGATCCCAATATTGGAGAAATACAGGTACTTGATTTTGTTGCTAAAAGCCATATAAGTGTGCTAGATATAGTAATTTATAATATCCCAACAAAATGGATTTTAAGTTCCTAAATAAATGCATATAACAAGCTGTTAGAAAGTGACTTCCAGAGCCACTTAATTAGAAAAAGAAAAAGAAGAGAGGTTAATTAAAAAGATCTTCTATTTTAAATATTTTTACAATTTTATGAAAGTTAAACAAACATCTGAATCTAATATACCATAAATTGAAAGCTTCTAGCATTTTGAGCCTTTCCTTTTTTTAATATATATCCATAATGGGTACAAACAATTATAGAAAGACACTACAAGAATTAACGTCTTTTGCGGCGTTTTATTTTTTGTTGCAATAGATTTCGACGCGATAGCCTCTTAATTGCAGCGACATATGACTCGCCGGCCATTATTACAACTAAGTGCGAATCGTATATCAGGTTTGTTTGTTGTGGCGAAATTTAAAACCTTTTGCAACATAAGCTGTCGTCGCAGTAAAATATTTCTTGTTGCGTCATTATTGTCGGCAGGTGATGTTTAAACATTAATTATTAGAGGGGCAGATGCCGAAACGCACGAACTTCCCACTTTCTTCTTTCCCGCACTCTCATTTTCTTCTTCCCCATTACCCCCTTTCACCCTAACAAGCAATTCCACCCATTTGAGAGTGCATTCTACTCGGTCCTTTTCCGCATCCACGCTTCCGACGTCGATGAGAACTGCTACAGTGCTTGATTTTACTTTGGCCTTGGATGTGGTCTTCGTCTCCTCCTCGTACAAAATCGGCGATGTTGCTTTCCATCTGTGGCCATTTTTCCAACAAAAATTGGCCATCGTCGTTGGGTAGAGCTCTGTTTCAGGTCATAGTTCGTGTCCTCTTCCCTCTTCCTCTTTCTCTCTCGCTCTCTGTCTCCATTTTCAGTTTTATTTTCTCCAGCCCTTTTTCGGTTTTCCAAGCCTTCTCTTCTCTTTCTCTATCTCTCTCTCTCATCTATGTTCTTCTCTCTTCCCTCGCTAATCTCTGCATTTTCGTGTCTCTCTCACTCGTCCGGCGATGAAGGTCAGTCAGATCCGTACCTTCTATTGACCCTTTTTATTTATGTTGTGTCCGATTTCTTCCTAATTCGTTTAGATTCTCACTTCTAGAACTAGGTTTTTTTGTAACATATTTTCGTTTGAATTACAATCAGGGATTTATTTGCCGTGAAAATAGAGGGAAAATAGAAAGTGGAAGATAGTCTTTTTGTCAATTACCTTGTCAATTAATTCGCCCATGTTTCAGAAAAAATCGTCATGTTGACTTGACGCTCTCTTTCTTTGTTTTTCATTTACCTTTTCTTGATTGTTTGTAATTTGAGGTTCTGCTGTTAGGTTCCCTATTTAAATTTGAAATTTTGCTTGTTTTGTTTCTCATGTGCATATTTAGAACTCGGAAATGGATTGCAACTCAGTTTTCCCATGCTTGCAGGAACTCTTACCAACGGTATGCTCTTATTTCAGTGAAGAATTGGTATCCTAACTAAGGAATCGGTTAGTATTTTTTTTTTAATCTGCTATTTAATTTTCTTCATTGTTGGGTCATGTATTTTGTTCTGTTTCTTGGTCTAAAATTGTATGGACGTTCTTGTGGAAGTTGGTACAGATTAATGTGCTAAAACTTTCATAAGTGCCTTGAAGAAATTAGAATGTAAATTCTATAATTGGAACTAAAGGAGGTTAGTGGTTCATGTAGTAGTTAGTACGATCTATAGATTAACTGTTGGAAGTTGTTATTGCTTAATGTTAGAGTGTTGTTGTGACTATTTCAGATTAGAATAGTGTGGCCTATATATGAACAAAATTATTTATTTGAAAAAATGAATATCTCATGCAAGTTGGTGCTTTATGATTACACGTTTAATTTGGTATGGTTAATTATCTGGGTTTGCAGTTGGAGCCGAAGCTGATGATGATAGGATAGACCTGGAAAAGGTGGAGGAGATCGAAGCCCAACCCTGATTATGTAAGCTCTTCATCTTGATGTACATCATTATCATTTTTCTCTGATTTTGCACTGCTTGTATTCAAATATTAATTGTAGTTGTGTCTAGTTGCATACTAAATTTAATTAATTTACATATTTGAATTTATTACATTCTCAAACTAACCCTCTTAGATCTTTCCTGCCCATGTTAATGTGATTCGAATAGTGATGAAGGTGTATGGCTGGTTGACATTGTTTCTTTTGTCTTTTGTCTTTTTTTTTTTTTTTGTTGGGATAACTGCTCAATTTAATCTCTCAATTTTTTTTTGCTAGGTTTGCAGCTGGGATAACTGATTTTGAGAAGTTGTTATGTGATTTTTCTTTTATATATTTTGTTAGAATTGTATATTTTGTTAAAAATGCATCCATCTAAAAACTGCTTTGTTTTCCAACTTCCATTTAATATATCACGAGGATTTTGGTTATGTATGGCGTGGAAGTCAGAAGGTGTCCAAGATAGCTATTGCGATTGTCTCCATCGTGTGGTTTTTTGCTGATGTTTGTACACTTTTATTCATAGCTCTGCCAACTCATTCTTGGCTTCGGCTGATCACCAACTCTATAATTAACTTGTTCTCTTTATGTTTTTATACCTTGAATTATATAGAGATTGTCATTAAGGCAGTGATGACAACCCTGCTACTGTACTGTTTGATGATATCTACACCTGATATTAAATGGAGAAGAAATGAGTTTAACCACAATGTAGGTATGTCAAGGCTTAGATATATATATATATATATATTCTTTATACATTAATAAATTCTAGACAGAAAGTGATATACTAAATTTAATCATTTACATCTACCTCAACTAATATGAGTAGTCTGTACTAGCATCTCAACCCAAAGTTTCTTGAGGAGTGGCTTGTGTGTAACATGTTCAGATAAAAATGGTGTGATACTTGAGTAATATGATGCATACTCAGGTGGGGTCTTGGGATACTCAAGCTAATGTGGGGACATTAGCTTCCAATACTTTGTATTGGAAGTGTTTCAGGTGGGGTCTTTTTTCCTTTTTCCAATTATAATTTGTACTATTAAGTGTTTCTATAGTACCTCTTCCAATACTTTTTGAGTGTTGAATATTGTAATTTGCAAGTTAGATCTCTTTTGCAGGAATTTTGAACCATGGGTTGATTTCTGAGATGGTAGATGGACAAAGAGTTTCCCGTATATGGAAGAAAACCGACATTCACAACAATATGCCTCACTGAAGTAGATGCAGACCTGCATATCAAAGCCAAACAGAAACATGGAGTGCTTATAAAGTCCAACCAGAGGTGTGGAGGGTATAATTTCACTTGCTCAATGGTTGCCATCATTCTACATGTTTTATAGATGGAAAAAATGCACCATTGTAGTAATTGCCTTGGGACCACTAGCTTGTTAATCATGTACTTCAGACATTTGGATGACTGAATGAATTTTCATCTATGCTTTGCAACAGTTTGAATGGTTTATTTAATATAGATCCAGTCGAAGGAGTGCAAAATAGATGTGTGGGTGCAAAGTATTTATAGTTGCTTGCCTTGGCTATAAAACTGCAATAGGTGGGGAAATGGTCAAAAAATTCTTTAAGTTGCACATATAATATATAGTTATTGATTCCAGATTACAAATGCATTTTTTGGGTCTAAATTTTTATGTTAGTCAAGTCACAATATTGTAGACAATTAATGAGTGATTTTCTAGTATGGTTTTATTATTTGAAAAATCAAGTTGTGAATAAATAGGAATTATAAATATTTATTATTATATTTATATTGGTATACAAACTGATCATGAAAAACAGCAAAAATAATATTAAAGCACCAAATTGTATCCAGGCTCAATTAGGAGATTTTGGCACAGTATGGTATTTGCGGCGACCAAAAAACGCAGCAAATACTAAATCAATTGCAACGATTTTTTTTTTTTTGACGAAAAAGCGCAAAAAAATGCATACTGTGCCAACCGACATGCAGCCATCTTAATTTGACGGGAAAGATCTATTGCAGCATTTTTTTGGGCTTTTGCGACGATAAATGACGTCGCAAAAGGATGATTCTCTTGTAGTGAGATGATATGTTGTTGTCTACAATGTGTGCATGCATCATGTGAATGATGGACATACATCATGAGATGGATTCTTGTTGATGACTCGGACTTATAAATGACAATTAGGATGCTCGTAATTAATATGGACTTGGACTTATTAACGTACGTAGTTTTGGATTTCTGAGGTGTCTTAATTCACATGACGTACATGATAGGCAATAAATTGAATAATTGCATAAGAAAAACTTAAAATCTAGATGAATGTGCAATCTGAGAACTTAGACATATAAAGAATTAAGAAACAAGCATACAGGAGAATTCAAATTTTTTTTTTCTTTTCACGATATCCTGTTTTGATCAGTTTCTTAATTTTTTTTAAATATCCATAACGGGTGCTAATTAACTTGTAAAATACTATTACGTGGGTATTGGATCGTGATGAATCTGTTCAATGACAGACCCACGTTATAGTTGAGCGCCCCTAAAATTTATAATCTCTATTTTCTCTCTAAAATTTCAATATATCTAAAAATATTTCTCTCCATTTTTTCTTATAGTCTAGAATTTTTTTTTAATTTCTATACATTATTTATTTTCAAGGATGTGACCTCTCCAAAATTAAAATTAAAAATAAGTTCAGGAGAAATAATAAGCTTATTATATGTATCCTAAAGTTTTTTGATATACAATATCAGGCTTTTTAATATTGAATCCAAAGTGAAAATATAAAAAAAATTATTTAAAATCGA
The DNA here is from genome assembly GCA_036898215.1 of Platycarya strobilacea. Lineage (NCBI taxonomy): Eukaryota > Viridiplantae > Streptophyta > Magnoliopsida > Fagales > Juglandaceae > Platycarya > Platycarya strobilacea. The sequence goes on along the minus strand of CM072559.1, from coordinate 2,309,152 downwards.
TGATTTATATGAAAAATAGTTGAGAGATTTTATCCTCTAGACTTCCTTAAGCAAGAAAAGAATTTATTTAAACTCTCAATTATAGCATTATATGTTTAATGTGATATGAAAATATCTAGATTTTGCATGAAATTTGATAAAGTAACTTACATACTAGAAGAAAAGATGAAAATATAAAAGATCCCTTAATATTTTATATGAATAAAATAAATTCTAAATATTACCGAGATATAATTTTATATGTAGTTATGTTTTTACGATTTTTTAATTTTTTTTAATTTATATAAGAAAAATTATGTTGGCAGTTTTAAGATGTGCAAGCCTTGCCCACTTATTTTGAAAAAAATAAGTAAATTTAGGACTTACATGAAAAAATTATTTTTTAATAATGGACCACGCTTTTTAAAAAAATAAAAAATAGTGCATAGAGTTTGCATATCCAATGATTGTATCTAACATTATTTTTTACATAAATGTGTAAAAAAGTTGGTCTCCCTCAACACAATTACTGGTTTCACTACTGAATCTGTTAGATTAAGTAATTTTAGAGACGAAATTCAATTTCCGTCCCTAAAAACTTTTTGAGACGGGCTTTTTGAGATAAAATTGAGATGAAATTTTTTTGTCTCTAAAGACATTTTGGGACAAAAAATAGATTTTTCGAGACAAAATGATTTGTCTCAAAAAACTTATTCTCTTGTAGTGAGAGTCGGAGTCGGAATTGAATTTTTGTTTATTAGTATTTCTTGGTGACCCTAGGATATTGTATAAGAATACATTTGATAATATGACTTATTTTCTATTAAATTTATTATTGTACAAATCAATCAATATCAACTATAAAATATATGCTAACATAATGTTGTAACTTAAATAAATTCCACATGTACCAACAATAATATTAATTATAGAGGTAATTTGAATAATCGGTCATTGTTCTTGCAACTTGTATTAATTTAGTGATTGACAGTGCCACAAAGTGTGCAACACGTGAATCGTGGCCAATTGATCTATGTATTGAGATAGCAACACTGGGATTAAGTTTGAATGTAAGCGAATAATTAATAGCGTACTTATTCAATTAATTCTTATATTATTAATAAGAATTGTGTTCGAGTTTAACGTCAACTTAATTATATTTATATGTAGGAATTAGGAACAACCATTTTCTTTATACAAGAGAGTACTTCAAGCTTGTTTATGAACTATTTATTTAATTTTGACATATAGTAAATTCTTTGTATTGTATTTTCTAACTTTATCTATAATTGTAATGATTAATAAATTAATTGAGTAAATTAACTCGAGCTTGACAACATTGCTCATAATGGATGCAGTGATGCATGCATTGCGTAAGTTGCAGGATGGAATATTGCCACTTTTATGAATTGTGAATTAATGCTAATGATGTTGTCATGACTTCATACGCATTCACCATGTACATGAGCTGTAGCTGGGGAGGCCGACTAACGTCGTTCGTTGTCGTAGCGAATGTCGTTATATATATAACGATTTGAAATTGGTTAATTTTCTGTGTACATATAAATGTCATCACAAGTACTACACAAGTAGTCCCCTATCAAAAATTTATTATATGAGAGGTACTGTTGGATTAGTCCATTTGATGCACGCCAAGGCTTAATTTCTTGTCCACATGATTATTTATAATATGCAAAAGTCTACAATATCAACAAGGAGCATATTTGGACTTATCAATTAACGATTGACTTGGAGTTTCGAAGTATTGTTCACACAGTCATGTTGATGCGTCGATGAGTTGTAAGTTTCATCCAAGCTATCTTGGGACCAATACTACCCCTTATATATCGATTTGCGTGTAAACAAGTTGAATTCAATCTTTTTGAAAAAGAGTAGGCCACATGCATGAATGATCCATCACATAAACGTGGTCTGACACATCACATAAACGTGAAAGAATGACGTTAACTAATAACTACTGATGCGTCATGATATAGAGCCTGCAATGATGATTGAGATGCATTGTCTCTAATAATCAATATATGAAATAATCAAGCGTTCTTTCTCAGGTACCGTACTGGATATAGATCATCATCATGAAGCTCAAGGGATCGGTTGATAGCGTTAAATGACCAAGAATTTTTCTAGGGCTGCCTCTGGATGCTCAACCCCAACTCATGCAATGGTGATTGAGATATTAATGGTCTATAATCATCGATACATGAAACAATCAAAAGCTTTTTCTGATCAAATAGATGTACACATATATATATATATATATATATTTATACATACACACACACATACACACACACACACACAATTTAATATATATATCTATATATCATTATCATGCAGCTCACGGTGGTCTCTTGCTAGCATCAAATGACAAAGGAGTTTTCTTGAGAGTACTGCCGCTGCTCAGCCCCAAATTATATTAGAAATTTTTTAAATTGTTAGGATAATATTGTATTAGAATACATTTAATAATATGACTTATGTTTTATTATACTTATTAATGTACAAATCAATCAATATCAATTATAAAATATATGCTAACATAATATTAATTTAAGAGGTTCGAATAATCCGTTACGTTGTTGTTGCAACTTGTAACTTAGTGATTCGACAGTGCCACAAAGTGCGCATCACGGAGATAATGGACTGATCTATATATCGACTTGAGTGTAAAACAAGTTGATCAATTCAATCCTTTTGAAAATGAGTAGGCATGCATGAATAATGGGTGTGGCTGTTGTATTGATAGTTCGACAGTGCCACAAAGTGTGCTTCACGTGAATCCGACGTCAGATCTATGTATTGAGATATATAATAGCAAGACTGGGAACAAGTTTGAATTTAAGCGAATTGTTAATACTTATTCAATTAATTCTTATATTATTAATAAGAATTATGTTTGAATTTATCGTCAACGTGCGTATATTTTATATTTAGGAACAACCATATTTTCTTTATAAAAGAGAGTTCAAACTTGTTTATGAACTATATATTTAATTCTTTGTATTATATATTCTAACTTTATCTATAGGTTTAATGATTAATAAATTAATTGAGTAAAACTCGAGTTTGATTAAACCAATCTTTGGTAGCCAACTCATTTGTTTACAATCCGGTAAGGTAACGCATAACCTCTTGTTGATCATGATGCAGGTTTGGTCTCTAATTTGCACTTTAAGGATCGATCGTTGAATTTATTATTAAGTGTTTGATTTCCTAGTTATCATTCACACATGAGGTGCAATAAAAAAATAATAGTTTAAGAGAAACATATTCCTTCATACAAAAGGTCAGGGTTGGGGGATTTCAAACCCATATTTTTAATTTAAGAGAGCCGAGCTATATGCCATTAAACTATATATTAGATTCTTGGCATAAGAGAGACATTAGATCTAGATCATGAATGTGGAAGTGAAATACTTAGGAAAGGAAATAAACAAATTAACATACGGCCGGGCCGTGAGTTTGGAGAAAGAAAGCTGCTCCATGTAGCTCTTCATTTCTTTAAGGGGTAATGTGTAATAGGAGCAACACGGGTACTAGATTCTCGGGTTTGTTTAGGAGTTCGCAGTTTGCACAAAAAATATTTTTTTTTTGGTTAATATTGTTGATGCATTGTTCATATTTTTATTTATGTACTATTTAGGAACAATGCATGAACAGTAATAAAACATTGCTCGATCCCGTACAAACCCCATGGATAGGTCCCGTGTCCCAATCATTTTATATATAAGTACTACGTACTCAATTGCATTTACATTTTTTTAAATATATACCCTTATTTTGTATATAATTAATTAATTACATTTATATATTTTTTAGAATAAATACCCTTTAACTGATTTAGTAATATAATTTATGAAGAATTTTATATTATAATAGATCATGAAAAAAACAAGATTGAACTCATATCAAGAATTTTTTCTCTCTCAATTTATATGAAGCAAGAACAATATATCGTTGGACATATATTTAATTGAGAAATGTAATCTCATAAATAATATTACTAATTTTCAATGAGGTTCATCCTCAACCTTAATTGAAGATTTAGATAGACATATTCATGATAATAATCTTGAAAATCTAAATATTCACTGCCCATTTTGTGATAGCGCCCATCCTGCGAGGATATCTCGCTTGGACTTATCTTGGTAGATTCGTATCTCGTATGGATACGTTTAGCTGGGTTTCCATATTGGTGACACGTTTTTTGGGTTTATCTCTATGAATTGATCCCAATATTGAAGAAATACAGGTAGTTGATTTTGTCGCTAAAATCCATATAGTGCGCTAGATGTATTAATTTATAATATCCCAACAAAATGGATTTTAAGTTCCTAAATAAATGCATATAACAAGCTGTTAGAAAGTGACTTCCAGAGCCACTTAATTAGAAAAAGAAAAAGAAGAGAGGTTAATTGAAAAGATCTTCTATTTTAAATATTTTTACAATTTTATGAAAGTTAAACAAACATCTGAATCTAATATACCATAAATTGAAAGCTTCTAGCATTTTGAGCCTTTCCTTTTTTTAATATATATCCATAATGGGTACAAACAATTATAGAAAGATGATATGTTGTTGTCTACAATGTGTGCATGCATCACGTGAATGATGGACATACATCATGAGATGGATTCTTGTTGATGACTCGGACTTATAAATGATAATTAGGATCCTCGTAATTAATATAGACTTGGACTTATTAACGTACGTAGTTTTGGATTTCTGAGGTGTCTTAATTCACATGACGTACATGATATGCAATAAAATGAATAATTGCATAAGAAAAACTTAACATCTAGATGAATGTGCAAGCTGAGAACTTAGATATATAAGGAATTAAGAAACAAGCATACGGGAGAGTTCAATATTTTTTTTTTCTTTTCACGGTATCCTGTTTTGATCAGTTTCTTAATTTTTTTTAAATATCCATAATGGGTGCTAATTAACTTGTAAAATGCTATTACGTGGGTATTGGATCAATCAATATAATTATCATGCAGCTCAGAATACATTTAATAATGTGAATTATCAATTATATTCTACCTGAAATAAATTCCTTATGCGTCAACATTAATTATAGAGTCTCGTAATAATTAAAAAAGTAATTATTAATAAATTTTATATTTTTGAAATATTTAAAGATGTTTAACAAAATAAGAAAGATTATAGTGATCCGGTCCAAAAACTGGCTTTTATTAATGTCGATAGGGTGCAGGACTCTTATCCATATAATCAAAGAGTCTTTGTAGTTATGGATCATTATCATGCATGCAGCTCAAGGTCGGACGTTGGAATTAAGCATTAAATGATAACAGGATTTTTTTCTACTATGTCATTATATCATTATCATTATCATTATCCTTATCATTATATAATGCATGCGATGGTGATTGATTTATATCATTATCATCCAACTCATCAGAATACATTTAATAATATGAATTATTTTTTATTATATTTATTATTATATATATCAATCAATATCAATTATAATATATATATAATATTCTAACTTAAATAAATCCTATACGCGTCAACCTCAATTATATATCAGGCTCGTAATTAACAATCCGTTGATGTTTTGCATCACATATATAGACTCGGGTCTATTTAGCTACTTGAGTGTAAACAAGTTGAATTTGAATGAATAGTTAATATTTATTCAGTTGAAGTCTTATTTGAATATATATTATATATAAAAAGTTTAAATGTAAATATATGAACCAATCTTGTCTGGATTAATTTTGATTGGTTTTGAGAAAAATAAAATTAAACCAGCATCGGACCGAGTTCAACTCGATACCAAATCCAACCTACCGGTTCAGTCTGATCCAATCTAGTTTACCGGTTTAACGGTTTTTTTTCACCCCTAAATCTGATTTAATGAACTTTAAAAGAAGAAAAATAAACTATGAAACGAAAGAATGAGAGAGAGAAGGAGGAGAATAAAGGACAAGTGAGTAAGGAGACAGAGAGAGAGCAGCAAGCTTAGGCGGCCTCTATCGGCAAAATTCAAATGTGAATGTTTTTTTCTTGGAGTGAGAAAGAGGGTTCCAAAAGGGGAAAAAAGGTTTATAATTTCTCAATTATCAAATATTTGTATTTTAATAATTAGCCCATTAAGATTTGGATTTATTAACGGTTTGGATTTTCAAGGTGTCGTTCACACATGGTGTTTTATTTTATATTTAGAAACAACAATTTTTTTCTTATACAAGAGAGCTCAAGCTTGTTTACGAACTATATATATTTAATTTTGACTGAATAAATTCTTTGTATATATATATTCTAGCTTTATCTATAATTTTAATGATTATTAAATAAATTGTTTAAAACTCGAGTTTGGTTAAACCAATCTTGGGTAGCCAACTTATATATTTATTACAATCCTAAGATAACCGCGGATAACCTCTTGTTGACCATACTTTGGGCTTTAATTTGCACGTTAAGGATCGGGATTTATTACTATTTGAATCATTCACACATGAGGTACAATAAAAAAATAATTGTATAAGAGAAACATATTTACACTTAATTTGGTCTCTATCAATTGTTTACAAAATAAGGGATAACGTCCTCTTGTGATCATGGTAATTTGGTCTCTATTAATTTGCACTTTAATTTGTATCGATCGCTGAATTTATTTTATATTAACTGTTTGATTTCCTAGGTATCATCATTAACACATGAGATGCAATAAAAAAATAATTGCATGAGAAACATTTTTTGAACAATTAAAAAAAAGGGCCGGGATGGGGGGTTTTGGAATCTATTAGTTTTTCATTTAGAGAACCAAGGCTTACAACCAAGCTCTTGACATAAAAAAAAAAAAAACATTAAGGATCATGAATGTGGAAGAGAACTTAAAAAAGAAAAGAAATAAACATATGAGTGAGTCTGGAGAGAGAAAGCTGCTCCATGCAGCTTCATTTCTTTAAGGGGTATAATGTGTAATAAGAACACCGCAGTATGTGTGGGAGGATTATAATAAATAGTCACGTACCCGACTTGTGTGCATGCACGGACTAGACATACCAATTTGTTTAGGGACTAGGGGTGACAATATATGACACGACACTTTAACACGAAACGAATACAACACTATAAAAGTGGGTTAGTGTTTAGTGTTAACGAGTTTCGAATTAAATCGTATCAACCCATTAAGACACGATTTGATAACGGGTTATAATGTGTTTGACCCGTTATGACCCGTTAAGACATGTTAAGAAATTTGAATTTACTTTTATACACTTGATCTAAATTTTAAAAAATTATAATTTAAAATTAGTTTTATATTCTTAGACATTTAGCTATCCCATTTAAGTATTTATTAAAAAATTATTAACGAGTTAATTCATTATTATTTAATATGTTTGAATTATAATTTTAATATTTTACAATGTGTGGATCATATTTGTGTATTTATCATATTTTATAGTATACTACTTATTGAGTTATAATTTTAAAATTAAAATTTATAATTAATTTTGTATATCTTATAACTATTATTTAAGTTTTAATATTTGTATAAAATTAATTAGGTTAAACTCAAACGGGTCACTAACGGGTTTGCAGGTTGAAACATGTCAGATTGTGTTATGTCGTGTCGTGTTATATCGTATCATATAGTGTCAAAGGTTTTAACGTGTTTTAACGGGTCATGTCGTATCAACCGTTATCTTAACGAGTCGTGTTAGAGTTGAAATTTTTTATACGAAACCCTTAACGGGTTGTGTTCATGTTGACCCTTTAAGTATTATGTACACGCCTTGACACGATTCGTTAACACGTTTTGACACCCCTACTAGGGACTGGTAGTATCCAAACATGTATGCATACATGCACGAGTAGAAAACAAAATGAACGTCCAATCGAATTAATTGTAAAGCAATCTTTTAATATACAGATAACTACTTGATATCCTCCTATTGAAGCAAATGCCACGTATGCGTACGTGATCGGTAATGTCTAAACAAGGAAAAATATTAATATCGGGGTAGTTGCAGCGAAAGACCTCCTAAATCATCCAAAAATTAGTATTACATGTTAATTATGCATTTCTAGTATTTATACATTAATTCTTATTATACATAAGTATTACAGTAATATCAAGTATTACAGTAATATTTAATAGCTTGATGTTTATATATATAAATTATTATTAGTGATCAATTTATATTATAATAAGAATATTGTTTTATATTAATAATTTACTCCAGTATATTTTTGAATTTGGTTAACTAGTATATAAGTTATAACTATAATATATATATGATCTTGAATAAATCAAAAATATATATTTATATATATAATATGTACAATATCAAAGTCAATCCGATCAACTCTGAGTCGGAGTTGAAGTCGGTATATCGCTACCTCCGACTCCGACTCCGAGTTGAAGTCGGTATAACTAATAACTACTGATGCTTCATGGTATAGAGCCTGCAATGATGATTGAGATGCATTGTCTCTAATAATCAATATATGAAATAATCAAGCGTTCTTTCTCAGGTATCGTACTGGATATAGATCATCATCATGAAGCTCAAGGGATCGGTGTTGGAAATCAACACGCAACGTGATGAAAAAGCTGGAGGCTTCTGGAAGACGGCACCGTCAGTAGCAGCTGGAAGGTAGGCGCCGCCGGAAAATTCAAGAAAGTCGGCCGCCGGAGTTCCACCGTCTTTTACACGTTCACACTATTTCTTTCTCCTATAAATACATATAAGATTGTAATGAGAAGGAGAGTCGAAGGTGAGGTCCGTTGGAGAGATTAGAAGAGAGAAACCATTGTAAATAATTGGTTTGTTGTTTAATACAAATTCTCCTCTTTGTGTGTGTGGACGTAGGCTAAATTGGCCGAACCACGTTAAATTCTGGTCTCCATATTATTTGTAAACTTCCGCCGATCCCAACAAGTGGTATCAGAGCCGGTAGGAGGCCGGATTTGTGAACTTTTGTAAAAGACCCATTTTTAAACTTGATCGAAATCAAGTTTGGAGGATACCATCAGATTCCTCAGATCAAGACAAAAATTTCGGTGAAAATTTCGTCTCAAACGGACACCGGACGAAACTACACGCTCCACACGCGCCGACTCGCCATGTCAATGGTAATAGACGCCTTATTTAATGAAGAGGCTAGAAGAAAGGAGATTGGAGGAGACGAGATAGATGCCTTTGTAACAGAAGGAAGGCATCAGAGAAATAGTAGAGGTAGAAGTCGAGAAAGGAACAGAAGTCAAAGTAAAGGGAGATCCCAAAGTCGCGGTAAACAGCGACAGAAAGGAAAATGCTTTTATTGTAGTATTGAAGGCCACTTTAAAAGAGAATGCCGAAAGCGAAGGAAGGAGCAAAATCAACCAAGTAATCAGTCAAAGCACGAAGAAGGCGAAGCTGCAGTGACGCTTTCTGGAGATTGTGTACTCCTTTCCGCTGGTGAAGAATCTTGCTTGCACGTTTCAAGCGAGGAAGCCGAGTGGGTAATAGATACAGCAGCATCCTATCATGTCACTCCTTGTAAGAATTTCTTCAGTACTTACAAGGCAGGAGACTTTGGTACAGTCAAGATGGGAAATTTGAGTTTCTCAAAGATCGTGAGCATTGGAGATGTCAGAATAAAAACCAGTGTTGGCTGTACTATGGTGCTAAATGACGTTCGGCACGTACCCGATCTTCGACTCAACCTAATTTCTATAAGAATCCTTGATCAACAGGGTTACGAGAGCATCTTCAACAATAATGCTTGGAAATTGAAGAAATGAGCAATGGTCGTTGCACGGGGACATGTTTGTGGCACTTTGTACAAATCAAGTGCTAAGATATGTGCAAACAGTCTCAATGTAGCTGAAGATGATATATCACCAAACTTGTGGCATCGGAGACTTGGCCACATGGGAGAAAAATGGGTGTTTATGCTTGCAAAGAAAGCATTGATTACAGTAAACAAAGGTATTGCTCTCAATCTTTGTGAATACTATTTATTTGGTAAACAGCATAGAGTTTCATTCCAGACATCTGCTGGAAAAAGATCAGAGTTATTGAGCTTGGTACACTCTGATATTTGCGGTCCTTTTGAAGTTGAATCACTTGGAGGTAACAAATATTTTGTTACTTTTATTGATGATGTTTCACGAAAAGTGTGAGTGTATTTCCTAAAAAGGAAAGATAAAGTTTTTGAGCAATTCAAAAACTTTCATGCCATGGTAGAAAGAGAAACTGGAAAGAAGCTGAAATGCCTCCGGACAGACAATGGAGGTGAATATACTTCTCGAGAGTTCAGAGAATACTGCTCCATACATGGCATCAGACACGAGAAGACTGTCCCCTACACCCCAAAACACAATGGTGTAGCAGAACGGATGAACCGGACCATTGTGGAACGAACCAGATGCATGCTGAGTATGGCAAAGTTGCCTAAGCCATTCTGGGGTGAAGCAGTAAAAGTAGCCTGTTACCTGATCAACAGAACACCGTCAGTTCCACTGCAGTTCGAAGTCCCAGAGATGGTGTGGTCAGGCCGCAAGATTTCATATTTTCATCTAAGAGTATTTGGGTGCAAAGCATTTGCACATGTATCCAAGGAGAAAAGACAAAAACTTGATGAAAAGTCTACTCCATGTTTTTTCATCGGCTATGGAGATGAAGAGTTTGGATACAGATTATGGGATCCAAAAGCGAAGAAGGTCATCAGATGCAGGGACGTAGTGTTCCATGAAGACCAGATATTTGGATCAGAATAAACAACTCCAAGTGCTCCAGAACCAGCTCCGAGTTCACTACCACTTTAGTCTGTTTCAAATACTGAAGATAGACAGGAAGTTTCCCCAGAAGAAGAAGAGGATACTGACAACGGAGAAACCACCACTGAGCAGGGGGAGCAGTTGCCTTCTCCATCAGAAACTGCAGAGTTTCCACAGTTGTCAGGTGATCAACCTCAGCAGGACAGATCCTCTAGAAGGCGATTGTTGATTCCGTCACGAAGATATCAGGAATCAGATTATATTCTTCTTACAGATCAGGGGAAGCCAGAAAACTTCCACAAGGCAATATCTCATCCAGATAGTAACAAATGGATGCAGGCTATGCAGGATGAGATGAACTCGTTACAGAAGAATCAGACTTATGAGCTGATGGAATTTCCAAACGATAAGAGAGCACTGAGAAACAAATGGGTGTTCAAGCTGAAAAATGATGGCAAGCAGGTGAAGCACAAAACTCGCTTGGTCGTCAAAGGATTCCAGCAGAAGAAAGGAATCGACTTTGATGAGGTATTTTCACCTGTTGTGAAGACGACCTCAATTCGAGTGGTACTCGGATTGGTGGCAAGTCTTGACTTGGAGCTTGAACAGATGGATGTGAAGACAGCATTTCTTCACGGCAACCTTGATGAGAAAATTTACATGGAGCAGCCAGAAGGCTTCCAAGTTTCTGGAAAGGAACATTTGGTCTACAAGTTGGAAAAGAGCCTTTACGGTTTGAAGCAGGCTCCCAGACAGTGGTATAAGAAGTTTGACTCATTCATGATGAGTCATGACTACAAGAAAACTGCTGCAGATCAGTGCGTTTACATTCGAAGATTTTCAGAAGGTGACTTCATAATGTTACTGCTCTATGTTGACGACATGCTGATTATTGAAAAAGATCCATCCATTATCAGGAAACTAAAGAAGGATCTCTCCAAAGTCTTTGAGATGAAAGACTTAGGACCTGCCCAGCAGATTTTGGGCATGAGGATCACTCGTGACAAGAAGAAAAAGAAGCTATGGCTGTCACAGGAAAAGTATGTTGAACAAATACTACGAAAGTTCAACATGGAGAAAGCAAAGCCAGTCAGTACTCCACTGGCTAATCACTTCAAATTGAGCAAAAGCTCATGTCCCTCATCACCAGAAAAGGTTCAAGAAATGGCTACAGTACCGTACTCCTCAGCAGTAGGAAGTTTAATGTACGCTATGGTTTGTACCAGACCTGACATCGCTCACGCTGTTGGAGTTGTGAGCCGTTTTCTTTCAAATCCAGGGAAAGAACACTGGAAAGCAGTACAGTGGATTCTCAAGTACCTTAAAGGTACATCAAAGTTGTGCTTGTGCTACGAGGGAGCTAACCCAATCTTGGATGGCTATACAGATGCTGATATGGCAGGTGATCTTGATGGTAGAAAATCTACATTAGGATATATTTATACATTTGCAGGTGGAGCTGTATCATGGCAGTCCAAACTGCAGAAATGTGTAGCTTTATCTACAACAGAAGCAGAGTACATTGCTATAGCAGAAGCAGGAAAGGAAATGTTGGGCTAAAGAGGTTCCTCCAAGAAATGAGAGTTAGTCAAAAAGAGTACAGAATCTATTGTGATAGTCAAAGTGCTCTTGATCTGAGTAAAAACTCGATGTACCACTCCCGAACAAAGCACATCGATATTCGATATCACTGGATACGTGAAGTAATGGAGCAACAGCTGTTGAAGCTTGTAAAGATCCATACAAAGGAGAATCCAGCGGACATGCTAACGAAGGTAGTCACATACGAAAAACTTTAGCTATGTAGAAACATAGTCAGGTTAAGTACCTTGAATTAAAATGTGCCAGGATATCCTCCGTTTGGTGTTGAGGGGGAGATTATTGGAAATCAACACGCAACGTGATGAAGAAGCTGGAGGCTTCTGGAAGACGGCACTGTCAGTAGCAGCTGGAAGGTAGGCGCCGCCGGAAAATTCAAGAAAGTCGGCCGCCGGAGTTCCACCGTCTTTTACACGTTCACACTATTTATTTCTCCTATAAATACATATAAGATTGTAACGAGAAGGAGAGTCAGAGGTGAGGTCCGTTGGAGAGATTAGAAGAGAGAAACCATTGTAAATAATTGGTTTGTTGTTTAATACAAATTCTCCTCTTTGTGTATGTGGACGTAGGTTAAATTGGTCGAACCACGTTAAATTCTGGTCTCCATATTATTTGTAAGCTTCCGCCAATCCCAACAATCGGTTGGTAGCGTTAAATGACCAAAGATTTTTCTAGGACTGCCGCTGGATGCTCAACCCCAACTCATGCAATGGTGATTGAGATATTAATGGTCTATAATCATCCATACATGAAACAATCAAAAGCTTTTTCAAATCAAATAGATGTACACACACACATATATATATACACACACACACAAAAATTAATATATATATATATATATTTATATCTACATATCACTATCATGCAGCTCACGGTGGTCTCTTGTTAGCATTAAATGACAAAGGATTTTTCTTGCAAGTACTGCCGCTGCTCAGCCCCAAATTATATTAGAAATTTTTTAAACTGTTAGGATAATATTGTATTAGAATACATTTAATAATATGACTTATGTTCTATTATACTTATTATTGTACAAATCAATCAATATCAATTATAAAATATATGCTAACATAATATTCTAACTGAGATAAATTCCACATGTACTAACTATAATATTAATTATAGAGGTTCGAATAATCCGTTACGTTGTTGTTGCAACTTGTAACTTAGTGATTCGATAGTCCCACAAAGTGCGCATCACGGAGATAATGGACTGATCTATATATCGACTTGAGTGTAAAACAAGTTGATCAATTCAATCCTTTTGAAAATGAGTAGGCATGCATGAATAATGGGTGTGGCTGTTGTATTGATAGTTCGACAGTGCCACAAAGTGTGCTTCACGTGAATCTGACGTCAGATCTATGTATTGAGATATATAATAGCAAGACTGGGAACAAGTTTGAATTTAAGCGAATTGTTAATACTTATTCAATTAATTCTTATATTATTAATAAGAATTGAGTTCGAATTTATCCTCAATGCTTGTATATTTTATATTTAGGAACAACCATATTGTCTTTATACAAGAGAGTTCAAGCTTGTTTATGAACTATATATTTAATTCTAAATAATCATTAAATCTAAATAATTCACTGCCCAGTTTATGATAGCGCCCATCCTGCGAGGATATCTCGCTTGGACGTATCTTGGTAGATTCGTATCTCATATGGATACGGTTAGCTGGGTTTCCATATTGGTGACGCGTTTTTTGGGTTTATATCTATGAATTGATCCCAATATTGAAGAAATACAGGTAGTTGATTTTGTCGCTAAAATCCATATAGTGCGCTAGATGTATTAATTTATAATATCCCAACAAAATGGATTTTAAGTTCCTAAATAAATGCATATAACAAGCTGTTAGAAAGTGACTTCCAGAGCCACTTAATTAGAAAAAGAAAAAGATGAGAGGTTAATTGAAAAGATCTTCTATTTTAAATATTTTTACAATTTTATGAAAGTTAAACAAACATCTGAATATATCTAATATACCATAAATTGAAAGCTTCTAGCATTTTGAGCCTTTCCTTTTTTTAATATATATCCATAATGGGTACAAACAATTATAGAAAGATGATATGTTGTTGTCTACAATGTGTGCATGCATCACGTGAATGATGGACATACATCATGAGATGGATTCTTGTTGATGACTCGGACTTATAAATGATAATTAGGATGCTCGTAATTAATATGGACTTGGACTTATTAACGTACGTAGTTTTGGATTTCTGAGGTGTCTTAATTCACATGACGTACATGATATGCAATAAAATGAATAATTGCATAAGAAAAACTTAACATCTAGATGAATGTGCAAGCTGAGAACTTAGATATATAAGGAATTAAGAAACAAGCATACGGGAGAGTTCAATTTTTTTTTTCTTTTCACGGTATCCTGTTTTGATCAGTTTCTTAATTTTTTTTAAATATCCATAATGGGTGCTAATTAACTTGTAAAATACTATTACGTGGGCATTAGATCGTGATGAATCTGTTCAGTGGCAGACCCACGTTGTAGTTGAGGGGGGCCATCTCCTCCCCCCCCCCCCCCCCCCCCCCCCCCAAAAAAAAAAAATTTAAAATACAACCTACCCACTAGATTTTCTACAAAATTATATAGATATGGAAAATGGACCCCCCGAAAAAATTTATAATCTCTATATTCTCTCTAAAATTTTCTAAAATTTCAATATATCTAGAAATATCTCTCTCCATTTTTTTTTATAGGATGTGACCTCTCCAAGATTAAAATTAAAAATAAGTTTAGGAGAAATAATAAGCTTATTATATGCATCCCAAAGTTTTTTGATATACAATATTAGACTTTTTAATATAGAATCCAAAGTGAAAATATAAGAAAAATTATTTAAGATCGATAATTTATATGAAAAATAGTTGAGAGATTTTATTCTCTAAACTTCATTAAGCAAGAAAAGAATTTATTTAAACTCTCAATTATAGCATTATATGTTTAATGTGATACAAAAATATCTAGATTTTGCATGAAATTTGAAAAAGTAACTTACGTACTAAAAGAAAATATGAAAATTAAAGAACTACAAAATAGATATTCTGAAAAATTAGTTAATTAATTATTTTTCCAGAACGAGTTAATTGCCAAGAAATCGTGGCTGGGTTTTATGTCAGTATAGAGTTAACGAAACATGATCTAGAACGATCGGCCTCATGATGCATGAAATATTGTGGTTGGATGGATTGCGACATAATACCTACTTTTATGATGTTGTCATATTGATTATGATACATACTTCTCAGTCCAGAATCGCACAACTAATTCACGAGTAGTCCCATATCAAAAATTTATAATATGAGAGGTACTCTTGGATTAGTTCATTTCATGCACGTCAAGGCTTAATATCATTTATGATATATATATATATATATATGCATCATAAATCAATGATAATCATATACGTATAATTGTGATCATGATGGAATAATAATCATTAAAATTATAGACGTATAATTGTGATCAAAGAGAGTTCAAGCTTGTTTATGAACTATATATTTAATTCTTTGTATTATATATTCTAACTTTATCTATAAGTTTGATGATTAATAAATTAATTGAGTAAAACTCGAGTTTGATTAAACTAATCTTTGGTAGCCAACTTATTTAGTTACAATCAGCTAAGATAACAGATAACCTCTTGTTGATCATGATGGTTTGGTCTCTAATTTGCACGTTAAGGATCGATCGTTGAATTTATTATTAAGTGTTTGATTTCCTAGGTATCATTCACACATGAGGTGCAATAAAAAAATAATAGCTTAAGAGAAGCATTTTCTTTCATACAAAAGGTCAGGGTTGTGGGATTTGAAACCCAGATTTTTAATTTAGAGAGCCGAGCTATATGCCATTAAACTATATATTAGATTCTTGGCATAAGATAGACATTAGATCGAGATCATGAATGTGGAAGTGAATTACTTAGGAAAGGAAATAAACAAACATTCGGCCGGGTGAGTCTGGAGAAAGAAAGCTGCTCCATGTAGCTTTTCATTTCTTTAAGGGGTAATATGTGTAATAAGAGCACCGCGGGTACTAGATTCTCGGGTTTGTTTAGGGGTTTGCAGTTTGCACAAAATATGTAATTTTTTTTTTTGTTATTGTTAATGCATTCATGTTCATATTTTTATTTATGTACTATTTAGGAACAATGCATGAACAGTAATAAAACATTGCTCGATCCCGTACAAACCCCATGGATAGGTCTCGTGTCCCAATCATTTTATATATAACTACGTACTCAATTGCATTTATAGTTTTTTAAATGAATACCGTTATTTTCTATATAATTAATCAATTACATTTATATTTTTTTTAATAAATACCCTTTAACTGATTTAGTAATATAATTTATCAAGAATTTTATATTATAATAGATCATGAAAAAAACAAAATTGAACTCATATCAAGAATTTAATCTCTCTCAATTGATATGAAGCAAGAACAATATATCGTTGGATATATAATTAATTGAGAAATGTAATCTCATAAATAATATTACTAATTTTCAATGAGGTTTCATCCTCAACCTTAATTGAAGATTTAGGTAGACATATTCATGAAAATAATCTTTAAAATCTAAATAATTCACTGCCCAGTTTGTGATAGCGCCCATCCTGCGAGGATATCTCGCTTGGACTTATCTTGGTAGATTCGTATCTCATATGGATACGGTTAGCTGGGTTTCCATATTGGTGACGCGTTTTTTGGGTTTATCTCTATGAATTGATCCCAATATTGGAGAAATACAGGTAGTTGATTTTGTCGCTAAAAGCCATATAGTGCGCTAGATGTAGTAATTTATAATATCCCAACAAAATGGATTTTAAGTTTCTAAATAAATGCATATAACAAGCTGTTAGAAAGTGACTTCCAGAGCCACTTAATTAGAAAGAAAAAGAAGAGAGGTTAATTGAAAAGATCTTCTATTTTAAATATTTTTACAATTTTATGAAAGTTAAACAAACATCTGAATCTAATATACCATAAATTGAAAGCTTCTAGCATTTTGAGCCTTTCCTTTTTTTAATATATATCCTTAATGGGTACAAACAATTATAGAAAGATGATATGTTGTTGTCTACAATGTGTGCATGCATCACGTGAATGATGGACATACATCATGAGATGGATTCTTGTTGATGACTCGGACTTATAAATGATAATTAGGATCCTCGTAATTAATATAGACTTGGACTTATTAACGTACGTAGTTTTGGATTTCTGAGGTGTCTTAATTCACATGACGTACATGATATGCAATAAAATGAATAATTGCATAAGAAAAACTTAACATCTAGATGAATGTGCAAGCTGAGAACTTAGATATATAAGGAATTAAGAAACAAGCATACGGGAGAGTTCAATATTTTTTTTTTCTTTTCACGGTATCCTGTTTTGATCAGTTTCTTAATTTTTTTTAAATATCCATAATGGGTGCTAATTAACTTGTAAAATGCTATTACGTGGGTATTGGATCAATCAATATAATTATCATGCAGCTCAGAATACATTTAATAATGTGAATTATCAATTATATTCTACCTGAAATAAATTCCTTATGCGTCAACATTAATTATAGAGTCTCTTAACAATTAAAAAAGTAATTATTAATAAATTTTATATTTTTAAAATATTTAAAAATGTTTAACAAAATAAGAAAGATTATAGTGATCCGGTCCAAAAACTGGCTTTTATTAATGTCGATAGCGTGCAGAACTCTTATCCATATAATCAAAGAGTCTTTGTCTTGATAAATGAAGATCTAGATGATCATTAACCTGCAGTTGAAGGGGGGTAGGCGTAGTATTAAATTAAGAAAAATGATATTTGTAATTATAAAATATGAAAATAATGTATATTTAAAAAAATAAATAAATATAAAATTTACATGAAAAGAATTATTATTTTAATAGTACTGAATCACACTTAAAAAAAAAGAATGTACTTCTTTAAAAAAAATATCATTATTCTATCTGACATCAATTATTATTAAGATTTATTTAATAAATTCTTATATAAATAAGAATTGAGTTCGAGTATCGTCAGCTGATCATATTTTATATTTGGGAACAACCATTTTTCTATACAAGAGAGTTCAAGCTTGTTTATGAACTACATATTTAATAACATAATAATTATATTCATTACATTAATTGAGTAAAACTCGAGTTTGATTGTACTGATGATTTTGGGAAGCCAATTACTTATTTATATACAATCCTAAGATAACGGTTAATCTCTTGTTGATTATGATTAGGGCTCTGATTTGAACGTTAAGGGCCTGTTTAGAGAGTGACAATATATGAGATAAGATCATTTTAGATGATAATTAAAAATTAAATAAAAAATATTAAAATATTATTTTTTAATATTATTATTATTTTAAGATTTTAAAAAATTAAATTTTTTATTATATTTTATATAAAATTTTAAAAAAATTGTAATAATAACATAAGATGTAATGAAATAAGATAAGATCATTTCTATACCTAATCGGAGCTAAGGATTTGAATTTATTAGCTATTCGTATGTTTTCCTAGGTATTATTCACACATGAGATGCAATAAAAAAACAATTGCACAAGAGAAACTTTATATATATATATATATATATATATATATATATACAAAACGTTGGAGCTGGGTTGGGATTTCAAATTCAGATTTTTTATTCAGAGAATCGAGTTATATGTCATAAGACCATCAACCTAATCTTGGCATAAGAGAAACATTACTCAGTTTGAGATTGCAATAAAAAATCTAAAAAGTATTTTTTTAGAGTTCCAAATACTTAATTAATGAAAAAGCCCATGTTTGATAGCTTGTAATAAAGCAGAGTACGTTTCAATTAAAGCATCAAAATTAAGTTGACAAATTTAACCTTCATATATTTGCTTTTAATAAAGCTCTTTTTATCTAATGCACTGTACAAAACGTAATTGCTATTTTAAATAAATATTTAGTTGACAAAATTAACCTTCGTATATTTGCTTATTCGAGTTTCTAGTTGTCCGTACATCGTACGCGTAGCAAAAGTTTTTGCCTTTATGTATCATTACACCTTTTTAAACTTTAATATAAAACAATTTAAACAATTTACCTTTTTAAAATTTCAAAACAATTATTTTAAAACTTAAAATAAAATTAATATTAAAACAAAATTTATTATAATAATTTTTTTATTTTTATTTTTATTTTTATTTTATTTTATATCTTCTTATTTATAAAATCAAACAAAACCTAAATTGGGATCATGAGTTTGAAAGAGAACTTGAAAAAATAAAGAAACAAGCATACAGGTATACAGGTGAGTGAGTCTGTAGAAAGAAAGCGGTGTAGCCCCGCTGCGGAAGATAAACAGATGGCCCAACCTATAATTCCTAGCTATATGAGGTCATTTACGGTCATGAGGGTTAGAAACCCTATCTGTACACAATTACCATCCAAACAAAAAACTTAATAGAAGTTATCCAAACTTCCAAAACAAAACAAAAAAATAACACAACTTCAAATATTATTAATTTTATAATATTTTAATTAAACTTTCAATTGTTTTGCTATATTTGTTGACACAAAAGTTCATATACACTATATATGATTGGAAACATCGATCCACATTAGAAATGTAGGAAGAAATCATTAGTCGACTTATTCATCCACTAAACATGACATGATCATTGATGTGGGAATATATCATATGATCAATATTTAACAGAAAATTGAGTTTTTTTTTTTTTCTAATGACTTTAATTGCTCATTAATTAACAAGAAGTAGTGTGATTAAACACTGATTTGTAAGTAGTTAATTGATTTAAAGGATATCTTCCAATTTTGAATCGCAACACACATGATGATGAGTACTATCGATTTGAATACAAGTAATTATTTTTTTATAATTTTAAAATGCATTAATATATTTTAGTATAATATGTTTTAGTATGACTACGATCTCTCCCATATATATAATATTGGGGACTCATATTATATAATTCATCTTCATGTGTAGTCATATATATTTATCATGTAGCTAAAACGTAACAATTATATTCTAATTAAATTGTTTGAAATATTGTAACTTATTGTCTATAAATAATCGTTGATTTACAATACGAGAGGTACTGATCTTCGATGTACATATCATGTGCAAGTCAAGGCCTAATAAATACATCATTTATCTTGATGAATCATGATCATGATCATCTAAAGCCTCATCCACGTGATGCATTCATTGTGGTTAATGATCGAATTTTGAATAAATACCGCTGGGAGTTAGAAATCAGGAAAAACAAATGCATTCATTTGGGAAAAATATGCAATGGATCCGATCACAATCAAAGGTATGCATGCATGTAGTATTATATTCGAAAAATGCTTCTGATGAGAAGTTACGAATTTCTATATATATATATATATATATATATATTTAGTAGTTAAATTAGAAGCACATCTCTTTTAACGAATTTATATTTTTTTTATTTTTTATTTCAAAATGCTTAAAAGAGGTTAAAAAAATAAAAATGTAATTTCCACAGTTAGAGGAAATCCTCTAGAGCCTACAAAAGAAAAAGGAGAAATCCTCTAAATGTAATTTCTACAATAACATGTGCGAGTGAATGTTCTGCAAATGGATTCACTCAATAATTTTTTCCTGCAATATTGATGGTTGAGATGGTCGATAATCATCAACATATGAAATTATCAAACGCTCTTTCTCAGGTAGATATGGATCATTATCACGCATGTACCTCAAGGTCGGGTTGTTGAGATGGTCTACATTCCTCGAGAACATGAAATAATCAAAAGCTCTTTCTCAGATATATATATATATATATATATATATATATAATATATATATATCATTATCAAGCAGCTCAGAATACATTAATTAATAATATGAATTATTTTCTACTATATTTATTGTTATATAAATCAATCAATATCAATCATAATATATATATAAATATAATATTCGAACTTAAATAAATCACGTGTGTGCACACGTGATATACAAAAATAAAAGCAGCAGATATTTAAGGTCAATAACTAAGTATCAGAATTTTAGAAATAGTTTACAAACCATTTTAATATAAACTCTCCAACAAGAGATTAAATATAGTCATTCAAGATACAATTAAATAAATACATATTTTTAAAAGGGGAAAAGAATTTCCCGAAATAACAATTTATAATAATAACACATCAATGACGGAACCGTCTTCTCAGGCTCAGCCTCTTCAAAGTCTACATCCAAAAACTAAGACGTCAAAAATGACATCGCAGATAAGTATAATCCAAACAAACCCAAGATAATAAATACATTAATACCACAACAACAACCATGAACAAATTACCATATGCATGAGACTTAAAATCATCTTCCTCAAAATCAATAAAATAACCACACACACGCCAAGATCTCATTTTGGCCCAAATTAAAACTCCAATAAAATCATCCATCATTTTCCCAGAAAATGATGACCATAAATCCATTAAAACCACAACCATTTTATCAAAAAAGGTCCACGTAAACCAATAATTAAAACCTGCAACTTTCCCAGAAAATGGCCTAAACATCCGTTTTATTAACTGTATGCACCATGATCTCCCCTATGGACCATCCGCACACCCTGATTTTCATCATCACACCGAAGGTAACGACCCTGCATGTGACTTCAAAATGGGCGATGCCAAACTAACCGCGCCCAGCACGTACCATAACTAGGCATCCCCTAGCTCCCGCCAGCAGAGGAGCCACGGAGTCGGCACGAGAGCGTTACCATCCCGTCCGATCCCGTCATTGCCCTGCGACGACCCAGGGGACATCACTCAGTATAATCCGCTCCCAAGTGACTAGAGGAGTTCCACCGGGATAATGCCCCATCTCGGCTTGGGGTCGTGATACACACGCACCCGAAACCATAAACACATGAAAACCCAGTTTTCATTTCCAACACATAAATATGCGCATAAATACACAATGCAGATAACCATACACCAAGTAACCAACAACTGATAATTTACAACAATAACCAACTAAAATATTTGTTGATGCCAAAAATATATTTAAATTTTAAAATTTATTTGAAAAATACTTACAGCGATTAAAAATGCATATCCTTGAGTAGACGTCATTCCACAGCGCTCATAGCGGTCACTTGTACGGTAGGTTAGAGTACTCGATTTGACCCCAAAATTTAGGGAGACACTCTTTGGAAGGTGGCTGTGTGGCGGCACAACCACTGGAATGTGGCGGATCGGGCTCAAAATGGGTGAAAACTCATTTTCGAGTTTGGGGTTGTACCGGGAAGGTGAGCTCGTGTATGGGGAAACTGAGTTAGGGGGATGACCGGCTGGGCGAGGGGAGACTTTTGGTGGCGGAGGTGAGATACACGGCCGCCAGACGATGGTACGGCGAAAATGGATCCATTTAAGGCCCATTTTGGGTGGAGGGGTAACCAGCAAAGATGGGTGGCTACCGACGGTGGGTTATGCTCGCCGGAGGGTGGGGAGTCTAGTGGTGGTGGTCGGAGGCCAAGAGGTGGCCGGAAAATCTAGTGGTGGTGGTCGGAGGCCAAGAGGTGGCCGGAAAATGCAGAGGAAGTTAAAACAGTCATTTTGGGTAGGGGATCGTGCATGGGCGGTGGGGTGGCCGGAGATGACACCACTGGTGCCGGTGGACTCGCCGATGTGTGGAGAGGCTAGCGGTGTGTGCGGTGTCGCCGGTGGGTGGTCGACAGCGGCCCTGGGGCTAATGAGAGAACCGGCGAGAGGGAGAGGAGGCAGGGGCTCGCGGGTCACGGGTCTGGGAAGCAGAGGAAGAGAAGAAGAAAAAAAAAAGGAAAAAGAGAAAAAAAAAAAAAGACTAACTAGAAAAAAAATACAATAAATTAAATATAAACCGACTTTAAATATTATAATTTCAATATCAATCAAATAAGATATTTAAAGCCCATCAATAGAAATAAATTAAACCCAAACGCAATATTAAAAATAAAACAATGATTAATATAATGAAAGCAGATCAAATAAACTCACATAATAAAATAAAAGAATTAAATTCTAATCATTAAAATAATAACTCATTAAAATAAATAAGAAAAACAACGTAACTCAATATTAACTAATTAATAGCTCAAATAAATATATTAAACAAATAAAACACAACTAATAATATTATTAAATTAAATTAAATTAATTAATACTGAGAATAAAATAACGTGTAAAAATACACGTAAATCTGGAATCTCACACCAGGTCTATATATCAACTTGAGTATAAACAAGTTCAATTTGAATGAATAGTTAATATTTATTCATTGAAGTCTTATTTGAATAATAATTAAGTTTGACTAGTTTATGGTGAAGTTATAATTTATATTTAGCAACATTATTATTATTATTTTTTTTTGCACAAGTGAGTTTGAGTTTGTTTAAGAATTATTTAATTTTGACATAAGTTCTTGGTATTATATATTCTAACTTTATTTATAATTTTAATGATTAAATATAAATTGAATTGGTTTTAAACTTGAGCTTGATATATTAAACGGATCTCAAGCGGTGAGAAACTTTATTTATTTGCAATCATACAATAACCTCTTGTACATTGATGATTTTCACTTATCATCGATGTTTTTAAAGAAAATATATCATTCATTCATTTATCAAGAGAAATTTATATACATATGACTAGATAGATTCATGCGAGGATATCGTGATACCAACTATTTAGACCCCCACAGGATCACAACTATATTAATGGGCTGGTTTGAACTTCACCACTACTGATACTTTACACAGATAAATATCTAAGAGACAACACTCTATCTAAATAGAGACCTAACCTCACCCTTTATTGAAATGGAAGACTCAACCTTTATAGAGAAACCATTTGAAAGTCAAACTCTTTTGTTTATTTTTCTGTACTGCATTAAGGAAAACATGAAAGAAAAATTATGGATTATAGTTTGGATTAATTTCGATAAACATTGATAGTGTGTGAAGGCAACAAAGCTGGTCACTTTTTAACCACTAAAGTTAGATTTGAATGATTTGGAGATAGCGATTCTAGAGATTTGGCATATGTGGAGAGAAGAGCTACTGAAGGAATGGCGTGAGAGGACCATATGTGGTAATTTTTGCAAAACATTATCATCCAAAATATTTGTAGCTCGAGAGTTTTCTTGTGTTGCGTGTCCCTCGAGGCTTTTTGAAAAATTGTAGATCTAATAAGGGGTGTAACCGATTTGATTTTGTCTGATTTTGAACCAAATTTAGGATAAAGCCAACATATACCGGTTTTGCATTTTAAAAATTGATTACGTCTTAATTACCCATTTAAATTGATACTTTTGATTTTACCAGTTTTAGTTCGGTTTGTTCCTATTTTTCGGTTTTAATATACTATATTATATATATTATATGATATATATATATAATATAGTATGTTATAGTATAAAATAATATAGCAATAATATATTGTAGTATATTATAATATATATTATAAGTATATTATAATATATAGTGGTATAATATTGGTATAGCTATTAATACAGTAGATTATAGTGATATACGATTTTAAAATTTTTATTATATTAATTAGTAATTTATTAAATAATAAAAAACTATTTTATATATAGCTATATATTATATATAAAAATTACAATATAAAAAATTTAAACGTATATATATATGAACATGTTTTGTCTGGTTTGATCCTGTTTTAGCTAAAGAAAAACTGAAACTAGACTAATTTGGTTTGGTTTTGAAAATTAGTATCAGACCAAATTCTACTCGATACCGGATCCAACCCACCAGTTCGGTCCAATCTAGTTCAATTTATCAATTTTTTTCACCCCTAGATCTAAGTTTATCAATCTTGAAAAAAGAAAAATAAATTATGAAATGAGAACAAAAAAAAATGACAAGTGAGGAAGGAGGCGGAGAAAGAGGAGCAAGTTGAGACCTCCTCTTTCGGCAAAATTTAAGATGTGAAGGATTTTTTTTGGAGTGAGTGAGAGGGTTCCAAAAGGTAAAATGGTCTATAATTTTTCATTGTCAAATATTTGTACTTTAATAATTAGCCCACTAAGAATTTAGATTTATTAGTGGTTTGGATTCTCAAGGTGTTGTTCACACATGAATGTATGATATTTATAAAAATAATAATAATAATAATTGCATGGTAAAAATATAAATCTAGATAAATGTTGAAGAGAATTTAAAAAATTTACATGAGAGTCTGGAAAGAAAAGTCACTCTCAACTTTATTTCTTTAAAATGTAATTTTTGATATAGTTATAAAATGCACGTTCCTTTTCAAAGAAGCCTAGAATTTTCTATTTAAAAAATAATTTTTTTACGTAAATTTCATATATACTCACAAAAAGATTAACTAAGCGACACGACTATAAATATATTTTATTTCTTTAATGGGCCAGCCTTGAATTATTAAAAGTTTCGATAGATTTTCGAGTTTGTTCTGGATCTACACAAATTATATATATATACCCACTATTTTTAATGTATTGTTCTTATTTTTATTTATGCATTATATATCTGAGGCCTTTTGAAGTTGGAGGGGTTGCATGTAACCTCCAATGTCGCTTCAAGATGCGGCTGCGTGTGGTAGACATGGAAAGCAACGACTATGTGCTCGTTAGACAGCATAGGCTACACACTCACCAGACAACATAGGCCGCGCGAGCATGAAGAACACACTGAGTGAAATAGCAAATTTCTTCCACGAACTTGAAGATCGATGATTAGAAAGATGGAAAAGTCAACGCGTATTGGTTGGAGGTTGTTGGAAAGCCAAAGGTCGGCATAATTCAGTGTTATGGAGGAAAACTTAAGTTAAAACCTAGGAAAGCTAGACAAATTGGGAAAGGAAACAACAAGAGAGTTGTTGTGGTTGGCTAGAGAAGGAGGTAGTTAAAGTCGAAACTTCGAAACCCCTACACCCATTGAAAAGTACTATTAGAAAAAAATGATATTTACGATCAATTATTTATAATAAAAATGACTATTTATAGTAAAATTAATTACATTTATTTTATCTGAAAATAGCTATTTTATTAGAAATAATTAATCGTAAATAAATAATTTTTTTGTAGTGAACAAAAATATATTGAGAGCGGCTATGAGAAAATAGCCTAGGTAGAGAGAAAAAAAGAAAGAGTGGGACATAATATGATAAGCTAATGGTGGGTTGCTAGAATTAAATGATCTGGACTATTTTTAAACCACTTTATGATGCATAAGCTATACTTTATTTTACGCACAAAAATTTATTAAGCCTATACTATAATTTAGTACAGCATTAGAAAACTTTTAGATATACACCACGTGTCACATTAGTTATAAAGGCATGCAAGAATAATCCATTGTATTGATGGATTGACAGTGCCACAAAGTGTGGATCACGTGAATGGTGGTCAACTCTATGCATAGATCTAGATGGCGAAGAATACTTGAACAAGTTTGAATTTAAGTGAATTATTAATGTAATTAAAAGGATTTAAATCAGATGATATGGAATTATCAAATTATAAATTGATGATAATGAAATACCATTAGGTGGCAGGTTAGTATAAAGATGGTAGCTAATTATGATCTTTTCCAAATTTGTACAATTTGAACTCATTTTGATATTTTGATTATAATTTTGAGTATGAATATTGAAATTGTCCATATGCATCCAACTCAAAAAGCTCTTTCCAAGGGTTGATCTATAGGCCACCAACCATTGATAATAAGGGTTGATATATATATTATAGGTTGATATAGAATGTTATGCACTAGTTTCGATTCCTCATAACCTTATCATTCTTGATCTTTTAGGACTTTTACCGAGTTTCTTCTTTTTGGTAGAATGGCTTTTCTTATTTACGGAACACCTTGAATGAGATTGCATTAATTTTCAGGTTGAGTCACAGCACACATTGCTTAATTATGAGATTTTTACTGTCAAGACATTTATAAAAGGATCATCCTACCATATTACTGTTGAACCCAAGGTTTCAAGTCTCGTATTTACGTATAAATTTTGATGATAACAAATAATATTGAAAACTCAAGCTCAAGTTGTCTATGCATGAAGGGAGCTAAACACATCAAGAAATCAAGCATGAGCAAGAAAGATATCAAGTCTACAAATGAAGCTCATAGATTATTTTTGTACATCTCTTGATAAAATTAGAAATTAGATTAAGGCTCCAAATTACTCTTTTTTCTCATAAAACATCAAATTACTTTTTTTACATATGCAAGACATTTTTAAATGTCTTAGTTTTGAAAATTATGTTTTTCACATGTGCATAATACCATCAAACAAAATAATTTCGAAAATTATATTTTTTTTATATAAAAACTTGATTTTATAAGATGATTGATTATCATATTTGACATGTGCATATTTTGTTTGAAAGTCTTGAAGGGAGGTGGTGTGTTTTTTTGACTAATGCAAAAGGTAGATGATTTTGTTTGAGAATCTTAAAGGGTGGTTGTGTGTTTTTTTGACAAATATAAAAGATAGATGATTTGTTTGAAAATCTTAAAGGGTGATTGTGTGTTTTTTTGACATATGCAAAAAGAAGATGATTTGGTTTGAAAAATAAATCATGCTCATTTTGTCTTGTATGAAAAGCAAAAGATTAGGTTTGATTTCTTTGAAAAATGAATGGAGTTGTCTTTGACAAATGCAAAAAGGAAATGTTTTTATTTGAATTTTTTGAAAAGTGAATAGTGCTCTTATTTGACATGAGAATCTTTTCAAATTTGAAATTGAAGACTCGTTTACCTATAAATAGCTCACTTGAGTTTTGCAAAAATCACAACAAGAGCTTACACATCTATTGCTAAATTTTGCATCATTCTTTCAAAACTCTCATTCTCTCTTTTCTAAAGTTTTGAGCCTTAATTCTTGTTCTTGTTGAGAGAGATATAGTTTGTGCTGTATTGTTCTTATTTCACTCATTGAGGAGTGTTTTCTGATAGCCTACCCACTATCAATTCTTGTATCAGTAAGAGGGTGTGTATAACCCTTGTGTGTGTAGAAGGTGTTCTACACGTGGAATAGTTAAATCACCAAGTGTGAGGTGATTGGAAGTAAGAGGGTGCGTATAACCCTTGTGTGTATAGAAGGTGTTCTACACAGGGAATAGTTGAATCACCAAGTGTGAGGTGATTAGAAGTGTAGAGGGTGTTCTACACGGATTCTTTGGAGCGGTGTTGTTCAAAGGTGTAATAGGTTTCTATCTCCACCTAAAGGAGATTGAATAGTGGATTTGGGAATCCTCAAGGGGTAGCTTGAGGCGAGGACATAGGCAGTGGGGCTGAACCTCGTAAAAATACTGAGTTTGCTTTCTCTTACCCTACTCTTTATATTTCTTACTACTTTATATTTTGGTTATATTTTATATTGTATATTTAGGTTATAAGTATTAATTTTTTAATATAACCCAATTCACCCCCCCTCTTGTGTTAGTCATCTGGGCAACAAGTGGTATCAGAGCAAGAGCTCTATTATAAGATTAACTATCTTTTGAGTTAAGATCTTATGGCTAATATTGCAGCTTCATTTGGTGAAGGTCAATCTAGTAGTTGGCCTCCACTCTTTTGTGGAGACAATTACTCATTCTGGAAAGTTAGAATGAGAATATTTCTTCAGGCTCAAGGTCGAGAAATCTGGAAATGTATTGTAAATGGACCTTATATTCCAACAAAAGTAGTTGATGGAGTAAAGGTCAAAAAGGAAGAAGAAGAGTTTAATCGTGAAGACGATAGACTTTATACTTTGAATTTAACTGCTATGAATTTATTATATAATGCTCTCAATGGTAATGAATTTAATAGAGTAATGACTTGTGCTACAGCAAAGGAAATTTGGGATAACTTGGAAGTTACTTATGAAGGAACTTCTCAAGTCAAGGAATCAAAAATTTATATTCTTACTCATGAATATGAAATGTTTAAGATGAATGATGATGAATCTATTTCTAGTATGTACACTCGTTTTACTAACATCATAAATAGCTTGATAGCTCTTGGCAAAATTTATTCCAAAGTGGAGATAGTAAGAAAAATTCTCAACTCTCTACCAAAACGTTGGGAATCAAAAGTGACGGCGATTCTTGAAGCTAGAGACCTCAAGAAGCTCGAAGTGAATGAACTCATCGGGTCACTTATCACCCATGAGTACACATTGAAAAGAGGAGAAGAAGAAGGAAAGTCAAAGAAGAGCTTGGCACTTAAAGCTGTTCCACATGAAAGTGAAAGTGATGAAGATGAGGAAAATGAAGACAAAGATGAAGAAGTTGCGATGATAATAAGAAGAATTCAGAGGTTCTTAAAGAAAAATAAATGACACTTTAATTTGTTATAAATGCAATAAACCTGGTCATATCAAGCCAGATTGTCCTCTGCTAAAGAAAGATCGAAACAAAGGCAAAAAGACAATGAAAGCTACGTGGGATGATGATTCAAGTAGCTCAGATAGTGAAGCAAGCAATGGAGAATCAGCAAATCTTTGTCTTATGGCTAAAGATGACATTAAGGTAACAAATCTTGATAATATTGAAGATCCTTCATATGAAGAATTGCAAAATGTTTTAGAAGAGGTATATGAGGAATTTGAAAAATTGGGTATCAAGTATACTGTTTTGAAAAAGAAAAATTCTTCTTTAACAAACGAAATTGATATTTTAAGAAAAGAAAATATTGTTTTGAAAGATGAAAATTTTGAGTTGAAGAAAAAGAAAACTGATTTAGAAAATATTATTGAAAAATTTACAAATGGAAAAAGAAATTTTGAAAAACTTCTTGGTAGTCAAAGATGTATTTTTGACAAGGCAGGCTTGGGATACATGCCAAAACAAAAATACAAATCTTATAAAAACTTCTTTGATAATCCTTCTACATCAAAGTCCAATATTCAAAATTCTTTTCATAAAAATAATTTTGTTAAAAAAGGATATTATTATAATCACTCAAGTTATTCATATATGTCACATGCTATTTGCAATTTTTGTAATAGCAATGGTCATAATTATTTTGCTTGTCCTATTAGAAGAAAACATACAATGACTATTAGGGCCATATGGGTACCTAAAAATTTTATTTATTCTAATATTAATAAATAAAGGACCCAAAGAACTTGGGTACCAAGAATTTTTTTAATTGCTTTTGTAGGTATGCATGAAGTCGTCTACAGGTAAAAGTAAATGGTTTTTAGACAACGGATGCTCAAGATACATGACATGAGACAAAACTAAATTCATTGACTTCACTTCTAAAGAAGAAGGATGCATGATATTTGGAGACAATTCAAAAGGGAAGATCGTGGAAATAGAAAGAAAGATCATCAAGACTTAGTACAAGATGCAACCAAACAGTGAAAATATGTGAAAGATCATCCAGTAGAACAAATTCTAGGAGAACCTTCACGATATGTAAGTACTTGATTGTCTCTTAAAAATATTTATAATCACACTGTTTTTCTATCTCAAATTAAATCCAAAATATTGATGAAGTACTTATTGATAAATCATGGATTCTAGTTATGCAATAAGAGTTAAATCAATTTGAAAGAAATAATGTATGGACATTTGTTCCTAGACCTAAAAATTATGCTGTTATTGGAACAAAATGGGTTTTTAGAAATAAGAAAGATGAGTCTAAAATCATCACTAGAAACAAGGCTCGACTTGTAGCCCAAGGTTTCAATCAAGAAGAAGAAATCGATTATGATGAGACATATGCACCAGTCACAAGATTAGAAGTTATTCGAATGCTACTTGCATATGCTTGTTATAAAGATTTCAAATTTTTTCAAATGGTTGTTAAAAGTGTTTTCTTAAATAGTTTTTTTTTAAAAGGTTTTTTAAGAGGAAAGATCGATATAACTCTTTTAATCAAATATGAATAGAATGATATTCTTCTAGTTCAAATTTATGTAGATGATATAATATTTGGTGCTACTAATGAAAATATGTGTCAAGATTTTGCTAAGAATATGCAGAAAGAATTTGAAATGAGCATAATGGGAGAACTTAATTTCTTTCTCGGATTGCAAATCAAGTAATTGGAACATCAATGAGTCCAACCACTAAACTTGATAAAGATGAAAGCGGTAAGCGAGTTGACTCAAAGGTATATTGAGGTATGATTGGTAGTTTATTATATTTGATAACTAGTAGACTTGATATTATGTTCAATGTATGTTTATGTGCACGTTTTCAATCATTTCCAAAACAATCTCATTTGATTGCAGTCAAGCGGATTTTTAGATATTTTGCCAGTACCATTGACTTAGAGTTATGGTATCCTAAGCACACATCTTTCGATCTAATCAGCTACACAGATGCAGATTATGCTGGCTGTAAAATAGATCGAAAAAGCACTAGTGGAGCATGTCACTTCTTAGGTCGTGCACTAGTTTCTTGGTTTAGTAAAAAACAAAATTCTGTTGCACTATCTACTGCTGAGGCAGAATATGTTGCTGCGGGTAGTTGTTGTACTCAAATTCTTTACATGAAGCAACAACTTGAGGATTTTAAACGTATGTACAATCACATTCCAATCAAATGTGATAATACAAGTTCTATAAATCTTTCAAAGAATCCAATACAACAATCTCGGACCAAAGTGCAGAAGGGCGATATTGCATTAGAATTCACTAGTACACATGATCATTTGGCAGACATTTTTACAAAACCCCTACCAGAAGATAGACTACGCATGATTAGAAGAGAAATAGGAATTATGCATGCCATCAATATCTGCTAGATACTTTTTCCATTAACTCAAATGACCTACAGAAACTTGAGACGTTTAGCCTCATCATTCAAATGCATTTGCTCCTCATAAATCATCATGCCATCCTTATCTAAAGGATTAGGCAATCGAAATGCAGAGGCAAGTAAGGATTTTAAATCCTTATTCTGTTGTTTTAAGTCTACTATTTTTTTATTAGACTCTTGAACAAGTCGTTGAAGAATATCGATCTTCTCATTAAGCTTCTCTATCTCGCGGGTTTTGGACTGCAACCGAGCGGAAAAAGAAACTATGGAAGATGAGTATCGAGTCCCAAGACCCACAAGCTCGTAAATGGCGTCATAATCTGATTTATTAGCTAAATCAGTCTCTTGTTGCTTCATGGCACCCACGACAGATGCATAAATAGATTGAGACTGAGGTGAAGGATACCTCAAATCTTGATCAAGAGAAGCACTGAAGGGAATTCTACGAGCCATTGAAAAATTGTAGAATGAGAATGCAAGCAAATTGCAAAAATAAGAAGAAAGCTTGATGCGAAATAGATAAAGCTAAGGATTGCTTTTATAAAGATGAAAATAAGTAAAAGACAAACTGACATCTCTTCAAATCTTACTTAGTCAAGCTTACAAGATATGCCGGATGCATATTGTCAAAAGTTACCGAACTTAGCTAGCGAGATTAATTATAATTGTCCATGTTTCTCTCGTGAAACGCTGCCATTATCTGCTGATGTTGACTCTGTGCTTGAACTCTTACTCGTTCTGATTCCTCTATTTGAAGTTTCAGAATACGAGCCAATTCCGTCAAATCTTTATTTTCTTGCTTTAACCTCTTATTCTTTCTGCCTTTATTTACAAGCTTTTGATGCAGAACAGATATTTGATTGTTAAGTCGATCAACCTCATTTGCCCTCGCTAGTAATCTTCGAGACATGGTCGTAACAGAGGCAGCATATTGAGCACTGAGAGTTCTTGATGCTGCAACAACCTCAGAATCAGTTCTATTTGAAAAATGCATCTCTGCTTCTATCATGGTATTGACAACCTCATGAGATAAAATGACTGGTTGAGACGGTTCCTGATTCAAATCCGGAAGATTATTAGATGAAATTTTCTCTGCCATTCTATCGTTTTGAATAAACAGAAACCGGATCAATGAGTGGGGTGAAAATTTATTTGAGTATCCAACAGGTGAAAACAGTCTTTTAAACGATAACTTTCAAATCTCGATAATATTTAATTTTTCAACAATATCACGCGGATTTGAATCTGCTTTCGCACCGACTGCTAGAGCTAGGCCATCTTTGTAGGTTTTATCAGACACGCGTGGCTCCGCACCGAACTGTCAGAGTTAGACTTCCAACATTTGCAGGTTTTGTCAGACATGCATGGCTCTACACCGCATTTCCAGAGCTAGGCTTGCAGCTTTTGCTATCTTTGTCGGACACGGATAATTTTAATTATTCAACTTCAAATATCTGGAATATCTAATTCGTCAATAACATCAAGCGGATTTAAATCTTCTTCCGCACCGAGATGATAAAATTCGGCTTCAACCTTTGCAGGTTTTGTCGGGCACGGGTGGTTCCAACTTCTACTCTCTAACGTACCGTTTTATTTGATTATTGCTTATTACAAAAAAAAAAAAAATCTTATTGAAACCAATTACGGTTCCTTTTTAATGATGCCAAAAGGGGGAGAAGTCTTATACTAGTATTATACTACCCTGTTATATATGCTAGAATCATGTTTATATTTTTCTTGAAATACTAACGCATATTTTCAGGGGGAGCTTAAGTATTACTGCAGGTCGCAGATTTCTACTAAGTATTTGTCATCATCAAAAAGGGGGAGATTGTTGAACCCAAGGTTTCAAGTCTCGTATTTACGTATAAATTTTGATGATAACAAATAATATTGAAAACTCAAGCTCAAGTTGTCTATGCATGAAGGGAGCTAAACACATCAAGAAATCAAGCATGAGCAAGAAAGATATCAAGTCTACAAATGAAGCTCATAGATTATTTTTGTACATCTCTTGATAAAATTAGAAATTGGATTAAGGCTCCAAATTACTCTTTTTTCTCATAAAACATCAAATTACTTTTTCCACATATGCAAGACATTTTTAAATGTCTTAGTTTTGAAAATTATGTTTTTCACATGTGCATAACACCATCAAACAAAATAATTTCGAAAATTATATTTTTTTTATATAAAAACTTGATTTTATAAGATGATTGATTATCATATTTGACATGTGCATATTTTGTTTGAAAGTCTTGAAGGGAGGTGGTGTGTTTTTTTGACTAATGCAAAAGGTAGATGATTTTGTTTGAGAATCTTAAAGGGTGGTTGTGTGTTTTTTTGACAAATATAAAAGATAGATGATTTGTTTGAAAATCTTAAAGGGTGGTTGTGTGTTTTTTTGACATATGCAAAAAGAAGATGATTTGGTTTGAAAAATAAATCATGCTCATTTTGTCTTGTATGAAAAGCAAAAGATTAGGTTTGATTTCTTTGAAAAATGAATGGAGTTGTCTTTGACAAATGCAAAAAGGAAATGTTTTTATTTGAATTTTTTGAAAAGTGAATAGTGCTCTTATTTGACATGAGAATCTTTTCAAATTTGAAATTGAAGACTCATTTACCTATAAATAGCTCACTTGAGTTTTGCAAAAATCACAACAAGAGCTTACACATCTATTGCTAAATTTTGCATCATTCTTTCAAAACTCTCATTCTCTCTTTTCTAAAGTTTTGAGCCTTAATTCTTGTTCTTGTTGAGAGAGATATAGTTTGTGCTGTATTGTTCTTATTTCACTCATTGAGGAGTGTTTTCTGATAGCCTACCCACTATCAATTCTTGTATCAGTAAGAGGGTGTGTATAACCCTTGTGTGTGTAGAAGGTGTTCTACACGGGGAATAGTTAAATCACCAAGTGTGAGGTGATTGGAAGTAAGAGGGTGCGTATAACCCTTGTGTGTATAGAAGGTGTTCTACACAGGGAATAGTTGAATCACCAAGTGTGAGGTGATTAGAAGTGTAGAGGGTGTTCTACACGGATTCTTTGGAGCGGTGTTGTTCAAAGGTGTAATAGGTTTCTATCTCCACCTAAAGGAGATTGAATAGTGGATTTGGGAATCCTCAAGGGGTAGCTTGAGGCGAGGACGTAGGCAGTGGGGCTGAACCTCGTAAAAATACTGAGTTTGCTTTCTCTTACCCTACTCTTTATATTTCTTACTGCTTTATATTTTGGTTATATTTTATATTGTATATTTAGTTTATAAGTATTAATTTTTTAATATAACCCAATTCACCCCCCCTCTTGTGTTAGTCATCTGGGCAACAATTACAATTTAAACAAAATATGTACTTGCAATTTTAAAAATTACATAAATTTTAAATTATAGTCATATTTTCCATTTGAATGCTGATGGATTTGTTCAAACATATTAATATTCATTCGAATGATTGCATATGCAAGTTTTCAAACATATTACCCAATATCCATTTGAATTAGTCTCGTTTGGATTTGAAATTGAGTTCAAATCATCTCAATCTCATCATAACAATTTTCTAAATCCTCACACAAAAATAATAAATAATTTAAATTTTTCAGATTTCAATTCAACTTCTTTAAATTTTAAAATAATAATAATATTTAAATAATATTTTATTCAACTTTCAAAATTTATTTCAAAAGCCAAACAGTTTTGAGATGTTGCCAGTTTGAATGACAGCAATACATGTGTTTGAACAGTAATTGTGAAGTCCAAGATTTTACGTTTGGTGGGCACTTCTTTAGTGTGTGAGTAGGCCCAGCCCGAGTGGTAGCCCAGCTGAGTAAGAAAAGAAAAAACAAATACGACGTAGTTATGGGGCATGAGGGTTGGAGACCCTATTTTTACACAATTACATCCAAACAAAAGTTTTAATAGAACTTATTAAAACTTTCAAACAAAACATAAAAAATAATACAATTAAATTTAGAAAATATTAAAAATTTATATTTAAATAATTTGTTGACTTTATAATATTTGAATTAAATTCTAAATTTTTTGGCTATCTTGTTAACAGTACGAAAGTTCATATACACAACATATGATTGGAAACGGCAACCCACATTAGCAATATAGGAAAAACTATTAATCTACTGATTCATAGGACTGTTCATATGGGCCAGATAATTTTCCAGCCCGGTCTGAAATCCAGAAATCCGGATCTCAATTCCGGATCTCAACCCATACTTCATCAGAACCGGAAACCGAATTTAATAAAATGATCCGGATACGGATTTAAAACCCGGGCACCGGATTTAAAATCCGGTCACCTATTTTTTTAAACCAAATTCGTATTTTAAAAAATAAACCCTCGTCTCCGTCTCTCTCACTCTCTACTCTCTCTCTCTCTCTCTCTCTCTAAGAACGGCAGCAAGAATCTGAAACCCTAGCCTCCAATCTCCATCCTCGTGATCCCATCGACGGCGTGACCCCATCACCGGCGTGAATCACGAACTGCAATCCTCTCTTTCTTACATCCATCTCCCAGACCCATCGCCAAGAAGCTGATCTCGCATCCTCTTCTGAAATAGAAGCAAGTACAACCTCTCAAGAGTGTTCTAATGCTGGGTTTGCAGACGATTTGTGCCGACGAAGGATCCAAGAACAAGATGCCCTAGCCGCGACCACAAGTCCACGATCTGTTTCCCCACCGGCCTTTTTGAAAAATCTTTCAATTGGTCTCCTAATATGTTTTCTTAGACCCTTTCCCGTAGAAGCTCGCCTTGGATATTTGATTTTAAATAGATTTTTGTTTCTGTTTCCAGATTTGCAAGAGGAGATCGAACGATTGTTGGGTGCTTTATCTGGGTTTTCTTCATCCTTGGGTATGTTTTCTTCTCTCTGTTTTGTTCTTCGTTTGTTGATTTTGAGTTTGTTTTGATGAGAATGTTTGAGTTAGTTTGTTTTCTGGTTGATCATATTATGGGTGAAGTTTTTTCGCAAATGTTTAATAACTCTGCTCGTTTATGGTATTGGTTGATCATATTATGTTGTTATTTACTAAATCTGTTCTTTTTTGTTAAACATGGTTTAATTTTTTTTGAAGTTTTGAGGTTTACTTGCCTTGGTGTTTTTGTAAAATATTATATATTTTTGTTAAACATGGTCAAGATGCTTTCTCCATCATCAGCTCAAGGGTATCGAGAATTTGAAGCAGAGGCAAGAAATCACTACCCATATTAAACAATAAATAAATAAAGCTTTTCTAACTCATATATTTGTGGCCTCATAATAACAGGTTAAGCTTCTGACGAGAGTTCATCATCGAAATTTGACGACCTTTTTTGGGTACTGCCATGAAGAAGCACACATGGGGCTCATTTATGAGTACATGGCCAAAGGAAACTTGCAAGGTTTGGTCAAAATTGAAATGAGTAATGAAATATACGATGTCAAAGTCTCCTCGAGTTTTTTATTTAAAAAATAAATGATTCTCACTAAAAAATGGGAAAAAAATCCATTTTTTTCAGTGAGGCTAAGGATTAAGTGCACAAAATTTATGCATTTGAAACTTGTACCTAGTATTAGAAATATGTATTACTCAATTGAAATTGCGGAAAAGGAAAAGTGTTACATTTTTGTATCACCACTAATACTTATTATTTCCCATTATTTGGGTTCCTGATCTGATCTAAATTAACATGACTAACACCAGTTTTCATATCGAATATGTGTAGATAGAAACATGAACACCCTGATCACCTGGGATGACAGACTTCGAATATTACTGGAAGCAGCACAAGGTTTGTAGACACTTTTTTTTTTAGAATTTTGCTACGTACTCATCATATTAGCTCACAAGGAACTTCTCGCTACAGAAAAAAGACAACAGCACCAGATTTCTTCATATTCATATTAGCTCAAGTCAGAAGGTACGCCTTGGTCTTTCTTCAGCAACGTTCACTCTTATTGCCCTCCCATCCAAACTCTGCACCACCAAGACACCCGAACTAGATTAGGTTTATGTAACTAGTCCTTCCAACTAGAACTACATCCTTGTGTCCTTCTATCAGCCAATGGGGCTTTATAGGACATGATAACATGATGAAAAAAAATTTTGAATCCAGAAACCGTACGGTTTGAAACAGAACTCTTTAACATGAGAAAGGAAGAAGGCAATATACCTGTCCATCAAGAGCAGCAATGGCATCATCCCTTCCAGTCTCACTAGACATTGTCACAAAGCCAAAACCACGTGAACGTCCACTCTCTCTGTCATAAACTGCCCGAGCATCAACCACCTCACCATGTTCGCTGAAAAGCTCCTCCAGGCGAGCATTATCTACATCCCATGGCAGGTTACCCACATAAATTCTGAAGGAGGATCCAAATGAGCTAGGGGAGCGTTCTGACCGTGTTCCTCTTGGAGCAGCCTTGTTAACGGTTAACAGCCTTCCATCATTACCATTTTATCTACTTGCTACGGTATATGGATGATTAGTGTATGCAGGTTTTGGGAATATAAGTCTAACACCAAATTTATCTGCATATATGTAGAGAGAGTTGTATACAAGTACATATAACATATTACAAACACTTTTTTTATTAAAGTAATTAGCTGGTATAAGTAGATAATAAAAATACTTTTTGTCCTAAGTAATTTATTGTTATTATCATTCTCATACACTTTGTTATTAATTGATCCCTCATATATGCTTCTTTATTTTTTCTGTAGAGATAATAATGGGTATAACAAATGGGACTTGACAGCAAGCTGGAGATCAAATAGTGGCCGTGCACCATTATTTTTTTTATGTACTATGTTGCTGATTTAGTTTAAAAACTGATTTGTTGTATTTCATTTCATTCATATATGTTTTGTTATTCAGATGAATGAGTTTTTGTGAGTGAGATTAATAATTTGTCAAAAATATTATTTTTTCCACCATTACAGCCTACAGGAACTAGATTAATAATTTGTCAAAAATATTGTTATTTATTTATTTTATTTCTGCAAAAAAGTAATAAAATAAGTTTTGAAGAAAAAAAAGGGGTTAAAACTGGAAATCGGATTTCCGGTTTTTTCAAAAACCGGATTAATCCGGATTGAAACCGGATTCCAACCCGGGTAAACCCGGGTTGGAGTCCAAACTGGATTGGATTATCCGGTTCCGGGCCGGGCTGACCCGGAATCCCGGTTTGGGCACCGAATGTTCAGCCTTACTGATTCATCTACTAAACACATGATCATTAATGATATGGATAAACACATGATCATTAAGGATATGGATAAATTAGAAGAAATCGGCCTCTAGAATTTCTCGATGACCCTAGCAACTAGCTTTCATTGTATTTTTCTGGTCTGACACGTCATGTAAACGTGGATGAAGGACATTAACTACTGATGCGTCATGATATACATCTGATCCAATGCTGGATTGAGATGGCCTATAATAATCGATATGAAATAATCAAACACTCTTTAATTCTCAGGTTGTCAGGTAGATGTATATCATTATCAAGCAGCTCAAGGTCGGTTGGTAGCATTAAATGACAAAAGAATTTTTTTTAGGGGTGCCGCTGAGCGTGGCTGCTCAACCCCAACTGCAATGGTGAGCGATTGAGATGGTCTGAAATAATCAGAAGCTCTTTTTCAAATAGATATAGATCATTATCATGCAGCTCAAGGCCGTCTCTTGTTAGCATTAAATGACAAAAGGATTTTTTTTTTTTTTTAAGCGTGCCCGCTAGTGTTCAGCCCCAAATCTTATGAGAAATGTTTTTAAATTGTTAGGATATTGTATTAGAATACATCTAATCATATTATGACTTTTATTTACTATATTTGTTATTGTATAAAATAGATATACTAATATAATATTCTAACTTAAATAAATTCCATATGTGTCAACATTATATTTTAGAGGCCAGCTCGAAGTATATTATATATATTCCGTTGTTGTTGAAATTTGTAATTTAATAGTTCGACAGTAGTGCCACAAAGTGTGCATCACGTGAATGATGGACTGATGATCTAGATATCGACTTGAGTGTAAACAAGTTGAATTCAAACGAATAGTTAAGATTTATTCATTGGACTCCAATAATTTGCACATTAAGAATTTAGATTTATTAACTGTTTTGGATTTTGAAGGTGTCGTTCACACAAGAGGTGTAATAAACAAAAAAAATTACATAAGAAAAATATAAATCTAGATAAATGTTGAAGGGAATTTAAAAAACATGCTTTATCTGGAGAAAGAAATTGCGACTAGTCTTTGCGTCATTTCTTTAAGAGTAATATTCGACTCTTTGCTTCATTTATTGTTCAATATTTAACTTTTTTTTTTATGTAAACCTCATTTAAAAAAAAATGTTAATTAAGAGAAGCTTGTGTATTTATTTCACGATTGTAAATATTATATTAATCCTATTTCTTTAATAAGCCTTCTAGAATTAAGCATTGGAAGATTCTCGCGCGAGTCGGTTCCATATTTGCACATAAAATAATATAATTTTTTTTGTTATTGTAAATGCATTGTTCTAATTTTTTTTATGCATTATATATATATATACAAAATAATATATATATATTATTATTTAATTCTTTTGTCTTCCGTTTCTCTCTCCATCATGTTTCAAAAACTGTTTCAGTGATTTTCTTCTCCGCCCCTTGCATTTAGCTTCCGTGATCACCATTCACCACAAAGTCACATTATCTCTTTTTCTTTTTTGGATTTTCCACTTTTATGGGCTGGGCATATAAAGTTTTTAATTTCGTCTCTCCTGTCCAGTCTCCCTTCCCCTTCTTCTTTGTTATTTTTTTTTTTTTAATTTCTTACTCAACTTAAGTTAAAAATCAAAGAACTATACCAGATAATTAGTTTTGGTTAATGAAAAGCATGTTTGATAGTTTGTAATAATGCACTTTTTAATTTTGAAAAAATTGAAAATTACGTTTCAATTAAATTCGAATGAATAGTTAATATTTATTTAGTTGAAGTCTTATTTGAATCTATACTATATATAAAAATTATAATATATAAAGTTTAAATGTAAATATATGAACCGATCTTGTCTGGTCTATTCTAGTCCAATTTTAGCCAAAGAAAAGTTAAAATTGGATTGATTTTGATTGGTTTTGAGAAAAATAAAATTAAACCAGCATCGGACCGAGTTCAACTTGATACCAAATCCAACCCACCGGTTCGGTCTGATCCAATCTGGTTTACCGGTTCAACGGTTTTTTTTTCACCCCTAAATATGAATTAATGAACTTTGAAAGAAGAAAAATAAACTATGAAATGAAGGAATGAGAGGGAGAAGGAGGAGAATAAAAGACAAGTGAGAAAGGAGACGGAGAAAGAGCAGCAAGCTTAGGCCGCCTCTATCGGCAAAATTCGTATGTGAAGGTTTTTTTCTTGGAGTGAGAAAGAGGGTTCCAAAAGGGGAAAAAAGGTTTATAATTTTTCAATTATCAAATATTTGTATTTTAATAATTAGCCCATTAAGATTTGGATTTATTAACGGTTTGGATTTTCAAGGTGTCGTTCACACATGGTGTTTTATTTTATATTTAGAAACAACCATTTTTTTCTTATACAAGAGAGTTCAAGCTTGTTTACGAACTATATATATTTAATTTTGACAGAATAAATTCTTTGTATTTATATATTCTAGCTTTATCTATAATTTTAATGATTATTAAATAAATTGAGTAAAACTCGAGTTTGGTTAAACCAATCTTGGGTAGCCAACTTATATATTTATTACAATCCTAAGATAACCGCAGATAACCTCTTGTTGACCATACTTTGGGCTCTAATTTTCCCGTTAAGGATCTGGATTTATTACTATTTGAATCATTCACACATGAGGTACAATAAAAAAATAATTGTATTAAGAGAACATATCTTTATACAAAGGGCCGAGGGTAGCGGGTTTTCAATCCAGATTTATTTTTCATTTGAAGAAACCAGGTATATACCACTAGACCATTCAACTCTTGATATAAGAGTAACATTAGATCTATATCCTTGATTTTAGGTTAATTAATTAGTTAATTAATTATTTTTCCAGAACGAGTTAATTGCTAAGAAATCGTGGCTGGGTTTTATGTCGGTATAGAGTTAACGAAACATGATCTAGGACGATCGGCCTCATGATGCATGAAATATTGTGGTTGGATGGATTGCGACATAATACCTACTTTTATGAATTTTGAATTAATGCTAGTTATGATGTTGTCATATTGATCATGATACTTACTTCTCAGACCAGAATCTCACAACTAATTCACGAGTAGTCCCATATCAAAAATTTATAATATGAGAGGTACTCTTGGATTAGTTCATTTCATGCACGTCAAGGCTTAATATCATTTATGATATATATATATATATATTTATATGCATCATAAATCAATGATAATCATATACGTATAATTGTGATCAAAGAGAGTTCAAGCTTGTTTATGAACTATATATTTAATTATTTTTGTTATATATTCTAATTTTATCTATAAGTTTAATGATTAATAAATTAATTGAGTAAAACTCGAGTTTGATTAAACCAATCTTTGGTAGCCAACTTATTTATTTACAATCAGCTAAGATAACGGATAACCTCTTGTTGATCATGATGGTTTGGTATCTAATTTGCACATTAAGGATGGATCGTTGAATTTATTATTAAGTGTTTGATTTCCTAGGTATCATTCACACATGAGGTGCAATAAAAAAATAATAGCTTAAGAGAAACATTTTCTTTCATACAAAAGGTCAGGGTTGGGAGATTTGAAACCCAGATTATTTAGAGAGCCTAGCTATATGCCATTAAACTATATATTAGATTCTTGGCATAAGAGAGACATTAGATCTAGATCATGAATGAGGAAGTGAAGTACTTAGGAAAGGAAATAAACAAACATTCGGCCGGGTGAGTCTGGAGAAAGAAAGCTGCTCCATGTAGCTCTTCATTTCTTTAAGGGGTAATATGTGTAATAAGGGCACCGTGGGTACTAGATTCTCGGGTTTGTTTAGGGGTTTGCAGTTTGCACAAAATATGTAATTTTTTTTTGTTATTGTTAATGCATTCATGTTCATATTTTTATTTATGTACCATTTAGGAACAATGCATGAACAGTAATAAAACATTGCTCGATCCCGTACAAACCCCATGGATAGGTCTCGTGTCCCAATCATTTTATATATAACTACGTACTCAATT
This sequence comes from Platycarya strobilacea, assembly GCA_036898215.1. Classification (NCBI taxonomy): domain Eukaryota; kingdom Viridiplantae; phylum Streptophyta; class Magnoliopsida; order Fagales; family Juglandaceae; genus Platycarya; species Platycarya strobilacea. Next base: position 2,265,757 of record CM072559.1, on the reverse strand, counting down.
GCATTTATAGTTTTTTAAATGAATAACCTTATTTTCTATATAATTAATCAATTACATTTATATATATTTTTTAAATAAATACCCTTTAACTGATTTAGTAATATAATTTATCAAGAATTTTATATTATAATAGATCATGAAAAAAACAAGATTGAACTCATATCAAGAATTTAATCTCTCTCAATTGATATGAAGCAAGAACAATATATCGTTGGATATATAATTGATTGAGAAATGTAATCTTATAAATAATATTACTAATTTTCAATGAGGTTTCATGCTTAACCTTAATTGAAGATTTAGCTAGACATATTCATGAAAATAATTTTTAAAATCTAAATAATTCACTGCCCAGTTTGTGATAGCGCCCATCCTGCGAGGATATCTCGCTTGGACTTATCTTGGTAGATTCGTATCTCATATGGATACGGTTAGCTGGGTTTCCATATTGTGACGCATTTTTTGGGTTTATCTCTATGAATTGATCCCAATATTGGAGAAATACAGGTAGTTGATTTTGTCCCTAAAACCCATATAGTGCGCTAGATGTAGGCTGTAGCTGCTTAATCATTTAATGGAATGTTAGATATATAGGACCACTAGTAATTTATAATATCCCAACAAAATGGATTTTAAGTTCCTAAATAAATGCATATAACAAGCTGTTAGAAAGTGACTTCCGGAGCCACTTAATTAGAAAAAGAAAAAGAAGAGAGATTAATCGAAAAGATCTTCTATTTTAAATATTTTTACAATTTAATGAAAGTTAAACAAACATCTGAATCTAATATTGTTTAATGCTAAATTCCATATATTTATTAACATGTAGTAGCAATATTTAATATCTCACTTTGTGCTAGAGCATATATTTATCCTATCAAGGGGATAGACTTAATTATCCTATTAATTTGACACTGAAGTTGGCCAAATTAATGATGTAAAATGATTCTATTTCATTAGTTTGTACCGTGTAATCCAGGCCAGCATATTTATGACTGATCACTTTGTGCTACATTATTATTCATACAACAGTCCATATTAATTGTTGATTCTGATCACTTGAAATATAGAAAAATGAATATGCAAATATGAAAATTTATTACATCGGCTATATACCATAAATTGAAAGCTTCTAGCATTTTGAGCCTTTCCTTTTTTTAATATATATCCATAATGGGTACAAACAATTATAGAAAGATGATATGTTGTTGTCTACAATGTGTGCATGCATCACGTGAATGATGGACATACATCATGAGATGGATTCTTGTTGATGACTCGGACTTATAAGTGATAATTAGGATGCTCGTAATTAATATGGACTTGGACTTATTAACGTACGTAGTTTTCGATTTCTGAGGTGTCTTAATTCACATGATGTACATGATATGCAATAAAATGAATAATTGCATAAGAAAAACTTAAAATCTAGATGAATGCGCAAGCTGAGAACTTAGACATATAAGGAATTAAAAAACAAGCATACGGGAAGTTCAATTTTTTTTTTTCTTTTCACGGTATCCTGTTTTGATCAGTTTTTTAATTTTTTTAAAATATCCATAATGGGTGCTAATTAATGAGAACTAAGATATACAAGGAATTAAGAAACAAGCACACGGGAGAGTTCATTTTTTTATTTTCTTTTTTCTTTTTCTTTTCACAGGATCCTGTTTTGATCACTTCCTTAATTTTTTTTTTAAATATCCATAATGGGTGCTAATTAACTTGTAAAATGCTATTACGTGGGCATTAAATCCTGATGAATCTGTTCAGTGGCAGACCCACGTTATGGTGGAGGGGGGCCATCCACCCCCCCCCCCAAAAAAAAAAATAATTTAAAAATACAACATATCCCCTAGATTTTCTACATAATTATATACACATAAAAAATGCCTCCCCTAAAAAATTTATAATCTCTATATTCTCTCTAAAATCTTCTAAAATTTCAATATATCTAGAAATGTCTCTCTGCAATTGTTTTCTTATAGTCTCAAATTTTTGTTTAATTTCTATACATTATTTATTTTCAAGGATGTGACCTCTCCAAAATTAAAATTAAAAATAAGTTTAGGAGAAATAATAAGCTTATTATATGTATCCCAAAGTTTTTTGAGATACAATATTAGGCTTCTTAATATGGAATCCAAAGTAAAAATATAAGAAAAATTATTTAAGATAGATGATCTATATGAAAAATAGTTGAGAGATTTTATCCTCTAGACTTCATTAAGTAAGAAAAGAATTTATTTAAACTCTCAATTATAGCATTATATGTTTAATGTGATACGAAAATATTTAGATTTTGCATCAAATTTGATAAAGTAACTTACATACTAGAAGAAAAGATGACAATATAAAAGATTTCTTAATATTTTATATGAATAAAATAAATTAATTCTAAATATTACCGAGATATAATTTATATGTAGTTATGTTTTTATGATTTTTCAACAATTTTTTTTTTTAAATTTATATAGGAAAAATGATGTTGGCAGCTTTAAGATGTGCAAGTCTTGCCCACTTCTTTTGAAAAAAGTAAGTAAATTTAGAACTTACATGAAAAAAATTATTTTTTAATAGTGAACCACACTTTTAAAAAATGAAAAATAGAGTGCGTAGAGCTTACACAGCTAACAACTGTATCTAATATTATTTTTTACATAAATATGTCGCGCAATAAAAAAATTGGTCCCTCTCAACACAATTGTTGGTTCCGTTAATGAATCTGTGAGATTAATTTATATCGATAGTAGTAGTACTACTCATGCTTTGCTATGCTTGATGTACTTTAATATGTTACTTTATTAAGAGCACTGCGGGTACTAGATTCTCGGGTCTGTTTACGGGTTTGCACAAAGTATATAATTTTTTTTCAATGCATTGTTCATATATTTATTTATGTACTATTTAGGAACAATGCATGCGTGGACAGTAATAAAACATTGCTCGATCCCGTGCAAACCCCATGGATGGGTCTCATGTCCCAATCATTTTATTATATATAACTACTCGATCAATTGCATAATTTACAGTTTTTTAAATGAATACCCTTATTTTCTACGTAATTAATCAATTACATTTATATTTTTTTGAATAAATACCCTTTAACTGATTTTGTAATATAATTTATTGTGACTTAAAAATAATGCTCTTTTGAGTATTTATTAAGAGTAATGCTACTCTTTATATCCTTGATTTTAAGTTGCTTGTTCTTTTAAATGCTTGACATATAAAATCAGTACTATATTATAACGCACTACATAATTAAATGGCATGACTGTGAGTGACAAAATCAAGGATGAAGAATAGCATTTCTCGATGATATACCTACAAAATCCTGCTTACAATTATATCACAAAAATTAAGCACAACTAGCTTAGTAATTACTTTTCTTACCCAACTTATGTTGAAAATTAAAGAACTACACCCTAAATATAGTTCTCTGAAAAAAGTAATTAATTAGCAACTTGCTCTTAATTCCAAAAATGATTTAATTGGCACTTAGTTAGCTTGTAATCTATTCTTGTAAGGAACCTGATCTGTTTTTTATTTACCGCCAAAGTTCTGCAACTAGTATAAAAGCAGACTTTGGGGATTTGTATTACTTACTCGAAATAATTCAAAAGGTCTCATAATCTCATTTCTTCCAGAGTTTTATTCTAATTCCTTTCAGTAATTAAAAAAGTAATTAAGTGGTGATCAGGTAATTAATTACTTTCAGTAAAATATAGGCCAACCCCCTAAACCTATCACATTAATTAAGGTACTATGTGTCCCATTAATGTTCATTCATCTAATTAGATATAACCACCAAGTTGTTGTATTATTTACTTATCATTAATTAATCTGACAGTTGCAAGTGGCTTAAAGTAAAAGAGCTCCTACGAAAATCCAAAAATCATAGTCGGTTTAAATTATTATAGTGGCAATTACTTTATTGGACACAATAAGGTGGGTAGATATAGCATATATTAAATGATATGGACTTTTTTGTAAATTAATTTATGTATCTATGTATTAAGCCTATAGTACTTTATTGGTCATATGCCTTGTTCAATTTTATAAGGAAGGCTATAAATATGGGGGCATAGATTGAGCCAGTACCACCAAAGTTTGTAACTACATCGCTTCTCCTTTCCTCCAATGGCTTCGAGTACTGCTAAAAAAGCCGGATACTGGTTTAGCACGGCTGAACTCCAAGTAGCAGACATAAAATCCGACCTCTTCACTCATCTTTATGCTGGCTTTGCCAAGGTCCAATATCCGATTACGCCAGATCAAAAGATTGATGATGTGATCAAATTTCCTGACAACAGTGGAAAATTCGAATCCTTCCCGGCAACCGTAAAAGGAAGAAACCCTCACGTGAAAGCCCTTTTATCCATCGGTGGTGAAGGCTTCGACGACATATCTTCATCCATTGCTGCAGTGGCTGGAGATGATCAACTGCGTCGCGCATTCATTAAAAGTTCCATACAACTAGCCAGGATGTACCAATACGATGGCCTGGACCTCTGCTGGCTGTACCCCTCCAATGCCGAACAGATGGACCTGTTTGCCAAACTCCTCAAGGAATGGCGTCTAGCAGTAAACAAAGAGACAGCAAATTATGGAAATTTGCTTCTAACTGCAGCGGTCTTTCACCAACCGGCCATTCCTGATACAGACGGTAAAAATGTCAATTATCCTTGTCAGGCTTTTTCAGACTACTTGGACTGGATCAACGTACTGCCCATTGACCTTTTTACGTCTCCCTCTCCCTCCAATGCACCCGGGAAGACTGGACCGATTCATGCTTGGCTCACGTTCGGAAAAGCAGGAATTGAGAACTGGATTAAAGGGAACGTTCCGACCGTAAACTTGGTCCTCGGCCTTCCATTTCATGAATATAATCACCTGAATGATGATCACGATGACCTCGCTACTAAGGTTAAGGAAGCGTTTAGGGGAATAAACTTTGGCGGTTACATTGCATGGCATCTGGCCGCCGATGACGATAATTGGACTCTCTCACATGCAGGTAATTATTAGCAGCATGGATTCAATAATATTTTTATGAGTACTGCTAGGTTTACGTAGTGATTTCAATCAAGTAAACTATTGCGGCTAAATATGATTTATTAAATCTAGTTTAATGGAAAAAAAAAAACTTTACAATCTCATATAATATAAAAAAGTGATCATCACCTCAGTATATGATGCATGTATTTCTTAAATAATGGTAATTATAAATGCTTTTAGACTTGAGAAATACATATAATTGGTGTTTTCAGTTTTTTTAAGTTATAATAGGTCCCATTAATATAGTACTTTAGTAAGAAACGGAGTACTTATGTGTAGCAAATGAAACTCGATAGAATTTTGCAAGCCCCATTAAGCAAATTATCGTCAAAATTATTAAACTGGCCGGCAGGTTTCCAACTTCCTGCTGTTACATGATGAGTGATCATCTCTATATTCTAACTTAGTCCCTACATATCTTCATTAATTACAAACGCCTAAGTACGTACGGCCTGTTAGGTCGTTTGTGACGATAACTTTTGTATATATCCTAGCTAGCTTTATTTTCTGAAAATTTTATTTTCAATTTTCTAATGAACATAATTTCTCTTTCTTTTCGTAGCTTCCAAAGCAGTACCGGATATTGCGATTAATGCACAGTTTGGTTCTGATGATAATCGTATATGTTGTTTTCTGTGATAATCATATATGTAACATATTATAAGCTGCTTGTATTATCAACAATAAGGCCGGGCCAATGGCTTGCTGGCTATCATGCCGTGTAGTACGTACGTTGTGTGCTGTGATAATCATATATGTAACATATTATAAGCTGCTTGTATTATCAACAATAAGGCCGGGCCAATGGCTTGCTGACTATCATGCCGTGTACGTACGTTGTGTAACATATTATAATATATGTAACATATTATAAGCTGCTTGTATTATCAACGATAAGGACGCAAGTAGCATATAGCCCGCACAATCTGCAGGCTTATATTTTCTCAAACTAACATTGATTTATCAATAAATTTATAATATTTGAATTACACGTTCTTACTATTTTAAAATATATCAGAGAGAATTATGTATATATTAAAATAAATATATCAAAATTAATATCTCAATAAACAAATACAATATATTTACAACTTCTTTTAGCAAAACAATGCATATGTTGAGATGAGTGCCTTTTGATTGAGTTTTGCACAAAAACAATTGGTTTATAATTTTGTATGTAAGAAGTGAAATAAAACCTGAAAAATACAACGATTTATATGGGTAAAATATTGTATTTAAAAGGATCACCGACACAACACTTTGAGATTTTATTTTCTTTTATTTACCTATTATCACCAACAATAACCGACTTGAACAGAGGCACTGCCACGTTAAAATTGCATGACCACTTTTACATATAGTAATGGAAATGAAACTATATTGTTCATTTAATTATGTAGAATCCAATTAATTAATTTGCTTTTGCACCCAATAACAACTGCAAATATATATATATATACATATATATATATATTTAGAGTAACTAATATTTATAACGTCAAGTATCAAATGCATCTTCATTTTTTTTTTTATCTGCAAAAGAAAGTTGCAACTTAAATCACCTCTACTCAAGATTTATGATGTCCATGAGTACTAAACATTGATACTACAGTTTGATATATCCAGGTCCAAAAATAACTATTCCCCACTCATCGATGCACGTTTTGGCACTAGGATACACTAATCACTTGAGAGATGCTAGTAACCTCAATGTATGCTAAACTTTAGAATGCAGTGAATGAAAACAATATTGCATTATTAGAAGTAGCTACAGAAACTATTGATCGAATTCCTGCACCTATATAGAATGTAGAGAAAAAAAAAATTGTAAATAATGTGTATTGAAGTAAGTTTCCTATGAAATTCATGCATGATTCAGATTTTAAACATGATAAGATTATGCCTCTCATTGTGCAGAGCATGCCATAAAATATTAAGCCTCTATAAGCACTTGTACCATAATCCAAACTATCATAAATGCGGTTTAATATAAAAAAAAAAAAACTTATAGTTGCATAATGCAATCTATAAATTCTGTTGATACATCACAGTAAAAAGATAATACTGATCTATACACATGGCTAACATTATTCCAAGGATTTTTTTCAAGATCACCATAATCAATATCTAGAGAAGACTTGTGCATAATGATATAACTTTCTCATGAAATATTCGATTTAAAAGTTTGGGGTTTAGAGAAGACTTGAGATAGCTGCTAATAAGTTATCCAAAGCCAGAAACGCTAATCTACTCTTCTCATCAATCATGTGTGCATCTTATTCATGAAAACCACATAGATGCATGAGTCTCTATTTGCTTAATGAAAGGTTAGTGCATGCCGGGATTCTTCAAAAGCATGACAACACTTCTGTGAAAGAAGAAATGGACCCAAATAATATACCATAGAAGATTGCTACCATCATAACATGAAAAAGTTGTCCATAAAAAATTAGATAGCAATGAATATAATCAAGGAGGAGAAAGATGGTAAAATTGCAAAGCCATATGTAAAATGATTTCAATTGCAGCAAATGGAGAGAAGATGCAATTAGCATATTGGCAGAAACCCGTGCATTTGTGTTGCATGCTCTGTTCATGCTTGAAGCAAACTGCTGTAGGTATACAATAATTGTTAAAAGTTGTAAAATTTAAAACCAAAAACAGAGGGCCTACCTGAATTAAACCAACTAAATATTTTTTCATGATGAGAAAAGCAACGGCTATTGAAAACTGATTTGAGACAAATAAAGTACAGAATCATTTTACTTCATGAGATCCAAAAACACAAAAGCATTCCATAAACTATGCAACAACATCGATGATAACAGGTTCATTGACCGTGCAAAGACTGCACCCATTACCACCCCAAGAAACAAAAGTGGTAGCATCCTTTGCATATTGAAATGTGCCAAGGCAAAAGCTATTGAACTCACTAAAATTGAGAAAGAAAAAAGATAAATGGAATCGGTTCGCTAGAGCTGTGCAACAACCTGCAATACAGAAGTAGTGTATCAATTATCAAATCGAAATTTGGGCACATATATATAGCATCAAAACCACATCTATCACCCGAAAACAAGAAAACTGGTGTAATATAAAACATAAAAAAGGAGAAAAAAAAAAACAGAGAAATACCCAATTAAAACATTCCAATTGAATTGTTACTCAAATCCAGAAATGAATGTGTTATGCCAATTGTGTTTGGCAGCAATTAAATAGGTCTGAATCAATATCTGAGATTGAGAAAGGTCTCTAAATGAACCAATTTATTCTTGATACATTTTAATCCAACTACTCCTCAACTCAAAAGGGATAATATTGCTACAACTCACAGCTGCTTCGTCACTTTAATTTGTTTTGCTTATTGAGACTGGACGCATGATAGATGGTAGGAGATTTCTACATAATTATTGTAACTCTTCATGCTGATGCTAAAATGGACGCAAAATATGATGCAAAATAATTATGAGTTTATTCTCTCTCTCTCTCTCTCTCTCTCTCTCTCTCTCCAAGTAATGAACTCAAAGCATATATAACTATGTTTCAGGCTTGGTTATTTTCACACACCATAGTAACACTCTCCTAATGTTAATGTTCAATGCATAAAATTTCAATTATTTAAACAGCTGTAAAGTTGTTTCGATATGCCCCATAATGCTCATCATCATATCATAGTCATCATTTTTAATCAGGGAAAGAGTGACATTGTTGCAGAAATGAAACTCAATAAACTTGTCATCCTAGTCCTAAATAGTGTACTTTATTGCAAACTACAACCTTACATCATGTTTCAACATTTATTATGAGAAAAATACAATTAATTGTTTATAAAAAAAGAATGAAACTAAAGTTAGTACTTATCTCTGACTCTTTTTGTGTGGACCTGAACATAGTATTATCCTACCAGCTTCAAACAGGTTGAGTCATAATCCAATCTCAATTTTGAACAAATATCAAAAGAATACATTGTTGGAATGAGCAAAAGCAATCACGATTCCACAATTAGAATAGATTCTTTCGGAGAAAGTTTCAAAGAAACTGTGAAACGCAGTGAGTTTCAAGGACTATCTGTAATGATCAATGCTGTCACCGTCGCATTAAGAAGATCATAACTGGAAATGGTAGTTGAAGTTGAAGTTTGATCCCTTCAATTAATAGGAAAATAATTAATAACCCGAAACTCTTATGTCCATAGACATTCATGGGAAAATCAAACAAAGCTTTGTGATTGCTGAACCCATCTTCACATTCCAAAGAAGAATATAGTTTTGTAAAGCGATTTTTCGCGATCAGAATTAACAAAATAGAGCAAATTTATTTTGAACATGAACCTATTTTAAAAGACTACCAAAAAAAATAAAATGCATCGGACCAAATAATCTACTCTCGCAATGAAACTGAATAAGTTTGAAATTGAAATTGAAATTGAAATTGAAACCCTAGGAACCGAGGGGCAAGAGAGAGAGCGAGAGACTTACGGGCATGTCATTTTGGTAAAATTTGTGATCTTAGGAGCGGAAGTGAGAGAACCAATCAGAGAACTTAAAAAAACTGAGGGAACATTGTCGATCTCACTTGTGGCGACATAAGGGTTTCGAGAGATAGATACGGTGACTCGATATTGGAGAGAGAGCGAGAGAAGTTGGTGAGCACTGCCTCGAGAGAGAAAGACAGAGGTGATGCTCTACAGGCCATGTATCCGATAATGGCTTCAACGGCCACCCGTTCCATCAACTTACAAACAAAGCACCCAAAATCACCAAAATCTGGAACGGCGCGAGGGGAAAAATAAATGAAATAAGAGAGAGAAATATTAAAATAAGGAAAACAACTTACTGGCATGTGGAGTGGAAGACGAAAACACAATATAAAAGCTTTCCAAATCGCAGCACCCAAAGATGACAGGGGAAATCGAGAAACTAAGGGCGTGAGAGAGGGAGAGTATTTCGGGAACGAAAATGAGAGTTAGAAACCATTTGGAGAAGAAAAAAAAGGAGTGGGGATGACGATTCAGTTGAGACTTGAGAGAGAGTGGAACGGGGTGAATCAAACTAATGTTTTTCTGGTGCAACTTCTACCGCTTCGCGTTTTAGAAACTGCCTTTTACTTTACAAAACTTGAAAACAAATTAACGGTAGCATGTGATTTGGTAGAAAACCAAATCATGTGAGAGTAATCTATTTATATATTATTTGAAGCAGCAACTTTTACGTGTGAATTTAGATTCGATATTTATTAAAGCGGCAACGTTTTACCTATGAAATTAGCATAGGTAAATCAACTATCAAATATAGCATATCCCCATTGAATGTTACAATGGGGATATGCTAATTAAACTACAAAGTGAATCCAAGAAGGTAGCTGCATAACTCAAAGGCATATCATTGATTGTGTTTTAAGAAACAAAACAAAATAAACTAGGCCTAAATATTTCACCCATGCATGAATTACTAAAGTCTATTGAAACCAAGCTGGTTCGCTACAACAATCATTAAACATATGTTAAGACTATATAACAAAGTCTCACTGGTCAATGGAAAGATAGGGCATTTTTAGGCCTAATGAAGTGTATACTAGGCATATAATTAATCTTAACAGGTGGTGCTAATTTAGCAAGGAAGACAGAAGGGAAAATATCTATACCTCAATGAGGATGATCAGGAAATCCATCCTCAAGTACTAACTGTAATATATAACAAAATATACCCAAGAGTGAGATTATGAAAAACCATCACATTTATGCAGAAATAGAAGAATACATGAGATCAAAGATACTCACCTAAGAATTCAGTTAGAACTAGAAAAATCACAACAAAATGGAAACCAAAGTGAACTGTTTGGAGAACTCACGAAGACTTTTCAAGGTCGAGGCATCATTGCAAAAGCCATTTATGTCAGTTTACTCTTAAAGTACCTAGAATAACCATAGGAAGAATGTGTCAACAAGTATTTGTGGATAAGAGTAAGAAAATTTTGTTTGATATAAGAAACACAACTTGTGATTTAACTGTACTCCTTGCTCAAAAGCTTCTCAAAAATAAAAAACCCACCATACTATCTCTAAGGTGTATATGTATATATGTATATATATACATATGTATATATATATATATATATTATATCTATAGCCTAGTTTTTATATTGTCCCACAAAAAGCACCCAAAATTGTCAAAACATACAGTCCCCTTAGGTATCTGAGGAATTACTCCAACCCTGGCATGTGGAGATGACTCAATGAATCCAGGCAAACCCCTCATTAAAGTCTGGAGCATCCTGTTATTCTGCATCTGCTGCTCCCTAAGATCCCGCACCTCTTCTCTTATTTCTTGGAGTTGACTCTTGTACTGTTCAACATCTTTCTTGTATTGTTCAGCATCCTGCTTTTGTCTCTCAATCTCGGCCAAATACTATTGCATTTTAAGTTGGTCACGTTGTCTACTTGACTCAGGGATGACCATCTCTCTGAGTCCCAGTGCATGTCCAGGTCTATGGCCAAGAACCTCCCTAAAGACAGTTGATGCTGCCTCATCAGTATGCTGCTCTGGTGCTAGGCCATCCATCCTACTTTGCACAGTCCTTTGCACATTGACAATGCTTTCAATTATTAAAAATCTATATATATCCTATGCTATTTATGCATTTATCACATTTGAAAAGAAGCATAGATCCCGGGGACTATAATTGCACTACTCACATAAGTTTCTTCTGTCGCGGCTGTCACAAACGCATTTTTCTTCTTCGACCAACATGTCTCCTTGTAATTGTCAATCATATTCTTGGAATTTTCAGAGCGCTACATATGTCAGCAATGTGTACAGTATAAGAATATATTTTCCAAGGAGAGAACTTTCATGAAAGTGGACATGTGCATTTTAAGCCCAAAAGCTAGAGTAACCAATCACAACAATAATGTAATACGAGCACAAAAATAAAAGAAATACTATTCACTCGAAAATAGTATCTAAAACAACACTAAAAACCATATTCCTAAAATAATAACACACTATGAAATACCCACTTATCGTTGCTGCCTCATTATGTTACTTATTCGGGCTTTTGATTTACTACATTATGAGTCATTATGTTACTTATTGTTTGGGATATGAGTTTATATTTGATACAAGTGTAACCTCTATGAGAATAAGTTATTTTAAACCTATACCTTTTGTGCAAGGATTCGGACAAATGATTTACGTCCTGATGTGTGATTAATCATGAACTTCTTTCGATTCGCTCGATGTTGAGCTGACATTTTCTGCCACGTAAATTCCCAACGTTAGCTATAATAAACAAACTTGCCACAACAATTTTTAGACATTAAATGGGTAAATAATTTGTTTAATATTGTATACAATACATACCTTAAAGGCGTCGTTTCCCCACCTCCCACACAACTTAACCCATACAAGCTGGTCGACCAAGCTAGTCCCGTTAGCCAACGCCTCTTCGTGGCTTCCATAGGATAGATATATCTTGTGTAAGTCATGGTGAAATGCGTTGAAGTGCTTACGCAATTGCTTGGTTACTGTCAATTGGTGGTTTTCGCGTTTCCAATCCAGCTCAAAGTCACTCTACAAGAAAGTGTCATCATGTCATTTACGCAACAATTATACTATGACCACTTTCTAGCAATCAATATTAATTAACAAATGACTTACCTTGACACGACTAATGAGCTCCTCTTTCTGGGCTTGCGGGACATCAGACCATCGTGCGTGACTCATGTCACAATATTGTTTAATAATCCATGACACCCAAGATGTGGATATGGCCGCATTCTCACAACACGGGGCAGTCTCGCCATCATTTATCTTCAAAACCACTTTCTCGTTCTTCCTCAGTTTCTCAAACAAGGTGCCTTTCGCGGACCCATGCGTACGTTTCCTCTGTTGCTGGTTTGCTACGGCCTCCATGGGGGCATCTGCAGCTGTATTACAATGATCACAACATTAGTGTTTGAAACTATAGTTAATCTTTACACTTAATTCACATGTATAAATAGGCCAATTCATTCTTTGTATCTAGGAAAAAACATGACAAGTTGTGGTTTACTGAGATCTTCATTGCTTGTAGGTTCTCTGAGAGGTGATTATTCTCTAACTGGTGAGGGTTCTCGTATGGGATTTGGTGGGGGAACTGGGTTGGGGCATGGAGGTACCCAGAGCTGGCTCGGAGGCTGCGTTGAATCATCTGAGCTGGTTTGCTCTACCTCCTCAGAGCTATGGTATGAAGAGAGACGTGCTCCACACGGTCGGCCAAATCGACATGAGTACGGTACAAGGCCTCTGGCACGAGTACCTCAGAGTCTCCCTCAGCCTCTTGAACTTTCTCCCAATCGATTACTTGCGTGTGTACGAGTTAATTGTTTGAGACAAATAACATTCTATTCCACATGATAGTCTCAAAGTCAAAAACTGGTACAATGAAAAGATCATATGTCGCCCATTTTGCAATTAATTGTTAGTAGACTAATTCTTACATTTTATAAGGATTATGTTTTTGCAAATTAGAAGCTTCAAAAGTAATATCATTTAATGCACTTATATAGCAGCCTATGCTATGAGCACAACATAGATAGAAAAATAACTAAATTGTCGAATTATATACCTTGATAGTTGATATCGCTCCTCGTGCCTCTAGATTGAAGATGGGATTGCGATGACATGTTGACAAGGCATACCGGTTACAAGTATGTTATGTACCCAATTTCCAGTCACATGAAGCAAATAAGTATCGCATGTTAGGCTTTGTTTCAGTAGGTATTAAAGTAGTAAAGATGAATACTTCTTGTGTACCTGTTTGTTATTTGCATAATTAAATAGGTCGAGACTGAAGCAAGTAAATTCTACCTTGATTGGATTCAAGGAAGCGAAGTCACATGCAACACCGTCTGTTTTCCCCTCACCTAAAAAAGAATAATATCATACATATCTAAAATTAAACAAGTTTAGAGGAAAATAAATAAACTGTCATTTATATTTATCCCTTTATATATATTTGAAAACATAAATACTATCTTGTGCATATTAGTCCAGCCCATTTATCAATAATAAATATGTTAATTTTAATAAATAAATCAAAGTAAGAATTTTATATGACATAATAATCAACTACCTATGTCTACAATTCAATTTCAAAGAGTTAATCTATTGTGTTACCCTTCAAATCGGCGATCTTTGTTTTTTTTTTTTTTATGTAATTATAAATTTGATACAGACTCTTCCTCTATGGATAGATCCCCTCATCTGAATGTTCCACATCACCATACGCTTCTCTAGAACCAGAAGCCATAATGTCATCATTGATAAAGTTCGTTGAATCTATGCATTGACCATCGAGATCTGTGATATCTTGTACATCAATATGTCTAGGTAGTATATCCATCCTACTTAGTGGAGTTGACATTGGATCCGCATCACATTATACTGGTGCATAATAATATGATGACTCATCTTCTTGATCGGCATCATCGTCACTTGATTTGCCATCAATATCTTCCAAAACCCTCGGCACTGGAGGAATGTTGTATACACTCTTATTTGTATAGTTCTGCACCACACCCCAATTCCTTTCGCCCTTGAATCTTTGATGTAGAAACATTGAGAAGCCTGACTCGCCAACATGAACGGTTCATCCTTATACCAAGTCATATCCATGTTGAGACTAATCATATGGTCATCCACTTGCACCCCTCTTTTTCGATCACCCACGTTAAACCAATCACATTCAAATAGGTACACCCGATGCCACTCCATGTACTTTAACTCTACGATATTATTAATAACACCGTAGAAATCTAGATTATTTGTGGCCTCGTCGCCAGTTACCAACACCACTGAATTTTGTGTACACCGGCAAAGTTTACGCTGCTTTGTATGAAACCTTTTTCCATTTATAATGCAAGCAGTATATGATGCAATCCAACGGTCAGGCCCACAAGCTAACGCATACAAATCAAAGGTCACTGAATGTGGATTGGAGATACGTTGTTCCTGGATCTACACCAAAATTGTTGAAAAATCACAACATATATTTTTGTAATTCCAAAACATAACAAAATCTATGATATTTAAAGTAGATATGGATAGAGAATAACTTACATGTTGCTTGAACCAAGTTGGAAACTCATTTTGATGCGTGCGATCAATACAATTTGGGTGTTGCACCTTACATTTCTTGTAGTGCTCCCTGCATTTGGAGCACGGAATCGCCAAGCAAAATATTCAAGTTAACTAGTGTGGGTTGATAAGAACTTGTTAAGTTCAAATGGAAGTGTATATGTATAAGTAAAGCCATTGATGCTTACTCTATATAGGATCTAATCTCTGCACAGTTGTTAAGCACATACCAGATAGCTACTCTAAAGACTTTATTTTCTAATTGCACATTAGAAGCTGTACCCAAGGGATGAACTTTTTGGTTGTGATTACGCCCAAGAATAACGCGGTCGTTTGCAGTATAGCTTTGGGGTGTCGATTCCACAGGAAGATGGATTGAGAAATTGAAGATAGTAACGAAATAAACAAAAAGATTTAGACGAGTGCAAAAAGTAAATTTTAGAGTGTTACGTAAATTAAATCTAAATGAGTAATTTGAAAAGTATAAAAATGAGACGAAAAGTAGAGCATTGGAAATCCTTTGTATATAATAGGTATTTTAATTATTTTCGATTCATTAATAACTCAATTGAAAATTCTATGTCCAAATTTTCAATCAGAGGATAAAACATTAATAATCAGATTTAAATCAAATATAATCTTTCGAAAGATCATTCGTCGCAATATAAGAACGAAAATTGTTATCGATATTAAGAAAATTCAACGTCGACAATATACTCGTAGAATAATATTGCAACAGAGAATTAAATTAATATAGATAACTAATTGAACCAAAAATTATCAAAGGATTATTCCATTCAATAGAAAAAGTATGACTGAATCTATAAATGAAATAAATTCTAAGATTATTTGGTGACGAAAAACATTTATAATAAATTTTGAATGATTAAACAAAAGAGTTTAATAATTAAAGCTCACATATATGAATCAAAAACAATTTCAAATACCATCATATATACAAATTCATCCTTAGCTCTACTAAAGAATTTAGTTACACATATTGAAAATATGTAACAAAAATTCTCTAAAGGAAACTATAATAGAACCGGCCATGTTTTCTCTTCTTCTTTGTTTTTTTTCTTTTCTCGAGCTCTCTAAAATGGTTCTTCAAGTCTCCAAGCACACCCTTATCCTCTTATGTTGGATCCATATATATAGATATTTCCATCCAAGTTGCATAACCAAAATCATATTTAGACATAACTAGTTTTATCCATGTACCAATTGATGTCCAATATGTGGCTTGAATTTAATTATGCATGGGATACCTTTGGTCGGCTAAGAATGAAGTGGAATGAGGTGTATGCATTTATGTGGTTCTTCTCTTTATTTGTTGTAAGTTTAATTCTATGATAAAGTGCCATGTGTTGCCATGTATGCATGTGAAACAATCTTCAAAGATTGAAGAGGTAAATTGCCATGTATGTCTTTTGTTTCTTCCCCATTTGTTTCGGTTGCCATGTGTTTCCAGCTATCATTTAATTAGTTTGTTGGTTTGCTCTTCAATTGAAGTGATTAGGTTAGATGGGAGATAATAGAAGCACCGTATGGATTTTGAGTGGAATGCCGTGTACCACTTTGCTTCATCCCTTGTGTTGCCATGTGTTGCCATGTGTTTGCAATTAGATGGAATTGCATTTGTAGGATGTAGGCGCTTAATGCTTGCTTCAATTGAGTTGTCGGTTTGGAGATAATTTGGAAGCACCGAATGGATTTTGAAGTGCCATGTGTTTCCAGCTTTGCTTCAATCCTTTTGTTGCCATGTGTTGATTGCATTTGATTGCATTTAGATGGAATTGAATTGTAGGTGCCGGTTTATGCTTCATTTGAATTGATCACGTCGGTTTCGATACTTTGGAAGCACCGAATGGATTTTGAAGTGCCATGTGTTTCCAGCTTTGCTTCAATCCTTTTGTTGCCATGTGTTGATTGCATTTGCTTCAATCCTTCATGTGGCTTGTAATTCTCCTGATAAGTTGACTTTGTGGTCTACTTGCTTTTTCTTCTCAAGTCTTGCCATGCACTAAGTTCAATTAAGAAGTGTATGAGGTAAAAATGCTCCATGAAAATGTGGCAAATTAATTGAGTTGTCACTTACCTCATATAGCCAACTAGAAAATAAACTAAATTAATTAGTAACTTAGCTCTTTAAAATGCAAGGAAATTTAAATGGCCTATTTGTAAGGTGAAAATTCATAGGACCTATTTAATGAATTAAACTCATGTGTTTCTATTTGTATTTATTTGAGACTTAAATATATTAAATCATGCTCATGTTCATCTCAAGATAAATAACTATTAAATTAATTAAAATGAGTTATATCATTATTTTCTCTTTTCTTTTAGCATTTAAATAGGATATTTAGAGTGCATTTTTATGCACTCATCACACCCGCCAACTTACTCATTGCTAGTCCCTAACAATTTTCATGCAAAATGATGAGAAAATCACACACAGGGGCCATCTAAACACATTTTTCAAATTTACATATCGAAATAATCTTAGGAATTTAATAAGCTTTTCACAAGTAATTCTTATATAGCAATCCAAAGAGTGTGTATGTGTTATGCCATTCTTCGTAGTATACCTGACAAATCGGGAGGTGTAGCCGCAATAGCACCAGTTTTTATATGTCTGTTGTCTTTACCTTTTTTTAAAAATATGTATGTGAGTAGTTCAAGTTTTCGCCCTATTCACCAAGGAATATTTTGGTTGCTTTTGGCGGATTGCTTACTACTAGGTTGGATCGGATGTCAACCTGTGGAAATCCAATGTGTGGTGGTGCCCGTCGATTCTTCCTCCCATAAGGAAAGTCCGCTCATACGGAAAGTCCTCCCATAAGGAAAGTGATAGAGATTCTACAGAGGCCGGGGGTATCCCCCGAACCCCCTAGCAACCCCCCTACAGTTGCTGCGCTAACTTCTGGGGTCACTTCAAAGGCTACCTTAATGTCCGCCTTTTACGCTCTCTGCTTCAAGGTCGGTTCTTACAAAGGCCAAACATATCTGGTTAAAAGTATATTGGCTCAAAATTGGCTGCTAGGGGTCTATGATAAAAAAAGGTCAGCTTGAAAGGCTCAAACGTTAATCTTAAGTTGATTTTCGTCATATCCCAAGTATATCCACCATCTTACCACAAACCATGTAATGATATTCTCAAAAGAAGTGTCCAATTCAACAGATCAATGAATACTTATAACAATTTCTGTATTTGTAAGCTCTCAATTCTCACCAAAATTCACATGAATACTTAAGCAAAATAATTCTCTAGTTACATGTGTCAAATCACCATATTACCACAAATTTTGGATAAGTGCATAAATGGTTTTATGGATGCCTTAGCAAAATGATTTAAGATGAGTTTGTTGAAATCACTAAGATGGTTATGAATGAGCATGAATATCATGTGTGAAAAGATGCCTGTGTGATGTATTTTTTTTTTTATATATATATATATATACCACAAAGTTTAAATAACAGATTTGTATTTCCACCTCCCAACTTAAATGAAACATTGTCCTCAATGTTTAAGAATTAGAATTGAATAACTAAACAGGGTAGAATACACCTGATGTGGGATGTGGGTGGCTTGCTTGGCTTCAAAGATGGCATTTGTCAAAATAAAATTAACCTATAACAAAATAAAGTAAACAATAAACAAAAAGAAAATGAATGAAAAGAAAATGAAAGAAAAACATACCTGGAGATGGTCAAGATTGATATACTGGGTCCATTTACTTTGAGGCGCTGACCATTTACTTTGAAAATACATCCATCTTTTGGATTTTCTATTTCTACCGCCCCATTTGTAAAAATATTTTTTACTATAAAAGGGCCGGTCCATCTAGATCGAAGTATTCCTAGATACTTATGGAGTCTTGAATCATATAAAAATACTCGATCATTAGGCTTAAATGTTTTTCTCAAAATATTTTTATCATGAAATGCTTTCATTTTAGCCTTATAGATCTTGGAGTTTTCATAAGCACCATTTCTCAATTCTTCTAATTCCGTCAATTAGAATTTTTTAAGTTTTCCTGCTTTTTCCAAGTCCTTATAGATCTTGGAGTTTTCATAAGCACCATTTCTCAATTCTTCTAATTCCGTCAATTAGAATTTTTTAAGTCTTCCTGCTTTTTCCAAGTTAAAATTAAAATGTTTAATGGCCCAATATGCTTGATGCTCGAGCTCCACGGGCAAGTGACAAGGTTTTCCAAAAACAAGTCTATAAGGTGATATGCCTAAGAGAGTTTTAAAAGCTGTACAGTAAGCCCAAAGTACATCAATTAGTCTTAAAGACCAATCTTTTCGATCCGGGTTGACCCTTTTTTCTAAAATTTGTTTAATTGCCCTATTCGCAAGTTCAACCTGTCCACTTCTTTGAGGGTTGTATGCAGTAGAAAATTTATGCATCACCCTATATTTTCTCATTAAAGTTTCAAAAGAACGGTTGCAAAAATGCGTACATTGATCACTAATGATAGCACGTGGGATACCAAATCGAGATAATACATTTTCTTTGAGAAATTTAATTACCGTCCTCTAATCATTGGTCCTGCAAGGTGCTGCCTCTACCCATTTTGACACATAATTTACTGCCACAATAATATATAAATATCCAAAAGAAGGAGGAAATGGTCCCATAAAATCAATGCCCCAACAGTCAAAAATTTCAATTACCAAAACGGGGTTTAAGGGCATCATGTGAGATCCCGGACTTAACGTGTAATTTTACAAGTTATTTTATTCTAGGTTTTAATTATTTTAATTTATTTTAATAATATTATTAGTTGTGTTTTATTTGTTTAAGATATTTATTTGAGTTATTAATTAGTTAATATTGAGTTACGTTGCTTTTCTTATTTATTTTAATGTGAGTTAATTATTTTAATGATTGTAATTTAATTCCTTTATTTTATTATGTGAGTTTATTTTATCTGCTTTCGTTATATTAATTATTGTTTTATTTCTAATATTGCGCATGTGTTTAATTTATTTCTATTATTGGACTTTAAATATTTTATTTTATTGAAATTATATTGTAGTATTTCAAATCGGCTTTTATTTAATTTATTGTGTTTCCTTTTCTAGTTAGTCTTCTTTTTTTCTTCTTTTTCTTTTTCTCTTTTTTCTTTTCTTTTTTTCGTTTTCCTTTCTTTCCTTTCTTTTTCTTTCCCCAGACCCCCCTAGCCCGCGTACCCCCCTCTCTTGTTCTCCTCTCCCTCTCGCTGTCCCTTCTCTCTCAACCCAGAGCCGCCGTCGACCTTGCCTGCACCGGTGGTGCACCTCACGGCAGCCCCTAGCCAGCGCGTGAGTCATTTACCCGAAATGACTATTTTAGCTTCCCTTGCATTTTCCGGCCACTACCGGCCACCCTTTGGCCTCCGACCACCATCATTAGACTCCCCACCCTCCGGTGAGCATAACCCACCGCCCAAAGCCACCCATCGCCGCCGGTTACCCCCTCCACCCGAAATGGGTCTTAAACGGATCCATCTTCGTCGCGCCGCCGTCCTGCCACCGTAGGCTTCACCACCACCACCAAAAGACTCCCCTCGCCCAGCCAGTCATCCCCATAGGTCAGTTTCCCCATCCGTAGCCCCACCTTCTTCGTACAACCCCAAACCCGAAAATGGCTTTTCACCCATTTTGACCCCGATCTGCCACTTTCCAGTGGTTGTGCTGCCACACCTCCACCTCCATTAGATTCTCCACCCTTCAAAGAGTATGTCCCTAAATTTTGGTGTCAAACCGAGTACTTTAGCCTAACGTACAAGTGACCACTACGAGCGTTGCGGAATAGCGTCTACTCAAGGATATGCGTTTTAATCACTGTAAGTATTTTCCAAATAAACTTTAAGATTTAAATATATTTTTTGCATCAACAAATATTGTAGTTGGTTATTATCGTAAATTATGAGTTGTTGGTTATTTGGTGCATGGTCATCTGCATTGTGTGTTTACATGCATATTTATGTGTTGGAAATGAAAACTGGGTTTTCATTGTGTTTATGGTTTTCAGGTGCGTGTGTATCACGTCCCCAAGCCGGGATGGGGCATTATCTCGATGGAGCTCTTCTGGTCACTCTGGAGCGGAATATACTGAGTGACGTCCCTTGGGTCGTTGCCGGGCGACGACGGGATCGGATGGGATGGTAACGCTCTCGTGCCGACTCCGTGGCTCCTCTGCTGGCGGGAGCTAGGGGATGCCTGGTCATGGTACGTGCTAGGCGCGGTTAGCTAGGCATCGCCCATTTCGAAGTCACATGCGGGGTCATTACCTTCGGTGTGATGATGAAAGTCAGGGTGTGCGGATGGTCCCTAGGGGAGATCATGGTGCATACGGTTAATAAAATGGTTGTGGTTTTAATGGATTTATGGTAATTATTTTCTGGGAAAATGATGGGTGATTTTACTGGAGTTTTATTTTGGGCCAAATGGGATTTTGGCGTGTATGGTTATTTTATTGATTTTGAGGAAGATGATTTTAAACCTCATGCATATGGTAATTTGTTCATGATTGTTGTTGTGGCATTAATATATTTATTATCTTTGGTTTGTTTGGGTTATACTTACCTGCGATGTCATTTTTGGCATCGTAGTTTTTGGATGTAGACTTTAAAGAGGCTGAGCCTGAGGAGACAGCTCCGCCGTTGGTGTATTTTTGTTATAAATTGTTCTCTCGGGAAATTTATTTTCCCTTTTTTAAAAATATGTATTTATTTAATTTATTTTTCAGATGACTGTATTAAATCTCCTGTTGGAGAATTTATATTAAAATGGTTTGTAAAATATTTCTAAAAAAATTCTGGTACTTAGATAATGATTTATTTATCCGCTACGACTTATATTTTATGTATGTCACGTGTGCACACACGTTTGGCACTTGTCGTTGGGATGTGTGACCCGTGTTGTCATCATCCTGATGCCTCAATTCCCGTGTTTATTTTAAGGGGAATTTGGGGGTGTCACAGGTGGTATCAGAGCAGTTCGACTCTAGGTAAATCCATATGTACCTAGGGATAGTACCAGATAATTTTATTTGTTTTGAAAATTTGTGGTTTTAAAAATTTATTTGTTTTATGATTTGGTTATTTTATTTTATTCTATTATTTTATTTGTTCTTTAAGTTTTCTTACTAATTTATATGGTAAGATTATCGATATTCATTTCATTGTGTTGTGTTTTTTATTTTAATGTTCATGTTGTTTATTTATTTATTTTCATAATTAATTTAGTTCTGAATGATGGGTTTGCTTTATTTTATTTTATTTTAATATTTGTTCAATATTGTAATTGGGTAGCAATTAAGATTTTAGTTAGTTGATTATATTTAGTTAGGGTGTTGAGTATTTATTTAATTATTTATTTATTTTATATATATGCCTTTGTTTTTATTTAAATTGGAATTTGGATATTTCGGATTAGATTATTATTTTCAATCGATCTTTTTATTGAATCTGATATTTTAAATAATTGTGTTATGGAATTCCTTATTTTAAAATTTATTTCTTTTGTTGTGAGTTATTTTGTTTTCTTAAACTTTTATTCAATTATTATCAGGATTTGATTTTAATTTTAGTTCATAGGTTTCTTACAAGATAGTTTTGAATTTTGTTTATTATCTTTTTAATTTAAATTATGGCTTTTGTCTTTTAAATTTATTATCTCTTCACCTTGTGTTTATTAAGGGAGGTGGACTTGTTTTTTTTTAAATGGCTGGCTTTTACTAATTTGTTTCTTTTTTCCCGTTTTGTTTTATATAATAATTATGTGAATTACTTAAGTTTTATTTAGTGTTTGGGTATATTATTATTTATAATTGCGATACGGATTTGTTTGATAATTTGTTGGTATTTACGCAATTGCGTTTCCTTATCGATATTTTATATGCTGTTTATGTGTATTAGCTGGGTCTCACTGAGTGTTAGAGTTTCTAAGTTCTAATTTTATTTCTGGGAGATTATTGGAATTGTCGTTTATATGGACTCTTCATGTGAGTGTAAAATTCTTAGCCATTGCCATATTGTTATAGAATTCGATTTAAGAATACTTATGATGGTAGATAATCAATTGTTCTTTGGTGAAGTTTTGATGTAGTTTTTGTTTGTGGGTGCTTAGAGATTGTTATGTAATAATTATGTGTGTAAATTTTTGGAGAGTACTTATTTTATTTTGTGTTTGACTTGAAAAAATTTGTTTGTTAAGTGATAGGGTTGAATTGATGTAATGGAAATAAATTCTAGAGATCCAAATATTAGGCTTTTGGGTGAATTGATTTGGGGTGGACAATTTGAGCTTGATGTTTGATAAATTTAATGATTAACAACATTTGTTAAGGTGTCTTAAAGAATTAGTTGTGACTTGAGGTCACATAAGAATTTAAATGTTTGAGGTTATTCCATTTCATAGGTAATGAAGGTTCGATTGAGAGAATACGAATTTAGATAATTAATCTATGATGAGAGTGAGGAGTTATAATGATGGAGAATTAGTGGTTTGGGAGTTAGAAATTTTTAGGCTTTAATATTGGGTGGCATAACTTGAATTATGAGATGACAAAGCACTAGGATTTGTAAATGTGACAAATGATTTCTTGTTAACAATTGCCTAGCTAGTTTTTACTCAATGGTGATAATTTATAAGGACTTAATTTTATGCATTTAGTGAGTTTTTAGAGTGTGCGCGGAAGCGTGATGTCTTGCAATGTAATTGGAAGTTTAAGTCTTGTGTTAATTTTGAGAAATTAGTGATTACTTGAAATTTTGGAACAATACTTATCAGGGGAGAATTATCCTTTTGTTGGATAAATTATGTTTGTTGATGGTTAAGTTGGGAAGATAAACTTGAGAGTTATTTGAGAGTGACACAAAGTGTTGTATGGAGTTAGTGAATATTAAGATTTTGGGAGATTGTACTTAGATCCTTGTACATATGGAGTCTAGATTAATTGGCTGCCTCAGGAGTTTTAGAGGTGAAATATTATTTGGAGACTATATGTTCATGATGGAATAGTATCCAATTGTGTTTGAGGAAAATAGATTATTGTGCTAATGCTTGGAGTGAATATTAAGTGATGTAGTAGGTGAGCTATTGGAGTTTTATTAGTTGCAACCGAGCGAATTTCGGGGACGAAATTCTTTTTAAGGGGGGGAGAATGTGAGATCCCAGACTTACGTGTGATTTTACACGTTATTTTATTCTCGTTATTAATTATTTTAATTTATTTTAATAATATTATTAGTTGTGTTTTATTTGTTTAAGACATTTATTTGAGCTATGAATTAGTTAATATTGAGTTACGTTGCTTTTCTTATTTATTTTAATGTGAGTTAATTATTTTAATGATTGGAATTTAATTCCTTTATTTTATTATGTGAGTTTATTTGATCTGCTTTCGTTATATTAATTATTGTTTTATTTTTAATATTGCGCTTGGGTTTAGTTTATTTCTATTGTTGGGTTTTAAATATTTTATTTTATTGATATTATATTGTAGTATTTCAAGTTGGTTTTTATTTAATTTATTGTGTTTCTTTTTCTAGTTAGTCTTCTTTTTTACTTCTTTTTCTTTTTCTCTTTTTTCTTTTCTTTTTTTCTTTTTCCTTTCTTTCCTTTCTTTTTCTTTCCCCAGGCCCCCCCTAGCCCGCGTACCCCCCTTCCTTGTTCTCCTCTCCCTCTTGCCATCCCTTCTCTCTCAACCCAGGGCCGCCGTCGGCCACCCACCGGCGACACCGCCCAGCCCACTGCCTTTCCCACACGCCGGCGACCTCTCCTGCACCGATGGTGCACCTCACGGAAGCCCCTAGCTAGCGCGTGAGTCCTGTACCCAAAATGACCATTTTAGCTTCCCTTGCATTTTCCGGCCACTACCGGCCACCCCTTGGCCTCCGATCATCACCACTAGACTCCCCACCCTCCGGCGAGCATAACCCACTGCCCAAAGCCACCCATCGCTGCCGGTTACCCCCTCCACCCGAAATGGGTCTTAAACGAATCCATCTTCGCCGCGCCGCCGTCCGGCCCCGTAGGCCTCACCACCGCCACCAAAAGACTCCCCTCACCCAGCCGGTCATCCCTTTAACTCCGTTTCCTCATTAGTGGCCCCACCTTCCCGGTACAACCCCAAACCCAAAAATGGGTTTTCACTCATTTTGACCCCGATTCGCCACCTTCCGGTGGTTGTGCCGCCACACCTCCACCTCCATTAGATTCCCCACCGTTCAAAGAGTATCTTCTTAAATTTTGGTATCAAACCGAGCACTTTAGCCTAACGTACAAATGACTGCTACGAGCGCTGCGGAATGGCGTCTACTCAAAGATATGCGTTTTAATCGCTGTAAGTATTTTCCAAATAAACTTTAAGATTTAAATATATTTTTGGCATCAACAAATATTGTAGTTGGTTATTGTCGTAAATTATGAGTTGTTGGTTATTTGGTGCATAGTTATTTGCATTGTGTATTAACGCGCATATTTATGTGTTGGAAATGAAAACTGGGTTTTCATTGTGTTTATGGTTTTCGGGTGCGTGTGTATCACGACCCCAAGACGGGATGGGACATTATCTCGGTGGAGCGGAATATACTAAATGACGTCCCCTGGGTCGTTGCCGGGCGAGCAGATGGTCCCTAGGGGAGATCATGGTGTATACAGTTAATAAAACGGATGTTTAGGCCATTTTCTCGGAAAGTGGGGGGTTGTGTTTATTGGTTTTACGTGGACCATTTTCTGGGAAAATGGTTGTGGTTTTAATGGATTTATGGTCATCATTTTCTGGGAAAATGATGGATGATTTTACTGGAGTTTTATTTTGGGCCAAATGGGATTTTGGCGTGTATGGTTATTTTATTGATTTTAAGGAAGATGATTTTAAACCTCATGCATATGGTAATTTGTTCATGGTTGTTGTTGTGTCATTAATGTATTTATTATCTTGGGTTTGTTTGGGTTATACTTACCTGCAATGTCATTTTGGCATCGTAGTTTTTGGATGCAGACTTTGAAGAGTATGAGCCTGAGGAGACGGCTCTGCCGTTGGTGTATTTTTGTTATAAATTGTTATCTCGGGAAATTTATTTTCCCCTTTTTAAAAATATGTATTTGTTTAAATTATTTTTCGGATGACTGTATTAAATCTCCTGTTGAAGAATTTATATTAAAATGGTTTGTAAAATATTTCTAAAAAAATTCTGGTACTTAGATAATGATTTATTTATCCGCTACGACTTATATTTTATGTATGTCACGTGTGCACACACGTTTGGCACTTGTCATTGGGATGTGTGACTTGTATTGTCATCATCCCGACGCATCGATTCCCATGTTTATGTTAAGGGGAATTTGGGGGCGTCACACATCATATTACGACGAGTCATAACTTCTAACTTTTGACATCTTTCGCATGAGCGATAATAGATATTTGTATCTTTAAACAAGGTGGGCCAATAAAATCCACACTGCAGAATTTTTGCAGCGGTTTTCTTCATTGAAAAGTGGCCACCATAAGTTTGGGAATGACAAAATTTCAAAACGCTTGCAATCTCTTCATCAGGGATGCAACGCCTTAAAATTTGATCAGGGCAGTATTTAAAAAGGTAAGAGTCATCCCAGTAGAATTTTCGTACCTCAATCATGAATTTCCTTTTGTCTTGGGTGCTAAAATCCTTTGGTATTTCACCTGTAGCTAAATAGTTCACAATATGAGCAAACCATGATAGAGAAATAATAGACAGTAAATGCTCATTGAGAAAATCATCTTTGATTGGCATAAGGTCAGAAGTGTCCTCGAATGTGAGTCTAGAGAGATGGTCTGCCACTACGTTCTCCACTCCTTTTTTATCTTTGATGGTGATGTCAAATTCCTGTAAAAGTAAAATTCATCGTATTAATCGTGCCTTAGCATCCTTCTTTGTAAGAAGGTACTTAAGGATTGAATGATCTGTAAAAATAATAATAGGAGAACCAATCAAATAAGCACGGAATTTATTTATAGCAAATATTACAGTTAGCAACTCTTTTTCAGTAGTTGAGTAATTCATTTGAGCACTATTCAGAGTTCTACTAGCATAGTAAATAACAAAGGGTTTCCCTTCTCTTCGTTGTCCAAGAACAGCACCTACAGCAAAATCACTAGCATCACACATAATTTCAAAAGGTAAATTCCAATTAGGTGGTTGCATTATGGGTACTGAAGTAAGCTTGCCAATTAATGTTTTGAAAGCCTCTTGACAGGTTTGTGTCCATTCAAATGGGATCTCTTTAGCTAGGAGGTTACATAGTGGTCTAGATATGGCGGAAAAATTCTGTATGAATCTCTTATAAAAACCCGCATGAACTAGAAATGATCTTATATCTTTAATTGTTCTAGGTATAGGCAATTTAGAGATTAATTCAACTTTTGATTAATCAACTTCCATTCTGTTGTAAGAAATAATATGCCCTAAAACAATACCTGAAGGTACCATAAAGTGACATTTTTCCCAATTTAAAACCAATTCTTTTTCTTTACAACGAGTCAGTACTCTTTCTAAACTCATTAAGCATGCATCAAAAGAAGATAAAAAAACAGTCAAGTCATCCATAAAAACTTCCATGCACTTTTCAACCATATCATTAAAAATACTCATTTTGCAACGTTGAAAAGTAGTTAGAGCATTACACAGTCCAAATGGCATTCTGCGGAAAGCATAAGTACCAAAAGGACAAGTAAAAGTGGTTTTATCTTGGTCTTCTAATGCAATTTCAATTTGATAATAACCAGAATAACCATTCAGAAAGCAATAAAAAGGATGACCAACCACCCTCTCAAGAATTTGATCAATAAAAGGAAGCGAAAAATGGTCTTTTCGTGTGGCAGCATTTAATTTTCTGTAATCAATGCACATCCGCCAACCAGTCACCAGTTTTGTAGGAACTAACTCTCCGAGGTCATTTTTTATCACAGTTACCCCTGACTTTATAGGAACAACCTGCTTAGAACTTACCCATTTACTATCAGCAATAGGATATATCATTCCTGCATTTAATAGTTTCAATACTTCATTTTTCACAACTTCTTTCATTGTGGGATTAAGTCTATGCTGGGGGTCTCTTCGAGGATTTATTCCTTCCTCTAAATTTATTTTATGAGTATAGACCAGGGGACTAATGCCTTTTATATCAGCAATACTCCATCCTAGGGATGATTTATACTTGCATAAAATTTGAATTAATTTCTCACCTTGAGACTTAGATAATTCAGATGAAATAATAACAGGAAAAGTATCACTTGGACCAAGGAAAACATGCTTTAAATCTTTAGGTAAGGATTTTAATTCAACTTTAGGGGCTTCCCTAGTTGAAGGAATCTGTCTTTCTCTTTTTTCAGGCAACTTCTCAAACTTTGGTTGCCATGCTTGTGTGCTATAATCATGAGTTCTGTCAAAAATAGCACATATGTCAATTACATCAGATGAATCACTTATAGGATTAAATTCAGAATTAACAATAAAGTATTTAGAGGGATCTAAATCATGAGTTGTAAGAACTTCCCTTTCTATGAGTGAGTCAATCATGTATGTTTGATGACACTCGACATCCTCTTCTGGTTGTTTTGCAATATGAAAAATATTTACTTCAAGAGTCATATTGCCAAAAGAGAGTTTCATCAATCCATTTTTGCAATTGATAAGCACATTAGAAGTAGCAAGAAAAGGTCTACCTAAAATTAATAGAATTTTAGAGATGGTTTCTACAGCAGAACTAGTGTCTAGAATTAAGAAATCAACAGGATAATAAAATTTGTCAACTTGAATTAAAACATCCTCTACCACACCCCGTGGTGCTCTGACTGAACGATTAACCAATTGCAATACCACAGAAGTTGGTTTGATTTCTCCCAATCCCAATTGCAAATAAATAGAATATGGCATCAAATTTACACTAGCCCCTAAATCTAGCAAGGCCTGTCCAAGCTCATGATTGCCAATGTTGCATGTGATGGTTGGACATCCAGGATCCTTGTACTTAGGGGGAATCCGCTGTTCAATTAGAGCACCAACTTGCTCTGTCAAGAATGCTGTCTTCTTCACATGATGCTTTCTATTAACTGTACACAAATCTTTGAGAATTTTTCCGTAAGTAGGAACTTGTTTAATTACATGTAAAAGAGGAAGATTCACTTTTACCTGTCTAAGATTTTCCAAAATATCATTGTTATGATCCAGAGTTTGTTTGTTTGAATTTAATGCTTGAGGAAAAGGTACCTTAACAAGATTTTTTGTTACCTCAGGTTCCTCAGGTTTTGTTTCCTCAAGTTCTTTGGTTAGCTCAGGACTGCTTGTATCTTGATCTTTCTTTACATCCTTTGTTTTATCTATTATTGGATCACATAGAGACTTACCACTTCATGTCACAATGGCGTTTACGTCCTTCAGATCTCCTTGTGCCATATGTTGACCATGAGGTACAGACTGAGCTTGAGAAGGAAACTTACATT
Organism: Platycarya strobilacea; assembly: GCA_036898215.1. Lineage (NCBI taxonomy): Eukaryota > Viridiplantae > Streptophyta > Magnoliopsida > Fagales > Juglandaceae > Platycarya > Platycarya strobilacea. The sequence continues at coordinate 2,236,099 of CM072559.1, read as the reverse complement.
TCTCATTCACAGTCAAAGAACTCATTATCTTAGACATCTAGCTCTTTATTTCCTTATTTTCTTCAATAACCTGCATAATCAAATATTCAAATTTCTGATTAGTCTTACCCTGTATTTCAATAAAATTATGCAAAGTATCTTCTAAAGAATCTCTAGAAGATTGAGGTGCATAATATGGTGCAGGATATGATCTAGAAGGTTGTGCAGGTTACTAGTTTTTAGACTTCCAGCTGAAGTTTGGATGATTACGCCCTCCTGGGTTGTAGGTTTCAGAGTAAAGTGTTAAGGGCTTTTTGTACATACCTAGATCATTACTTTGTTCCTCATATATACCATTCATGTTAGTATGTGTAGGACACTCTTGGGCATGATGATCTATCCCACCACAGACAACACATGGCCTAAAAGATTCTGCATGATTAGCTATGTGTGTTGGTTTTGAGTTTTTGGTTTTCAATAACTCTAATTCTCTGGTGAGCATTTCAACCTTAGCCTTAAGGTTATCCTCTTCCCTTAGATGGTAAATACCACCACTTGGATTTCCTGTAGGTCGTGACTTGTTTGTATTATCAGTAGCACTAGGCCCAGTCCAAGTATGAGCTTTTTCAGCAAGCTCATTGAGGTACTCTATGGCCTCATTAGGATTTTTCTGTAAAAATTCTCCATTACACATCATTTCCACAAATTGACGTTCCTTGGGCGTAAGCCCTTTATATAAATAACTCATTAAGCGTCAATTCTCATGTCCATGGTGAGGACACATACTCAGTAATTCTTTAAATATTTTCCAAGACTAGTACAAAGTCTCACTATCCTTTTGTGCAAAGGTGAAGATTTGTCTTTTTAAAACATTGGTCTTATATTGGGGAAAATATTTATTGAAAAAAACTTGAGTCATCTCACTCCATGTTCCACTAGACCGCGGTCTAAGTTAGTACAACCAACTCTTAGATTTATCTTTCAAAGAAAAAGGAAAGAACTTTAGCCTTACCGTGTCGTCAGTGGTATTTTGACTGTGGAATGTTGTAACTACTTCCTCAAATTCCCTAATATGAACATAGGGGTTTTCATTTTCTAAACTATGGAAAGTCGGAAGTAATTGTATCATTCTTGTTTTGAAATCTACATGACGAACATTAGGTAAGAACATAATACAAGATGGTGTGGCTGTTCGTGCGGGATGAAGATAATCTTGGAGGGTTCTAATAGGTTGGTCCGCGTGTTCACTCATTGCGCCAGAATTGGAAGAATTATCAAACAAGCGATTAGAAAAATTAGATTCTAAATCTGATTCTAGCACAGGTCTACTAGCAAACCGTCCAAAAGCGTCTCTGTACCTGCGCATGCAAAGTAAAAAAAAGTGTAATACTGAAAAACAAAATTACAAAAAGAAAAAATAAAATAAAATAAAGATGCAGAAAGCTAAAAAGAAAATGAACGAAGTTACTGCTCTTTTTTTTTTTTACAAACTACTAAAAAAAACTACAAATTCTTCTACCATCTCCCCGACAGTGGCACCAAAATTTGATTACGCCCAAAAAATAACGCGGTCATTTGCGGTATAGCTTTGAGGTGTCGATTCCACATGGAGATGGATTGAGAAATTGAAGAATAGTAACAAAATAAATAAAAAGATTTAGACGAGTGCAAAAAGTAAATTTAGAGTGTGACATAAATTAAATCTAAATGAGTAATTTGAAAAGTATAAAAATTAGACGAAAAGTAGAGCATTGGAAATCCTTTATATATAATCGGTATTTTAATTATTTTCGATTCATTAATAACTCAATTGAAAATTCTATGTCCAAATTTTCAATCAGAGGATAAAACACTAATAATCAGATTTAAATCAAATATAATCTTTTGAAAGATCATTCATCGCAATATAAGAACGAAAATTGTTTTCAATATTAAGGAAATTCAACGTCGACAATATACTCGTAGAGTAATATTGCAGCAGAGAGTTAAATTAATATAGATAACTAATTGAACCAAACATAATCAAAAGATTATTCCATTCAATAGAAAAATCATGACTGAATCTATAAATGAAATAAATTCTAAGATTATTTGGTAACGAAAAACATTTATAATAAATTTCGAATGATTAAACAAAAGAGTTTAATAATTAAAGCTCACATATATGAATCAAAAATAATTTCAAATACCATCATATATACAAATTCATCCTTGGCTCTACTAGAGAATTTAGTTACACCTATTGAAAATATGTAACAAAAATTCTCCAAATGAAACTATAATAGAACCGGCCATGTTTTCTCTTCTTCTTTGTTTTTTCTTTTCTTTACTCAAACTCTCTAAAATGGTTCTTCAAGTCTCCAAGCACACCCTTCTCCTCTTACGTTGGATCAATATATATAGACATTTCCATCCAAGTTGCATAACCAAAATCATATTTAGACATAACTAGTTTTATCCTTGTACCAATTGATGTCCAATATGCGGCTTGAATTTATCTATGCATGGGATACCTTTGGTTGGCTAAGAATGAAGTGGAAAGAGGTGTATGCATTTATGTGGTTCTTCTCTTTATTTGTTGTAAGTTTAATTCTATGATAAGGTGTCATGTGTTGCCATGTATGCATGTGAAACAATCTTTAAAGATTGAAGAGGTAAAGTGCCGTGTATGTCTTTTGTTTCTTCCCCATTTGTTTCAATTGCCATGTGTTTCCAGCTATCATTTAATTAGTTTGTTGGTTTGCTTTTCAATTGAAGTGATTAGGTCGGATGGGAGATAATAGAAGCACCGAATGGATTTTGAGTGGAATGCCGTGTACCACTTTGCTTCCTCTCTTGTGTTGCCATGTGTTGCCATGTGTTTGCAATTAGATGGAATTGCATTTGTAGGATGTAGGCGCCTGATGTTTGCTTCAATTGAGTTGTCGGTTTGGAGATAATTTGGAAGCACCGAATGGATTTTGAAGTGCCATGTGTTTCCAGCTTTGCTTCAATCCTTTTTTTGCCATGTGTTGATTGCATTTGATTGCATTTAGATGGAATTGAATTGTAGGTGCCGGTTTATGCTTCGTTTGAATTGATCATGTCGGTTTCGATACTTTGGAAGCACCGAATGGATTTTGAAGTGCCATGTGTTTCCAACTTTGCTTCAATCCTTTTGTTGCCATGTGTTGATTGCATTTGCTTCAATCCTTCATGTGGCTTGTAATTCTCTTGACAAGTTGACTTTGTGGTCTACTTGCTTTTTCTTCCCAAGTCTTGCCATGCACTAAGTTCAATTAAGAAGTGTATGAGGTAAAAATGCTCCATGAAAAGTGGCAAATTAATTGAGTTGTCACTTACCTCATATAGCCAACTAGAAAATAAACTAAATCAATTAATAACTTAGCTCTTTAAAATGCAAGGAAATTTAAATGGCCTATTTGTAAGGTGGAAATTCATAGGATCTATTTAATGAATTAAACTCATGTGTTTCTATTTGTATTTATTTGAGACTTAAATATATTAAATTATGCTCATGTTCATCTCAAGATAAATAACTATTAAATTAACTAAAATGAGTTATATCATTATTTTCACTTTTCTTTTAGCATTTAAATAGGGTATTTAGGGTGCATTTTTGTGCACTCATCAGATTGAAAATTTTGAATTCATTTATAGTTTCCTCTTCGTCAGCATCAACGTTGCGATCCACTCGACTATACTTTGTCTCAACATCATGGAGGTACATGGAGCAAAATGTCAGACACTCGATGTGAATGTAAGCCTCTACTATTGAACCTTCTGGACGGGCTTTATTCTTAACATACCTCTTGAATTTGTCGAGATATCTCTCAAATGGATACATCTACCTATATTGTACTGGACCCCCGAGAATAGCCTCACGGGGTAAATGAACAGCTAGGTGAACCATAATATCGAAAAAAGAATGAGGGAATATCATCTCCAATTTGCATAAAATTGTGATGATATCAGTTTGGAGCTGGAATAAACAATTCACATCCAAAGTTCGAGCACATAACTCTTTGAAAAAAGTGCTAAGTTCATTCAATGCCAAAGCAATGTCAATTCTTAAGTACCCCCAATAGCAATGGGGAGTATTCTTTGAAAGAAAACATGACAATCGTGACTTTTCAACCCTGAGATTTTGCAATCACGTAGAGAAATACATTTAGCAATATTAGAAGCGAACCCATCAGAGAATTTGATATCGGTCAGCCACTCACAAAATTTATTCCTTTCATTTCCGTGTAATGTGTAAAGTGCATGTGGCATTGTTACACGTTCACCATCACGCCTCAAATGTAATTCTTTTCTGTAACCCAAAATCTCCAAGTCATGCCGAAAATTAATGTTATCCTTCGTTTTACCTGGAATGTTCATTAAAGTGAATAAGATGTTATCGACAATATTCTTCTCAATATGCATAACATCTAGATTATGCCGAAGTCAAAGTGTTGATCAATAAGGTAACTTGAAGAATATGCTACACTTTATCTAGTTCAGCTCTTCAGCAGTGCATTTTCTCTTCTTACGAGATTTACCAAACTGAACATCCCCAATCATATGCAATTGAGTTTGAATATCGTCTCCTCCTAGATCTCTCGGTGGCATGCGGCGATCTTCTTTACCATTAAATAACCATTTTCTCTTTCTCCATATGTAATCAGGTGGTAAGAAACGTCGATATCCCATATAACAATGCTTTCGGGCATATTTCAACCAATTGGAGTCTGTGTCGGCATTGCAAGATGGATAAGCCAATTTTGCTTTTGTTGATCAGCTAGAAAGATTTCCGTAAGCAGGAAAGTCACTAATTGTCCACAATACTGGTATCTTCTATTGCCCGTTGCTCTTTATGCTATCTTATATCACCTGCTATCTTTGTAGTCATAAAGAGACGCTGCAATTTCGGTTTCAAAGGAAAATGTCGCAACACTTTTTGAGGAATCACTCGTGATCGATATGTATTTGGCATCCACCTCAAGGCCTTACATACAGGGCACTCATTAAGAGCTTCATTTTCTTTCCAAAATAAGATGCAGTCGTTGATGCATGCATGTATTTTGTTGTACTTGAATCCCAAACCTCGCTCCAAAGACCTTGACTCCTCATATGATTGTGGCAAGAGCACATACGGGAAGGCAGACCTCAATAGGTTAAGGAGCATGTAAAATGACTTAATTGACCATCCACCGATCGATTTGATGTGTAATAACTTGACAATGAAGGACAACTTTGAAAATTTTGTACACCCGTCGAAAAGAGGACGTCGAGCATCCTCCAATAGCTGGTCGAAAGATGACGCTTGTGTGGCTTCAGGTATTGGTGGCCTATTTGGCAAATGAGTGTTGTCTTGGGGCACATCAACAAAGGTGCCTGTCGGAATGTCATCCAACATCTGCTGCATGTCATCGATGTAATCATCTTCTGGTATAACCTTGTCTTGAATATCGTCGTCACTGACATTAAATGTCTCCTCCTCTCCATAAAATACCCATTGGGTGTAATTTGGATAGATCCCTTTGATATACAAATGAGTTTCCACCTCAAATATAAGCAACCATAGAATGTTAAGACATGTACGACAGGGACACCGAATGCGATCCCTTCCACCTGCATGGTTCCTTGCTTGTGTGAGAAAATTGTTAACCCCATCAGCGTATGCAGGTGATAAAAGTCTATCGGGCTCGTTCATCCAACTTTTATCCATCTAGACAAAACACATGATTGGGAAAATTTATTAGATAACCTGAGTTATGCGACAATTTTCAACACATTGATCAAGTCACATTTAATGGAAATGAAGGTTGAATATATTTTGTTGCATGTGATTAAATGAATGGTCTCACCACATTATTTGTTGCGATAACATACGTGTGGGAATGGAAATCATAAAAGGGTTTCCAAAGAGTTCACCATGAATATATTTTGTTTCTTCCTAGTACTTGGGCACTTTAGCATTTTCTAATGTTCATATTTGAAAAAGTTATTCTTCTTCATTTAATGGGTGGTTCATAGGGTTGTATCAAATTTAGATTTTGGATGTTCCTAATTCTTAGATTAACCAGATGATAGCTTGGAAACCGCCTTTTATGGGTTTTGATAATCTTGGATATGAACTTTCTACTTATATAGATCCAATCTATTTATAGGCTTAGACATTCATTTAAGGATACTTTATACCTCTAACGTTTTAGTAGTGAACTCTAGTGCGGACTATATGCTCAAGGCATATCACTATACGCTCAAGGCATATCACATGAATTTTCAAATGATTTCAATGTTGCTTTGAAAAGGTCGGTTCATTTACATTTCATATCACAGTATATCATTCTATAGGTTTAAAAAAAAATCTGAACATCAGATGGAGATGAAGTTGTTCCATTATTACTGCCTTTAATCATAAGCTGCAGCTAGAAATTCTCTTGCAAATTTGGTTAGTGCCTTTACAATTTATGTGACCAGGTTGTTCTCTGAAGGCTCATCAATAGATCTGTGATGATTTTGTAAATTGCAAAAACAAAATTCACTACTATTTTTTTATGATCACAAGGAATGTTGAATATTCCTTGTGTCACTACTCATCCAAAAAAACCTGTAATTATATAGCACAATATGCTGCCAACTATAAAAACAAACAGATTAGATGTTTCCTCACCATATAATAATAAAACTCATTGCATAATCATCATAATTAATTAATATGATTATTGTACTAGCCTTTATTAGATGTACACTGCAACTAACCAACCAAAACTGACAAGACTGAATGTTTCCTCACCATATATTAAATAAACTCACTTCATCATCTAAGTGGTGACAATTTAACAAAAAAAAAAAAAAACAGATTATACAATTAATCTATAGCCATCAAAGATCTACAAACAGTCTCCACATTAAGCTTTAAATATTATTGAAACACCCAAAAGAAAATGAAAATTACTAAGAAAATTAATAAAAAGTGTGCAATCATAGTATTTATCTACAAAGTAGAGCCAATTAAGAATGAGAAGAACAAGCAATAAAAAAATCTGAGTAGACCTTCACTTAAAAAACCCAATCCTGTGAAGCCATCACAACATAATAAATTATAAGTTGTACATTATGTATTATGGTACATGTTGTCAAACAAGTTCGAGAAAATTTTGAGAGGAAACTCGCATAATTGTTATTCTGTTTTCCAGAATTTTAGACGAATAGAAAAGGGAAAAACCTGATATCACACCATGTCTTCCCCATACATAAATATACCTTACTTTACACCTACCTAAAGGTAACCCATACTCTGGATAGGAAGCCTGAGGTCTACAGAGGAAATAGAGGCAAATGAACATCCATGGATTTGGTAATTCACGGCATTTATTAATGTCTTACAGCATGCGACTATTAGTCTATTTCTATCTCACTCCACAGGTAATTCTAGATAATCTAAATGATATTGTTATTAACATGTTGCTGGTATCATTATTATTTTGTTCGATTATTGTAGCCTGAACACTAAGTTTCTGGTTTTTGTCGCTGAATTAATTTACTTTTTCATTTTTTTTATTCGTACTTGTTGCTTCTAACTTGATTAATATAGTTATAGACACAGGGCTACGCCTTAAAATATAACCTATAGGTTAGGGTGGGAAATTTATTTCTATGTAATAAATTTCATTTAAAAGCGTATAGAAGGGATGCGAGCAATGGTGGATCCAGATTTTTGGTTCACATGGGTAAGATTAAAACTATGAGTTGAAAAAACATGATTAGAAATATCACCAAAAAATAACTGATGAAATAAATAAACATTTCAACAGACATTTTGTTAATGGTGTTGGCATAAATGTAACTTTATTTATTTATTGCAAGTCATTAGATGTGAATGCTACTTGTTAGGTTTTTTTTCGAAGCATAGATAATATTCCATGAAAGCATGAAACTATTTGTAATAAGGTGGCACTTGTCACTTAGGTGCGAATGTCCTCGAGTCATGATATGTTATGTAAGTTATTTTTTGTGATGATAATGTAGATAAATAATTTCAAGTGGATAGTTGTCATTGCCTTGGGAAGGTAATGGGTCGTCGGGAAAATATAATCTTCACATTTGACCCCTCTCCAGGTTGGCATTAGTGATGATTATTTATGAATCTGCTCTAAGAAGAGCTTTATAGGAGAGAAAAAAAGGGGTTGTTGGAAGGACTGTGAGATCCAAGATTTATGTGTATTTTTACACGTTATTTTATTTTTGATATTAATTATTTTAATTTATTTTAAAAATATTATTGGTTGTGTTTTATTTATTTAAAATATTTATTTGGGTTATTTGTTAGTAAGTGTTAGTTTTATGTTGTTTTTATAATTAAATGTTGAGTTACGTTGTTTCTTCATTAATTTAAATGTGAGGTGTTATTTTAATGAGGGGAATTTAAATTCCTTTATTTTATTATTTGAATTTATTTGATGTGTTTTTATTTATTATTTTATCTTAAGTAGTATCGGCGTTTAAATTAATTTATTCAACTCACTGTTTTGGAATTCTTTTATTAGATCAACACTGTGAACCGAGTTGTGGGGACTGGATCTCGTTTATTTCCTTCTCTTTTTATTTTTCTCTTTTTATTTTATTTTTCTTTTTCTTTCCTTTTTCCCCTGCATTCCCTCCCAGCCCGCGCAACCAACGTCTCCCCCCCCCCTCTCTGTTTTTGTTTGGCCCTCAACCAGCCCAGCCACCACCCTACGCTGGCCGCCTGTCCTCACCGCCCCCACCATCAGGACCGCCACCTGCCGGTCGGCCTAACCCAGTGATCTCAGCCCTGGACTTCCTCCCACCTCCCCTCCATGGGCTGAAATCCGAATGGGTATCATAATACCCATTCATGTGTTTTCCGGCCACCACCGATCACCACCAGCCACCATCTCTTCACCACTTCATCACCGGCCTCCCGGCTATCTAACCCACCGCCGGTAGCCCCCCACTCCTCCCACACGATCAAGCCACGAAATGGGTTTTAACACCCACGGGTTGAGCAACCCTGCCGCCGCCTACTGCCACCGTGAGCCTCACCTCCACCACCAAAATGTTCCCCCACCTCAGCTGACCACCCCCCTAGCTCAGTTTCTCCAACCGCAGCCCCACCTTCCCGGTACAACCCCAAACCCGAAAATGAGTTTTCACCCATTTTGAGCCCTATCCGCCACCTTCTGGTGGTTGTGCCGCCACACCACCACCTCCATGAGATTTCCCACCCTTCAATGAGTATCTCCCTAAATTTTGGTGTCAAACCGAGCACTTTAGCCTAATGTACAAGTGACCGCTACGAGCACTGCGGAATGGCGTCTACTCAAGGATTTGCATTTTTACCTGCTGTAAGTACTTTCCAAACGAGCTTTAAAATTTAAATGTATTTTTGGCATCAACAGTTATTGTGTTTGATTATTGTTGGAATTTATTAATTGTTGGCTATTTGGTGCATGGTTGTCTGCATTGTTTATTTATGCGCATGTTCATTAAAATATTTAGAAATTGGATTTTTGCATGATTTCGGATATTCATGTGTTGGAAATGAAAATTGGGTTTTTTATTGAGTTTATGGATTTTAATAGTTTTGGGCTGAATCATAACGGGGACGGCGATACGTAAAGCTCGTTTTGATCAGCGTGTGTGTGTGGATGACATAATGGGGATGGCGATACGTAATGCTCATTATGGTCATTGTGTGTGTGTCAGTCATAATGGGGACGACGATATGTAACGCCCATTATGATTGATAGTGTGTGGATGACATAACGGAGACGGCGATACATAACACCTGTTATGGTCATTGGGTGTGCATTTCATATCAGAGACGGCGATACGTAACGCCCGGTATGAAATGAGTGTGTGTGAATCATAATGGGGACGGCAATACGTAACGCCCATTATGATTGGTGTGTGTGTTTATCATATCGAGGACGGCGATACGTAACGCCCGGTATGATTGGTTTTGTGGATATTATTTTCTGGGAAAAGATGAATGATTTTACTGGAATTGTATCGTAGACTAATGAGATTTTGGCGTGTGTTTATCTTATTTATTTTGAGAAATATGTTCTTTCGAGATTCATGCATTTGGAGTCGTGTTCATGCGTAGTGTTGTCGCATGAGTATATTTCTGTCCTTTGGTTTGGTTGGGTTGTACTTACCTACGATGTCATCTTGGCATTATAGTTTTTGGGTTGTACTTACCTATGATGTATTATTGTTATAAAATTTTATCTCGGGAAATTATTTTCCCCTTTTAAAAATATGTATTTGTTTAATTTGTATTTCGGATGACTGTATTAAATCTCCTGTTGGAAAGTTTATATTAAAATAGTTTGTAAAATATTTCTTAAAAAATTCTAGTACTTAGATAATGATTTTATTATCCGCTGCAACTTATATTGTATGTATGTCATGTGTGCACAAACGCTTGGTACTTGTCGTTGGGATGTGTGACCCGTGTTGTCATCATCCCGACGTCTAGATTCCCGTGTTTATTTTAAGGAGAATTTGGGGGCATCACAATGACTCACGACATGGTAATATATATTTTTTTTATCGGTAACTCATGACATGGTAATATGAGCCCCCATCATGACTGTTTCTGAATTGAAGATGTGAGCATTCTAATTAAAAATAAAATCAGAATTGAAATCTAATGTATTCATCTCCTTATATACAGTGGTTGAATACCCTAAGTTTAATGATAACTAACAATGACAATAACACAAGATTTGCAAACTAACAATGACACAAAACCTAGGATATAGTTGACATGGGTCAATATATCAATTATCCCCCAGTTGTTTCTCCCATTTATCCATTTTTGATTTATGCATTTACATTATCCACCTTTAACCCAAAGGATTTTGATTATTATGAATTCTAATTTGTCTACATTGATCGAAGTTCTCTCATCTGTTGGCAAAGACTCTTTGTGTGTGTGTGATTTGATGTATCATCCATGTCTTTCCCAACTCATCATCAATCCTATAAATTTGGAAATGGATAAATTAATACCCATTGGAGGCCTCACATTTTTATTAAGTAGCATACATGAACCTTTAGAGATAAATCACACGTAATCATTCTAACTATCACCCATATCACAATTTATGTTTCAGAATGGGGATCACTTGCCCCCAAATCTGAAACAAAGTGACCTTGCAATTTGAAACTTAAGTTGCGATATATGAAAAAAAGTGATGTAACATGATCTTAATAGTTGAAAGGGAGTGAGTAAATTGCAAAAAGAGTGACAGCTTTGTAGTGCTTGAAACTCTGGTAGTATAAATGTATAATTAATGTGAGGCTTATAACCCAAATAAGCTACTCATAACATATCAACATTACAATCATTATGTTACATATGTAGCAAGATCCTCTCCTTTTCTACTCATAAAAAAAAAGATCCTCTCCTTTTTCTACTATATTTATTTTCCATTTCCAATACAACACAACTCAATATATTCCTATTGGGAATATTAATCAACTGTTAAACTTGTCAAACAAAAACATTGCTTATAACAAATGTAAACAATTTTAATAGTATCCTATTTGTGATAGGATGAGAGTATGAAGTAATAATCCTGACTCGCTTCAATATTTATTAACCTTTTGTGTTATTGAGAGAATATGCATCTCTCTCCTGTGATAGCCCAACTGCATAATATTGATTTTCACAAATTAAATGAGAAGGGAAACAAAATGCTATGAGACCCAAACAAGGAATAGTAAGGGTCAATGTGATATGCTTCATCCCACAGCTTATATTTAAATTTTTTGTTTTTCTGAAAAAGGGGGAAAAATGCAAGGTAATCATAGGAGGTGAACAATTAGAATCTAAATGGTTGCATTATGCACTCATGAAAACAGGAATTAAGACTGTAAAGATGTCGGCAGTGGTATATTTTGGCCCACACTGGCCAAAAGCCTAATGACACTAAGTTGTTTTACTCATTAGGGTAAAAAAAAAATGGAAATAGGCAGAGCTTTTAAGGGTTTCCAACATCTTAGAGATTTGTCTTTGAGAAAATATATGTAAGAGATGGGATGGGGATGTGATAAGTTGGGTTCTTAGATTAATAACTCCAACTACTAGGAGCTGACAGAGACTTCATAGCAAAGGGAACATTATGACCTCCATGCTTATTGTGACGCCCCCAAATGTCCCTTAAAATAATACGGGAATCGAGGCGTCGGGATGCTGACAACACAGATCACGCACCCCCAACGTTAAGTGCTAAGTGTGTGAACACGTGACATGCATAAATAAAATCAGCGAATAAATTAAGGTCAATAACTAAGTACCAGAATTTTAGAAATATTTTACAAACCATTTTAATATAAACTCTCTAACAGGAGATTTAATACAGTCATCTAAAAAACAAATCAAACAAGTACATATTTTTAAAAGGGGAAAATAATTTCCTGAGATAACAATTTTATAACAATAAGACATCAACAGCAGAGCCGTCTCCTCAGGCTCAGCCTCTTCAAAATCTGAATCCAAAAACTACGTCGCCAAGATGACATCGCAGGTAAGTACAACCCAACCAAACCAAAAGACAGAAATATACTCATGCAACAACAAAACTCATGAACACGACTCCAAATGCATGAATCTCAAAAGAACATCTTTCTCAAAATAATTAAGATAAACACCCGCCAAAATCTCATTTTAGTCCACAATAAAATTCTAATAAAATCATCCATCATTTCTCAGAAAATAATATTTGCAAAATCAATCATACCGGATGTTACGTATCGTCGTCCCCGATATGATAAACACACACACCAATCATAATGGGCGTTACATATCGCCGTCCCTATTATGATTCACATACACTCATTTTATATCGGGCGTTACGTATCGCCGTCCCCGATTTGAAATGCATACCCAATGACCATAATGGGTGTTACGTATCGCCATCCCCGTTATGTCATCCACATACTATCAATCACAATGGGCATTACGTATCGCCATCCCCATTATGACTGACACACACACAATGACCATAATGGATGTTACGTATCGCCGTCTCAATTATGTCATCCACACACACACGCTGATCACAATGGGCGTTATGTATTGCCGTCCCTGTCATGACTCAGCCAAAAACCATTAAAATCCATTAAACTCAATAAAAACCCAAATTCCATTTCCAACACATGAATATCCAAAATCATACAAAAATCCAATTTCCAAATATTTTCATGAGCATGCACGTAAATACACAATGCAGACAACCATGCACCAAATATCCAACAATTAATAAATTCCAACAATAATCAAACACAATAACTGTTGATGCCAAAAATATATTTAAATCTTAAAACTCGTTTGGAAAGTACTTACAGCGGGTAAAAGCGCAAATCCTTGAACAAACGTCAATCTGCAGCGTTCGTAGCAGTCATTTGTACGTTAGGCTAAAGTGCTCGGTTTGACACCAAAATTTAGGGAGATACTCATTGAAGGATGGGGAATCTCATGGAGGTGGTGGTGTGGCGGCGCAACCACCGGAAGGTGGCGGATCGGGGTCAAAATGGGTGAAAACCCATTTTTGAGTTTGAGGTTGTACCGGGAAGGTGAGACAACGGTTGAGAAAACTAAGTTTGGGGGATGATCGGCTAGGCAAGGGGAGTCTTTTGGTGGCAGAGGTGAGATGCAAGGCGGCGCGACGAAGATGGATCCGTTTAAGGACCCATTTCGGGTGGAGGGGTAACCGGTGGAGATGGGTGGCTTTGGGCAGTGGGTTATGCTCGCCTGAGGGTGGGGAGGCTGTTGGTAGGTCGCCGGTGCCAAGGGATGGCCGGCGGTGGCCGGAAAATGCAAGGAAAGCTAAAATACTAATTTTGAGTAAGGGACCGTGTAGGGGCAGTGGGGTGGCCGGAGGTGACACCACCGGTGCCGTTGAACTCGCCAGTTTGTGGGGGTGAGGTTGGGCTGGGCCGTGTCGCCGGTGGGTGGCCGACGGCGGCCCTGGGGGAGATGAGAGAACCGGCGAGAGGGAGAGTAGGGGTGTGCTCCGACTCAGAAATTGTCGTAGTTCGGAGTTCCCGACTCCGACTCCGACAATCATCGGAGTCAAAAAAGTATTCCGACTCCGAATTCGAAACACTGTCGGAGGCCGACACCGATCGGAGTTTGGAATTCCAAATTCCGATCGGAGTTCCAATCGGAAGTTCGGAATTCCGAACTCCGATCAGAGTTCTGATCGGAACTCTGATTTTTCCAAATTCCGATCGGAGTTCCGATCGGAAGTTCGGAATTCCGAACTCCGATCAGAGTTCTGATCGGAACTCTGATTTTTGATTCCTTCGGTGAGTTCGGTATGGGCCAAATTACACTCATTTCGAAACTAAATGATCCTAATTGGGCCATACTAATTCCATATGAGCTCATTTGTTCAATTGAGATGTATTTTTTGTGAAGAAATAAGTTAACCGTGGTTACTTAACAATTAACATATATGGTAGACTTAAGTAATCAATCCATCAGTCATACAGTTGTCTGATGTGCACGATCTTTGATAATGGAGCCAAATATTTGAGTTTCCCGCATAATCTCTTTGAGTTTACCGCGCGGCGCGCATGGATAGGATATTAGGAAGTAACTTTTTATATTTTAACTTGCGTAACTACGTTTAATGGTTGAAGTCGATTTGAGATTGAATTAATTTTTTTTAATAAATAAAAATAAATTAAGATAATAAAATAAGTTTTATGAGATTTATCTCAAATGAATTTTAATATATTTTAATATTATAATAAATTTAGATATAGTTATAAAAATTTAAAAATTTATGAATTTCGTATATAAAGAAATGTTGAATTAAAATCTCATATGTAAATAAGTTTTGACTTGAGATGAATTTACTAATATGAGAATGGAGTATTTAGATACTAGATTCAATTGAGTTGCCACAAGGCCCACAGGCCACAACTGTTGATCTATTCAAGTTTCAGTTTTCACTACTAAGTACTAATTAGTCTTAAACAATTAAACAAAAAATACAAAGTACTAAGTAGTAATTACAATGCTAATGCCAACCAATAGCGTTATAGCATAATACAAAAAATAGTAATACAAAAAATAGTCCAGGACTCTAGACTATTAGTACAAAAAATAATACAAAATATAAATTAAATTATCACTGATAGTCTGATAACTCTGGTTCAGTGGGACGGTTGGGACCCGTATCGATGTTACAAAATAATAATAATAATAATTGCTGCAGCAAAGTAGTTTGTTGTTGCCTTGTTGGAACTTATACGGAATCGTACCTGAGATTAAGATAAAAATAAAATGTTTTATTATATATAAAAAAAATAAAAATTAACCAAACATGAAACAAGTAACTATGAATTAGAGAAAAAATATACGTAATCGATAGTTGCTCCATTAGTCATCGGCAAGTATGGTAGGGTTGATAACTAAATCTGTAAAATCATAAACAGTATAAATTAAAATATAAATAGATTTATGAAAATGAAATTATAAAAAAGATTATTGAAATAATTTAATAATTATATAAACTTTGTTACTTTAATCATTTAAAAAGAATTAAATAAAATAATTTAAGTTTACCTGACTCAAGTCTGTAACTCATGGTATCGATGCCAATACTCTCTAGTCCAGTAGGTACATCACTAAGCCAGTTTTGTGTGCAAACGAGGGCCTCCACGGTTGATGGTGACAATGAACTCTGGTAGGCATCCAACACCCGACCTCTAGTGCTAAATATCGACTCCGATGCAACCGTAGCGATAGGAACGGTTAGTACATCTCGAGCAATGCGAGAGAGAATCGGGTACTTGGGTGAATTAGCTCTCTACCAAATCAAGATCTGAAACTCCTCACTAGGCTCCTCAACCTCTGCCAGTAAATATCGCTCAACCTCATTTGTACACTGCAATGGATTTCTCGTTGATCGTGCATGAAACGACGTCATGACGTTGAAGCCTCGGGATCGACTGGCTACACTGGCCTGACTCGAACGAGCATCTATGGCTGGTCCTGAGCTCGAACTCGAACGTGAGGTACCCATGGCTCGTGAGGATGAAGCAGGACTACTGGCACTGTAATGGGTGTACAACTCGTTCAAATCTGACTTGAGTGCTGTGATAAACGACTTAGCCATCACTGCCCCGAGAACCTCTGTTGCCCACCATTCTACCACTGCCAACTTCAATCGGGGGTCGAGGATTGACGCTATGAACAATAATTTATTTATCTTCTCAACTTGCCCCCAATATTTATCATATTTGGACTGCATCTGTGATGCAATACCAGATAACAATCCACTTGGGTCAGCACAACCTTCTTTCAAGTGGTGGTGTAGCATGGAGATCTCGCTAAATCACATGTTTGCCGTCACATATGCAGATCCAGAAACCCGCATCGTGATGTCATAAAAGATTTGTAAAAATGTGACAAACTGAGATACATGTTGCCAATCGATGTTGTCTGGCGGACCGAGCCCCCTTCCATCAGGCTCCAGTAAGGCATACCTCAAACCTCCATCCTCAATCTCCAGCCGTTCAAATGCCTTCTGGTACTTTAGTGCCACATCCAACATCAGATATGTGGAGTTCCATCGAGTGGGAACATCCAGGCACAACATCTTTGAAGACTCAATCCCAACCTGTTCTGCTATTGCCTTGAACTTTTGTAGCCTTTGGGGAGAAGCCATCGCGTACCGCACAATGTTGCGGACTTTCTTGATAGAGTCGTCTACATTTTCCAACCCCTTAGCTGTTTCATCATTGAAAAATATCTAATTATCATAATAATTAAAAAAATGGTACTATTTTCAAAGACTTTAATCATAAAAATATTAAAATACAAAATACAAAATTAAAACCAGAAGGACTCACCAACAATAAGGTTGATTATATGAGCAGTGCATTGAATGTGGATATACTGGTGATTTTTAATCACATCTTCAATCGCCCTCGTATTTCAGATAAACCATTCGATGGCGGTCTCATTTGCACCGGCATTGTCAACTGTAACGCATAATATTTTTTGGATGCCCCAATCAACCAAACAATCATCCATCTCCGCTCCTATCGATGCACCCTTATGGTTAACTATTTCTTTAAATCCAATAATCTTTTTTTGAAGATTCCACTCACTATCAATATAATGTGCTGTGATACACATGTATGAAATATTCTGTACCGACGTCCATGTGTCGGTCGTAAATGACACTCTCTGGACAGTGGTGGAGAATATCTTCTTCATTTCTGCCTTTTCCCTCATATGCATCTTCATACAATCTCGCATCACTGTATAACGGGATGGGATTAGAAATCTTGGTTCAAGCAGCTTCACAAAATACTGGAACCCATCATTGTCAACCATTGTAAAGGGCATCTCATCTTTTATAATCATCCTCGCAAGCACCTCACGAAACATCTTCTCACTGTATTGAGGGACAACTAGATTCCTTATCAGTGTCCCTGTCCCATCAGTGGCTGTAGAAGTCTCGTAGCTAAGATTAGTCTGAGACCCACCTGCGTCTGCATTTGATGATTTATTACTAATATTAATCTTAAATGAAAATTAAATAGGATCATAATCACAAAACTAAGTAGCATATAAAGCAAGACACTAACCTCTTGATGCCATCCCCTTCGCTATTTGGTAGTGCTTGCAACCGTTTAGATGTGCTGAAAGGCAAGAAGTGCCTTGCCTTTTTGAATGACACCCAACTCGAGCGCCACAATGATTGCACTCAGCCCGTGGATTCTGGGGATCCCCACCCTCAATCTTCTCAAAATGTTCCCATGTCCACGATCTTTTTTTATTTGACCGTGGATGGGGTGGCCTCGCAGCTGCAGGGTGTACTGGTACATCCGGATCTTGAATCGGATCGTCCCCAAGGCCCATCTCCTCCTCCTCCATAAACTGGTCGGGATCTTCCACTTCCAATTCTATGTCGATTGGAAGTGGAAATCCACTGCTAGCACACGAGGTTTGTGCTCGAGTGGAGGGTAGCCGACTACGGATCGAAGCTACAGCATGGAGCGCCGAAGGAGTCTTACCATCCGGATTCGGAGCCTCATTCGAATTCGGAGTCCCACTAGCACTACGTGAGGGATCCATCTGTTTGTAATTGTAGACCTAGAATTCAAGTATAATAATATAAAAAATGTTAGTAAATTCGTAAAAATTATAATGTTATAGTGTAGCAAAATACAATATTAGGAAACTGTTATTAGGTGAAAGTTCATGACTTGTACTGAATACAGAAATCATGACTTGTTTCTAGAGTATTTTTTATAAGTAAAATATTTCTAAGTGTTTACACACAAATTTATTTAATTATCAAGAAATCATCCAACCATTACAATCAAAGTTTGAAGTCCTGACCCAGTAATCTAATTTTCTCTGAAAAAAAAAACTTGTGGAATTGAATATATGCATCTTGTTTGGTGAATGGTGATGGTTTTTAATGGCAAACAACTAGAATGGAAAAGAGAGAAAATAAATACTCTAGAAACAAAACAAGGCACATTAGAGCCTTCAATGATGTAATTATAAATTTATAAGCTTTTATACTCTAAAAAGTGTTTGAAAATTACTTGGAAAAAAATGTTTGAAAATTGGAACATAGCAACTAGCAAGCTGCCAAGCATGTAGGGCATAGATCAATATAATTATCTCAATTATAGGAGAGGCCAGAGGGCTCATGATTAAGACGCTTACCTGTAATGATCCATATTAGTTTTATGCTAATCATTATAAGTTGTTTTGGCTTTGCTAATTCCTAATTAATCTCTCTCTCTCTCTCTCTCTATATATATATTATATGTATGTGTGTATGTCATATGTGATCATTTTTGGAATAATATAAGTAGTAGATAGTTTCACTTCTCATTTGCTTAACTTTGTAATTAAAGTGTGGCATCCCGATTCCCGTTGTGTTTTCAATAACTTTGTAACTAAAGGTGTTGGACGGTATTAATATAATCACCTAATTATGCTTTGGTTCCTTAACACCACGAGCTTCCATTATTAATAATTCATGATGTGATCCATACTCATACTTGTAGGATGAGTTGATCTCTCCCTTTCTGGCTGTTCTAATTGATGATTTGATCTATTCTTGGAAAAAATTATTAATTAGAGCGGGTTTGAATTTTGATTACATAAAATAAAATTATTTTATTTCATTTTATATAATAAATATTTAATAAAAAAATTAAATTCATCTCAACTTATTTCATATATTCCAACAAATATTTCAATATATTTATATTCAAACAAATGATCTCAATAATAAATATAACCTATAAAGTACAAACATTAGCATTTAACTACAATATATATATATATATTATTTTTTTAATAAAAATGGTCCAAGTTTGAGTAAGCCTTCATGCTGAGTTTTACATTTAAATAGAATACACAACGACATTTAATTAGGCCAAATTCGATTTTTTTTTTCTCAATGACATTTCGTCGAACAGTTTACACTTTACACATATTGTCAAAACATACAATATAAACTCGAAATTATTTTATTTCATTTTATATAAAAAATACTTAATAAAAAAATTAAATTCATTTCAATCTATTTCATACATTCCAACAAATATTTCAATATATTTATATTCAAACAAATGATCTTAATAATAAATATAACCTACAAAGTACAAACACTAGCATTTAACTACAATATATATATTATTTTTTTAATAAAAATGGTCCAAGTTTGAGTAAGCCTTCTTGCTGAGTTTTACATTTAAATAGAATACACAACGACATTTAATTAGGCCAAATTCGAATTTTTTTTTCTCAATGACATTTCATCGAACAGTTTACACTTTACACATATTGTCAAAACATACAATATAAACTCGAAATTATTTTATTTCATTTTATATAAAAAATACTTAATAAAAAAATTAAATTCATTTCAATCTATTTCATACATTCCAACAAATATTTCAATATATTTATATTCAAACAAATGATCTTAATAATAAATATAACCTACAAAGTACAAACACTAGCATTTAACTACAATATATATATTATTTTTTTAATAAAAATGGTCCAAGTTTGAGTAAGCCTTCTTGCTGAGTTTTACATTTAAATAGAATACACAACGACATTTAATTAGGCCAAATTCGAATTTTTTTTTCTCAATGACATTTCATCGAACAGTTTACACTTTACACATATTGTCAAAACATACAATATAAACTCGAAATTATTTTATTTCATTTTATATAACAAATATTTAATAAAAAAATTAAATTCATTTCAATCTATTTCATACATTCCAACAAATATTTCAATATATTTATATTCAAACAAATGATCTCAATAATAAATATAACCTATAAAGTACAAACATTAATATTTAAAATTTTATATATAAGTTCAAATCATTTGAGATCGCGATGGCGCGTCAATATTCAAAGTTCAAAACTTCAAACACAACCTACACTTTATTTTGTAAGTACATAACACTTAACAGAACAGGTAGTCTATTTTTTTTTTTACCTACAATATATATATTATTTTTTTTAATAAAAATTGTCCAAGTTTGAGTAAGCCTTCTTGTTGAGTTTTACATTTAAATAGAATATACAACGACATTTAATTAGGCCAAATTAGTTATTTTTTTTCTCAATGACATTTCATCGAACAGTTTACACACATTGTCAAAACATACAATATAAACTCGAAATTATTTTATTTTATTTTATATAATAAATATTTAATAAAAAAATTAAATTCATCTCAATCTATTACATAAATTCCAACAAATATTTCAATATATTTATATTCAAACAAATGATCTCAATAATAAATATAACCTACAAAGTACAAACATTAGTATTTACAATTTTACATATAAGTTCAAATCGTTTGAGATAGCGATGGCGCGTCAATATTCAAAGTTTAAACACAACCTACACTTTATTTGTAAGTACATAACAGAACAGGTGTCTATTTTTTGTTACCTACAATATATATATATTTTTTTAAATAAAAATAGTCCAAGTTTAAGTAAGCCTTCTTGCTAAGTTTTATATTTAAATAGAATACACAATGACATTTAATTAGGCCAATTTCGATTTTTTTTTTCTCAATGACATTTCATCAAACAGTTTACACACACTGTCAAAACACACAATATAAATTCGAATTTTTCACAATATAATAACATACACAACTCACAAGCCAACCAACTCAAATAATCACATTAAAATAATACATTTAATTAGTTTTAATTAGTTTTAATTACCCCAATTCGAATTCGCCGATTCGGAGGGCTAGCAGCCAGCGGGCGTCGGGCGACGTTGTGGAGCAACGGCGGTGTGAGAGAAGCGGCGCCCACCGGAGGTTCGGAATCGCCGTTGGAGAAGACGAGCAGCGCTGCGGGGGATGGACTTCGGAGCCTCAGCCGGGAACGGGAGGAAGAAGAAGGAAGAAGAAGAAAGAGGCCGCTGGGTATAATAAACCCTAGACTAAATGACGCCGTTCCTATTTAATTAGAACGGCGTTGTTTAGCTAAATTAAATAAACAAAAAATAAAGATGCAAAATGACGTCGTTTTGCATCTGTTTTTTTTTTAAAAAAACTTTGGAGTTCGGAGTCGGAATTCGGTATAAAACCTGACTCCGATTCCGAAATCCGACTCCGACTTTGGAGTCGAAAATTTTCGACTCCGAATTCCAAACTCCGAGTTCCGACACCGATCCGAGTCAGAATCGGAGCGGAGTTCGGACAGAAGTCGGATCGAAAATTTTGCCCACCCCTAAGGGAGAGGAGGCAGGGGACTCGTGGGTCTGGGACCGAATTTTGTGAGGAAGGAAAAGGAAAGAAAAGGAAGAAAAAAAAAAGAAAAAGAAAAAAAAAAAGAGAAAAAGGAAAAAGAAGAAAAAGGAAATCCAACTAGAAAAACACCATAAATTAAATAAAAGCCGACTTTAAATATTAATTTCAATATCAATAAAATAAGATATTTAAAACCCACCAATAAAAATAAATTATACCCAAGCGCAATATTAAAAATAAAACATTAATTAATATAACGAAAGTAGATCAAATAAACTCACATAATAAAATAAATAAATTAAATTCCAATCATTAAAATAATTAACTCATATTAAAATAAATAAGAAAAGCAACGTAACTCAATATAAACACGTAACTCGATATTAACTAATTAATAGCTCCAATAAATATCTTAAACAAATAAAATATGACTAATAATATTATTAAATTAAATTAAAATAATTAATACCGAAAATAAAATAACGTGTAAAAATACACGTAAGTCCAATATCTCACATTCTCCCCCCCTTAAAAAGAATTTTGTCCTCGAAATTCGCTCGGCTGCAACTAATAAAACTCTAATAGCTCACCTACTACATCACTTAACACTTATCCCAAGCATTAGCACAATCACCTATTTTTCTCAAACACAAATGGATATTATTCCATCATAACCATATAGTCTCCAAATAATATTTCATTTCTAAGACTCCTGAGGTAGCTAATCAATTTGAACCCCACATGTACAAGAACCTCAGTACAATCTCCCAAAATTTTAATATTCACTAACTCCATACAACAATTTGTGTTACCCTAAAGTAACTCCCAAGTTTATCTTCCCAACTTAACCATCAATAAACATAATTTACCCAACCAAAAAATAAATCTCTACTTACAAGTATTATCCGAATTTTCAAGTCATCATTAATTCCTCAAAATTTACACAAGAATTGAACCTCCAACTACATTGTACTTCATCACGCTTTCGCGCGTACTCTGATAACTCGCTAAATTCATAAAAATTTAAGTCCACATAAATTATCACCATTGAGCAAAACTGGCTCAACACCTATTACAAGAAGTCATTTGCCACATTTACAAATCCTAATGCTTTGTCATTTCACAATTCAAGTTATGCCACCAAATATTAAAGCCTAAAAATTTCAAACTCCCAAACCACTAATACACTTCTCCATCATTATAACTCCTCACTCTCATCATAACTTAATTATCTAAATCCGTATTCTCTCAATCGAACATTCATTACCTATGAGATGGAATAACCTCAAATATTTTAATTCTTATGCAACCTCAAGTCACAACTAATTCTTTAAGACACCTTAACAAATGTTGTTAATCATTAAATCCATCAAACATCAAGCTCAAATTGTTCATCCCAAATCAATTCGCCCAAAAGCCTAATATTTAGATTTCTTGAATTTATTTCCATTACATCAATTCAACCCTATCACTTAACAATACAACTTCCATCAAGTTAAACACAAATCAAAGACAAGTACTCTCCAAAAATTTCCACACATAATTATCATACAACAATCTCTAAGCATCCACAAACAACATCAAAACTTCACTAAGGAAATAATTGTTCGCCTATTATCATAAGTATTACTAAGACAGATTCCATAACAATATATTAATGATCAACAATTTCACACTCACAAGAAGAGTTTATTTAAAATATACTTCCAACAATCTCCCAACAATAAAATTAGAACTTAGAAACTCTAGCACTCAGTGAGACCCAGCTAATACACATAAACAACATATAAAATATTGATAAGGAAACGCAATTGCATAAATACCAACAAATTATCAAATAAAACCATCTCGCAATTATAAATAATAATATACCCAAACACTAAAGAAAACTCAAGTAATTCACATAATTATTAAATAAAAACACAAAAGGGGGAAAAGATTTAATAAACAAATAAGTAAAAGCCACTCATTCAAGAAAACAAGCCCACCTACTTTAATAAACACAAAGTCACAAAATACTTTTATTAAATAAAAAGAGATTAAATTAAAATAAGAACAGCAAATAAAATCACAAATAAAATTTTAAAATTCTCTACAAAACCCAACTCTTAAAAGATTTATTGTAGAAATCTATAAAATTTAAAACCTTTAAAAGAAACAAATCATAATAAAATAATTAAATCGATAATTAATTAATAAATAAATACAAACAAATCGCCAAAACAAATCCACTCATAAAAGTAAATAGATAAACTTTTAAAAAAAATCAAACGGAAATGTGGAAATATAATAAATTTTAAAACTTACTTCAAAGCATGTCCCTAAAAAAAATCATAGTAGCGATTTCCTTTAAATCTTTGTCTAAATAAATTTCAAACTTTCAGAAATATTTAAAAGACAAAAACCATAATTTAAATTAAAAAGATAATAAACAAAATTCAAAACTATCTTGTAAGAAACCTATGAATTAAAATTAAAATCAAATCCTGATAATAATTGAATAAAAGTTTAAGAAAACAAAATAACTCACAACAAAAGAAATAAACTTTAAAATAAGGAATTCCATAACACAATTATTTAAAATATCAAATTCAATAAAAAATTGATTTAAAATAATAATCTAATCTGAAATATCCAAATTCCAAGTTAAACAAAAACAAAGGCAAATATATAAAATAAATAATTAAATAAATGCCCCACAACTTAATTAAATAAGATCTACTAACTAAAATCTTAATTGCTACCCAATTACAATATTAAAAAAATATTAAAATAAAATAAACAAGCAAACCAATCAATCAGAACTAAGTTAATTATGAAAATAAATAAACAACATAAACATTAAAATAAAAAGCACAAAACAATGAAATAAATATCAATAATCTTACCATATAAATTAGTAGGAAAACTTAGTGAACAAATAAAATAATAGAATAAAATAAAATAACCATATCATAAAACAAATAAATTTTTAAAACCACAAAATTTTCTGGTACAATTCCTAGGTAACTTGCGGATTTACCCAGAGCCGAATTGCTCTGATACCACTTGTGACGCCCCCAAATTTCCCTTAAAATAATACGGGAATCGAGGCGTCGGGATGCTGACAACAAGGATCACGCACCCCCAACATTAAGTGCTAAGTGCGTGAACACGTGACATGCATAAATAAAAGTAGCGGATAAATTAAGGTCAATAACTAAGTACCAGAATTTTAGAAATATTTTACAAACCATTTTAATATAAACTCTCCAACAGGCGATTTAATACAGTCATCCGAAATACAAATTAAACAAATACATATTTTTAAAAAGGGAAAATAATTTCCTGAGATAACAATTTTATAACAATAAGACATCAACGGCGGAGCCGTCTCCTCAGGCTCAACCTCTTCAAAATCTGCATCCAAAAACTACGACGCCAAGATGGCATCGCAGGTAAGTACAACCCAACCAAACCAAAAGACAGAAATATACTCATGCAACAACAAAACTCATGAACACGACTCCAAATGCATGAATCTCAAAAGAACATCTTTCTCAAAATAATTAAGATAGACACACGCCAAAATCTCATTTTAGTCCACAATAAAATTCCAATAAAATCATCCATCCTTTCTCAGAACATAATATCTGCAAAATCAATCATATCGAGCGTTACGTATCGTTTGGAAAGTACTTACAACGGGTAAAAACGCAAATCCTTGAACAAACACCAATCCGCAACGTTCGTAGCAGTCATTTGTACGTTAGGCTAAAGTGCTCGGTTTGTCACGAAAATTTAGGGAGATACTCATTGAAGGGTGGGGAATCTCATGGCGGTGGTGGTGTGGCGGCACAACCACCGGAAGGTGGCAGATCGGGGTCAAAATGGGTGAAAACCCATTTTCAGGTATGAGGTTGTACCAGGAAGGTGAGACAACGGTTGGGGAAACTGAGCTTGGGGAATGACCGGCTGGGCAAGGGGAGTCTTTTGGTGGCAGAGGTGAGATGCACGGCAGCCAGACGGCGGCGCGGCGAAGATGGGTCCGTTTAAGAACCCATTTCGGGTGGAGGGGTAACCGGCGGAGATGGGTGGCTTTGGGCAGTGGGTTATGCTCGCCGGAGGGTGGGGAGGCTGTTGGTAGGTCGCCAGTGCTAAGGGGTGGCCGCCGGTGGCCGAAAAATACAAGGAAAGCTAAAATATTAATTTCGGGTAGGGGACCGTGTAGAGGCAGTGGGGTGGCTGGAGGTGACACCACCGGTGCCGTTGAACTCGCCAGCATGTGGGGGTGAGGTTGGGCTGGGCGGTGTCGCTGGTGGGTGGCCGACGGCGGTCCTAGGGGAGATGAGAGAACCGGCGAGAGGGAGAGGAGGCAGGGGACTCGCGGGTCTGGGATCGAATTCCGTGAGGAAGGAAAAGGAAAGAAAAGGAAGAAAAAAACATAAAAGAAAAAAGAGAAAAAGGAAAAAGAAGAAAAAGGAAATCCAACTAGAAAAACACCATAAATTAAATAAAAGTCGACTTTAAATACTATAATATTAATATCAATAAAATAAGATATTTAAAACCCACCAATAAAAATAAATTAAACCCAAGCATAATATTAAAAATAAAACAATAATTAATATAACGAAAGCAGATCAAATAAACTCACATAACAAAATAAATGAATTAAATTTCAATCATTAAAATAATTAACTCATATTAAAATAAATAAGAAAAGTAACGTAACTCGATATTAACTAATTAATAGCTCCAATAAATATCTTAAACAAATAAAATATGACTAATAATATTATTAAATTAAATTAAATTAATTAATACCGAGAATAAAATGACGTGTAAAAATACACGTAAGTCTGAATTTTAACACTTACATCTCCATGCCTGACACCTCTCTCACAATTATCAATGGCTCCAAAAAAAACTTCAAATCTCTTGAAACTCTCCCATATGGCTGTCTCTCTCCTCTCTCTCTCTCTCTCTCTCATAGGGCTGCACACCGACCCGACCCGACCCGATCCGAAATCGCACACTTCCGACCAGACTCGATTAGCTTTCCTTCCATTCCTTCCGATAACCGATTTCCCGATATCTTCTTATACTTCTTCTTCTTCTTCTGCTGCTGTTGCCCTTTTTTTTCTTTTTTTTTTTTTCAGTTCTTTAGACCATTCCAGAATCCACACACTTGAAGGAAATAATCGCACAAATCCTTAGAAAACAAAAACTCAAGCATAAAAAAAAGCAAAAATTGCACAACAAAAATACGAACTATACGAACTGTCGCAACAAAATCACACTTTAGAAAAACTTCGGCATCAAAAAAATCTCAAGCATAAAAAAAAAAACGCCGACTTCGACATTAGAAAACAAAATCATAGAAACCCTAACACATCATAAAACAAAATCGCACAAACCCTAACCCACCAAAATTGCACAAACCCTACCCATCACAATTGGCAATATTGACCATACTTTCTCAATCGCCGTCCTGTTCGTCGTCGGATCTATCATCAATGACCACCGCTAAGGAGCTCTTGTCATCACAAACGGCAGTAGACATGCATCCGACCTTTTTTGGGAAGAACCGCCATATTGGTAGAGGTGGAAAATCGCGTGCAGATGGTGGAGCTGGAAGCCGGAGATTTTAGGTGGTGGCGTGGAGAGAGAGAGGGAGAGAGAGAGAGAGAGGGTTACGCATATCGATCGAGCTCGAGGGATAAAATATAAATGGGTATCGGTAATAGGTATTTACCCGTTACCAATTTAACCGATTTCGGGTCGGGTTATCGGGTCGGAAGCGGTTCAGCGTATCGGGTCGGGTCGGGTTTCGGACATTTGTATAGTCCTACTCTCTCTCATGGGTACTTATTCTTTTTCCCTTTCTTTTTGAAGGGAAGGGGAGGGGGTGTTATTTGTCATATTCAGTGACAGCATGTTCATTTCATGTGCATTGTATTAGAATTTCGAGCTTTTGGGTAAACTTCTCACAATTAGTCATTTGAAGAAATATGTAATATATGTGTATATTATATTCCTTTCTTTTTCCTCAATAACAGATAAATATTCTGCTTTTGGGTACTAGTTCTAACTGCAAACAGAAATATAAGGTGCAAAAAAATAGAAATACAAGGGGGCTTTTGGGTAAACTGATAAGAACAATCAAGAGACATTTTGATTCTAGAAGCAAAAAAAAATCAAAAATACAACAGACAACTTTGACATTGATCAACAAAGTAAGAAGGAAAGAAAAAATAGACACATATCAAAGCATGAGAGGAATGATGCTTCTCTCTCTCTCTCTCTCTCCATATTGCTGGAGATTGATTTTGCTGTGGCAGGGGAGGTTACTAAAGATAACGAGTTCCTATTTTTATTTGAGAATTTTCTTAATCATTAAGAATATCCATCTTACAGATAATAATGCACAAGCTTTATGTACATAAATAAGTGAATCCCAATCTATGTTCGTTATTTTCACTATTGGTTTTGGTATTATGTTTATAATTATAGCACCACAACCACAAAAGATAGAGATTGAAGGTAAAATTACACACAAACAACTTGCAAAGGTAACATTGAGAATCAAATTTAGAAAAAAACACGAAATGCCCAATTTCTGGAAAGCAACGAGGGAACTGTCGGGGAAGAGATAGATGAAGCACATCACTAACTAGTTGAATGCATGAACAAGATCCACAAACACATCGAGATTAGCATAGATGCAAAATCAGAAGCTAATTACAAACAACAAAAAACTCGAGCAAGCTAGTTGGGACAACAGTGGTGTACCTTTTGAAGCGCGGGCTAAACCCTATCCTCCCGAAACAACCCTTAAGCCAAAAGCTTTCGCCTTTCCCTCTGGTTTCTCAAGTCACGGGTTATCTAGAATGCGCGGACAAAGGAGACGGAACCTCGCATGGTAGACGTTTCAGTGCAGACGAGCCTTGGGTTTCTATGAAAGTATGGAGTTTAACGATCGATTTTGGTCGCTGTAGGGAGAAATCTTCTTCGGGATGGAAGGATTAATTTGTTGGGGTAGGCTGAAAATGGAGAAGCTTGTTCCAGGAGGTGGGTCGATACTGTTTCTAATTAAACAGATGGAATTCTGAAAGGGGGGAAAATTTGGGAAATTGGCGCTTGATCGATTAGTAGCGTATTATATTCAACGCCAAACGTAGTCTTCTTTTACAGCGCTTTTAGTCATTGCAGATATCCACATAATCGTTGGCAAATATAACGTAATGATCCTCCCGTGGATTACGTCTTAACATTTAACGGCGATTATAAAATCACTACTAAAATAAATCTATTGCAACAATTATTTTAGTATCAGTTAATAAATCGACGCGAAAAGCTTATTTTCTTGTAGTGTGTGGTTACGTCTTGACACTTGGGAATTACAAGAATTTAGAAATTTACCAACAACCTAAATATCCAACCTACTAACTCAAACAGCTAGTTAGAAAAAATAAAATAAAACAATGCTCTCAACTAACATAATGATCCAGAAAGACAACAAATGCATTCAATATAATCCAAATCATCGAACCTGAGGCAAGCCAAGCCTATCAGCACGAAGTACACCCCTCAATAAGTGAGGTATCAAAGCCCAGGAATCCAGAAAACTGATCTCAGTCAACTTAATTTGCTAATTATAACTTAACTACCCCCAATATGTTTATAATTCTTGAGAAAATTCCACCTTGTAACTATATATACATGATCTTTTGCAAGACATTAATCCACCTGGCCATATTATCTGCATGCACGCTCAAGCTGGGAGCTCGAAGATGATCAGTTTCAAATAGGAACGTCGTAAATGAATTTTTCAGTCATGACGTTGATGTTTCTATATATGCATGCATGAGTCTGAAGTTTCAATCCAATCGATCGAAGGTATTCCCCACAATTAGCTGTAAATTAATGCACGAATTAATAGACTAGTACTGTTAGGTATATGACTTAATATCATTTCCATTTTCCATTTAGTTCACATCAAATTTTACGATCAAAAAGCAATAATAATATTTAGTACTACACTGATCATAACTAGTACTTTAAAGATCAATTAATGCATATCTACTATGAGTCTGGAGGTGGTCTTTTGTTTTAGGTGCGTAAAGAATTTTTTAATTGGTTGCGCGGTTAAATAGGCTGTTTGGGAGTTGGGAAAATTTGTTTTAGACATATTGGGAGTAGTACTACTCTTATGGTAATAATTTTAATCTATATATCTTTTGTTTGAGAATATAATTGATGTAATTGTTAAAATTTTAAAAAAGTTGTCATAATTGAGCTTGTTGATGCAATTTTCCAGTAGCTAGCTAGGGCCGAAGAGGTTGAACGACCACAATATTAATGCATGGCTTTGAGTTGTCAGTTTGGCTTCAACGGGAAGAGTCTCATCTTACTCAACAGGCCAAGCAACGGTGGGTGGAAAATGGTGAGGCAAATGCATAGTTTTTTCGTGCGCTAAATGGTAAGACTTAAGAGGCAGAGTTTTGTAAAGGAAATGCGATTGGGGAATGTCAGTCTCCTAGCATATCCGGAAGCTATTCATAATGGGGTACTTCAGTACTTTGAGGAGTTTATGGAGTCCAGACCCAGGGAGTGCTTATCGGAATTGTCAGGATTGGTGGTTCCGGGGGTTTTTTTCATGGATAATGAGTTTATCTCTAAGCTGCCCACGCCTCAAGAAATTAAGGAGGTGATGTTCTCTATACCAGTTAGTAGTAGCCCCGGCCTGATGGGTTTGGAGCTGGTTTTTTTTAGGTTTGTTGGAAAATTGTGACAATTGATGTGGTGGAAGCAGTTTGTGATTTTTTCCAAGGAAATGCGTTTCCAAGGTTTTATACTACGTCGCTTATTGGGCTAATCTCTAAGATGGAAAGTCCTAATGGTTTTGATAAGATCCGTCCGATTAGTCTTTGTTCTATGGTGTACAAGGTATTAGTCTTACTCAAGAAATGGTTCATAATATTAATAACCCTTGCAGGGGTGGGAATGTGTTGCTTAAAATCGATATGGCCAACGCATATGATAGTGTGGAGTGGAAGTTTTTCGTTGGCTGTTTGTCTTCTGCTTTGGCAATGTGCAACGACCACTTGGTTCTCGATAGTTAAGATTGGAACGGCTAAAAGCTTCTTCAAAAGTGGTAGAGGATTACAGCAAGGGGATCCTTTGTTCTCATATCTTTTCTTTGTCTTAGAAGAAGTTCTGACTAGATTATTGAAGGAGTAGTTTGACTGGGGTAGGATTGGTGCGTTTCGACAAGCCAGAGGTACTTCACATATTTCTCATTTATTATACGCAGATGATATTGTGATTTTTTCCAATGGTAGCAAATCGTCCATAAGGAGAATTACAGAAGTTCTTAATATGTATGAGAAGTGGTCCGGACAGGTTGTGAGCAAGGAAAAATCATCCATTTTTTTCTCTAAATTGATTTTGGCTCAACGAAGAAGGGCAGTGTTACGACAATCGGGCTTTAGCCAAAGTAGCTTTCCTATTAAATATCTAGGAGCCCCTATTGTGTCCGGACGATTGAAGATTATCTATTTTAAGGAGCTTATTCACCGAGTAAGGAACAAGATTGGAGGCTGGATGTATAAACTCCTTTCAAAAGAGGCTTGTGTTCTTCTTCTTCGAGTTTACCTATGTATTTGTTAGCATGCTGTAGTATTCCAAAGGCAGTCATATCTCAGTTGAATCAGTTGCTAGGCACATTTTTCTAGGGTGCTTCTGATGGGAGAATTAAAAAGAAATGGTTAGCTTGGGGAAAGATTTGTAGGCCTACAAAAGAAGGGGGTATTAGTATCCGAAGCTTCCAAGAGGTTTAAAGATCTCTTCATATGAAACTTGTATGGAGTTTAATTTCAGGAAAGTCACTTTGGGCACAGTTCTTCAAAGCAAAGTATGTTAAATCGAGGCACGTATTTTTGGTTGAAGCAAGCCGTGGTACTCGTACATGGAAGATGATTGCGAGGTGCATATAAGATGTCCTGCAGCACACACATTGGAAAATTAAACAAGGTGATGTTTTCTTTTGGAAAGATAAATGGCTTAATTCTGGTGCTTTGTGTGAGCAAATGAGTATGGTTGGTAGTGTCGATCTGAGAGTTTTGGAAGTGTTGGTGGAGAATGGATGCGACCAAGAAAAAATTGCTCAGCTGGTTAGGGTGGAGAAATTGGAGGAAATTTTGGGGGTGCTGGGGAGGAGAAAATCAGGGGAGGATTTACTGATATGGGAAGAAACAAATTCTGGAAAATGGGCACTAAATTGGCGTGGGAAGAAACAATCATTAAAGCTCCAGAAGTGCCATGGTCAAAGTGGGTTTGGCATGCTGCGGTGCCGAAGAAAATTTTGATTGCGATGTGGAAAGCCTTCAATGATTTTTTTAGTGTAGATGATCGATTGAGACGAGTAGGAGTTCCTATTGTGTCCAAATGTGAATGTTGTGTGGATGAGAAATGTGAAGATTTTAACCATGTATTGGCTTCAGGTGATTTTGCAAGAGTTGTTGGAAGAAATGTGCCGATCAGCTGGGAGTAAGATTGAGGTTGGGAAGCTGGCAGAAAATAGTCTAATATAAAGTGTGTTGTTAATATCGACATTTACATAATTTTTGGAACAATATAATTTGCAAATCTCTGTGAAGGTATGAACTCAGTTAAGCTTGACTTCTCTCTCTTAGAGATCCGAAACTCTTCTACTAGTCCTTGAAAAATCAAATCAACAAAAAAAAAAAATTCAAATTCTCAAAATAAAGTTATTTATAGGATTTGTAAAATGAATCACAAAGCCTATAAATATTTCTAGAGAGCCATTTTGTCGGCAAAATGAAGAATAGGCTTTGTAAGTTATTATTCACGCTGAAGCAAAGATTATTGGGTGAAAAAGGTTTGTTTTTCTCTTTTTCTTCAAGTTCAAATCAACAAAAGAAAACAATTCAAATTCTCAACATATTGCATCTAGAATCAATGAAGCAATGAAGATCATTAGAGGAGTCATATATTAAAAATCAAACTCATTAGTGGAGTCATTTTGTGAAGTCGTATAATTAAGAAAATGCTAGTCATGTTAAAAAAGTAGTGCTAGCAATGTGGTGGTGGAAGATTTTTCAACAATATCAACAGAGGAAAACAGAGTTATTCTTGTTTTGTCTTAACAACAAATCATTGTTTATTTAAACATATGAATCTTTAGAGCATTACCGTGAGATCCCAAATTTAAGCGTATTTTTATACATTATTTTATTTTCAATATTAATTATTTTAATGTATTTTAATAATATTATTAGTCGTGTTTTATTTGTTTAAGATGTTTATTTGATCTATTGATTAGTTAATATTAGTTTTATGTTGTTCTTATAATTATATATTGAATTACGTTGCTTTTCTTATTAATTTTAATGTGAGGTAATTATTTTAATAATTAGAATTAAATTCCTTTATTTTAATGTGTGGGTTTATTTGATGTGTTTTATTTATTTTAATTAAATGTGTTTTGGAATGGATTTTTATGTACATATATTTATGTTGTGATTTTAAGTGTTTTTGTGATCCAAGTGATGGGAATTACATTGTATTTATTTCCCTTCCTTTTTTCCTTTTTCCTTTTTCTTCTCTTTTTCTTTTCTCTTTTTCTTTTTCTTTTTCCCCTTTCTTTTTCCGGTTTCCCCTGCATTCCCCCCCCCAGCACGCGCTACCAACGTCCCCCCCCCCCTCTGTTTCCATTCAGCCCTTAACCAGCCCATACGCCGGCCGCCTATCCTCACCGCCCTCACCACCAGGACCACCACCTGCCGGCCGGCCTACCCTAGTGATCTCAGCCCCAAACCTCCTCCCACCTCCCCTCCATGGGCTGAAACCTGAATGGGTATCATAATACCTATTCATGTGTTTTCCGGCCACCACGGGTCACCACCGGCCACCATCTCTTCACTACTTCATCACCGGCCTCCCAGCTATCTAACCCACCACTGGTAGCCCCCCCACTCCTCCCACAAGATCAAGTCACGAAATGAGTTTTAACACCCACGGGTTGAGCAACCTTGCCGCCGCCTGCCGCCACCGTGAGCGTCACCTCCACCACCAAAATGTTCCCCCACCCCAGCCGATCATCCCCCTAGTTCAACTTCCCCAACCGCGGCCCCACCTTCCAGGTACAACCTCAAACCCGAAAATGGGTTTTCATCCATTTTGAGCCTGATCCGCCACCTTCCAGTGGTTGTGCCGCCACACTACCACCTCCATGAGATTCTCCACCCTTCAATGAGTATCTCCCTAAATTTTGGTGTCAAACTGAGCATTTTAGCCTAACGTATCGGTGACTGGGACGAACGCTACGGATTGGCGTTTGTTCAAGGATTTACGCTTTTACTCGCTGTAAGTACTTTCCAAACGAGTTTTAAGATTTAAATATATTTTTGGCATCAACAGTTATTGTGTTTGGTTATTGTTGAAATTTATTAATTGTTGGATATTTGGTGCGTGGTTGTCTGCATTGTGTATTTACGCGCATGCTTATGGAAATATTTGGAAATTAGATTTTTGCATGATTTTAGATACTTATGTGTTGGAAATGAAAACTGGGTTTTCATTGTATTTATGGTTTCGGGTGCGTGTGTATCACAACCCCAAGCCAGGATGGGGCATTATCTCGGTGGAGCTCCTTTGGTCACTCTGGAGCGGAATATACTGAGTGACGTCCCCTGGGTCGTCGCCGGGCGACGACGGGATCGGACGGGATGGTAACGCTCTCGTGCCAACTCCGTGGCTCCTCTACTGGAGGGAGCTAGGGGATGCCTGGTTATGGTACGTGCTAGGCGGGGTTAGCTAGGCATCGCCTGTTCCGAAGTCACATGCGTGGTCGTTACCTTCGGTGTGATGATGAAAGCCAAGGTGTGCGGATGGTCCTTAGGGGAGATCATGGTGCATACGGTTAATAAAATGGATGTTTAGGTCATTTTCTGAGAAAGTGGCATGTTTTAATTATTGGTTTTACGTGAGCCATTTTCTGGAAAAATGATTGTGGTTTTAACGGAGTTATGGTCATCATTTTCTAGGAAAATTATGGATGATTTTATTGGAATTTTATTGTGGACCAAAATGATATTTTAGCGTGTGTGAGCATTTTATTTAATTTTGAGAATGATGATTTTAAGCCTCATGCATATGGTAATTTATTCATGGTTGTTGTTGTAGCATTAATGTATTTATTATCTTGGGTTTGGTTGGGTTGTACTTACCTGGGATGCCATCTTGGCGTCGTAGTTTTTGGATGCAGATTATGAAAAGGCTGAGCCTGAGGAGACGGCTCCGCCGGTGATGTATTATTGTTATAAAATTGTTATATCAAGAAATTATGTTTCCCCTTTTAAAAATATGTATTTATTTAATTTGTATTTCGGATTATTGTATTAAATCTCCCGTTGGAGAGTTTATATTAAAATGGTTTGTAAAACATTTCTAAAAATTCTGCTACTTAGATAATGATTTTATTATCTGCTGCGACTTATATTTTATGTATGTCACATGCACACACGTTTGGCACTTG
The DNA here is from genome assembly GCA_036898215.1 of Platycarya strobilacea. Classification (NCBI taxonomy): domain Eukaryota; kingdom Viridiplantae; phylum Streptophyta; class Magnoliopsida; order Fagales; family Juglandaceae; genus Platycarya; species Platycarya strobilacea. The sequence continues at coordinate 2,200,763 of CM072559.1, read as the reverse complement.
TCGTTGGGATGTGTGACCTGTGTTGTCATTATCCCGACACTTCGATTCTCGTATTTATTTTAAGGAGAATTTGGGGGCGTCACAATTACACCCAAATAACATTTCAATATCACCAAGGAAGCATTTCAAGCTCCATTTTTCTCACTAAGCAGGACAAAGAATTTGCTCACACTTATAATAAACAAAACATTTACCTTAGATGTTCATTTTAAACATTTATAGAAACCTCAATTTGCATGACATTATCATTATCAGACTAATTTTCCTCCAGTCACATTTTGAATTACTTGCTTTCCTTTTAATTCTCTTTTGTTTGCTAATGGTATTATGCAACCCTTTTTGATCGGTTTGTGGAACAATTCAAATGGCTTAAATCGGTTCTTATATACCAATGAAAGATATAGTAGGTTACAGATGGAGGTTTGGGTTACAAAAATTAGATCTTGTCTACTTGTTCTAGCTTACAAAATTTGCAAATAAACAACAACAAAAAATTTAGTACAAAAAACAAAACAAACACAGATACAGATCCAAACACAAAGGAACGGAAAAAAACATAGATAAGCCAACATATTTGAGATTGAACAAAGACAAGTTGTGAGGACTCGTAATTTTACCTCATTTATAATTTAATATTTTAATATTAAATATGTATTGTTTGTGAATATAAATATTGTATTATGAGTTGATTGATGTTAATATTATTTTAGTGTGCTTGTGTTTAAAATATTTGGATATTTTATCTTCACTTAAAGATTATTTCCATATCTATTAATAAGTTAATTTATTTCTTCTTATTAATTAATGTGATGCATTTAATTTAATGCTTGAATTTAATATCATTATTTTAATATGTTGGGATTTAAATTAAAGTGTAGTAATTTAGTTTATTTTAATATTTGATGTGTTTTAATTATTTTATTTTAGTGTATTTCGGTTTGGGTATATATTTACATATATTGGTGTTGAGTTTTGGTTTTAATATGTTTTGGGCCTAGTTAAGTTTGTTTGCAGCCCACCTGTGATCACATAACCCAGCCCCTCCCTTTTCTTATACGGCACCGTTTGATCAAATGGGTTTAATGAAATTAGTAGCCTTCTTCTTTCCCACGCGTACGCTTAGCCGCTCGACTCCTTCACTTTTCTTTCTTTTTATATCATTTCTTCAAGTTTTGCTCCTCTATTCCGTTGTTATCCGGTGATCCTTAAAGTCAAATTTTGCAGCTTTCCTTCAACCCTTTTCACCCACGCCTTACACTATCAATTTCCTAGTACCTAGATGAGCATTTCCCCTAAGTTTTCGATGATGATCGATGTTTCGCTGATGGTCGTTATCTACGGTGTGATGTTGAGAGCCAGGGTGTGCGGATGGTCCCTAGGGGAGATCATAGTGCATATGGTTAATAAAATGGATGTTTAAGTCATTTTCTGGGAAAATTGCAGATTTTGATTATTGATTTTACGTGGACCATTTTCTGGGAAAACAGTTATGGTTTTAAAGGATTTACGTGTATCATTTTTTGGAAAAATGATGGATGTTTTTATTAGATTTTATTTTAGGCCAAAATGAGATTTTGGCGTGTGTGGTTTATTATTATATTTTGTGAAAGATGATTTTCGAGTTTCATGCATATGGTATCATGTTCATGCATTTTGTTGTTGCATGAATATATTTTATATCTTGTGCTTTATTTGGGTTATACTTACTTGTGATGCCATTTTTGGCGTCATAAATTTTGGATGCAGATGATGAAGAGGCTGAGCCTAAGGAGGCGACTTTGACGTCGGATTGATTTGCTATAATTTATTATCATGGAAAATATTATTCTCATTTTTGATAATTATGTATTTCAATGTTTTAACTTTGGGATGTCTGTATTAAATCTCCTGTTGGAGAATTCGTGTTAAGCTAGTTTGTAATATTTGAAATTTTGTTACTCAGTAATTGACTTAACTTATCTACTGTGCGTTTTAATTTTACACTATTGCTTTGTACACACACTTAGCACTTGTCGTTGGGGTGTGTGATCAAAGTTTTCAGCATCCTGATGCCTCGATTCTCGTATTTTCTTAAGCAGGAGTTGGGAGTGTCACATGTGGTATTAGAACGGTTCGACTTTGGATAAATCCATATGTTACCTAGGGATAGTACCAAATAGTTTTGTTTGTTGTGTTTGAATTCGGAGTGAGTTAAAGGAACAAGCTATGGCAGGAAGATGTTATGACGAAGAATGTCATTAGTAGGTATAATGTTTAATATGGTAGACTTGAACTTTTATTGACTTGGGTTGCTTTTATAATATCGAGGCTTGAAAGGAATATCATGGTCTGGGTGATCTCTTTGGGGAGTAGGATAACTGAGGTCTTATGTTTCGTGGAGTTTATGAAATAGTCTTTAGAGTAAGAGGTTTTAAGTTCAATGAACTTCAAGGATAGATTTATAAGGATTTGACCTAAGGTTTAAGGTTTTGGAGACTTTAGGAAATGATTTGTTATCCATTAATGATTTAGACTTTGAAAGCTTTGGGAGTCGATTGTTTTATGATAATTCATAAGTTCTTCGACCTTACAAATTTCAGAAGATAATTCTTTTATGATTAACGTTTTTGACTAGAAGGACTGATTTATAGTAAGATTTGAGTTCTTAGTTTCGTAGATTTGGTGTGCTAGCTTGATCAACTCTAGAGATTAATTAGTTTGTAACAATTAAAATGGGGTCAATCAGAGTTGAGTTATTGATATGGAAATTTTTCAGGAGAGTATCTCTTTGGGAATTGAATGTATTAATTTAGTTCATGTGTTTCTTTGCGGATTAAAGGCTTGGATTGAATTCGGGAAAAATGAATACTAATAACTCGAGGTTGTGCTAACAAATTTTAGGAATTGATTTTTATCGATTTGAGGAATATAGGTTCATCAGTAGATTATGTGTTGGTATTGAATGCGATTATATTTGAGGCTATATACTCCACAGACTTTTGGGAATGGACTCTTAGTAGGTTTATGGTCGTTCTCGGTACAAAACTTTAAGCAATAGTTGTTTGTTGATTTTAAGGATATAAGTTGAGTAGATTCAGAAATGATTCTTGTTGATTTGAGGAAGTTAAGTTTCTTGGTCATATTATTTCTTAGGTAGGTGTAGCGGTAGATACTAGCAAAGTGGAAGCTGTATTAGCATGGCCACGTCCTTCCACAGTGCACAAAATTTGGAGTTTCTTGGGTTTAGTCGATTATTTCCAAAGATTTGTGGATGGATTTTCTCGCTTGTCTATAGCCCTTACTGCCTTGACAAGAAAGGGCGCCGCATCCGTTTGATCTGACAAATGTGAAAGGAATTTTCAAGAATTGAAGCGAAGGTTGACTTCAACACATGTCTTGGCACTTCCCCAACATCACAAGCCTTATGTGGTTTTTAGTGATGCATCCAAGTTTGGTTTGGGATGTGTCCTTATGCAAGAGGGGTGATTCGTTGCTTATGCATCTCGTTAGTTGAAGGATCATGAGAAGAATTATCCTATGCACAACTTGGAATTAGTAGCGATAGTCTTTGCTCTTAAGATTTGGCGACATTATCTGTATAGCAAAGTTTGTGAAGTCTATAATGATCATAAGAGTTTGATGCATCTGTTTTCGCAGAAGAATCTTAATATGTGAGAGAGAAGATGGTTAGAGTTGTTCAGTGATTATTAGTGCGAGATCAAATACCTTCCTGGTAAGGCAAACCTAGTCGCCGATGTTTTGAGTCAGAAGTCTCATTTGATAGACGAGGTTGAGTCATCGGAGTTGTGCTCTCTTCTTTTCAGTATGAGGAAATTACTAGTTGAGAGTTCACAGCGAAATGAGGAAGTTTTGGTTACGTCTCTTAGCGTTCGTGTTGACGATTTTGGAAAATTAAAGGCTCTTCAAAGGAAAGATCCAAAGATACTCGACATCAGGAGCAGAGTTAGAAAAGATAGAGGACCCACACATTTCTGCTTAGAGAAAAAGGGAATTCTTCAATTTCAGAATCGTCGAGTGATACCTTCAAATTCAAAATTTAAAGAGCGGATTTTAGCAGAAGCCCATGCCGCTCCTTATTCAGTTCATCCCAGAAGCACGAAGATGTATCAGGACTTGAAGAAAAGCCATTGGTGGGAAGGAATGAAGAAGGATATTGCCTTGTACGTCGCAAAGTGTACCACTTGTCTTCAAGTTAAGGCTGAACATCAGAGACCCATCAGTACTCTTCAACCTCTTCCTATCCCTGTATGGAAGGGGGACAACATTGCGATGGATTTTGTAGTGGGGCTACCAAGAGCACCTAGTGGAAAGAATTCAATTTGGGTGATTATTGATCACTTGACTAAAAATGCTCATTTTCTGCCAGTTATTAATACCTTCACCTTGGGTAAGTTAACCTGGTTGTATGTTAAGGAGATCGTGCGTATTCACGGAATACCTAAGACTATAGTATCGGCTCAAGACCCTAGATTTACGTCTCATTTTTTTTTTGGAAAAGCTTGTCGTAAGCTTTAAGCACCAAGTTGAAGTTTAATAGCGCTTATCATCCTCAGACAGATGGCTAGTCAGAGCGCACCATTCAGATTCTTGAGGATATGCTACAAGCTTGCATTTTGGAGTTTAAGGGTAGCTGGGAGCATCACTTGTCACTGATAGAGTTCACTTATAATAATAGTTTCCACTCCTCCATCCAGATGGCTCCATATGAAGCCTTGTATGGGAGGAAGTGTGGATCGCCTCTATTTTGGAATGAAGTTGGAGAGAGTCGACTGCTTGGACCTAAGATCGTGCAAAAGATGAAAGACCAAGTTCGAATCATCATAGACAAGATGACAAGAGCATAGAGTCGTCATAAGAGTTATGCTGACATGAGAAGAAGAGGCTTGTCCTTTGAGGAAGGTGATTGGGTATACCTCAAGGAATCTCCTATGAAGGGCGTCAAGCGTTTCAGTAAGAAATGAAAGCTTAGTCCAAGATATGTCAGTCCTTATCAGTTTCTCGAGAAGATCGGACTTGTCACTCATCGGATCGCTTTGCCAGACTACTTTGGAGATGTTCACGGTGTCTTCCATGTGTCGTCGCTGAAAAAATGTTTTGGTCAGCAGGAACCGCGCTTTGTTGACCCAGAGAGTATTCAACTTCAGCCATATGTGACTTTTGAAGTCACGCCAACTCAGATCGTGGATTGGAAAGAGCAGCAGTTGAGGTCCAAGATTAGGGCTGCAAACGATCCGATCAAAGACGAGTTCGAGTCGAGTCGAGTCGAGCTGGACTCAAATAACTCGAGTTCGAGTTCGAGTCGAGCTGAGAGTTTGCCGAGTCGAGTCGAACTCGAGCCGATCAAAGACGAGTTCGAATCGAATCGAGTTATTTATCGATCTTTGTTTTTACTCTCTAACGAACGAGTCGAACTTAGTCGAGTAATTACTCGAGTTTCTTACTCTTCATAAATATTTGACTCAATAATTTTTTTGTGAATTTAAAACATTATTATTGTAAAGAAATAAAATGCTACTTCTACATAAAGTAAAAAAATATATTACTTATACAAAATATTAAAAATAATATATATAACACATAGAATATATATAATAAAAAAATAGATGTAAAATATATGCAAGATTATATATATGTATATAGAAATATTACGAGTATTGTTACGAGCTCAAAATGAGTCGAATCGAGTTTATACAAATATTGTTCACGAGCAAAAACCGAGTTTATACGAGTTGAGTCGAGATTATACGAGTTTAGCTCGTTTAATATTCGAACCAATATTAGTGTTCACGAACAACTCATTTATTAAACGAATCGAGTTCGAATCGAGTTTATACGAGTCGAGCTCAAATTGTTCACGAGCAGCTCTGTTCGTTTGCAGCCCTATCCAAGATGATACATTTAACTAAAGTTTCGTGGGGAGATCCTCTGGCTCGGGATTTCTCTTTGAAGAAAGAAGCGGATATGAGAGAGTGATACCAGTAATTGTTCGAAGAGCAGTAGACATTTTCTCTAATCGAATCGCTTGTGCGAATTTTGAGGACGAAATTCCTTTTTAAGAGAGGAGGATGTGAGGACCCGTAATTTTACTTCATTTATAATTTAATATTTTAATATTAAACATGTATTGTTTGTCAATATAAACATTGTATTATGAGTTGATTGATATTAATATTATTTTAGTGTGCTTGTGTTTTTCATTTTCATTTAAAGATTATTTCCATATGTATTAGTAAGTTAATTTATTTCATCTTATTAATTAATGTGATGCATTTAATTTAATGCTTGAATTTAATCTCATTATTTTATTATGTTGGTATTTAAATTAAAGTGTGGTAATTTTGTTTATTTTAATATTTGATGTGTTTTAATTATTTTATTTATTGTATTTTGGTTTGGGTTTATATTTACATATATTGGTGTTGAGTTTGGGTTTTAATATGTTTTGGACCTTGTTAAGTTTGATTTGCAGTCAACCTAAGCCCACCTGTGATCACATAAACCAGTCCCTCCCTTTTCTTATACGGCACCGTTTGATCAAATGGGTTTAATGAAATCAGTAGCCTTCTTCTTCCTCATGCGTATGCTTAGCCGCTCGACTCCTTCATTTTTCTTTCTTTTTATATCATTTCTTCAAGTTTTGCTCCTCTATTCCGTTGTTAACCCGTGATCCTTATAGTCGAATTTTGCAACTTTCCTTCAGCCCTTTTCACCCACGCGTTACACTATTAATTTCCTAGTACCTAGATGAGCATTTCCCCTAAGTTTTCATTGATGATCGATGTTTGCCGTGCTCGGATTATGCTACGAAATCGTGACTGTCAAGCTCCGTTGTTGCCTCCGTATTCACCCGAAAAGTTGAGCATTTCTCTTCTTTTTCAGCTTGCTTGTTTTGGTTTGATTCTTGTGATGTCGCATGAATTTTTCTCACTCAGAAACCCACGTTACTTTGCCCATTCCAGCCTATAAAATGGGTCTGTCAACCCTTGCATCAACCCACACCGAAAATGATTCTTTCCCCTTTAATAACTGGGTGTTTAGTCATCTTTTTGGAGCTATTTTCTTTCTCAACTCAAACTTGAGTTAGCCCTCTTCAAAACCCCCCATAAATTCGAACATTTCAGTGGGTTTTAGTCGCCATTTTACTTGCCGTATTTTACCGTTTTGAAGAACTTTCGATAAGTCTTTCTACTCGTTTTGATTAATTAATTTAAGTGTTGTTTTAATTTATTCATGTGTTGATCTTAATTTATTTTCGTAGTGCGATTTTATTTATGATCAAGTATTCAGTTTAGTTAGATAATAATCGCATTTTAATTATCTACATTAAGATGATTAATTTATTTGGTTTATAATGATTGAGATTATTATCTGAGTTGATTATATATAAATAAATATAATTTTATTTATGTTAACTATTTTAACTTCTTTGTTAATGTTATTTATTATTTTTATTAATGTCACTTTACTTATATTTATTTACTTGCGATGTTTATATACGTTGGCGTGATGGGCACGACTTTAGTGACGAGTTCGTGGGTGGAAGCGCGGAGTTGTTGTTCGGTATTTTTGATAACTTCATGAATTTTTAGTGGGCATATTGTAAGTATTTTCCAAATAAATTTTGAGATTTAAATATATTTTGCATTAACAAATCATGAGTTTTGATTGGTGGAATTTATTGGTTGTTGGTTATTTTTTTTTGTATCGTTGTATGCATTGCATAGTGCATGCATGTTCACGTTTGTAAAGGAAAACTGGGTTTTTGCATAATTGCATGCATGTTCATGTGTTGGATTTGAAAACTGAGTTTTCAAAAGTGTTAATGGTTTTCGAGTGCGTGTGTATCACTACCCCAAGTCGGGATGTGGCATTATCCCGGTCGAGCTCCTCTGGTCACTCGGGAGCGGAATATATTGAGTGGTGTCCCCTGGGTTATCGTCGGGCGACGACGAGATCGGGCAGGATGGTAACGCTCTCGTGCCGGCTCTGTGACCCCTCTATTGGTGGGGGATAGGGGATGCCTAGTCATGGTACGTGCTGGGCGCAGTTAGCTACGCATCGCCCGTTCCAAAGTCACATGCGTGGTCGTTACTTACGGTGTGATGATGAGAGCCAGGATGTGCAGATGGTGCCTAGAGGAGATCATGGTGTATACCATGAATAAAATGGATGTTTAGGCAATTTTCTGGGAAAATTGCGGCTTTTGATTATTGGTTTTATGTGGACCATTTTCTAGGAAAATGGTCGTGGTTTTAAAGGATTTATGTATATCATTTTTTGGGAAAATGATGGATGTTTTTATTGGAGTTTATTTTGGGCCAAAAAGAGATTTTGGCATGCGTGGTTTATTATTATATTTTGTGAAAGATGAATTTTGAGTTTCATGCATATGGTATCATGTTTATGCATTTTGTTGTTTCATGAATATATTTTATATATTGTGTTTTGTTTGGGTTATACTTACCTACGATGCCATTTTTGGTGTCGTTGATTTTGGATGCAGATGACCAGGAAGCTGAGCCTGAGGAGGCGGCTCCGCCGCTGGATTGATTTTCTATAATTTATTATCTTAGAAAATGTTATTCTCGTTTTTGATAATTATGTATTTCAATATTTTAACTTTGGGATGTCTGTATTAAATCTCCTGTTGGAGAATTCGTGTTAAACTGGTTTGTAATATTTGAAAATTCTAGTACTTAGTAATTGACTTAACTTGTCCGTTGTGAGTTTTAATTTTACACTATCGCTTTGTACATACACATAACACTTGTCGTTGGGATGTGTGACCCAAGTTGTCAGTATCCCGATGCCTCGATTCTCGTATTTTCTTAAGCGAGAGTTATGGGCATCACACAAGTACCAAACCAACAGATCTGAATGAAAAAACAAATCCAGATCTTATCATCTCAAAAAATCGAAAATAGACTAGAGATTAGGAAAACAAACAAACTAAACCCAGATTTAAACCAAAAAGTAAGGGAAAATGGATTTTAGTTGATGAACCTATGTGACATCCCCAAATTCCCCTTAAAAAGATTACGAGAATCGAGGTCTCGGGATGATGACAACACGGATCACACATCCCAATGACAAGTGTCAAACGTGTGTGCACACGACATACATAAAATATAAGTCGCAGCGGCTAAATAAATCATTATCTAAGTACCAAAATTTTTAGAAATATTTTACAATTGAATTTAACATATATTCTGCAACAGGAAATTTAATACAGTAATCCGAAATACAAATTAAACAAATACATATTTTTAAAAAGGGGAAAATAATTTCCCGAGATAACAATTTATAATGATGACACATCAACGGCGGAACCGTCTCCTCAGGCTCAGCCTTTTCAAAATCTGCATCCAAAAACTACGACACCAAAAATGACATCGCAGATAAGTACAACCCAACCAAACCCAATATAATAAATACATTAATGCCACAACAACAACCATGAACAAATTACCATATGCATGAAGCTGAAAATCATCTTCCTCAAAGTCAATGAAATAACCACATATGCCAAAATCCCATTTTAGTCCATAATAAAATTCCAATAAAATCATCCATCCTTTCCCAGAAAATAATATCCGCAAAATCAATCATACCGGGCGTTACGTATCGCCGTCCCTGATATTATAAATACACACACCAATCATAATGGGCTTTACGTATCGCCGTCCCCATTATGATTCACACACACTCATTTCATACTGGGCGTTACGTATCGCCGTCCCCGTTATGTCATCCACACACTATCAATTACAATGGGCATTACATATCGCCATCCCCATTATGACTAACACACACACAATGACCATAATGGGCATTATGTATCGCCGTCCCCATTATGTCATCTACACACACACGCTGATCACAACGGGCGTTACGTATCGCCGTCCCTGTTATGACTCAGCCAAAAACCTTTAAAATCCATAAACTCAATTTAAAACCCAGTTTCCATTTCCAACACATGAATATCCGAAATCATGCAAAAATCCAATTTCCAAATATTTCCATGAGCATGCGCATAAATACACAATGCAGACAACCATGCATCAAATATCCAACAATTAATAAATTTCAACAATAATCAAACACAATAACTGTTGATGCCAAAAATATATTTAAATTTTAAAACTCGTTTGGAAAGTACTTACAGTCGTTAAAACGCAAATCCTTGAACAAACGCCAATCCGCAGCGTTCATAGCAGTTACCGATACATTAGGCTAAAATGCTCGGTTTGACATCAAAATTTAGAGAGGTACTCATTGAAGGGTGGAGAATCTCATGGAGGTGGTAGTGTGGCGGCACAACCACTGGAATGTGGCGGATCGAGCTCAAAATGGATGAAAACCCATTTTCGGGTTTGCGGTTGTACCTGGAAGGTGGGGTAACGGTTGGGGAAATTGAGCTAGGGGGATGACCGGCTGGGTGAGGGGAGTCTTTTGGTGGTGGTGGTGAGGCCTACGGTGGTCGGACGGTGGCGCGGCGAAGAACAACCCGTTTTAGGACCCATTTTGGGTGGAGGGGTAATTGGCGGAGATGGGTGGCTTTGGGCTGTGGGTTATGCTCGCCGGAGGGTGGGGAGGCTACTGGTAGGTCGCCGGTGCCAAGGGGTGGCCGGAAAATGCAAGAGAAGCGAAAATACCCATTTCGGGTTTAAGCCTCAAGCTCTGGCTAGGGGGTTGCCGGAGCTGCACCACCAGTGCAAGTAGACTCGCTAGCGGGTAAGGGTGTTGGCGGCATGGGCGGTGACGGGCAGTGGGCGGCGGTGGATGGCTGGGCTGCCTAAGGCCGAACGGCCAAACAGGGGGGAAGGGGCGTGTCGCGTGCGGGGAGGGTCTGGGGGAAAAAGAAAAGAAAAATAAAAAAGAAAAAGAGAGGGAAATAAACAAGATCCAGTCCCCACAACTCAGTTCACAGTGTTGATCTAATAAAAGAATTCCAAAACATAGAGCTGAATAAATTAATTTAAATGCCGAGACTACTTAAGATAAAATAATAAATAAAAACACATCAAATTAATTCACATAATAAAATAAAGGAATTTAAATTCCACTCATTAAAATAATCACCTCACATTTAAATTAATAAATAAATAACGTAACTCAATATTTAATTATAAGAACATAAACAAATATTAACTAATCAATAGATCAAATAAATATCTTAATAAATAAAACATGACTAATAATATTATTAAAATAAATTAAAATAATTAACACCGAGAATAAAATTACATATAAAAGTATACGTAAATCTGGGATCTCTCAACCTGGACACAATGCCATGATGGGTGATGGATTTATTTTGATGAATCTAAAGAGAGGGAGAGACGATTGAGATTGAAGAGAGGGAGAAATGGCTTAGGATGGGCACATACAAAATAGAAGAAACGAGAAAAAAACTAAGAACTAAGATGTAAACTAGGAGTTCCATACCTATGATGGAAACTGATAACGACATTCTCTATGGTGTTAACTGGTGGTGACGATCTACTTTTTCCTTAGGGTTTTGGCCAAAGGCAAAGAGAGCAAGGGAGAGAGAAAGTCGGCAATGAGAGAGAAAAGGAGACATCAAGGATGCCTGGTCATGGTACGTGCTGGGCGTAGTTAGCTAGGCATCGCCCGTTCCGAAATCACATGCGTGGTCGTTACCTACGGTGTGATGATGAGAGTCAGGGTGTGCGGATGGTCCTTAGGGGAGATCATGGTGCATACGGTTAATAAAATTGATGTTTAAGCCATTTTTTGGGAAAATGACGGGTTTTGATTATTGGTTTTACGTAGACTATTTTTTGGGAAAATGGCTGTGGTTTTAAAGGATTTACGTGTATCATTTTATGAGAAAATGATGGATATTTTATTGAAGTTTATTTTGGACCAAAATGAGATTTTGGCGTGTGTGGTTTATTATTATATTTTGTGAAAGATGATTTTTGAGTTTCATGCATATGGTATCATGTTAAACCTAAAGTAATTTCTATTTTAATAGTGCGGTCTTGGTCTTGGGTAATTGCATGGCAAAACTGGATTTGCACGGATCCGGGCGGTTACAACAGTAATTAAAACTGCTTACTAACAATTCGGGCGAATAACCGCCCAGATCATACCGGTTTTCCGGGTTTTAAACTGGATCTGAAAAAAAGGGGATCTGGATGAACACCCCTAGTGGCCATGTTGGCCACATCAGAGCTTGTGTTCAGCCATATCTAGCTAAAGTCGAGGCCGTGAAAGCCATAGAGTCTTGTTGTTTTTATTGAAGAGTCAATGAAAGACTTTCTACCCACAGAAGTATTGGCCATCTGTGAATAGCTTGAAGCGTCGTATTCATTGCACCTCCAATGGAGAGAAGGGTAGTGATTGAAGGGTTCTTTTGTTTGATAGTGTTCTTGAAGATGGAGAAGTAGTGCTCATCTGTGGATGAAAGGGATAGCTCGAAGGTTGAAGTGTTAATTTTGGCATAAGCACAAATAAGATGAGTAAGGAGTTCTGAATTGATATTAAAAATGGGCAAAATTGTGTTGGTCCCATCATGTCATTGTGTCCAAGTTCATCGACAAAATTCCATTTTCCCTTCCTTTTTGGTTTAGATCTGGGTTTAGTTTGTTTGTTTTCCTAATCTTTAGTCTATTTTCGATTTTTTGAGATGTTTAGATCTGGGTTTGTTTTTTTTTTCAAATCTATTGGTTTGGTACCTGTCTTTGCTCAATCTCAAATCTATCAGCTTATCTATGTTTTTTTTTTCTTTCCTTTGTGTTTAGATCTGTATCTGTGTTTGTTTTGTTTTTTGTACTAATTTTTTTTATTGTTTATTTGCTAATTTTGTAACCTAGAACAAGAAGACAATATCTGATTTTTGTAACCCAAACCTCCATCTGTAACCTACTATATCTTTCATTAGTATAGAAGAATTGATTTAAGCCATTTGAGTTGTTCCACAAACAGAACAAAAAGGGTTGCATAATACCATTAGCAAACAAAAGAGAATTAAAAGGAATTCAAGGAATTCAAAACGTGACTAGAGGAAAATTAGTCTAATAATGATAATTTCATGCAAATTGAGGTTTCTGTAAATGTTTAAAATGAACATCTAGTGTAAATGTTTTGTTTATTATAAGTGTGAGCAAATTCTTTGTTCTACTTAGTGAGAAAAATGGAGCTTGAAATGCGTCCCTAGTGATATTGAAATGTTATTTGTGTGTAATGCTCTAAAGATTCGTATATTTAAATAAACAATGCTTTGTTGTTAAGACAAAGCAAGAATAACTCTATTTTCCTCTGTTAATATTGTTGAAAAATCTTCCAGCACCTTATTGCTAGCATTACTTTCTTAACATGACTAGCATTTTCTTAATTATATGACTTCACAAAATGACTCCACTAATGGGTTTTGTCATACCCGAACCCAAGACCCATTAGGCAACATTGGCCCAGTTCCCGATTTTAGCCAACCAAGTTGCCAAAACGTTGCCATTTTGCTTGAGTATCCTTCTCCTACACGTGATTTTCCTTCCCAGGCAGTTTCCATTTCAGTTTTATCCATCTCTGAATATCACTCTAGCATATTTCTAACTTCCCCCACGTCGCTTCTTCAAACTGGTTTTCCTTCTTAAAGTCTTCCATTAGAATCTCTCTATCAATATCTCTTATGCTCTCGGTTTTATCTTCCTCAGAGTCTCTCTCGTTCATTGCAAACCACCATCGAAGGGAAGCTCCACTGCCTAGCTTCCAAGTTGCAACCCCACAAAACGATCCACCCTCTGCATGATGGAAAACACCCATAGCCTCCCTGCGATGCCGTGCCCAACCACCGAGAAGCGTTGCAAAAATTACTCTATTTTTCATTCACGAAAATAGAGAATGACTCTTCCCTCAGCAAGTTGTCCAGCCACTCACCTTCTGGGCACCATGGCACAACCGTTAACCACCCTCCACTTTGGCCCACCTGTGCAGAGAAGGTACAACTAATCACCTCCCTCTACTCAGTGTTTTTCCCACGGTCTCCTCTTCGTAAACTCTCCCATCCTCTCATTTCATGGTTTCTCTCTCATCATTCTCTCTCTCCCAAGGCTTTTGCACGTCGTCGACCACCAAGGATCACAACCTTGATCCCGGTTCCTCCACTCACTTCCTCGCCCTTTCGCTCATCTCTCTCTTCCACAGATTTTTCCATTGCTCTTAGCCACACCGCCGTAGACATTCCGCCATAGCCAACCAATGCCGATATTCCCCTCTCTGTTGCGAGTTATTCTGCTGTCAGTGAGTTGTTTCGATCGCATGATTTTATGGCTTAGTTTCAGTTTTGTGGTGTAAGGTCCGGCTTCAACCATGCCTTTAATAGTCTTCACTAAAACACCATACCTTTAAGTTGGTTTTTATATTAAGTACGTTTTGGTTTTGTAGAAAGGTGTTTTGCTTTCCATGTTACGTAAAGCTTTTGTAGGAAAAGTTAAAATTTTGATTTTACCATTTTACCAATCTGAGTTATAAACCAAAATGGGATTTTCTTGAATGTTTATTTCAAATGAGTTCTGAAGTTGACGTTGGGCCATTGTTTTATTATTGTTTTTATTTTTGAAGAAGACTTGGTTTGAGTTGGAAATTGGGTTAAGTATTCATTGAGTGAAATTTGAGGAATTTGAGGATTAATGATGTTTTAAGGTTTTAAAGAATTTCGGTAAATTCAAAACATTTTGGAGAGAAAGTTGATACTAAGGATTTTGAGGGTCTTTAGATGTTAAGAGGAGATGTTGGATTTTATGTCTCGGGTTCTATTTTTTTTTAGGTTTGTAATCATTTAAAAATTTATGGAGTTACTTGGTTATTTTATAGGTGGTGATAATTATTTGTTCAGTATTGTTTGGAGAATTTCTGAAAAGCAAAGGAGTCCAGGTAAGCGGGATTCTTATGCTTGGATTTGTACCAAATGTAGACTGAGGTTGACTTTCTGAACATTTATGCATGTTTCGTTATTAAATGAGAACTTGAGAAAAATCAACCTCAGTGATTTCTTTGCATTACTCATGAAGTTATATGAAAGACAGAAAAATGTTTCAATCATGCATTGTGCAGACATGAGCTTAGTTTTTGTCATGTTATTTCTTAAATATGAAAAAGAGCGATATTAATTATTTGAAATAATTGTGCATTGATTTATAAAGATGCTCTAAACACTGTTTTGTTTGGTGAGAATGTTTCTGAAAATGTTTTGGAACTCTGTAATATTTTGATGTGGCTCTGAAAACCTTTGGCATGGTATACTGGTTTGTATCTGACTTTGTTTCTGCTTTGCTCTGTCTCTGAGTGCACCCATTTTGGAAACAAAGTGGTTTATTGTGGACTTTCCTGTGTGCACACTCGGGGCTTCGAGAATGATTAAGGGAAAGTTTTCACCTTTGTCTCTGCCTGGTTTGGCCACCAAGATTAGCACAACCCTGCCACGGGGGTTAAATATGGTCTTCGCTCTATAAGATGCTCTATTTTGATATGATGATGATGCTCAGTTTTGTTATGCCAAAGTACTCTGTATTTTATATGATTTAAAAATTGTCGCTCTGTTACGTTTAAAAATGTGTTTTGTTCTGCATATTAAAACTAAAGAATATTTTACTCTGCATATTATATTTTGGAAAATGCTCATTTTTGCACTCTGGTATATGTTCCTTGCTTACTGAGTTGTGGTTAAACTCACCCCTTATCTCTAAATATTTTTCAGATGAGTTTGGATATTTCTACTAAGGATCGGATTATGAAGCATTGGGTGAGATGACTTCAGAATTGTTGCCCAGATGACTAACACAAGAGGAGGGTGAATTGGGTTATATTATAAAAATTAACACTTATTAATCAAATACACAATATAAAATATAAACAGAATATAAAACAGCAAGAAATGATAAGAGTTGGATAAGAAGAAGCAAACTCAGTATTTTTACGAGATTCAGTCTCACTGCCTACATCCTCGCCTCAAGCTACCCCTTGAGAATCCCAAATCCACTATTCAATCTCTTTTAGGTGGAGATAAAAACCTATTACACCTTTGAGTAGCACCACTCCAAAGAATCCGTGTAGAACACCTTCTATATTTCCAATCACCTCATACTTGGTTATTCAACTATTCCCTATGTAGAACACCTTCTACACACACAAGGGTTATACGCACCCTCTTACTGATACAAGAGTTGATAGTGGGTAGACTATCAAAGTACACTCCTCAATGAGTGAGATAGAAACAACACAGCGCAACCTATATCTTTCTCAAAAATAACAAGAATTAAGACTTAAAACTTTATAAAAGAGAGAATGAGAGATTTGAAAGAATGATGCAAAACTTAGCAATAGATGTGCAAGCTCTTATTGTTGTAATTTTTGCAAAACTCAAGTGAGCTATTTATAGACAAATGAGTCTTCATATTCAAATTTGAAAAGGTTCACATGTCAAATAAGAATACTATTCACTTTTCAAAATATTTAAATAAAAATATCTCCTTTTTATATTTGTCAAAGATAACTCCATTCATTTTTCAAAGAAATCAAACCTAATTTTTTACTTTTCATACATGACAAAATGAGCATGATTTATTTTTCAAACCAAATCATCTTCTTTAAGCATATGTCAAAAAAATACACAAGCACCTTTCAAGATTTTCAAACAAATCATATATCTTTTGTATTTGTCAAAAAAATACACAACCACCCTTTAAGATTTTCAAACAACATATGCACATATTAAAGATGACAATCAATCATCTTACAAATTCAAATCTTTATGTATATGTGAAAAAAATAATAATTTTTGAAATTAATATTTTAATAAAGTTATGCAAATGTAAAAAATGCAATTTGATACTTTATGGGAAAATATTAATTTTGAGTTTTAATCCAATTTCAAATTTTAAAAGATGTACAAAATTACTCTATGAGCTTTATTTGTTGACTTGATCTTCTTTTTACTCATGCTTGATTTCTTGATGTGCTTAGCTCTGCTTAATGCGTAGACAACTTGAGATTGAGTCTTAAATATTATTTGTTATCATCAAAATCTATACGTAGATACAAGACTTGAAACCTTGGGTTCAACAATCTCCCCCTTTTTTATGATGATAAATACTTAGTAGAAATCTGCGACCTGCAGTAATACTTAAACTCCCCCTATGAATATGCGTTAGTTTTTCAAGTAATAGATAAACATAATTTCAGCATATATAACAGAGTTAAAAGTCTAAATATTTACGTCTAAAACTTCTCCCCCTTTTGGCATCATTAAAAAGGAATTATAATTAGCTCAATAAGATATCTTCCTACAATAACTAATAGACAAATAAAATAGTGCGTTAGTAGAGACTATAGAGAATTCGGTGCGGAGCCACACGTGTCCGAAAAAACCTGCAAAGGTTGGAGGTCTAGCTCTGGCAATTCGGTTCAGAGCCACGCGTGTCTGACAAAACCTGCAAAGGTTGGAGGTTTAGCTCTAGCAATTTGGTGCAGAAGGAGATTCAAATCTGCTTGATGTTGTTGATAAATAAGATATGTAGAGTTTTGAAAGTTTTCGGTTTTTGTTTAAATGACCATTTTCACCCACCGAATGCTAAGATAAATCTCACATTGTTCATTGATCAAGTATCTATTTATCCAAAACGATAGAATGGTGGAGAAAATTTCGTCTAATAATCTTTCAGATTTGAATCAGGAACCGTCTCAATCAGTCATTTTATATCCTGAGGTTGTCAACACCATGATAGAAGCAGAGATGCATTTTCTAGTAGAACTGATTTTGAGGTTGTTGCAGGATCAAGAACTCTCAGTGCTCAATATGCTGCCTCTGTTACAACCATGTCTCGGAGATTACTGGCGAGGGCAAATGAGATTGATCGACTTAACAATCAAATATCTATTTTGCATAAAAAGCTTGCCAATAAAGGTAGAAAGAATAAGAGGTTAAAGCAAGAAAATAAAGATTTGACAGAATTAGCTCGTGTTCTAAAACTTCGAATAGAGGAATCGGAACGAGTGAGAGTTCAAGCACAGAGTCAACATCAGTAGATAATGGCAGCGTTTCTTGAGAGAAATAGAGACAATCTGCAATAAATCACGCTAGCTCAGCTAGCTAACTTTTGAAAATATGCATCCAACATATCTTGCAAGCTTGACTAAGTAGGATTTGAAGAAATGATTGTTTGTCTTGTACTTATTTCCATCTCTATAAGAGCAGCTATCAGTTTTATCTAAATCGCATCAAGTCTTCTTCTCATCTCTGTAATTTATCTTCATTCCTTTACTTCAATTTTTCAATGGCTCATTAATATCCTTTCAGTACTCCTCGTGATCAAAATATAATGTATTCTTTACCTCAGTCCCAAACTGTTTCTGCATCTGTCGTAGGTGCCATGAAGTAACAAAACATTGATTTGGCTAATAAATCTGATCATGATGCCATTTACGAGCTTGTGAGTCTCGAAACTCGATATTCATCATCCATTGTCGCTTTTTCTGCTCCGTTGCAGTCCAAAACCCGCGAGATAGAGAAGCTTAATGAGAAGATCGATGTTATTCAACGACTTGTTCAAGAGTTTAAAATCCTTACTTGCCTCTGCATTTCGATTGTCTAATGCTTTAGACAAGGATGGCATGATGATTTATGACGAGCAAATGCATTTGAATGATGAGACTAAACGTCTCAAATTTCTGTAGGTCATTTGAGATGATGGAATAAAAGTATCTAGCAGATATTCCTGGCATGCATCATTCCTATTTCTCTTCTAATCATACATAGTCTATCTTTTGGTAGGGGTTTTGTGAAAATGTCTGCCAATTAAGCATGTGTGCTAGTAAATTCTAATACAATATCGCCCTTCTCCACATGATCTTTAAGAAAATGATATCTAATTTCAATATGCTTGGTCCTAGAATGTTATATTGGATTCTTTGAAAGATTTATAGCACTAGTATTATCACATTTAATAGGAATATGATTGTACATAAGTTTAAAATCCTCATGTTGTTCCTTCATGTAAAGAACTTGAGCACAACAACTGCCTGCAGCAACATATTCTGCCTCAGCAGTAGATATTGCAATAGAATTTTGCTTTTTACTAAACCATGAAACAAGTGCATGACCTAAAAAATGACATGTTCCACTAGTACTTTTTCGATCAACCTTGCAACCAGCATAATCCGCATGTGAATAACTAATAAGATCGAAAGAAGTGTGCTTAGGTACCAGCAAGATATCTAAAAATACGCTTGATTGCAATCAAATGAGATTGTTTTAGAGATGATTGAAAACGTGCACATAAACATACACTGAACATAATATCAGGTTTACTAGTTGTCAAATATAATAAACTACCAATCATACCTCGATATACCTTTGACTTAACTGGCTTACTGTTTTCATCTTTATCAAGTTTGGTGGTTGGACTCATTGGTATTCCAATTATCTTCGCGCCTTCTATCTCAAACTTTTTGAGTAATTCTTTGATATATTTTGACTGATTAATGAATGTTCAACTTTTTGCTTGCTTGATTTGTAATCCAAGAAAGAAATTAAGTTCTCCCATCATGCTCATTTTAAATTCTTCCTGCATCCTCTTAGCAAAATCTTGGCACACATTTTTATTAGTAGCACCAAATATTATATCATCAACATAAATTTGAACTAGAAGAATATTATCCTATTCATATTTGATGAAAAGAGTTATATCGCTCTTTTTTGAAAAACCTTTTTCAATCAAGAAACCACTAAGCCTCTCATACTAAGCTCTAGGGGCTTGTTCGAGTCCATATAATGCTTTTGCGAGCTTAAAAACATAATTAGGAGAAATATGATTTTCAAAATCTGGAGGTTGCTTAACATATACCTCTTCATTTATAAAACCATTTAAGAAAGCACTTTTAACATCCATTTGAAAAAGTTTGAAATTTTTATAACATGCATATGCAAATAACATTCGAATAGCTTCTAATATTGAGACAGGTGCATACGTTTCATCATAATCGATTCCTTCCTCTTGATTGAAACCTTGGGCTACAAGTCGAGTCTTGTTTTTAGTGATGATTCCAGACTCATCTTTCTTATTTTTAAAAACCCATTTTTTTCCAATAACAATATGATTTTTGGGTCTAGGAACAAGTGTCCATACATTATTTCTTTCAAATTAATTTAGCACTTCTTGTATAGCTAGAATCCATGATTCATCAATAAGTGTTTCATCAAAATTTTTGGGTTCAATTTGAGATAGAAAAGTAGTGTGATTACAAATATTTTTAAGAGATGATCGAGTACTTACACCTCATGAAGGTTCTCCTATAATTTGTTCCACTGGATGACTTTCACATATTTCCACTGTTTGGTTGCATCTTGTACTAAATCTTGATGATCTTTCCTGATGTCTCCATATTGGACTTCTTCCATTGTATTCTCTTTGTCGAGATTGAGACTATTTGTGAGATCCCAGATTTATGTGTATTTTTACACGTTATTTTATTCTCGGTGTTAATTATTTTAATTTATTTCAATAATATTAGTAGTCTTATTTTATTTGTTTAAGATATTTATTTGAGCTATTAATTAGTTAATATCGAGTTACGTTGCTTTTCTTATTTATTTTAATGAGTTAATTATTTTAATGAGTGGAATTAAATTCTTTTATTTTATTATATGAATTTAATTTACCTGCTTTCGTTATATTAATTATTGTTTTATAATTAATATTGCGCTTGGATTTAATTTATTTCTGTTAGTGGGTTTTAAATATCTTATTTTATTGATATTGAAATTATAGTATTTAAAGTCAGTTTATTTTATTTATTGTGCTTTTTCTAGTAGTCTTCTTTTCCTTCTTTCTCCTTTTTCTTTTTCTTTTCTTTTCTTTTTCTTCTTTCTTTTTTTTTTCTTCTCCTTTTCCTCTGCTTTCTCGCGTGCAGCCCGCGTCCCCTGCCTCCCTCTCCCCTTCGCCCGTCTCTTCTCCTCAGCCCCAGGACTGCCGCCGGCCACCCACCGGCGACACCGCCTAGCCCAACCTCACCCCCACACGCTGGCGAGCTCAACAGCACCGGTGGTGTGACGCCCCCAAATTCCCCTTAAAATAACACGGGAATCGAGGCGTCGGGATGATGACAACACGGGTCACACATCCCATCAACCAGTGTCGAACGTGTGTGCACACGTGACATACATAAAAATATAGGTCGCAGCGGATAATAAATTAATATCTAAGTACCAGAATTTTTAGAAATATTTACAAACCAAATTTAATAAAAACTCTCCAACAGGAGATTTAATACAGTCATCCAAAATTACAATTTAAACAAATACATAATTATAAAAAGGGGAAAATAAATTTCCCGAGATATCAATTAATAACATCACCTCAATAGTGGAGCCATCTCCTCAGGCTCGGCCTCTCCAAAGTCTGCATCCAAACAAAACTACGACGCCAAGATGGCATCGCAGGTAAGTACAACCCAACCAAACCAAAAGACAAAAATACATTAATGCCACAACGACAACCAAGAACAATTTCCATATGCATGAGGCTCAAAATCATCTTCCTCAAAATCTATGAAATAACCACACTCGTCAAAATCCCAATTTAATCCACCATAAAATCACTCATCATTTTCCATAAAATAATATCCTCAAAATCGATCATACCGGGCGTTACGTATCGCCGTCCCCGATATGATTACCCACACACCCGAAACCATAATGGGCGTTACGTATCGCCGTCCCCATTACGATCCACACACACTCACATTTCATACCGGGCGTTACGTATCGCCGTCCCCGATATGAAATGCACACCCGATGACCATAATGGGCGTTACGTATCGCCGTCCCCATTACGATCCACACACACTCACACGCTGATCACAACGGGCGTTACGTATCGCCGTCCCCGTTATGACTCAGCCCAAAACCAATAAAATCCGCTAAACACAATTTAAATCCCAAATTCCATTCTCAACACATGAATATCCAAAATCATGCCAAAATCCACTTTCCAAATATTTTCATGAGCATGCGCGTAAATCCACAATGCAGACAACCATGCAACAATTATCCAACAATTAAATAATCCAATCAACCAACAAATACCAACATCAACCATCACATATCAGCAATAATCAAATACAACAACTGTTGATGCCAAAAATATATTTAAATCTTAAAGCTTGTTTGGAAAGTACTTACAGCGATAAAAATGCATTTCCTTGAACAACGCCAATCCGCAGCGTTTGTGACGATCACATGTACGCTAGGCAAAAACACTCGGTTTGACACCAAAATTTAGGGAGGTACTCATTAAAGGGTGGGGAATCTCATGGTGGTGGTGGTGTGGCGGCACAACCACCGGAAGGTGGCGGATCGGGGCCAAAAGGGGTGAAAACCCATTTTCGGGTTTTGGGTCGTACCGGGAAGGTGAGGTCGCGGTTGGGGAAACTGAGCTAGGGGGTTGACCGGCTGGGTGAGGGGAGTCGAATGGTGGCGGAGGTGAGACCTACGGTGGCCGGACGGCGGCGTGGCGAAGAACGACCCGTTTAAGGCCCATTTCGGGTGGAGGGGCTAACCGGCGGCGATGGGTGGCTTTGGGCGGTGGGTTATGCTCGCCGGAGGTTGGGGAGTCTAGTGGTGGTGGTCGGAGGCCAAGGGGTGGCCGGCGGTGGCCGGAAAATGCAAGGGAATGCAAAATGGCCATTTCGGGTTTGTGGCCGTGGAGGGGCGGTGGGGTGGCCGGAGAGGACACCACCGGTGCCGTTGAGCTCGCCGGCGTGAGGGGGTGAGGTTGGGCTGGGCGGTGTCGCCGGTGGGTGGCCGGCGGCGGTCCTGGGTGGGAGAGAAGGAACGGGCGAAGGGGAGAGGGAGGCAGGGGAGCTGGGCACGCGGGAAGCAGGGGAAATAAGAAGAAAAAGAAAGAAGAAAAAGAAAAGAAAAAGAAAAGAAAAAAGAGAAAAAGGAAAAAGAAGGGAAAAAGAGACTAGCCAGAAAAACACAACAAATTAAATAAAAGCAGACTTTAAATACTATAATTTTAATATCAATAAAATAAAATATATAAAGTCCCAACAATATAAATAAATTAAACCCAAGCACAATATTAAAAATAAAACAATAATTAATATAACGAAAGCAGATCAAATAAATTCACATAATAAAATAAAAGAATTTAATTCCACTCATTAAAATAATTAACTCATTAAAATAAATAAGAAAAGCAACGCAACTCGATATCAACTAATTAATAACTCAATTAAATATCTTAAATAAATAAAATATGACCGATAATATTATTTAAATAAATTAAAATAATTAACACCAAGCATAAAATAACGTGTAAAAATACACGTAAATCTGGGATCTCACATCCTCCCCCCCTTAAAAAGAATTTCGTCCTCGAAATTCGCTCGGCTGCAGCTAATAAAACTCCAATAACTCACCTACTACATCACTTAATACTCACTCCAAGTCTTTAGTACAATCATCTATTTTCCTCAAATGTAAACGAATTATATTTCATCATAAACGTATAGTCTCCAAATAATATTTCATCTCTAAAACTCCTAAGGTAGCCAATCAATCTGAACCCCACATGCACAAAAACCTCAGTACAATCTCCCAAAAATTTAATATTCACTAACTCCTTACAACAATTTGTGTTACCCTAAAATGACTCCCAGGTTTATCTTCCTAACTTAATCGTCAATAACCATAATTTACCCAACTAAAAGATAAATCCTTACTTACAAGTATCATCTCAAATTTCAACTCACTACTAATTCCTCAAAATTTACATAAGAATGGAACCTTCAACCATATTGCAATTCATCACGCTTCCGCGCGCACTTTGATAACTCGCTAAATTCATAAAAATTTAAGTGCTCATAAATTATCACCATAGTAAAAATTGGCTTAACATCTATTAGCAAGAAATCCTATACCACTCTTTCAAATCTTAATACTTTATCATCTCACAATCAAGTTATGCCACCCAATATTAAAGTCTAAAAAATTTTATAACTCCCAAACCACTAATATACTTCTCCATCATTATAACTCCTCACTCTCATCATAGATTAATTATTTAAATCCGTATTCTCTCAATCAAACCTTCATTACCTATGACATGGAATAACCTCAATTATTTAAACTCTTATGTGACCTCAAGTCACAACTAATTCTTTAAGATACCTCGACAATCATTGCTAATCATTAAATTCTCCGAAATATTATACTTAAATTATCCACTCCTAACAATTTGCCCAAAAGCCTAAAATTTATATCTCTTAAATTTATTTCCATCACATTAATTCAACCTTATCACTTAACAAATAAATTTTCCTCAAGTTAAACACCAGCCAAAGACAAATACTCTCCAAAATTTACACTCACATTTATTATACATCAATCTCTAATTATCCACAAATAGCATCAAAATTGCACCAAGAAAATAATTGATTGCCCACCATCATAAGCATTACTAAAACAATTTCCATAACACTATACCAATGGCTAACAATTTTACACTCCTATGAAGAGTCTATCTGAATACAATTCCCATAATCTCCCAGAAATAAAATTAGAACTTAAACACTCAAACACTCAGTGAGACCCAGGAAATACATACACAAAAATATCGCATATACAATATCGACAAAGAAATGCAATTGCATAAATACCAACAAATTATTAAACAAATCCATATCGCAATTATAAATAATAGAATACCCAAATACTAAACAAAATTCAAGTAATTCACATAATTATTATATAAAAACACAAAAGGGGAAAAGATTTAATAAACAAATAAGTAAAAACCACTCATTCAAGAAAACAAACCCACCTCCTTTAATAAACACAAATTCACCAAAAACTTTATTAAATAAAGAAAGGAGGATAAATTAAAATAAGAACAACAAACAAAATCACAAATAAAATTTTAAAATTCTCTACAAAACTCAACTCTTAAAAAGATTATTATAGAAATATCTAAAATTTAAAATATGCTAAAAGAAGCGAACCACAATAAAATAATTAAATCGATAAATTAAATAAATAAATAAATACAAACAAGTCGCCAAAACAAATCCACTCGTTAAAGTAATAGATAAACTTTTAAAATAAAACCTACGGAAATGCGGAAAGATAATAAATTTTAAAACTTACTTCAAAGCATGCCCCTAAAATAAAACAACAGAAAATGTAAAAAGATAAACAATTTAAATTTATCTCAAAGCATAAACTTAAAAGAAACAAGGCAGCGATGCTTTTAAATCTATGTCTAAATAAGTTTTCAAACGTTCAGAAATACTTATAATACAAGAGCCATAATTAAATGAACAAATAATAATAAACCAAAACCAAAACTATCTCATAGGAAACCTATGAACTGAAATTAAAATTAAATCCTGATGATAATTGAATAAAAGCTTAAGGCAATAAAATAACCTACAACAAAAGAAATAAACTTTAAAATAAGGAATTCTATAACACAACTGTTTAAAATAACAGATTCAATAAATAGATTGATTTGAAATAATAATTTAATCCGAAATATCCAAATTCTAATTTAAACAAAAACAAAGGCATATATATAAAATAAATAAATACTCGACAACCTAACCAAATAAAATCAACTAACTAAAATCTTAACTGCTACCCATTTACGATATTAAACAAATATTACAATAAAATAAAACAAAGCTAACAAACCAATCAATCAGGGCTAAGTTAATTATGAAAATAAATAAACAACATAAACATTAAAATAAAAAGCCCAACACAACAAAATAAATACCGATAATGTTACCAAATAAATTAGTCGAAAGACTAAGACAACAAATAAAATAATAAAATAAAATAAAACAAAATAACCCAATCATCAACAAATAAATTTTTAAAAACCACAAACTTTTCTGGTACTGTCCCTAGGTAACTTGCGGATTTACCCAGAGCCGAACTGCTCTGATACCACCTGTGACGCCCCCAAATTCCCCTTAAAATAACACGGGAATCGAGGCGTCGGGATGATGACAACACGGGTCACACATCCCATCAACCAGTGTCGAACGTGTGTGCACACGTGACATACATAAAAATATAGGTCGCAGCGGATAATAAATTAATATCTAAGTACCAGAATTTTTAGAAATATTTACAAACCAAATTTAATAAAAACTCTCCAACAGGAGATTTAATACAGTCATCCAAAATTACAATTTAAACAAATACATAATTATAAAAAGGGGAAAATAAATTTCCCGAGATATCAATTAATAACATCACCTCAATAGTGGAGCCATCTCCTCAGGCTCGGCCTCTCCAAAGTCTGCATCCAAACAAAACTACGACGCCAAGATGGCATCGCAGGTAAGTACAACCCAACCAAACCAAAAGACAAAAATACATTAATGCCACAACGACAACCAAGAACAATTTCCATATGCATGAGGCTCAAAATCATCTTCCTCAAAATCTATGAAATAACCACACTCGTCAAAATCCCAATTTAATCCACCATAAAATCACTCATCATTTTCCATAAAATAATATCCTCAAAATCGATCATACCGGGCGTTACGTATCGCCGTCCCCGATATGATTACCCACACACCCGAAACCATAATGGGCGTTACGTATCGCCGTCCCCATTACGATCCACACACACTCACATTTCATACCGGGCGTTACGTATCGCCGTCCCCGATATGAAATGCACACCCGATGACCATAATGGGCGTTACGTATCGCCGTCCCCATTACGATCCACACACACTCACACGCTGATCACAACGGGCGTTACGTATCGCCGTCCCCGTTATGACTCAGCCCAAAACCAATAAAATCCGCTAAACACAATTTAAATCCCAAATTCCATTCTCAACACATGAATATCCAAAATCATGCCAAAATCCACTTTCCAAATATTTTCATGAGCATGCGCGTAAATCCACAATGCAGACAACCATGCAACAATTATCCAACAATTAAATAATCCAATCAACCAACAAATACCAACATCAACCATCACATATCAGCAATAATCAAATACAACAACTGTTGATGCCAAAAATATATTTAAATCTTAAAGCTTGTTTGGAAAGTACTTACAGCGATAAAAATGCATTTCCTTGAACAACGCCAATCCGCAGCGTTTGTGACGATCACATGTACGCTAGGCAAAAACACTCGGTTTGACACCAAAATTTAGGGAGGTACTCATTAAAGGGTGGGGAATCTCATGGTGGTGGTGGTGTGGCGGCACAACCACCGGAAGGTGGCGGATCGGGGCCAAAAGGGGTGAAAACCCATTTTCGGGTTTTGGGTCGTACCGGGAAGGTGAGGTCGCGGTTGGGGAAACTGAGCTAGGGGGTTGACCGGCTGGGTGAGGGGAGTCGAATGGTGGCGGAGGTGAGACCTACGGTGGCCGGACGGCGGCGTGGCGAAGAACGACCCGTTTAAGGCCCATTTCGGGTGGAGGGGCTAACCGGCGGCGATGGGTGGCTTTGGGCGGTGGGTTATGCTCGCCGGAGGTTGGGGAGTCTAGTGGTGGTGGTCGGAGGCCAAGGGGTGGCCGGCGGTGGCCGGAAAATGCAAGGGAATGCAAAATGGCCATTTCGGGTTTGTGGCCGTGGAGGGGCGGTGGGGTGGCCGGAGAGGACACCACCGGTGCCGTTGAGCTCGCCGGCGTGAGGGGGTGAGGTTGGGCTGGGCGGTGTCGCCGGTGGGTGGCCGGCGGCGGTCCTGGGTGGGAGAGAAGGAACGGGCGAAGGGGAGAGGGAGGCAGGGGAGCTGGGCACGCGGGAAGCAGGGGAAATAAGAAGAAAAAGAAAGAAGAAAAAGAAAAGAAAAAGAAAAGAAAAAAGAGAAAAAGGAAAAAGAAGGGAAAAAGAGACTAGCCAGAAAAACACAACAAATTAAATAAAAGCAGACTTTAAATACTATAATTTTAATATCAATAAAATAAAATATATAAAGTCCCAACAATATAAATAAATTAAACCCAAGCACAATATTAAAAATAAAACAATAATTAATATAACGAAAGCAGATCAAATAAATTCACATAATAAAATAAAAGAATTTAATTCCACTCATTAAAATAATTAACTCATTAAAATAAATAAGAAAAGCAACGCAACTCGATATCAACTAATTAATAACTCAATTAAACATCTTAAATAAATAAAATATGACCGATAATATTATTTAAATAAATTAAAATAATTAACACCAAGCATAAAATAACGTGTAAAAATACACGTAAATCTGGGATCTCACAGGTGGTGTCCCCTCCGGCCACCCCACCGCCCCCACATGGCCCCCTACCCGAAATGGGTATTTTTGCTTCCCTTCCATTTTCCGGCCACCTCCGACCACCCCTTGGCCTCCGACCACCACCACTAGACTCCCCACCCTCCGGCGAGCATAACCCACCGTCGGTAGCCACCCATCACCGCCGGTTACCTCCTCTACCCGAAATGAGCCTTAAACGGGTCGTTCTTCGCCGTGCCACCGTCCGGCCACCATAGGCCTCACCTCTACCACCATTCGACTCCCCTCGCCCAGCCGGTCAACCCCCTAGCTCAATTTCCGCAACCGTTGCCTCACCTTCCCGGTACAACCCCAAACCCGAAAATGGGTTTTAACCCATTTTGACCTCGATCTGCCACTTTCCGGTGGTTGTGCCGCCACATCACCACCTCCATGAGATTCCCCACCCTTCAATGAGTACTTCTCTAAATTTTGGTGTCAAACCGAGTATTTTAGCCTAACGTACATGTGACCGCTACAAACGCTGCAGATTGGCGTTGTTCAAGGAAATGCGTTTTTACCGCTGTAAGTACTTTTCAAACAAGTTTTAAGATTTAAATATATTTTTGGCATCAACAGTTGTTGTATTTGATTATTGTTGCTATGTGTTGGTTGATGTTAGTATTTGTTGGTTGATTGGATTATTTAAATGTTGGATAATTGCTGCATGGTTGTCTGTATTGTATATTTACGCGCATGCTCATGAAAATATTTGGAAAGTGGATTTTGGCATGATTTTGGATATTCATGTGTTGAGAATGGAACTGGGATTTAAATTGAGTTTAACAGATTTTAATGGTTTTGGGCTGAGTCATAACGGGGACGGCGATACGTAACGCCCGTTGTGATCAGCGTGTGAGTGTGTGGATGACATAATGGGGACGGCGATACGTAACGCCCATTATGGTCATTGGGTGTGCATTTCATATCGGGGACGGCGATACGTAACGCCCGGTATAAAATGAGTGTGTGTGGATCGTAATGGGGACGGCGATACGTAACGTCCATTATGATTTTGGGTGTGTGTGTAAATCATATCGGGGACGGCGATACTTAACGCCCGGTATGATTGGTTTTGAGGATATTATTTTATGGAAAATGATGGGTGATTTTATTGGGATTTTATTGTGGATTAAATTGGGATTTTGACGATTATGGTTATTTCATCGACTTTGAGGAAGATGATTTTAAGCCTCATGCATATGGTAATTGTTCTTGGTTGTTGTTGTGGCATTAATGTATTTATTGTCTTAGGTTTGGTTGGGTTGTACTTACCTGCGATGCCATCTTGGCGTCGTAGTTTATTTTGGATGCAGACTTTGGAGAGGCCGAGCCTGAGGAGACGGCTCCGCTATTGAGGTGTTATTATTAATTGATATCTCGGGAAATTTATTTTTCCCTTTTTATAATTATGTATTTGTTTAATTTATATTTTTGGATAACTGTATTAAATTCTCCTGCTGGAGAGTTTTTATTAAATTGGTTTGTAAAGTATTTCTAAAAAATTTTGGTACTTAGATATTAATTTATTATCCGCTGCGACCTATATTTTTTATATATGTCACATGTGCACACACGTTTGACACTTGTTGTTGGGATGTGTGACCCGTGTTGTCATCATCCCGACGCCTCGATTCCCGTGTTATTTTAAGGGGAATTTGGGGGCGTCACACTATTTGTGTTATTTGTACCTTCTGATTCTTCATCAATAGATTTCTTGGAGAGTAGAGGGTTAGATTCATCAAATACTACATGCATAGATTATTGTACAGTTAAAGTCTTTTTATTGAAAACTCTATAAGCTTTACTATTTGTTGAATACCTAAGAAAAATACCTTCATCAGATTTTGCATCAAATTTTCCTAAATTATCTTTGTCATTGAGTATAAAACATTTGCATCAAAATACATGAAAGTAACCAATGTTGGGTTTTTTCTCATTCTAAAGCTCATAATAAAGCTCATAAGGGGTTTTATCTAATTTAGACCTTAACATAACTCTATTTATAATATAACATGCTGTACTTACCGCTTCGGCCAAAAAATAACTAGGTAAACTATTTTCATTAAGAATTGTTCTTGCTATTTCTTGAAGAGATCTATTCTTCTTCTCTACTACCCCATTTTGTTGAGGAGTTCGAGGAGCAGAGAAATAATACAGAAAACCATTTTCATCACAAAAAGACTCAATATCTTTATTGACAAACTCTTTTTCCGTGTCACTTCGGATGCTTGAAATAGTATAATCCTTTTCATTTTGAATTCTCTTGCATAGCTTGGTAAAGGCATTATGTACCTCATATTTATGAGTAAGAAAGATGACCCAAGTATATCTAGAGAAATCATCAACAATAACAAATGCATAACATTTTCCTCCCAGACTCGCAACTCTGTTTAGTCCAAAAAGGTCCATGTGTATTAGTTGCAAAGGTCTAGTAGTGGAAATATATTTCTTGATTTTGAAAGAAGTTTTTGTTTGCTTGCCAAACTAGCATGCATCACAGATTTTGTCTTTAAAAAGTTTGTTTTTGGCAAACCTCTCATAAGATCATTTTTTGAAAGTTTGGAAATAAGTTTTATGTTTGCATGATCTAACCTTCTATGCCATAACCAACTATTTTCATGTTGAGCTGATAAACAAATAGTATCTTATGAGGCAATTTCTTCTAATTCAATTGTATAAACATTATTGTTTCTAAGAGCAATAAAACAAACATTGCAATCATGATTATTCAAAATAATGCACTTATCCTTTTTGAAGGTAACTGTAAATATTTTATCACATAATTGACTTATACTTAAAAGATTATATTTTAGACCTTCAACAAGTAGAACATCTTCAATTATGAGAGAAGACTTATTTCCAACTTTACCTATTCCCACGATCTTCCCTTTTGAATTGTCTCCAAATGTCACGTGTCCTTCTTCTTTAGAAGTGAGATCAATGAACTTAGTTTTATTTTCTATCATGTGTCTTGAGTATCTCCTATCTAAAATCCATCTTGTTTTACTTACGGAAGACTTCATGCATACCTACAAAAGTAATTAAAATAATTTTTCTTGGTACCCATATTTATTAGTATTAGAAGAAATAAGATTCTTTGATACCCATATAGCTCTAATAGTCATTGTATGTTTTCTTCTAATAGGACAAGCATGATAGTTATGACCATTTCTATTGCAAAAATTACAAATAACATGTAACATAATTGAAGAACTTGAGTGATTGTAATAATTTCTTTTTTTGACAAATCTATTTTTAGGAAAAGAATTTTAAAAATCTAGTTTTGATTTAATGGGTTTATCAAAGAAATTTTTATAGGGTTTGAGTTTTTCTTTTGGCATGTATCCCAAACCTACCTTATCAAAAACACATATTTGATTACTGAGAAGTTTTTCGAAATTTCTTTTTCCATTTGTGAAATTTTCAACAATCTTTTCTAAATCAGTTACTTTATTTTTCAGTTCATCATTTTCATCTTTTGAAACTATATTTTCTTTTCTTAAAACATCAATTTCATTTATTAACAAGAATTTTTCTTTTTCAAAGCAGTATACTTAATACTCAATTTTTCAAATTCCTCATATACCTCTTCCAAAGCATTTTGCAATTCTTCATAAGAGGGATTTTCAAGATTTATTACCTCAAGATCATTTTTAGTCATAAGACAAAGATTTACAGATTATTCATTAATTGCGTCACTGTCTGAGCTACTTGAATCATCATCACATATAGCTTTCATTGCTTTCTTGCTTTTGTATCGATCTTTCTTTAGCAGGGGACAATCTATCTTGATATGTCCTGACTTTTTACATTTATAACAAATTAATGAATCATTTTTACCTGTATCTTTATTGGAAGATTTTTTGAAAGGTTTCCTTGGAGAAGCTTTATTTTTCAAGAATCTCTTAAATCTTCTTATGATCATTGCAATCTCTTCGTCATCGCTTTCTTCATCTTCATTGCTTTCACTTTCATGAGGAACGGCTTTGAGTGCCAAGCTCTTCTTTTGTTTTCCTTCTTCTTCTCCTCTTTTCAATGTGTACTCATGGGTAACAAATAACCCGATGAGTTCATCTACTTCGAGTTTTTTAAGATCTCTAGTTTCAAGAATCGCCGTTACTTTTGATTCCCAACGTTTTGGCAAGGAGTTGAGAATTTTCCTTACTATCTCCAAACTGAAATAAACTTTACCAAGAGATGTCAAACTATTTATAATATTAGTAAAACGAGTATATATAGAAGAGATAGATTCATCATCATTCATTTTGAACAATTCATATTCATGCATAAGAACATAAATTTTTGATTTTTTGACTTGCGAAGTTCTTTCATAGGTTACTTCCAAATATAGAAAATTCATAGCCATTACATTCACAGTATAAAGTTTATCGTCTTCGCGATCAAACTCTTCCTCTTCCTTTTTGACCTTTACTCCATCAATAGTTTTTGTTGGAATATAAGATCTATTTACAATACATTTCCAGATTTCTCGACCTTGAGACCGAAGAAAATTTCTCATTTTAGCTTTCCAGAAAGTATAATTATCTTCACAAAATAGCGGAGGTCGACTACTGGATTGACTTTCAGCAAAAGTAGCTGCAATGTTAACCATATGATCTTAACTCAACAGATAGTTAATTTTATAATAGAACCTTTGCTCTGATACCAATTGTTGCCCAAATGACTAACACAAGAGGGGGGTGAATTGGGTTATATTATAAAAAATTAATACTTATTAATCAAATACACAATATAAAATATATACAGAATATAAAGCAGCAAGAAATGATAAGAGTAGGTAAGAAGAAGCAAACTCAGTATTTTTAGGTGGAGATAGAAACCTATTACACCTTTGAGTAGCACCGCTTCAAAGAATCCGTGTAGAATACCCTCTATACTTTTAATCACCTCACACTTGGTGATTCAACTATTTCCTGTGTAGAACACCTTCTACACACACAAAGCTTATACGCACCCTCTTACTGATACAAGAGTTGATAGTGAGTAGACTATCAAAGTACACTCATCAATGAGTGTGATAGAAACAACACAGCGCAACCTATATCTCTCTAAAAAATAACAAGAATTAAGACTCAAAACTTTATAAAAGAGAGAATGAGAGTTTTGAAAGAATGAGGCAAAACTTAGCAATAGATGTATAAGCTCTTATTGTTGTAAATTTTGCAAAACTCAAGTAAGCTATTTATAGGCAAATGAGTCTTTATATTCAAATTTGAAAAGGTTCACATGTCAAATAAGAGTACTATTCACTTTTCAAAACTCTTTTACTAGGGACTTGAAAGAGTACTCTTTTACTTGATACGAGACTTGAAATCTTGGGTTCAACAAGAATGATTGATAAACCATAAAGAATTTATATGAATATTAATAAGGTTTAGTAAGGAAATATCATTGTATTCTGATGACTTTGCATTGTTGGTATTGATGATATTGAAGAAATGGGTTTTAAGGCCAAGCTCTATATGATATTTAAAAATTTAGAGTATTTAATTATGGTATTGAATATGAGTATATGCGATAGGAAGTAACTCTCGGACCCTTATGGGACCGGGGCGTTACAGGTTTGATTTTTAATATATGACTCCTCTAATGATCTTCATTGCTTCGTTGATTGTTGAGAACTTGCATTGTTTTCTGTTGATGATTTGAAGTTGAAGAACAAGAGTAAAACAAACATTTTTCACCCAATAATCTTTGCTTCAGCATGAATAATAACTTACAAAGCCTAGTCTTGATTTTGCCGACAAAATGGCTCTCTACAAATATTTACAGGCTTTGTGATTCCTTTTACAAAGCCTATAAATAACTTTATTTTGAGAATTTAAATTATTTTCTTTTGTTAATTTAATTTTCTAGGGACTAGTAAAAGAGTTTCGGATCCCAAAGAGAGAGAAGTCAAACTTAACTAAGTTCATACCTTCACAGAGATTTGCAAATTATGTTGTTCCAAAGATTATGTAAACGTTGATATTAACAACACACTTTGTATTAGACTATTAGTTTAATTAGCTATGATGTATTAGTTTAATTAGTTGTGATGTATTATTATTCATTTTGTTCTTTATAAATTTATGTTTTGCATTGTGATGTATTAGTTTAATTAATTGTGATATATTATTAATTATTTTTTTCTAAAAATCTTTTCAAGTGTTTAAATTATATATATTTTTTAAAATGGGGGCAATTCGAGGATATCATATATATTTCTTTTTTTTTTTAATGTTATAAAACATTTTTTTAATTTTAACTCTAATTATAAAAAAAAGTTGTAAAATCCAAATATCCAGGTTATTAAAATTCGGATAATCCGGATTTTAAGAGCAAAACAGCGAAAATCTAGTTATCCGAGTTTAAATTCAAATATCCAGGTATAATCCGGTTATCCACCCGGATGAAAATCTGATTTGATCTGAGTGGATATCCGCCTGATTTTTGAGATCGAAACAGGATCTGGTTATGGCCGGGTATCCGGATTCGGATGCACACCCCTATGCAATATCACCTGACAGCATTAGAAAGCATTTAACAATGCTATCTAATTTTTTATCTTCCTCTTTTTTATTTTATTTTCCCGGATGATATTTAATCCTTCTATAGCACAAACTTGGGTGAAAGCTAGTTATTGGCTTTCCCATGTAGATCCCCCCATTTTTGACATAAACTCATCGCTCTTCCCTCACCTTTTAGGTGCCTAGCTATGTCGGGATAAACGTTTCCACCTATGAGCTATCCATCACATCTGCTATTGTTTTAAAATGTTTCCACCTTTCCAGTTTTGACTTCAAAGAATTACGACAAACTTGGAGAAAACCTGAGCCAAGTACCAACAAATAAAACTAGATACCAAAGCTTAGTTGATAAACTTATTTTTCTCTCGCATACTCATCCAGATATTGCATATGCTGTGAGTGTTGTAAGTCAATTTATGCACAATCCGAGTAAGAGTCATATGCAAGCAGTGATTTGAATACTTAGATACAACTTGAAATCATTTCTAGGCAAAAGTCTTTTGTTCTCAAAGAATAATAGTCAGTTGAAGGTTGATGGTTACGTGGATGCGGTTTGGGCAGGTAACATCACTAACAGAAAATCAACCTCATAGTATTTGATGTTTGTTGGAGGAAATCTTGTAACCTAAAGAAGCAAAAAGCTAAAGGTGGTAGTATTGTCAAGCAATAAAGTAGAATTTAGGGGAATGAATAAGGGACTTTGTGAGCTTTTTTGGCTAAGAAAGCTCCTAACTTGGTTTTGCTCCTACTTCTGAGATGGACTTGTTCTGTGATAATAAGGCGGCAATTGCCATTTTTCACAATCATGTCAACATGATCGCACTAAACATGTGGAGGTAGACCGACAAGGCTTCATCAAAGATATCCTTGAAGCAAAGACAATTCGATTTCTATTTGGGAAATCTAAAAATCAATTGGCAGATATACCTATGAAAGCTATGTCTAGCAAGGATTTCTTTACATGAAACAAGAGAAATTATAGGCATTTCATATTTGTAAAAATCTCATGTAACTTTCCGTTCTCGAAGGTCTAGAGAGTTAACTCTTATCATTAAAAAATAATCACCAATAACACAAAAACAACAAATTATGAAACTCCATAATGATATCAAAGTTAATTATTCAACACAAATATTCATGTTCTTCCCCAAAAATCCCAACAAGAAAACCTTAATAAATAAACATCTCCACAAAGATGTGCAACATCCAAACTTGACAAACTAAAATAACCAATCCCTAATTACTTTACTAATTATGACTCAAATAAAAGCTTGTATCCTCGGATACTTATTTTTTTATGATCACCAAGTCTCTCTAATACTGACTACCAGTACTCTTGCTCCCTAGCTGAACCATTATCATTATATGAAAAATATTATAAAGATAAAGGGTCAGTAAGCAGAGAATATATATTAGTATGTAAACATGAGTATTTATTAAATTCATAATACAAAGCAAAAATGTTTTTACTTTTAGAATGTATAATCAGAACATGTTATAAAAAATTTCAGAGCGAAAGTTCAGAAATAATCAACAACCAAAATCCCTTTGGTATAACATAACTATAACATCTTACCAGAATTGTGACGCCCCCAAATTTTCCTTAAAATAAACACGGGAATTGAGGCGTCAAGATAACACAGGTCACACATCCCAACGACAAGTGTCAAACGTGTGTGCACACGTGACATACATAAATATAAGTTGCAGCGGATAATAAAGTCGATAACTAAATACTAAAATTTTAGAAATATTTTACAAAACAGTTTAATAAAGAATTCTCCCACAGGAGATTTAATACAGTCATCCAAGGTCCAAATAAAAATAATACACAACCATCAGAATTAACTAAATGTCATCCAAGGAACTAACTACACTAATTCATTCTAGCGGTGGAGCCGCCTCCTCAGGCTCAACCTCCTCGTTCTCTACATCAAAATCTACGATACCAAATTACCATATGCATGAGACTTAAATTTGTCATCCTCAAAATAATTAGTACAAACACACGCTAAAATTCCATTTTAATCCACAATAAAATTTCAATAAAATCATCCATCCTTTCTCAGAAAATATTATCCACAAAATCAATCATACCGGGCGTTACGTATCGTCATCCTCGATATGATATACGCACAACACCAATCATAATGGGCGTTACGTATCGCCGTCCCCATTATGACTGGCACACACTCATTTCATACCGAGCGTTACGTATCGCTATCCTCAATATGAAATGCACACCTAATGACCATAACGGGCGTTATGTATCGCCATCCCCGTTATGTCATCCACACACTATCAATCACAATAGGCGTTACGTATCGACGTCCCCATTATGACTGACACACACACAATGACCATAATGGGCGTTACGTATCGCCGTCCCCATTATGTCATCCACACATACATGCTGATCACAATGGGCGTTACGTATCGCTGTCCCCGTTATGACTCAGCCAAAAACCATTAAAATCTATAAACTCAATTTTAAAACCTAGTTTCCATTTCCAACACATGAATACCCAAAATCATGCAAAAATCTAATTTTCAAATATTTCCATGAGCATGCGCGTAAATACATAATGCAGACAACCATTCACCAAATAGCCAATAATTAATAAATTACAACAATAATTAAACACAATAGTTGTTGATGCCAAAAATAGATTTAAATCTTAAAACTCGTTTGGAAAGTAACATCTTCGAGGTGCAACCGACGGTGGCGAAGCAACGTAACATTACAACGCCGACTATGGCCGCGGGTCTCAAAATCCAATTTTTGAATGGGAACAAACGAAGACTAGAGATTGCTAGGGAAGGACTTAGAGGTATTGGTGAAGTGATTGGCAATGGTGGTTGGCCGTGGGTGGCGGCGTGGGTGGCGGTTGGAGGCCGAAAAGCTTAAAATGGAGATGTTGATCAATGGACTACAAGTGTGGTGGATCGGGGCTAAGGAAGGGTGAGTTAGGCAGGTGAGGGGTTGGTGGTGAAGTGGTGAAGAGATGGTGGCCGATGGTGGAGTGACGGCGGCGCTGGAGCACATAGAGGCCGCGGCTTTGAGGTCGGCGTGGGGGTCAACGATCGCATGGATTGGGCTGAGAATGGAGAGGAGTGATCGCCAGCAAGTGGGGAAGAGAATGGGAGAGGCTGTGCTGGCCACGGGCCGCGCACGGCGGCGCTAGGGGTAGGGAGAAGGGACGGCGAGAGAAGAGAGGGAATAGGGGAGGGGGGGCTGGCGCGCGAGGGTTCGGGAGAGGCAGGGGAGAAAGGAACAGAAAAGAAAAGAAAAAGAAAGAAAACAAAAGAAAGAAAAAACAAAAAAAAAAAAAAGAAAAAGGAA
The DNA here is from genome assembly GCA_036898215.1 of Platycarya strobilacea. NCBI lineage: Eukaryota > Viridiplantae > Streptophyta > Magnoliopsida > Fagales > Juglandaceae > Platycarya > Platycarya strobilacea. Next base: position 2,162,566 of record CM072559.1, on the reverse strand, counting down.
AATAAAATAAAGTCTACTAGAAAAAAGAGTACAATAAATTAATCTCAAGCGCAATTTAATTATAAAACTATAATTAATATAACGAAAGCACATTAAATAAACTTATATAATAAAATAAACGAAATTAAATTTCACTCAATAAAATAATTACCTCACATTTAAATTAATAAAGAAAACAACGTAACTCAACATTTAATTATAAAAATAACATAAAACTAATATTAACTAATCAATAGATCAAATAAATATATTAAACAAATAAAACATGACTAATAATATTATTAAAATAATTAACACCGAGAATAAAATAATGTGTAAAAATACACGCAAATTTGGGGTCTCACAAGAATAGAATATCATATTTAACCCTTATGATGGGGTTGTACAAATCCTGACGGCCAACTAAGTAGAGACATAATGTGAATCTTTTCCTCATTATTTTCGAAACCCCAAGTGTGCACACAGAAAAAACCACGTAGAAAATCACTTTGCTTCCAAAATGGGTGCACTAGAAATAAAAAAGTTAGTACCAACTCAAACATAACGAAACATAACCAGAAACAAAATGTCATACCAGTTTTTAAAAATCACATTATATCATTTTAGAATACAAAATATTTTCATAACAGAACAGAATCAGACTAAAAATATAATTTATGCATAAAATTTCATATTCGCTCTCTTTTTCTCATTCAAAACATATCATGCACAAAATTAGTTCATGTCTACACCAGTTATGCTAATTTTGTTTTCTTTTATACAGAATTTCATGCTTATGTGAATTAAATAATTGAGGTAGTTTCAAATAATTTTTTTTCATCATGAAACATGCATATATTTCAAAATTGAGCTCAATTCATGTCTTTAATATAAAGTCCAGCATGGTAACCCCACTTATCTCGACTTCTTAGCCTTTCAAAAAAAATTCTCCACATGGTACTGAACGACAATCAATCGTCACCTATAAAATAATCACGTGACCTGTGTAAACTTTTAATTGATTACAAAATTCACAATTTAAACCTAAGATATAAAATCTAATATCTTTCCTTAACGTCTAAATCCCCAGTACTCTAAAATATCAACTCTCCAAAAATATTGAATCAACCAAAACTTCTCCAATGAATGATCGATTTAGAAACCCAACTACATCATATTATTCTAAAATTGGTCTTAAAAATATTAACCATGCACATATGTGATCTCCACTCCAAAATATCCACGGCCTAACACTCTAATAAACACACTGGTCCATAAGGAATGAAAGAACCACCTAAAAGTGAGTAGAACCATTCAAAAGAACAAAAACATGGCTTTTATTAGAGGACACTAGCCCAATGTAAATCCACTCTAAAAAGTGAATATTTTAAGAAACTCTATTCATAAGCTAGCTATATCTCCAACTTCACACACCTGGGACGTGGCCGAACTCGGTCTGACCGTGACGTGGAGAACATTAGCAGTGTCCTGCTTGGGGAGTCTGAGCCTAAAGATTCTACTCCTGAGATCATCGTTTTCCTAAGAATTCAAAGACTCTTCAATAAATTAATTACTCTAAGTGGTTGAAGAGAGACCTAGAAAGATAGCTAGTCCTACTGAAGAGAGAGAGTGACTGAGTTTGAAGATGAGACCACCACCATCTCTCCATTTCTAGGGTTTATAGAGACAAATTAATTTATTGGGCAAAAAGACAATGGAAGATGAAATCGGGTTACATATGAATTGGAGTGGAATAGAACAGTAAAAAGTAACAACTTTTGCTTCCATTTTCTTGGGAACCAAACGGTGAAGGTAGTAAAAGGAAGTTACTGTAGGAAAAAAAAACATTGGGCTAAGTGGAATGAAAGGAAAAAGAAAAAAGAAAGATGGAGAAAACCAAATGGATCTATTGATTTTAAGATCAAACTGTCTTCATTCTCTTACTGCCTTGTGGACTGTAGCTTGGTGTTATGGTGCTTAATGTAGATGAAGTAGAAAAGCAGAATCTAGGAAGTAGTTGTACTAGTGAAGTAAGTGAGCTGTTGAGTAATTGATGTAAATAGGAAACTATAATCAAATGAAATGTATTTCGTCATATGTGAGAAAAAAAAAATGCAAAGTGTTTGGTGAAAGATGGAGAAGAAATTATGAACTTTTGATGAGAAATTAATTAGTACATTCTCCTACATCGGAATCACCGGACTAACCGTCGGAGGCCAGCCAATCTCAATCCCGTCCTTTGCAATACAATTGGGCTCATTAGGAAATTACGGGATCATCATCGACTTCGGGATCATCATCTGTGAGAGAAACAATGATGGCATTCTGGCTCTGAGACAGGAAGTCTCTGCAGTTACTAGCAAAAAATTATTTGATCTAAGAAAACCATCCATGTAGGCAGTGAGGTACTGTAGAATGAAGAATAAATAAATTCCACCTCAGCTGTGTGTGGTGGTGGGGAAATATAAGGCTTATGTATAGCACTGTTAAAACAGGTTTTTAGTCTTTCTCATCCTCTCTAGTTTTCTCTAGTAGAGGTGATTCCATTGCCTGAGTGCAATTTCTATTTTCAGTTTATTTCATCTTGCTCTCTTCTCGATGGAAAATTTAGACGATTTGTATAAGCGTTTGTCATTAACGGAAGAAGAAAATGAAGAAGTTGTTTTTGAACAAGGAAATCTGGAAAATGATCTTCTCAATGGTGGTAAGTGCTTGATTGTTAAGTTGTTTACTGAGAAGTATTATAACAACGAAATGTTTAAGGACACGATGAGGATAGTAAGGCTGTACATATGGGCCTGGTTTAACCCAGTTCGAATTGATAACCGGATATCCGGATTCAATATATGGGTTCCGAATAATATAAAACGGGTCGGATACCCGCTTTTAACAAAACTGGATATATATGGGCTGGTTCAAACCTGGACTGGATCGGTAACCGGATACCCGCTCTCTAAACCCAGTACTGGCTTTTAACAAAACGACGCCGTTCTACGCAGGCATCGATTCTTTGATTGCATTCCTCACCCGCACCCCCATCGTCTCGACTCGACCTCTCTCTCGATCTCTCGATCTCTCAACATGAAACCTAGCCTTCATCCCTCTACGCGAAACCTAGCCTCCATCCCTCTATGCGAAACCCTAGCCTCCATCCCCGTGTTGAGTCCGTGACCCATCGTTGTCTCCATTGTCTAATTTTCATCGCCGAATCTACATCTCTGAATCACTGAAACCCTAGCCTCCATCCCCGTGTTGTTCGGTACACTCTCTCTCTCTCTCTCTCTCTCTCTCTCTCTCTCTCTCTTTCTCTCATCCTTGCAACTACGAGTTTGCGTGAGGATTATGAATGGATTAGGACAAAAACCCAATTTGATTATAGGGTTTTATTTAGACCTTATCAATCATTGTTTTCGTGCAATGGATTTCTATACTTTTATTTAGTTTTGGTTGTGAATGAGTTTATGGAAAAATGGTTTAAAAAATACTAGGGTTCTGGGTTGGATAATGGTTCGATTGTATATGGCTTTGCTTTTGTGGATTGTGCTGCATTAAAAATTTGGGTTAATGGTTCAATCAAGGATGATGCGGTCATGAGATCATGAGGACATTCTTTTGGGCGAGAGAAAATTGTTGGAAATCTTGATCTATTTTGTATAAGCTTTGAAGGAACATAGACGTTTGCTTTTTTAGGAAAAAATGAATGGGGATTTAATGGCAAACTTGTTGAGGCAATCGAGGATGAAGAGTGTGATGAGGGTAAGGGCTATTTGAAAGCTTTTATTTCTTGCATATTTCTATCATTCGTTGATTCGTGTATATTGGGGTTGGAGTAGGCATACAAAACTATGCCTAAAGGCTACACATGTTACAATTCAATACTCTACTTTTATTCTCTTACAATATATGGTATAGAAAACGTTACTGTTTGATATTCTTTTACATAATTTCAGTCGATTTTTTTTGTTTTTAAGGCAAATTAATAGAATGATGTCTTGGCTCTATCAATGTATATTCTAATGTATCTTAAGACACTTGTTTACCAGTAGATTTATAGACTAATACTACTCAACATTTCCTTTATCACTGTTTTTCCACCATTTCGTTGTGTGAAATTAAATGACTGAAGACTGTTTATTATGTTGAAGTGAAATTATTTGATACCACGGCATGAGATGTTGAAAAGATAATAAAATAAATGATAAATAAAACTTTATATATATATATAATATTTCACTTAGTGAATAGATTTACTCCGGCATATTGTATGAAAGGGTTTTTGGTCGGTCCCATTCTCCACTCATACAAAACTTGTGAGATTCCTAATCATAAACATACAAAGAGTTAGGTAAGAGAATGTCAAAGTGCTCAATCAAATGTTGTAGCTAAAAGTTAATACTCTCTTAAAGGTTTATTGTATCATATTCTATGCCGTTTCCTCCATTTCATTTTTATTTTCCTTCCTTGTGGTGGTTGCCATGCATATATATATTTTAAATTGTTCTGAATGATTGTGGGGAACCTAGTCCCCACTTTTTGTACTCGTTCTGGTCCATCTTTAGTAAGATATATTTGCTTGCTTAAAAAAGTTAGTATTGCGCATCATGAAATTTATTCTATATTGTTGTCCTTTGCGTACTCTTCCACTTTAAGAAAGTAAGCCTAGATTGCTTTCTCAAAGAAAATAAAATAACACTACAACATACTTTGTCATTTGGGGAGACAAAAATCGCCTGGAAAACCCTCTTAATCGTCGCTAAAAACTATTACCAGATTTTCTATAGCGTTGTAGGTCGATGCTATAGAAAATCTATTTATACTTTCTTCCAGGCCAAACGCAAGAAACTCAGTAAAATTCATATTGGTTATTGGCATCTCAGTTTAGGTACAAGTCTGTATATCTCTCTTGATCGAGGAGCATAGAACAATATTTAGAATCATTAGAATCTAAAATGGGACATTCTGATACCAAAAGGAGTATTAATTCTACTTTGATCAATCATATCAATGAAATGCGTAATGAGTATGCAAAAGTGAGTATTTTAATTAAACTTACAAAAATTCTATACACTCAGCCAATGCATATTAATTTAGTTGAAAATACTGTTATTATTTATTTAAGATCTATAACCTCGTGCATCCTTAGCTTAAATGCATGCTTGCTAAAAAGACATTTAGAAGCAACCAAGAAAGATGATTTCATGAGGGTTGAGTCTTCCTAACATAATCTCAAAGCATTATGGTCACCTACTATTTCTGTACACTCAACCAACTATTTAATTAATCTCAAAGCATTATGATTTCATGCATGCTAAAAAGACATTTAGAAGCAGCCAACTGTTTAATTAATTGTTTGCTAAAAATATCCATGCTTAAATTTATACATGACTTTTTACTTAATTATATGGTTTGATTTGTTTGTTGTGTTTCATTACTCAATAACAGCTGGAAGAAGATTCTACAAGTTGGAATTTTGGTACGACTCAAGGGGTTAGTGGTGACTCCTTCTCTCTTCCAGTGGATTTGGAGGAGCATGAGAGTCTTCCATCCCATTCATCCACACATACCCATTCTGTTCCACCTATACCTAAAAAACCTAGGAAAACACCTAGTAACCAATCGGTATCTTGGGAACACTTTGAGAAAGTGCTACCTATTGACCCTGATAAACCAAAAGCTCGATGCAAACATTGTGATAAGCTATCTAATTGTCATTACAAGAATGGTACTTCTTCTATGAATCACCATCTTTATTATACATGTAAAAAATCTCCTCTTTACCGTAAACGTCCTAGAAAAAGTAAATCCTCTAGTGGTAGTAGGGATGTGGAGGGAAAAGCATGTAGCCCAAGCTCACAAGGTCTAGTCAACTATGATGCTGAAAAACTTAAGGTGTCTACCGCTAAGTTTTTATTAGGTGTGAATTGCCTTGTAGGCTAGTAGAACATGAAGGGCTTATTGAGTATGTGGCTGATCTAGAGTCTCGATTTATTTTACCATCCCGAACCACTTTAAAAAGAGATTGTATGAAGTTGTATGATGAAGAGAAGATAGAGCTAAAGAAATTATTAGAGGGTCAAAGAATTTGTCTAACCACCAATACCTGGACATCGGTGCAAAATGTGAACTACATGTGCATTACTGCACATTTTATTGATTGCAATTGGAGATTGCATAAGAAAATACTAAAATTTTGCCAAATTCCCAACAGTAGGGGAAAAACTATTGGGAGAGTGTTAAACTTGGGCTTGCTTGATTGGGATATTAATAAGATTTTGACCATCACCGTTGATAACGCCTCCTCTAATGATATTGGTGTTGATTACATGAAGAGGAAGATAATAGATAGTGATTCTACCATATTGAATGGTGAGTTCCTTCACATGCGGTGTGTTGCCCATATATTGAATTTGATTGTTAATGATGGTTTGGAAGATGTTAAACATTTAATATCAACGATTAGAGAAGCCATCAAGTATGTGAAGTCTTTACCATCAAGATTTTTCAAGTTCAAGACTTGTGCATTAGAGGAAAATATTAGCGGGAGGATGTTGTGCACGGATGTTTCCACTAGATGAAACTCCATATATTTGATGTTGAGTATCGCTATAAAACACAAAAAAGCCTTTGAACGCTATAATATGTATGTGGATCATGATTTCGGGAACCCCAGTAGTGATGATTGGAAAAAAGCACAAATTTTTGTAGAGTTGCTGAAAATATTTTACAATGTCACATTGAACATTTCTGGGTCTTTGTATGTGATGGTTAATGTATATTTCCAAGAATTGTGCACAATTGAAGATACAATAAATGATATGTGCACGAGTGAGGATAGCATCACTAGGACCATGGGCAAAAACATGAAAGAAAAGTGTGAAAAGTATTGGGGTAATACTGATAGGTTCAACTTGCTGATATATGTTGCTCATGTGCTTGATCCACGTTACAAAATGGTGTCATTGAGATTTTGGTTGGAACAATGCAAAGGGGATGAGTTAGCGGATAAGATAGAGGCCAAAGTCAAACTCTTGTTAAGCCGCTTGATTGAGCAGTATAGTAGATTTCGTGTGGCTAGTGGGGGAAGTTCTATTAAGGTTCAAAGGAGGCTAAGCACTACTTCTACTTCTTCTAGTAGCTCAAGTAAATTTGACATGAAGTTAGAAAAATATCTTAAGCAGCATGGGTTTATGGAGTTTAGATCAGAACTAGATAAGTATTTGTCGGAGGAACGTGCAGGAAAATCACCCAGTTTTGATATCTTGGATTGGTGGAGAGTTAATGCCGCCAAATATCCCATTCTTTCTGAGATAGCACGTGATGTATTAGCTAACCCCATTTCCACTGTTGCCTCGAAATCTGCATTCAGTACTGGAGGACGCATCTTGGATCCTTTTAGAAGTTCATTGTCTCTAGAGTCTGTCGAAGCTCTTATTTGTACCAAAAATTGGTTAAGGAACAAACCTGTCGACATCCAAGAGTTGAAAGAATATATAGAGTTGATACAGCTTGAAGGTAAATTTGAAACATGAAATATATATTTTATTAATATTTACCTGACTTAACTTATTATATATCTAACTCAGTTTTTTAATATTTTTTTAGATGATTATTTAGTAACTTTATCTGGAATTGAGGCTGGTATGAGTCAACCTTCTCATCATGCTAAAAAAATTAGAGTAAGTATGTTATTACTTTAGTGTGCATTACTTACAAAGCTTTTGAAATAATTTTTGTTTTATATATTCTTTTTGTTTTATAGGTTGGACTGGAAATGACAATGTGAGCATAAAAGGCGATACTTGTTGCGCTTTGTTGGGTCTTGAAATGTTTTTGCAAAATATAATATGAGATGCTATGATTTTTTATGTTTTTATCAACTTTAACTAATCAGTGTCTTTTCATGAATCATTATCCTCTTTTATTGATTATACCAAACAATTGAATGATAGGTAATTGATGTCAAATTATTATTTTTTTAATTGTTCAATATTTAGATTAGAGGATAATTGGAAGATGATGATTACAAAAATATGATGCATAGCATCTCCTCTATTAATATGAGCTTTTAGGTTTTTGGGTTTGAATAATTTGTTGTCACCATTCGATCGATGATCTCTTATATATCCTTGAATTTCTTTATATAATGTTTTCATGTGATGTAAGTTTTATGAATCAGAGAAACTTAAATTTTATGATTATTACATATGTGTTGCCTAGGCCATAGATTATATTATTCTTTTTTGGAGATGGCCTCGATGGAATTACGACCGTTATCTTAAGTATCTAGTTGAACAAAAATAAATCTTCTTTAATGAGCTAATTTATTATTTATAAAACATTCTTTGTCAATAACTGTTGATCATCTTATCTATGTCTTAATTTATTGGCCAAACAATATCTGATCGGATTGTACTGACCAGCATCTATTATTATTATTAGTATTTTTTTTAAAACAACCTCAAATATCATCTCTTTTATTAAGTATCCACTTGGTTACAGTATGTATATTCCATTCACACCCTTTCTATAGACAAAGATAGGCCTAACTTGGCTAAACTATGTGCCATTTCATTTCCTTCTCTATGAATAAATTGTACATCCCATCCTATACAACATCTAACTTCTTTCTGTATATCCCCAATAATCTGTCCCTCCCAAGATTCATCTTCTTCAGCTCGATTAACAGCATCTATCACACTCATTGCATTGTGTAGATCAAATATATGCATCTATATATATTAATAGACTGATGCTTTCTTTTTTGTGCAGTTGAATTTTGAAGTTTCCTGGTACAAACGATCTTTACCAATGTGGTAGCATCTCAAGTCTACCGTGATAACCTCAAACCGTCATCATAATGTAGCATGTTATCGGCCAATCAATTCCACATAGTTTTTGTTCTAGGAAATTTATAGACCATTTCATTTGTACTCTAAAGAGCAATTTACCAACATTTCTAAAATGAATCTGGCCATTTGTACTCTATAGACAATGATCACGTTAAATGGAAACAATTCAAAAAAAAAATATAGAAACAATTCAAAGATGGATTTTAAGGTGCAATAAATATTTGAGTAGAAAAAAAAAAAACGGGTTCAAATCTAGAATCCGGATCCGGATCCAGAATCTTATAGATTCCAGCCTGGATTTCAAATCCGGATCTGGTTCTAAATATCCAAATCCGAATTTGAAATCCGGGTCCGGGTCAAGATACCCAGGTTTCTGGATCTGAAACCCGGGTGCACAGCCCTAGAGGATAGGTTGGCATCCTGTTCAGCACCTTCGTTTCAAGGACCTTAATGCTGTGTTGTTCTAAGTGGTTTTTGATGATGTTTGGGATAAAGAAAGGGTTCTTAAGGATGGACTCTGGTCTTTCAATAAGCAACTTGTTCTCATGAAGGAAATTGAGGGTTCTCAAAAAGTTAAACATGTCTTTTCTCAGAGGCTTCCTTTTGGATCCGCCTGCATGATCTTTTTTTTAATGTCAATAATGAATATGTTGGTACTTTGGTTGGTAACAAAGTTGGTAGAATGGAAGAGGTTGATTTAACCGATGGGAAAATCTCTTTGGGAGAGCTCATGCGGGTTACAATAACTGTCAACATTCTCAAACCATTGATGAGAGGTACAAAGATTAACATCTTAGGGAAGACCTTTTGGGTGTGTTTCTTTTACGAGAGAATGCCCAATTTCTATTACCATTGTGGTCATCTTGGTCATGTCGATAAGGATTGCCCTCAAAGTGGTCAGCGCATGGATTTAGATGTTGCTAATCTCCCTTATAGTGCATGGCTAAAAGCAACTGGGCCTGAGGATCGTGGAAATTTCTCACAACCAAAGGAGACCATTATAGAGAAAATGAAGAATTTGGCCAAAGCATCAAGTTCTTCACCGTCTCAAACGCATTGAGTTTTTTAGCCGATGAATGTTGGTTCAGGTGGTGCATTTCTCAGTAACGATGTGGCAATTACAGAGTAGTTGAGCTGACTTCTTGATGATTCGTCCACGTTTTAGTTTCAACCATTGCCTTCTTTTTCGAAGGGTGCTTTTGGTTTGGGGCCGAAGAGTGCAACAAAAGAGTGAGTCCAATGGGCCTTATGCTGGGTCTCAGTCCAACCCAACTCTTCCTACAGTGTCTCTTTCAAATAATGGATTGCTTCCTTCTCTACATACCCGTGTCATAGATGGGCCAGATGGGTACAGTACTAGTCCTAAGTGGAAAAGCCTATCAACTATTGTCTCCTTTGTGAATCACCTGAAACATGAAAGATCCCTTTGTTCAAACACGAAATAGGAAATCCCTAGATGGTGTGGTGGTTTTTCGATCCCCCTCAGGCAAGGCCTCTTATCCACTTTCTTAGGCTTCGTTTGCTGTGGACGAGGTCAATGAAGATTTAGCAGATGGATGGGTAGCGGTTGGGCTCCAACACCACTGCATCAAATGAGGCTCATGAGTTGGAATGCCCATGGGCTTGGGAACCCACAGGGCATTCGAACCCTCTATGACTTGATCTAGAGGGAAGATCTTGAGGTGCTGCTTTTGCAAGAAAAAAGGATATCTATCCTAGAAGTTGAACGCTGCAAGTTCAGGTTTGGTTTTCCAAATTGTTTACGAGTGGTACATTTGAGCGAAGGGGGGGTCTAGATCTTTTATGGGGCAAGTATGTGGATCTATCTATTGTTAATTACTCTTGTTCTCTTGTCCATGCTATTATTAAATTTGATTCTGGTGTGTGGTTTTTTCGCTGGAATCTATGGTAATCCTGATACTAGTTTACAGTATCGTACTTGGTAAGGTCCTTGTGTTCATCAAATGGTTATCCTTGGTTAGTAATTGGGGATTTCAATGAAGTGCTTAATAATTCTGAAAAATCGGGTGAGCATCCTCATTATGAAACTTAAATTTCTTCATTTTGATCTGTAATTGATGATTGTAGCCTAAAGGATTTGAGTTACTGAGGGAGCACTTTTACTTGGTGCAATGGTAGGGGGTGATGAATGTATCAGCAAGAGATTGGATTGTTGTCTTGTGAATTTCCCTTGGTACAAATTGCATCCATCTACCCTAGTTACACACGGCTTAGCAGCTTACTTGGACCATGTTCCAAGTTGGGTTAATTTGGTTAGGGTTGTGGAGGTTCCGAAGTCAAAAAAACCCTTTAAATTCGAGGCGATGTGGATAGGGGACAACAATTGTGAAAAAGTCATCCATGACAATTGGCAAGATTGTTTGGCCATATCCAACAGAATCTTCATAAAGCTAAGCAGAATCTACCTTCCCTTCATGAAAGAAGCTCTCTCGGGGTTATTAAAATGGCATATGATGGAGCATGAGATGAAGTGCAGAAATGGCTTGAACGTGATGAAGTAATGTGACGACAATGATTAAAAACTTTGTGGCTCAAGGAGGGGGATCTTAATTCAAAGTATTTTCACATGAAGGCTTCTCAACGAAGGTGAAAGAACAAAATAGCTAAACTTAAAGATGATAATGGAGTTGGGCATGATTCTCAAGGGCAAGATAGCCTAATTTTAGATTACTTCTAGAATTTATTTTCTTGATCTATTCCCACTGGTTCGCTGGACTTTTTGGAACCTCCTGCTGGTTGGGTGATAGAAGAGATGAATGTGGACTTATCTAGACCTTTCTCAACAACAAAAGTTAAAAGTGCTCTCGATCAAATGGATCCTTCTACTGCTTTAGGCCCTAAAGGTATGTTCCTTATTTTCTTTCAAAAATATTGGCATGTAGTTGGTAATTTTCGATGACTCATGCTATCTTAGAGGCTCTCAATTCTGGTTCATTTTTAGCCCCCCTTAATCACACTAACATCACCCTCATTCCAAAGAAGAAAACCCATCAAAGGTCAGTGATTATAGGCCCATTAGTCTTTATAAAGTGACCTATACACTGATTTCAAAGGTGCTGTCCAATAGGCTGAAATCAGTTTTGAATGGGATAATTAGTGAGAGCCCAAGTGTTTTCGTACTTGACCAGTTGATAACTAACAATGTTCTCATTGCTTATGAGTTGGTTCATTATCTTGAAAGAAAATGTACCAGAAAGAAGGGATTTATGTTTGTGAAATTAGGCATGAGTAAGTTCTACGATAGAGTCGAATGAATTTTTCTCAAGTTAGTGATGGAAAAAATGGGGTTCAATCTGTCTTTTATTGTTTTGATCGTGCATTGTATTAACTTTATCTCTTATTCGATTTTGATAAATGGTGAACCTAAAGGCACTATTATTCCATTTTGGGGACTTTGACAAGGTGACCCATTATCTCCCTATTTATTTCTTCTTTGCACCAAAGATCTCTGATTTGCGTATCTGTCGTGGTGCCCCTAATATAACTCACTTAGCTCTTTGCCAACAATAGCATTATTTTTTGAAAATCCGAAGTGGAAGAAAATAGACAAGTGCAAGCTTTACTTGACATATATGAATCAGTTTCAGGCTAGAAAATTAACAGGGAGAAAATTGCAATGGTTTTCAGTAGCAATGGCTCTAGAGCCACATGAGATGAGATTTAACAACTTTAGGGCAATGGTGAAATCCAACAGTATGAGCGGTACTTGGGGCTCCCTCCTATTGTTGGAAGATTGCGACATCGAGCTTTTAATTCCATAAAACAGAAATTTTGGGAGAAGATTCAGTGTTGGAAAGGAAAGCTACTATCTCAATGGGATAAAGAAGTGCTTCTAAAAGCAATGGCCCGCTCAATTCCATCTTACTCCATGAGTAGTTTCTTACTCCCTCTTCCTTGTATTCTGACTTGGAGGGTTTAAGGTCAAAGTTTTGGTGGGGTTAAGAATAGGAGGAAAAGAAAATTCATTAGAAAAGTCGGTCTCGTATGTGTGTTCCCAAATGTAGTGGATGGATGAGTTTTAAAGATCTCAAACTTTTTAACCTAGCCATGTGGCTAAACAAGGTTGGCGTCTTATGCAAAACAAGGACTCTCCTGTTTAGAATCTATAAGGCAAAGTATTTTGCAAACCCTAGCTTTGATCAAGCTTGTTTAGGAAGAACACCTTCTTACACTTGGCGTGGTATATGGGAAGCCAAAAAGTGGTTGCTAGAGGGTTGTCATTGGAGAATAGGGGATGGGAGGACAACAAAGCTTTGGTCTGATCAATGGATTCCTGGCCATTGCTCTTTGATTTCTAAAGGACAATTTGGATCAGATACGAACCCAGATGATGTTGTTTTCTCACTGTTTGAAGTTGGTACTCAAGTATGGGACATCCACAAGTTACAAACTCTCTTCAATCCAAATGCATGGCTGATACTCTTAAATTGGTGATCTGTCCAAGCGCAAACAGAGATAGACGAGTATGGGGTCATGAAAGAAATGGTACATTTACTGTAAATAGCTGCTATACATTTCTGAAATCTCGATTGGGTCCTCACTAGCCTGAATCATCTTCTAATACCGCCTTAGAGGCTGTATGGAAAAAAATATGGAAAATGCCTGTCCCCAGTAAAATAAAAGTTTTTGCTTGGCGCTCATGCATGAATAGTCTTTCCCACAAAAGACAATCTGCTAAAGAAAAAAGTTCTTACTAATGCAAAATGCAATTTTTGTGATTTATCTTGTGAATATGTATGCCATGCTATTTTAAATTGTCCTAGGTTACAAAGTAAAATAGAACAAGCTTATGGAAGCAAACTCTCAGTGTGTATTGATTGCATATCGACATCTTACAAATATATAGCCATTTACATTGTAGCTGTCAGAACAAATATGGAAAGGTTGTCTAGCCTAAACTCATGCCACAGAATATATACATTTAGTGCAAATTTAAAGAGATACTAAGAATACAATTGTAACCATTGACACTGCAATGGTTAGAGTCAAGAATCATGTTGCAGGTTGTTATGAGATATTTCTTTATTAGGCCCCTTCAAGCACAACGTGGAGGAGCAAACGTTGAGCTTGTCTCGTAGAAATGAAAATCGAGTAGACACTAGTGGTTTGGTTAGGCCATTAGCAAGTTGGTATTTGCTAGAAATGAACTTGACTTCAAGGGATTTTTGTTGAACCTTTTCCCGGACAAAATAATAATTAATTTCCACATATTTGGTACGAGCATGGAAAACAGGATTTGCGGTGAGGTAGGTAGCACCGATGTTGTCACACCAAAGGACTAGCCATTGAGGAAGAAAAATACCTAGTTCTCATTACAGTGCTACCTACCTCACCTCCATGGCATGTGCAATGGCACGATATTCTGCTTTGGTACTGGAGCAAGCCACTGTTGGTTGTTTTTTGGAATTCCAAGAGATGAGATTACGGCCCAAAAATATGCAAAACCTGGATGTAGATTTACGATCATTGAGGCATCCTGCCCAATTGAGTTGAAGTGCTTGGTCGAAGAAGTAAGCCGAAGTCAATTGTAAACTTGAGATACCTCAAAATTCGCTGTCAAGTGATCTTTGGTTGGTTTATGCATGAATTGACATGCTTTGTTCACTGCAAATAATATATCTGGTCGTGTGAGCGAGAGGTATTGAAGTGCACCAACTACACTTCGATATAAAGAGGGATTAGAGCACGGTGAGCCAATGAATAAAGACAACTTCTGAGAGGATGACACGGGTGAGGAGACTGGCTTGGCTTCGTGCATGTTCATTCGGTGTAACAAGTTAGTGATGTATCGGCTTTGAGACAAGAGAAGGCCATCGACAACTTGTTGTGCTTCAATACCCAGGAAGTTGCTCAATCCTCCAAGATCCCTTACGGCAGACTCACGACTAAGAGCTGAAATGAGATTGCTAATTGCAGAATTACTAGAGCCAGTAATTAGTATGTCATCGATATAAACTAACACAAAGGTAGTTTCTGAGCCATGTCGAGAAATAAATAGAGAGCTGTTCGAGGTAGAGTTGTGAAAGCCGAGAGTGCAAAGATGCTCATGTAGCCGAGAATACCAAGCTCTTGGGGCTTGTTTCAGCCATATAATGCTTTGTGGAGTCGGCAAATATGATTGGGATAGCTAGGATGAATATAGCCGAGAGGTTGGCATGTATACTTCTTCGGATAGAGTCCCATGAAGAAAAGTATTTTGTATATCGATTTGCCGAATTGACCAATTGTGAGAGACAACAATGGTGAGAACCAACCTAATGGTAGTGGGTTTGATCACTAGACTGAAGGTGTCAGCAAAATCAGCTCCTTGTTGTTGGTGATACCCTTTGGCGACCAACCAAGGTTTATGCCTTATAAGAGTTCCATCAGACTTATGTTTGGATTTAAAAACCCACATAGAGTTGACTATGTTCATGCCAGGTTGCACAGGAACTAATGACCAAGTACCTTGTTTCATGAGGGCTGAGAATTCATCATCCATGGCTGCAAGCCACTCTCTGTATTTGGGTGCCTCAGAGTAGCACGTTGGTGCTTTTGGAACAGAGCAAGTTGTGAGAAAAGTTCGAGGAAGGGAGTACCTTACCGTGCCATCTGTGAATGTTTTGGCTTTCACAATATTGTTTTGAGCTCGAGTCCTCATTGGATGAGCACGAGGTTGAGGAGAGTCTTTGACAGCAGCACTATCAGATGGCATGGAATTATTGAGAGGAGCAGAGGAGGGTTGTATGATGGCATGAGATTGACTGGGGGTGCCAGATGTCGTTGGTTCAGAGGAAGGGAACTCATTATGTGGTTCAGATGGAGAGGGCACAATAGGTGACTCGGGAGGACTAGATGACACGGGGAAGGATGCATGTAGAGAGGGGAATGCATTGGTGTCATCAAGAGGGAACGTGAGAGGGAGTAATGTAGTTTCCGTGTGAGGTGGAGTTGGCAAAATAGATTGAGTATTATGAGTTTGAAATGGGAAGGAGACTTCTTCGAAAATCACATGTCGAGACACAAAAATGTGACCAAAACTGAGATCAAGACACTTATATCCGCGATGTTTATGTTTGTTGAAAGGCCGAAGGAATGGGAAGCAAGCACAACCAAAAATTTTGAAAAAGGAGAAATCTGGTGCTTGTTTATATAATTTTTCATGTGGGAAAATTCCAAGAGGAGTGGTGGGAAGCCGATTAATTAAATAAGTTGCTGTGAGAAATGCATCCTCCCAGTAAAGGTGGGGAACACTACTGTGAGAGAGAAGGGAATGACTGGTTTCAACAAAATGTCGGTGTTTCCGTTTAACGAAGCCATTTTGTTTGGATGTGTGTGGACAAGTGACATGATGTTGGATTCCGACATTGGCAAAGAAATTATGTAAGGAGCGAAATTTACTGCCCCAATCCATTTGAACTGATTTTATTTGCAACCAAATTGACGTTCAACGAGTTTTTGAAAAGTGATAAAAACTTTAATGACATCAGATTTGCGGGAAATGGGAAAAAACCATGTATATTTACTGAAGTGATCGACAAATGAAACATAATATTTATTTCCATTTGAGGATAAAATTGGGGATGGACCCCATACATCTGAAAATATTAATTCAAGAGGCATTTGAGAGACAAACTAAGAAACAGAAAAGGGAAGGCGATGACTTTTCCCTTGCTGACAGGCAGAGCAAACAGTTGGACTTTTATTTGTTGAAACTAGTAGAGAGAATTTGGAGATGATTTGTCGAATAGTGGCGTATGAGGGATGTCCCATGCGACAATGCCAGACTTCAATTGGGACACGTTGACAGAGATTGGTCTGGAGAGAGGACTTTGTTGGTGCTGGGAAGGTGTATAAGCCATCCTTACTGTTGTCGCGTAGAAGTGTTGTCCTCGTGAGCTCGTCCTTCACAAAAAAATAAGAGGAATGAAACTTAATAAATACATTATTCTCATTGTCTCCTTTTAACAAATGGACCTCCCAAGTATAAAAGGGTCAATTGTAATATCAAGAGCTTAAGGTCGATCCACAGAGACCAAAGGTATACTGGCCATGGAAATTAAGCAATGGTGATGAGAATGTGGTGCGAAATATTCAACAAACAAATGAATTTAATATGTGACCTCTCAAGCATAGAATGAAGGCTTTATAAGAAAATCTAACTACGAAAATAATTCCTTTTTTTTTTGGTTTAAAGGAAAGATCTAAGCCTCGGTTCCCCTGTTTTCGAAACAATCTAAAGGTTGTTCTAATTCCTTAAAGTACTCCTTCAAATGAGGTTTAGCCGTGGCCACCACACATGGATAATTTTAACTTTAAGCCCTTATAGAAATGATAATCAAAAGAGGAAATTTCTATAATATCAAATACAACTCACGTAACCCTTAGAACATCAATATAAGGTATACAAATCCAAAGCATTCACTGTGCTGAGATACAATAGAGAATCAAAGATGTATGTATAAACCTCACTGGAAATCTTAAATAATGCAGTTGATATCATAAAAACCTGGATTAAATGCAATAAAACTTATAGGAATCAAAAGCCCCAAATCTATTCGGGCATACAAGGTTCTCGTGACCTAGACCCCGGATGTGAGAACCCGTAATTTTACTACATTTGTAATTTAATATTTTAATATTACATATGTAGTGTTTCTTAATATAAACAATGTTATGAGGTTGTTGATATTAATATTATTTTAGTGTGTTTGTGTTTAAAAATATTTGGGTATTTCATATTTATTTAAAGATTATTTTCATGTGTATTAATAAATTAATTTATTTCCTCTTATTATATATTGTGATGCATTTAATTGAATGCTTGAATTTAATTTTCTTATTTTATTGTGTTTGTATTTAAATTAAATTGCTGTATTTTATTTTATTATAATTTGATGTGTTCTAGTTATTTTATTTTAGCTTAGATGATTTTTGGTGGGATTATATATATATATATATATGATGGGCTTTTATATATATAAATGCATATATTTATATATAGTACTTGGTTGTTTTTAAATTAATTGGTTTTGGGTAATCTACGATTTTGGGCACATATATATATTTACTATATTGAGCCCACCCCTTTCGGCTCTCAAACCTCACCGTTTAAAGCATTTGATTTAGATGAAACCCAGGCCTTTCCATTTCACGTGTGATCCAGCCCTCTAACTTCCAAAACGACGCCGTCGAGCCCTTGATTTAATGAATATCAAGTCTTCTTCTTCACACGAAATGTACGCTGCATCTCCATTTCTTCTTCTTCTTCTTCTTCCGTCATTTTCGTTAAACTGTTCTACTGTTTACCCGTGAGCAAAAATCGAATCTTTGCAGTCTTTTTCTTCTTCTTTTCATCCACGCATTAGCCCATTAAATACCCAGTACATAGATGATTGTTTTCCCTCCATTTTTGCAGCCGATCGATGCTTCACATGCCCAGAAAATAGTCTGAAATGTGCACTTCCAACCACGTTTTGCCACCATGTTTTCATCTAAAAATCTGAAATAATCTTCTTCTTTTCAGCTTTGTTGTTTTGGCTTAATGTTGGTAAGCTTTCAAGTGATTTTTCCCACCCAAAAACCCGCGTTTTCCAGCCTATAAATGGATATTGAACCTCGCTGAAAATTCATGCCGAAAACTCCTCAATGCCGTGATCAAGCCTCCATTTGAGTTAATTTCGAGCTTCCATTTTTCCCACAACTAAGACTTGAGTTTTTCCCCTCTTCAGACCCTATTATTCCGAAAATCTCAAGTGAGATTTTAATAGTGTTATAATCACCGTTTCATTTGCCGTGTTTCACCGCTTGAGATATCTTTTGGTAAGCATTTTTTCTAATTTAGTTTATTAATTTATTTATTTGTTAATATTAATTTATTTTTTTTGTAGTATGATTTTATTTATGATCAAGTGTTTAGTTTAGTTAGTTAATAATTGTATTTTATTTATTTACAGTAAGATGATTAATTTATTTGGTTGCAATATTTGGAATAATTATTTGAATTAGTTATATGTATATATATTGTTCTATTTATGTTATTGGTTTAATTAAATTGTTAGGTTTATTTATTAGTTTTATTGATGTTACTATAATTTATTGGTGTTTTAATTAAGTCTGGTTTTTAATTATTTTAGTTGTTTCCTATATTAATATTTATGAATTTGTGATGATCTATATACGTTAGTGCTTTGGGTTCGATTTTAGCGGCGGATATGCGGTTGGAAGCTTGAAATCGCTGTTCGGCATTTTCGGTAACTTCAGAAATTATTAGCGAGAGTACAGTTAAGTACTTTCCAAACGAGCTTTAAGATTTAACTATATTTTTGGCATCAACACTTATTGTATTTGATTATTGTTGCTATGTGTTGGTTGATGTTGGTATTTGTTGGTTGATTGGATTAATTAAATGTTGGATATTTGCTGCATGGTTGTCTAGATTGTGTATTTACGCGCATGTTCATGGAAATATTTGGAAAGTGGATTTTTACATGATTTCGGATATTCATGTGTTGGAAATGGAAATTGGGTTTTTATTGATTTTATGGATTTTAATGGTTTTAGACTAAGTCATAACGGGAACGGCGATACGTAACGCCCGTTGTGATCAGCGTGTGTGTGGATGACATAATGTGGACGGTGATACGTAACGCCCATTATGGTCATTAGATGTGTGTCAGTCATAATGGGGACGGCGATACGTAACGCCCATTATGGTCATTGGGTGTGTATTTCATATCGGGGGCGGCGATACGTAACGCCCATTATGATTGGTGATTTGTGTAAATCATATCAGGGACGGCGATATGTGACACTCGGTATGACTGGTTTTGAGGATGTTATTTTATGGAAAATGATGGATGATTTTATTGGGATTTTATTGTGGATTAAAATGAGATTTTGGCGTGCGGTTATTTTATAGATTTTGAGAAAGATGATTTTAAGCCTCATGCATATGGTAATTTGTTCATGGTTGTTGTTGTATTAATGTATTTATTATCTTGGGTTTGTTTGAGATTTTACTTACCTGCGGTATTATTTTAGTGTCGTAAATTTTGATGCAGAGAACGAGGAGGTTGAGCCTGAAGAGGCGGTTCCACCGCTGGAATGAATTAGTGTAATTAGTTCCTTGGATGACATTCAGTTAATTCTGATGGTTGTGTATTATTTTTATTTGGACCTTGGATGACTGTATTAAATCTCTAGTTGGAAAATTTACTTTGGCTTGGTTTATATATATTTCTAAAATTCTGGTACTTAGATATTAACTTTAATTATTTCGCTGCGACTTTTATTTATGTATGTTACGTGTGCACACGTTTGACACTTGTCGTTGGGATATGTGACCCGTGTTGTCATCATCCCGACGTTTCGATTCCCGTATTTATTTTAAAGGGAATTTGGGGGCGTCACACCGGATTTCTAGCCACTCATATGGATTGAAATCCTCAACAAAAACATAAAACTCAGGGGGGACATCCCCAAATCCAGAAACCACCAGAAAGAAAACGAAAAGCAAACTCCAACCCTAATTTTTCTCTATCTTCCCCTCGTTTCTCGTTCACCTCTCTATTTAACCTCTCCTCGACCGAAACCCTAGCTTCATTGCTAGCCATTCGCCTCTCCCAGCCATTAATCTACTTGTACCTGAAAGAAGAGGGAGAGTGAGTGGAACGGGTAGAAGCATCGAGAGAATGAAGTGCTCGTGTGTGAGGTGTGTGTGTACGCTGCAGGTATAAGGTGATGATTAAATGACTCAAATGTCCCTTCTAACTCAAATTTCTACCCGCTGTATCCCAACGTTAGTTAAACGACATTAGCCACATACTTAAAACGCCTACTGCAGTAAACAACGTTGAAGTCCTGCGTTTTAAGTACGCATTCCACACTTCATCGCTCATCAGTAAATTGGCTTACAAAAGAAGATTTTTCTTAATGGTAGGCACATGTAATAAATTTGATAATGAAAAGGATGTAGTGGGAGATTCCAGAGTTGTAGAGCCAATGTGTTGAATGTGCAAACCTACTCCGTCGCCTACTTGTATTTGGTCTTGACCAGCATATGGTTCGGCATGAAGAGTAAGGTTTTGAAGATCATGTGTCAAATGATTTGTCGACCCAGTATCAGGATACCAAGTTGCATCTAGTGCGGGGGAAGGCACAGTCAGATATGCGGCCATGTTGGGAGGAGGTGCTTGAAAAGCGTGATCAAATCGATAGTGAAACTGTATAGCCGTATGTCCATTTTTGTTGGATACCTGACATGTTAGCCGAGTATTGTTGGACTGTGATGGTTGATATTGTCCAAACTATTGGAACTGATTTCCTCTCCCACGATTGTTGCGTCCACGACCCCTATTGGGTTGATGAGAGGAGCGTTGGTATTGTTGTTTGCCACCCCGAGAGCGAGAGTCCTGCCTTGTTGCAACATTGGCCGATGCAACTATAGCTTCAAGAGCAGAGTTGTGTTGTTCAAGCCTCAGTTCAAAATTAAGGAGGTGACTAAACATTTCTTCAGTGGGCATTTGATCAATACGAGTCGAGATAGATGTAACTATTGCATCATAGGTGGAGTCAAGACCACCTAGAAGATACGCTATGAACTCTTGATCAAGTAGGGGCTGTCCAATGGCGGCTAAGGTATCTGCAAAGGTTTTCATTTTCTGAAAATATTCTGAAATAGACAAATTACCTTTCTTGGTTGTTGCCATGAATTGGCGAGTTTGGATTGCACAGACAGTTGAGTGTGCAGAGAACATTTTCTCTAAAGATAACCACACTTCTCTTGAGGTGGTGAGACCGACCATTTGAGCAAGTATGCCTTCAGACAGAGAAGACACCAAGGTGCTAAGTACTGCCTGATCTTGGAGATACCAGGTAGTAAATTTTGGGTTTGGCATTTCTGCCGTTGTATCAGAAGAAGTGGCTGTTTCGGTGTTGGCAATGGTGATAGGTGGTGGCGGATTCCAGCCATCCACAAAGCCAAAAAGCCGTAGTCCACGTAGGTACGGGACGACTTGAGTTTTCCATAGGAGATAATTGTCTCTGGTTAATTTCACTGTCATTAAGCTTTGGATGTTTGTTGGGTTGACAGACATGGAGGAAGGAGTAGCCATTAGATGAGAATTTGATAGGGGTCACGTTTGACGCTCTGATACCATAAAACAGAACAAGCTTATGGAAGGAAACTCTCAATGTGTATTGCATATCGACATATTACAAATATATAGCCATTTACATTGTAGCTGTCAGAACAAATATGGAAAGGTTGTCTAGCCTAAAATCATGCCACATAATATATACATTTAGTGTAGATTTACAGAGATGCTAAGAATACAATTGTAACCGTTGACACTGGAAAGGTTGAACTGTCACGCTTTTCAGAATTTTTTTTTTTTTTGATGTTGTCTGCCTTCTGTTCAAGTGATCTAACTTCCAAAATTTTGTTCTATTGCTCGGAGATTTTGACATCGGCGTAAGAAGTTCATTTATGACGTCATTTCCATTGGAAACCTCCTGTAGCTGGCACTTTGAGATTAAATGTTGATGGTGCTGTTTTTAAGGAGGCTCGGAAGATTGGTATCGGCCGCATTCTTAGGAATTCTCTCGGTAATATTATTATGGCAGTGTCAAAGGTGGAATCGGAAGTAGAAGAATCGGAGGTCATTGAATTACTTGCTATCTTTCAAGGAGTGCAATTCTGTGCTAATTTGGGAATCACTAAATTCCAGGTAGAATCCGATGGTTTGCTGGCTCTGGAAGTTCTTCAACATGATTCTATGGAAAACTCGGGCTGCCCTATCAGGAGATTAAAATGGTGGCTAAACTCTTTGGGGAGTGTCCCTTTGTTTATTCCCATAGAGAAACAAATAGGGCCGCTCACCCTTTAGCTCGTTATGCAATTAATGTTGATGATGTTGTTATGTGGTAGGATTGTATTTCAGACTTCCTTTCTCAAGTTATTTGGCTCGATAAATATTTGTAATCTTCTTATTAATGCAGTGATGTCTTCTTAAAAAAAAAAAAAAAACCTGAGCTTAATACGTAAAAGTGCAAAAACCAGAAAGCTTTAGAAAGGTATAAACCGACACAACTACGCATGCGACGGTGACTCACCCTGGAGGAAGAACCAAGATGGAGTTGGGGGGCTGCAGTGGCTTCCCGCAAGAAGCACGATTGAGCAAGGATGAGAGAGAGCAAGAGAGACACGTTGAGAGAGAGAGAGTAAACCGAGATAGAACCAAAACGGAGAGGTTGTCGGTGGAACGACCGGTGTTCTCAGGAGCTAACCTAATGTCTTTTCCGTTGCATAGTGGTGATCAACCTAGTTGTAGATGTAACGCCCCGTACTCGTAGGGGGTCACGAAGCTCCACCTGTTTGGTATATTCCATCCTCAACTACAAATAATAATAGGTCTCCGACCATAATCAAAATAAAAAAAAATATATTTTCCACTAACCAATCCAAATAACAATGTCGACTAAGTCATGAATAAAAGAATATGAATAAATCATAACTGAGAGGGTTCACATCCTCCCAAAAAATTTTAACGATAAAGTATAACTAACATTTCATAAATCCAAAGAACTAGAACCCAAATAATAAATAAATAAATTAAATTTTTGTTTTCTCCCATCTAGCCTAAGGCCCTAGCAGCTTAAAACTTGGTCAAGACTCTACTCTTGGTCCTCTGATGGAACATCCAGATCATCTGAAAAATATATGAGATAAGAGGGGTGAGTTTTTCCACAACTCAGTAAGCGAAGAACCTATACAAGCGTGTAAACATGAGCATTTACCAGGTAATAAAAATACGGAACAAAACATAATATTGCATAAAAGAAACAAATGATTTTCAAGACAATTTAAATCATCAAGTACTTTGGCATAAACAAACTGAGTATTATCACTATATCAATCGGAACATCTCACAAAGCAAAGACCATGTTTAACCCCCGTGATAGGGTTGTGCAAATCCCGGTGGCCAAACCAGGCAGAAACAAAGGTGGAACTTTCCCTTATTCGTTCTCGGAGCCCCGAGTGTGCACATAGGAAAGCCCACAATAAACCACTTTGTTTCCAAAGTGGGTGCACTCAGAGATAGGAAATTGGTACCAAATCCAAATAGAACAAATACAGAGCAGAACAGAGCCAAGCAGAGATAAAGTCAAATACTAACCAGAATACTATGCCAAAGATTTTCAGAGTTATTAAAGACACATAAATCCAAACCATTTTCAGAATAAAGCTTATGTAAATAAAACATAGTCAACACAATCAAGGCATAATTTTTTTCAGATAGACAAAAATGTTCTTTTCACATTTCAGAAAAATAACACGACAAAAAGCAGCTCATGTCTACACAATGCATGTCTGAAATATTTTTCCTTCTTTTATATAAGCGTCATGAATAATGCAAACAATCGACTGAGGTTGGTTTTTCTCAAATTTTCATTTTATAACTAACAAAAAACACAAATTTTCAAAAGTCAACCTCAGTCCTCTTTTAGTATAAAACCGAGCATACGAACCCCGCTTACCTGACTGCTGTAACGAAAAATCAAAACTTTGAGTCTCAACGCTAAAAGTTTCGTCACCTATACATGAAAATAATTCCCTTTATATTAATGACCACTCCAAAGGCCTAAAATCATAAATTATAAATTAACTATAATGTCTGTCTAAAAATTTACAATTTCCAGCAACCCAACAAATATAGTATCGAAAACGCTCAACGACTATTTTTTTCCAATCCCACAAAATTTCAGCAACTATTCATCATTCCAGCTTACCATGTATTTTTCTCAAAACCCCAAAATACCATAAAAATGATTTCTTCAATACATACCGTTAGCCATAAAACTGAGTATTATTATATGCGTTTCAACAGCACTTCACAAACTACAAAATTTCAACACCCAAAAATTGTATAGTCTCCCATACGTTCAAAACTACCAAACCCAATCCATTTACATCACACAAAACATCCCAAACAACCCATCGGCAGCACCAAATCAGTAAAAGAAAGTTTAGATAACCAACCCTTGAACATCCACCAAAAATTTACTTCGAAAATGGATTCGGAAGTTGGAGGAAAATATTCCATAAATATTACGGGGAGAAATCTATCCAGTAAATTTATCAATCCACACATCATAAATAACTTCGCTATCGACCCCAACCTTCCAACAACCGCCGTACACCCTCGGCAACAATTACGGAAAATGAAACCAGCAAATATACCACAACAAACGTCTCGGAGAGACCCAAAAATTTAAAGAACCTCTAAACTAAAATCACATGAGTAAAATCATCTATTCAAATGACAGAGTAGCTTACCTGAGAATGGGAAACAACCCGACGACAGAGGCAACAAACAGGATTTTCTTGCTTCCGGTTAGTGCTGCCTACAATCCACCGGTGCAAACACAACTAAAAATTCCGAACTGAACCAAAAATCCGAAACAAAAACTCTTGAATGATGGAAAAGCTGAGATAAAAGAGAAAAACTAGAAAACTTACCGGTGAAAACGCAACGGTGTGAAGAGCAGAGGAGTTCGGCGCGGAGAGGAGAACCAGACCCAATTGCAAAAGCCGAAAAAATGAGAGGGAGAGGAAAATATTTTCGTTGCGGTTTCAGATGAATTCGGTAACTGTTGAAAACGTGGGGGGTGAAGTGGGCGTGAGGAAAAAACACTGAAGAACAGGGGAGAAAACAGCCGCCCAGGGGAAAGAGAGGAAAGAAAGGAAAAGAAAGAAAGAAGAAGAGAAAGGGGCGGGGGCGGGGGCGGGGGGGGGGGGGGTTTACTAACCTGGGCGAAACGACGCCGTTTCGGGGAGCCTGGGCTGGGTCTTCTTTGAACGGGCTTGGGCTGGCCGGGCCTTACAGTAGACTTCTCGGTTTTGCTCTTGTTTGAAAAACAAAAACAGGGGAAGATGTAGGGGCTTGCGGTGGGTGCAAGCAGAAATTGGGGCGTCCGAAAGGGTGCATGTATGAGAGGCTGCAACGTGAAGGTCTCTTTTATCTCTAGTTTGCAGTCGACTTGGTTTTCGGTGCAGGGTTGTGGCAACCTGGGATGAGTGCAAGGTGAATACGCGGCATTGTTAGTGATCATCTCAAGAGGAAGAGCACAATCGACCTTCCAGGAGGCGATTATTAGTGATCATTTTGACAGAAACTGCGAGCATTGTTCTACTAGGCCTTGTAGTCTGTTACTTAATGATAAGAATGCACAGACCAAAAGGTCTTTTTTTTTTTTAGGCTTTGGCACTACATGTAATCACCATCTAGAGTATAATGATTACTTATTAATTAAAAACCATTTTCCTGTTTTTCGTTGTCTTTTTTAAATATAGGAATGGCTGTTAATCCTCATTGGCCCCATGATAATTGTATTCCGTACTGACTGTTCCTAATTCCATTCAACAAAGACCAGATGGGATGGTATATATTGGATTGGAACAAGCGCATTGACATTATTGAAGGGATTACTCAAGGGCTTTTATATATTCTCCAAGAATGCTCAAGAATGACAATTATTCACAAAGACATGAAAGCTAGCAACATTTTACTAGATGAAGAGATGAAACCCGAGATATCAGATTTGGTATGGCTTGAATATTCACGAAAGATGAATATGAAGCAAACACTGGCCGAATTGTTGGAACATAGTATGTACTCTACTCTACTGATCAAGATTTATAACCAAACCTTTCTGGTTAAATAATTAACCTTGATTTTAAAATATCCAATGCAGCGGTTATGTTCCTCCTGAATGTGTTAAAAAGGGCATACACTCCATTCATTCAATTAATTTATTGACTCTAGACTTGTGTATTCATAAATTACTGGTACTATACTTCTTCAAGAAT
This sequence comes from Platycarya strobilacea, assembly GCA_036898215.1. Lineage (NCBI taxonomy): Eukaryota > Viridiplantae > Streptophyta > Magnoliopsida > Fagales > Juglandaceae > Platycarya > Platycarya strobilacea. The sequence continues at coordinate 2,135,866 of CM072559.1, read as the reverse complement.
CCAGAAGAAGTCATATGCTCAAAACTACCCAACCAAAGCCATTTGTTGGACACCTGCCTCAACCAAAGCACTACAAACCTCAAAACACTAGACCAAACATTTAGATCATATTTATAATTGGAGAATAGTAAAATTTTCTGCTTACATTTTGTTCAGATAAACTTTCACGGTTTGAAATTGATTAACACCCTGCTATATTTGAAACAAAAAACCCATTTCTTATTCCCAATACAGTAACAGAAAATTAAGTCAATATCATATATCATAAACAAAACCCACAATCCAACCATTCCACAAACTAAATTCAAGCAGAACCCAGTAAGCCCGATTCAGTAAAGATGCTAGCAAATTGTATGCTTGCTTGACACATTCCTCCAGACCCATTGTAGCCTCCATAGTCTGCTCTGATGGCTTCCCTATTTCTCTTGTTCCTCTTGCTTGGTCTCATAACAAAATGATACCAAATATTCTGGCATTGGTGTCCAAGGACAAAGCTTTGGATCAAAGAATTAACATCTCTACAATCTCCACGGATTCATAGAACTGTGAAATTTTGTCCCCTGCGCTCTCCCTCTCCCTCTCTCTCTGTTGGGATTCGGGCCGTCCGACAAACAGCAAATATGAAGCCTTGCAGCGGATGCAATAAGAGAAATAAAACAAAAGACGTAGAACAACAATGGACACCAAGATTTGAAGTCGTTCGGCTTAACACAAGCCTATATCCACTGTTGGGTCGATTTCAATGAATCCACTATAACAACAAGATGGAGTATAAAGATTGAATAGAAAGACTCAATCTCACCTACAAGTTGCAAAGCTCTCTCACAACATTCAAACCCTTACAAATAGCTCTCTGCTCACAAAATCAAACAAGAGAACACACTTCTGGAACTTCTCACGTTTTCGCTGTGTTCGTCTTCTCGCTCGAGCGGGACTCCTCGCTGGAGCGAAATCCCGAGCTCCTCACAGCTATAGCGTTCAAATGAATGCGATCCTTTAATAGGCAATAGCTCTTGCTGGAGCGAGAAAGTCTCACTCGAGCGGAATACTATTTGGCACTAACCCTAGTATTTGGAAGCGATGCATCCCTATGATTGACTCTTGCTCGAGCGAGACGTCAAGCGAGAGTCGAGCGAAGTCTCTGCCTGGATCTTCTGTGATCTCGCTCGAGCTGGATGTTAAGCAAGGGTCGAGCGAAATTTTTGTTTGATGTCTCGCTCGAGCGAGATATCGAGTGAGGGTTAAGCGAAGTCATTAGTTGAGGCTCGCTCAAGCTACCGCTCGAGCGAGAGTCGAGCGAGAATTATCTGATGTGCTTAATTGAACTTAATTCAAACCACATTTCCAACAAATCTCCACCTTGGCTTGAATTGTCATAAGCCCCACAAATTTCAAAAGACCCACAAATCCCTCAAAGGGAATACCCAACACAAACGGTAGTGCACCACAATACAGACTGCTTACTTGAACGACATCTGAATATGAAGACAACCAAATATCCCCTGCCAAAGTAAGAAACCAACAAAAACATGCATGAGCATACACAAAAGGTTGCCAAATTGCCTCCTCTATCTACTAGTTGTAGACCTGCTCTCACTGTGCACCAATGTCATGAACAAAATCATACTTAACCACAAAAGCAAGATATATAGTACCACATGTACTCCATTCTGAAGCTCTCCCAGCAACTCCACCTTCTTACTATAACTCTCTCTCCTTCCTGTGGAATGAAAAAAGCGGTTCATCGAATAGCAAGCTGTAGTTGACCGCTTCAGCCAATTTGTAGACAAGCTTGGCAAACCAAAGAGCAAACTGTGGACTCAACACGAACCCACCTCATTCCATCTAGCAACTCCACCGGGAGTGAAACAAAACTATATGGTTTGAGTAATGCTCTACCTTATTGTCTGTAGATCACTTGTCTTCTCAAGTGTTTGAATACCAAACACATCACAAAGAAACAGATAGACAAAGTCAAACTTCAATGATCATAAAACAAATATGAGTATAACAAATGCAATACTTTACACAAGATGTATCCTGATAAAAAATACTGCAGAAAACCTAATTCTACACCGTTTCTAAAGAACACAATGCAAAAAAAAAAAAAATGATTACTGTCTTCTAATCACACCAAGTAAAAGCTGCCGACTCATATATGACCACACCTATCTGGCAAACTCACATGTGTTGCATGCGAGTGACATCTGAATCCGGAGCATGTGAGGATACTCCCTTGTTACCGTACTGCCCTCAAGGAAGTAGAGACTAACTTTCATATTTTTCACTATCATCACTACTAGAGGAACTTTTCCCTTTCTCTACATTTTTCAATCAAGGACACTCACTTCTGTAATGACCAAACTTATGGCAGTGGTAACATTTAACCTTTTTCTTATTAGATCTGGAGCTACTGGAACTACCCCTATCATTCCCTGAACATCTCTCCTCGGATTTATCACCAGAGGAACATTTCATAAACAAACTATCGGTTTGATCATCCATGCCTAAACCTCCAAATTTTGTTCTCAATTCCTTAGAATTCAAAACAGATTTAACATCTACTAAGTAGATTGTATCTCTACTATACAATATTGAGTTTATAAAATTATCAAACGAAATAGGTAATGAACACAAAATAATTAAAACTTAATCTTCCTCATCAATCTTAATGTCTATATTCCTCAAATCCATAATAATTTTATTAAATTCATCTAGATGTGCAGAAATAAGAGTACATTCCACCATTTTGAGAGTGTATAACCATTGTTTCAAATACAACCAGTTAGTGAGAGATGTCTTCATGTACAAGCTTTCCAACTTGTTCCACAGAACAACGACGATCTCCTCCTCAGTAACTTCCCTCAAAACTTCATCTGATAGTGACAATAGAATAGTACTGTGAGTCATTTCTTCCTTATCCTTTGATGGTGCTGGAGACTCACCAGTAACTACTTCTAGAACATTGAACAGACCCTGTTGCCCAACAACGCCTTAATCTTGATTCGCCATAAACTGAAGCTATTCTGTTCGTCGAATCTCTTTACTTCAAAATTTACTGAGGCCATCCCTTCAGATCTTCAAAGCAACCGCTCCGATACCAGTTTGTTGGGATTCGGGCCGTTCGACAAATAGCAAATATGAAGCCACGCAATGAATGCAACAAGAGAAATAAAATAGCAAAACAGCAATGTACACTAAGATTTGAAGTCATTCGGCTTAACACAAGCCTACATCCACTATTGGGTCGGTTTCAATGAATCCACTATAACAACAAGATAGAGTACAGAGATTGAATAGAAACACTCAATCTCACATACAATTTGCAAAGCTCTCTCTCACAACACTCAAACCCTTACAAATAGCTCTCCACTCACAAAATCAAAGAAAAGAACACACTTCTGGAACTTCTCACGTTCGTTGTGTTCGTCTTTTCGCTTGAGCGAGACTCTTCTCACTCGAGCGAAATTCCAAGCTCCTCATAGCTACAACATTCAAATGAACGCGATCCTTTTATAGGCAATAGCTCTCACTCGAGCGAGACCTTCTCGCTCGAGCGGAATACTATTCCACACGGCACTAACCCTAGTATCTGGAAGCGATGCAATCCTAGGATTGACTATTGCTCGAGCAGGACGTCAAGCGAGAGTCGAGCGAAGTCTCTGCCTGGATCTTCCGTGATCTCGCTCGAGCTGGATGTTAAGCAAGGGTCGAGCGAAGTCTCTATCTGATGCGTCGCTCGAGCAAGATGTCGAGCGAGGGTTGAGCGAAGTCACGGGTTGAGGCTCGCACGAACTACTGCTCGAGCGAGGGTCGAGCAAGGGTCGAGCGAGGGTCGAGAAAGGGTCGAGCGAGAGTCGAGCGAGAACTATCTGATGTGGTTAATTGAACTCAATTCAAGCCACATCTCCAACACTCTCTCTCTCTCAGCTCTCTAAACCTTCTTCGCCAATCTAGTCGTTGTAGCGGTCACAAATAAAGCCTAACACGACACCTTGGCGACTCATAGCAACGAATAAATATCGTTATCAGATAGTAGAGACTAGCGTTTGAAAGACTTCTTTGTTTCTAGATGGTCGTCATCGATGCAACAGGCCAACACTTATCTTCCCCTCTCAAACATACTAAAGCATAAACATCTAAAAAAATTTCACCTCTCTTCGAAACATTCTTTTCACTGCTTTAATTGAAATAACATTTAGAATAGAAAATTTATATGACACAAAAAATAAAAAATTCATAGCCATGAGGATCTATGAATTAAGTCATTACAACTGGTCTTGCCGTCTGTCTCCTTTGAATGTTTGCCTATGGAATGCATGCATCTTGTCCTTAAACAAGTTGACTAAGTTGTGTTTATTTAAGGTTATTGTCCATCCTTGGTCGGAACATTACTCATCAATCTTATAAATTTATAATTGGCCTGCCAAATGGGTTATTAGAGAACAATGCATGGAGAATGTTTCATTGACCAATGTGTTTGGCATAACCCTTAAAAGACATTTGTAATCTATTTTTATTGCATAAAGAAAAAAAAACGATTGAATTAATCGGTCCTGCCGTCCTGCTAGTTCATACTTTTGAACCTCATCGTTAAGCAATTGTGAACAACTTCATTATAATATTCTCGTCTGTCTATGTCTATGAGATGGATATTCTTGATTCTTGAGAATAAGCAATATTTTGGACTCATTCTTCGTACGAGGTTGGATTGAAACCAATTACTTATCCGGAAATCTTACATATGCAGGTGTATGTTCAAATGTTGTTGATGTTCTTTCTTCTCTAGCAGCATATAATCTTTGCAACTTCTTGATCCCTTCAATCCACATTGTTGTCTAAACCTTTAATGATTCTCTTTTATATTTTTCCATCTCTAATATTTCACCCAGTTGAAGCACAGGTTGTGTGAGAGCCGGTTACTGGCTTTCCGGACGAGATATTTCTGAGATAAACTCGACACTCTTTACTCACCTTATTTGTGGTTATGCCGATATCAACACTTCGAACTCTTGAGATAAAAATCTCCCCAATAATGTGCACTGCTTCTCCAGTTTCATGACCACTTTCAAACAAAAAAACCCATCAATCACTACCCTTTTTCCATTGGAGGTGGAAACAACGACAGCATGGATGTTTTACTGATAGCCAATGGTCCTGTTGGCAAGAAGTCATTCATTGATTCCTCAATAAAATTGGCCAGAAACTATAGATTTCAGGGGCTAGATCTGAGCTGGGTTTTCCCTAACACAAGCTCTAATATGAGCAACATGGCCTTACTCCTTGAAGAGTGGCGAGTGGCGGCAGAGTCCGAGGCTAAAAACTATAGCATGCCGCAACTGATCTTGACTGCTGTAGCTGGCTTCTCACCAGATATGAATAATGTCTCCTATCCTGTGGATTCAATTCAGAAAAACCTGAATTGGATAAACATTATAGCAAATAACTATAATGACCCTTCTTGGGAAAACATCACAGGCCCCCGCGCACCTTTGCATGATCCAGCGAGCCATATTAATACTGCCAATGGAATTAGAGCCTGGATTTATAGGAGACTATCTGCAAACAAATTGGTTTTGGGTTGCCTTTCTTTGGCTCTAGGTGGACACTTCAGAATTTCCAGAACAATGGTATAGGTGCACCTGTCATTGGTCCTGCAACTGGTCAAAGGTTTACAGAGAAAGGAACATCCCCTACAAGTTTATCAAGCAACTTTTCATTCAGAGATATCGGGCTGCTGTAAAGTACAATGCTATTTATGGAATGAATTACTGCGTCAATGGATCAACTTGGATTGCTTTTGATGGTGTTGAGGCTGTCCAAACTAAGGTGTCCTATGCCAAGGCGATGGGGTTGCTTGGTTACTATGTCCTAGAAGTCACAGATGATGACAATTGGGAGCTTTCTCTTGCTGCTGGTAGAAATTAATCTCTTTAGAGTCTATTCAAGATTATGTGTCCCACTATTTGAAATTTTATCTTGCAATTAACAGAGGAAGGCTAGAGTAGCCATTAACTTGCGGGCACTGACTTATACCAGAAGTTGGCATGATCTCAATGGCCTCTCCTATAATTTTTTTCTTTTTCATATTCTACTAGAATTGAAACATAATTAAGCAGCAAGAATTAAATTTTATTACGTTAGAATGAAGCATGTTAGTATCTTTTTTCTTTTCTTGCTCTTAACATGTTAGTATCTGATTGAAAAATTATTTTCACATCAGCTCAAGGGGATAAGCCACTCAACAGGCTTGACAGTAATTAGAACCTAAAGTGGAGATTATTAGAGATCATTTTGGTTCCGACTGCTTTGTTTATTCTCCTAGTCTTGGTGCTGTGCTATTTAAGGAAGAGAAAGCTAAAATCAAAAGGTGATATATCTTGTGGTTCAGTTGTAAGTAGGGATGTTGATTATTTATTACTTTTATAAACCAAATGAAAAGAAAAAAATTGACGTTTGTGAATATTTCTCCCCTATATTTGCTTACCCCCGTGGTGATACGAATGGTGGAGGCAGCTAAAGAACCAGGAGCAAAAGTCAACAATATGATAGCTGCTGGGAACTTAAATAGCAATGTTCCTGATCTTCAGAGTTTCAGTTATGCTGATATTGAGATGGCTACTAGTTCATTTTCATTTGAAAATAAGTTAGGAGAGGGTGGATATGGTCCTGTTTACAAGGTAAACATTTTTAGTATTGAGTCATATATAATAAGAACTCTTATGAAATAAAAATTGTGGCTGCTAGCTGCTGTATATATCTTAACAAGGTATATTATTGGCGATTTTATATGAAAGTCTTGTAATGAGCCTTATCAAGCCAAACATACTAACCACAAGTGTCTATGTTGCAAGTTATACTTGAAAATGGACAGGAAATAGCAGTGAAAAAACTTTCAAAAACATCCACACAGGGCTATGAGGAGTTCAAGAATGAGGTTACACTCACAGCAAAATTGCAACATGTTAATCTTGTGAGGGTTTTAGGATTTTGCCTCAAAAGGGATGAACAAATGCTGATCTATGAGTACATGCCTAACAAAGGCTTGGACTTCTACCTATTTGGTAGGAATCCTTTCTGCTTATAGACTTATAGTTGATACTCTATGTTGATGTAAAATTTGGTAGTTGGCAATTTCTAGTGAAAAACCTAATATAATTGAGTTGTAACTAATGGTGGACAGAGTACACATGAAGAGGATCAAAATGGCTTGAGAAAAACCGAACACAGTGATCTCGCTCAACCCTCGCTCGACATGGCGCTCGAGCGAAGTCCAAGCAGAGACTTCACTCGACACTCGCTCGACATGGCGCTCGAGCGAAGTCCAGGCAGAGACTTCGCTCGACACTCGCTCAACATCCCGCTCAACACTCACTCGACATCCCGCTCGAGCGAAGTTAGTGATAAATGGATTTCTCTAGGGTTTGAGCGCCGTTTCAGAAGGTGGCCTATAAATACATCTTTAAGTCCTCTGCTGCAAGGTGGAGAAAAATAGAGGAAAAGCCATAGAGCCACATTTCATCCCTTGAGAGAAACTTCTCCATTGTTTCAAAGATCATTCTCTCTTGGATTATATTACTCCCTCACAACACACATTCAAATCTTTAGTGAGTCCATTGGAGTGGACGTGTTCATCAAGCTGGAAGAGTTCTTCAAGGAGCTTGGATGAAGAAATCAAGTTGTTCGTGTGAGAAGCTATAGAAAGGTCGGAGTTCCGGCACTACATGCGTGTAGAGATCGAGTGGGTCACTCGTGGTGTTGCAAGACAAGTTTAGATGCTCTTGTTGGTTTGTAAGTGTTTCTAAATTAGTTGTAACAAACTAAAATTTCTATAGTGGATTAGAGGTGGTGTCTTACACCCGGAGTGGTTTTAGATTTTGAAGAGGTTCTTCAAATGAGTTTCCACTTCGTAACCAAAATCTGTGTGTTGATTTCTCCTTTGATTGCTTGTGTTTGTTGATTAATTTTTTAAACTGCTATTGTTTTTGTTAAACACCTATTCACCCCCCTATAGGTGTGTAAGGTAATTAGCTATCGCTTTTTCACTCTCCCTTCTAATTTGTTTGTAAAAAAGGAATGCCATAGCAAATACTAATTTGTTGCTTTGATGGAATATGGCATATTGGTTTGTATAATGTGATTTGATGCAGATCCGGTAAGACAATTTCTTTTGGATTGGAGTAAACGCGTTCAAGTCATTGAAGGGATTACTCAAGGACTTCTATATCTCCAAGAATACTCAAGATTGAGAGTAATTCATCGAGACCTGAAAGCCAGCAATATTTTACTTGACAATGAGATGAAGCCTAGGATATTAGATTTTGGTATGGCTAAGATTTTTGCGAAAGACGAACCTGAAGCAAACACCGACCGGATTGTTGGAACATAGTAAGTACTCTAATGGTTAATTCTAGTGTACAACAATTAAGCATTCTTGTCAGATGATGATGTGTATCATCAACCAATGCAGTGGATTCATTCCTCCAGAATATGCTAGACAAGGTTTATATTCAACAAAATTTGACGTTTACAGCTTTGGAGTTTTACTACTGCAAATCATAAGTGGCAAGAAGAATGCCTGCTGCTATGGACAGGAGGAAGATTTAAACCTTCTAGACTATGTAATTTGGTTTAATCCTACTTTTGTCTCTCAGCTTTTAAACAAAAAATGACTTGAATTCTGCTCATGATCAGCTACTCATGATGAGTTGTATCGTTTATAGCTTTTCTGTTCTAATGATTTCAGGCCTATGAACTTTGGAAATTGGGCAAAGGCGTGGAGCTAATGGACCCATCACTGGATGATAGATTTTCATCATGCAAATTAATCACATGCCTGCAAATAGCTCTTTTGTGTGTTCAGGAAAATGCAAGTGATAGGCCATTAATGTCGAAGGTGTTTTCAATGCTAAGAGGTGAAAATGCTACTCCCACAATCCCAAAAAGGCCAGCTTTTTCTACAAAAAGAAATGAAGATGAGGGCAATAAATCTGTATTGCAACAAGAAAACTGCTCCATCAATGATACGACAATCTCCCAAATGGTAGCCCGATAATTAGGTATGGACATCTTTCCGGAGGGAGAGGTTTATAATGGGGGGGGAATTTAATAATGATAGGATTGTGTAAAAATCTAAAAATCTGACTTTGGCACTAGCTACCAAGTACCAGAGTCGGAGATGGTTTTTTTTTTTTTTTTCTTTGCTTTCCTAGTCAGAGTTGGGATCGGATTTGTTGCCTAACTTACTTTGGCTTGAACTTTAACCTCCACCTTCGACTTCAAGTACTTTTTTCCCCCTAAGCAAGCAAGTAGATTTCATTACAATTAAAAATGATGATACATGAGGAGGGGATGAGGTTCTTCAACAATCGCCTTAGAACAATAACAATAGTGCAAGAAGGCAAAAAAAAAAAGAAGAAAAAAAGCGGGTGGTAGCGACCCAAATTCTTGGTCTTCACCCAGGACTTACAAAGAAGACACCATCTTAAAAGACGAGAGTAAGATCGCAAAAAATTGCAAATGATAATTTCACAGTTGGAGGTAATGGAAGCTCCGCTAAAAGCGAAGAGAGAGGTGGGTACACTATTGTCTGTTGTTTGGGGATTATTTTTTGAGAGATCTCCTCCCTTCATCAAGATCATCGGTTAGGGAAAGCTATAACATAGTAAAAAATACGATATCGTTTGGACTGAGTTGTTGTAGAGCATAAATATTTTTACAAAAATTGCGAACGATAGTTCCACCGCTAGAGGCAATGGAAGCGCCGCTAAAAGCAAAGAGAGAGGTGGGTACACTATTGTTTGTTGTCTGGGGATGATTTTTGGAGAGATGTGTTGTCCCTTCATCAAGGTTATCGATTAGGGAAAGCGATAACATAGCAAAAAATACGGTATCATTAGGACTGAGTTGTTGCAGAGCATAAATATTTCCACGCACCTGTGAGGGGGGTGTGACAGCCACGCACTGGTGGGATAGACGAAGGGTGGCCTCGATTTGAAAGATCTTGGTGATATGAAGTTGCTGGCACAACGCGTGTAGCTATATGCATAGTGTAGTGTCTATGCATGGTAGCGCGTTGAAGACCACGTGCGGCAACAAGCCGCATGTGAGACCACGCTCTAGTCTTTATGGCATGGCTCTGCTTAGTTCTCGTAGTTCGGCAGCTGTAGAATGGGTTGGTAGGCCGTAGGTAGGCAGGACTCGGCTAGAGAGCAGCAGATTTGACCAAATCAAAACCGGTGGAGGGAGGAGGAGAAAAACACTACTTTAAAAGTATATATCCATTGCAAAAATGGAAAGGGGGAGGAAAGGAGGGTAAAGCCACAACTTCACACTTGTCTCTAATAGCAGCATTCATTGAAATGAAGAAAACTAAAAAAAAGGAGGAGACTCTCTCTAGACTAGAAGAAGAGTGGTCGCTACTCTTGACTTCAAGTACTCCTATTTATACAACTGACTCCTATATTAGTATATATAGATTATAAAAATATATGTTATTTATATATTGATCATATATACTCATAAAAAGTTTTGAACTAGATACCATACAAGTATATGTTAATTTTTATAGAATAATATATTTATATTAGAATATATAAAAACTCATTGTCTAGTATATGTAAAAATCATATTATTACTATCATACAATATAGTCATGTGTATAAATAATATACTTGACTACCTAATAGTACTAGGTAATATGTAATTATACTTAAGCATAATAACAAATAATATTTGTATAAAAATTGGGTAATAGCATACTATAATAACATGTAATAGTCTAGTTAGGGTAAGTTATTTGTTTCTTTTATAGAAATATTTCGTATTCGATTTTAGAGATAATTTTCATTCTGATTTGTGTTAAATTTCGTCAAAATTATTATTTTATTATGTATTTAATTTTATACAAAAAACGAGAGCTTTCCTTCTCAACAAAATCCCCAAAATCTCAAATTAGCACTAAAGATCCTATTTAATCTTTAGCATTGACTCACTCTTGAAGCTTTTGCATGACTATGTTGCGTTTGGGTGTTGAGAAATGTTGGGAGTGTTTGTAAATAATAATAAAAAATAGGTAAAAAGTAATAATCAAATATTGAATAGTAATAAAAAAAATTATAAATAGTAATAAAAGTAGATGAAAAGTAATAATAAAATAATAAATAGTAGTAAAGTATTTTGAGAATGTTTGAGAGTTTTTTGCTTTCCAAACCTGCTTAGCAGAAATGATCAACTGCCCCTATCTGCTCCAATTCTTATTTTATTTTTATGAAAAGACTTCATTTCATTTTATAAGATTGAAGTTACAGTTGTGGCTAATAAATAAATGAAAACATAGATTATAAACTATATTACTCAACTGTTTGGAACATCCTTAATGCACATAAATCTCTTTATGATAGGTATTGTCTTAACTTCTATAAACTCTTTAATAACAAAATCTTCTGAGATTTCAGTCCCGATTTATTTGAGAGTATAATATTTTGTAAAAACACAAATAATTTACCCTCACTTTCCAAAGAATGAGAGAGACGAACCACACCCCCTTCCTCCACAGGTTGAGTGAGATGAACAAAGGAAATACCTTATTCCTTTTTATTTTTACCCAAGCATCAAGTAGAACAAGGCAAGAAATCCATTTTGGTTATCATTCTTAACCAAGACTTATTCTAACATCATTACTAATCTAAAATAGAGGTTGACAAAGGATGAAAATCTAGTGCAATGACAAGAATACATGTGACTCCCTAACTCCCACTTACCGAAACACAGGAATCGAGGCGTCGGGATGATGACAACATGAATCATACACCCCAACGTCGAGTGCTAAGTGTGTGTACATGCAATGTGTAAGATAAAATAAGCAGCAAATAAACTAAGTTGATAATTAAGTACTAGAATTTTAAAATATATCATAAACCAGTTTAACACAAATTCTCTACCAGGAAATTTAATACAATCATCCTAAAATTCAATAATAAAGAAACATAATTATCAAAAGTGGGAAAAACATTTCCCCAAAATAGACAAACTACATCAAATCACACCAACGGTGGAACTGCCTTCTCAGACTCAACCTCCTCATCCTTTGCATCAAAATCTACGATACCAAAAATGGTACTGAAAGTAAGTAAGATCCAAACAAACCACAAGATATAAATACATTCATGCAACAACAAAATGTATGAACATGATACCATATGCATGAGGCTTAAAAAAAATATTTTTCTCAAAATAACAGTTCCAGTCACGCCAAAATCCCATTTGGCCCAAAATAAATCCATTGAAAACAACTATCATTTTTCCAGAAAATGGTACTTAAATCAATTTATCAAAACCCATCATTTTCTCAGAAAATGGCTCACAAATCCAATTAGCACTATAGGTGGGAATCGCAGGCGGGAATCGCAGGTGGGACTCTACCACCATTCCTTTTTACCACCATCCCTACCGCATGCATCGTAGGTGGGAATCACAAGTGAGACTTTACCACAATCCCTATTGCTTGCACCGTAGGCTGGAATCACAGGCGTGACTCTACCACCTTCCCTGCTTACCTTCATATTCATGCCAATCATACGGACGTTACGTACCGCCGTCCCCATAATGACATAAACACTCCAATCATAACTTGCGTTACGTATCGCCGTCCCCATTATAACATAAACACTCCAATAATACTGTAGGCGGGAATCACAGGCTGGACTCTACCACCGTCCCTACTTACCACCAACCTTACAGTACTTCACTTTTAAAACCATTCAATCAAATCATTTCAATATACCAAAAATAAAGTTTCACATTAAAACTCCAAATATTAAATATACACATGAACAATTGTGCAATTATACAATGCATACTATCATGTACAAAATATCTAACATTTTTTGTTTATAAGTAATAATATTATATATATCAAAAGAAGTAACCAAGTACATTGGATGTATACAAGAAAACACTTATCTCATACTAGAGAACTCCTAATAACCCCCAAAACCTCGTAAAAAACTAGCCAAAATACATCAAGCCAAAGTAAGAATGAAACACCCCTCCCCAACCTCAACCCAAAAAACCCTATAAGAGAACATCATGCCTTCCCTTTAGCCTAATACTCCATCCGAAACACCCTCTATGAGAATATCATGTCCTCCCTTTAGTCTTCTGACTTGAGCTACCACCAAGAGCATCACAATTGATTCCCCAAGAAATACACTGCAACTCCCTACTTTTCTTAAAACTTGATTTGGAGTCACGCGAGTGACTCTCCTTGATCGTAGTGAGTAATGCTTTAAATTGATCTTCACATCCTCCATGTGAGATTCCCGTGACATGCTAGATTTCATAAATCTTTTGCAAAATCGAATTCGATGATGGTCCAAGGGAAGGAAGAGATACCAAGGGGACAAAATCTTCGCTCAAAACATCGTGTCCAAAGCCTTAATCCTCACAAGGCACCAAAGGCAAACCCTTATTCAAATCCCGTGTGTCCTCAACAACTCCAATGGTACTATCCTTGCAAGTTTCCATTGGTAAACCCTTCAACTCTAACAACCCTGTAGGACCCACTTCGACAGATACTACATATCTTTCAGAATTTGAAATTATACCATTATCTTTTAACTCTGACGTGTGAGCCATAGTTTTTTCAGGATTGACCAAGGGTGTAACACCGATTATTGGTCTTTTTTGTATCACCTGTGGTGAAGGGCATTCCATTACAGATGTCTCAACACCAATACCCGATGTAGAACTAGCTTCAAACAACTTGCCTTTTCTGTTGACCCGCCACACTCTCTTGGATCTAGTTATAGGGACAGGACTAAATCCAATTTTCCGTTTTCCTTTATCTGAGCTTAGAGGATTCGAGCCTATCCTATGCTTATTTCTTGCGATCTTGTTATCTCCAACCGAAGGCAAGTCTATTTTTGAAGATAGGAAAGCAATCGCTGCCTTCAACTCAGCAAGCTGGGTTTCCATCTCTTTTAGTGTTTTGTGCATCACATTAAGCTGATTTTGGGCTTACATGATCTGCAAACCACTTACACAGTTCCTCTCACTCTAAGACCCTTAAACTTGACCCATCTTCAAAACTACTGCATATGATTGACTTTGAGACCCCAATTTCTTGCAATCTTTTTTTATTCACCTCCATGTTGATATTCTCATGATTGGATGTCCTCTTCTGGATTTCCTTCTTTGACCCATCTGCATGAAAGGAAAAAAACAAATTTGCAGCTCTACGTAGTTCAACAACAAACTTCTCCCAACCTTGGCCATCATACCCTTTAGGAATGACTACAACACTCCGTTGGCCTCCTCCACCATGTTTAGTGACAGTTAGATATCTGCCATGTACATTAGAGCATCGTTGAATCGTGAATGCACTGTTTCCTTTGCATAAATGTTTTGAGAATTTTTGATCTCTTCCCTCCTATAATTCTGCTTCCACCATGGTCACAAGCCATCTTATACCACTACTACCTATAACTAGAGACCTCCAAACCCTTATGCTCCTCTCCACAATGTTCAAAGAAAACCTCCATGCTTCTGGTAAAATTTCAAAAACCTTCAATTCCACCCAAAAATGGACCACCTGCCCCATGTTAAAATCAAAAAAATGATAACAAATGCATGGGCTTCCCAAGCTTCATTTCTGACTTCATGCAGTGATACACTCAGAAGTGATGTGATACCAGATCTGCATCGAAATTGAAGCAGCCAAAAAATACGGTCATTGGAGAAGGAACAACGTCAGAAATAGGCCCAATAGCCTAGTCGGACGGCCCTCATCGAAGACGCTGGGACCCGTCGACCTTGTCTGCGATGGCAGTGAGTGGTCACTTGCCGGCTGGAAAGACTATTCGGTCTCTTTTTGTAGAAGTGAAAAAGGCTATCGAAGGTAAGAAAAGGGTCACTAGAGAAGGGAGCGATGCCGGACGGCCTTCAGCGAAGTTGATGAGTGCACAAAAATGCACTCTAAATACTCTATTTGAATACTAAAAGAAATGAGAAAACAATGGATATAACTCATGTTAATAAAATTAATGGTCATTTATCTTGAGATAGATATAAGCATGATTTAATATATTGATGAGAATATAAAATGCCATATTTTCCTCTCTTAATGTTTAAAACTTTATTCTTATTTGATGCCTAAATATACTCATTATTCTTATATTTTGATTTAGGACACAAATGTAGACATTAGGAGCAAATGAAGATAATTGCGGAATTTTAGACAGTTCTGACATCTTTTCGTAAAATGAGCATAACTCTCTCATCCAATCTTCGATTGAGCTGATTCAAGATGATATAGAACTGCAAGAGAAATATCTATAACTTTTATGTTTTGTGTTTGAAGAGATATCCACTCAATCTAAGACAAAATCGACCATCAAGTGGACGCACCTGCACTTGACGTTCCTGGATATTTTTCAGCCACTTGCATCAAATCCAAATGTCATCATAATATTTTCTAGCAAGCACTCCTACACCAACTTGGAAATTCAATGATCAATTCAGATACAAGATAAAGTGCACTTAAGTTTCTTCAAGACAAATTATTTGACCACAAGATATTAAGTCATACAAGACAACTAATAGATAGAGAAGCAAAATTGAAACACTCAACCTACAAGCAAAATCCAACTCATGCATGGTGGGAAAACAAATGATCAAAATGAAAACTCACAAATCACTTGGATTCAAGAATGGCACGTGGCAAAACAAGTTGAAATTGTGATGATTTTGTCATGACAACTTGCATGAAGGATGCTTATAAATAGAAGGGAGGGGTGTGTGTTCTATGACCATGCTTAGTGTGCTTGGATGCCTTGGAAGATACATTGTTTTTGAGAGCTTGAGAAAAGAAAAGAAAAACCAAAGAAGAGAGAAGAAAATAATGGTTGGCTCTTCCATATTATCCCTTAGAGAATTTTTGTTGCATATTTTCAATATGTGTAACTAATTTTCTAGTAGAGCTAGGGATGAATTTGTATATATGATGGTATTTGTAATTGTTTTTTATTCATATATGTGTTCTTCAAATATTAAACTCTTTTGTTTAGTCATTCGAAATTTATTATAAATGTTTTCGTCACCAAATAATCTTAGAATTTATTTCATTTATAGATTCAGTCATGCTTTTTCTATTAAATGCAATAATCCTTTGATTATGTTTGGTTCAATTGGTTATCTATTTTAATTTAATTCTCTGCTGCAATATTGCTCTACGAGTATATTGTCGACGTTGAATTTCTTTAATATCGATAACAATTCCTATTCTTATATTGTGACGAATGATTTTTCGAAAGATTACATTTGATTTAAATCTGGTTATTAATGTTTTATTTTCCGATTGAAAATTTGGACATAGAATTTTCAATTGAGTATTAATGAATCGAAAATAATTAAAATACCAATTATATACAAAGGATTCCCGATGCTTTACTTTTCGCACTCATCTAAATCTTTTTGTTAATTTCGTTACTGTTCTTCAATTTCTCAATCCATCTCCCTGTGGAATCGACACCTTAAAGCTATACTGCAAATGACCGCGTTATTCTTTGGGCGTAATCAGAAGTCGCCGAGGTTCGTCGAACTAATTTGTGTCGGCGGTGAGGAGACACACGCCGGCTAGGGTTGGCAAACAAGAATATCGGTGCTAGGGTTTAGGGTCCCCCACAGTGTCGCTCGAGTGATCTTTTTTTTTTCTTTTGCAATAGCTCATTTAATAAGTCCAATCATCAACCAAACACAAAGTTGTTAATGCAAAATATATTTAAATCTCAAAATTTATTTGGATACTTACAACGGGTAAAAACCAAATCATCAAGCAAACGTCGATCCACGGTGTTCACAGCGATCATTTCGTACGTTGGCTAGGATACTCAATTTGACACTTAAGAAAATACACATTCGAGGATGGAGAATCTCATGAAGGTGGTGGTGAGGCGGTGCAACCACCATAAGGGGGTGGTTCAAGCTCAAAATGGGTGAAAATCCATTTTCAAATTTTTGCTCATACATGGGAGGTGAGGCCATGGAATAGAAAAATGAGCTAGGAGGGGTGGTTGGCTGAGCAAGGGGGACCTTTTGGTGGTAGAGGTGAGATCCATGGTGGCTAGACGGCGGCGCAACGAAGATAGGTCCATTTGGAGACTCATTTCGGGTGATGGAGGAAGGGAGGAGTTGGGGTGGCTACTGGCGGTGGGTTTTGTACTCCTGAGGATGGGGAGTCTAGTGGTGGTGGTGGTGGGCCAAGGCGGCCGGTGGTGGCGCCGGAAAATGGAAGAAAAGCAAAACCACCCATTTTAGGTTGGGACCATTTGTTGCTGCCGTGGATGGTGCCAATAGCTGGGATTGTTGTCGGAGGTTGCTGGGAGATGGTGGAAGTCGGCGGTGCAGCTGGGTGGCCGGCGATGGCGCCAAAAATGGTGGAAGAGCAAGGGAAATACCCATTCAGGTTTATGGGTCACGTGTGGGCTATGGGTTGCTGTGGAGTGCACTACCAGTGCAAGGGAGGTCACTAGAGGGAAAGGATGCCGGTGGTATGGGTAGTGTCGCCGGACGGCGATGCATGGCAAGGCTGAAGGGTGAGGCGCACGGAAGGGATAAAAAGGGGGGGTGTCGCGAGCTGGGGGGAAACAGGAGAAAAAGAAAGAAAAGGGAAGGGTAAGAAAAAAGAGAAAGAAAAAGAGGAGAAAAAGAAAAAGGAAAAAAAGAAAAAGAAAGAGAAACAAATGAGGTTCAATTTTTACAATTTGGGTCACAATAATCACTTAAAACCACAACATAAATAAATATATAAAAGCCCATTCCGAAACACATTTAATTAAAATAAAATAAAACATATCAAATAAACTTACATAATAAAATAAAAAAATTTAATTTCAATCATTAAAATAATTACCTTACATTAAAATTAATAAGAAAAACAATGTAACTCAATATTTAAAAATAAAAACAACGTAAAACTAATATTAACTAACTAATAGTTCAAATAATAATTTTAAACAAATAAAACACAACCAAGAATATTATTAAAATAAATTAAAACAATCAACAATAAGAATAAAGTCAATACGTAAAAATACACAAACTTTGGGATCTCACATTCTCCCTCCCTTAAAATAAATCCCGTCCTCGAAATTTGCTCAACTGCAACTAATAGAAACTCCAATAGCTCACCTACCACATAGCTCAATACTCACTCCATGCAATTACACAATCACCTATTTTCCTCAAACACAAATGGATGTTATTCCATCATCTAGGACTCCTAAGATAGCAATGTAGTTCGAAATCTCCATATGTACAAGGATTTTAGTACAATCTCTCAAAATTCTAATGTTCAATAATTCTATACAACAAATCGTGCCACCTTCAAATAACTCCCAAGTTTAACTTTCCAACTTAACCATCAATAAACATAATTTATTCAACCAAAAGATAAATCTTCACTTACAAGTATCATCCCAAATTTCAAGTCACCACTAATCCCTCAAACCAGTACAAAACTTGAACCTCCAATTACAAGACATCACGCTTCCGCGCGTACTCTAATAACTCACTAAATGCATAAAATTAAGTCCTCATAATTATCACCATTGAGCAGAAGCTGGCTCAACACCTATTAACAAAAATACTATACCAAACTTTCAAATCCTAAAGTTTTAATATTTCAACATTCTTATTATACTACTATGGTTGACACCTAAGCTCCAACATACATCTTATAAAAATCCTATCAACTCTACTCAAATTAATTAGCAAGTAACCACAATACACATAATTCTTCTAGTCGGACCTTCAATACCCATGAGATGGAATAGTCTCAAATATTTAAATTTCTATGCTACCTCAAGTCACAACTAATTTCTTAAGATATTACAACAAAGGCTGCTAACCAATAAATTCACCAAATATCATGCTTAAGTTGCCCACCCCAATCAATTCGCCCGAAAGCCTAAAGTTTTGATCTCTTGAATTCAATACTATCACATTGAATCAACATCCATCAATTAACAAAATAACTTCTCCCAAGTCAAACACAAAACAAAGATGAGCATTCTCCAAAATTTACACACACACAACCATTACACATCAATCTCTAAGCCTCCACAAACAAATCAAAAATTCACCAAAGAAACAATTGATCGCCTGCTATCATAAGTATTCCTAAAATAGATTCCATAACAATATATCAATGGGAAAGGATTCTACACTCACAAAAAGAGTCCATCTAGAGTACAATTCCAACAATCTCCCAGAAATAAAATTAGAACTTAGAAATTGAAGCATTCAGTGAGACCCAAGCATTACACATAAATAGCATATAAAACATCAATGAAGAAATACAATTACGTAAATATCAACAATTTATCCAAACAAATCCATCTCGTAAAGATACAGTAATATACCCAAACACTAAATAAAACTTAAGTAATTCACATAAATATTATATAAAAGAGAAAGGGGGGAAGATCTAATAAACAAATAAATAAATGCCAGCCATTCAAGAAAACAAGTCCACCTCCCTTGGCAAACACAAAATCACTAAAAGTTCTTTATTAAACGGAATAAGGAGATTGAATTAAAAGAACGGCAAAATGAAATGGCAAATAAAATTTTGAAATTCTCCTCAAGTCCAGCTCTAACAAGTTTATTGTAGAAATATCTAGGATTTATAAACATTTAAAAGAATAATAAACAAAATTCAAAACTATCTTATAGGAAACTCAAGAAATGAAATTAAAATAAAACCAAATCCATATGATAAATGCATAAAGCTTAATAAAACAAAATAACCCACAACAAAAAATAATAAACTTTAAAACAAGGGATTCCATAATACAATTATTTAAAATAAAGGATTCAATAAAATGAATGATATAAAATAATAATCTAATCCGAAAGACCCAAATTTTAATTTAAACAAAACAAAGGCATATATAAAATAAATAAATAAATGCTCAACAGCTTATCTAAATAAAATCAAATAATTAAAATCTTAACTACTACCCAAAAATTACATTAATGAACGATTATTATAATGAAATAAAGCAAAGGAACCCAATCAACCAGAACTAAGATAAATCTGGAAATAATAAACAAACGGTACATTAAAATAAAATGCACAACACGATAAAATAAATATTTAAAGTCTTACAATATAACTTGGTAGGTAACTTAAAGAATGATTAGATTAATAAAATAGAGTAAAATAAAAAAACAATAAAACAAACAAATTTAAAACATTAAACTTTTCTAGTACAGTTCCTAAGTAACTTGTGGACTTACCTAGAACCGAATTGTTCTGATACCACTTGTGACACTCCTGACTCTCACTTATCGAAACACGGAATCGAGGCGTCAGGCTGATGACAAAACGGGTCACGCACCCCAACGTCGAGTGCTAAGTGTGTGTACATGCAACGTGTAAGATAAAATAAGTAGCAGATAAACTAAGTTGATAATTAAGTACCAGAATTTTAAAATATATCATAAACCAGTTTAACACAAATTCTCCAACAAGAAACTTAATACAATCATCCGAAAATTCAATACATAAATAAACATAATTATCAAAAATGGGAAAAAATGTTCCCAAATTAGATAAACTACATTAAATCACTCCAACGACAAAGCTGCCTCCTCAGGTTCAACCTCCTCGTCCTCTGCATCAAAATCTACGATACCAAAAATGGTATCGCAGGTAAGTAAGATCCCAACAAATTACAAGATATAAATACATTCATGCAATAACAAAATGTATGAACATGATACCATATGCATGAGGTTTAAAAAAAACATCTTTCTCAAAATAACACTTCCACTCATGCCAAAATCTCATTTGGCCCAAAATAAATCCATTGAAAACAACTACCGTTTTTCCAGAAAATGGTACTCAAATCAATTTATCAAAACCCACAAATTTCTTAGAAAATGGCTCACAAATCCAATTAACACTATAGGCAGAAATTGCAGGCGAGACTCTATCACCATCCTTGCTTATCACCATCCTTACTACATGCACCGTAGGAGAGAATTACAGATAGGACTCTACTACAATCCCTGCTTACCACCATCCCTACCGCGTGTACCGTAGGTGGGAATCCCAAGCAGGACTCTACTATCGTCCCTACTTACCCTCATATTCATGCCAGTCATACGGACGTTACATACTGTCATCCCCGTAATGACATAATCACTTCAATTATAATGGGCGTTATGTATCGCCGTCCTCGTTATGACATACACACTCACTCAAAGCTGTTAAAATCCACAAATCCAATAATAATGTAGGCGGGAATCACAGACCACCGTCCCTGCTTACCACCATCCCTATAGTACCTCACTTTTAAAACCATTCAATCAAATCATTTCAATATACTAAAAATCAAGTCTCACATTAAAACCCTAAATATCAAATATACACATGAATAAACGTGCAATTACACAATGCATACCACTATGTACAAAATATATAACATTCAATAAGTCCAATCATCAACCAAACACAGAGTTGTTAGTGCAAAATATATTTAAGTCTCAAAGTTTATTGAAAAATACTAATTGTGGATAAGAACCAGATCATCGAACAAATGCCAATCCATGGTGTTCACAGCGGTCACTTCGTACGTTGTTTAGGATACTCGGTTTGATACCAAAATTTAGGAAATACACATTGGAGGATAGGGAATCTCATGAAGGTGGTGATGAGGCAGTGCGACCATCTGAAGGTGGCGGTTCAAACTCAAAAAGGGTGAAAACCCACTTTCGAATTTTTGCTCATACACGGGAGGTGAGGCCATGGATGGGAAAACTGGGCTAGGGAGGGTGATTGGATGAGCAAGAGGGACCTTTCGGTGGTAGAGGTGAGACCCACGGTGATTGGACGGCGGTGCGACGAAAATAGGTCCATTTGGAGACACAAGGCGGCCGGTGGAGGAGGAAGGGAGGAGCTGGGGTGGCTACCGGCGGTGGGTTTGGTACTCCTGAGGATGTGGAGTCTAGTGGTGGTGGTGGTGGGCCAAGGCGACCAGTGGTGGTGTCGAAAAATGGAAGAAAAGCAAAACCACCCATTTCGGATTGGGACATTTGTGGCTGCCGTGGATGGTGCCGGCAGTTGAGATTACTGTCGGAGGTTGTTAAGAGATGGTGGAAGCCGGCGGTGGTGCCAAAAATGGTGGAAGAGCAAGGGGAATACCCATTTCGGTTTATGGCTCACATGTGAGCTATGGGTTGCCGTGGAGTGCACCACCGGTATAGGAGAGGCCGCCGGAGAGAAAGGATGTCGGCAGTATGGGCAGTGTCACCAAATAGCGGTGCATGGCAAGGCTGAGGGGTGAGGCGCACAGAAGGGATAAAAATGGGGGGTTGTTGTGAGCTGGGGGGAAATTGGAGAAAAAGAAAGAAAATGGGAGAAGAAGAAAAAAAGAGAAAAAAAAATGAGAAAAAAAAAGGAAAAACAAAAAAAGAAAGAGAGAAATGAGGTTCAATTTTTACAATTTGGGTTACAAAAATCATAACATAAACATATATATAAAAGCCCATTCCGAATTATATTTAATTAAAATAAAATAAAACACATCAAATAAACTCAAATAATAAAATAACGAAATTTAATTACAATCATTAAAATAATTACCTCGCATTAAAATTAATAAAAAAAAACAACGTAACTCAATATTTAAACATAAAAACAATGTAAAACTAATATTGACTAAATAATAGTTCAAATAATAATTTTAAACAAATAAAATACAACTAATAATATTATTAAATAAATTAAAACAATCAACAATAAGAATAAAGACAATATGTAAAAAAACACAAAGTCTGGGATCTCACAATACATGCCCAAGACATTTGAAAGGCCCAAATGCTTTATGATCGAGCTGTGCTATAATACTAGTAACTCAATTTAACACGATCTTTAATTAGGATAATTAAGGCTACTACTATGATGCTTTTGAGTTCCAATTTATGTCAATTGTGGACATTATCTTGTCATGTTTCATCCACACCATATAATGTACATATAAAATGAAAAGTAACAAAAAAAAAAAAAGAAACAACCATAATAGATATCTTTTAATATCCAATACCAAAATACTCATCATATCAAGGACCTATTCATCATATTCACATCATGGGTATAAGCATATAATTCATTTTTTTAACATGCCCTTTAAAATATAATCATTAACACATGATTATTATGGACATATTTGTTTCTGTACTTTCTTTTTAACACTTAGTTATTTAAAATTTTATTAAATACTTATCATTCGGAGAAAATACTCAAATAAATTATTAACATACATTCTTAGTTGCTTGGCTATAAGTCGACAATTCTAAATCCTAAGATAAATATTTTCTTGGCCATAAAACATGCACTGTAGCCTCAAAGCATGCCACAAACTTAACCTCTATTATTGATGAAGCAGTAATTGTTTGCTTCATACTCTTCCATGACATTGCTCGACCAGATAACAAGAAAATATAACTCGAAGTGGATTTCCTGCTGTTAAAGCAATCGACAAAATGTGAGTCTAAGTATCCAATTACCTTCAAACTATTAGCTTATTTTTTAAGATAATTGGTAATCTTTAGTTCCTTGTAGGTAACGGAATACCCTCTTTGCTGCTTTCCAATGAGACATCCCTGGGTTACTCTAGAAGCACCTAACCATGCCAATTGCAAAACTAATATCCAGCCTTGTTCAAATCTATGCATATATAAAGCTCCTTACAACATAAGCATATGGGATTTTTGCTATCTCTTTATGCTTCCACTCAGTTTTAGGATATTGTAATTGACTATACTTATCACCTTTTGATATTGGAGTGTCTAGCGATGAATAACTTTTCATGCCAAATTTCTCAAGAAATCGTTCTATGTAACCTTTTTGAAATGATCCCAACAATCCTTGCTTTCATGCTCGAAGGATTTCAGTTCTTATCACAAAGGATGCCTCATGCATATCTTTCATTTCAAAGTTCTTGGAGATAAACTCATAGGTTTCGTAAAGTAGACTAAGATCACTACTAGCCAATAAGATATCATCAACATACAAGATCAAAGTTATGAACTTACTCTAATTGACCTTTAGGTATTACATCGATCAACTATGTTTTCTTTAAAACCAAAGACAATAATAGTATCATTGAACTTTAAGTATCATTGTTGGGAAGCTTGCTTTACCCCTTTTATCGATTTCTTAGGCTTATATACTAGACGATCTTTACCCTTTTTTGAGTAGCCCTTTGGTTGCTCCATATAAATCATTTCATCCAAACTTTCATTAAAAAATATTGTAGTCACATCCATCTAGAAAAAAGTCTTTTGTAATTAATGCCTTTTTTTCGAGTTTACCTAACGCAAACATTAAAACAAAATACATTGAAACAGAAAAAAAATAAGATGTAAATTAGTAACACTTAAACATAAAAATAACATAACATAAACATAAAAACACTAAGCAAGAAGGTTGTAGAGGTGCGTGAAGGACACGCACCACACTAAGAGTGTACTGGATTATTGATCCTGAAACTACTGAAAAAGCTGACGCCAAAAATGCTACACGTGATAGCAGTAGAGCCCTCGATGTGGAGGCACTTGGCAGCCATGCACGAACTTTGGTCGGATAAAAACTTCAACCAAATCATTCACCACTCTTTTTAGCCAAATCTTTGGCAATTTGATAGATCGAGCTTAGGAGTCCCGTGGTGGGGCGCGTGGTGGTCGCTGACCATCGAAATACATCAAACGCCCCTTCTACATACTTTGCCCAAAATAATAGAGCAAATAAAAAAGAAAAACCCATTGAAAGGAGGGAGGAGGAGGAAGAGAGGATCCGAAGCTCCCGCCCCCCTCTGAGGCAGTTTTGCTCTGGTCCTTATTTATCCTTAATTACATGCACTAATCTACATCTTCCTAGTGAAAATTGAGAATTTTAAACCTATTTAATGAGTCCTCATTTTGAGCAATATATAGAACCTAGACAGCTTCTTAATTTTGATGCACACATGATCATAATTCTGATGAAATAGAAGATCTCTAATCTCTCTAAGATCTGTGTAAGACAATATGTTCTAACTTGGTTCATTAGTAGTATTATCCTCGGAGATGGGTGATCATTTACTTGTTCCAAGGTATAATTGTGGTAATCGATTAGAAGAACTATTATCTTTTCTAAGGATATAGGTGTAAGGATTAAGGACATCTCTACCTGTACTTCCTCAATGATCACATCTTTGTGTTCAATTCTTCTACTGATTTCGTCAAATTCGATGAATTTGATATTTTCTGTTTCCACCATTCTCAAATTGTGATTAGGATAGCATAACCTATACCCTTTGGATCTCTTTGGGTAGTCAATGAAGTACCCATTTACTGTTCGAGGATTCAATTTTCTTTCATGTGGGTTATAAAGTTTCGCTTCAGTTGGGCAACTCCAAATATGCATATGCCTTAAACTTGGCGTCCTACCAGTCCATAGCTAGAAAAGAGTTTTCAGAATTGACTCACTAGGAGCTCGGTTTAATATATACATTAACGTCTTAATAGCTTCACCCCATAATGATTTGGGTAAAATGGAATTGTTTACTATAATTCTGACCATTTGCAATAAGGTCTGTTTATGCCTTTTAGCAACATCGGTCTGCTGTGGTATCCTGGGAATCGTGTAATGTGCAATTATACTACGTTATTTTAGAAGTTTGGCGAATGGGCTCAAATTATGGCCCAATACATCAGACTTCCTATAGTATACTTCATCTTGATCCGACTGAATGATTTTCACCTTTCTATTTCACTACTTTCCACCTCTATGAAAAATATCTCAAGTACCGATACGGTCTGAGATTTCCTATGGAATAGATAGATATATCCAAAACGTAAAAAATTATCTATGAAAGTGAGAAAATACTATTCTCCACCGAAACATTCGATGAAAAATGGTTCACATATATCTATGTAAATTATTTCAAGAAACTCTTTACTTCTTGTAGCATCTTTCTTGGTATGTTTGGTTTACTTTTCCTTAATGCAATACACACATACTTTAAGATTAGTAAAATCAAGATGTGGAAATTTTTTTTTTTTTTTTACTATTCTTTATAATCTTTCTTTGGAGATGTGTCTCAATCTTTTATGCCACAAATTATAAGAATATTCGTTCATCATTGTCTTTTAGTTTAAATACATGTTTCATGGTACTGGATATATATTTTTAATAAATGTATTATTCACACAAAATCAGTAAAGGTGTGACGCCCCCAAATTCCCCTTAAAATAATACGAGAATCGAGGCGTCGGGATGATGACAACACGGGTCACACATCCCAACAACACGTGTCAAATGAAAAGTTGTCAGAAAGAAAACCTTAACCAATTGATAAGTTGTCTTTAAACAAATTGAACTATTATTGTGAAACGAAAAGTAATAACCTATAGTATTTAGTCTGGATAGGAAAATCAAATTACTCCTCACAGAAGGTACATATATTGTGTTATGAAGGTCTGTATAATGATCGGTACTAAAAACTAAACAAAAAGTTCCTATTGCTAAGACTTCAACCTTATTCACATTTCTCATAAAGATAAATCGCTCATTGTGGTTCGGTGTTTGGCTTGTAATGTATCTCTGCATAGTTATAGAAATATGAACATTAGCACCCGTTTAGCCATCAAGAGTTAATAGAAATATTTACAAGATTTGATTCAAAACATACGAAGGTAAGTGGCTTATCCTTTTTTTCAACCAAGGTTTACGTTTCGGAGATTCAGCTTTCATGTATCCATGTTTATCACAAAAATAGCAGTTGCTACTATTATGCTAAACCTAATTGACTTTCACAGGCAACTTTTCTTTCGATGGTCAAATTCGTTTTTTTTACCATAATTATGATTTTTTTCCATCTTCTTTATAAAAAAATTAACAGAGTAATGTCCTTATTGTTTCAGTCTTGCTTCCTCTTGAATTACCATACTTTCCAACTCATTCACATTTTATTTATCTTTAATTAAATTATAGTGCATATGGAATGGACCGTATTGAGATGGAAATGAATTCAGAATAAATTGAACAATGAAGGATTCCTCTACTTTCATTCATAGTATTTGTAATATGACAGCAAGATTAGTCATTTTAAGGATATGCTTCTACATTCCTTTAGTACTATCATATTTTATGGTGGTAAGTCTATCCATCAGTATTCCAACAAAATATTTATCTGTAGACCGAAACCTCTCATTAGCATTTTTTAAAAATGTTTGGGCATCTTCACTATTAGGGAGTGAGTCTTTTATCTTTTCAGTTATGGTCAACTTGACTCACTCAACCCATTTAGAAAAATTAAAACCACTCAAAACAGGAACATATGAAGTCTGTGAATATAGTGATGTAGGTATGCTTACTACAAGAAATGTTTTGTCACATAATACTTTGAGTTAGACACTTACAAACAATAATCAGAATTTAAAGAATTATACTGGACCGGTTCGCTAAGCTGGGCCGAGACCCAGTTTATTTAAATGGTCAACCATTATTGTTGACCTAAGTTGGGCCTTACTGTTTAGGTTCGATTTCCATGTACCCTATTGTTGTTTTTTTGACATATTATTGGTTGGGCTATAACAATGGCCCATTTAGCTTGTTGCTTTTCTTGTTTTCATTTTGGATTGGGCCAAGGCCCACGACACAGTCCAGTAGCTCTTCCCTCTGTTTTTGTTCTTTTATTCGGGCTGGGCAAGAGCCCATGGCCCAACCTAGTAGCCCAACCCAGTGTACTGAAATGAAACCTTAGAGGTTCCTTCTTCAACCTTCAACCATTCAACCGCTACCCATCCTTTTGTAGACTTTAAGCTACTGCAAATTCCAACCGCAGCTATAGGTGTCGTCGAGTAGGAGAGGAAGACGTCCTCCTTCTTCCAGCAACTCCCAAAACATTTTTTATTCTATACTTATCAGAGAACCATTGTGGCAGTGGGCTTTAGAGCCCTCTATAGTCGTTACATGGATGCTAGCAAGGAGGTTCTCAGCCTCCTTGCACTAGCAAGTATTGTGCTTGGAAGGACCATATGGAGAATATGGGTGGTAAATGGAAACCCATTGTAAAAGCCCCTTTTTGCCGCCTTAAAAAGCCACCATATGTCCATCGCTAAGGGGTTTCGGCCACTGTGATGACCCCGAATTTTCATACTTTATTTTTTTTTAATTAAACAAGTAGGGTTTAATAACTTAGGTAATTTAGTGGGCAAAGCCTTAAAAGGTGGGCTTAGAAGTTGAAGGCCTTAAGGCCATAACAAAAGCTTTGGGCCTAAGTGGGGGAGGACAAGCTCATAGGTCCATGAAAAGAAGTCCAATAGTCAACCCAAGCCCATGCTTGATGACACATGTCAAGTTAGGAGA
This sequence comes from Platycarya strobilacea, assembly GCA_036898215.1. Lineage (NCBI taxonomy): Eukaryota > Viridiplantae > Streptophyta > Magnoliopsida > Fagales > Juglandaceae > Platycarya > Platycarya strobilacea. Next base: position 2,107,446 of record CM072559.1, on the reverse strand, counting down.
AGTTTAGTAAGTAAACCAAGATTAGTAGTTGAAAGAAGGAAAATACTAGTAGGTGGAAAAGTTGATTAGTTGTTTTGGTTGGAGAAAGGAAAGAGAAAATCAAGATGGAATCTTCACATCTTTTCCTACCTAGATAGGCGTGTGAGGGATAGGATTTTTGCCAAATAAGATCATCCTAGGATTCTACTATATCTAGACAAATGATGAGGCAAGATTTGAGAAGATTTGAAATTTAGAAAAGAGAAAGGGGTTTAATGGGGGCAATGGCCGAATGCCTTAGGAATTTTCTCACAAATACATTTCCAAATCTAGATGAAATGGACATGTGAGATTGTGTAAGACTAGACAAGACTTGATGTGTAAGAAGGTGTAAGAGAAAGATGACATGAGATGTGGATTGATGGACACAAAGGTGGTAGGAAGAAATATGGAGGGTTCGGGTATGGTGTATAGCCGACTCCCCCTCCCCTTTTTGACATCCTTTTGGCTACTAAATCTAGGTTATGGATTTGTGTAAGAGTGATAGGATAAGCATGTGTAAGAGATGAAGTGATTAATTGATTGATAGAGCATGTGACAAGAGGGAAATGAGAGTAGGGAGAAGAAAGGGTTTCGGATGAGGCAAGGGGTCTGAACCCCCACTTTTGTCTTCTCCCAAAAAGTGATCCTCATATCCCTTGGAATGACTTATGAGATGATGGTTGAGAAGATAAGAAGTGATGTGAGATGATGGAAAGATTTGGAACCCTTGAGAGAGAGGCTGGCCATGTGGGGAGAAAGAAGAAGCAAAATCTTCAACCTAGAATGAAGTAGATTAGGTTTGATGTGATCGAGTCATGGGAGTCACTTAAAGGTCTTTCAAACCCATCACATGTCACCCAAGCCTAGGGGAATCAGTGGCCTAGAGCCTAGGGGAGTCCCTTGGCCGAATGGCCTTGCTTCCTCACCCATTTGGTTGCTTCATTCAGACACACACACACACACCCCACTCACCCTCCACCTCACGGCAACTCACTCTCCATTTCTTCCACTTTGCTTCACTTCACTTCACCACCTAAACACCTAAACACTCCAAGCTTAGAAGAAGAGGAAGCTAGTGGTTTTGGAAGGAGGAAATCCTAGAAGAGGTAAGTGACTTGGTTACTTTAAGATAAACCTAGAAGAGTAAGGAAGAACACCTCTTAGGTTCATGCTTTCTAAAAGAAATCTCTTTTTGAAAATGGTGTGTTCTTAACATATTCTAATAAAATATTTCTCTTATTTTCAGAAGTCATATAAGCTATTTAGAAGAATTGTAAGTATATCCCTATTTTGCCTTTAGCCTCTTTGGTATATTTTTGAGTGAATGTATTTGAATATGCTTGTATTGTATGGTTTCTTACTTTACATGCCATGATGAAGCTTTGGGGGTAGAAATGCTATTTTGGTTAGATTCCATGTTTAGAATCTATGTTCTTTTTTAAATAAAGGGTTATAATGTGATTGATGATCTTGGTGGTTTTGTGAGGAAAAGCATGTAAGCATGAGTATGTTAAATATTGTTGAATGTTGGATAATGTGGGATATGTCATTTGGAGAAAACATCTTGATTCTAGTAGCAAATATCTTGCCTATTGAAATGCCATGTGGGGATGAATATTCATAGAGTATTGGTGGAATCTAGTTGCATTCTTCTTAGAAGATATTGTTATTATTATTGATTGATGGTTGCTAAAGAAATGCATGCTTGTGGAGTTTCGGTTTGGAGGATTCCTTGGAGTGGAAATCTTGAGGTTTTAATTCCCTTTTATTAAATATTTGTATTTCGATATTTTGGAGAAGTAGAAACACAAGGAGTGGGAGAATGATATGTACAGATTCGGTTTCATCTAGAGTGCTCAAGTAGGACACTAGTTTTGATGAGCTAAGGAAAGAAACACTAAACCTAAGGGTTATAGGGTTTCGGGTTGCCCACTCGTAAGGTTAGGAAATTGTTTTGAATATTGAGCTAGGGCTAGAAAGTGAAAGGAAAGTGAATGAAGGAAGAAAACACCAAGTGGAGACAATGTGGGTCTCGGCCCAAACCCTAGGGGTGGAAGCCGAGCACCTTACTCACCTTATTATATTTGTTTAAGTGTTTTCGCATGAGTGATGAGTTATTGAGATAGGGGTTTCGTGTGGAAACGACTAAATGTATGTACTTGAGTTCGCCTCGAGTTTTACATCACAAAGTTAAGAGTTGCATGTTTCATGCATAAGCACGAAAACCCATGTTTTGAGTCAAACACGTTTTCAAAAGAAATGAATTAAAATTTTAGAAGAACCCCAAAGGCTAAGACGGGGAAGTGTCCCTGTGGAACTCTCTGTTTACTCAAGAGTGTCTAAATTGAGTGAAAACCCCTGAGTCAACGAAAAACAGTCGGCGGACCATGAATAACTCCAAAAGGTGTCCGGAGCGTGGTTGCACCTAATGCTAATGGGTGTCATAAAAGCGGTGTTGGTCTCGGCCTCACCATATGAAAAGTTTGTAGTTACTTGGAGAGAAATCTCCGAGTGACGAAAAGTGTGAAAGGGCGCGAAACATATTCACCTAGATTGACATGGTCGCCGGGTGTGACGGTAACTAGCGGAAAGCACAAAGTGCATAGAGGAACTGTGATGTGTCCAAATATGAAGTCATTAAGAAAAGAAAAAGGGCTTTCGGGCCATATATGATCTGATAAGTGGCGCCTAAGATAAGAAAATATGAAAAGTTTTTTAATACAATGTCTCCTCGGAGAACATGAATTGAGAAGTTTTCGCTATACGATTTTTCGAACAAGTATGCATTGGAAATTGAGAAGAGATAAGAAAGATGAAATTTTTATCACAAACATGTGCATCGGTCCCAGCATGAGTCTCATGTTATTGTATCTGTTTGTATTTGCTTGTTATTCACTTAACGATACGCCTGAAATGTTTTCGTTAAAATATTAATATACTTGCTGAGATTTCCCCCAAAATCTCACCCCTCTCTATGTTCTTACCATCCTTCCCTCTTGGAAACGATAGAAGTAATTGCAGGTGATGATGGATCAACCGAATACGACCCCCGTGATGATACCTCGGACCCTCAGGGACCTAATTAAGGCCACCCTTTGGGTGCTAGTGACTCTGAATCTTCTGGGTCAGTGGGAGGTGGAGTTACTAAAAATGGCGATGTACAGTTCAGTCGGTTTATACCCTGCGGGGTATTGCTTAGTGTTAGGGGTAAACGAGTCCCTTCACCTGGGACGCGTTTTTGGACCACCCTCTAGGGCAATATGTGAGGTTGGGCCTAACTTAGATTTAGATTGGCTTCGTTGGGGCCTGAACCTTAAGAAGATAAAGAAGGAACCCGTCTAATGAACTCCATGGGCAGTGTTAAGACCTACTTTATTTTGTAACGCCCATTATTTACGTATTTTGTAAAGTCTTCCCACTTGTGGGAAGTACTGTTTTGTTTCTCTGGACAAGGTTATGTAACTTTATTTTGGGCTATATATGATATTTGTTTTGGGGTCAATAGCGTAACCATGTGATGCATTTTATAGAAGGTTAGACCTTTTTCTTTCGCTACGAGAATTTTTCTTCAACGTTTTAAAAAAAAAACGTACACATATGATATGACAAGGGGTGAACTTCCTTGCATCGCTCATCCCCGACGTTTCTATTCACGTGTGATCCCAAGCGTGGATTAGGGCGTCGACAGCCACCACATACAGCGGTCGCACAATACAAAAGCTAAACTCATAGTAGCTCACATGATGTTTCTCCACCCCTTAACTTCCTTTCCATCGCAGCATATACAATACAACAATCAATGTAAACAATACAAAGAGGAAAGCATGAAATAAAACCAAAAGTAAATATAGGTGTGCAGTACGACAATGGGATAGATACACTAGAAACCGAATACATTAATGAATGTGTATCGTAGCACAGTTAATTTCATAAAATGATAACTTAGTTGATGTTTAAAACAACATCAGAATTTTACGTGTCAGATCGAAAAAAAAATCACAACAAGAAATCACATATTCATTATTTATTTTTATTGAGATCATATAAAATCTATAACCTAAAGTTCCGATACTACATGTTAAATATTTTCAACATATATATTAATAACTGGATCCTTGATTTTCTCTAATCTACAATAATAAAATAATAATAAATAAACACTTACCTTATTTATAGACTTTGACTAACAACTTTGCCTCCTATATGTCTCCCCATGGTTAGAGACACTCTAATGCTGTAGGTGAAAACTCTTGAATCCCTCAACCTTATTTATAGACTTCTAACCATTAAAAAATCTAAGACTTTAAGTCTAACTGTAATTAGAGATATAGAGTTTTAATTTTATATATTAAGAGTTTTCTTATTGATTCATAACTCATTTTTTGTGAAAATTTTAGTCATGCCAAAATTTGATATCTTAGGCTTCATCTTGTTGTCAAGTAAAATATTGCTAGCTTTTAAGTCTCGGTGGATTAATATAATGAATCTTGAGTATTCTTGGAGATACAGAAGATCTTCAGTAACCCCTCCAATGACATGAACACGTTCATTCCAATCCAAAAGGAATTGTCTGCTAAGGTCTGCAACATCAATTTGAGCATAAAAAGGCAGGCTAGGAGATTTGAATTGATGTCAAGGACTACTCATGGACCAAATTCTAAGGTCTATTACGCTCAATATTGTCATACTTAACTCAAATGAGCAAAAAAGAATTCCCACCAAAGAGTCCGTATAATTAAATCCAAGCTTTTGTTAGGCATTATTGAAATTAATGTGCTTATTTTCATTACATGCAACATTTATTTCTTTGCTGTGTTTCAAGTAAATGGTTGAGTTAATGTGTGGTTGATTACATTGTAATGTAAGTTGAAGAGTCACTATTGTTTGTTTAAATTATGTAGCCGTATGCTCAAGATATATGATGAATGAAGAATTAAGAACTCTGTTTCTTTCAGATTATACTCTATTTTTTACACTTCATCTCTTCATTTTTATTTTTATTTTCCTTCGACTCTAACAACTGGTATCAGAGTAGCTTTGGTCTGCTTTGGGTTGAAAATATGTCTACCTTTGAAGCAACAGCATCAGTCCCTATCTTCAACGGAGAAGGGTATGATTTCTGGAGCATCAAGATGAAGACATTCTTCATCTCTCAAGATCTGTTGGAGGTGACAAAGAAAGGAGTTACTACTCCAACTGAAGGCCAATCTGCTGCAGTCCAGGAACAAATCAAGGCCGAGCAACAAAAAGATGCAAATGCATTATTTGTGCTTCAACAGGCTGTAAGTGACTCTATTTTCCCTAGAATGATGTGAGCTACAAGTTCTAAGCAAGCATGAGATATTTTATAATTAGAGTTTCGAGGAAATGCAAAAGTAAAAGCTATCAAACTTCAAGGTTTGAGAAGAGAGTTTGAAAACTTTAAAATGAAGGAAAATGAAAGTGTTAAAAAGTACTCTTCTAGATTAATCGAGATAATTAATCCGATGAGGACCTATGGAGAAGAAATTTCTGACCAACGCATTGTTCAAAAGATTTTAATCAGCCTCACAGAGAAATTTGATCATGTAGTTGCTGTAATAGAAGAACCTAAGGATTTAAATACTTTAGGCACTACTGAGTTGTTAGGGTCTTTACAAGCACATGAACAAAGAGTTGAGAGAAGAATAGAAGATACTCTTGAAAATGCATTTCAATCTAAAGTAAATGTAAGATCTCAAAAGCCAAAAGATTTGAAGAAACAAAGTCAGAATTTTTCAAAGAAAGGTGAGAAAACTTGGAAAGATGAGAAGAAGAAAGGTAAATAAAGGGAATTTCCACCTTGTGGAATCTGCAAAAGAACCAATCATGCTGAAAAGGATTGCTTTCATAAAGGCAAACCTCAATGCACTAATTGTAAAAGATTTGGCCATATTGAGAAAGACTGCAGGTTTAAAACCAGCCAACATGCAAATTATATCGAGGAGAAGAATGAAGAACACCTTTTGTTTGCTTGTCAAGCTACTGTCAACAAAGCTAGCAACATCTGGTTTATTGATAGTGGATGTAGCAACCACATGGCAGCAGATGAGGAAATCTTCTCGCAGCTTGATGAATCTGTCAAGACAAAAGTCAAGATGGGAAATGGTGAATTAGTGGAGTCTAAAGGCAAAGGAACAGTTGCTATTCAAACAAGGAAAGGTACCAAGTATATTAAAGATGTTTTACTTGTCCCTTCCCTTGAATAAAATCTGTTGAGTGTTGGTCAAATGATTCAAAGTGGTTACTCCTTGCATTCTGAAGATAATACATGTCAAAATTCTTGATGATAGAAATAATCTGGAGATAGCAGAAATTAAAATGGGATGCAATAGGAATTTTCCTATTGAATGGCAGCATCCTAAAGCTATGAGTGCAGAGATTAATAATTCCACTCTTTGGCATCACAGATTCGGGCATTACAATTATGATGTTTGAGACAGCTGCAGCAAAAAGAAATGATAAATGACTTGCCTCTAGTGCAAGAATAGAAGGTTGTTTGTGAAGGATGCATGCTTGGAAAGAAACACAGAAGATCATTTCCATCTAAAACTACATGGAGGGCCAAAGAACCATTGCAATTGGTTCACTTGGATGTGTGTGGTCCCATGAGAACACCATCACTAAATCAAAACAGGTACTTTCTTTTATTAATTGATGATTATACAAGGATGACTTGGGTTTATTTCTTGAAGGAAAAATTAGAAGTGTTGGGGATCTTCAAGAAATTTAAGATTGCAATTGAAACTCAAAGTGGCTTCAAGATGAAAGCCTTGAGAAGTGACAGGGGCACCGAATATAATTCTCTTATGTTTGACAAATTCTGTGAAGAAGAAGGTTTGGAACATCATCTCACGGTTGCATATACTCCTCAGCAAAATGGAGTTTCTGAAAGGAAAAATAGAACCGTAATGGAGATGGCCAGATCAATGCTTTTTGATAAAAAAAAAAAATTGCCCTTAAAATTATGGTCTGAAACAGTAAACACTGCTGTTTATTTGTTGAATAGATGTCCCACAAGTGCTTTGCTAGAAAAAACACCATTTGAGCATGGTATGGCAGAAAACCATTAGCAAATTACTTAAAGGTGTTTGGTTGCATCTGTTTTGTGCATGTTTCAGCTCCAAAGAGACACAAGTTGGAGGACAAATCTCAAAAAGGGATCTTTCTAGGATATAGTACTCAATCAAAAGGGTATAGAGTCTATATCTTGGAAACTGAAAAATTGTTCATAAGTCGAGATGTTCAGTTTAATGAAGGTGATTTTTGGGATTGGGGTGCCAGTGAGGTCTCAAAGAGAAGTATTTCTGTTCCAATTGAAAATTCAGAACCTGGAATTGATCATGCTGCTCAAAATGAAGAAAATGAAGAAAATGAAGATCTTTCAAATAGTTCAGATGATTTACCACCAAGGAGGCTCAAATCTTTGAATGAGATTTATGAGAGTTGTAATTTCCTCTCATTAGAACCTGAAAACTTTGAAGCTGCCTCAAAGGATGAAGTATGGGTCAAAGCCAAGGAGGAGGAAATGAAGATGATCAAGAAAAATGATACATGGGTGCTGGTTGATCTACCTCCAGATAAAGAAGTCATTGGTATGAAATGGGTTTATAAAACCAAGTTGAATCCAAATAAGTCAGTGCAGAAATATAAGGCCAGATTAGTTGGGATGGGGTATGCTCAACAATTTGGAAGAGACTACAATGAAACTTTTGCACCTGTTGTAAGGTTAGACACAATCAAATCACTGATTGCATTGGCAGCAAACAAGAAATGGAGAATTTATCAGTTAGATGTGAAGTCCGCTTTTGTGACGCTCCCAAATTCCCCTTAAAATAAACACGAGAATCGAGGCATCGGGATGCTGACAACACGGGTCACGCACTCCCAACATCAAGTGCTAAGTGTGTGAACACGTGACATGCATAAAATAAAAGTTGCAGTGGATAATAAAGTCAATAACTAAGTACCAGAATTTTTTTTTTAAAATATTTTACAAACCAGTTTAACATAAATTCTCCAACAAGAGATTTAATACATTCATCCAAAAGATAAATCATAAAAATACATATTTATAAAAAGGGAAAAATAATTTCCCAAGATAATAATTTCCTCAGGCTCAGCCTCTTCAAAACATGCATCTAAAAACTACGACACCAAAATGGCATCGCAGGTAAGTACAATCCAAACAAACCACAAGATCTAAAATATACTAATGCAACAACATAACATAAGAACACGACACCATATGCATGAGGTTTAAAATCATCATACTCAAAATAAATAAAATAACCACACACGCTAAAATCCCAAGATAAATCTCCAATAAAATCATCCATCATTTTCCCAGAAAATGATGACTGTAAATCCATTAAAATCACAACCATTTTCCCAGAAAATGGTTCACGTAAAACCAATAAATAAAACCCGCCACTTTCCCAGAAAATGGCATAAACATTCATTTTATTATCGTACCATGATCTCCCTCAGGGACCATCCGCACACTCTGGCTTTCATCATCACACCGAAGGTAACAACCACGCATGTAACTTCGGAACGGGCTATGCCTAGCTAACCGTGCCCAGCATGTACCATAACCAGGCATGCCCTAACTCCCACTAGCAGAGGAGCCATGGAATCGGCACAAGAGCGTTGTCCATTCCCGTCGTCGTCGCCTGCGACGACCTAGGGGATGTCACTCAATATATTCTGCTCCCGAGTGACCAGAGGAGTTCCACCGAGATAATACTTCATCTCAGCTTGGGGTCATGATACACATGCACATAAAAACCATAAACACAATGAAAACTCAGTTTCCATTTCCAACACATGAATATGTGTGTAGATACACAATGCAGATGACCATGCATCAAATAGCCAACAACTGATAATTTCAACAATGACCAAACACAATATTTGTTGATGCAAAAAATATATTTAAATCTTAAATTTTATTTGAAAAATACTTACAACAGGTAAAAGCGTAAATCCTTGAGCAAACATTAATCCATAGCGTTCGTAACGGTCACTTGTACGTTAGGCTAAAGTGCTCGGTTTGACACCAAAATTTAGAAAAATACTTGTGAGATCCCAGATTTACGTGTATTTTTACACATTATTTTATTTTCGGTATTAATTATTTTAATAATATTATTGGTTGTGTTTTATTTGATTAAGATATTTATTTGAACTATTAGATGGTTAATATTAGTTTTATGTTGTTTTTATAATTAAATATTGAGTTACATTGCTTTTCTTATTAATTTAAAATGTGAGATAATTATTTTAATGATTGAAATTTAATTTCCTTTATTTTATTATGTGAGTTTATTTGATGTGTTTTTATTTATTATTTTATCTTTAGTCTCTTCGTTTAAATTAATTTATTCAGCTCTCTGTTTTGAAATTTTTTTATTGGATCAACACTGTGAACCGAATTGTGGGGATTGGATCGCATTTATTTCCTTCACTTTTTCTTTTTCTCTTATCTTTTCTTTTTCTTTTTCTTTCCTTTTTCCCCTGCATTCCCCCCAGCCCACGCTACTTCTTCCCCCCCTTGTTTTGGTCGTTCGGCCTTAGACAACCCAGCCACCCACCGCCGCCCACCGCCCCTCACCACCCATGCTGCCGGCAACCTTACCCTCTATCGACCTCCCCTGCACAGGTGGTAGACCTCCAGCAACCCCCTAGTCGACACGTGAGGCTTAAACTCGAAATGGGTATTTTCGCTTCTTTTGCATTTTCCGGCCACCGCCGGCTACCCCTTGGCACCGGAGACCTACTAGCAACATTTCCTCACTCCGGCGAACATAACCCAGCACCTAGAACCACCCAGCACTGCCGATTGCTCCTCCACCCGAAATTGGTCCTTCAATGGATCCATCTTCGCCGCGCCGCCGTCCGGCCAACGCAGGCCTCACCACCGCCACCAAAAGACTCCCCTTACTCAGCCGACCAACCCCCTAGCTCAGTTTCCCCAACTGCTGCCCCACCTTCCCGGTACAACCCCAAACCCAAAAATGGGTTTCCACCTTTTTGGAGCCCAATCCGCCACCTTCTGGTGGTTGTGCCGCCACACCACCACCTCCATGAGATTCTCCACCTTCTAAAGAGTATCTCCCTAAATTTTGGTTTCAAACCGAGCACTTTAGCCTAACGTACAAGTAACCGCTACGAACGTTACGGGTTGGCTTTTGCTCAAGGATTTGCATTTTTACCCACTGTAAGTACTTTCCAAACAAACTCTTAAGATTAAAATATATTTTTGCATTAATATCTATGTGTTGGTTGATGCTGGTATTTGTTGGTTGATTGGATTTATTATATGTTGGATATTTTGTGCATGGTGTTATGCATTGTGAAATTGTACGGTCGTTCATGTGTATGATATTTGAGATTTTTAATATGAGATTTGGTGTTTGAATTTTAATATGAGATGTGGCTATTGGATTTATGAATTTTAATGGTTTTTGGCTGAGTCATAACGGGGACGGAGATACGTAACGCCCGTTGTGATCAGCGTGTGTGTGGATGACATAATGGGGACGGCGATACGTAATGCCCATTATGGTCATTATGTGTGTAAGTCATAATGGGGACGGCGATACTTAACGCCCATTGTGATTGATAGTGAGTGGATGACATAACGGGGACGGTGATACTTAACGCCCGTTATGGTTATTGGGTGTGCATTTCATATCGGGAACAGCATTACGTAATGCCCGCTATGAAATGAATGTGTATGAATCATAATGGGGACGGCGATACGTAACGCCTGGTATGATTGGATTTGCGGATGTTATTTTCTGGGAAATGATGGATGATTTTACTGGGATTTTAATTTGGGCCAAATTTGAAATTTGGCGTGTGTTTATCTTATTCATTTTGAGAAAGATGTTCTTTTGAGATTCATGCATTTAGTGTCGTGTTCATGAGTGATGTTGTCTTATTGCATGAGTATATTTCTGTCTTTTGGTTTGGTTGGGTTGTACTTACCTGCGATACTATATTGGCGTCGTAGATTTTTGGATGCAGATTTTTGTGGAAGTTGAGCCTGAGGAGGCGGCTTCATTGTTGGAGTACTTATTTGTAATTTGTTATATTGGGAAGTGTTTTCCTATATTTACAAATATGTATCTGTATGATTTAACTTTCGAATGACTGTATTAAATCTCCTATTGGAGAATTTTTGTTAAATTAGTTTGTAAAATATTTCTAAAAAAATTATGGTACTTAGATAATGATTTTATTATCCGCTGCGACTTATATTTTATGTATGTCACATGTGCACACACGTTTAGCACTTATCGTTGGGATGTGTGACCCGTGTTGTCATCATCCCGATGTCTCGATTCTCGTGTTATTTTAAAGAGAATTTGGAGTCGTCACAACACTCTTTGGAAGGTGGAGAATCTCATAGAGGTGGTGGTGTGAGCACAACCACCAGAAGGTGGCGGATCGGGCTCCAAAAGGGTGGAAACCCATTTTCGGGTTTGGGTTTACACAAGGAAGGTGGGGCCACGAATGGAGGAGCTGAGTTAGGGGGTTGGTCGACTGAGCAAGTGGAGTCTTTTGATGATGGTGATGAGACCTACGGTGGCCGGACGGTGGCACGGCGAGGATAAACTCATTTAAGGACCCATTTTGGGTGAAGGAGCAACCAGCGGAGTTGGGTGGCTTTGGATAGTGGGTTATGCTCGCCGGAGTGAGGGGAGGCTGCTAGTAGGTCGTCGGTGCCAATGGGTGGCTGGCGGTTGCCGGAAAATGCATGGGAAGGCAAAATACCCATTTCGGGTTTGTGGCTGTGGAGGGGCGGTGGGATGGCCGGAGGTGACACCTCCGGTACCAGTGAACTCGCCGGCGGGTGGGGGTGAGGATGGGCTGGGCGGTGTCGCCGGAGGCTGGCGCACGACGGCGTAGGTTGGAGAAGAAAGGAACGGGCGGAAAAGGTAGCAAGGGAGGGGGAAGCATGTCACGCGCACGCGGGGGTGGGGGGGAACTGAGGGAAAAAGAAAAGAAAAAGAGAAAAAGAAAGGAGAAGGAAATAAATAAGATCCAGTCTCCAAAACTCGGTTCATAGTGTTGATCCAATAAAATAATTCTAAAACATAGAGCTGAATAAATTAATTTAAATGCAGTGACTACTTAAGATAAAATAATAAATAAAAATACATCAAATAAATTCACATAATAAAATAAAAAAATTTAATTCCAATTATTAAAATAATTACCTCATATTAAAATTAATAAGAAAAGCAATGTAACTCAACATTTAATTATAAAAAAAAACATAAATCTAACACTTACTAACGAATAAATAAATATTTAAAAAAAATAAAACACAACTAATAATATTATTAAAATAAATTAAAATAATTAATACCAAGAATAAAATAATATGTAAAAATACAAGTAAATCTGGGATCTCACAGCTTTCCTAAATGGAGAGTTGCAAGAAGAAGTGTATGTGAGCCAACCAAAGGGGTTTGTCGAAGAAGTTGGAAAAGTGTTGAAATTAAAGAAGGATTTGTATGGCCTAAAACAGGCACCTCGGGCCTGGTATGGGAAGTTAGACAATTATTTTCTTAACCAAGGATTTCAAAGAAGCAAAAGTGAACATACACCCTACACAAAGTATCAAGGAGCTGCTGATATATTAATTGTTTCCTTGTATGTTGATGATCTAATTTTTACAAGACACAATATTCAAATCATTGAAAGTTTTAAAGAAAATATGATGAAGACCTTTGAAATGACTGATCTCGGCATGATGAATTATTTTTTGGGAATGGAGGTATGTCAAGAAGAGGATGGTATCTTCATTTCTCATAGAAAATACACTGAAGAGTTGCTGTCCAAGTTTAATATGCTCGGGTGTAAAGCAGTAGCAACTCCTCTAGTTGCAAGAGAAAATTTTAAAAAGGATGATGGAGTTAAAAAGGCTGATCCAGCCAATTTAGAAGCTTGGTTGGCAGTCTCCTTTACTTAGCTGCTACAAGATCCGATATAATGTTTGCTACAAGTCTATTGTCAAGATTTATGCAAGAACCTAGCCAAGTTCATTTCGGTCCAGGAAAAAGAATCCTCAGATACTTGCAAGGGACTATTAATTATGGAATTCGGTTTAAGCATTGTCCAGATAGAGAATTTATTGGTTATAGTGACAGTGATTGGGCAGGCTCAGTGGATGATTTAAAGAGCACATCAGGTTTCTATTTCAGTCTAGGCTCGGGTGTATTCTCATGGAGTTCAAGGAAACAAAATGGCGTTGCTCAATCCACTGCAGAAGCTGAATATGTTGCAGCTGCAGGTACTGCAAATCAAACTATTTGGCTTACTAGAATTTTAAAAGATATGGGAGAGAAGCAACTGAAATCAGTTGAGATTTACTGTGATAATAAGTCTGCAATTGCCATTGCCAAGAATCCTGTTTTTCACAATAGGACAAAGCATATTGCAATAAAGTATCACTATTTAAGGGAGATTGAAGCTAATGGAGAGATTCGATTGAAGCACTGCAGCATTGAAGAACAGCTTGCAGACATCTTCACTAAATCTCTACCAAGAGATAGATTCAAATGTTGAGAACCATGCTGGGAATTATAGACAAACACATTAAGGAGGAGTATTGAAATGAATATGCTTATCTTCATCACATGCAACATTTATTTCTCTGTTGTGTTTCAAGTAAATGGTTGAGTTAATGTGTGGTTGATTACATTGTAATGTAAGTTGAAGAGTCACTATTGTTTGTTTAAATTATGTAGCCGTATGCTCAAGATATATGATGAATGAAGAGTTAAGAACTCTGTTTCTTCCAGATTATACTCTCTGTTTTTTACACTTCATCTCTTCATCTTTATTTCTATTTTCCTTCGACTCTAACAGGCATGTACTCATAGTTTAGCATTTGTTCAACTCTTTCAATGCAAAACTTCAAAACCCTCACAAAATTAACATGCTGCAATTTTGCTGTCAGTATAACTTCATCCTTCAACTCCTCAAATCACTGTTTAGAGCATTTGGAAAGTAATTTCACTGCTATTTTTCCTGTCCAATATTTGCAGCTAATACACCCTGCAACATAGACTAATTTTCAACTTCTATGAATAAGTGCTATTCTTAGAATCTTCTCTTTATGTTGTATCCTTTTTCAATGTCAATTCATAGTTTGGCCAGAAAAATTATGCCGGCCAGAGTACGAATTAATGTAATTTTTGTTTGTTATTGAGTTAAAAAGGACAAAAAGAGAAATTTGGATTAATTAGTTGGCATTCTTGCCGACTTACCACTTCATGTTTTTAGACCATATATACATTTTTGTAGCAACTAGATATATATATATATATATATATATATATATATGAACGTGACTTCGTTATGTACTTTAATTATTAGTTTTAGTCTCATCAGATTATGAGATACATATTGATCTTAATTATTTACTAAATTATAAGATGACATTCTTGATCAGTTTCATGAATGTCATATATATTTGACCTTTGAAAAAATATTAACTTGGAAGCTGTATACTAGGTTAGCAAATTGAGATTTATTTATAATGAACGCTTATACCATAAAACGAGTTGGAAAATAATTATATAAAAGAGTTTAAATATGGTTACAGCTCAATCTTCGTTATGTACTTCTTGTTTCAAGCGCAGGTGCATATATCAAACAGTACAATTATCTTATGTCCTTCCTGTTAGGCCGGCTAACTACCTAACAACTCAAGTGGCGCGTGTTTTTAAGCATATCTGTAGTACTGCATGTCATGATTCTTTTCAATTTCTTGTCATGCGCTAATTACACCAAATATCTGCGCCTTAGGTCCGGACAGCATCCGAAAGCTTTCCTCAATGCTGTCCAATATTTGTGTGATCATCCTCTTTTGTATTTTCTCAACCCAAATGTTTCATCCTTCTCTAGCACGAACTCGGGTGAAAGCTGGTTATTGGTTTTCCCACGAAGATATCCCCATTTCTGACATAAACTCAACACTCTTCACTCACCTTTTCTGTAGCTATGCCCGTTTAAACGTTTCCACCTACGAGCCATCTATCACGTCTGCTGATGAGTCCGAATTCTTGGACTTCACGGTAACAGTCAAACGAAAAAATCCATCAATTAACACCCTTCTTTCCATTGGAAGTCGTAAAGCAGACAGCTCTATCTTTGCAGAAATGGAGAACAAATATGTTCATCGACAGTCTTTCATTAATTCTTCAATAGAAAAAGCCAGACACTATGGCTTTCAAGGCCTAGAACTGAACTGGGTTTCTCCGAGTACAAGTTCTAATTTGACCAACATGGGCATACTCTTTCAAGAGTGGCGAGCAGCTGTAGAGTTTGAGGCTAAAACCTCTAGCCAAAAACAACTGATCTTGACTTGCTGCAGTTAATTACTCGCCAACGCTCAAATCGGGTTATTTACCCATGGTCTCCATGCAGAACAACTTGGACTGGTTAAATGTTGTGGCTTATGACTATCCAAGTACTCTACGAGCAAATTTGACGGCTGCTCATGCACCTTTATATGATCCAGAAAGCCGGGAAAACACAGATTTTGGTATCCGTTCCTGGATTGGTAGTGGAATATCTGCAGAAAAGTTGGTTTTGGGTTTGCCTTTCTATGGCTATGTCTGGAAACTTAAGAATTCTCAGGACACTGCTATAGGAGCACCGGCGACCGGTCTGGTCGTCACGGATGAAGGAGATCATATGCCATACAAGGACATCAAAGATTCTATACAGAGATATGGGGCTGCTTCCATATACAACGCTACTATGTGGTAAATTACTGCACAAATGGATCGACATGGATTGGTTTTGATGATATTCAGGCCGTCTATCAGAAGGTTTTCTACGCCAAGGAGATGGGTCTACTCGGTTAATACGTCTGGCGAACCTCCAAGCACGACATGAACTCGTTGCAGCGTTCTTTAACGGAGGTGGGAAATGGCCTAGTTACAAAACCACGGCCTTCAGAACCACCTCCGGGTACTAACTCTTACTATTCATTTACTTATTATTTTAATTTTTAATTTTATTTAATAATTAAGGAAACTGACTCTATATTAGTAAAATTGTATTTTTTTGAAGGATTAAAGATGTTAAAATAATACTTAAAAAAAAATCAAATACACTATAAAATGATAAAATGTAATAAAAGATACTAGTAGTAGACCCGCACATGATTAAAATTACTAGTCAATGATCAGAGCAATATGCATATTTCTGCACTTGCAACTTCTCCAAATCAATGTTGACATATATATATATATATATATATATATAAAAGTAAATGTTGCTGCACAAGATATGAAGGCGGCAAAGCCTGCCAAATGCAATATGCAAAAATAATTAATAAAGATAATTTTGAACCAAAAAATTCTTCATTGAATAATATAACTTACACAAATAAAAGGGGGTTGAGCTCTCTACCTTCTCCTCAGACTTAGGTCTCCTTTTATAGATGAAGGAGCCTTTACAAAATAAATCCCAGAGTAAATCACGACTGAAACAGTAAAAGTACAAGTATTATCTGCACCAAGCACTGAAAGTAAGCTTGTCATCTTGTACTATCACTCAAATAGTAAAAGTAAAGACTATCTATATCGAAAGTATTTTTTCTTTGCATGCCGACAGATAATTTGAATAGACTGAAATTAGGGTTCTCCAAGCCGGGGTGGATAATCCTCTGAGTCATGTCCAAAAGTTTTGTTGTAGTCATCAGACTCTGCTTCGTCTGATTCTTCCGCTGAATTTTCACTACTATTTTGTCCTTCAATGGATTTTCTCAATAGTTCCATACTATTGTGTTGTCCTTCGATAGATTTCTTTACTAGTTCAAGTATTTTTAAATTCTTCTTCTTCAAATCTTTTTTCTTTGAAGAAGTTGAACTTTTCGTATCTGAATATTTCTTCGTGGGAGAAAGTGAAGTCTTCTTATTTGAAGAAGTCTTTTTCTTCTGTTTTGAAAATGAATTTAGTGAATAATTTTCTATAATTTCAGGAAAATGATAGGTTAACTCTGTTTGAGTTTTTGGAGAGGGAAACTCCTCCCGGTCCCTTAAATTTGGAACCAAGGGTGGAAAATCTGTCAAAATTTTTGACGCAATATTTGGAGAATGTTGAAATTTATCCCAATATTTGACAAAAAAGCAACGAACAAGGACATCGCCGACTTTTTCATAAGTCCATTTGAAGATCTAAGGGATTTTATATATGGAACAAAAATGGATCAAGAATGGTAATTTAGCACTCATACGATCCATCTTGGGTGGAGTAACAACTTTAAAATGGTTGAGAATTGGCTGCAAATTCTCAGGGTAAATATCAGGAATGGGGCCGAATTGTTGCCACCATTGTTGAAACCAGAGTGGAAATTTGGTTTTGCATTTCTTGTCAAAATTGAAGAACCAAGAATGCGATAAATATGGGGTTTGATAAAAAGGAAAATGGAGCCAAGAATCAATAGGATCATGATAATTATATTGATACGGCGTATCTGGTATTATTTTGAGAGTATACGGATTGATTACCCATTCTTGTTAGATCATAACACTGACCAGATAATAATTGTGAGAAAATATTTTGGAAGGATCTACTTTGTCAAAGATCGGTTTGAGGGATATTGACCCAGTATGAACCAATATAGAAAAATAAAATTTTAGGTCTTTAGTTGAATTCTTAGGAATCCAATGCCAACCTAGGGAAAAATAATGGAAAGCTATTTTAAAGGATCTGTATTTACCGTATTTTCGATGTAGACCAGATTTTGAAAATAATTTTTCTGATAATTTTTCTGTCTTAAAGACATAAGGTAATCTGGGCCTTAGCAATGCCAAAGGATTGGACAAGGGATCATGAGACATGATTAATGTCAAGGCAATGGAACTAGGGGTTCCTTGTGAGAACTCGTAATTTTACTCCCTATGTAATATATATTTTAATATTAAATATATTTTAATTGCAATTATATTATTGGGTGTTATGAGTTGGTTGTTATTAATATTATTTTATTGTGCTTGCATTTAAATATTGAATATATTTCTTATTCATTTGAAAAGATTATTTTCCATGATTTAATTATAAGTTGAATTATTTTCTTAATATATTATTATTGCATTTAATTTGAGGCTTGAAATTTATCTCCTCATTTTATGATGTTGATAATTAAATTAAATTGTATATTATTTTAGTTTAATTTAATGTGTTTGAATTGATTTATGTTGTGTTTACGGAT
Source organism: Platycarya strobilacea (assembly GCA_036898215.1). Classification (NCBI taxonomy): domain Eukaryota; kingdom Viridiplantae; phylum Streptophyta; class Magnoliopsida; order Fagales; family Juglandaceae; genus Platycarya; species Platycarya strobilacea. Next base: position 2,089,160 of record CM072559.1, on the reverse strand, counting down.
TGGACCTAAACTTATAATTATATATGTGTGTGTATATATATATATATCTATATGAAAGTGGGTTTTAAGTGTTTTAAATCTTCCCTAAGCCCAGTGGTTACTAGCCCAGCCTTAACTCTTTTAATTCAATCCCTTTGTGCCATTAAACAACATCGTTTTGATCACTTAGTTATTTGGATTCCACACCTTCCTTTTCACGTGCACCGGCTCTTTCCACTGGAGTAAGCGACGACGTTTTCGATGGGTTTAATAAACCCAAACGTCTTCCTTCTCGCGCATGCGACTTCTTCTTCATTTTTCCTTTCTTCTTCTTCTTCTTTTTCTTTTTCTTTTTCTTCTTCTTCGTTCTCCCCTGTTCGTCGCTGCAGACCGTGACTCAGATTTTCAGCTTTTCCTTCATCCATTTCATCCACCCGGTGCTCTACTAAATACCCAATACTTAGATGAACATTTCCCCTCAAAATTCATAGCCGATCCGTGTGTCACGCGTCCGGGTTTTCTCCTCAAACAGTGGGCATCCAGCCCTGTTTTTCTCGGGTTTTTCATCTGTAAGAGTGATGTTTCTTCTTCTTTTTCAGCCTGGTTGTCTTCGTTTAGTGTTAGTGAATTTACACGTGATTTATCCTGTCCAAAATCCATGATTTGTAGTCGGGTGTAGGCCTATAAAATACCTATCTAACCATGCGAAAAATCACATAAAAAGCCTCCCTATACCGAGCTCTATCTGGGGTCTGAAACCGTGGGTTTAATCATCTTTTTTGTAGCTCGTTTCTTCTTCTCAACTCAAGTTTGAGTTAGCCTCTCCAAAATCCACCTAAATCCGAAAATCATAGTGGTGTTTTATTGGATATTTTCTCGCCATAAAATCACTGTTTACAATACTCTCGGTAAACATTTTTTCTAGTTTAATTGATTAATTTATTTATGTGTTAATTTTAATTTATTTTTATGGAATGATTTTATTTATGATTAAGTGTTTAATATAGTTGGATGATAATTGTTTTTATTTATTTATTTACAGTAAAATGATTAATTCGTTGGGTTGCAATATTTGAGATTATTTTCTGTGTTGTTATTTATAAATAAATGTCGTTCTATCTACGTGATCTGTTTAATTAATCTGTTAATATAAATTGTTGTTTTTATTGATGTTACCATATTTTACTGGTGTTCTATTTATGTTTATTTTTAATTATTTTAGTTGTTTTCGATATTGATATTTATTTACATGTAATGATTTATATACGTTGGCGCTTTGGACGTGACTATAGCGGCGAGTACGCTGGCGGAAGCCCGAAATTGATGTTCGGCATTTTCGGTAACTTCAAAAATTATTAGCGAGCGTACTGTAAGTATTTTCCAAATAAACTTTAAGATTTAAATATATTTTTGCCATCAACAGTTGTTGTGTTTGATCATTGTTGGAATTTATTAATTATTGAATATTTTGTGTATGGTCGTATGCATTGTGTATTTACGATCATGTTCATGAAAATATTTGGAAATAAGATTTTTGCATGATTTCGGATATTCATGTGTTGGAAATGAAAACTGGGTTTTCATTGTGTTTATGGTTTTTGGGTGCGTGTGTATCACGACCCCAAGTCGAGATGGGGCATTATCTCGGTGGAGCTCCTCTAGTCACTCGGGAGCAGAATATACTAAGTGACGTCCTCTGAGTCGTTGCCGGGCGATGACGGGATCGAACGGAATGGTAACGCTCTCGTGCCAACTTCGTGGCTCCTCTGCTGGCGGGAGCTAGGGGATGCCTGGTCATAGTACGTGCTAGGCGCGGTTAGCTGGGCATCGCCCGTTCTAAAGTCACATGCGTGGTCGTTACCTTCGTTGTGATGATGAAAGCCAGGGTGTGTCCCTAGGAAAGATCATGGTGCATACGGTTAAATAACTGGATGTTTAGGCCATTTTTTGGGAAAGTTGCGAGTTTTATTTATTGGTTTTACGTGGACCATTTTTCGAAAAAATAGTTGTGGTTTTAATGGATTTATGGTCATCATTTTGTGGAAAAATTATGGATGATTTTTATCGAGGTTTATCTTTGGAAATTTTGGAGTGTGTGCGTTATTTATTTATTTGAGAAAAATGATTTAAGACTCATACATATGGTATTTTGTTCACACTTGTTGTTGCATTAATGTATTTATTATCTTGTGTTTGTTTGAGATTTTACTTATATGCGGTACTATTTTTCAGTATCGTAGATTTTGTTGCAGAGGACGAAGAGGTTGAGCCTGAGGAGGTGGCTCCGCCGTAGGAGTAGCTTGACCTAGTTGTACATTGGGAGATGTTTTTCCCTGCTTGTTAATTATATAAATGTATGTTTGGTCCTTGAATGACTGTATTAAATCTCCTGTTGGAGAATTTATGTTAAGCTGGTTTGTAAAATATTTTAAAAAAAATTCTAGTACTTAGATAATAATTTTATTATCCGCTGTGACTTATATTTTATGTATGTCACGTGTGCACACACGTTTGGCACTTGTCGTTGGGATGTGTGACTCGTGTTGTCATCATCCCGACGCCTCGATTCCCGTGTTATTTTAAGGAGAATTTTGGGGCATTACATTAGTGGTCTGGATATCTTTCCTAGAGCAGTATATCTGTTAGCAATTTCTAGTGGAGAAGCTACTGTTGGCAAAAATAGTGAAGTCGGAGGAGCAGGGAGAGGCGGGGGCCTTTAGGAACTCTCTGACTTATTTTTCTTACTCATGTTTTCTGTAAGAATTCACGGGTAAGGAAATCAGGGATCGAATTTTTAGATCCTTTAATATATTCAATATCAAAATAAAAAACACTTAAGATAGCTTGCCATCGTGCAAAAATATGTTTGGATACAATATTTTGAACATCTTTTTCGAAAACATATTTGACGCTTTTGCAATCAATTCTTAAAATAAATTTTTGATTAAATAAATCACTTTGAAATTTAGAAATTCATAGTACTGTAGATAATATTTCTTTCTTAATAGTACTATAATTATGCTATGCATGATTCCAGGTTCTGGAATGGAAGCAAACAATTTGTTTAGAAGATTCTAGTGAAACAATTTGTTTCCATAACCTATGTCAGAGGCATTTGTTTCGACAATTTTAAAAGAATTAGAATTAGGCATTCCAAAGTAAGGAAGAATTTTGACATATGCCTTGATTTGCCTAATTAAATTTGTATGGATATCTGTCCATGAAGCAGGACTGAATTGAAGTCTCTCAAAAAGAGAACGATACTGTTTTCTCATGTCCTTATAAAAATCTGAAATATAGTTCAGTGAACTAAGAAATCTTTAGAGCTGAGTTTTATCAAGAATAACATCAGGAAATTTGCCAGCAAATTCAATGGTCCTTTGGATTGGCCTGATTTTGCTTTCAGAGATGTCATAACCAATGAATCTAATCTTGGTTTCAAACAATTTAATTTTTTTTTGCAAAAGCCAGTAGTAGACCATTGTGTCGAATGATACCAAGAAAAGTCGACAAATATTTCTAGTGATTATCAATGGATTTTGAGAAAATTAAAACATCGTCAATATAAACAACTGTAAAATGAGTGAAACTATTGAAAATATCATTCATAATGTATTGAAATTCACTAGGAGCATTTTTTAGCCCAAATGACATCACATTCTACTTATAGTGACCAAAATGAGTATTGAAAGCAGTCTTGTATCGGTCAGACTCCCTAATTTGAATCTGCCAAAATCCAGACTTAAGGTCAAATTTAGAAAAAACAATTGCATTACTAAACCTATGAATTAAGTCATTTTTGTTGGGAATGGGTACCTAATCCACTCCAACACTTTGTTCAAGGGTTTGTAATTTATGACTAAACAGGATGTCCTACGCTCAATCTCAGCATTTTTCTAGAGATAAAAAGCAGTACACGACCATAGTGATTTATTATGCCTGATAAGACCTTTCTGAAGAAGATCAACAATTTCTTTTTTGTAAAATTCTAAAGTCTCACTATTCATCTGAATAGGTCTGGCTTTAGTTGGAATATTTTTTCACAAAAATCTTTAATATAAGGTAAAGAAACTTCATATTTTTTCCGATCCCAAAAAGCGTTTGGAAAGTCGGAGCAAACATCAAAAATCATTTTTTTTTATGAAAATTATCAATTTTTGATTGAAGTAATAAATCAGAAAAATGTTTAGAAATCTTTTTAAATCTCACTTCCTGTTGAAGAAGTTCAAATGTTTTGTTTTTACAGAAATTAAAGAAGCTTTTAACACATCGATATCAAATTTTGAAGTAAATTTAAATTTAACTTTCTGTCTGAAGGGATCAGTTGTAATCCCATCTCGTTCAGTTAGAAAATGGCAAATAGAATCAATAAAAGACATTCCTAGAATGACATCCCAAGTCATATTTTTAACAAGAATGGACGAGATCCTAAATCAAACATTATCTTAGTAAACATGGGCATTATTGAGCTTATAATTGATTTTTATTTTAGAACCATTTGCCGCTAAGAGTTTCTCAGAGGACTTTTCAAAGTATTTAGTGGGAACTAAGCTTTCACGGATACAATTAAGATCTGAGCCTGAATCAATTAAAGCAATAACAGATAAAGAAAATTCATATATATATATATATATACACTAAAAGAAATAAGATTTTTTGCGGCGATCAAAATTCACAATAAATACCTTTTGCGGTGTTTTTGTGGCGCTGGAGTTTTCGCCGCATAAGTTGAGAGGGTAAAAGTCTTTAGCTTCAAAATCCGATGTTGGTAGAGTTTTCGCCGAATTTATGCCGCCGCAAAAGTTACTATATTCGCCGCAAACATGGTATAAGACTTTATGTGGCGACTTAAATTCGCCGCAAATAACTTAAAGAATGACAAATGCCCGCCACAATTAAATGAATAAATGCAGCAAAAACCTAGTTGCGGCGTCTTTAACTCGCCGCAAATTGTCTTTTACAAGATTGAAAAATATACTAGTGAACTAGTTTCTTCACTGGTTTCACTAGTATTTTGCTAAAATATATTATAATAAGCTCTCATGTTAGCTGATCATTATTCTAAATAATGACTATCAAAACATCCTAAAAAATAGTAAGTTATCACATTAAACCACACTTGGTACATAATTATACTTGCAGCCAAGCATCATAAACTTCCCATTATATAAACATGTACATCTCAATAGGTTGAATACACAATATTACCATGTGCAGCATCATCAAGCCAATATTCCTAGAGTTGGCAACTTTAATATCATAATTACACATTGCGAAATAACAGCAGTAGTTGCACCAACGTTCAAATAAAATAGCTTGAATTTTTTACTGGGTGAGCTCTCCAAATTGGAAGTCAACCAACCATATATGCAGCCCACTGGAATTCTGTAGGATACAATATGAAACACCTACACACGAATATGAATAAAAATCAAGACATCATCCTCATTCTTGATATATTTTCTGCTATGTCCACCAAAATTCAAAAAAATAAGCTATGGCAGCATTAAAATCCTAGAGTAGGTAGCCTCATTTTACTTTGAGAGAACACAAGTTAATAAATTCTACAAAAATAAGACTAAAAATGTAACCAAAATAAGACTAAAAATGTAACAAAATAAGACTAATAAATTCTACAGTCAGGAATTTCCTAAGTTACAAACAAGCCTATATATGAAGGCTGATCAAACCTTACCACACTGATAAAATAAATTAATATTAGAACTAGAAGATAAGTAAACAAGGTAAGACTGCTCATAGTCACATGGATATTAAAAAATAAGAACTCAAAATAAGAACTCTAACCAAGTTGTGACAAGAATCAAATTGATAAAGATCCACAAATAAAATGAAGAGAAGTAAAAATAAAGATATCATTTATAGTACTCAGATATGTGATATAGAAAAGAAAAACAAAGTAAATCGTGAAAAATTAAATTTCTCTAATGAAGAAAATACCTCCTGTTGATGTCTGGTTTTAGGCAGCAGCCAGTCTTGTATTTCCTGACCAATAGATTGGAAGTAAAATGGGTTACAATATAATGAAAGAATAAAAAAAAGTAACTTGTTTCTTCAATCATATTTGAGTGAGCTAAAAGTGTGGTTTAGAATAGCCATGCGATATGTGTTGTATCCAAGGGGGTGAGAGCATACATTTATGAGTCCTGCAGCCAAGATAGCAATGTTTAATGATGAATATAAAGCTAATATGTGTATAATCTGCAGATAAACATAAGGAAGGTTTTACAGATGTGCAGGAAGCTGGAACTTGAGGTGTAGTGTTTCAGTCGGTTCATATAATATACATACATATATATGGAGGGGAATCTATTACTTGCATCTATTTAATTATAATCTTCATTAAATCATAGAGATGCAAAGTTACCTTACTAAAGGAGTAAGATAATGGAAAAGAAGACCTTGAACACACTGCTTGTGGAATAATCTGGGAAAATAAACAGGGATAATAAATAAAGGATTGTTTCAAAAAGTTAAATCGACAAATATCATGTTACTAATTAAAATACCTGACCAATATTAGTTAAATAACAGGGCAACATAAACTACCTGACCAATATCATCTGAGAACACAAAATAAAGTAATGCAACTCTGAAACAAGCATGTTACTAGTTAAAATAGCTGACCAACATTAGCAGTGAAGCAAACAACATCACAACCATAGTTCTCCCCGCAAAGGAAAATTACGAAGAGAAAAAAAAATATCACAGGAAAGCAAATTTATAACTATATAAACCTAGCACATCTATTCTAAATGCACTTCTTCTCCCCCCCCCCTCCCCCCCCCCCCCCCCAAAAAAAAAAAAAAAATCTTAATCTTAGACAGGTACAACCTAATACTTTTGAGAAATTGTTGTCCTGAATTATGTAGAATAATTCCACATTTAAAAAGAAGCTACTAAATGCTTAAGATAAATATTAAATAAAAAAGAAAATTTGCACCAATAGCACATGCATATTTTATTTATGATGAATAAACAACATTATTGAAGAAAATCATGTACCAATTTAATAGAGAATAATTCCTTGTAGTCCTGATAAAGACAAAATATTCTGTAGAAGTATTCCCAATCATAATAATATTAGATACTAGATTGATGATGATGAAGTATCAATCTCAAAACAGTACCATCACACCTCTCTATCCAAATTCTTTCCTGTCAATAATGAAAGGTTTAAAAAACTTAAGTTTACAATCCAAATAATGCCAAAGTATAATATACCTGGCATGCAGAGTAGAAAAGTCTCTGGGATACTGGGTTTTTCTCACCATCTTCTGTTATGCAATATTCCAAGCACCAATCTACTAACTTGAAAACTTAATCACAAGGTAACCAAATTAATCTTTAGTTGTTGCAACATCAATATAGATCATATTCTAAGAAAATATCATGTCTTGACATGATAGCAACAAAAGGGGATGACAGAAAATTTGCCCGCGATAAAAAGCTAGCAAGATAAGCAACAGCACCCATCCTACACAGCACAAGGGAAAAAAAGGTTAGAAACATAGATTATGCTTTGATGTTCCTCTAACACCTGAACCCACATTATAAAACTTGTGGGAACTAAACAGTGACCATAAATGTAGAGAGAGAACATAATCTAGTATAGGGGAAAGGAAGCTGCAAGAACTTAAACCCTTGATGTCTACTAATCACCACTCTCATACCAAATCTACAGTGATACAATTTCCTCCTTAAACCCTTGACATCATCATGAGGCCATTCAATTGTAGGTGCAACAGCCAAGTCCTACACTTCTGGCTAAGATTGCTTCTAATCCTATATATAACAATGCAAGTAAAGCCCAAGTCAAATCTTAGTTTATATTCCACAAGAACTTCTCACTCCCAGACGATGGGAGATTTCATTCAGCACCTTCTCTTGAGAAGATAACTCCAAGGTATGTTACAATCCATGTCAGTGTAAAATCCAACTAAATGATCCTCATCCCAAGGCCATTACACAAATCAAGTCTTATGAGAAGCCCTTGAGATATAAATTAGCACAAGAAGATAATTTAACTTGGGTTCTGCATCAGCTTCTAATTATATGTACAGATAAACTACAGTTCAAACTCATTGCAAAAAATAAACTACCAAATGAGATCAATTAAATAAGAAAAAGAAAACCCATAAATGTCGCTTCTTGAAGAAGAACTCAAACACCCAAAAGTTCACATACAGAACAGAATAACAGGAAAAGATAAAATGATAATCCAAAGAATACTTGCAGTTATATTAAAGTATATATCCCCTTACCAAAGATTAATCAATATTATTTTAAAAGAAAAAATTAGAAGCATTGCATTGCAGATACTCAACAACACTACAAACAAAATAAAAAAACCTAAAATCAATATTAATCTCCAACAAAATGCAACAAAGCATCAGGAATCATTAAAGAAAATAAAATAAAAAGACATAATAAATCTTAAGAGTTCATGATGCCAGAAAAATAAGGGTAGAACATCTAGAGGACTATAAACTAATTCTTCTTTTTCACAAGGTGCAAATTTAAGCATCAAAATAAGGGATGGAGAGAGCAACCATAGGTTGCGATCCCGACTTCGAGAGACAGAGCAACCCTAGGTTGCAATTTCGGGAGACAAAACAACCCTAGGTTGCGATCGCGATTTTGAGACACAGAGCAACCCTAGGTTGCGATTCTGAGACACAGAGGAATGGAGAGAGAGGCAAGAGTCAGAGACGAATGGAGAGGGAGAGGGAGAGAGAGAGAGAGAGAGAGAGAGAGAGAGAGAGAGAGAGAGAGAGAGTCACTTCCTAGGAGGGGCGGCGAAGGCGAGGTAACGGCACGGCGTAGAAGGGGCAGCAGCCGATACTCCATAGCGTGAGAGAGCGAGAGAGAGAGGTTTGCTACGGGGGGTTTGTTATCGCGTGAGAGAGAGAGGGAGAGAGGATGCTAATCGATTAGGGATTTGAACAGAGCATCGAAAGGGCCGAGTGTTATAGGAGGTTGTTTTAATTTTTAAAAGTATTTTTGCGGCACTTTAGTGGTGCCGCAAATAGCTAAAACTTTGCCGCAAAAACATTTCCACAGGAATTGAGCTCTGAAATCTATTTTTGCCGCTATTATAAACAATTTGTGGCTAAATCATTTGCTTCAAAAATAAAAAAGCCGCAGAAACGTGATTTTCTTGTAATGATAGTAAACAACAATATCAATCTTATAATACCGTTTGGTAGGTATATGTTGTTTAAGCAAACAAATAACTTTGAGAAGGTTAGAGGATTCACTGAGGTTTAGAACATTTGTTTCCTCATGATTGGAAGGACATTCTTGATTAAAATTTTGTTCAATTTAAAAAAAAAAGTAAATCTTATCTAAAAGATGAATTTTCAAGTTTGAGAGAGTTAATTTCATATTTGAGTTCAACTATATCTTTCTTGACTAATGCAATTTCATGCTGTAAATCATTTGTTGAAACATCTTTGGGTTTCTTCTCGAAATGCTTCAATGTTTCTTGAAAACTGATTCTCTCTTGATAAATTGACGGCTCTCTACGAGACATAATCTTCTTGAACTGATTGAGATATTTCTCTTTTAGCTCAATATTCTCAATCTGAAAAATCAAAGTTAAAAGAAGGTTTTCATATTCTTCTTACTTAGTTAAAACATTAATTGTCTTAACTCCATAATTGCAACAAGAACTATTGCAATTGCAACCAAGTTTAATCATGGCTGGATCAAATGATTCAGTTTCTGAGTGATATTCTGAATCACTAGAATTAAATCATTTTGATCAGATGATGAAGTTCTATTTTCAAATAGGTGAAATAGCTCATGCTGGTCATCATCACCAATATCCAGAGCATTAAGCTTGTTCGTTAACTTATTGGACTTTTTAGGATTAGGATACTTATTAGTATAGTGTCATTTTTTACCACAATTATAACATATCCCTTGGGAGGGATTTTTCAAAATCTTTTTATGAAAGGCTTTTTATATTGGAGGGAAAAACAAAGCTGAGATCGGCTTGCTGGAAATTAGGAGAACAGAAAAAGCAGGGGACGTTTCGAAAATTAAAATGAATCATGGAAATTGAAAAGCAAATAAAAAGCTATATATATATATATATTATATTGATTATAAGATGCATGAGAGGGATCAAAAAAGGAAGAGATTGGGAGTTTCAAAAACGCAATTAAGCAAGCTAATTAAGGGTCTTATGTCAATAAGCTAGAGCTCACGAAGAACTTGATCAAGAAATTATAAAATGCTGCGGCATTCATGCAATTAAAAAAAAATGCTTGTAAGACAAGATCAAATGATAAAATTAATTCATTTATACTAAGAATAAATTTAAAAAATTAGAAATTATATCGGTAATAGACATAAATTTTCATAAAACCAAATTAATCATTTCTATAGAATTATTCACCCGTTTATGGGGAATAGTGTCTGTGTACTCCATGCTAGCTTTTTTACAATTAATGAAGATCTAATTCGATCGCCAATAAGAAATTGCAACGGTTGCGTCGAGCGAATTAAGAGGCTAGCTAGCTAGGCGGTATATAGCCGCTGGCCTGATCCAACCGGGATAATTATATAAAGAGATGATTGGCAGAAAACTTACAAATTAATTTATGTCACGAAGTACTATGTTAGATTTACTAATTTGTTTAAAAAAAAAGGAGTTTTGCCATATTGTACATATAAATCGGTATGCTAGCAGTACACCATTTATAATGTGGTAGTGATATATACTAGGGTTACTATCATCTTTACTACCTATTTACTATTTATAGTGTATTTGAAGCTTTTTATTTTTTTATCATTTTTTTAAGTATTTTTTTAACATTCTTAATCATTAAAAGAATAAATAATATATATAAAACTTTACCAATAGTCACTTATTTAACTATGAAGTAAAATTAAAAAAATCATACAAAAAATCATACAAAAAAAGTAGTAAATGAGTAGCGTAATTATAGGGTATATAGTAATCCTATAATTATCCTTTATAATGAGATACATTACAAGTTAAAATAAAATCAAAACCAATATTTTTTTTTAACACAGTACGTATAATCGTCCATAAAGCTTACAAATAAATTTTCTCTAAAAAAGGGTGGAGGGTAATTCCGATCGATCTAACAAAGTCACAAACCCGGCCAAGCTATATATATTTTTAATTTCTTTTTATGGATCAATTCGTATTTATTCGTGCTATTATATTTTTCTATTCATATAGAATAACATCATGATCTATTATCAGTATGGTAAAATCAAAGTTTGACGGAACCACTTGCATCAATGTATTAAGATCTTTAAGGCTGCAAGTAATTGTTTCAGCTGGAGATGATCAGCCTGACAACAAACATAACAAAAAGCGGGGATTTTTAGTTATTATTTTGGTTGCGATCAGCTGCTTGGTGATTATTCTCCTCCTAGGCTCGTTACTGATGATGTGTTGTATAAAGAAGAGAAAGCTCAAATACTTCAGAGGTAATAATTATTATTTCGTTTTTCTATTAATAGTCTCAATTAAGTAGGACTTTTGTGGAGTTAAAAATTAATTAAGGCCATGTTTAGATTCACTTCATGATCTCATTTTTTCTTATCTGATTTTATCATTATTATTTTTTTAAATTTTTATACATAATTTAATAAATAATTTAACATTTTCAAATCTTAAAATAATAATATTATTAAAAATATCATCTTAATAATATTTTATTCAACTATCAAAATTCATATCATTTTAACTTATTATTCAAAATATACCTAAGTTGCTACAATATTGTATGAGCATTACTATGAAATTACACAAAAATAATCTTACAAATTATCGTATATTTATTTAATTTGTTAAATATACTAATTTATAGTAACAATAATTTTATAATCACATTTATCTAATTTGTTATATCTATTTTATAATAAAAAATAAATAAATTATAATCTAACAAACTGACGCCAGATAAAATAGTGATTATTCTACAGACTAGTTTCAATAGATGATTTACAGGGAAGAATACGAGAAAATCGCCCAAAACACAAACAATACGTCTCTGAGGTTCAACTGAATATAATGAAATCAAGCAATCTATAAAATAAGTCTACAAACCGGACTGTATAGCCAAAAATCTGAATTTTACCAAAAAGGGCAAAATCCTGAAAATCACGTCAAATTGAAATTCAAAATAAAATAAAGAATCTGTGAAAAATCCGGCCCAAATCAGGTTAAAAATCACTTCCTAACTGACAAACGAAATATTACCAAAAATAATTAAAAATAATGATTCGGAAGGAAAAATAGCGGAATTTGAGGTCGAAAAAAAGGCACATGAAGCCATGTTTGATGTGGACAACGTGCACGTCGAAAAAAGCTTTCTAAATTAGGATCTTATGCGCGATTCTGACACCTATAACCAAAGTTTTAGCCAAAAGACTGAAACGCACCCAGAACTGTTCCAATTAAAAAAATATCACAATTATTTTCTGCCTTTGCACTGATCTGCCAACTCATGGTACCTCAGTACCATCGATATGTAATCAGATAGCTCAGCATCATCTGTCTCCTATCCCTGTGCATCACAAATTATATATATTAATTCCTATTAATGTATGAAATTATTTTTGTATAATCCCAACTTTATGGATAGAGTACTCCCCATTAATGTATATTAGCTAACTTCTTCTAATTTATATAATCTCTTTTATGAATCGGAAGCTGCCAGAGTAAACGACATTGCAGACAGCAATGCTCCCAATCTTCAAGTATTTAGATATGCTGATGTCGATGAAGCAACGAATAAGTTTTCATTAGAAAATAAGCTTGGAGAGGGTGGTTATGGCCCCGTTTTCAAGGTATTAAGCTTTCTGAGGGACCTTAGGTTATATCTTGGTCTCAAAGATGCTAATTACCATATTATTCATGAGTACCCATCTCTTTGTGCATGGCAGGGTATACTGGAAAACGGACAGGGGAATAGCAGTGAAAAAACTCTCAAAAACTTCTACACAAGGATTTGAGGAGTTCAACAATGAGGTTTCACTCACAGCAAAACTGCAGCATGTTAATCTTTTCAGACTCTTGGGATTTTGCATTGAAAGCGACGAACAAATGCTCATCTACGAGTACATGCCTAACAAAAGCTTGGATTTCTACCTCTTTGGTCTGAACATCTTCTGCCTGCAATTTATAATTTGGTTCTCCTCAAAGCTTTTCTGCATGGTTACGATTAGTATTAAAGGAAAAATATAAAGAGCAAAATGATATCGATCATTTGTTTCAATTTTTGAGCATTGAATTTAGGCAAAAGCCTAAGTGAGGATTATTAAAAAAAAACTTGGAGTTATACGTACGGTCCCTCTTCTAAAAACCAAAAAATAAAAATAAAATTGTCTTGTTCGTATCATAATTTCATCACTATGTATTTTTCATGATCTTAATTCGTTAAGGAGATAGAGAACTATTGTAAGAAACGGTTTGGCTGTTAAAACTTTAAGAATGTTTGGAAATTTTTGTGAGGGTTTTAGCATGCAAGCATTTTGCTCTGTATCTTTTGAGTAGTTCCACTCACAACACGAATTAAAGAATTGTGTAAAGAAAGAGTGAGGATAAGCTGTTTCTGAAAATGCCTCACTTGTATCAAATAGTACTGTAATTGCCTTGTATTTTTCATTCCAACTTTTGTCAGTACATTTGCTAGCTGCATGCCTGCATGTCCAATATACACAGTGCATAACAGAATTCAATTCACAAATCACACTCTACGTCACACCTAGCTGCTAGTCAGATCCCTATATTCTGCTACAAGAAACCTTCTAGAATTTTACAAATAATTCCTCCTGAATATTCTTGATTGTGCTGGAATATTTCTTTGGACTGTTGAGCTGAGGCAGAGGAATCTGCTGCCTTAAACTGAATTAACTCACCTTATTCTCAATTACAACTTAATTTTGATCATAATCTATCGAATTGTTGCGGACCCTGCCAAACAAGGGCTTTTAGATTGGAATATACGTGTTCAAATCATTGAAGGGATTATTCAAGGACTTCTATATCTCCAAGAATACTCGAGATGGACAATAATTCACCGAGACTTGAAAGCCAGTAACATTTTACTTGACAACGAGATGAAGCCTAAGATCTCAGATTTTGGCATGGCTAAAATCTTCACAAATGACAAACATGAAGCAAATACAGGCCGAATTGTTGGAACATAGTAAGTACTCTAGCTACATATTAATGAATTACTACAATGATTAATTGATCTTGATATATATATATATAGTTTTTGACTATACATTGTGTACAATAAACATTTAATGCATGCAGTGGTTACGTTCCTCCTGAATACGTTAAACGAGGTTTGTACTCCACCAAGTCTGATATTTACAGCTTTGGAGTTTTGCTGCGTCAAATCATGTGACACCCCGTACTCGTAAGGGGCGTCCTGAATATCAACCTGTTTGACTTGGACCTGTTTTCATCTACAAATTTTATCTAAAATATATCTGATCAAATCCACAAATAATTCCTCATCTCCAAATTTAAAGAACAATTAAATTCTAATCATCCATAAAGTTCATACATTAAATAAAATAATGCCATCATATAGGGTCCACAAACTTCCCATCAAAATATCCTACTAACACTTAAATCTAAAAATGCTAAATAACGCAACAACAAAATAATAAATATTGTCTTCACTTCAACTCCAAACATGACTGCCTATCCTGGTCCCAATATATTAACCTTGGTCCTCAGGCGAGACCTCCACTTCATCTGAAATGTATATAGATAAGGGGGTGAGTTCATCCACAACTCAGTAAGCAAAACACCTATACTAGTATGTAAATCATGAGCATTTTTAATAAAAATCCTTAAGCATGTAATGGAAAAACTTTTATTCAAAGTAAACAATTCCAAAACTTATGAACCATCCAAAAGCTGAGCGAACCTTTATTTTTCACAAAGTATACACCAAAACTAATTTTTTTTTTTTATACTCAAAACACTTTGGCAAAAATAACTGTAACATCTCATCCATTTTCAAACATATACTATGTTTAACCCCCTTGGTAGGGTTGTGCTATCCCCGGTGGCCAAACCAGGCAGTATCATATTGTGAGACTTTCCCTCATTCGTTCTCGGAGCCCCGAGTGTGCACATAGGAAAGTAACACATAAAAAGGATCACTTTGTTTCCAAAGTGATTGCACTCCTATCATATTGTATCATGGAGGTACCAAACATATCATGTGAATCCATATAATCATGTCCGAAACATATTCAGAATTAAAGACAAACAGATAAGTATGCCAAAGGTTTTTCCGTAAACATATCACATTAAGCCACTTGTTTTTCACTTTCTTATCCATTTCCATACAAGCCAAAAACACAACAAAATATATTATTTTATATGCACAAGATAGCATCAAAATTAATGTTCGCTCTTATGCATAGTTCAGAAATATGTCAAATATTGCTCATGTCTACACATTTCATGTCAAAAGAGAAATTTCTCTATCATATAAATTTTCGTGGGCGAATGCACAAAACGTATACTGAGGTTGTTTTTCACATTTTTCTTCAAAAACAGAACATGCACATTTTATAAAAACCAACCTCAAACAAATTTTCTTTTTATGTAAATCTAGGATAGGAGCCCCGCTTACCTGACTCCTGTAGCGAATTATCAAAATTTAGAATCCGATCTCTAAGATTCTCGTCGCCTATTTTAAAAAAAAAAAGAACTTAACATTAACGGCCAGCAAACCCAATCTATAAGTATAAAAATGGTAATCTAAAGTTCCAAATCTGAAAAATTTTGCAACACTCCTTTCTTCAAACTACACTAGCTTAGAGCGTTACAATTTGTTACAAATATTAAGTCAAACAGCTCCCATAACGTGCTGACCAGCCCCAACAATCTGGGTCGTTATCCCACGCCCACATGAATGTATATATTCTTAATTTTCCAGCTTACAAACCCAACGAGACCAAACCCAAAAATCATTCAGCAACATAAATATTACCTTCAACACAACCAAGCGGTCTAGCCAGCCACAATAATAACGAGTTCCCAAAATTCAACATCACCACTAAAAAAATACTCCTAACCCACAGCTATAGCAGTACTAAAAAAAAAACAGCAAAAGTTTGTACCAACATACTCCAAAAATCTTCTAGCCTCACTTCAACGGAAATAAAAAAAATAAAGGTATAATCTACACCACTTACAAAGGGAACATCTGTTCAAAAAGAACCTTGAATCCTAACCTGAATATGAAGAACAAAACGCTAGAAAACAGGAGCTTAAACAATGAAATTCTCGCCTCCCTAATGCTCAACTGCAACCAACGGAAATCGACTATATTTTTAGTGATTAAATCCCCACAACAGCACCCTTATTCCAGCCATATTCAATCAACTCCAACTTCCGCATACCAACAACGGAAAGAAAAACATCAACTAAATTCCGAACAAAACACAAATACTACACCTCGGACAGACCCCGAAATTTAGAAGAAAACTTCTAATCCAAAACACATACGTTAATCACCCATTCAATCAATCTGAGAAACTTACCCGAGAAAGGAGAGCAACCAGCAAGCACAACAGAGGCTAATACGTCGGATTCGTTTTCCCCGGTGCTCTGCTTCACGTTTTCCCCGGAAACCCACAAAGTAACTATGATTAAAACCCATAACCAAACCTTACAAGGATAGCAAAAAAAAAAACAAGAGAAGAGAGAAGGAATTTAGATGAATTACCGGCGTGAATTTGGGTGAATGGAAAAACAGACTTGCGGCGAAGAGGAGACCCAAACGGTGAGCAGGGGCTGCAGGGAGAGGGAGAGAGAGCCCGGCGAATAGAGAAATCCACGACACCAAAAATACGCGAGGCGAGAGAGAGAGAAAAATTCCATTTGAAAATAACAACCACTGAAGGCGTGGGGGGGTCGGCGCGAGAAAGGGGGCAACGAACTGGTAACCGTCGGCAGAGCAGAGGAAGGGAAAAATGAGAAAAGAAGAAAGAAAAGAAAGGAAAACGGGAAGAGGGCATCTGATAAGAAACGGTATCGTTTGGGGCTGGGGTTGAGATGGTTTGGGTCGGGTCCTGGGCCTGGGCAACGGGCTTGGGCCCGATTCTTACATTCTCCCCCCCCTTAAACAAATTTCCGTCCTCGGAAATTGCTACAAGTACTCATAATCCTCATTGAAGAGGTGTGGGTATTTCTCTCGCATTTCCTCCTCGAGTTCCCAGGAAGCTTCACTGCTTGTATGATTACTCCACAAAACCTTAACCATGAGGATGCTACGGTTCCACAACCTGTGTGCTTTCTCTTCTAAGATCCGCACTGGTTCTTCAATATATGTCATATCTTCCTGAATCTGCAGTGGCTCATAATGAATTATGTGAGTTGGATCGGGAATATACTTTCTCAGCATGGATACATGAAATACATTATGCACTCCCGTCAGATTCGGGGGAAGTGCTAACTTATATGCCAATGGTCCAACCCGCTCAAGAATCTCAAAAGGCCCAATATATCTAGGGCTCAACTTGCCCTTACTTCCAAATCTCATAACCCCTTTCATTGGTGCTATCTTCAAAAATACTTCATTTCCCACCTCAAACTCTAGTGGACGGCGGCGGTTATCGGCATAGCTCTTTTGTCGACCCTGAGCTGATTTAATTCTGGCTCGAATAATGTCGATCTTTTCTGTGGTCCTCTGAATGATCTCTGGCCCCAAGATTTTTCTTTCACCAACTTCGTCCCAATATAATGGAGACCTACATCTTCTGTCATACAATGCTTCATACGGTGCCATCCCAATACTAGTCTGGAAACTGTTATTATAAGTAAATTCCACCAATGGTAAATGTCTTATCCAAGTTCCTTTAAAGTCCATTACACATGCCCTCAACATGTCTTCTAAAATCTGAATAGTCCTTTCGGACTGTCCATCTGTCTGAGGGTGATAAGCCGTACTAAAATTCAACTTAGTACCCATTGCCTCTTGCAAACTTCTCCAAAATCTAGAGGTGAAACGAGGATCTCTATCTGATACAATGGATACTGGTATCCCGTGTAACCTCACGATCTCTTGTATGTATAGCTCCGCTAGTTTCTCCAACTTATGAGAAACTTTAATGGGCACAAAACGCGCAGTCTTCGTTAAGCGATCAACGATTACCCATATTGCATCTTGTCCGTTTAAAGCCCTTGGTAAACCTGTCACAAAATCCATGGATATATGCTCTCACTTCCATTCTGGAATCTGTAATGGCTGTAACAACCCTGCTGGTCTCTGATGTTCTGCCTTCACCTGTTGACAAGTCAGGCACTGTTCTACAAACTTAGCAATTTCTCTCTTCATACCGTTCCACCAAAAAGACTCTCTCAAATCCCGATACATCTTGGTACTCCCTGGATGAACTGTGTATAAAGAGCGGTGTGCCTCCTCAAGGATTATCTTCTTTAGTGTATCATCTGCAGGTACACACAATCTGTCTCTATACTTCAGAACTCCATTTTCAGAAATGCTAAAATCAACTTTGTCCCCGTTCTTAACTTCCTCCACTAACTTTATCAATGCTGGATCTACTTTCTGAGCTGCTTTGATTCTCTCTAACAAATCTGGTTGCACTATTAAACTAGCCACGAAAGCACTTGTATCATTGGTGATGATCTCAATACCAGCCCTTTCTAAGTCCATTATTAACTGGTGTTGAGTAGTAAGAGATGCTACTGCTGAACTCATTGATTTCCTACTCAAGGCGTCAGCTACAACGTTCACTTTGCCTGGGTGATAATTGATATTACAATCATAATCCTTTATTAGCTCGAGCCATCTTCTCTGCCTCATATTCAATTCTTTTTGGGTGAAGAAATACTTTAAGCTTTTGTGATCTGTGTAGATTTCACACTTTTCCCCATATAAATAATGCCTCCAAATTTTAAGTGCAAACACAACTGCTGCTAACTCCAAATCATGTGTGGGGTAATTTTGTTCATGTGTCTTTAGTTGCCGTGAAGCATAGGCTATAACTTTCCCATATTGCATTAATACACACCCTAAACCCAGTCTTGAAGCATCACTATATACCACAAACCCACCTCTCGCAGTGGGAACTGTTAAAACTGGGGCGGTCACTAGTCTCTGTTTCAAATTCTGAAAGCTTTCTTCACATTTTTCCGTCCACTCAAACTTCTTGTTCTTCCTTGTGAGTGCGGTGAGGGGAACTGCTATCTTGGAAAAACCCTCAATGAATCGGCGATAGTATCCCGCCAATCCCAAGAAGCTCCTAATCTCATGTACATTTTTCGGTGCTGACCAGTTCACTACTGCTTCCACTTTTCCGGGGTCCACTGAAATGCCCTCCTTTGAGACAACATGCCCCAGAAATGTAACTGCATTCAGCCAAAACTCACACTTCTTCAGTTTAGCAAACAACTTTTCTTTTTTAAGTGTCCCGAGTACTAGCCTCAAGTGTTCCTCATGCTCCTTCTTGCTCTTAGAATAGATTAGGATGTCGTCAATAAAGACAACCACAAATTTATCCAAGAATCCATGAAATACTCTGTTCATTAAATCCATAAATACCGCTGGGGCATTAGTCAAACCAAAAGGCATGACCAGAAACTCATAGTGGCCATATCTGGTCCTGAAAGCAGTCTTGGATACATCTTCAGCCTTGATCTTCAATTGATGATACCCTGATCGAAGGTCAATCTTCGAGAAAACTTGCGCACCCTGTAGTTGATCAAACAAGTCTTCTATGCGAGGTAAGGGATATTTATTCTTGATGGTTACTCGGTTGAGTTCTCTATAGTCAATGCACATTCTCATTGTTCCATCTTTCTTCTTCACAAATAACACTGGAGCACCTCATGGGGACACACTGGGTCGGATAAAACCCTTGTCTAATAGATCTTGTAACTGTTCTTTAAGTTCGGTGAGCTCCGATGGCGCCATTCTATAAGGAGCCTTGGACAAAGGTGCTGTGCCTGGCACAAGATCGATAGCGAATTCTACTTCTCGGTCAGGTGGCAATCCAGTCAAATCTTCAGGAAACACTTCCGGATACTCTCTCACCACAGGAATCTCTTCTAGGCTCAACTCTTCTTTTGGTGCATCTATCACACAAGCTAAAAATCCTTGACAGCCATCTCGCAATAATTTCCCAACCTGAACTGCTGATATGATTGATGGGAATAATCGCACTTTCGTTCCCACAAATCGAATTTCATCCCCTTCAGGAAGCTTGAAAACTATCTCCTTTTTAAAACAGTCAATACTGGCATGGTATGAAACCAACCAGTTCATACCCAAGATTACATCAAATCCAATCATGTCAAAAATAATAAGTTCAGCAGGCATTAATCTCTCTTCAATAGATATAGGACAGCCGCGGAGAATTTTGTGACAAGACACTGTAGTCCCCGTCGGAGTTGAGACCACTAAGTCAAAATCCAACCTTTCGCCTTCCCATGAGCAGAATTTGGCAAAATTCTTAGAAATAAAGGAATGTGTTGCCCCAGAGTCAAACAGTGTAGTGGCATGATTAGAAAATAAAGAAAGAGTGCCTGTGATCACATACAAAGTATCCTTTAATTTAACATCCACAATAATTACTAAGTTATTCCTAAAAGAAAAGTAAGGAATAATACCTGTGATCACATCCTCCCTGCCTTCAGCCTCTCCTGGTGTCAATGCGAAAACCCGAGCAGGTGCAGTAGGGCGTTGAGTATTACCTCGTGGCGCCCCTCCAATCCTGGGTGGGGGTGGTAGTGGGGTAGGTCTATTGCTGCCCAAAGTAAGCGGGCAATCCCTGAGGTAGTGGCCCGACTTGCCGCACCGGTAACATAAGCCTAACTCTTTCCGGCACTTTCCCGTGTGAACACGGTCACAAGTTCTACAATGATAAGGCTGCTGATCACTCTGAATTGGCCTCTTGCTTGAATTACCCCCTTCATTTCTCTTCTTCCACTGTCCCTGGTTGTTGCTTGTATGATATCCAGATGGGGTAGACCTCTTCCTTTGATCAAGTAAGGTGGCGCTCCTCTGAAGGCATCCCTCAAACAAAGTGGCCTTATTCACCAACTCTGTGAACTTTTTCAACTGGAAACCCATCACTCGTTCGTACAGCTTCTCGTTCAGTCCTTGCTCAAATTTGCGGCACTTCTTCTCTTCATCAGGAATCAGATATGCTGCAAAGCGTGCCAGCTCGGTAAACTTGGCTGCATATTGGTGTACTGACATCGTCCCTTGGACTAATGTGGCAAACTCCATAGCCTTATCCTCTTTCATTGAAATGGGGAAGAAACGCTCCAGAAAAACTTCCTTGAACAGCGACCAACTTTTTATTTCATTCTTTTCAGCTTCCCTGATGGTCCTTTCCGAGATCCACCACCTTTTCGCCTCCCCAGTCAACTTGAATGTAGCAAACGCCACTTTTTGTTCATCCGTGCAAGGCAAGACTCTAAATATCTCTTCAATGTCCTGCACCCAATCTTCAGCTAATATCGGGTCACCTCTCCCATCAAAAGGTGTGGGGCACAGCTTGTTGAAATCTTCCACGGTGCAACCCCTTTCACTTGTGGTGCGGTGACGGCCGGATGAATTTTGTGCAAGATCGTCTATCAATTGATGCGCTGCTGCCCGGAGTACTTCAGAAGCTCTTGGATTTGCTTCCCTTTCATTCCTGGCTGCGTTCAAATCCGATACACTTCGTTCACGGCGAGGCGGCATCCTGAGAAGACTTGAACTATTAAACAAATCGTTTATTACAAGCACACATACAAGAAACTATATAAATATCGACGGGTAGTCATAGTAGTCCAACAATGGTATACAAATTCCCCAAAAGTAAGGTATCCACCACAAGTATAATTATAAGAAATTCATAAACCTATTCCTTCAATCTCCAACCATATGAAATCAGCTCACTAGTCTATAAAATTCTACACCTCAAATAATTCCTAAAGTTGGCGAATTCTAAACCTCAAATTCCTAAACTTCATTGCATAAGTCTACAGAACCTTAAACCTTTTGCTCTGATATTAACTGTGACACCCCGTACTCGTAAGGGGGCGTCCTAAATATCAACCTGTTTGACTTGCACCTGTTTTCATCTACAAATTTTATCTAAAATATATCTGATCAAATCCACAAATAATTCCTCATCTCCAAATTTAAAGAACAATTAAATTCTAATCATCCATAAAGTTCATACATTAAATAAAATAATGCCATCATATAGGGTCCACAAACTTCCCATCAAAATATCCTACTAACACTTAAATCTAAAAATGCTAAATAACGCAACAACAAAATAATAAATATTGTCTTCACTTCAACCCCAAACATGACCGCCTATCCTGGTCCCAATATATTAACCTTGGTCCTCAGGCGAGACCTCCACTTCATCTGAAATGTATATAGATAAGGGGGTGAGTTCATCCACAACTCAGTAAGCAAAACACCTATACTAGTATGTAAATCATGAGCATTTTTAATAAAAATCCTTAAGCATGTAATGGAAAAACTTTTATTCAAAGTAAACAATTCCAAAACTTATGAACCATCCAAAAGCTGAGCGAACCTTTATTTTTCACAAAGTATACACCAAAACTAATTTTTTTTTTTTTTTTTATACTCAAAACACTTTGGCAAAAATAACTGTAACATCTCATCCATTTTCAAACATATACCATGTTTAACCCCCGTGGTAGGGTTGTGCTATCCCCGGTGGCCAAACCAGACAGTATCATATTGTGAGACTTTCCCTCATTCGTTCTCGGAGCCCCGAGTGTGCACATAGGAAAGTAACACATAAAAAGGATCACTTTGTTTTCCAAAGTGATTGCACTCCTATCATATTGTATCATGGAGGTACCAACCATATCACGTGAATCCATATAATCATGTCCGAAACATATTCAGAATTAAAGACAAACAGATAAGTATGCCAAAGGTTTTTCCGTAAACATATCACATTAAGCCACTTGTTTTTCACTTTCTTATCCATTTCCATACAAGCCAAAAACACAACAAAACATATTATTTTATATGCACAAGATAGCATCAAAATTAATGTTCGCTCTTATGCATAGTTCAGAAATATGTCAAATATTGCTCATGTCTACACATTTCATGTCAAAAGAGAAATTTCTCTATCATATAAATTTTCGTGGGCGAATGCACAAAACGTATACTGAGGTTGTTTTTCACATTTTTCTTCAAAAACAGAACATGCACATTTTATAAAAACCAACCTCAAACAAATTTTCTTTTTATGTAAATCTAGGATAGGAGCCCCGCTTACCTGACTCCTGTAGCGAATTATCAAAATTTAGAATCCGATCTCTAAGATTCTCGTCGCCTATTTTAAAAAAAAAAAGAACTTAACATTAACGGCCAGCAAACCCAATCTATAAGTATAAAAATGGTAATCTAAAGTTCCAAATCTGAAAAATTTTGCAACACTCCTTTCTTCAAACTACACTAGTTTAGAGCGTTACAATTTGTTACAAATATTAAGTCAAACAGCTCCCATAACGTGCTGACCAGCCCCAACAATCTGGGTCGTTATCCCACGCCCACATGAATGTATATATTCTTAATTTTTCAGCTTACAAACCCAACGAGACCAAACCCAAAAATCATTCAGAAACATAAATATTACCTTCAACACAACCAAGCGGTCTAGCCAGCCACAATAATAACGAGTTCCCAAAATTCAACATCACCACTAAAAAAATACTCCTAACCCACAGCTATAGCAGTACTAAAAAAAAAACAGCAAAAGTTTGTACCAACATACTCCAAAAATCTTCTAGCCTCACTTCAACGGAAATAAAAAAAATAAAGGTATAATCTACACCACTTACAAAGGGAACATCTGTTCAAAAAGAACCTTGAATCCTTACCTGAATATGAAGAACAAAACGCAAGAAAACAGGAGCTTAAACAATGAAATTCTCGCCTCCCTAATGCTCAACTGCAACCAACGGAAACCGACTATATTTTCAGTGATTAAATCCCCACAACAGCACCCTTATTCCAGCCATATTCAATCAACTCCAACTTCCGCATACCAACAACGGAAAGAAAAACATCAACTAAATTCCGAACAAAACACAAATACTACACCTCGGACAGACCCCGAAATTTAGAAGAAAACTTCTAATCCAAAACACATACGTTAATCACCCATTTAATCAATCTGAGAAACTTACCCGAGAAAGGAGAGCAACCAGCAAGCACAACAGAGGCTAATACGTCGGATTCGTTTTCCCCGGTGCTCTGCTTCACGTTTTCCCCAGTGCTCTGCTTCACGTTTTCCCCGGAAACCCACAAAGTAACTATGATTAAAACCCATAACCAAACCTTACAAAGATAGCAAAAAAAAAACAAGATAAGAGAGAAGGAATTTAGATGAATTACCGGCGTGAATTTGGGTGAATGGAAAAACAGACTTGCGGCGAAGAGGAGACCCAAACGGTGAGCAGGGGCTGCAGGGAGAGGGAGAGAGAGCCCGACGAATAGAGAAATCCACGACACCAAAAATACGCGAGGCGAGAGAGAGAGAAAAATTCCATTTGAAAATAACAACCACTGAAGGCGTGGGGGGGTCGGCGCGAGAAAGGGGGCAACGAACTGGTAACCGTCGGCAGAGCAGAGGAAGGGAAAAATGAGAAAAGAAGAAAGAAAAGAAAGGAAAACGGGAAGAGGGCATCTGATAAGAAACGGTATCGTTTGGGGCTGGGGTTGAGATGGTTTGGGTCGGGTCCTGGGCCTGGGCAACGGGCTTGGGCCCGGTTCTTACAAATCATATGCGGCAAGAAGAATGGTTGTTGTTATGGCTTGAATGAAGATTAATTAAGCCTCCTAGACCTTGTAAGTTATTGATATGATTCTGTTTTTCTTTTTTCTTTTTTCAATTTTTACTCTCTAATGAATCACCTAACTAAATTGAGCGATTCAATGATGGAGAAAGATATACACATCGTGTAGATCTTATGTGAATTCCACATACCTTTCTCTGAATTGAATTATATGATTATCTGTTGTTCGGTCAGAAAAGTTATAGATCCATAATCAAGTTCTACTTATGATCAACTACTGTTAATATAATATTAATGTTGGCAATTTTGAATTATCTTAGGCATATGCTCGGTGGAAATCAGACAATAGTGCGGAGTTTATGGACCTATCTCTGGATGATACACTTTCATCATGTAAACTATCAAGATGCTTGCAAATAACTCTTTTATGCGTCCAGGAAAATGCATTTGATAGGCCAACCATGTTGGAGGTTTTTTCAATCCTAAAAAGTGAAAGCACTGCTCAGTCAATCCCAAAATTGCCTGCCTTTTCTATAAAAGGAAGCGAAGAGGAAGAAAACAAATCTAAATTGAAGCCAGGAAATTGTTCCATCAATGATACAACAATATCCGAAATGGTTGCTCGATGATTGTATATCATTTTGTATGGATATAAATATATTTATATATATATATATATATTCATATTTATATATATAGTATAGTATATATTAGTATTATTATATCATTATTTATATATAATTATTTAGTATAGTAATTTATACATAGACTTAAGGTATATTACTAATAGTAATATAATATTATAGGCCATAAAATATAAATTGTAATTAATTTACGTTATATACTAATGAATAAAATATTAAATATAATATAAAAATATTTTTTTATATTATATACAATATTAAAAAATTAACTTCAAATATATATTATATTAAACCGGTCCAATCCGATTCTAAAAAGGTTAAAAGTGGAACCGGATTGACACCGACCGATTTTGATATTACGAAATGATAAAGTTTACTTATATGTTTTTATTTATATGTATTTTGAAGGAATGAGAAGAACAAAAAAAATAAAAATTGTAAAAAGGAGAATTTCTATTTGGTTTGGAAGCAATGTTTTGAATACCGTACCGGTACCGGTACCGGTCAAGTCACTAAAACGAAATATTTCGGTACCGGTACCGTTTCGTGTTCCGTTTCAAAATAATTTATACATAAATAAATTATATATATAAATACAATTATAAATTATATTTCAAAATAATAGTTGATATATAAATAAATTATATAGATAAATATATATGTAATTAATTTAGTCTAAATTAAGGTTAAAACATAATAAAAAATTTTTAAAAAAAAAATTTTAAAAAATTTGGGAAGGCCGAAATCCGGTACGGCCGGTTGGCTAGTATCGGCCGTACCGATCATTTTTCGGCCGATTTCGGCCGTACTAGCCGGTACGGTCAAAAAATCAGCCGAAACGAAATAGGGTATTTTTACCGGCCGATCGGCCGGTACGGAAAATTCTGGCCGTACCGACCGATACGACATGATATTTAAAACACTGTTTGGAAGACTTACTTCGTCAAGAGGCACAAATTCAAAAACGGCCCACCCGAATTAAATATATTTAGCCCATTTTAATTCATCTTGAGCGACGCATGAATTGCTTTTCAATTCACAAAAAGCCACACTTCAATTCTGCATTTGAACTTCACTTTCAACATGAGCCGTACTGGATCACTCAATTTCACTTGGATTTTGTTTGGACTTGGTTGCATTAATTGGGCCTTCATCAAGCCATCATTCGGTTTTATTTATTTACCTATAGCATCATTGAACTCGGCTTCGGCCCGGGCCCGGCCTCACTTTTTCCATTCGACATTTGACTTTCACTAGGAAACGGAAGCAGAATTTCGACTCCTATTCTTAGAATCTTCTCTTTATGTTGTAATTTGTTTTTTATATTGCGTCAAAAAGGACAGAAAGAGAAATTTGGATTAACTAATTGGCATTCTTGCCGACTTAACTTACCACTTCATGTACTTTTTAGACCATACATTTTTGTAGCAGCTATAGATATATATATGAACGACTTCGTTATGTACTTCGTTATGTACTTTAATTATTATAATGAGATATTACATGTTGGTCTAATTATTTACTAACTAAGATGGCATTCTTGATCAAGTTCAAGGATGTCATATATTTGACCACTGAAAAAAATATTAACTTGCAAGCTGTATACCAGGTTAGCAAATTGAGATTTATTTATAATGAACGCGGTATAATTATAAAACGAGTTGGAAAATAATTATAAAAGAGTTTAAATAGGGCTATAGCTCAATCTTCGTTATATACTTCTTGTTACATGCACAGGTGCATATATCAAACAGTACGATTATCTTATATATATATATATATATATATGTTCTTCCTGTTCGGCCGGCTAACTAGCTAGCAACTCATGTGACGTGTGTTTATAAGCATATTGAAAAAGCGGTAGTTAATTACCTTACACACCTATAAGGGGGGTGAATAGGTGTTTAACAAAAATGATAGCAGTTTAAAAATTAATCAACAAACACAAGCAATCAAAGGAGAAATCAACACACAGATTTTGGTCACGAAGTGGAAACTCATTTGAAGAACCTCTTCAAAATCTAAAACCACTCCGGGTGTAAGACACTACCTCTAATCCACTATAGAAATTTTAGTTTGTTACAACTAATTTAGAAACACTTACAAACCAACAGTAGCATCTAAACTTGTCTTGCAACACCACGAGTGACCCACTCGATCTCTACACGCATATAGTGCCGGAACTACGACCTTTCTATAGCTTCTCACATGAACACCTTGATTTCTTCATCCAAGCACCTTGAAGAACTCTTCCAGCTTGATGAACACGTCCACTCTAATGGACTCACTAAAATTATGAATGTGTATTGTGGGAGAGAAATATAATCTAAGAGAATGATCTTTGAAACAATGGAGATGTTTCTCTCAAGGGATGAAATGGGACTCCTTGGCTTTTTCTCTATTTTTCTCCACACTGGCAGCAGAAGATTTAAGGATGTATTTATAGGCCTTCTCCTGAAACGGCTCTCAAACCCTAGAGAAATTCGTTTAAGATGAATTTCGCTCGAGTGGGATATCGAGCGAGTGTCGAGCGAAGTCTCTGCCTGGACTTCGCTCGAGCGCCATGTCGAGCGAGTGTTGAGCGAAGTCTCTGCCTGGACTTCGCTCGAGCGACATGTCGAGCGAGTATCGAGCGAAATCTCTACCTGGACTTCGCTCGAGCGCCATGTTGAGCGACTGTCGAGCGAGATCACTGTGTTCTGTTTTTCTCGAGCCATCTTGATCATTTTCATGTTTACTCTGTCCACCATTAGTTACAACTCAATTATATTAGGTTTTTCACTAGAAAATTGTCAACTACTAAATTTTACATCAACAATCTCCCCCTTTGGCATTTCTGTGACAAAACCTCTAACCTATACATTGGACCTAATCCTATCCCACACAAACAACAGGACTTTCACATGTAGGTTTAGTCTTGGCAAGTGAAGTATCTGCACACTTAACAAACATGTAAACATACCAAAAGAAAACACTTGCAAGGAATTTAACAAATGAACTCAAACGTAAAAAAAATATTGCCACAAAAAATTTAACACTAAACCTTCAATAGCAATTAGTTCAACACAGAATACATCAAGAGTTTAATCACATAGCAAAACTAAAAACAACAAACTACTAGGTACTCCCCCTACAATGTAGCTTAACTCCCCCTAAATCTAGCTACTCCCCCTAAGATCACTCCTCCTTTTTGTCACAAATGGTAAGGGGTCTCAATTTTCATCAGTTTCTTCCTCCTCAGCAAGAAGATGCTGGACTTGATTGCCAAGCTCAATCACCTGAGTGTCAAGTGTGTCAAACCGAGCATTGATGTGAGTATCCAATTGAGTAACCCGAGTTTCAAGGCTGTTAAGTCGGTTATCAATGCGGGTATTCATGCTGGTCACGGACTGCTGAATGCTAATTAGAAAATCCAATAGGGTCTGCCGGGTTGGTTTGGTAGCTGGTGGCATCAGACCCGAGCTGGAAGGACCCGAGCTGGACTCAGGAGCGTGAGGAATAGGTCCGCTCTGGGTTGAATGTGCAGGAGCGGATTCAACATTAGGAAGATGCGCCTGACTTAGTTGCATGGTTTTCCGTCCAATTGGTGTCTTAAGATTCACTCTAAGTTCCTGGGGAGTGATGGACACAGATTGAGCCAAGGCTATCCTCGTAATGAGACAAGCAAGAGGAAGACCAGTTCGAAAATTTGACGACATATGGGCCTCTATCATGACCCGATAGAGAAGACTGCCCAAATCAATAGTGACATCAGTGAGCAAGGCATGAAGGAGAAGGGCACGATCCGGACCAATGTCACTATAATGTCCAGTAGGGTAGATGTTTGTCAAAACAATCCGACTCACAATCTGGTATGCATGGGGAAACGACTTGGTTACTAGAGGAGGAATCCCAGTCCAAGTCATAGGAGACCTGGTGAGAAAGCGACCCAGATCAGGTCTGCTAGGGGCTGGGGTATGGAGATAGGGGTAAACTGGATTATTTACTCGTGGTACCCCTAGTAAATGTGCCACAAGATCGGGAGTCACCCGGAAAGTGATATTCCGGATATCCACTTGAAAAGATCCCTCTGAGATGTCATGCATGTTCGAGTAAAACTCCCTGACCAACTCCACCGAGGGAGCGGGATGACCAGTGGTCAAAGCAAGCCACTGGCGCGACTCAAAGATCTGAGGGACGATGGGATAGGTATCCCGAAACTCACCGAGAAGAACTTCACATTCCACAAGAAGGGAGCGATGAGAAAAGTTCTGTGTGTAGAGTTCCTCGGCTTGGGGACTGTGGAAGTAAGTCCGAGAGGCGGATGGGGCAGTGCGAAGACGAACACGCCGTGATGCCATGGCAGCTGTAGACGGACCAAGCATAGACAGTGAGGCATATATGACATGATAAAATGCCTAAAATGCCTAAAATGGTTAAAATGCCTAACATGCCTAAAATGACTAAAATGTGACCCAACAATGTTCTCAACAAGGTGTGCAGACTATGAATGAGGCCTACATTTTGTCTAAAAGATCAATGCACCAAAGGAGAGACAAAATGGAGGACAATTTTTCATTGAGGCATTTCATCGAACAGGTAGTGTGCATGCTGTGCAATCATGGGTTTAACACCCAATCAATAATCTCATCCCTCCCTAGATACAACAGCACTCTCATAGGATCATCCATACCCAGAATGACCCACCAGATTTCTTAAATACAAGAGAATCCGAAACAATCACAACCTAACATTTTTCTTATGAGTGGAATGATATATGGAAATAAATGGAAGAAGAAATGGAGAGAAGAAAGCTTACTGTGTATGAAATGCATGTTACATCTCTTGTGTTAAGACACAAATACCAATCGCCTTTCTAAGACACTCAAAACGAAGAGCATCTAATGGTTTCGTAAAAAGATCGGCTAATTGATGTTCGGTGGGAATGTACTCAAGAGTAATTACGTGTGTTTCCACAAGTTCCCGAATGAGATGATGCCTAATGTCAATATGCTTGGTCCTAGAGTGTTGGACAGGATTTTTAGAGATGTTGATGGTACTAGTATTATCACAGTAGATGCTCATCACACCTTGAGTAATGCCATAATCACGAATCATTTGTTTCATCCACAACAATTGAGTACAACAACTCCCAGCAGCAATGTATTCAGCCTCAGCTGTAGACAAGGAAATGGAGTTTTGTTTCTTACTCATCCAAGCAACAAGATTTGTTCCCATATAAAAACATCCACCTGAAGTGCTCTTTCTATCATCTGCATTTCTAGCCCAATCAACATCAGAGTAGCCTGCAAGCTCAGTGTTAGACTCTCTGGAGTACCAAATTCCATAATTCACTGTAGCATTCACATAGCGAAGTATACGTTTGACAGCCACAATATGAGATTCCTTGGGGCTTGCTTGGAATCTAGCACAAACGCCGACACTGAAAGCAATGTCAGGTCTACTAGTAGTGAGATACAGTAGACTCCCAATCATGCTTCTGTACAGAGATTGCTCAACCCCCTTTCCTGACACATTAGCACTGAGTTTTATACTTGTGCTCATAGGAGTTCTAGCATGGCTACTCCCATCTAATCCAAATTTTTTCAGCAGGTCCTTTGCATATTTTGACTGGGATATGAACAACCCTTCATCTAGCTGTTTTACTTGGAGTCCCAAGAAAAAAGTTAGCTCACCCACCATACTCATCTCAAATTCATTCTTCATTTCTTCTGCAAACTCGAGAGCTAGGTCATCAATGGATGATCCAAACATAATATCATCCACATAGATTTGAGCTACAGTTATCTCCTCACCCACTTTTCGGATAAAAAGTGTCCTATCAACACTTCCTTGCAGAAACTTGTGCTCTAAAAAATAAGAAGTTAGCCTCTCATACCAGGCTCTGGGAGCTTGTTTCAACCCATACAGGGCTTTCTTCAACCTATAGACATGATTAGGATATTTTGGATCCTCGAAACCTTTTGGTTGCTCGACATACACTTCTTCTTGAAGGATTCCATTTAAGAAGGCACTCTTTACATCTATTTGATAGAGTTTGAAACACATATGGCAAGCAATACTCAATAGTATTCGGATTGACTCAAGCCTTGCCACCGGTGCAAATGTCTCATCAAAGTCTATTCCTTCCATTTGGGCATAACCTTGTGCCACCAATCTTACCTTATTCCGTACAATCATTCCATTTTCATCAGATTTGTTCTTGAAGATCCATTTTGTACCTACAACATTGTGCATTTCAGGTCTTGGGACCAGGTACCACACATCATTTCTCACAAATTGATTAATTTCTTCATGCATGGCATTTGTCCAATTCTCATCATTTAAGGCTTCTTCCACCCTTTTTGGTTCAATCTGAGAGATGTAACATGAGTGGGCTAGTTGACTTATCACTTTCTTCCTCAACCTCATCCCTTCATTTACATTCCCGATTATGTTATCTTGAGGATGGTTTAGCTTCACTCTCGAAGATGGCTCCTTGTGAGTATGAACTTTTTCAGTTGATGAGGTCTCTTGATCTTCATTAAATTCACTAGAGTTCTCTTCAGTTCCACTTGGTGTATCAATTAGATTTTGATTCAACTCCTCTTTAGGAGTATCATCTATAACCACATTGATGGATTCCATGACAGTTTGGGTGCGTAGATTGTAACATCTGTAAGCACGACTGTTTCTGGAATAACCAAGGAATATTCCCTCATCACTCTTTGGGTCAAACTTACCCAGATTTTCCCTATCTCTCAAAATGTAACACTTACTTCCGAACACCCTGAAGTACTTCACATTTGGCTTCTTTCCTTTCCACAGCTCATATGGTGTCTGAGAAGTGTTGGGTCGAGGGTAGACTCTATTCACAATGTGACATGCTGTGTTCACAGCTTTACCCCAAAAATGAGCAGAAACATTTTTGGTATGCATCATAACTCGAGCCATTTCTTGGATAACTCGATTTTTTCTTTCAATAACTCCATTTTGCTGTGGAGTAATGGGAGCAGAGAATTCTTGACGAATGCCTTCTTCATCACATAATTTCTCTAAACTTGAGTTATCAAATTCTCGTCCATGGTCACTCTTGATTCTGACAATAGGATTCCCTTGTTCATTTTGAAGCTTCTTACATAAGTTCCTTATCACATTTGAAGCCTCACCCTTTTCCCTCAAAAATTCTACCCAAGAGTATCTGGTGAAATCATCTACCACCACCAGTATGTATTTCTTTCCCCCCAAACTTTCAGTCCTAGAGGGTCCCATAAGATCAATGTGTAACAACTCTAAAGGTCTTTTGGTCAGGATATCTGTTGTGTTCTTGTGGGCTGCTCGAACTTGTTTTCCCACTTGACATGATCCACAAACAGATGTCTCCACTTTCCCAAGTTCGGGCAGTCCAATCACCATTTCTTTCTTAGCAATCTTTGACAAATTTTTGTGATTCACATGCCCAAGTCTTTGATGCCAGAGAGTAGTGGCCTCACTTTTAGTACTATTGCAGCTGTACTGTGAAGTGGGAGCGATACCATAGCAATTGTCAGAGGTCCTGGTTCCTTGCATCAAGCATTGTCCATTGTTATCAGAAACAACGCACATATCTTTTGAGAACCGAACTTCGGCACCATTATCACACATTTGGCTTATGCTAAGAAGATTTGCTTTTAATCCATCAACATATAGAACTTCTCTCAATGCCGGTAGTCCAGTAATGTTAATTTCACCTTTCCCAATTATGTTCGCTTTTCCACCATCTCCAAATGTCACTGTCCCACATTTGTACTCTTCAATTGTCTTAAAAAGAGTTTTATCACCGGACATGTGATCGAGAACACCCACTATCAAGATACCATAGTGAATTGTTCTGGGTCTTCAAGGCAATGTGAGCAATGTGACATGTGTCTCTTTCCTCCTTCTTGACCCACACTCTTTTGATTTTTGGAGAGTTGACTTGCACAGTCTTCTGGGTACTTGTCAGGTTGTCTATCTTAGCATTTAGACGAGCATTTTGTCTAGTGAGAACCATGACTTAATCCCATAGATTTATATGATCTCCTTTTGGTTGTCTCCTTTTATTTCTCACAGAGAGCTTCTTGAGCTTATAGCAATTAGGCCGAATGTGACCATACTTGCCACAATTATAACAAATGCGGTATTCTTTGTGAGTATGTTGTTTCCTGAAAGGCAAGTCATCCTTAAGAGCTTTTCTGGTGAGTGTTTTAAATTTCAAGCAATTTGTTTTCACATAACCCAACTTCCCACAATGATGACACACGGGTCTCGTGTTGTGAGCTATTTGTTTCTCTTGGGATGAAACAAACTTTTGTGCATGTATAACTTTCTTTCCCTTTGCTAGTGAGTGATTTTTCATCATGCTGTTTTGAGGAGTTTTCGAGCTCGTACCCACTTCAAACTTTCCTCCAACATATCCTATTCCACTCTTGTCTCCTGAGGGCTTTCCAAAAGTTAGAATTTTGTCTAGATTTTGTTTTCCAGTGGAAAAAGCTTGCAATCTTCCCTTTAGCTGGGTTAATTCATTTTCCTTAATTTCCATAACATCTTCCAAAGCCTCACTTTTCTTTCGCAATTGGTCAGTTAAGATATAAGCTTCATTCAGTTTGCCTTGAAGCTCATCATTTTCTTGTTTGCACTGATTTATCTTTTCAGTCTGTACTTTGTTGACTTTTCTCAATTTCACGCACTCCTTGTAAAGTTTTTCATAGATTTCTTGCAGTTGATCTTCACACTCGGACTCATCTTCCGGTATGTTATAATCATCAGAAGCTTGTTCACTGCACTGATCTATGTCTCCAACGGAAGATGTAAAGCCATGTAGTTGAGATTCCTTTTTGGAGTGGAGTTGCCAGATGAGTCACTCGATTCAGACTCACTTTCACTTAGAGAGGCAATCTTTGCCTTTTCTTTGCTCTTCTTATAATTTGCACACTCCAAGCGAATGTGATCAAATCCATGACATTCATGACACTGTACTTGTGTCTTGTCCTTGTTAGGCCTAATATAATTGTTGGAGACTCTTTCCTTATTCTCTGAGCTTGACCGCTCAATATATCTCCCAAACTTCTTCTTCTCTGGTCTTTGGCTCCTGTGCCTTTTTGCTACAAACATTTTTCTGAACTTCTTAGCATAAAATGCTATTTCTCTGTCACTCATTGCTAATTCATCGAATGACTCATCTGAGTCCTCTTGAATTGTATTAAGAGCAATGGACTTGCTCTTCCTATCCAATGGCAGAGTATGTTCATAAGTTTGTAGGGAACCCACCAGCTCTTCTATTTTCATGACATCCAAGTCTTTACTTTCCTCAATTGCAGTAACCTTGGGACGAAATCTCTCAGGAAGAGATCTGAGAACTTTTCTTACAACTCTATTTTCTGGGATTTTGTCTCTCAAGTTGAACCGAGAGTTTACAATGTCATTCAATCTTGCATAAAAGACATCAAATGTTTCATCCTCCTTCATTCTAATTTCCTCAAAGCTGGTGGTAAGCATTTGGAGTTTAGAATTTTTTACAGCCCTAGTTCCCTCGTGCGTGATCTCAAGAATGTCCCATGCCTCTTTGCTTGTATTACACATGGAGATTCGTTTGAACTCCTCCTGGGACACGGCCATAAAAATTGCATTTAGGCCTTTACTATTCCAGTTAATTTCACTCAACTCATCCTTTGAGTAGTTGTCCACATCTGTGAGAACTTCTATCCCATCAACAATGGTGACGGGCTCTTTCCATCCTCTTATCAAAGACACCCACACACGTTCATCTATCGACTTAAGAAACGCTCTCATTTGAACTTTCCAATAAGCATAGTTGCTACCATCAAAATATGGTGGTGATGAGAGGGATTGAGACCTATCCATTTTGACCACCAAAGCAGGATCACACTCAGGAAATTAATCCTAACGAAGTGTACCCGCTCTGATACTAATTGAAAAAGCGGTAGCTAATTACCTTACACACCTATAGGGGGGTGAATAGGTGTTTAACAAAAACGATAGCAGTTTAAAAATTAATCAACAAACACAAGCAATCAAAGGAGAAATCAACACACAGATTTTGGTCACGAAGTGGAAACTCATTTGAAGAACCTCTTCAAAATCTAAAACCACTCCGAGTGTAAGACACCACCTCTAATCCACTATAGAAATTTTAGTTTGTTACAACTAATTTAGAAACACTTACAAACCAACAGTAGCATCTAAACTTGTCTTGCAATACCACGAGTGACCCACTCGATCTCTACACGCATGTAGTGCCAGAACTCCGACCTTTCTATAGCTTCTCACACGAACACCTTGATTTCTTCATCCAAGCACCTTGAAGAACTCTTCCAGCTTGATGAACACGTCCACTCCAATGGACTCACTAAAATTATGAATGTGTGTTGTGGGGGAGAAATATAATCTAAGAGAATGATCTTTGAAACAATGGAGATGTTTCTCTCAAGGGATGAAATGGGACTCCTTGGCTTTTTCTCTATTTTTCTCCACACTGGCAGCAGAAGATTTAAGGATGTATTTATAGGCCTTCTCCTGAAACGGCGCTCAAACCCTAGAGAAATTCGTTTAAGATGAATTTCGCTCGAGCGGGATATCGAGCGAGTATCGAGCGAAGTCTCTGCCTGGACTTTGCTCGAGCACCATGTTGAGCGACTGTTGAGCGAGATCACTGTGTTCTGTTTTTCTCGAGCCATCTTGATCATCTTCATGTTTACTCTGTCTACCATTAGTTACAACTCAATTATATTAGGTTTTTCACTAGAAAATTGCCAACTACTAAATTTTACATCAACACATATCTATAGTAGTACTGCATGTCTTGATTCTTTTCAATTTCATGCTAGCTCCGGACAGCATCAGAAAGCTTTCCTCAATGCTGTCCAATATTTGTGTCGTCCTCTTTTGTATTGTCTTATCCCAGATGTGCATGTTTCATCCTTCTGTAGCACAAACTCGGGTGAAAGCTGGTTATTGGCTTTCTCACGAAGATACCCCAATTTCTGACATCAACTCAACGCTCTTCACTCACCTTTTCTGTGGCTATGCCCGTATAAAGGTTTCCACCTACGAGCTATCCATCACTTCCGCTGCTGACTCAAGATTCTTGGACTTCACGGTAACAGTCAAACGAAAAAATCCATCAGTCACCACCCTTCTTTCCATCGGAGGTCGAAACGCAAACAGAACTATCTTTTCACAAATGGCGAACAAGCGTATCCATCGAAAGTCTTTCATTAATTCTTCAATAAAAAAAGCCAGACACTATGGCTCTCAAGGCCTAGAACTGAACTGAACTGAGTTCTTCCGTATAACACCCCGGCTCCAACGCCACTTTTCTTTCTAAAATTTGTTCTTTAATTAATTTTTTTAAGTAAATGACCCGTTTCCAATATTCAAAAATTTGTTTTTAAAATTGACCACAGTGCAAAATTGATGTTTTAGTAAATTTTGTTTTTTTTTCCTTTTTTGATTTGATGATTATTAAAAAAATATTTTTATGGGTAGAGAAATTCTTTTTAGACAACTTGATTTTATTATTATTATTATTATTTTATTTATTCGTGTGTGTATATATATATGTATACATATATATATATATATGAATTTAAAGATTTTATTCCAAGTCACATATCACGCATGTTTTTATTCTATTTTCTTTTTTTTATAAGTTGCAGTTTTATTCTATTACTTCATCTATCTCTAAGATTTTGTTCCTATAAATAAGCATGTTTCCACATCCTACATGCATGTTACTTCTACCACATTCACGACCACAACCTCATTCGTTCGCTACTTTCACGTGTATGCAAGCTCATTATCTTTTCCCATTAGAGTTTCTAAACTGCGGCTATATCTATCACTATTTTAATCAAATAACCATATATCTTTTAATCAGATTTTTCTCTCCATATGAATCTACCTTCCCCATGACTTTTGTAGTTCACCATTTTAGTTCTTGCAAAATCTTGCTCACAACAACTTTGAATACTCAGGTCTTTACACCTTTCACGTCTCCGTATTTTTAGGGTTTCAATCATCTATGTTCATAGTTTCACGCCTGTCTCCCAATAATTTGGATTTTCATCGACGGCTGTACATACCACAACCACACTGCATTGCATTGATCAAGCAACCATATATCTCCTATCCGGATTTTTCTCTAGTTTAACTTCCCTCGTTTCTTGCAGTTTTCCATTCTAGTTTCTCACTAAATGTCTTTTGCCCAGCATTCGCGTAACCTCCTCCTTATTACACTAGGGTTGCAATCACCAATTTCCATTCTAGTTTCTCACTAAATGTCTTTTGCCGAGAACTCACAACAGCATTGACTATATATTCTCATATTAAACTTAGTATCACACAGCCCCAAACTGATCATACATATATCGTTTACTTTCAATCGTGCCATCGCGCCACCACAATGTGTTTTCTACTACCATCTCACCCATGTTATTCCCGCACCATAGTACTTAGGCCCCTGTGTTGCAATCACAGACGTAGAGCACCCCAAACTGAAGCTATCCACCACCACCATCCAGCTTGCTCCTTCATAGTAGCCAACCACCGAAAATCACTAGGACATCAGCCCCTATTCTGAACTCACGAAAGCAGAGCAACAGCCTTCCACGTAAAACACCTCCATTTCTATTGCATGGAACGACTACAAGTCACAGCTCCCTACCGTGCCAAAACTCGTACTCTGCACCGAATCACCAGCTAACATTTTCATCACCTCCCCGTGTGCCACCACCTCCACCTCATATGGAACCACCACTGTCCATCACCGAAATTGAGAGCCTCTGTTCTTGACTCCCTAAAACAGAGGAGTTTTCTCCCCGCAAACCATCCTCTCTTCTCGTTTGGCACCACCACGATGTCGCCATACTGCATAGAAAACGCCGCCTAAGAACTCTCTGTCAGCTTGGACCCACCGCATATTGTCCCCTGCTCTGTCGATGATGCCTCCAGTCATTTCGCCATCGATGCCCACCCAGAACCGCCCGATCCACTATCGAGAGTTTGCCCCACGGTAAGCCTAGATTTGCCGCATGGTTTGTTTTGAAAGCAACCCTCTGAGACCCGTTGCTCTTAGGATCCATGCACCTTACATCCTTATTTCACCAAAACACCCATAGATGAGTTTATATTACACCCAGTTTTGTTTCACTGGACTTTTTTTTTTCATATTATATTCGTAAGTTACATTGAGATTTGACACCGCATGAGATTTCTTTTAAAGTGATTTTTTTGATGGATTGTTTTATCTTTGGGCCATTGTTTATTATTGTTTTTATTAAAATGCCTCGGCACACTTTTACGTTATTCCAAAGCTGTGTAATAGAAAAATCTTTTACAAGATTTAAATGACATTATTTATTTTATTTTATTTTATTTTATTTTATTTCTGAGTTTGGGAGGTGTGTTTAGTAGCCGTGTATTACTTTTACAATTTTTTCCTCTTGACTTTAAACAAAACCGTGAGTTTTTAAAGCATTATGTCTACTAGATTCGTTGTTATTTCGAGTATTTTATTAAGATTTTCTTTTTGAAAGTGGAAGGTTTTGGTATTGGGCCGAGTTGTAAATATCGTTTCGATCTAGTGTTTACGGCCAAATTTTTAATCTGGTGACCTACTTGATTTCTGAAGAAGAATTAAGTTGAGTTGGAAATTGGGTTAGGTATTCATTAAGTGAAGTTTGAGGAATTTGAGAATTTATGATGTTTTAAGGTTTTAAAAGATTTTGGTAAATTCAAAATATTTTGGAGAGAAAGTTGATACTAAGGATTTTGAGGGTTTTTAAATGTTAAGAGAAGATATTGGATTTTATGTCTCGGGTTCTATTTTTTTGAGATTTGTAATCATTGAAAATTTATGGAGTTACATGATTATTTTATAGGGGTCGATTATTATTTGTTCAGCACTATTTGGAGAATTTTTGAAAAGCTAAGAAGTCTAGGTAAGCAGAGTTCCTATGCTTGGTTTTGTCCAATTGTAGACTGAGGTTGACTTTCTGAAAATTTATGCATGTTTCGTTATTAAATGAGAACTTGAGAAAAAAAAAATCTCATTCATTTCTTTGCATTACTCATGAAGCTTATATGAAAGAAAGAAAAATGTTTCTATCATGCATTGTGTAGACTTGAGTTTAATTTTTGTCATGTTGTTTCTATAATATGAAAAAGAGCGATATTGAGGATCTGAAAAGTGCGCATTGATTTTATAAAAATGCTCTAAACTTTGTTTTATTTGGTGAGAATGATTTGAAAATATTTTGGAACTATGTGTTATTTTGATGAATCTGAAAATTTTTGATATGGTATACAGGTTTGTATCTCACTTTATCTCTACTCTGCTCTACACTGCTGTGTCTCTGCTCTATATGGGTTGGTACCAACTTCTCTGTTTCTGAATGCACTCACTTTGAAAACAAGGTGGTTTATTATAGACTTTCCTATGTGCACACTCGGGACTCCGAGAATGAATAAAGAAAAGTTTCACCTCTGTCTCTGCCTGGTTTAGCCACCGGGGTTAGCACAACCCTATCACGGGGGTTAAACATGGTCTCTGCTTTGTAAGATACTCTGTTTTGATATGACGATAATGCTCAGTTTTGTTATGCCAAAGTATTTATTATTTCTTATCATTTAAAAATCATCGCTCTGTTATGTTTGAAAAATCTGTTTTGTTCTGCATATTAAAACTAAAAAATGTTTTGCTCTGCATATTGTACTTTGAAAAATGCTCATGTTTGCATTCTGGTATATGTTCTTCATTTATTGAGTTATGGTTAAACTCACCCCTCATTTCTGCATATTTTTCAGATAAATTTGGATATTTCAGTGGAGGATCAGATTATGAAGCATTGGATAAGATGACTTAAGAATGGTTGATTAAGTAAAGAGAATTTATATGACATTGATAGGGTTTAGTAAGGAAATATTATTGTATTCTAGTGATTTAATATTTTTGGAATTAATGATATTGAGGAAGTAGGTTTTTGGAATCTATAATTATAGTATTGAATGTGAGTATATATGATAGGAAATAACTTTCAGACCCCTACGAGTCCAGGGGCATTACACTTCGAGGATCAGAAGTTCTGATTTCACCCACATGTGCAAACTCTTTATAGAGTGGCGAGCGGCTGTAGAGTATGAGGCTAAAAAGTCCAGGCGAAAACAACTCATCTTGACTGCTGCAGTTAATTACTCGCCAACGCTCAGTTCGGGTTATTTAGCCTTGGTCTCAATGTAGAACAACTTTGGATTGGTTAAATGTTGCGGCTTATAAGTATCCAAGTACTCTCCGGCCAGCAAACTTTACGGCTGCTCATGCACCTTTATATGATCCAGCTGGAAGCCAGGCCAGCACAGATTTCGGTATCCGTTCCTGGATTGATTGTGGAGTATCTGCAGACAAGTTGGTTTTGGGTTTGCAGCCTTTCTATGGCTATGTATGGAAACTTAAGAATCCCCAAAACACTGCTATAAGTGCACCGGCAACCGGTCCGCAAGGAGGTCAGATCATGTCATACAAGGATATCAAAGATTATATTTAGAGATATGGTGCTACTTCCTGCACATACAATGCTACTTATGTGGTAAATTACTGCACAAATGGATCGACATGGATTGGTTTTGATGATATTGGGGCTGTAAATCAGAAGGTTTTCTACGCCAAGGAGAAGGGTCTACTCGGTTACTATGTCTGGCAAACCTCCAAGGACGACATGAACTTGTTGCAGCTTTATTTAACGGAGGGGAAAAACGGAGTGCTTTCACAACCACGTGTCACCACCTGGATTTTTCTAGAGAATTCTACCACCTTCTAGAACCTCCTAATCCCTTGTAGGTTGTTCTAGAATGTAGTAGATTGTTGTAAGTTGTATAGTAAACCCTAGAATGGTTCTTTAAGATTGTGACACTTGTCACAATCCTAGCTATACTTCTAGAAGTAGTCTAGAATGTTCCTTACCGTTAAGATTGAGACACTTGTCACAATCCTGGCCATTCTTTGTACCAAGAGTTCCCTATAAATAGAGGGGCTCTCATTTGTGTAAATCACCAAGCAATAAGAGGAACAAGTTCTCTAGAGCTTCTCTCTCTACTCTCTCCCTCTCTCTCTAGAGTTGTTCTCTCTTGTCTTGAGTCGCTTAGAAGGCTTACTTGGGAGTTTTGTCCGGGACAAAACCTCCTAAGGCCGCACGGGACGTGTGAAGAATTTCTAAGTCCGTGACAGTTGGTATCAGAGCATCGAGCTTGGGATGGCGGAACCAAGTGTGGTCACCATGGAGAACCAGGAATCACGCAAGAGTAAGAGGTCGAAGGAGTCGACCTCGTCCGTGGAGTCTCGCCTCGATAGCATCGAGAACACCATGGCCAAGATACTGGCCAAGATGGAAGAATGGATCAGTCTCACAGGGAGGTGAGCACCCTTGACAACACCGTGACCAGGGTGGAGGTAGCAGTGGCGGATGTCAAGGACCGTCTTGACATCATGGAGCAAAGCATGGAGGAGCTAGGATTGGAGGGCCAATCCGAATCGCTCAAGGAGTCCATTCTGAGCACCATCAACCCCACCCTCGAAGCACAACGTGTTGAGAACGTTGCCTTCCAAGACCGAGTCTTGGGGGAACTAATCAAACACCAGGAACGAATGGAGGAACACCGCGTCGGTCTGGAGGAGACCAGGGCGGATTGGGCCATGTGCAAGCGAGCTGTGGCCAATGGAGCCACCATCGGAGGAGGAATGGTGTCTACACCACGAGTAGATACTCCCAAACCGAAGGAGTTCGACGGCAAGCGGGATGCCAAAAAACTCGACAACTACTTGTGGCATATGGAACGCTACTTCGAAGCGTTGAACATGCTAGACGAGCATGTCAAGGTACGTACTGCTTCCCTCTATCTTACTAATCTTGCTGGTACTTGGTGGAGTCGTAAGCATAGTGAAATAGAGAAGGGTACGTGCACCATCAATTCATGGGAGGAGTTCAAGCGTGAACTCAAGAGGCAGTTCTACCCTGAGAACGTGGCCCTCTATGCACGAAAAAGAATGAAGGAGTTGAAACACACTTCTTCCATCCGCAATTATGTTGAAGAGTTCTCCGCACTCATGCTTCAAATCACAAACATGAGTGAAGAAGATCTTCTCTTCAACTTCCTCGATGGCCTCAAGTCATGGGTGGCTCAAGAACTCAAGCGTCGTGGGGTCAACGACATCTCCACCGCCTTAACCATAGCCGAAACTTTGGAGGAGTTCGAGTATCACAAAAGTGATAACTCTTCAAAGCCCAAACCTTCAAAGGTAACTACAACAAAGGTGGGGGAGCAAAAGGGTTCAAGCCCCCACAACACAAAGAGCGTGGAGACAGACCTTCAACATCAAGGGAAGGTAGGAAGGAGCATCATTCCAAAGACAAGAAGCCAAAAGGATGCTTGCTTCCTTTGTGACGGACCACATTGGGCTAGAGATTGCCCCAAGAGGAAAGCTCGAAATGCCATGCTAGAGGAGAAGGAAGTACAAGAGAAGTCGCACATGGGGTGCTTGCAACTTCTCAACTCACTCAAGGCAAACACTAAGCCAACCACCAAGGATGGGTCCTTGATGTTTGTCGAGGTGATTGTCAACGGGAAGAAGACCCATGCCATGGTCGACTCAGGGGCTTCTCACAACTTCATCAAGAAGGAAGAAGCCACACGGCTAGGCATTCCTCTGAAGAAAGGTCAAGGATGGCTGAAGACAGTGAATTCTGAAGCCAGACCCCTTGATGGCGTAGCT
Source organism: Platycarya strobilacea (assembly GCA_036898215.1). Classification (NCBI taxonomy): domain Eukaryota; kingdom Viridiplantae; phylum Streptophyta; class Magnoliopsida; order Fagales; family Juglandaceae; genus Platycarya; species Platycarya strobilacea. Next base: position 2,045,902 of record CM072559.1, on the reverse strand, counting down.
CATGGCGTAGAGCTACAACTCGGCACATGGAAGGGGAAAGTGGACTTTTCCGTTGCACCCATGGACGACTTCAACGTCGTGTTGGAGATGGAGTTCCTGAGACAATTCAACGTAGTGTCTCTTCCCCACTACAATTCGGTGTGTATCTTAGAAGGTGGTCCTTGCATGATACCCACCGTGTCTAAGCCAAACACCACCCAACTCTTGTCTGCCATGCAATTCAAGAAGGGTTGGAAGAAAGGAGAGGTGTCTTACTTAGCTTCGTTGGAGGAAGGTAAAGTGAAGATATCCTCCCCTCCACCCAAGGAGATCCAAGAGGTCCTCAAGGATTATGAGGATGTCATGCCACCACAGTTGCCCAAGCAACTACCACCTAGGAGAGAGGTGGACCATATGATTGAGCTGGAACCTGGTGCCAAACCACCCGCAAAGGCGCCTTATCGCATGTCACCTCCAGAACTTGAAGAGTTGAGGAGGCAACTGAAGGAGTTGCTTGATGCCGGATTCATTCAACCCTCCAAGGCACCATATGGGGCACCGGTGTTGTTCCAACGGAAGCATGATGGGTCTTTGCGGCTGTGCATCGACTATCGGGCTCTCAATAAGGTAACCATCAAGAACAAATACCCCATTCCTTTGATTGTTGACTTGTTTGATCAAATAGGTCATGCAAAGTACTTCTCCAAACTTGATCTGAGATCGGGTTACTATCAAGTGAGGATAGCGGAAGGAGACGAACCCAAGACGACTTGTGTGACTCGATATGGAGCATATGAGTTCTTAGTGATGCCCTTTGGCCTCACAAACGCTCCAACCACCTTCTGCACCCTCATGAATAAGATCTTCCACCCCTATCTCGATCAATTTGTGGTGGTCTATTTGGATGACATCGTCATCTATAGTTCTACCCTCGAGGAGCATATAGAGCATCTAAAAGTTGTTTTCCACGTCTTAAGGGAAAATCAACTCTATGTCAAGAAGGAGAAGTGCTCGTTTGCACTAAACGAAGTCCATTTCCTTGGCCACAAGATCCAAGGAGGAAAACTCAGCATGGAGGAAGGGAAAATGCAAGCTATCAAAGAGTGGGATCCTCCCACCAAGGTTACCGAACTTCGATCTTTCCTTGGGCTAGTCAACTACTATAGAAGATTTATAAAGGGATACTCTACAAGGGCATCCCTTCTCACCGACTTGCTCAAGAAAAGTAGAAAATGGGAGTGGACATCAAAGTGTCAAGAAGCCTTTGATGACCTAAAGACCGCCATCATGGAGGAACCGGTCTTAGCCCTACCACACTGCACCAAGCTTTTTGAGGTGCACTCGGATGCTTCAGACTTCGCCATTGGGGGGGTTCTTATGCAAGAAGGACACCCCATTGCCTATGAAAGCCGCAAGCTCAATGACACCGAAAGGCGATACACGGTGCAGGAGAAGGAAATGACGGCCATTATCCACTGCCTTAGGGTTTGGCGACACTATTTGCTTGGCTCCAATTCGTGGTCAAGACCGACAATATTGCCACCAGTTACTTCCAAAGTCAGAAGAAACTGAGCCCAAAGCAAGCCAGGTGGCAAGACTTCTTGGCGGAATTTGACTACATCTTAGAGTACAAACCTGGTAAGGCCAACGTCGTTGCTGACGCCCTTAGTAGAAAGGGTGAGCTTGCCCACATCGCTAGTGTACAAGGAGAGACACTAGGGATAATCCGTGAAGGCTTGGAGCATGACCCTCTAGCCAAAAACTTGGTGAACTTGGCTAAGGAGGGGAAAACCAAGAGGTTTTGGGTAGAGGATGGGTTACTCTACACCACCAAGCGGCGACTATATGTTCCGAAGTGGGGAAAGCTACGAAGGAACCTTATTAAGGAATGCCATGATTCCTTATGGGCTGGACATCCCGGCCAACGTCGCACGCAAGCCTTGTTGGAAGCCTCCTATTATTGGCCTCAGATGGGAGATGAAGTGGAGCTTTTCGTGAAGACTTGTCTTGTGAGCCAACAAGACAAGGTGGAGAACCGAAGCCCTGCGGGTTTGCTAGAACCACTACCCACTCATTCCCGTCCTTGGGAGAGTGTCAGCATGGATTTCATAGTGGCTCTCCCCAAGTCTGAAGAATGTGGCACCATCATCGTTGTGGTGGATCGGTTTTCCAAATATGCCACTTTTATTGCTGCCTCCAAAGATTGTTCAGCTGAGGAGACAGCCAAGTTATTTTTCAAGCATGTGGTTAAGTACTGGGGCTTACCACAAAGCATCATCAGTGATCGAGACCCTCGCTTCATAGGAAAGTTCTGGTCGGGACTATTCAAGCTCATGGGGTCAGCACTACACTTCTCCACCAGCTTTCACCCACAAACAGATGGGCAAATTGAGAGGGTGAATGCCTTGTTGGAGCTGTACTTAAGGCACTTTGTAAGTGCTAATCAATCTGACTGGGCTAAACTGTTGGATGTGGCTCAATTCTCCTACAACTTACAAAGGAGTGAGTCCACAAACAAAAGCCCATTTGAGATTGTAATGGGACAACAACCACTCACTCCTCAATCGTTGGAGACGAGCTATGAGGGGAACTGCCCAACAGCCTTCAAGGTTGCCAAATCTTGGAACGAACAGCTGGATGTGACTCGTTCCTACTTAGATAAAGCAACCAGGAAGATGAAGAAGTGGGCCGATCAGAAGATGCGACACATGGAGTATCGCATCGGTGACTTGGTGATGGTAAAAATCTTGTCAAGCCAACACAAGTTCACAAGGAAACTGCACAAGGCACTTGTGCGGCGATACGAGGGACCATTCCCAATCATCAAGAAAATAGGGAAGGTCTCCTACAAACTAGACTTACCCCCTAAATTCAAGCTTCATCCTGTATTTCATGTAAGCTGTTTAAAGCCTTATCATGGTGATGATGAAGAGCCAACACGGGGAGAGTCTAAACGGGCTCCATTGGGCATAACTACCACTTTTGATACAGAAGTCGAAGAAATCTTGGCGGATCGGGAAGTCAGACGAATGGGTCACAAGCCACGCCAAGAATACTTGATCAAGTGGAAAGGATTGCCCGCAAGTGAGACAACCTGGGAACCTAAGGAGTCGCTGTGGCAGTTTGAAGATCAAATCCAAAGGTTCCATGAGGATACTGCGCCGAGGACGTCGCGAAGCTAGGTGGGGGAGAATGTTACCACCTGGATTTTTCTAGAGAATTCTACCACCTTCTGGAACCTCCTAGTCCCTTGTAGGTTGTTCTAGAATGTAGTAGATTGTTGTAAGTTGTATAGTAAACCCTAGAATGGTTCTTTAAGATTGTGACACTTGTCACAATCCTAGCTATACTTCTAGAAGTAGTCTAGAATGTTCCTTACCGTTAAGATTGTGACACTTGTCACAATCCTAGCCATTCTTTGTACCAAGAGTTTCCTATAAATAGAGGGACTCTCATTTGTGTAAATCACCAAGTAATAAGAGGAACAAGTTCTCTAGAGTTTCTCTCTCTACTCTCTCCCTCTCTCTCTAGAGTTGTTCTCTCTTGTCTTGAGTCGCTTAGAAGGCTTACTTGGGAGTTTTGTCCGGGACAAAACCTCCTAAGGCCGCACGGGACGTGTGAAGAATTTCTAAGTCCGTGACACACGGCAGCTTTCACAACTACCTCTTTCAGAACCACCTTCAGAACCATCTAATTCAGAATCACCTAACTCCGAAACACCTTTAGAACCACCTGCTTCTAGTATTTTCTTTCAGCTTACTACTCTCTTACTATTCATATACTATTTTTTTAATCTTTTAATTTTTTATTTTACTTAATAATTAAGAAACTAACGATATATTAGTAAAATTATATATTTTTTAAACTTTTTCTTAATAATTAAAGATGTTAAAATAATACTTAAAAGAATATGATTAAAAAAAATTCAAATGCAATACTATAGAATAAAAAAGAAAAAATCTGTGTGCAAGCCAGACCTGCGCACACTCCACTCACATAAACAGTGTACTCAATAAAAAAATGGTAGTAAGAGGATAGTTATAAGCCTATCATTATTTTTTTTTTTTTTTTAGGAAATGATTGTAGTTCATTTCATTAAATGAATTTTATAGATGAGACTAATAAAACTGGTAAACCGTATTACAAGCCTACCTAAACACTGATCTATAACATTTCTGCACACGAAGGTGGCAGACCTTGTCTTAACTTCTAGTCTCTCAAGAGACAAACTAAAATTGAATGTAGTATGTTTGAGAGAGCACACCGGTAACCCGGTAATCTAACCTCCACTCTCCAAGGATGGGGATAAGATCACCACCTGCGTGCTCCAAAGAAGAAGAAGGAAGTTCAAACCCCACCCTCCAACGAGAGAGCGAGAGGCCAAAGTGGAATAAAAACTATTCCAAATTATTATAAAAACACCCCAACAAAACAAGAAAGAAATAAACAACTACAAAAGATAAACCAAAGCCCAGAACACAACAAAATGCTCGGTAAAAACATACACAGGATTACTACAACGAGAGGCATGTGACGAACACGTGCCATCTGGGGTTGTCCGGCCAGTCGATCCGTGTACTGCCGAGATCTCCGAGTCTAGTGCCACCGCGTGTGACAGACATAAACCTCTCTAGATCAGTGTAATCCTTTTGGTATTAGATAGAACTCGTTGGAATGTGAAGTGTTTGGTTTAAGCCTTGCATATGTGGTGTTCGATAAAATGTCTCTTAGGACATAAAATTAATTATTTTCCACTTAATGCTTGGAACGTTGATTAGAAGATGATGAAGAATGCGGTTTAACTTCTCAAGCGAGGATAATTATAATTTATTTAACACACATTCACGAATCCACTTTATATATGAAAGGATTGAAGTAGCGTCAAGGTACATTAGAGTAAAATTTCTTAGATTTTAGTCAAATATTTCTTGTTTCCGATCCGTGTTTGATATATTATTGTCTTCACTTTTCTTCAATAAACTTTAGTGTTCATTTACCATCTCAAATAAAAAGAAACACGACATTTTTAATAATGCCCAAAAATCAATTCTTATTGTGAATATTATAGATATTTTTAGGTTATAATTTTCTTTCATCTTTGGTAGTATATAAATTTGTAAACTAAACTAATCATTCCTTGAGAAAATGACTTAGAGACTTCTCTAATGCTACTTAACAACTCTTATACTTTGGACTAATTATTAAGACACCTTTTACAGTTAGTCAAGTTTTTGGCACCATTGTTGGGAAATGACTAATTTAATTCAAGTTCTTTTGTTATCTTTTTTTTTTTCTTTTCTTTAACTCCTTTTTTCTTCTTCTTTTATATTGTCTCTCTTTACTTTTTGGTTGCATTAGTGTTTAATTCCTTTGTTTGGTACTTTAATTGTTTGGACATCGTTTTCTTTTGTTATTGCAATTTATTTTTCCTTTCTAGTTGTTTAAGACCATATCACACTTTTCTTTTCTTTCTTTTTTTTTTAAATGAAGAGTCAGAGGCCCAAATTTATTAATAAAACCCTCATTTATAATGAGAAAAATCGTGATAACATTATTACACTTGTGGGTTAGAAGATAAAAAATAAAATCCAAACCTAAGTGTCAAAAAATACCCAAAACTCCAAGACACCAAAACAATTAAACAAGCATTTAATCAAGCAGAATGAAAAAACTACACTACCCTAAAACAAAATCAAAGCCGAAACTTAATAAAAATGTAAAGACTGCAAACTCGAATAATCCAAGCGAATCAGGCCTGTGAGAGCTCGAATATATACTCATGAATTTATTCAAGCCTGCATAATATGGCAGAAAACAAGATTTGCTACATATTACTTAATTTATTGTATCTAAAACTCTTGTAGGATCATGGAAGTCTGCACAATACCAAAAAGAAAAAAAATACGTTAGTTCAAGGAATACGCAAAGATCTAGGTTCTTTCAATAAAGTGAGAGAGTCAAGGACATTAATACGTGTTGCAGTCCACGTTGGGGTCAATCGGTATAGGGTCATTGACATGGCAAAGTTGAGGAAACTGTAACTTTATCGGGATTAATATGTAGTCCTTGTAAAGCGTTCTTAAAACATTGACAAACAGCCCTGCGTGTTTCAGTTGGTGGAAGCCTCTTGGGTAAGCTTTTGAACCCCTACACAACAGAGTTGGCCTGGCGAGTCAGGGAGTAGACCCTCCAAGAATGGATTGCATGGCAGCACAAGCATTAGGGCCTCAGGGCATGTCATGGCCTCTGAATGACGTGCACTCAAGATGAAAATCACGAACCCAAAAGCCAATGCAGACAAAGCCCTCATTTTTTTCTCCAGTTTTTGCCACTATATATGAACTTCCTAATTTTGTTGCAGAAATGAAATAATTTGTCTTAAGAGTGTGGTCCTGTGGAAGCAACCTCAATTTATAGGGGTGTACCACGAATGCACTTATGGCAACCATTGAACTGAGTTAAAACACTTCCTTTTTGGGAGAAAGGTGTATGATTCTATCCCTCAAATTTTCAGATTTTCAATTATGGAAGTATATGTGTAGTTTCCATTCTGATACATGAGGTTAATTATACAATATCTATTAGATTCTCCTTAATTAATACTACATAAAACATCAAGTTATTACATGCATTATCAAGTTATATATAAAAAAAGGAAAGTGATACACATACAACACATTTCACAATACTTACACAATACAAGTTATAAAATAAGAGTATTTCTGTAAACTGTCTTATAAAATTAAAATCACTTTACAAAAATATCTGTACTTTACAACATATGTTGTATAATATGTTGTGCAAGTTGTTGTGGGTTTATCATTTCCCATAAAAAAAATATTTGTTTTGGATTTTCATGACCCCCAATCCCATGGAGCTTGCACTTGTGCGTCGTAAACTCTTGTTGTAAAAGTAGGCAATTGTTGGGAATAAACTGATAAATCAAACAACACAGATATGAAATTAAATGCAGCAGTAGCAACTAAGAGAAGTAAAATAGTAAAGACAATACAGAACATACAGATTTAAGTGGTTCAGCTCAACTGAGCTTACATTTATTGGGGGTTGATCTCAAAACTTCACTATAATCAAATGGAGATTACAGAGAGAGAATCAAGAGATTCTTACCGTAGAGATCACTCACATCACGTGTATACACTCAATCCTCACGTGTTTACACTCAACCACTCAAGAAATGGAGAAGAAATGATCAAGAGGGGGGGCTCTGTTCACGGGCGGAGAAACAAAGGGCTCGGGAGTTCGTCTAGGACGAATGCAGAAAAGAGATCTCGATATTTATATTTATGCGATCTTAATCTTGCTCGAGCGAACACTGCTAGGTCAATCTCGCTCGAGTTGAACATCGAGCGATGATCGAGCGTAGTCTCTGCCTAAATCTCGTTCAAGCGAGACCTCGAGCGAGGGTCGAGCGAACTTTCGAGTTGAACTTTCACTCGAGCGGGAATACTTCGCACGAGTGAGAAAATAGGGGACGCATGTATCCAAGCCATAACTCAACAAATCTCCACCTTGACTTGAATACCCACAAGCCTCACTGAAACCCAATATCAACAAAAGAAACCAACCCCATAAAAAAAATTCCCTAAGGGATCTGGAAATCTCGAACTCCAATCAAGTCTAAACAGAGTTTGAACTTGTGTACTGCAACTGGCTTTGTCATCATATCTGTTGGATTCTCTGAAGTAGTAATATTCTGAATACTCACTGTACCATCTGCAACTACTTCTCTGAGAAAATAATACCTGACATCGATGTGCTTCTTTCTCTCATGATATATTTGATTTTTGGTCAAATGTATAGCACTCTGGTTATCATAAAATACTGTCATCTCTTCCTGCTAAAGACTCAGATCACTAATCAATCCCTTCACCCAAATGGCCTCCTTGATAGCCTCAGCTGCTACCATGTATTCTACCTCCGTAGTTGATAAAGTAACAATTGATTGAAGTATTGCTTTCCAACTAATTGCAGAACCACACAATGTGAAAGTATAGACTGGCAATGATATTCTCTCGTCTAAATCCCCAACATAGTCAGAATCAACAAAACCAACAATATTAGAATTGAGATTAACATCTCTATCAAATAACAAGCCAACATGCGAGGTTCCCTTCAAGTATCTCAAAATCCATTTCACTGCTTGCCAATGAACTCTACCAGGCTTAGCCATGTACCTGCTAACCACACTCACTGCCTGTGAAATGTCTGGACGGGTACAAATCATGACATACATAATGTTGCCAACTGCACTAGAGAAAGAAACTCTTGCCATGGGCTATTCCTCTTCATCTGTCTGGGAAGATAGGAAAGCTGAAAGTCTAAAATGTATCGCCAACAGCGTGCCTACAGGTTTGGAGTTAAACATTTCAAACCTGTCAAGAACTTTCTCAATGTACTTTCTCTGGGACAAATACAACTTCCTAGCTTTCCTATCCTTGTGAATTTCTATTCCCAAAATCTTTCTAGCAGCACCTAAGTCTTTATCTCAAACTTATTTCTAAGTTGAGTTTTCATCAAATCAATATCAAGCACACTTTTAGCAGCTATAAGCATATCATTAACATAAAGCAATAAGTAAATGAAAGACTTACCAGACAATTATTTATGATACACACAACAATTATAGCTACTTCTCAAATAACCATGATCAATCATAAACAAATCAAAATGTTTATACCATTGCCTAGGCGACTGCTTCAAACTATACAAAGACTTCTTCAGTCTGCATACTCGGTCCTCTTTGCCTTCAACAATGAACCCCTCTAGTTGACGCATATAGATAGTATCTTCAAGCTCACCACGTAAAAATGCTATCTTCACATCAAGCTGCTGAAGCTCCAGATCATACAAAGCCGTGATGGCTAGTAAAACTCTGATTGAACTATATTTTACAATTGGAGAGAATACTTCATTGAAGTTGATCCCCTCCCTCTGACTGAAACCTTTAGCAACTAGGCGTGCTTTGTGTCTTGCATCTATCTCAGACTAGATTCTCTCTTTTCTCTTGAAAACCCATTTGCAGCCCACAACTTTCGTCTTCGCTAGTAACTTAACCAAATCTCAGGTTTGGTTCTTATGAAGAGATTCAATCTCCTTAGTCATAGCTGAGCACCATTGAGCAGACTCGGTATTATTCACAGCTTCTGAGTAACTGGAGGGCTCCTGCCCAACAATTTCTTCTGCTGTAGCAAGTGCATATATAACCATGTCTGCTTGAGCATATCTCTGAGGTGGTTTGATCTGCCCCTCTGTCTACCAGTCGTTATACTGTACTGCTCCTAAACCGGTGCTTCAGTCTCAGACTCAGAATCATACTCATCAGCCATAACATGATCTTGAGTTTCAAGTGGTGTTCTCTGTAGAGCCTGTTGTAGCTCTACATTTTTTCCTGTAGACACAGGAATCTCCTTTATCGGATTAAGTATAAATTTTTCATCAAAATTAACATATCTGCTAATCATGAATTTGGGTGACTTGATATCAGTACACCACAACCTATATCCCTTGACCTCAGTAGCATATCCCACAAATACACATTTCTTTGTCCTAAGTTCTAGCTTACCAGTATTAACATGAAAGTAAGCAGGACAATAAAAAATTTTCAAATTTGAATAATCACAAGGTGCATCAGACCATACCTGATTAGGTGTCTTCAAGCCAATAGCTGTGGCTGGAGAGCGGTTCACCAAAAAGCAGGCTATGTTGACTGCTTCTGCCCAAAAGTCCTTAGTCAGCCCGGCATTTGAGAGCATACTACATGCTCGTTCTAGGAGGATTCAATTCATTCGTTCAACTACCCCATTTTGTTGTGGAGTGTGCCTAACTGTACAATGCCTGACAATCCCTTCATTCTTGCAGAACTCATCAAAGTCACTGCTACAAAATTCCATTCCATTGTCAGTGCGAAGTCGTTTAACCTTCTTGCCGATCTGGTTCTCTATCAGAACTTTCCACTGCTTGAAATTCTTGAAGACATCAATTTTCTGCTTCATAAAATAAATTTACACCTTCCGTGAGTAATCATCAATCAAAGTAAGCAAGTAGTTTGCTCCATCTTTCGATGGAACTGGGATGGACCCCAAAGGTCGGAATGAATGTAGTCCACTGTACCTTTAGTGCTGTGGAACCCTGTTGCAAACTGGACTCTACTCTGTTTGCCAAACACGCAATGCTCGTACAAGTTAAGTTTGCCTAAATTCTGATTCCCTAACAACCCTTGCTTACAGAGGATAGACATCCCCTTCTCACTCATATGAACCAATCTCATGTGCCATAAACGAGTGTTATCCGACTCTGCCTCATCAGATATTGAAACTTTACTGCTAACAGTACTGCCCTGGAGGAAATAGAGACCATCTTTTTAATCTCCCTTCATAATAATTATGGAGCCTTCATAATAATCATGGAGCCTTTACTGACTTATAAACCAGCCAACAGTACTTCTGTTTTGTAGAGTAATGACTTATGTCCCGTGTACTTCAACCCCAAATAATCAAGGGCTCCCATGGAGATAAGATTCTTTTTTAGATCTGGAATGTACCGGACATTGGTCAATGTCCTAACTATCCCATTAAACATCTTCATCTTTACTGAACCCATTTCTGCAATCTTGCAAGCTGTGTCGTTACCCAACAAAACAGAACTACTGTTGGCTGGTTCATAAGTCATGAACCAGTCCCTTTTGGGACACATGTGAAAAGTGTAAGCTGAGTCCATGACCCACTTGTCACTAAACTGACTGGTTGAATCACTGGTTGCAAGAACATCTGAGCCATAAGATTCATCAGCAACATTGACGGCGTTAGAGGAACTCGTGGATTCTTCACTCTTCTTCAGCTTAGTACACTCACTCTTGTAACGTCCAAACTTCTAGCATTAATAACACTTGACATTTTTCTTGTCAAACTTGGATTTCCTCCTTGACTTACCTTTGCCCTTCTCTAAACCCTTATTACTGGATCTTCATCTGTTGAAAGAATCTTTGACAATCAACCCACTAGCTTGAGTTTCACCACCCTTATCACTATACATGTTTCTTAACTCCTTCAAGTTCAAAGCTGACTTCACATCAACTAAAGAGATGGTATCTCGGCCATATACCATAGAATTTAAAAAATTCTCAAATGATGTAGGTAATGAACACAATACTATTAAAACTTGATCTTTGTTAGGAATCGGCCCGTTGGACAAACAGTAAATACGAAGCCACGCGCAGATGCAACAAAGAGAAATGAAACAGAGACACACAGAACAGCGATTGACACCAAGATTTGAAGTGGTTCGGCTTAACACAAACCTACGTCCACTGTTAGGTCGGTTTCAATGAAGTCCACTATAAAATAAAGATGGAGTACAGATATTGAATCATGTGATTCTTACACTAGAAACACTCAATCTCACTTACAAGTTGCAAAACTCTCTCTCACAATACTCAAACCCTTACAAATGGCTCTTCACTCACAAAATCAAACAAGAAAACACACTTATGGAACTTCACGTTCGCTGTGTTCGTCTTCTCGCTCGAGCAAAATCCTGAGCTCCTCATAGCTATAGCGTTCAAAAGAACGCGATCCTTTTATAAGCAATAGCTTGCTCAAGCGAGACCTTCTCGCTTGAGCGGAACACTATTCTACACGGTACTAACCTTAGTATCTGAAAGCGATGTAACCCTAGGATTGACTCTCGCTTGAGCGGGACGTCGAGCGAGAGTCGAGTGAAGTCTCTGTCTGATGCCTCGCTCGAGCGAGATGTCGAGCGAGGGTTGAGCGAAGTCACGGGTTGAGGCTCGCTCGAGCAACCACTTGAACGAGGGTCGAGCAAGAACCGTCTGATGTGCTTAATTGAACTCAATTCAAACCACATCCCCAACAAATCTCCACCTTGGCTTGAATTGTCACAAGCCTCACAAATATCAAAAGACCCACAAATCCCTCATAGGGAATACCCAACACAAACGGCAATACACCACAATACAGACTGCTTACTTGAACAAACGGCATCTGAACATGAAGAAAACCAAATAATCTCTGCCAAAGTAAGAAACCAACAAAAGCCTGCATAAACATACACAAAAGGTGGCTAAACTGCCTCCTCTATCTACCAACTGTAGACTTGCTCTTAGTGTGCACCAATGACATGAACACAATCATACTCAACCACAAAAGCATGATCTGGAGTACCACACGTACTACGTTCTAAAGCTCTCCTAGCAACTCCACCTTCTTGCTATAACTCTCTCTCTCTTTTGTGGAATGAAAGAAGAGAAGGTTCATCGAATAGCAAGCTGTAGTTGACCACTTTAGCTGCAATCTGTAGACAAGCCTGGCAAACCAAAGAGCAAACTTTGGACTCAACACCAACCCACCTCATTCTATTCAGCGACTCAATCGGGAGTGAAACAAAATTGTATGGTCTGAGTAACGCTCTACCTTTTTGTCTGTAGATCACTCATCTTCACTAAAATGTTTGAACATCAAACACTTCACAAAGAAACAGATAGACAAAGCCAAACTTCAATGATCATAAAACAAATATGAGTATAACAAAAGCACTTTACACAAGATGTATCCTGATCAGAACTACTACAAGAAACCTGATTCTATACTATTTTTCAAGAATACAATGCAAACAAAAAATCAAGATTACTGTCTTCTAATCACACCAAGTAAAAGCTGCTAACTCATATATGACCACACCTGTCTGGCAAACCCACATGTACTGAATGCAAGTGACATCTAAATTCGGAGCATGTGAGGATACTCCACCTATTACCGCACCGCCCTCTTATGGCAATAGTAACACTTAACATTTATCTTATTAGATCTAGAGCTACTGGAACTACCCCCATCCTTCCCTGAACATCTCTCCCCGAATCTATCACCAGAGAAACATTTCACAAACAAACCATCGGCTTGATCATCCATGCCTAATCCCCCAAATTTTGTTCTCAATTCCTTAGAATTCAAAGCAGACTTAACATCTACTAACGATATTGTATCTCTAACATACAACATTGAATTTACAAAATTATCAAACGAAATAAGCAATAAACACAAAACAATTAAGGCTTGATCTTCCTTATCAATCTTAATGTCTACGTTTCTCAAATCCATAATGATTTTATTAAATTCATCTAGATGTGCAGAAATAGAAGTACTTTCCATCATTTTGAGAGTGTATAACCGTTGTTTCAAATACAATCGGTTAGTGAGAGATTTCTTCATGTATAAGCTCTCCAGCTTGTACCATAGACCAACAGCGGTCTCCTCCTTAGCAACTTCTATCAAATCTCCATCTGATAGTGACAATAGAATAATACTGTGAGCCCTATTTTCCTCATTCTTTGATGGTGCAAGAGACTCCCCAGTAACCTCTAGAACACTGAACAGACCCTGTTGTCGCAACAATGCCTTCATCTTGATCCTCCATAAACTAAAACTATTATGTCCGTCGAATTTCTCTACTCCAAAATTTACTGAGGCCATCCCATCAGATCTTCAAAGCAACCTCTCTGATAATGATTTTATTAAATTCATCTAGATGTGCAGAAATAAGAGTACCTTCTATCATTTTAAGAGTAGCTGAGCTCTTCATAGCTACAACGTTCAAATGAACGCGATCCTTTTATAGGCAATAGCTTGCTCGAGCAAGATAAAAGCAATAGCTTGCTCGAGCGAGACCTTCTCACTCGAGTGGAACACTATTCCACACGGCGCTAACCCTAGTATCTGAAAGTGATGCAACCCTGGGATTGACTCTCGCTCGAGCGGGACGTCGTGCAAGAGTCGAGCGAAGTCTCTGCCTGGATCTTCTGTGATCTCAATTGAGCTGGATGTCGTGCGAGGGTCGAGCGAAGTCTCTGTCTGATACCTCGCTTTAGCGAGATGTTGAGGGAGGGTTGACCAAAGTCATGGGTTGAGGCTCCCTCGAGCTACTGCTCGAGCGAGGGTCGAGCAAGAACCGTCTGATGTGCTTAATTGAACTCAATTCAAGCCACATCTCCAACAATCTTCATCATCAAGCTTGATGTCAACATTTCTAAGATCCATAATAATTTTGTTAAACTCATCTAAGTGTTCAGTAACAGACGAACCCTCATTCATCTTGAGAGTATATAATCGTTGTTTTAAATATAACTGGTTAGTAAGTGATTTCTTAATATACAAGCTCTCAAACTTGTTCCAGAGACTCTCAGCAGTCTCTTCCTCAGCAACCTCTTTTAACACTCCATCAGATAAAGACAATAAAATAGTGTTATGTACCTTCTCTTCATCGTCCTTAGACAGTATAGGAGAATCAGTAGACCTCTCTTCAAGAACTTTGAATAACTCCTACTGGCGTAACAAAACTTTCATCTCCAAGCGCCATAAACTAAAATTGTTCTGTCTATCAAACTTATCTACTTCAAATCTGGCTGTGGCCATCCCTTTAGTCCTTCACAAAGCTAGATAGCTCTGATACCAGTTTGTTGGGAATAAACCGATAAAAGAAACCAACACAGATATGAAATCAAATGCAGCGGTAGCATCTAAGAGAAGTAAAACAGTAAAGACAATACAGAACACACAGATTTAAGTGGTTCAACTCAACTGAGTTTACATCCACTGGGGATTGGTCTCAAAATTTCACTATAATCAAATAAAGATTATAGAGAAAGAATCAAGAGATTCTTACAGTAGAGATCACTCACTTCACGTGTATACATTCAATTCTCATGTGTTTACACTTAACCACTCAAGAAATGGAGAAGAATGATCAAGAGGGGGTGCTCTGTTCACGGGTGGAGAAACAGAGGGCTTGGGAGTTCATCTGGAATGAATGTAGAAAAGAGATCGCAGTATTTATATTTATGCGATCTTGCTCGAGCGAACACTGCTAGGTCAATCTCGTTCGAGCTAAATATTGAGCGAAGGTCGAGCGTAATCTCTGCCTGAATCTCGCTCGAGCAGGACTTCGAGCGAGAGTTGAGCGAACTCTCGGGTTGAACTCTCGCTTGAGCGGGAATATTTCTCTCGAGCAAGAAAACAGGGGAGGCGTGTATCCAAGCCATAACTCAACAGCAATTACTGTAGTTTAAGGGCGCCGTCATTCTTTCTAAACAAATGGATAAGTCTACTAGTGCACAAACTGCTTGAGATTGGCTCGAACAAACTCCAATTCAATTCAATTTGTTTATTAAGTGAAGTTCTCAAAAACCCAAAATTATTGTTGTTTTTAAGGAAGAGGACGATGTTGTGAGACCCTAATTATATTGATAGTCCTCACTTATGGCGAAAGAATATTGTAGTTTCATCCTGACACCTGGGGTTACATATAATCATAAAGTCCAAATCTATGCATCAAAACGAACACAAAATTATGATCAATTACTAGATGATACAATTTTGTTTAAAGCTCAGCTCAACTTGCATAAGTTTGAATAAATAAACACAAAATTGGAAATTTTTTGGATAGTGAGATGAGATGAGTTGAGACGGTTTGTGAATAGTAGTAATATTTTTTAGTTGAGATGGTTTTTGAGAATTTTGTGTGTTTGAATTGAAAGTGAGATGAGATGGTTTTGACTTTTTAGAGAGAAGATAGATGTGAGTCCCACAAATAATTGCATAGTGTTTGTAGTAATTTTATTTTATTTATAAACATATTTATAAATAGTTAATTATAACTTTTGAATTAACCTACCCAATGTTGTTCGTTTATATGTAATATATTTCTTAACATTATTATAAGATAAAAATATTTTTATAAAATCAAATTATCTTTTAAAATGTCAAATAAAAAGATTTTTTATTTACAATATTCTTAAATAATTATTTTGATATTTATAAAATCACTTTATTTATAATTTTGCTACAGGTAAACGCAGATGATGATGATGGGCGTCTAATACAAACGCTTTCTCCGTTTTGGCTGGAAAAGCTGAAGACATGGGCCTTTCATTTGAAATCAAGTTGAATTAGAGATGATTTCTCCATACAGAGTGAGATAAGATGAAATTTTCTCACTTGTGTATCCAATCGGATCCTTGTGTGCATTCTAGCATTTTCCTTTTGGCTCTGAACATTGAATACACACCGGCTCTGAACATTGAATATGAGATGATTATTTGGAGAGTCATCTCCTCCTAATTATATAACATTAACCAAATGAAAATCCACAATGGAAATAATGTTTCTAGAAGCTAATTAAAGGCATCATTTTTGCCCATTTACTCATGCATACATGTGATGGCTGAAATCAATCTATTGTTCATATTTTGGCATCATAATTCGTACGCACATATACTCATTCATGCACATGTTTATCATGCTATCGTCTATTTTCTTCATTTCCCTTGCATAGAGTTCTTGGGAACATACAATTGCGATAATATCTGTTTATTGAGTCCTTTGTTTCAAATTAATTGTGGTTAATTCAAAAGACCCCCGACTCAAGTCCTTTAGACATTGCATTCTTCAAAAAGCAATCGTAAGGATTGATATTGTGAATCACAACATTCATGATATGGAATTAATGAATAATTGATCATGATGTACCTTATTGTCTTGATTTTGGCTTTGCATTTATGCTAATAGTGGTTGAATTGATATGAAATGCGACTTAAACTATGAGCTTGTTACTTCTTTTTCTATTTTAAAACATATTAACTTCATAATAATATCTCATAAGAGAAAATTCAAGTGGCTTTTAATTCATTTGAAACACCAATTATGGTAAAAGAAGCAACATCACCAAGTATGAGAACCAGATTGGTTAATTCCCAATTTATGATCATTTTGTCCATTTCCCCTTCAAATCAGTAATTAAATTATATACCATTTCAAAAATCCTTTTTTTTTCATGAAATGAAAGGTGCACCAATCATTTATACAGATTTAAGACATTTTTTAGTATTGTGTTTGTTAATTTTTTTATTTGATATTTTAAATACATAAAAAGTGTTTAAAGAAATTTACATTGTTGGTACAATTCTTCCTCGATGGATTTTCTCGGTGGCTGTAGCATTATCTAAAAATTAGTCGAGCACAAGCAACCGGCCCCCGGCCAAAATGGTAGTTTGATCTCCCTTTCTACTATTTGGTGCAAATATATGTGAGGTCCTATTACCTCAAAAGGTATACATACTTGCAAGAGAATCCAAAGAAACAGGAAAAGCTTTTGATTCATACTACCGAATTTATTCAAGCATACATAGTATGGCCGAAAACAAGATTTGCGACATATTAGTTAATTTATTGTCTTCTAAAACCTCTTGTAGGATCATGGAAGTCTGCACAATACCAAAAAGAAAAAAAAAACCATTAGTTCAAGGAATACGCAAAGATCTACGTTCTTTCAATAAAGAGAGAGAGAGAGAGACAAGGAGATTAATACGTGCTGCAGTCCACGTTTGGGTCAATTGGTATAGGGTCATTGATATGGCAAAGTTGGGGAATCTGTTTAGCTCTGTCGGGATTAATATGAAGCCCTTGTAAAGCGTTCTTCAAACATTGACAAACAGCCCTACGTGTTTCAGTGGTGGAAGCCTCTTGGGTAAGCTTTTGAACACCTAGACAACAGAGTTGGCCTGGCGAGTCAGAGAGAGCACCCACCAAGAATGGCTTGCATGGCAGCACAAGCATTAGGGCCTCGGGGCATGTTATGGCCTCTGAATGACATGAACTCAAGATGAAAATCACGAATCCAAAAGCCAATGCAGACAATCCCGTCATTTTCTTCTCCATTTTTTGCCACTATATATGAACTTCCTTCCTAATCCGCTATAGAAATGAATGAATTTGTTTTAGTGTGTGGAAGCAACCTCAATTTATAGGGGTGTGCCACGAGTGCACTTTGGCAACCACTGAACTGAGTTAAAACACTTCTCTTTTAAGAGAAAAATGTATGATTCTATCATTCAATTTTTCAGATTTTTAGTTATGAAAGTATATGTGTAGTTTCCATTCTAATACATGAGGTTAATTATACAATATCCATGCTACAAGAAATTTTACTTTTAGAGACGAAACTTGTTAAAGATAAACAAAATTTTGTCCCTAAAAGTAATTTTTAGAGATGAGATTAAATTTCATCTAAAAAATTGGCCTAGTTTGAAAATTAGTTCGGACAGAAAGAAATTTGTTTGAATAAGATATTTGGTGATTAAAAAAATTATTTCAAAAAATAAAATACCGTTCGAACTGATAATTTACTGCCCAAACGAGATATATTTGGGTGGAAATTTGGTGGTAAAGTTGCAAGACCATCCGGACAGACTCAAGTCCCATTCAGACAAGTAAACAGGTTGGAAATTACATAAGAATTGTTCATCATCATTAATTTATTTGTACATATATTTTTATTAATTTTATTTTATTATTTTCAAAATATAAAAATTGTCTGTATATGATATATTATGATTTTATTGTGATTAATTTTAAAATGTTATTTATTTTATCATGAGCAATAAGTAAAATGACAAAAATAAGAAATAAACATTGTTTTGAACACCAAAAATAAAAAACACATTAATTACATTCTAAAAATATATAATATTGTTCAATACAATATATAAAGTAAAAAACTAAATAAAGACATGGGCTGTTTAGGGATTAGATCAATATCCTCCTGCATGCTCATAACATGTGCCTCTAAATCCTCTAGCCTCTTCAGGATGGGCTCATGAGTTGCTGCCACCACGTACTATATGTAACACCCCATTCTTATAGGCTAAGGGATGTCACGAAATTTTCTGAAAATTTTAATTCGGCACAAGGTTCTTAGTTTAATATTAAAATAAAATAATATTTAGTTCATAGAAATCAAGTTCTAATAAAATGTCTTTCACAAAAATTTAATTGTAATAACTTAAAGTAACTTGTGTCGTAAAGACACTTATTTTCTAAAAAATTCAAACTAAAATAACTGAAATTAAACTTATGTCATAAAGGCAATTATTCCTAGAAACCCAAAATTTAAATAACTTCTCAATCTACTTCTGCCCTGCCTGCTTGTACTGGTCCTCTTCTACACTTAGGTGGTTTTAAAACAGAAAATAAACTAAAATAAGTCGATGACTCAGTAAGAAATCCACCACAACATGAGAATAATAATCATAGGAATTTTCATAAACTTATGTTGAGATTTGAAACATGATCGCACATGCTGATGTTATTCTTATGCAAGATTTAACTTTCTAACTTAAATAACTAATTGACTTAAGTGACTAGTTTGAAACTAACTGATTTGACTAAAATTACTAACTAATTTAATTGAACTGAAACTAACTAAATTGTTTTAACTGACTAATTGGCCATCACACTTAATTATGTGTGCAAAGTTGTGCACCGGCCCCACGTCCTCCTGCAGCAAGAAGAGCCGCTGATAGTACTCTAGCGTACTATGGTAGACTATACTTAGGTTCGTGACTTGCACATCCACCCTAATCTGATATGCATTAGTACCATGCATCTAAATGGTCATCTAGAATTAACTGATTTACTAAACTGTTTTAACTGGATAACTGATTAATTGGCTTCTAATCTGATTTAATTGTATACTCAAACTTAAATTAACTTATGTGACCCATGTAACATGATATGTAAATCATACATATACTGACATAAATAACTAAGATCACTGATATAGGCATGATGCTACATGACATGATCGTATACTGTGTTGTACTAATGACATGATTGCATGACATGAGAGTATATGAGAAGGGTTATCAATGAACTAGCTCTACTAATAATATAGACTAATGTAAGAATCCTAATTTTGTGATCAAATTTATTTGCCTCGATATATTGCTTCCTAAAACTCATTTTTTAGCTCGTCACCTATACGAATTACAAACCGTTACTAACTTCTAAAAAAACATGTACTATTCTACTAAATACATATCAACTAATAACACATATTGTGAAAAATAATAATTATTTATTTTGAATAGCATATTAAAAAGTCAAAAAGTCTTTCAAGAATAATATTCTAGTAACCAATGTATTATTATATTTTATATAGTTGACATTTTAATTCGTTCTGTAACTTAATAATACTTAATAAAAAAATTTGTGAGTTATTATCATATTTGATAATAATTTAATCATAGTTTAGTAGGAAGGTATATTTGGTTTTTTTTTTATCAAAAAATTAATAGTACTACAAGCTTATTTCCTAAAAGATACCTAATAGATTAAAGTAAATTGAATTCCATTTGTTACCAAATTCGATTCAACAATAGTTGCAAGTATAGTCTCTGGTGTTAGAAAAAACAGAGCCTAGAATGATTTACTAGATTGGTTAAAGTCGAAAGATAATGTGGAGCATATCACACTAAACTTCTGCTATGGCTTGGAAGATCCACAATATCAACCCAAGCCAATGAGCACTAGACTGGATGGCTTAAGACCCATGGCCCCAATGCATTGAAGACTTAGGCAAGGAAACAAGGAGTCGGTTCACTCATCACGGATCAAGGGCATACTTAATAATTACAGGAACAAATGAGGGCTGCTTGGGGAAAATGAAACCAGTTATTAAAAGGGACAGCTAGCATCAAATGGCGGAATAAACATTGAAGGAATCGGCAAAGCAGAGAGGAAAGAGGTTATCGCAAAACTCACCGAGAGGGAAAAAGGAACCTCTAAAAAAGTGGAGATCGACGGCGGTTCAGATGGGAGTTCGAAGTTCACAGCGGGGCTAATGGCTGGAGAGGGTGGCGTGCGTAGGAGATTACAAGAATTTCAGTGAACTGAACGGGAACGAAAACAGAGGGAGAGAGAGATCTCCTCAGAAGCTTACTGAAAATCATAGGGGGTGGTGGTTGGCGCTTGGTCGACGATTTCTGTGCTGGAAAAAGGTTGGCTGACATCTCCTACAACAGTCGAAGGTGCCTGGTATACACTGGGTTCCAATTTGCGGAAATAGGGTACTTCTCTTGATGTTTTCGTATGTTTTAATCTAGCATTTTCATGGAAAATTTATAGATGGAAGGGGAGATGATTACATGAAAATTCTGGAGATCAAAGCTTGAATTTTGATTCAGATTGGTATGAGATTTGAGTTTGTACATCTGAAAGTTGCGGAAAGATAAGTCGAACGACTGAATGACCCGTAAATCATTTAAATCCGAGAGTGTTTCTAATTAGTGAAGATACAATAACGCTAGGGAATTTGAATTACAATATGATTTCAATTTAGGAAGATGATTTCGAGAGGCTTAATAGTCTAAAAAATAGAGTTGGTTTCGATGTAGAGATATTTATTCAAAATACAAATCAAGAGGGAGAACACACGGAATTGATGGAAGGAAGCACTATACGATATTACAAATATGTTCCATTATTTAAAAAATAGAACTTATAAATTACTAACTCAATACACATTTAAAGACTTACTGATAACAACGTATACTAAAATTACTAATATTTGGAAAGGGAGAAATGTTGGTAATGCTAATATTACCATAACATAAAATAGCCAAGTAAGTAAATAAATAAATCCCGAATTTAGGGTCGGGATGTTACACTATATCAGTCTCTTCACTACTCTTTTCAACTGCTCTAATATAAATCCAGCAGGCTGGCTCTCAACAGGTCAGGCAACAGTATTGGATGTAACATGGATTGGTCGAGTCTGGAGTCCTTGCATTAGGGTGCCCCTTGCTATTGCTGAGGGTAATTTTGTTAAGAGGTTCTCTCTGTAGGTTTTTTTTTTTTATCACCCACCTGCTCTATAACTCTCGCTCGAAGTAGAAAGTCAGATATCAGCAGTTCAAATGGTAGATAGCCTCCACTGTCGTATCGTGACTCCAGCCTGATGTGGAAAAAGATATATAGGGCCAAATCAATTGGCTCTCCCCACGCAATAGAATTCTGGTCCGATTCATCCTAAAATTTGTCTTATGCTTCTTTGGGTCTAAGTTATACTCGACTATCAGATTAAGCATCCTGAAGAACTCTGTATAGTCTACCTATCTAATCACCTTCCCACCATCATATGACGGAGCCTTAGAATGTTGCACTATGGCACATACCTAATCGTCTGTGAGACCATCATTAGGTACATACTCCTCATCAAATTTAGTATCATCTGAGTCAATGAGCTCCTCGTCAGTGAAGTTTGTCACTGTCGATGAGGATTCAACATCTCTGTTGGCCCTGGTTGTTGTAGTCGTTGTAGCTGCAGACGATTCGGGATATACGTTTGTGAAGCACAGGATATATCTAAATGGTCAACAATAATTCTCGAAGAGAAAGAGAGAATGACTCCCTGCACTGTCAGAACATAATGGAACAACTCTCCTAGCTAATTTCCCTTGGCACGGTAGAACTCACATACTATGTAAGGATATGCAAGCTCAACCTGTGTGCAGATCAATGTCCATCATCGCTCACTAAATATATGATGGATGCTGTGTCCTTCCCCGACCAAATCCTAGAAGTCATCCAACATTACAGGCCACTCTATAAGGACAGGCCTGTCAGCAGGAGCAGTGGCAACATGGGCAGCTTGGACTGGTGCCTACCCATAATGGAGCCAATATGTGGTGGTGTGCTCTAGGGACGGTCATCTGGTCTCTCCCACATTTTCTTCCTCTACCTACCATTTGTAGACTATTCAATAAATTAGCGATGGAAGAACTTAAATGGGTTTTAATTAACCAAAATACATGAATAAAAAATAAAATTGTAGAAACCGTGTTGTTTGCCACCTACTTGTTCAGACGAAAACTAACTTGTCTAAGAAAATAAGTGGTCCATTCGGTCAAGTTAGGTCATCTTCTTCGTTCCATTTAGACGAGATTTATTTCCATTTGAATGGAAAACCTTGCCAAAGAGAAATGACCGAGTTGACTCGGCCATTTCTCAATTTTCTACAAAACTCATTTATTCGGACCAAATCAATCATAGTTCACTCTTAGAGATCCGAAACTATCTATTCTTGAAAAAAACTACAAAAACTACGAAAAAATCTATTCTTGAAAAAAACTACAAAAACTACGAAAAATGGGTCATCGATTTGAAATCTGACCCATATAGAAATGGGTGTACACAATCATTTTTAACCAATAGAGGGTGTTAAAAGATCCATACCTTTGATCTTTTACTGTAATGATGAAATGCGGCATGTTCATGGGTGATTGATTGTGGATTGAGAGTAGTTTTGAGAATTTTTCGTTCGATACAGAAATAAACTCGTTTGGAGGTTTTGGGTATTATATACCCCGATACTCGTTCGGACAAGAAAGTGGTCATCTAAATGAGTTTTGTAGATGTTTGTCTCGTCCGAATGTTTATCAAGTGTCCTAATTAACAATAAATCTGTTATATGCATTAGTGCTCATGTCCGTTTTATGTCAACGCATACAAACAATAAAATTAATTACATCTATAGTATCATAATAGTATTACAAAGTTATAAAACTAATTATAAGGTTAAAAAATTACAATCCAAATATTAAAAATCTCAATCCATTATTATCGTGTCGTGTTTGACATAAATCAATGAGACTGATCAAGTAACATATTGCCACATCTAATACTATCATGTATTATAATTGTAAATATGATGCTTAAATTGACTATACTATACTTATAATACTATATAATTAATTTTTATATGATCCGTTCTTACACGTTCAAATGGAAAAGTTATACGTTCGAACATAAAGGTTAGTTGTCCGAATGACTATTAGATAGTTTGGGATTTGAGTTTTAGAGTATCAATTTGGGCAGTTATGATGACACTAATATGAATTATATGACACTAATAATATTAGAAAGTACTTAGTAAAAAAAAAATAGTAATATCTTTTATATAATGTACTGATATACTATACATATTACTAATATGATAGTGTTATATATAATAGTTATACTAATTAGTACTTCGTCTATACTATTCTATATTAGTATAGGTTACTTAGCATATAAGTATTATACTATTTGTATGTAGTACTTAGTATATATTAAATATTTATATAGATTACTTAGTGTCATAACAAGTTCTTCAATATATATAACTTCTAATATTTATTACTCAATCTAGCATTATCCTATTATTATAATACTAATTGAATAATATAAACTAATATAATATTAATTTAAAATTTCTTAATATATTAGTATTATAGTACTCCTATAAAATTATCTAATGATATAATATTACTAATATATTACTTACTATATTAATAGTAAGTACCCGTTCGAACTATAATTTAGTATAATTCAAACATACTTTATCTCGTAGTTTGTGTTTGGAATTTGGAGGGAAACTTTGCTCCAAATATTCAGGATATTTACACATCCTAACGGTATTTTGATCCGTTCGAATAGTAAATACGCAGAATATGCTTTGAATATTGTGTCCGAACGTGAGAATTTCTCGTTCTAATGGATAAAGTTAAAATTCCTCATGGCAAAATTATCAGGGACTGTAGGAGGATTCTAGGGAAAGAGAGAGGAAATACCTGAGTTTTGTCTGAATGCAACTTCATAGATTTAAACACTTGAGTCTTCACTTCATCTTCACGCGAGATTTGGCTATTTTTGAGAGAGGGAGATTGGGAGAGATTGGGCCCCTAAAATCAACGCTTGTAAATGAGAATAGTTTGGTGTTGTGGGTTGATGGTGAAGAACCGAGAATGTGAGATGCGATTCCACCGGGATCGAACGTCCTTTTGGTATCTAGGTTCATCTTGAGGGTTGCGATATGGCTAGGTAAGATCGATGAAAATGAAAGAAAGGGGAAACAAATCTTGAGAGGGAATGCAGGAAATGAGAGTTGGAGATGGAGATTTGGAACTAGAAAATAGATTTTGAGAGTGAAAAAATGAATTAATCAGTAAGTAATCGGGTCATAAGCAGAGTGATTTCTAGCTCGAACTAGAAAATCAAGATCGGCATCACCGTCAACCTCTTTTACTTCACTCTTTGATGCATTGTTTTCTTCTTCTTGAAAAATCTTGAGTTGTTCTTCTAGATTCGAAAGCTGTTCATTAAAATTGTTGTGAAAGGTTTCGAAATCGTTCTTGAAGTCTTTCAATTTCTGTTGAAATTTATTCATAATGTCGAGTAATGTAGAGAGAATTTCTTCCATTGGTATGGCTGATTGATGAAATCGATACCGTCGAAAACCTGGCTGTGATACCACTTTATAACACATATGCTAATAGGTATTTGGGAAACTAGAAAATGTAAGAGAAAATACAACGAAAATAGTCAATTCGAGGTGACTAGCCTCCAAGAAAAAGAGAAGAAACAAACTATTTCCATTATGATTCTGAATAATATGGAAAAATACATGCATGTTATGAAACTAAAGAAGAACAGTAAATGCTTGAAATATTGCAAAGGAGAAGAATGAATATTGAGAGATTGCAAAATATTTTATTTTTCAAGAGCTCAATGTCATTCACTTCACTTCTTTTCTTATATCTTACAAATGAACCTCAAAACTTCTTTTATAGGCAACTTACATGGTGGTTGTGCTAATCAATTGACATGGTCAACAACTAAGTGACAAGTACAACAAACTCTCACATGCTCAACAACCAAGTGACAAGCATAACAAACCCTCATATGCTCAACAACTAAGTGGCAAGCACAACAAACTCTCACATGCACAATATCCAATTCACATCTATGAATGGTTCAATTTACAACAAACTATGTGTGGTAATTGGTGGACATTTACCTATTATACAACACTCCCCCTCGGATGACCATTTATAAAGAATATATCTCTTTAAAACCTTACCAAAGAAAAACGTAGTGGGAAAAAAGAGTACAGTATTCTTATGTATCGTCAAGTGTTTTAAGATTTTCTTATTAAAACCTTGCAAAGGAAAATCTAGTGGGACAAAACCTTAGCGAAGGAAAAAGAGTACAATCAGCACAAGTCTTTAAAACATTTACTCTCCCTGAAAAGTACATTACGATAGATTTTAAGTCTTCACATTCCAATGATCTGCACAATTTTTCTTGAATGTCACAGTTGATAATGCCTTCTTGAATAATTCTATCAGATTATTACTTGTTCGTATATTTGATATATCATCTTCTGATTTGAGTGATACAAGCAGTATGATCTTCATATAAAATTGTTGGGCTATCATTGATCATGAAAGATCACATTTTTCTTGGATATGTTGAGTTATTGATCTCAGTCAAATACACTCTCTACTTACTTCATGAATTGTAATAATCTCTGAGTGATTTGAAAATGTGAAAAATCATATCTGGTTGACAGATTTAGTAGAAATTTGATACCTGCAGTAATACTTAAATTCTCCCTAATAATATGCGTTAGTGTTTCAAGTAATAAGTAAACATGGTTTCAGCATATATAACAGGTTAAGAATTCAAACATAATTTCCATTTAAATAATACATTAGAGAGAACATGATAATATTCCCATCTAAATTTTTCTCCCCCTCATTCGGCGTTATTAGAGAGAATTTGTTTATGTATGGCAGAAAGAGCATTGGAAGTCATCCATATATGATAAAAGTTGAAAAAGTTAAGGTCTAATTTTATCGATTCAGCGGAAAAATAAATCCGCTTAACATTGTTGACAAACAAGATCTTGAAGAGATTTGAAGGCTTCGGGTTGCTATTTAAATATAACCATTTTACCATTGGTTTACTCCAGCAAAAACAACTCACATTGTTCATAGATCTAGTTGTTGTTCATCCAGAATGATATTATGTCTGATAGAAATTTTAATGTCCCAGATTTGAACCATGAACCTTGTATACCTCAACCACTCATATTTTCTCCTGAGGCTATAAAACTGATCCTGAAATTGTTGCAGCATCAAGAACCTCCAGTGCTCAATATGCTGCCTCTCTTACAACCATGTCTCAAAGGCTACTGGCAAGAACGAGTGAGGTTGATCATCTTAAAAATCAAATATCTAAATTGCATCAAATGCTTGCAACTAAAGATAGGATAAATAAAAATTTAAGACAAGAAAACAAGGAACTAAAGAAATTTGTAGACTAGTATTCTAGTGACCTAAAAATATGAATAGAAGAGCTGGAACGAGAGAAATCTCAAATACAAAGTCAACAACAGCAACTAAAGGCAGATGTTCAGCGTTTACAAGAAAATAGGGATAGTTGCAATTAATCTCACTGGCTTTTGAAATTATGCATCCAACATATCTTGTAATCTTGACTAAGTGAGATTTAAAGAGATGATGATTTGTCTTGTTCTTATTTTCATTTTTATAAGAATCATTTTTAGCTTCATTTAGTTCGCATCAAATTTTCTTCTCATATCTATAATTCATATGTATTTACATTCTTATTCTATAAATTATCAATGGCTCATTAGTTTCCTTTCAATATTTCTCACGATCAACATATGAGGTATCATTCACCTTAGTTACAAGTTGTTCCTGCATCTTCTACCGGTGCCATGTTGCAGCAAGCGAATGATCTGGCTAATAAGTCAGATCGTGAAGCCGTATATAAGTTGGTGACTCTCGACACTCGATACTCCTCCTCTATTGTTGGGTTTTTCGACCGGTTACAATCCAAAAATCGTGAGATTGAAGAGTTTAACCAGAATGTTTTCATACTTCAACGACTCGTTCATGACTCTAACAACAAAATAAGGATTTAAAATTCTTGCATGCCTCTTCATTTCGACTGCCTAATCCTTTAGATAAGGATGGTATGTTGCTTTATGAAAAGCAAATGCATTTGAGAGATGAGACAAGAAATCTCAAATTTTTATAACTCATCTAGCATATGGATAATAAGATATTTCCTTTTCAAATACATTCTTTAAATTTATATCAGTTATTGTGATCTCTTCATCAACGTAAACTGCAATAATGTCAAATCCGAGTTCTGATAAAAATACATAGGCATATAGGATTATTCTCAAATCATTCTTTCAATAAATACTCGCTGATTCAATTATACCACGTGCGTCTGGATTGTTTTAACTCATATAAAGATCTTTGAAACTTTATAAATTACATACTCCTAAATGTACTTAGATTAGATGCTTCAAGAATTATATGTCATGATCTAATAATCCTTATAAATATGCAGTGACCACATCCATCAACTACATATCTAATTATTTTATAATCTGAATGTGATTGCCTTCATAACGAGGAAATATGTTTCCTCGTAACTAATATCAGGTTTATGCAGAAAACCTTATGCGACAAATCGTACTTTGTATCGCACAATTTCATTTTTATCATTACGCTTTCATATAAATACTCATTTATATCTGACAGGTATTAAACCCTTTGCTGTTTGGACAACAGGTCCAAATACATCTCGCTTCACTAGCGAGTTCAATTTAGTTTCAATAGCTGCTTTCCATTTTGTCCAATCATTTCTACGTCGACATTCTTTGACGGTTGTTTTTAGCACACTTTATTCATTACTTCTGGTAATGTCAAATGCCATCTTATATGAAAATATGTTGTCGACAACAGTTTTATTTTTATCCATAATTTTTTCAGTACTCATGAAATGTATTGAGATCTCATTATTTTCAAGTATTTGTTCCTTTTCAGGAGAAAACATTTCATGAAAAGTTTCTTCAGGGGTTTTCTCTTCAGGAGGATTATACTCTTTAAGAGTTCCTCTTTCGGAGGTTTATATTCTTCAAGAGTTCCTCTTCAGAAGGTTTGTACTCTTAAGGAGTTCCTCTTCAGGAGGTTTGTACTTTTTAGAAGTTTTCTCTTCAGAAGGTTTTCTCTTAAAGAGATTTGTACTCTTCAAGAGTTTCCTCTTCAGGGTGTTTCCTCTTCAGGAGGTTTGTACTCTTCAGGAGTTTCTCTTCTGTACAGAAAGTTTGGATAGATCTTATTATTTGTTTTGTAAGTACGATCTTTTTAAGAGCACCGATTTAATTTCCTTTTGTTTTTCTCTTTTGCACTAATAGATTTTCAATACTTCAGGTGTGTCTTAGACTCACCTATTGTTGTTTTAACAACTTGTCCTTCAGGGATTTCAATTCTTGCTTAAGTATTAACAACAGTAATATATGATTTTATAATATCTTTAGTGTCAGTAAATACATCAAGTAATTGATTTGCAACACTTTACAAATATGTAACTCTCTGAACTTCTGGTTCATTCATTTGTAAGAGAATCAAATTTAGACAGTATTTTATTATCCCAAGTAATTTATTGTCGTGCTTTAGGCACCGACTTTTTGTTATTTCAAAACATGATAAAGGTCTACTATAATGTATAAAAGTTTAGTATAAGTAAATCAAGTGTTTGACCATACAACAGGTACGTAGTTATTGTTCAGTCATACCACATCTATAATAAACATTTTCATATTTCTATAAAAAATTATTCTGAAGGCCTTTATCCTTCTTTGAGTTGGATCACTTCTGTTGATATGATATATTATTATCATCTTTAGTGTTGTCATTTCTGGGACCAACATTTCTATAGTTTTCTACTAGGTCTACGCCTTTGGTTCCTTTGGAAAGATGCACCGTTCATTTATGAAAATGGTATAAATTCAATATCATTAATAGGACGTAACTGGTGATTTATTAACAAAAACTCATTACTTAGCTCAATCACTTAGAAAACAAAATAAAAGTTCAGAATATTTGTTAAATTTTCGCTCTCGATATTACTACTACAGGAGCACATTCGAGGTATGAAAAATAATATATGTTTTCTTTTAAAATATCATCATTAGTGACCTTCTCACTGCATAATTTAATATTGAGCAAGATTTTAAAGAGTGGAGAGTTATATTCACTACCACTCTTAAAATCTTACAACTTCAGGTATAATAAATCATAATGATCTTTTGGGAGAATTACATATTCTAGTGCTCATATCTCTTTCTTAAATTATTTCACACAGTAAGATAATTTTTTACTATGAGATACACAGTACAGTCCTGCAGGGACATGTAATTTTCATCTTTGATTGTATCTCCCAAATTCATCATATTCAAATATATCTCATCAAGAATTCTAGATAAATAATTTTTTTTAGAAATGTCAATAATAATAAATCTCAATTTTATAATATTTGATATTTTCTATATATATGAATCACAAAAATAAATTTGTAGATCTAAAACATATATTCACATAATCATCAGAATAAAAGAAGAATTTTATTAAGTAATATTCAGCAATATTACCTTTTATATCCATCTTGAGGACTACAAATAATATAATGAAAAACTTACTTGAAGTAGAAGACCACTAATTTCAGTATCGATAGAATTTCGTACTGATAACGTATTATGAAACTAAAGAAGAATAGTAAATGATTGAAATATTGCAAAGGAGAAGAAGGAATATTGAGAGATTGTAAAATATTTTGTTTTTTAAGAGTTTAATGTCATTCACTTCATTTCTTTTCTTATATCTTACAAATGATCCTCAAAACCTATTTTATAGGCAACTTACATGGTGGTTGTGCTAATCAATTCACATGCTCAACAACCAAGTGGCAAGTACAACAAACTCTCACATACTCAACAACCAAGTGACAAGCATAACAAACCCTTACATGGTGGTCGTTAGACATATTCTTCTGCCTTAGAATCATACAACTAAGATAATTGGGCCCGACCAATTAGGAACCCACGCATATGGCCTCAGATCCATCACGCCCCTGGTCTCAACACTCACTCAGCCCATAGCCCAGTAGAGTACATTATATGTGTAACACAAATCGAGTTATTTTCCTGTCGTTTCAAAAGCAGAACAACTTTGACTGGTTAAATATTATGGCTTACGACTACACAACTTTTCGGGAAAGCTTTACGATTCCTCATGCACCTTTGTATGATCCAGGAAGCAATGCTAACACAGATTTTGGTATCCATTCCTGGATTAATAGTGGAGTATCTGCAAACAAGTTGGTTTTGGGTTTACCTTTCTATGGCTATTTCTAGAAACTTAAGAGTTCCCAAGACATTGCTATAAGTGTACCGGCGACTGCTCTGGTCGTCGCTGAGCAAGGATATCATGATCCGATTTCATACAAGGACATCAAAGATTATATTCAGACATATGAGGCTGCTTCTGTTAGAGCTATAAATCCCAAGAAATTAACAGCTTATCAAGATGAAGAGCTATGCCAATCTGAATATACTGATACGGTTACTTAGTTGATTTTCTGTTGGTTATTTGAATTTTGTAACAGTCACTTAGTTTTGAATTTTAAACTTTAAATACTTGTAGTTATCCATACTGATCTAGAACGTGTAAATCAAATGCTTTGTACTCATCTATATATGTGAATACATACGAGAGAGCTGGTATCCTTGTGAACCAAATATTGTTTCCAGTTCTGACTTGGTATCAGAGCAATTTAATTGCTCATGCAACTCGATCCAATATGGCCTTATCCTCTACTACTTCCACATTTGTCATTCCAAATATCACCTCTCTGGTTTCTGTTAAATTAGATGGAACCAATTATCTAAATTGGATCACCCAATTCATTCCTGTGCTTAGAAGCCATGACTTGCTAAGCATTGTTGATGGGTCAGAAATCTGTCCTCCTTAATACCTCCTTGATGACATTGGGAAAACTACTTCTGATCTCAACTCAAACTATCTGGTTTGGCAAAAAAAAGATCAATTCATTCTGGCCTAGTTAAATGCCACTCTCAATGAAAAGATTCTCTCCACAGTCTATGGACTGACAATTTCCAAACAAGTCTGGATCACATTATCCAGCAGGTTTGCTCCTCAATCCAGATCTTGTATATCTCATTTAAAGAGACAACTGCAAACTTTACAACAGGGCTCTAAATCCTGCTCTGACTACTTGATCCTGGCCAAAAGCTGGTCTGATTAGCTAGCAGCAGCAGGAAACCATGTTGTTGAGGAGGATTTGATCTCCTATGTCATTGGTGGTCTCAACTCCATTTATAATCCATTTATCACCTCACTCAATTTTTCCACCCGAGAGAAATCTATTACCTTTGATGATTTTCAAGCTGACCTACTCAATTATGAGCAGCTACTTGAATCTCAAAACAAATCTCTTCCACATGAAGGTACTCAGTTTGCTTTCTTCACAAACAAACCCAGGTTCAACCATGGAAAAAAATCCAAATATCCCAACCAGCAAGGCAAACCTTCCAATTACTCAAGACCTCATGCCAATTTTCAATCTGGAAACTCCTCCAAACCTAAGTCACCTGGCAGCCAATTTCCCCCCAACAAGTTTCCAACCTGTCAAATTTGTGTCAAAACTAACCATCAGGCCCTCGACTGCTATCATAGGATGGATTTTTCTTATCAGGGTCGACACCCACCTACTCAGTTAGCAGTCATGGCAGCACATGCTCATGTTACACAAGATGGTGAACAACCATGGTATCTAGACAGTGGTGCCAACAATCATATTACTACTGCATTAGACAACTTGACCCTACATCAACAACCTTATCAAGGCACTGATCAAGTCCAAGTGGGCAATGGAAGAGGCTTGCTCACACCAACACTGGTTCTTCTATGCTTCTTAACTCAAAACATAAATTTCTCTTAAACAATATCTTACATTGCCCCAATGCATCCTCTAATCTTTTGTCTATATAGAAATTTTGCAGTCATAATAAATGTTACTTTGTACTCATATCTTCTCATTTTTTGTGAAGGATCTACAGACCAAGGAAATACTCCTCCAAGGGAAAAGTGAAGCTGGACTGTATGATAGGGACCTCGGTCTTGTCCCGATCACCTAAGGGTTTCTTCTTGCAAGGTTTGTTCCCTCTAACGACCGAGTTAGACTGCAATGCTTGGTAAGGGTAGTATGGATGAGGGAAATGGTTAAGTGAGGCTAGGATTTAGTGGAGGTAGAGATGAATGATAGGTTAATTGGCTAGGTTTGGTGCAAAATGGTGCATGGCAAGGATAATTGTGGGGTGTTCGGCTAGGCTACTTGTGTTTAGGCTAGATGGGGTTTGGTTAGAGCATAAAGTGGCCGAATATTGCTTAAGGTTTCTCTAGGATTTTCAGCCAAGTCAATTAGGGTTAGGGATCTAGAGTTTTGAGTGGTTTTGAATAAGTTCTAAAAAATAGGAGTATGGCTTATAGACAATTGAAGTGGACGGCAAAGCTAGGATTTGTGTGGCTGGTTGTGTGCTTGATGATGGGGCTGGATTTGATTGGTTCACTTCTTCAATTGATGACCAATCAAATAAGAGAATGATGTGGCAATTTAATGAGATAGAAATGGGGTTTCGGCTAGGGCAAAATGGTGATGGCCAAATGTGAGAAATAATAGAAATTTTGGTTTGATTTGAATTTGAATCAATTTGAATTCAAATTCACTTGTGGTGGCCGGTCATGCAAGGGCTAGGGGGGCACGAAATTAACTTGATTTGGATGAGGGGTGAGGTGGATTTAAGTGAGAAAATATAGGAGTGGAAGAGGATAGGTGGCCGACTAGGTTAAAGGGTAAAAGTGGCAAGTGTGTTGGCTAGGGTTTCATGGCCTTTGGCCGTGTGCTTCAAAGGGGTTTAGGGGTTGTTGTCGTGGCTGCTATGGGGCAAAGGGAACACAAAAATGATCAATTGAACACTCAAATAAAGATTGAACAAAAGACCATAGAAGAACATGCCAACTCCTTTAAAGCACCAAGGGGTTTCGGCAATGCCTTCCTTCAATTCTTCTTTTTTCTTCAATCACTCACACACACTCAACTCTCTTAAGTAATCCGAATCTCCTAATGGAGGAAGGTTTCGAATTCCTCTATGGAACACACACACAAGTTCTCAAATCCACAAGTAGTGTGGATTTAGCCTCACACAACAATCGAACAACCACTCAAGAATGCAACAACATAAAATCAACCAAAAAGAACACCTCAACACCTCAACACTCTTTATGAATAACCTCAATATTTTTATAAATAAACTGAAAAAAAATAAATAATAGATGTGGATCACTGATTCACGAATTGCACGGATGACCCTCTTCCAAAGGGGTTCATGAATTGCACCCTAGAGAAGCCCAAGTGCTAAGCATCGAATCCAAACCACAATGAGTGGCCAGTCTAACTCTTTCTCAAGAGCAAATTCTAATTCTCAAAATGTCCAAAGATGCCTAAAATGAACCCTAGAAAACCTATTTAATTTGTCTTACAACTTGGAAACCCCCATTAGGTCATTTATTAAAAAGAACTAATTACTAAAATGTCCAATGCAATAAAATAATGAAATAACATAAAAATAAATGGATAGGTGGCGCCAATGCATGGATGGCCGTGGGGTGCTAGTGGCCCAAGGTGGGCTGGCGTGCTGCTACCTCCATGGTCAGGCTTGTCTCATGCTGTCTCGCTGCATGGCGTCTGGTGGTATGCAGGGCATGGCTCTGTGCAAGGCCAACTGATGGTGCTCATGGGAATGTGTCATGCATGGTCCTGGTGGTAATTACAGGGTCAAGCCACGTCGCTCTGGTGCCGCCCAATCAAGGTGCTCGGGCGGTGGTCCTGCATGGCTCGGGCTAGATGCCGGGATGGTGTGCATGCATGGCCCAAGCTGACGGTCTGGGCGCAGGCTGCATGGAGTGGGCTAGTGCTGCACGTTGGATGGCATGCATGGTGTGCATGCCACTGGCCTGCTCTGCAAGGCGCAGGCTGGTACCGCGCACTAGATAGCATGCATGGTGTGCATACCACTTGCCTGCTCAGCAAGGCACAGGCTGGTGCCGTGCGCTGGATGACGTGCCTATGAAGACACGCCATTAACCTCACTGAGTGAGGCTGTGGTGCGCAGTGATGCACGCATAGTGGAGCGCAGATGCACACGCATGCGTGCGCGCATGTGAATGCACTGTGGGGCGAGCCTATGCACATGCCGGGTTGTGCACATGCATTGTGCATGGCCAGTAGCCTCGCTGGACACCTGCTGCATGTCAAGGCCTAAGCCAAGGCATGCCTACAGGCTAGCCAAGGAATTGTCCTGGCCCTCCAAGGCCTGAGTCAGGGCCTGATTCTGGGCATCTCCTCTAGGGGTTTTGACACTATATCCCATTTATCTCAAGCAGTTGGAACTCAACAATTCAAATCCAAAGGCTGCTCATCTCCCTTCCTTCACTGCTCTACAAGGTGTTAAAGCTCCTATCACCAATTGGCACTCAAGATTAGCCCATGCTTCTAAGTCTGTAGTCTCTAGGGTCCTTAGAGAAGCTTCGCTTCCAGTTTTTGGTTCTGTAACCCACAATAAATTGTGTAAGTCCTGTCAAGTTTCCAAGAGTTACAAACTTCCTTTTTTCGAGTCCAATAACAAATCTACACATCCTCTTGAGTTAATACACTCAGATGTGTGGATCTCTCTCGTTGCTTCTGTTAGTGGATGTAAACTTTATGTTATATTTATTGATGATTTTTCTAGATTTACATGGTTGTTTCCTCTCAAAAACAAATCTGATGTGTTCTCTTCTTTCATCAAATTTAAATAGATTGTTGAAAACCAGTTCTCTAGAAAAATCAAGCAAATCCTCACGGATAATGGAGGAGAATATCTCTCCACTAATTTCAAAAATTTTCTCTTTAACAATGGCATTCTTCATAAGTTCACTTGTCCCCACACTTCTAAGCAAAATGGGATTTTATAAAGAAAGCATAGGCACATTACTGAAACAGGATTATCCCTCCTAGCACAATCCCATCTTCCTTCCTGCTATTGGGTTGATGCCTTCCTCACAGCCATCTATGTGATCAATAGGCTGCCTACACCTGTTATCAACAACCAGTCTCCATTCTTTATCTTATTTAATACACCACCTGACTACTCATTTTTAAAGAATTTTGGTTGTACTTGTTACCCCTTGCTATTGCACACATTGCGCACACACATTGTAGGGAAAAAATGGTCAATTTGCTTAAGCCATTTCATGTGTGATCCGGCTGCTTATAAATAGTGTTTGTTCTCCAAATTTTTTCTAGTTAGAAATGAAAGTTATTATTTTTTATAATGGTTCTAATGGAATTCTTATTATATTATTAATTAGTTTTTTAAATTATACTACTCATAAATGACTTGTTTCTCCCTTTGTTAAAAAAAATCGAATGAGCTTGGACAATCCATGGTCTAAAACAAGACAACATTCTTATATGAAATATATTGAAAAATTATGAATTGCACAATCGCCAAATCAACCCTTTCACTAAGCAACAATATAGTGATAGAAAGATGAAGATGAGATGAGAATTATGAGATAAAATGAAAATTTTATAAATAATAATGAAATGATTTGAGTTATGATGTTTAATGAGATATTGGAAAAGGAAAGAGAAAAAGTTTAATATAAATATTATAAAATTAAATATTATTATAATATAAAATTTTAATATTATTTTGTTTTGGGATTTGAAATTTTTGAGTTTTAATTGTGTTTTAGTTGAAAGTTTATAAAAACTTTAATAATTATCTGAAAAAATTGAAATTTTGAAATTGAAAAAGTATATGTTTGAATAGTATTTAGACACTGAGATGTGATGAAGAAGAAATCATCTCTGAAACCGAAAGGCATTATCATACCGAGGCTCCAACCCCCCCTCCCCCGGCGGGCCCGCAAAGAGGCATTAGATATACTTTTTATGTATTTTCACTACAAAAAAAAAGACTATTTCCCGCGACTAAATGTCGCCGCAAAGAGTTTAAAAATCGCCGGAATTGCTTTGTTACGGCTAAACTTTGTCGCCAAGGAATAGCCGCTGATAATGAGCCAAGAAAAGAAAAGATGTTTGCGGCTACATTTAAAATTGACAGTAATATACCTTTAGCGGCGACCAATTTTTGCCGCAAATAAACAAACATTTGTCACAAAAATTTGTTTGAAAACTGATGCGGCTACAATTATACCTTTTGCGGCGACCAAGTTTCGCCGCAAATAACCCAAAATTCTAACTTTATTTGAAAACTGATGCTTTGCCCGATTAAATTGTGCCCTTTTTTTTTCCCTTTGTTGCATGTGATTTTTTTTTTTCCTCATATTTAACTCCTTTATGATAGTTACTTGCTTGGTAATAAATTAAAAAATGCTAAATTAGGAGAATTTTATATTTACTTACCAACACATATTATCAATTTTATTCAAATATCCTCAACGTACATATTTGAATTCGAACAATACAAGTCATGTAAATGAGAAACAAAGATGCATATAAGCATATTTTCTGTAGAAGAAAAAAAATTAATGTGCAATTATTTTGTTCTTCAAGTTACTTCAAAATTATGCTTGACTGATAAAACTAGAGAAACTTCCAACCTATAAAGCAGTCTTTTTAGTATCACATGGTTGATTTCACACAATCACTCTTCAACTACATTCACCAACTCATATTCAACCAGGGAGAGATTGTTATCCTCTTGAACTGCAAACTTAGCAGGTTCAGTAACTTCAATGCGGCCCCATTTATCAACAGCCTCATAGACCCCTTAAACATGTCAATTTTTGTGTTACAAAGAATTACAGTGGCACCCGGCTTTATCAAGTTAACTGCAAAAAAGATACAACAATTATCATTATAAACAGGTAAAGAAATTGATAGACCAGTTATATAAGAAAATAATGTACTAATAAAACTTCAAATGCCATAATTTTTCTTTGATTAGTAACAAATAAATTACTATGAGACTTAAAACTGGGAACAAATAAAGACAACTAAATAACGCGAAAAATTATTATAAAAAAAGAGTAAAATGAAATTAAATTGGTCTTTTACTGTGATACCAATTATTTAATGAAATGAGATTAATACCATTGGAAATATTTCCTGCAAGCATCGATAAACAGAGTTTAAGCCCATCCCCAAGTACCTCTATTCTGCATAGGAGGAAACAATTTCATTACATGAAAAAAAATAAAAGATTAGAAAAGAAAATAGGAGTTGTTACTTCCTAAAGTAGTTTATAATAAACGTCCATGGCACAATAAAAGTATCTTAATAAATGTTTTTCATTTTAAAGCCAAAGGAATTGACTTGTTAGTTCTAAAAAGTACAATCTAGATACAAAAAGAACTGTACAAGAAAGTTACTTAGCTATGCAAATCCCTGAGTTTGACTTTCTGATTCATATCTCTTCATAAAGTCGTCGTATTTGGCTTGTTTCTCTAATAGTAGCATGATAGTTTTTTCAAACCTTTTTACACATTCAGTTAATTCGTCTATTCGAGCATCAATTGCTTGTCTAGATTCTTCTATTCGGGCATTAGTTGCTTGTCTAGATGACTCGGGAATAACCATCTCGCCGAGCCCCCTCACATACCCTGATCTATGACCCAAAACTTCCTTAAAGATTGTCGCTGCAGCCTCCTTAGTCCGCTCCTCAGGCTCCAACTCTAACATCTTTGCTGCCATCTCCAGCTATCAACCATTCAACCATTGGAAAATCAAACATGTTAGTAAGAGATATGCATTTATACCACATAAAATTTTTGAGATTTTACTTTTACACTCACATATTACTCTTCCCCAATAGGAGTCACAAATTTGCCTTTCTTTTTCGACCACCTCACTGCTTTAAAAAAGTCGACTAAACTCTCATCATTCCCAGACTGCAAAATAGAAGCAAATTATATTCAACTTAGACTTAAACTTATAATCAAAACTATTGACTTACCCTCATCTCCATTAGTCGCACAAATGACCTTCGTCCAGCTGTGTGATTGTTTTGTTATTTCTCTCTATTACCTTTATTTCTTTCAGACATCCGCTGCACTCACATGGGACATAATATACATGAGAAACATCTAAGTTGTCAAGTTTAACATGTTTTTAACATCATTTTATAACAAGAAACTTACCATCCTACCTAACATTTATTATAGTTAACTATTTAAAAAAAAATGTCATGGTATGTTAATTAAATATTTGACTTCCAACTTACCTTAAATTTCTCGCTTGAATATCGAGCGCAGAACATCACCCAGGTGACTGGTTTTACCAATGGTGGCACATTCGCAAGTGCTTCTTCATTACTCTCGTATTGCTGGTAGGTTTTATGTAAATCATATCGAATATGATTAAACTGTTTGCGAATTGTCTTTGTAACCGTATCTCGATGATTCTTTTTGGCCCAGTCAAGTATGAAGTCATTCTAAGAACAAACAAATTAATTATAATTAGTACTACAAGTTTTTCCAAAAACTCTATTTCATCAAATATGAAATTCTTATACTTTTACCTGGATGCGTGAAATCAATTCTTCCTTCTCATTATTTGGTATGGCATGCCAACTAGCATGACTTAAGTCCACATGGTGCTTGACCAACCATGTAACCCTTGTAGTAAAAATGGTTGCATTTTCACAACAAGGTGCAGTCTCATTGTCCTTTATCCTCAGAGGTATTTTTCCATACTTTCGTAGCTTTTCAAACTCTGTATTTTTTGCTACTCCTCACCCACGCTTTCGACTAGGTGGTACTAATGTTTTCAATTGACATGTTAGCATCATATAAATGAGAAAAATCAAATTAATCAACATGAAACATATATATATATATAACTCCCTCATGCCTGAAACACAAAACCTGTGACATGCAAAAAGAAGTATACATCATTTCATTTCCTCTTACATGCAACACCATTCACGATTCTTCTAAGTTGAATATTTAAAGAAAGTATACGTAAACAAGCCTTTGAAGGAGAAAAAGACAGAAATTTAATTTATATATGCTTGTTTGTAATTTAATTACACAAATGCAGTTTGTAATTCAACAAGAATCCATATAATTTTGAGAAAAGAAAAGTTCCATAACAAAAACAAATTAATCAATCAAAATTAGATTAATACCGGATGAGTTTGTGTCTAGTGGCAAATCAACATGTGGCATGTCATTTGGTTCTATCCTCGAGACACGATTAGGTAGCTCGATTGAGTTATCTGAGCTTGAGTCTGAATCATCTTGGGCATTTAAGGCAGCAAGGGGTATTACTTTGGGCGTGCGAACTACATTATTGCTTTGAGAGCTTCCTCGACCTCTACCTCTACCTCTTCCAGTTATCATCATATCCAAGGTTAGCCAACCGAAATTATCCCTACACTCACACTAAGTAGATACAATTATTTATATATTAGTATACTTTACAAGGCAAATTACACAAAATGATACTTAAACTAAAAAGAATATTTATACTCAAGAGAAATACATAAAAGCTTTCTATGATAATTAAACTAAAAAGAATTTCAAACGATTAGTTCATCTCATCCTCCGTCGAGAAACTATCTTCTTCTATGCTACCTTCCAATTCAGCGCTATGAGTAGAACTGTCCTCACTGATATTGTCGTAGATAAAATCTTGCTCGAAGTGGTCCCAATTAGACCTTTGT
The DNA here is from genome assembly GCA_036898215.1 of Platycarya strobilacea. Classification (NCBI taxonomy): domain Eukaryota; kingdom Viridiplantae; phylum Streptophyta; class Magnoliopsida; order Fagales; family Juglandaceae; genus Platycarya; species Platycarya strobilacea. The sequence goes on along the minus strand of CM072559.1, from coordinate 2,005,603 downwards.
ATTACCGACGTGTCAATATCAATTTGCTCTGGCTCAACATTAGGCCTATGCATGTCTGTTTGCAATGGGATGTCATCAGTATGGACACTCACGTAGGCATTGCCAGAATTGTCCTCTTGGTAAGCATCAACGTCATTAGAATCAGATTCATCATCTTCAATAAGGGATTTAAGTGGAAGGTCATAGACATTTCTATGTATGACCTTTTGCACTACATACCAATCACCACGGATGCTGCGATTTTTTAAGTAAAATACTTGCGAAGCTTGGCATGCCAAAACAAAAGGGTCGTTCTTATAAGCTGTCAGAGACATATTCACACTAGTAAGATGTCGTTCCACACGTATCCCTCGTTTGGAATTAGAAATGTCAAACCATTCACATTTGAATAAGTAAACACGACGCCAACCCATGTAATGAACTTTCAAAATGTCTATTAGTCTACCAAAAAATTCAAGTTTTTCAGATCCTAGTTGTTCACTAATGACCATCACTCCTGAGTTTTGGGTGCGACGATGTTCTTCACGATTTTTTGTGTGAAATCTTATACCGTTGTTTATGCAACCAGAATAAGATGCGACCCAAGGGTTAGGACCACACGCTAGGGCATATAGATCCTCTGAAACTTCTTCGAGATTATTAGCACGCCTACTTTGAATCTATCACAAGTTCAAACAAGGAACCGCATAAAATAAAAGCAGTATATATCTTGGTATAAAACAATCATATTCATAAGGAAAATAGGGTCGAACTTCCAAATGAATTTGCATACGTGTGACTTGAACCAGTCTGGAAATTTTGCAGCATGCATACTATCGACATCATCGGGATACTCTTTAGTCACCTGCATGTAGTGCTCACTAGACAGAAGGCCAACACCAGTTAACAAGTATATGTAATATGTAGGGGATGCAACGTAAATCGGTATTTTGGGAATTCCCCCAGCCCGAATATCTCATAACATAACATCAACGTCATCAATGAAGTCATCCGTTTGTTCGGGATCATGTAGATCATCATCATCATCATCATCAGTTACGATTAAATCTTCTTTCTCGCCATGAAAAATCCACACCGTGTAATTCTTATCAATACCTTTAATGAACAAGTGTCTCTCTACCTGGCTTATAGGTATGAAGTAATTATTTGAACATTGGACACATGGACAACGAATCTCCTTACTTGTAGCATGAGATCGGGGCCAAGGTAAGGAACTCCTTAACTCCTTTAGCATATTCCCTAGATCCAAATCTATTAGTAATTTGCATCCAACTTTTGTCCATCTAAGAAAAAATAGAGATAGAAAAGTCGTTTAATAAGGGATTAGGCCAAAAAAAATAGAGCATACCAATATACTATTTTTACATTAACAAGTACTATTCAACTCTTGGAACTGTATCATTGACAAAATTGAAAAATAACATTCTTTATTAAAATGTTTATTCATTATACTTTCTAATCACATTTGTTAATATCTCATATTTTAAATGACTATATTTAAATCAAATCACTTAATATAAATAATATTAGCCGATATACTTTAAAAGTAGAAGAAATGCATTTGGTACCTACATAGCACAATGCTAGTGATTTTCAAAGACATCAATAATGATCAAGATCGAAGTGGTCCGAAATTCTGTTTACTTTTGGAAAGTGGGAGCCTGACTCATGAGGATTTCTTTAATCCTTTTTTCCAGACTTGACAGAATCATGCAACATTAATTGTTTTATAATTTACAACAAGGTGCTAATTATAAAACTTGATTATATTCTTTCTCATGAGAATTATGGTCATGATTTGGCTGTGGATGTCAAAAGAGCTGTCATGGACTATGAGCAATGTCGACCAACATAAAGAGCAGAAAGGAAAATATAAATAAATAAGTAGACAGAAAATGAGTCTTGTGCTCCAATGGATGAAAAGAAAATGATTGAATTACTTCTCATTTGCCTCAAATACCTGTATAATTCTTGGATTGAGATCCGATAGATAGATTTTAGGTGAACAGACTAATATGATTTTGTTATCAGGAAATTGTGAAGTTTGAGAACTTCTATGCATGATGGAAGACGGCTCTTATTAGTCTCCTTTTCCTTGAACTGAACTTTTACGAATTGAATTTACTGTTATAGCAAGTATTTTCAAAGAGTTAACTTCTTGTGATAGAGATCTGGGAAGAAATGGTTCCTCTTCATTAGAAACTTAATTTTGATAACACCTAATGGTCTTGGGAATCGAGCTTTTATGAAGACGTAGTAAGAAATAAATCATTGATTACCTCAACCAATCAAAAGAGGGGTGTTTATATGGATATATTATAATGCATTAATGATCACTTTGTTGGATATTAAATTATTCAATGAAATGAACGCCGATACATGTAAACTCATCTCTGAAGTGTCATCATTCCCTTTCAACCTTTTAGGATGCAGCAGTGGCCCATAAGTTTTTTACAAATAAGGAAGGAGTCCAATTATCTAATTATTGTAGGTATCAGCTGATAAACATATCGGACTTGTTAAAGTGAGTCCACTGATGCATATCCTAATTGATGATGTTATGTATCATGCAAATATATTGTGGCATGATATATTCAGCCTGTTTGGTTCCCTGTTTTGTTAGCCATATTTCAACTTCTGTAAATATATTTATGTATATTTTGTTTCAGATCATCAGTCTATAGAATGATATTTTGTTATCATAGGTAGAAAGGCTGTTGCTTTTTATGCTTGTTGTTTAGGAGTTACCTTTGCTGTAAATCACAAATGAGATGATGTGGAAACAGGTGAAGAAGAAGGTTTTTATACCTGGGTTGCGGCAAACTATGCTTTGGGAAACTTGGGAGGTGAACCTCATGAAACCACAGGTGACAGGGATAGTTGAACTTGGTGGAGCTTCTTTGCAGGTTATGCACCAAATGTTTATTGACCTCAAGTTTAATAACTTTTATATGTAAAATGAATGCTGGCTTATGGCTATAATTGTGGTACTCTTCTTCATGCTGACGATTGGTTTGTTTAACTAAATAGGTTTCGTCTATTGTATACCATCTTGTGTACTTGGCTTTGCCTATTTTTATCAATAAATTGTTTACTTAAAAAAAAAAGTTGTATATATGTTAAATAAGGGATATCTACAACATCCAGGCACTTTGACCCTAAATATGCACTTTGTGGACCCTAAATAACACATAAGAAGACAAATGACTAACCTTTTCTTTCTCAGCACTCTGGCGGTCAGCAATTTCTTCTTCTACATGTATCTTATACCGCTCCAGGATTTTTCCAATACTGTAGCACAAGGAAAACACAGCATTGCCTTATGTGTTATTTGAAAAAATAAGTGTTAGGTCAATCTTACAATTAAAAGTTTAAGCACTCTTACAGTTTAATATAATACAACAGACTTATTTTATAATAATAAAAATATCATATTAAACCACTTGCAGACCAATCATTCTTTCAAACAAAATATGACTCATCTGAATGTTTTTTTGGCAATGAGTTTGAGCATTGAACCCAAGCTGTAGCAACAAAACTTGCACATAACAATGAATACAAACACGCAAGTGGCCTTTGAAGAATTGGCTGTCCTTTGTGCTGTGCTGAGTTATGGTTAACTTGGGTAACACGAGTGCATCAGCAGTCAATTTTCGCCCGCTTTGATAACTTAAAAGTTCGATATATAGACCAAATAATACAGGACCAATTACTGATCATTGCCTTTCTTTAAATCAAATAGAGATTAACTCTCGAATACAAAAAATAGAAGGAAGATAAACTTTTATTTAAAAAATAAACTACACCTTATATATCTGGGTTCTAGAATTCCCCCCACCCTCCAAAAAAATGCTATAATATATCTAACATTACTCTAAAGGTTTGACATTCAATTACAAACACCAGAAGGCTGAAAGCTGGTTCATATATTTGCACTAATTCAAAGCTTATAATTCTATGTTTTTGCATCAAAGATTAGAAGAGTTTAGAAGAGTAGTGATCCCAAAATGACCTTCAGATGCAACATGACCCTAAAATAGAAGGAATTCGATTTTATGATTGTCACTCTGTCTTGAACATTATTTCTCAAATGAAGATTTGAAGAGGTTTGTAATTAGGATTAGACAATATCAATCATTTTTAATGTACTAAAAAGTTTAGATTGTTATTAGTAAGTTTGTAATGTATATTTTAAATCTAATTTTATTATTTATTATTAATAAATACAATTTGTCTTCTTCTTAAAAAAAAAATGCTCTATAGCCAAGACACTCTGTTTCAACATTACTGCATGGTTTGAGTTCATTGAAAGCGTCCCCAAAACAGATACATTACTGTAGGCCACTATGTAAATCTTGCTCTGTTTTGTCCGAGAAGGCTGAGCCTTCCTCTGTTTTTCCATGATTAGAAGCACGCTAGTTGATACCATAAATTAATACATCCAAACGAGAACTAATTATAAGAAGAACAAGAAACAAAATTAAGCATGCAAACTACAACAATCCACATTTAATACAATGCAAAAAAAGAACAACACACGGCCATCCGTTTGATAATATAGATAAGTAATAACAAAACAACACACGGCCTTCCGTTTAATGTATAGCAAGCATTCATCAAGGTTCAACCAAAGTAGCTCCTAGATGGTTTAGCAACGTACATTTCATTCCGTTTAATATCGACCAGCAGAGTTAATAGAAACTCTCAAACTTGTTTCATAACAGATTTTCCTATTCGTGCCAGGAAACCAATCAAACCCTACAATGCAACCAAAATAGAATCCAATCCAACCCTACGATGCTAAAAGATTGAAAAAAAACACGAATAGAAAAGATAATAGAAGAGTTGTGGCACACGTACCAGAAATTTGAAAGCGATTAATGGTAGAACGCACAGTGCCTTGTTTAAATTTGACAGAGGAGCTTCGACGAAACTGAAATGGAAAATCTAACGGCAGGAAGAGGGCCAGATTCAGGTGGCGCTCGCAATGGTAAACCGTGTGAAGCAAAGAGTGAAGAAAAAGGACGGGGGGCGGGGGGGAAGGAGAGGGAGATCAGGGAGAGGGAGAGTGAATGTTGCGGACGCAGGGTTGGGTTGGGGAATGGAGAATGGAAAATTAGGCATGCGTTGGGATTTAATTTGGATTGCTTCCGGCGGTTTTTGTAATTGACGTAAAGGAAAATCGAAAATGACAAAAGTGACTTTTTGTCACAAAATTACGTGTCGCCGGAAATAAATATCGCCCCAACTGCTATATTCTCTTGTAGTGTTTAATTAAGTATTAATAATTTCTACCTGCTATATATAATATTATTAATTATATATATTTATGTAGAATAATATTTATTATCAGTATATTTATTATTAGAATTGAAAGTTTGATGGAACCACTTGCATCCTAATACGTATTAAGATCTTTATGGCATGTTGTTTAATTCAGCTGGAGATCGGCCTAACCAACATCGGCGATTTTTAGTTAGTATTTTGGTTGCAATCAGCTGCTTGGTGATTATTCTTTTTGTAGGCACGGTAACGGCTTGTTATATGAAGCTCAAGTCAATTAGAGGTAATTATTTCTTTCTTTCTTTACTAACATTCTCAATCAATTAGTTACTGCAATTCTAAATTAGCCAATTTCTTTTAATTTATAGCAGTTAATAATGTATCATGATTTCAGACTCGTTAACTACTGCTAATTATTACTATAAGAAGGAAAAGTGATGATCGAGTGCTAATTATTACTTCCATGAAATGTCCCTTATCTGCTGCTGCTCTCAGTCAGTGGAGTTGAATTTCATTGGTTCACTCTTGAATACATTAAATTCACCATTAAGCCAGTACATGGCTACAGGTGTAACAAAAATAAATAAATAAATATATATATATATATACACACTATATACAAGAGCAAAATCAAGATTTGATATTTGAAGGAAACTTAGATTTTTTTTAAAAAAAATTAAGCTCAACAATATATTTTTATGAAATAAAATTATTTTATTATCATTTCTAAAATAAAATTCTTGACAATTAATATTAATAATTTAAGATTATTATTTTCTTTAAATAATTATATCAGAGTAACAGTCTGAATTATCTAAGTAAATAAGAGTAAATTAATAATGTTAAAATCGAAGAATACCAGTCTAAATTATCTAAGTTTATGAGAGTAACAATATAAGTCAATGAGAGTAATGCTAAAGTCTAGAAGTAAAAATCTAATCTTGATAAAAAAAAAAAAAAATTGTAGAATAAACTTGCTTTAAGTTAAATTAAAAAACCTAAACTTAATAAAATAAGAAAAAAAAAGCAGATTCTAAAAAGCTTGCTGTAAAACCAAAACTTAATAACAATTAATAATAATAATAATAAATTCTAGAGAACGCTTCCTTTAAGTTAAATAATAAAACCTAAAATTAATCCAACAAAAAACAAAAAGTAGATTCTAGAATGCTTAAGTTAAATAATAAAAAATTAAAACAATAAGCTTGCATTAAATAAATAAGCTGTTAGACTTTAAAACCTGGGTCTGAAAACTGAAACCGGCGGCTTGAAGCTCAAAGCGAGATTAATGTCGAAGACTCGCACGCTTTAACGTAGAGATCAACATCGGACTTCGCAAGAAAACTTTCTATTACAGGAAACGTCATAGACTCACAAGAAGAAGAAAAAGCTCAGCAATGTTAACGTGGATTTTGTTTGTAAGAAGAACTAGGTTATAGCTTAGCAACGTCGCAGGAAGAACGAAGAAGAAATAGCTCAGCAAGTTGGAAGTAATTTTTTTTCTTTTGGAAATAATTTGTTTCTTTTGAGTTTCATTTGTCTATTTGGAAGAAAAGTTTTTCTTTAGAAAGTGATTTGTTTTTCTGTCAAAGAAGAAGAAATAGACAATCTCGAGCTCATAACTGTCTCAAATTTTCAATAATCCGAGAAATAGACTTTAGAGAAAGTTAAACAATTGGACAAAGCATCACCAGAGAACCAGTCCATAGCCTATATCGTACTCATCCACACTAGAAGTCAGATCACAAAATATTTTTGAAATCTTTTTTATACTCTATAGCATAAAATTCATACTTGTGTGGAGGGTAATTTCAATTTTGGGGGCCTAAATAAAATAATGGAGAGTAATTTTAATTTTGCAAGGGCTAATTTAGGTAAGAACTTTATAGGTATTAAGAAAAATGCTAATAATCGGTATACTAATTTGCATTTTCAAAAAAGTTTGAGGATGGTAATTCCCAAATGTAATCGTACTTCCGCCCTTGACTATATAATATATTATCAGCTTAGAAAAAATATATATATAATATATTATCAACTTATTTTCATTTTATTATATAAAATAAGATATATTTATTGTAATTATATAATAAAAAATTATTAATAAAAGATAAGTTTGTATTAAATAAATACAAATATATTTATTATTATTAGATAATAAAAAATTATTCATTGACCTGGCAATATAATTAATGAGAATTTGAAAGGTCACCTTGCATGATATGAGGAGTGGTAGGTGTAAGCGTGCACACCACTAATATAAACAGTATTTTTACTATTTATGTGTAAGAGAATCGACTTATTATGCCCACTATTTATTTACGTATTGAAGTGAAACAATGACGCAGTACAAAGAACTAGGACTTTTTGCAGTGAAAATTTTCACCGGCAAAAGTGGTCAAATTGCCCGTCATAGACTTTTCCCGGCAATTTTTACCTCGTTGAATTCACTGGTATTATTCATTCACTTCTCTACTGTATCGGAGGTCAAAAATCACCACAAAAAATTGAGCTTTACCGGCAATTGTTTTCGTCGCAATTAGTCAAAAATATCATTGCAAATATGTGCTACCATTTTGTTAAGGAAGGAGTTTGGATCCGACAAAATATAAAAATAAGTTTTGCAGACAACCAACCATTCATTGCCACGTAAACATCTCCTAAAATTCAACGTGAATCCACTTTAATCTCTTACTTGCCGAGAAACCAAATCTACACTCTCCCGAACCAAGTTGAACCTTCAAGAACATTTTCCGAACCTTTTTCTTTGATCAAGTCGAATCCCTGCAAACGAACACAGCCGACATCTCAGCCGCCGAAAAAGCTTTGCATTTTCTGGTTCGTTTTAGATTTCTTATAACAAAACGTCAGTTGGAATAATAAGTTTTTCAAGTCCATCTTCGGCAAATCTACTGACATTTTTTTCCGAAGGGTCTACATTCAGGCCAACGAAGAGGTTTGTCCGATCGTCTAGAAAATCTAAAGCTACTTTCTATAATTTTTCCAGTCGAAGTCCAGGTAGCTCGGATTTGGAATTCTTAGAGCTACCCGTTTCTCAGAATGGCGCCCGAAATATTGGGTAATTCATGGCATTTCAAGATCCTTCTAGTTTCATCTCTTTGCTTCTGTGTTTATCTCATGGTATTTCACTGTCAGTATGCTAAGAGGATTCACTTTGATCTCATTAAAATAAATTATCAAATTTTGATAAAAAATAATTTATTATTTAAAAGTGAAACAAAAAAATATTTTTATACTATTTCTCACATTTTCTTTTCATCATATTTAATTAAATATAATTAAATTTTTTCGATATATATATAAATTTATACTTTATATCAAAATTTAATAATTTATCTTAATGAAATTAATGTAAATGCTCTAATACTACTTTAACTAATGCCTTTTCATTTTCCTGGGAATCAATTCCTTTTGATTTCCTGTCTTCTTCTTTGGTCCCTATTTTATTACATGTTTTCTTGTCCATTTTAAGGATTTGGAAATAAAGTGATGGAGCCATAGAGCAAGCAAGCAAGAGATGAAATTTGATGCAAGCGGATTCACTTGAAATTGATCTAAGAGATGCTTATGTGGCGAGATGTGAGTGACTGTTTGCAAAACTTGTTTTTATAGTTTGTCCGGACCCAAGTTTTTCCCTTTTGTTAATGCTTATGGTCCCTTACTATTGCAGCGATTATGTATGTCGCGGGTAATAGCTTTTATGTCCTGAAATTCCTATAGTGGCGACAAAATTTCACTGCAAAAACACATTTTCAACGTTTATTACAATGCTGAAATTGAGTTTTCGTTTATAAAATCCAATTGCAGCGTTTCTTTTTTGCCGCGAATAGATCTTTGCAACATCATTCCTGCAAAGGAATTTTCGTTTTTCAAAACTTTTTTTGCAGGCCTATTTTGATTAGAAGAGATGAGTTTAATTTATTTTTTAATATTATTATTATTTTAAAATTTAAAAAAGTTGAATTAGGATTTGAAAAAATTGTATTGAAATTTGTATTTTGTATAAGAAATTAAAAAAATGTAAGGAAAATGCTAGGGGACTCCTTTTTTGGATCCCCTTAGTGCGCACCGCTATACGTGGTATGTCCACATTTCACATTTCACTTTTTACTTTTTTTCTTTTTTTCTTCAACCAAGTTAGCCTGTTGTGTCCAACATCCTACTGGGCGCAGATTTTCCTTCAAAGATTGCGACAACATCTCCCTTCAAAGAACGTGACAACATCCTTATGAGAAATGCACAAAATGCGACAACATCTCTTTTTTTGGCCTCCAACAGAGACGTCGTGAAACTCGCCGAAGGAGACGCCATAGAACTTGCCGACGGAGACGCCAAATCCCAATGGGCCTGTCCAGACCCAGATTTTCGATGAGTGGTAATCTCCGGAGAGTGGTAATCTCCGGCACGTTCAATATCATGGGATCCGGCAAGTTCGCATTTGGTATTTGCCGAGTCCGCCCAAACCCAGATCATCCATTTTTTTTTTTTCCTGAAAATTGTAAGTTGTATTATTGTTGTGGCTGAGTCCCGTGGAGATGAATCAAGTTGTATTTTTTGTGGCTGAATTCTTGTAAATGTGATATTAACTTAATGAAGGAACCTATCGAGCACCAAGTGCTCGACAAAATGCCACAATGGCTGTATTATATTGGATTTGATTTTAGAATTAATTGAGAAGCATTGTTGTATTGTAAGGAACTTGTATTTGTAAATAATAGAGAAAGAATTCGATATTGTTGCTCCAAATCAATATGTTTAGGTTCTCTATTTTGAAATTTTTTATGTAATGCTACATATGTGTCAACTGCACCTCATATTTATGTATCAACTGCACCTCAAGTTTTTGATGTAATGCTCCGTATGTATCAACTGCACCTCCAAATATGACTTATTTAACTTATGTGTCAACTACATCTCATATTTTGAACAAATATCCTTAGCCCAGATTTTCTATTTAGTCTTCCCTTGGTTTCAATTTTCCTAGCAAAAATAATTAAGAATATACACCTTAATGAATAGAACTACTGTCACAACATTTAGAATATATACCTTAATGAATAGAAATACTGTCCCAATATCCCAATACGTTCATCTAAAAATTATTCTTTCAAGACAACATCTTACAACTTCCACAAATGCAAAACATAAAGTAATGATGTATTCATATTGCAACTTCAGCAACATCTAAAAAAGAACACATCCACAAACTGTCACAACATTGTGATGTTTAATTAATGAGCTAAACACATCATTGTGACCAAGATTACAAAAGTGCCTCATGATGTCTATCAATCACAAAAGAAAGTCTTCCTGATGAAAATTCGTAGAGTGTCCAATATGGCATCTATCAAACACTGAAGTCTTGATGAAGATCTGTACTGACTCGAATTTCAGTTGTGACTTGTTTCCTATAGAGGCATAGAAAATGTTACAAGGGGCATCACACTTCACTAAAAAGATTACCAAAAAAATTTAGTTTTAAATTACCTGAGAGTGGTGATGAACAATCGAAAGAGTTGCAAAAAAATCTGGCGCATGTGTCCAAACTTGACTTTGTTGATCCTAGCATTAAAAGTATAATTTAAAAATAAATGAAATAAGAAATGATAGAAGTATAATACCAATTAGTGTGCTTGTTCACAACTCCTCTTGAAATAAAAAAAACAACCAAACATTTACCTGGGTTTGAGGAGTCTCATGTTGTGTGTTGCTCCCAAGGGTTGTATCTGGAGTGTGACTAGTCTGCTGTACAATATTAATAAAATGAAGATATTGGATTTATCAAGTCATGTATAAAAATATTTTGAACCATAAATTTAGTGTACAATATTAAGAAAAATAAACTTCATTTTCATTTGGGAACAACCGTCTTTTCGTACTAGATTTCTTACGACTCTTCTTAATAGGGCTCACTTTTCGCTTAGACACAGGTCTTTCCTTACTCCTCGCAACCAACGGACTAAGAACTCTATTTGTCGTGCCCTCCATAAAAGTAACTAGAACAACTGTGTTGCTAATATCATGATTAGGGGTACCAGGGTACTATGCCTTCAACTGTTTTATCTGGCTAATCAATTTAATACAACTACTTTTGGCTTTTGAAGTATTGGAATACAATTCATAGAAGTGTTTTTGGATCCTATTGTACCTCCGTGCATTGTCAATGCTACTAGTGTCATAACTACTTTTCACGAAAGTATATTTTTGCTTAACATCATTCCTCCATAGATCCAAAATGTATTTTGATGGTACTGCATGTTGGCCCATCTGAGTTAAGATACGGAGAGCGTGCCTACACAATATACCCCTAAACTCATATAATTTACAACTGCATTTCACATCTAGGGGATCTTGATCAAATTTGACAGTAAAGGTTATATGTCTTAAGAAGTCATTAGTAACTTGAACCTCATCCACAACTACGAACGTTTTACTACCACCCTCACATGATCCTAATGAGGTAAACAAATATATAAGTTCTCGCAACTCCTCGTGTACTTCTTTAAATTTAGCAATAGTATATGCTTTTTGCAATTGCTTCTCAAGAAAATATCGAGTGATGCAGGGAATGTCCATATTAAATGACTTGAAGTTAGCAATTACTTCATTTTCTACCTTTCTCCTTAGAGCCGAATCATACTGGTCAACAAATTGTTTCAGAGTAGTTCTATAATGAACATAGTCGTCGAAAAATGCATTCATTCCTTCACTCCGTTGTGTAGTTGACATTCCTGCCCAAAATGTGTCTCTAACATAGACCGGCACCCAAAATGTCGTTCACTATACAGTGATACCAACCATGCATTCTCGTGCAAATCATACGCCTCAAGCATAGCATACCAATGTTCCTCAATTTCATCCTCACTGAAGGAGTCATATACGCACCTATGTAGAGAACTCTTGATTTCCTTATATCGACAATGTGATCCAAATTTCTCTAGAAGTTTTTTCATTATATGCCACAAGCAGAAGCGATACCTAGAAGTTGGAAACATCTTTGAAATTGCAATTTTCATGGCCTTGTCTTGGTCTGTGATGATTGCATTTAACGGTTGGTCATTCATACAATGCAACCATGATTGAAACAACCACTCGAATGTGTTTGCATCCTCACTAGCTATCAATCCGCACTCGAGTAGGATCGACTGCCCATGATGGTTCACACCCACAAACGGTGCAAAAGGCATTTTATATGTATTAGTCAAATATGTTATATCAAATGTAATCACATCTCCGAATGATTATCGTTCCGAGCATCTGCTCAAAACACATTTTTTAATTGCATAGATTCATCAACATCTATCTTATAATAAAATTCCAAATTTCTTTTTTGCACATCTTCGAAATAATTACATAGAGCCACACCACCTCCAACCCTGAGGCGAAGTCAGCATGCCTTCTCAATGTAGTTTCGACATTCCTTCTCCCCGAATGGTACATTCTCATAACCCCCTGCCTCAAAAACCACAGACAAATAATTTTTTGCAATCTTTATTCTTGCATCATCATTTATTTCAAGTCTCTTAGCAACTCATGAATCAATCTTCTTAAAGCATTTGAAATGTTTTGACTTTCCAGAACTACAAGCGTGTGTGTGATTCGATATCACTTTAGATACAGTATATCCACCTTCATCATTGAATACCGCATTAATCCTAGCTTTACCCCCATCTTTGCTATTTGTCTTGGTTTCGTAACGTTGGAAGACCTACTTCTTGATTTGCCTCATCGCACACATTTCAAACAAAACCATCTTACCGTGCCATTGTCATCCCGTCTAGAATTCCTTTTAAATATCCCTAACCCCTTCTTCTTACCATATTTCAAATAGTAACCATACATTTCTTTTACAGATGAAAATTTCAATTCAACTGTAGGTTATTCAATAGTTTCATCACCTTCAATCTCATCATCAGTTTCTACCTCATCACAATCGTTATCACTAGCCACCTCATCATACACATTATTAGAATATTCTTTGTCGGCATCCATGGTAATGTTTGAATTGTCTACAAAGATACAACATGTTTGAGATCAAAAGATGAACTGTATATATAAGCATGATAAATTAATATTAAATCTGTAAACAAAGGTTCAAACCCATTACAAGCAAAAAGAAAACATTTTTAATCATTCCCAATCATAATAAATTAATATTAAATTCGTAAACACAGTTTCAACCCATTACAAACAAAAATAATAATAATAATTCCCAATCATGATAAATTAATATTAAATTTGTAAATAAAGTTTCAAATCCATTACAAACAAAAAGAAAACATTTTTAAACAAAAAGAAAACATTTTTAACCATTCCCAATCACGATAAAACATTTCAAACCCATTGCAAACAATAAGAACAGGAAGCACCGATTACAAACAATAAGGAGTCATATATATTATGTTAATCTGAAACATCCATGACTTAAAAAAAAACATCCATTACTGCTTGAGCAAACGAACCCATTACAAACAATAAGTTATATTATGTTGTAATATATTTAACTAAGCCAAGGAGTCAAACTGAAACATCCATGACTAAAAAGAAAAAAAAAAAGAAAAGAACATCCATTACGAGAAGGAAGCGCCGATTACAAACAATAAGGAGTGATATATATATATATATATATATATATTATGTTAATCCGAAACATCCATGACTTAAAAAAAAAAAAAAAAATAGAACATCCATTACCGTTTGAGCGAACGAACCCATTACAAACAATAAGTTATATTATGTGGTAATATATTTAACTAAGCCAAGGAGTCGAACCCATTACAAACCCATTAAATCTGTAATCGAGATGCAGGAGACGACATGCAAGAAATTTACCGTGGGTATGCTCGATTTGAGTGAACGAATGAAATGCAAGGAACGTTGGTATGCCGGATAGGAGGGGCAGCTGGATGGGCTTTAGAATATTGGAAAATTATATTCTCGGGCAGAAATAAAATTATTCAAGTGAAAAAGCACACTAAGTGCCACAGTGGCACGCCACTTCAAACGGGGTACAAAGCGGAACGTAATAGCCCAAGATATAATGATAAAATAGGGATGAGTTCTCCAGTCCAAACGGGAATAGTTAAAATCAGTCAATAACGAGGTTAGCTGAGAATTAGAGATCAGCCTTCATGCAGGAAAGGTTTATGTTTTTTTGTGACAAACTTTCAATTCCAAATTTGTAGATATTAAAACGGTTAAAAGGGTGTAGGACGCCGTGTGTGGAAGACGTGCAGTGGTGGCTTGGATCACGATGACTGCCCTTTCGGTCGCACTGGACCATCCATGGTGAAGGACTATATAACATGATTTAATAGAATATCTATTTAAATCATTTACTTATTTTTTTAATAGTATAAATTTAAATATGACTTGCTTTCTCTCTTAAAGCGTTACACCTTATGTAATATATATATATATATATAAAATAGGATGAGCTTCGGACAATCCATGGTCTAAAATTAAGGCAGCATCTATTCTTACACGAAAAATATTGGAAAATTACGAACCACTCGTCAAATCAACCCTTTCAATACGCAACAATGTTAGTCTTCTGAAGCTGTCCTTGAAACAGATGTTTCATCTACTTGATACCAAAGTTGTCCTAGGTTGTCTTAAGCTTACCTCAGAAAATAAATGTAGGGTGATGTTTGGAGTTTTTTTATAGGACGAAAAATTGTCAGGGTCCTGTGGTAGAAATTAATGATAGGGCCCGCAGGCTAATAATATCATAGCATGACTTGGACTGGACTTCCTTGCCTCCCTTCATGATATCAAAGCCAAATTGGTGTACAACTTTCCAAGATGCAGTTCCTAATTCAATTTGTGCGGTTCATTTCAGAAATCGTCTGGTCTTCTCATGAAGCAGATCTTATCAAACTCTGGTAGCAAATACAAGCTGCTTTCCTTCCATGGCATCCATGAGCATAATCCTCCTCTTGTCAGTATTTGTTTCTTTACATTTAATCTGTTCTAATGCTCAAACTTGGATTAAAGCCGGTTATTGGTATGCTGGCAGTGAAAACCCCATTCCCGACATAAATTCTGCCTTGTTTACACACCTTTTATGTGGCTTTGCCAATGTCAACTCCTCCAATTACCAGCTTTCCATCCCCTCAGCAAATGAACAATACTTCTCCAACTTCACCAATATTGTCAAACGCAAGAACCCATCTGTGGTCACATTTCTGTCTATCTGGAATGGACAAGCAGCCACGGCACAATCCATCTTGGGCGAAAAAGTGAACACTTCAATATTGTCTTCAATGCTCAACCAATCTTCCCATAGAAAGTCTTTCATTGAATCTTCAATCAGAACAGCAAGAAAACATGGGTTTCAAGGCATAGATTTATTCTGGCTTTGGCCTAATACAGCCTCAGACATGATTAACATGGGAGTTCTGTTGGATGAATGGCGAGCTGAAGTGAATTCTGAAGCCAGAAACACTAGACAAGCACGATTGATATTGATGATGGCCCTTCGCTACTTGCCAAGTTTTGAATTTGGGAAATACCCGATTGATTCAATAAGAAAAAATATGGACTGGGCACATGTTATAGCATATGACTATCATCTGCCTTCGAAGGAGAAATTGACACATGCTCATGCTGCTTTATATGATCCATCAAGCCATGTTAACACTGATTATGGTATAAGGGAATGGTTGGCTGAAGGATTTCCAGCAAACAAACTGCTTTTGGGTTTGCCTTACCACGGCTATGCTTGGGTACTTGTGAATCCCAAAGAAAATGTAATTGGTGCACCATCATCAGGGCCGGCAGAAACAGCAGATGGAAGCATGAGTTACAAGTATATCAAACATTACATTCAAAGTTATGGTGCTACACCTATATTCAATGCTACTTATGTTGTGAATTACTGCATTATTGGATCCACTTGGATCAATTTCGATGATGTGGAGGCTATTAGAACTAAGATTTCTTATGCAAAGGAGAAGAAGTTACTTGGTTACAATGTGTTTCTGGTCAGCAATGACGACAATTGGATGCTTTCTCGAGCAGGTACCTTAAAAATTATGTGGTTTTGTTTTGGCTTTCTGCTGTTTTGATTCATTCAAGCATAATAGAGCTCATGCTTTGATTTTTTTTCTTATTTTACCTTAAAATTTCATTTAACTCAAATTTCGAAAATCAAAAGTGGTTTAATAATCCCAACAGGCTGTCTGAGAAAATGAATTGTCTCCTCTAAGGCTTGTGACGATTTAATGGCCTGTTTTTCAGAATTTCTCAGATAGGAGGTGGCAAATCATTAGTTTAGGATTTTGGTTCTAAGATCTTCGAATCCGGCTCATATTGTAGAGTTATCGGTCAGGCCATTTTTAGTAACTTAAAAGTAGCATAAATGCATTTGTTAATTTTCTCAATGAAATGTCAAAAAAAGGTTTGTTTATTCAAAATATTTTTTTATTAAATTGTGGACTGCATTGACAGCTCAAGAGGAAGAAAATGCACATGGAATTGGAAACAAGCGAAAGTTATTATTAATAATTCTACTTCCAATAGCTTTGATCACTATTCTTTTAGCCTTCATGGTCTACTATCTACAAAGCAGAGTACTAGAGCCAAGAGGTATGCATCATCAACTTCAATAGTTCGCCAGTGATAACAATGGAAAGAACATATTTTGCCTTTTGAAAGCATGAAATCAAGGTATCTATATACAAATGATTTCTATTTCTTTTGTCATCTTTCGTTTCAGGCATAATTCTTTTCGGCAGAAGAGGTCTATCTGGGCAGGAAACCAATCCATCAGCTGCTGAGAATCACGATGGCAGTGTTCCTCATCTACAAGTATTCAGCCTTTCCAGCATCATAGAGGCCACAAACAATTTCTCAATCGCAAACAAGATTGGAGAGGGTGGTTTTGGCTCTGTCTACAAGGTAATGAGTGGCTTCTGTGCTTATTCCTTTACAATACATTAAAAAAGTAAAAAATAAAAAATAAAAAGGGCCTCTGCATAGATACAGTTAGCTAGTTCAATTGCCAACTTTACATATAAAAAGGAGAATTCAGGCAGTTGGATATCCGAGTCTTGAATGATTGGAAACTTGTTATAATCAATCTAAACCAATAAATTGGCCTGTGGATTGGATTTTACTTGACTGTCTGCGGCTCCATTATGTGTGCTCAAGGCAGAAGTTTTGTATAAATATATCACCATGCTATTAAGTATTTTGATTTAAAGTTTTTTTCTCTACAAGAGGTGGAATAAAATGACCGGGTTAAAGCGTAATGATCATATGTCTGTAATGCATTGTACATCCCATAATAGGTCCCATTCTTCTACCCTTTCCTGGCGACTGTCCTACAAAGTAAATTCAGGATATGATTGTGAGCTTGTGTCTGTGTGAGTTTGGTTGTCAAGATGGCATTATTTAAGAATTAACAAACTGCGCATGTATTTACCATGTACATTCTGTTGAGTGGTACTGATTCTGCTGCATTTGTAGACCTTGGGAAAAAAACATTTAACATTCCTAAGCCTATGAAATATTAGCTGTTGCTGCTTAGAAGACATTGATAACCATGTGTTCAATTTTTCTAGGGGGAGTTACCTAGAGGACGGGAAATAGCTGTGAAGAGACTATCAGAAACTTCTACTCAAGGACATGAAGAGTTCACTAATGAGGTTACTCTTACTGCAAGACTTCAACATGTAAATCTAGTTAGACTGATAGGGTTCTGCATCGAGAATGAAGAAAAGATGCTAATCTATGAATACATGCCTAACAAGAGCTTGAATTTCTACCTCTTTGGTATGTCTTCCTTCTTTCGTTCTTAATTTTCTTTTTTATGTTTCCATGGTGTATTTAGCTTTCATATTTCACGATCATAAATGATAATTTGAACTCTCAGTGAATTGAGTAAGATATCCTAGTTTGATACCACTCTTAGTCAATCCTAGTTTTCTTGACTAGTACTATTGTGGGTAACCACTTACTACTGAGGGCTCAAACTTTTTGCAGATTCAATTGGAAGGCATATATTAGATTGGGGAAAACGTGTTCACATCATTGAGGGGATTATTCAAGGGCTTCTATATCTCCAAGAATACTCAAATTTTACTATAATTCACCGTGATCTCAAAGGTAGCAACATTTTACTGGACAAGGATATGAATCCGAAGATATCAGATTTTGGAATGGCTAAACTTTTTGGAAAAGATGAGCATGAAGCAAACACAGACAGGATTGTTGGAACATAGTAAGTCTTCAACTTGTGTATCTTTTCAAAACCATTTCTATTAGTTAAATTCTCAGCATCCCTGTTAACATATGCAATACAGTGGCTACGTTCCTCCTGAATATGTGAGAAAAGGTGCATACTCCATGAAATATGATGTCTATAGTTTTGGAGTTCTACTTCTGCAAATCATAAGTGGCAAGAGGAATACATGTTACTATGGCGCGAACGAGGCTTTGAACCTTCTTGATTATGTATGTAACTTCATTAGACTTTCTTATGATTTAGCTTTCTGCAACTCAAAGCCTTTCATTTGAAATATAAAGATAGAGAACATTGGATTATTTCAGGCATATGAGTTGTGGAGAGAAGGTGAAAGCATGAGGTTTATGGATCCATCACTTGATGATTCATCTTCGCCATGCAAACTCGTGAGATGCTTGCAATTAGCTTTGTTATGTGTCCAAGAAAATCCAGTGGACAGACCAACAATGCTGGAAGTTTATTCAATGCTTAAAAATGAGAATGGACCTATGGCCACACCTCAAAAGCCAGCTTTCTCCATTAAAACTGATGAGAATATGGGGAGCAGTTCTACATCACAGCAGAGAAGTTATTCAGCTACAAGTTCACTAATTTCCCAAGTAATCCCAAGATAACCAGGCTAGCTTTTGTATTGTCAGTTGTTTGTAGGTTCAACCAATTTGGTTGTTTTTATTTCTTCGAGTTCGATCTTGTCAAGTATATGATACTTAGATCCTAAATTGCCTAAATTGCCTGCCCTTTCTATAAAGCAAAATGAAGAGGAGTACTAAAACAAATCTGAATTGATGTAAGAAAATTGTTCCATCAATGATACATCAATATATCTCCGCAATGGTTGCTTGATAATTAAGCATGCATGGAGGTACTGTTTCTGATATGTAGTTTCATATATAATGGGGAAGGTTTAGAAAATGCTAAAATAAACCCATGAAGTACGTATTATGAAGAATGGAGAGTATTTGCATGATGAGTATTGATTTCCTAACGAAAGATCAAAACTCAAATAGTATTTGAGATAGTTTGTGATAGCTAGCCCATATTGAATGATAAGTGATGAGAGCGTTAGCATTAGTTCCATCAATTTTTTTTTTTTTTTAAATTTGATGGAAAGTACAAGTTTGATGGAAATGGAATATTTGATAGATTATTATTCAAAAATTAAATAAAAATACTTTTATTTTATTATTTCTCTCTTTCTTTTCTTCATTTTTTATCAAATATGACGAATACTATTTGATGAGTCTAATGCAGAATTTTTCTAGGTGTTCTTTCCATCAAATTGGTATTTTTTGTCAAATTTTAAAAGAAATTTTTTATGGAACCAATCCTAGTTGTCTAATAGGTAGAATATGATAGATTATTTAGAAGAGTTGTTATAAAGCAACTACTGTAGCAATGTATACATTGCACACATTAAGCGGCTGCTTCTACTTTTTTTTTTTTTTTGTTAAAACCAAAGCAGTATATATTGCACATATTGCGCACACACATTGTAGGGAAAAAATGGTTAATTTGCTTAAGCCACTTCATGTGTGATCCGGCTGCTTTCAAATAGTGTCTGTTCTCCAAATTTTTTCTAGTTAGAAATGAAAGTTATTATTTTTTATAATGGTTCTAATGGAATTCTTATTATATTATTAATTAATTTTTTAAAATATACTACTCATAAATGACTTGTTCCTCCCTTTGTTAAAAAAAAATCGGATGAACTTGGACAATCCATGGTCTAAAGTAAGACAACATTCTTATCTGAAATATATTGAAAAATTATGAGTTGCACAATCGCCAAATCAACCTTTTCACTAAGCAACAATATAGTGATAGAAAGATGAAGATGAGATGAGAATTATGAAATAAAATGAAAATTTTATTAATAACAGTGAAATGATTTGAGTTATGATGTTTAATGGGATATTGGAAAAGGAAAGAGAAAAAGTTTAATATAAATATTATAAAATTAAATATTATTATAATATAAATTTTTAATATTATTTTGTTTTGGGATTTGAAATTTTTTAGTTTTAATTGTGTTTTAGTTGAAAGTTTATAAAAACTTTAATAATTAAATGATAAAAATTGAAATTTTGAAATTGAAAAAGTATATGTTTGAATAGTATTTAGACGCTGAGATGTGATGAAGAAGAAATCATCTCTGGAACCGAAAGGCATTATCATACCGAGGCTCCAAGCCCAGGCCTACGCCCGGGCCCGCGAAGAGGTAGCTACAGAACGACACCGTTTCGATAAGTTTTCTTCTTGTTCCCCCTGCTCCCAACGGTTTCCTTTTCAGTTTCTCTCAGTTACTCTCTAGTCTCTCCACTTTTCGTCTCCTTCAAGAATTTTCTCTCGCAGATCGCTCAATCCCCTTCTCCCTGTCGTGCATCTTCGCCGTCTTCGGCTGCCTTTTTCACGCTGGTAAGACTTCGTACGCCCCTCCATCTACCTGTCTCCGTGCCTCACTCAACCCACAGGTGCTCACTTTCTCTCTCTCCCAATAGTTTCTCCATCTCTCTCCCTCCCCTGCGGTTTCATTTGGTGTTGCGATTTTGTCGGCTGTCATGGGATTTTGAACGTAGGTAGTTCTCTCTCTCTCTATCTCGGGCCATTCCTCTGCTCTGAGACTTAATACTTCCTTGTCAAATTCAGTGTGGTTACGCCACGGTGGGTTCGTTGCCGACGACTCTCTGTTTCGCCCACTCCTCTGTGCAATAAATCCACGCCGGTATGTCTCTTTGCTGTCTCTGTTGATATTCCGTTTCCCTCTTTGATTGATTTCCTCTCTATCACACAATGCCCTCTCTCTAACCCCTCGAGTCCTCTCTCACGCAGACACACACTCTTTTTCCATTGGTTTGAACTGCGACGGACCAGGGGCGGAACTAGAATTTGAAAGGAAGGGGGGGTGTTTGTGGAATTGACAAAATATATAATATGTGTGATTATAAATAGCATAAAAAATAATAATTATATTTTTTCTTTTTTCTTTTTTTTTTCTTCAAATTAGAAAGTACAAAAAGAAAAATAATAATAATTATACGTCATAAAATTATATACAAAAAATATATGCCTATAAATCATCTTATAATATAATTTTCTTTAAGATTCTGTAATTTGCTAGTTAGAGACCATTACAAAAAAATAAATAAATAAATAAATTTAGAATTTCTTCTTTAATTTAAACTCAATGACAATTTTTATAGAATAAAATCCATCTATTATCATCTCTAAAGTGGAGTTCTTGACAATTTTTTTCTCAGAAAAAAATAGCAAATGATAATTTTTTGAGTATTGGGAGCAGCTTTTATTTTTATTTTTAATTTAAGAAAGTGATTTTAATTATATATAATAAGATTATATATATTTATATAATAAATTAATTTTTTTCTTAATTTTGGGGGGGCTACCTTAGCTGTAGGTCCACCCCTGCGACAGACCAAGGGTCACCATAAACATCCTCTCACCTGCAAGGTATTTCTCGGTTGATTGGTGTAGACATGAGCGTTTTTGGCACTCTGTTTCTCAACTGTATAACAAGAGCGAATATGAAATCTAAAAGTTTTATGAGTGATGATATGAATATGATCTATATCTATTCAATATTATGTTATGATATGATGTTACATATGCAAATCTGACATTCTGTTTCTACTTTTTGTTCTGACCTCACTACGGGCATAAAACGGTAGCCTAGTTATTGTGTTGGCACAACATCTCTATTTCTGGTGCACCCACTTTAAAACAAAGTAGTTTTCTTCTTGGTTTTTCTTATGTGCACACTCATGGCTCCGAAAATGATAAGGAGAAGATTTCACATTTTGTTTTTGTTCGACGAGCCGTTGGAGTTTGCACAATCCTACCACGGGAATTAAACATGGAATATGTGTTGATGTGATGATTCTCAATTATGCTATGTCAAAGGACTTCGTATATAAATATTTCTGAACTGTCGTTTTGATATTTTGATAACATATTTTGTTATGCATTCTATTATTGGCTCATGTTTACACACTGATATATGTTCGCTGCTTACTGAATTGTTGATAACTCATCCAATTACTTCCCATATTTTTCCGATGATTTTGATAGTCCCAGCTGGGATCAAGATTAGAATGCATGGGAGGAACAAGTTTAGTGCAGTAAGATAATTACAATAGGGTTATTGAAGAGTCTTAATTTGAAAACTTGGTCATTTTTCTTGGTTTGGTATTGTTGGAAACATCCTGATCTTATTAGACCTTGTGGAGTCTTTATTATTTTCAAATGTTGGATGATTTCAGTGATGTTATTATTATTATTATTTTTTTATGGAAGTATGTATAATTTTATTAAGGGAGTTTTACAAGTTGTGGAGCTGTTTTCATTCTGATCTTTGGACTGTATATGTGTATTGTTGGGAGATTATTTTCAAGGAACGAGAACTAATCCATGACCCTCCAGTACAATTGGTATTTGAGCTAGATTTTAGATTTTGTAGACTTTAAGGAATGTGTTTTGGAAATTTGAGGTTTTAGATTTGTGACATTTGATGTTTTAGATGCTACGGACTTTAAGAATGATGTTGATGGTAACCATGATGTTAGATTCTAATGACGTAGGCAAGTTGACTAAATGTTAAGTTTAAGACTACATACGGTAAGAAAGGATATGGATATGATTTGAAGTTTTACGTTCTGTGCTTTCAGTACAGTTTTTATCAAACTTTAAGGGTTGTACTTTTAAAACTTTAGTGCATGACTTTAGTGAGACTTAAGGTTTTGGATTGTGTTTTCAAGGTGGTGTAGGATATGGGTAAGACAAAGAACTTGAATTGTTCTATTTATTTTTATTTTTTCGTAGTTACATTGGAAACTATACTTTTACATGAGTATTTTTATTTGGAATGCTTAACTAAATCTAAGTTTTCAGGATGCCACTCGTCGTCGTGTATGAAACCTCTCAGATTTGAGCACATCTAATGATGAAGGAGAAGCCAATACGAGTGCTTGTGAGGTACTCCAACCGGTAGTGCAACAATTAATGGAAGAGATGGCCCAAAATCCCCTAGGTTGCAGTCGCAACAATAGTGAGGTGGGTTGTACCTTTGACCAATTTAATTCGATGCACCCTCCCTCATTTGATGGAAGAGGCGACCCAACCTTGGCAGAGGATTGGATCCAAGATATAGAGGAAATTCTCCAATTCCTAAATTGCACCAACAAGCAGAAAGTGTTGTACTCCACCTTCAAGCTAATGGGTGAAGCTAATCGATGGTGGATTTCAGAGAAAACCATCAGGGAAGCTAATGGGAGAGGAGTCGTTACGTGGCCCTATTTCAAACAGATCTTCTACGATCGCTTCTTCCCAAGATTGGTCTTAGATGCTATAGCCAAGGAGTTTGCCAGTTTAGATCAAGGGACTATGACAGTGCACCAGTATGCTGCCAAATTTGTAGAGTTGTCGCGCTTCGCCTCTTATTTGATCCCCAATGAATATAAGAAGGCCCGCAAATTTGAGGAGGGTCTGAACCACAAAATATATGAACGAGTGATGGTATTTGAGATTCAGAACTTCTCAAAATTGGTGGATAAGGCGACAATAATTGAGCGGAGCCTTAAAATAAGGATAGAACATCAAGATTAGAGGAAGAGAACTACCCCACAAGGGTCCTACTCTGGCACTAATCAAGGGCTATGGAAGAAGAGAAATGAAGGGAGCAACTTAAGTCAGAGGTCAATGCAGGGCAATCCGCAGAACCCACTAAATAAACTTTGTAAGTTTTGCAATCAAACACACACTGGGGAATGCAAAAGAGAAGCGGGATTGTGTTTCCGATGCGGTAAATCAGGTCATTACATTAGAGAATGCCCAATACTATTGGAGGATAACAAGAAGCCCAACCCACCTCAGAGTTCCAGATCATCGACACGCGACAACACTCAACGTAATCGTGTGCCAGCTCGAGTGTTTGCACTGACTCCTGGAGAAGTCAAGGAAAACACTGATGTAATCACAGGTATTCTCCCTCTCCAAGGAAGCTACTATTTTGTTTGATTGTGGAACTACTCATTTATTTATTTCAATGGACCATGTCAAGTCTATATCTTAGAGGCCAAAAGGTTGGGGTACAATTTTGTAGTACCAATCCAAACAGGGAATTCTGTGACATATAACAAGATTCTCTATGGGCGTCCAATATCCATTGAAGGAAGGTTAATGCTAGCTAACCTAGTAGTGTTCCAGATGTTCGGGTTCGATGTCATATTGGCGATGGAGTAGCTAGCTTCCAACTTCATCAGTATTGACTGTTCTAAAAAGGAGGTGGTATCCAAGCCTCCTAAGGGAGGTGAGTATTGGTTTGTGGGATCAAGAGTGTGACCTCTCCCACCAGTGACTTACGCTGTCTCGATTGGGAAATTACTGCTAGATGGGTGTCAGGGATTTTGGCATGTTGGTAGATGCATCAACAGAAGATTTGAAGTTACAAGATATCCATATTTTGAATGAGTATCTGGAAGTATTCCCTGAGGACTTTTTTTGGATTACCCACCAAAGTAAGAAGTGGAGTTTGCCACTGAGATAATTGCAACCACGGCACCTCTTTCTAGGGCCTCTTACTGAATAGCACTATCCAAGCTAGCAGAATTCAAGAATTAATGTCAATATTTATTTTGCAAGGGTTTTACCAGGACCATTATGTCACCTTGGGGAGCTCCAATTTTGTTTGTGAAAAATAAGGATGGGTCAATGAGGGTTATTGATCATAGGGAACTTAACTGGGTGACCATAAAGAATAATTCCTGCTACCCCACATAGAATTATTTGATTAGCTTCAGGGCACTTACGTATTTTCTAAGATTGACCTTCGATATGGATATCATCAATTGGAGATCAAGGTAGAAGTTGTGCCTAAGACAGCTATCAAAGAAGTTTCTTGGGAATTTGAGGAAGAGATGTGAGTCAAATCCCACATTTGTTTGATAGGAATCTTTATAACATGTAGCAAATTCCGAGGATAAAATTTTTGTAAAGGGGAGGATGTAACACCTAGGCCCCAAGCCCAGTCCCAGGCCTCATTTGCAATGAGGCAGCCCACTTGCATAACGACTTCGTGCAGTGGGATAAGTATCGTAGGAGTATTGAAGAGCCTTAGTTTGGTATTGTTGGAAACATGTTGACTTTATTTTTTAGACCTTGTGGAGTCTTTATTATTATTAAATGTGTATGAGGATTATAATGATGTTCCTTTTTTACGAAAGTATGTATAATTTTATCAAAGGGGTTTTACAAGTTGTGGAGATGTTTTCATTGTAACCTTTGGAGTATATATGTGTATTCTTGGGAGATGATTTTCACGTATCAGGAACCAACTCCCTGATTATCAGGCCTCATTATGGTTGGGTGAAGCTTAATGCTGATGGTAGTAGCTTAGGAAATTCTATGCCAGCTGGTGCTGGGGGCGTTATTCATGGCAAGCTTCATATGGCGCATTCAGTGTTTTTGGGTCAGGGTTCTAATAACTTTGCAGAGCTGCATAGTGTGTTGGAAGGGGTTCATGGGTGTTATCATCTTGGATTACTAATGGGAATTGTAATCGGTATTTAGAGGATTTCTGGGAGGAATTACATGAGTACCTTCCATGCATGGAGTATTTATGTTTGTCATATTTTTTGTGAAGGTAATGTTGTGGCTGATTTTCTTGCCAAGCAGGGGTGCTGGGAGTTTAAATAGGGATTGGGTTGATGATAGTGATATCATGCCAACTCAGTTAAGAGGTCTTCTTCGTACGGATAGGATCGGGCTTCCATATCTTCGCATCTCACAGGTCTGTCCCTGGGCAAAGAAGAGGGGATCTTTGATTTTGCATTTGTGGATGCTGAGAAGGAAGGCTACATCAAGTATCACGAGCTGCTTCTAAAACTGGTTAAGATTGGTGGAATAATTGCTTACGATAATACCTTTTGGTTTGGGTCAGTAGTACTCTCTAAGGATGATGAGATGGAAGAATCTTTCAGGAAAGAAAGAAAATATATCATGGAGCTTAACTACTTTCTAGAATAGATTCTCGTATCGAATAATCTCCTGTTTCAATTGGTGATGGCCTCACCCTTTGCAGGCGTCTCTATTAGAAAAATCACCAATATATGAAGTTCTTTAGTCCTTTATCAAAAAAAAACTCCTTGGTCCTTACCTTATAGTTATACATTACCAACATACTTGGGAAAAAAACTAGATGTTTCCAAAATGAATGCACTGTCTTTTCTTTGTTGCAATAAATAAATAAATAAATAAAATAAAGGAACCAACTCCCTGACCCTCTGGTACGGGGTGTTACATGCATCATTGACCTTAATAGTTTGCCTCTAATAACAATGGAAAGAAGATATTTTGCCTTTTTAAGCATGAAATCAAGAGATCTACAAATTATTTCCTTTTTCTCTATCATCTTTGGTTTCAGGCATAACTCTTTGCGGCAGAATAGGTCTATCTGGGCCAGTAACCAATCGATCAGATGCTGGAAATTGCGATAGCAGTTTTCCTCATCAGCAAGTATTCAGTCTTTCCAGCATCACGGAGGCCACAAATAATTTCGCAATCGCAAACAAGATTGGAGAAGGTGGTTTTGGCTGTGTCTAGAGATGTTCATCTGAGTTCCGGATTCCCAAATCCGGAATCCGGATTCAAAATTTCCTTAATCATTTTTTAAAAAAAAATTCAAAAGTATTAAAAAATAAATAAAATTTTAAATCAGGCAGGGTTGTACCCGGCCCGGATGAACAGGCCTAGCTGTGTCTACAAGGTAATGAGTGGCTTCAGTGCTTATTCCCTTACAAGAAGTAACTAACTATGAATACCACAAAAATGATCAAGCTAAAATGGTAAATGTAGCCTACGAAGGTACTGTTAGCTAGTTCAATTGCCAGATTTACATATAAAAAGGAAAAATCAGGCACTTGGATATCCAAGTCTTGAATAATTAGAATCTTGTTATAATCAGTCTAAACCAATTGATCAGCCAATGACTGTCACTCAAAGTAAAGCAGGATATCATCGTGCGCTTGTGAGTTTGGTTCTCAATGTCATCTCGGCACTATTTAAGAATTTAACAAAAGGAGCATGTGTTTTCCTATAAAAAAAAATGAGCATATATTTACCTTATGCATTATGTTGAGTGATACTAATTCTGCTGCATTTGTTGAGTGTGAATGGAGCCTTTGGGCGGGTGTGTTAGAGCTTGGGAAAAAGGCATTAACATTTCTAAGCCAATGACATATCAGCTGTTGCTATAGCTTAGTAGACATTGATAACCATGTGTTCACTTTTTCCAGGGCAAGTTACCTAGAGGACAGGAAATAGTTGTGAAGAGACTGTCAAAAACTTCTGCTCAAGGACATGAAGAGTTCACCAATGAGGTCACTTTTACCGCTAGACTTCAACATGTAAATCTCGTTAGAGTGATAGGGTTCTGCATTGAGAATGAAGAAAAGATGCTAATCTATGAATACATGCCAAACAAAAGCTTGAATTTCTACCTCTTTGGTATGTCTTCCTTTCTTTTGTTTTTAATTCTCTTTTATGTTTCCATGACTCATTTAGCTTTCATATTTCCTGATCATAAACGAGTTGAATACTCAGGGAATTCAGTAAATGTTGTAAAAAAGGTTGTCTATCATTTGCCTTCAGTAAGACATCCTAGCTTGATATCACTCTTAGTCAAACTGAGGGTATTTAAAATGAGGGTATTTATGTAAATTAATATTACTTTAAGAGATTACTTTACAAAAATGCCCCTCATTTAAAACAGGGCTATATAAAATGTTGTCAAAAGGTGTATGTCTATCATTTTCCTTCCATCTTTCATACCACTCTTACTCAATCCAGAAAACAGAAGAGGTGAGAAATTTAAACACATGGGATCATTAAAGGGCATGATTTTCTTTTGCTCATTTTTTCCATGTTCGACTAGTATTGTTGTGGCTATCAACTTGCTACTGAGTTCTCTAATTTTCTGCAGATCCAATTGAAAGGCATACCATAGATTGGAGAAAACGTGTTCACATCATTGAGGGGATTATTCAAGGGCTTCTATATCTCCATGAATACTCAGATTTTACTATAATTCACCGAGATCTCAAAGGTGGCCACATTTTACTGGACAAGGATATGAATCCGAAGAAATCAGATTTTGGAATGGCTACACTTCTTGGAAAAGATGAGCATGAAGCAAACACAGACAGGATTGTTGGATCATAGTAAGTCTTCAACTTGTGTATCTTTTCGCAAGCATTTCTCTTTGTTAAATTCTCAGCATCTCTGTTAACATATACAATGCAGTGGCTATGTTCCTCCGGAATATGTGAGAAAAGGTACATACTCGATGAAATATGATGTCTATAGTTTTGGAGTTCTACTCCTACAAATCATAAGTGGCAAGCGGAATGCATGTTATTATGGTGCGAACGAGGTTTGGACTTTCTTGAATATGTAACTTCATTAAACTTTCTATGATTTAGCTTTCTGCAACTCATTGGATTATTTCAGGCATATGAGTTGTGGAGAGAAGGTGAAGGCATGAAATTTACGGATCCATCACTTGATGATTCATCTTCACCATGCAAACTCGTGAGATGCTTGCAAGTAGCTTTGTTATGTGTACAAGGAAGTCCCATGGACAGACCAACAATGTTGGAAGTTTATTCAATGCTTAAAAATGACAATGGACTCATTCCCACTCCTCAAAAGCCAGCTTTTCTCCATTAAAACTGATGAAAATGTGGGGAGCAGTTCTACATCACAGCAACGAAGTTGTTCACTAATTTCCCAAATGATACCAAGATAACCTGGCTAGCTTTTTGTGGGAGACATGGTTGACTAAAGAGATTTTTGTTTTTGTTTTTGTTTTTTTGGTCAGTTGTTTGTAGGTTGAACCAATTTGGCTGTTTTTCTTTCTTCCCAGTTCTTGTCAATGTATATGATACTTAGAGCAATGTGTAAAGTTAATTTTTAGATTTTTTCTTAAACTTAATTGTCGAGTTTTCTGCAATGGCATTTTTCTATTACTAACTATATTTAATTAAATGTAAAAAATAAACGAGGCATTACTAAGGGAGGAATATAAATAATTAGGAATTCTTAAATTTTAAATTGATTTATATGACCTTTCAAGTTATTTTAAATTTAAATAATCAAATTTATGGTATTTAAGGCAGAATTAGATGTCATGGCCCAACGAGAGAAAATCGAATGCTTCAAAAACCATGTACAAATGCTATAGATTATTCGAGCTTGTACAAAGGCAAGCATTGGCTTATTATGGCACTCGCCCATTATTCTTAGCATCTCTGTTTACATACAGAATATGTTAGGAAAAAGAGAAATGAGGGAAGAAGTCACATTCAGCGCACTCTTCCTCACAGGAACATGAACAGTTGAATTATGAGATAAGAATAATAGGAGTACATACTTTTTTTTCCTAGAGTGATGTTGGGGAGTGCGCTGAGTGTTTTGTATAGGAATTTGAAAAAGTGTAATGATGAGTTTGAGATGAGTTGAGACGAGCTCATCTCGTCTTCGAATCCAAATCGGCCCTTATTCTTATTGTTATCCGATTTGATGATCCGATCATACAAGAAATTGTTATGATTTTTTCAAGAATTTTCAATGAAACTTGTGACTCAAAATGGTAGAGTTCGTTTGACATTTACATGACAGGTCGCTTGACCAAAGTTCCTATAGAGAGTTCGCTCAATATTTACTCAATACTTAGCTCAAGCAAATATTAGACAGAGAATTGGCTCAAAACTTGCTTGAGCAAATAATGAAGAAATTGTAACATTAGGATTATGGCTTTTCGTCGTACAATCATACAAAGATGTAATAAATGAATGGTATACCCGTCCGAGCAGTTTATTTTTGCTCCAAAGTAAATTTTGTCATTCCTGAAGATAATAAAGTTTTTACAGTTCCGCATATGTAGACATATTGTTGAACCACATAAATTTTGTATCGTGTGGTTGATTAGTTGTTGATTTCATACTTGTCTTAACTTTTCTGTCATCGTTTTCAGAAGAACTCCATGAAATATGACGTCTATAGCTTGAAGTTCTACTAGTGCAAATCACAAGTGGCAAGAGGAATGGATATTGTTATTATGGCAAGAATGAAACCTTGAGCCTCTTTGATTATCCATGTAACCTTGAGCCATCTGGCATATGAGCTTTGGTAAGAAGATGAAGGCATGGAGTTCATGAGTGATCCATCACTGGATGATTCCTCTTCATCATGCAAATTAGTCATGACATGTTTGCAATTAGCTGTATTGTGCGTCCAAGAAAATCCAGTAGACAGACCAACAAATGTTGGAACTCTGAAGTTTATCCATTCTCAAAATTAATGATACTGAAACTGTTACTATCAATATCTGAAATAGTACCACGATGACCGAGACGGAATTTGCAAGAGATGGGGGTAAAAGAAATCCGTTTTTGACTTTGTTAAAAAAAATGAAAATGATGCATTTTTTCCCCTTTCAAGAATGGTCATTAGGTTTAAAAAAAAAAAACAGAGTACTTGTCCTGTTTTATAAAAGTATTCCTTTAGGATTCACATAAAAATCTAACGAAGGATTTGACATATCAAGCTCGATCTTTCTGTATGAATGCTGCTGAAATACTCCAAAGTGATGAAAAGCAGAAGATCAGGTAATGAATTGCTTAAAAAATAGAAAAATTCTAAAAGAATTCTCAGAGCACTAGGTAAGGATTATTATTTAAAAGTTAAATTAAAAATATTTATATTTTATTCTTTTCAATTTTTCTTTTTAGTTTTCTATCAAATATGACAAAAACTTTTTTATAAATCCAATTTAAAATTTTTTTAAATACTATCTTTCTATTAAAGTTGTACTTTCTATTAAATTTTGAAGAAAATTTTAATAAGTCCAATATTAGTACTCTCACACTCTACACACCATTTAAAAATATAATTTTATTTTTTTATCTTCTTTTATTTTATACTTAAAAAAATTTGGGTGTGAGACTTCTTTAAAAAAAAAAAAAAAGAGGGTATGCAAATTGATTTTCTTTCTATTCATCTCACAAAATGGGATATAATATACCTTTTGTTTCAGGCACTCTCATAATGACACAGAAAACTATATTTTCCACCATTTTGAATTATTGGTATTGTACTGGAAAATCAATCATCATCGAGCAAGTTGAAAATCTTGACTTTTTAAATACAATTTGACTGCCAATCACATTTGGACTTTTATGAAATCTGACCCATCTACCCAATAAGTGAGCTCAGTCAATTTAAGATGTCCATTATATACCATATCCTGCTTACAATATTCAATTTTGAGACGGTTTTACTTTTGCGTTAGTGGAAGCTTCCACTTTGGATGTTACTGTCCAAAGCATTTTTCCAGAAGCATATCTATCTATCAAAGCAGGACAAGCAGAAGAATCCACTCACAAGAGTTTGCACACTTCTACGTAAGTTCATTAGTGTTATGATTATATTAGTCAGAATTGGATTTCTTTGCAATTTAAAAATCCAAAAGCCAGTTCCACTGTTTAGCTCTCTTGTTATTTGCCCCTCATGTTTCATGGGACCAATACTAAATCTCAAAACCAACAAGGAATTATGCCTTGGACAATAACCAAATCGAAATATAACTCAGCATATTGATTAATTAAATTGCTGATTGTAGAGAATTGACATAAGCTAATAACAAATTCAGTTACACCTCCGAGCTCCATCTTCTAGTTTTGTTAATTTTCCGCTAATAGCAAGTTAATTAACCCATCAACCTTATGCTTGACATTCATTAGACTAGAGACTTATAGTTTGTTTGGAATTGAGTTTAGAAGTTTAAAAAGTGTTTTTAATTGCGTAAAAATTCTTTTAAAGAAAAAGTATATGTTTTATAATTTTATAAAAAATGCTTAATCATCTAAAACAGCTCAAAGTCTATTTTTATTTTAAAAAAATTAAATTAGAATTTTTATCAAAAAAATTCCTATAAATAATTGTATATTTTTTAAAAATTATTGTAACTAATTTTAAAATTATTTTAAATACATGTTTATTAAATAATAAATAATTTTAAAATATATAATTTATTATTTAAATTATAAATTATAAATCTTAAAATTATAAGTTATGTTTTCTCGTAATCCCAAATATGTAATTAATTTCCTATCTTCTTATTGTTTTAAGTTTTAATCTTTCAAATTTCTTGATAGATGCCACTCTGAATGGGTCACAATCGGGGGGTTTCTCGAAAAAGTATCACATTTTATAACCTCAAGTGCTAGTCAAACCATCTTGGTTGCGCTGCACTGGTCAAACTCAACGCAAATGATTTTGCTAAAATAATTTTGGGACCTTATCTTTTACATCTCCTTGGTTACTAGAATCTATACGTTTCCTCGCGTTGAATATATCTCTATCTTCAAGGGTAGGGACTTTGACAAACATATACAACCACCAAAGTTCTATCAGGGAGATAATTCACTATAAAATCTCCCAGTCTTCATAACGACGAAACCAGCACTGCAGAGACATTTCAAAATCATGGCAAGCCATAGTTTTCTGCGCATCCTTCCCATTGTTTTCACCTTGTTCATTTTCATCACCTCTAGAGGTACTGCCATGGCTGCCTCGCGGCTGCCGCCGGTGGTCAAAGCTGGGTATTATCCTTCATGGGTTATGGATGATTTGCCACCTTCAGCCATAAACACCTCATTGTTCACCCATATATTGTATGCTTTCCTTGTACCCAACAACGTTACTTTTGGGTTTGACATCTCAGATTCGACGGCCATGATCCTCTCAAATCTCACCACCACCCTTCATCAAAAGGATCGCCATGTGAAAGTTCTTTACTCCATCGGTGGAGGAGGTATTGAGCCAGACCCTTTTGCTGCCATGGCCGCCAAAGCCTCCTCTCGGCAAATTTTCATAGATGCAACTATAGGAGTTGCCCGTAAATATGGGTTTGATGGGTTTGACCTCGATTGGGAGTTTCCTGAAAGCCCAAAAGCAATGAATGATTTTGCCTTCCTACTCAAAGAGTGGCGCCAAGCAATCCGCAAGGAGGCTAAGATGACAAAGAAGCCTCCCCTATTGCTCACCGCCGCCGTTTACTACTCAGCGGAATTCTTAGTATACGGCAGCCGCCGCTCTTATCCGGCGGCCGCAGTCAGGAATAACTTGGACTGGGTCAATGTGATGTGTTACGATTACCATGGATCATGGGACACTTCCGTCACAGGCGCCCATGCAGCATTATTTGACCCAAAAACCAATCTGAGCTCAGTCTATGGGATTAAGTCGTGGCTTAAGGCGGGAGTGCCTGGAAACAAGCTGGTTATGGGTTTCCCACTCTATGGTAAGACATGGAAACTCAAGGATTCAAAGTTGCATGAGGTTGGATCACCGGCCGTCGGCGTCGGTCCGGGAGATCGAGATGAAGGGGTGCTGACTTATTTACAGGTGGTGGAGTTTAATAGGAGGACCAAAGCCACCGTGGCACATGACGTGGACACTGTTTCTGCCTATTCTTATACAGGGACATCTTGGGTCGGGTACGATGATGCTCTGTCGACAACAGCCAAGGTTTTGTTTGCTCAGGCACTTGGACTTCGTGGGTACTTCTTTTGGGCACTTGGGTACGATTTTGATTGGACAATAAGTGGGCAAGGTATCTTCTGTTTCTTTTTTTACATGAATACAATCTTATATGCAGTCCTATTTTTTCCATCACTACAATTTAGAGTGTTGACATTTATGAACTCTTTGACATGCAGCTTCAAGTTCGTGGATCCTTGACGAATGAACATTGTTTGACCTGCTTTCGATTGCAGATCAAGTACTCGCGAACTAAAATTTAGTGCCATACTGCCATCTTGTTTTTCATAAAATAAAACTACAGATTTCCAGCGGAATTCATTATCAAAATTCTAGTCAATGACATTTATATGTTCTTTTTCTCTCTGTTGAGTAATGTTAGATATAAATCTCAAATATACAAATCTTGTATAAATATTTTATAATAATGTAGATCTTGTAAAGAAAAAATGAATTCTTTTACATTTTTTCATAATAGGGACTACTTTTTTTTTTATAAAAAATCTATATGAGGCTTATACATTTAAGATTTGTATGTATGATTTCTCTGTTTTGGTGTCCAAATTTTATTGGTATCAGCTTTCAGCTTCATGGTGTGTTGTAATCTAAGAACATTGGGCTCCATTTATTTTTCTTGAGACGCTTTTCACATATCTTCATAGAGATTGAGAAAGGGCTTATAAACTGTGCAGAGAATCAATGATATCTGTCTTACACGTTACATAAAACAAGTGAGCGTTATTTTGTTCACGCATATAGATTCAGACTCAGAGTAGCAGTCCATGCAAATTAGCTCTAACCCTCCCATGCGTTTGAAGCTGTCAAAACACATTAACCACAATTTAGAGTTAGTCTCTAACAGTTAAAAGAACTTAAAAAAAGTAATATTATATATAATTATAAAATGCAGAAATATCGCATAATCGCTTTGAAAAAGAGTAATATCTTCTATTATTTATTTTTTTTCGCATGTGAATTTGTATTTTACTCACTTTTTTTAAAAGCAAATACGAGGTTGCACAATTAATAATTGTAAATATCATTTTTCTTAAAAAAAAAAGTTAAAATAACCATAATATTTATGTGACTTAAATCGCAATAAATCCTCCCACCTACTGCAAAGAGGGTCCAGTTTTGGTCGTAATATCCTAGAATTCAAAAAGGGTAATGCTACATACAGTCGTGGAGTTACAAACGACGTGCAGTCACTTTAATAAAAAGTTAACTTTTTCACATGAGTCTTATATATATTCATTTTTTTTTTCAAAACGAATGCACACTTCTTGTAACTCCATGACTGCATCTATCATTTCTCATCCAAAAAATACCCTCCAAGACCCTTTTTTTTTTCGCAAAAAGATGGGTAACAACTCTGACATTTTATTAATAAACCTTATTTATAGGAGATGAATACCATGAAACAAACATATCATAAAAAACCAATTAACAAACAAATACAATCAACCCTGACAAATAAAGAAACAAACCCCCACTAATTACAAATGAATATAAGGCAAACCCAATCGCTTCAAGCCCAAAAACCCTTCAATTTCTTTTGAAGCAAGTCATAGTTCTCAATCACAACATTGTAGCCTTTCTCACTATGCTTAGCCCAAAAATCAGCTACCATATTTCCTTCCCTATATTGATGAGAAATAGAGAAAGAAATGCTAGAAGAAATCTCAATAAACTCTTACCAAAAATCCCGCAACTACCATAACATATAATGACGATGCAAAAGCCACTCAACCACCACTTTGGAATCACATTCAATATCAACATTAAGAAAACTCAAAACTTTGCACAATTTTATCCCTTCTATTAACACTCTTAGTTTAGTTTCATTGTTGGTATCATGATCAAAGTACTTCATAAAAGCTCTTTGAAACCACCCATGGCAGTCCCGGATAGCTCCTCCTCTACCAATACTTCCTGGATTCCCTTTACAACTACATCAATATTCAGTTTGTACGGTTGTACCTATCTGCACTTGGCCTCCACCAATAAACTAGACAAGGGCATCGAGTAACCGACAACAATTTACTCAAATTCAACACCTCCAAAAGAACTAAATTCATTGCCGAAACTAATCTACTGGTCTTCAACTTTTCTCAAAATACTTTTTAGCCAACCCTTCACTACTAGCCAAGTACCATCCTCCGAAATTTGTCTTCCTTCCATACACAATTTACATCTTCGTAGCCAAAGCTAGCAAGTTATGATACATGACAGAGCTCCAATAATCATGCCGCACTTAGAGGATTTCTTAGCCAAAGAGAACCATTAACCCAATAAAAGACCTGAGCCCACCAAGTAGAGTGATGAAATCTATGGATACCCAAAGCTGCCTCTGCAAGGTTCCAAATGTTTGACACAAATTTTCCAAAATTAAATACATGATCAAGTGTTTCCAAGTTACCCCATGAGCAACAATCAAATTTGAAGAATAGGGATTCTTGCCCATCGAATATTCTCATCAAACGACAGACAGTTATATTTTGCTTTCCTCATGGAAACTGATATTTTCTGGGTATCAAACAATTCTAAATCCAGTTCATTCCCTACATTGGTGGGGACTTTATGCAGATAACATTCCATGCACTAGCAGTTGAAAAATTGTCATCCGTGCTCAGCACTCATACTAGCCTATCATCAACTACACTTCTCACAACAATATTTGAACAAATTTCATTTGCCTTGACATCCCCAACTAAACTGAGCAACATATCATAATCACATGCATACTTGTTAAAACATGTCTAAGAAGAACTAGATGACCACCTTGAGAGAGTAAATTAAATTCCCAACTAGCAACTTTATTTCTAATTTTGGTCACTAATGGCTCAAGGTCTCGAACTATTAGTCTTCCCACAACAAGTGGAACAACGAGGTAAGTTACTAGAAAAATTCATTCCCCAAATCCCGTCAATCTCTTCAAACATACTCTTCGACCCAACACAATATGCTTTGAAAAGAATAGAGCCAATTTTTCTTTACTAATCATCTGCCTCGACCATCTTCCAAATACTCCCAACACCTCTATAAGCCTTGTCAACGATCTTTTTTCCTCATTTAAAAAAATAAATAAATCATCCACATAAAGGAGATGGGATATCAAAGGCACCCCTGACGAATGCGAGTAAGTCTTAATCCAACCCCCTCAAAATTCTTCCTCAAAAGATGAGAAAGCACTCCCAACTCCATGATAATGAATAAATATGGCAACAACAAGTCCCCTTGTCTAAGATCCGAAGTCGACTTAAAAAACCTTTTATAAGTATCATTCAACATATTTTGAAACTACTTGTCATGAATACAATTAGCAATCGACAACTTGAATTGATGAGAAAAATCGAAGCATTCTAGAACATTTAGCAAAAAATTCTAATCTACTTGGTCATAATGTTTGGCTATCAATCTTAATCATAATATTACCTTTAGCGCATTTTTATTCAACAACAACACCAATTCCTAGGTCAATATAATATTTTTAAAAATACTACGTCCAAGAATGAAAACGCCCTGCACCTGAGAAATTAGTAACGGGAGGAAAGAAGTCAACTTGCACACTAGAATCTTTGAAAAAAATTTGTAAGGAATTGAACATAAACTTATAGGACAAAACTTAATAAAACTTTTTGGTTCTTGAACTTTCGGAATAAGAACCAAAAAAGTTGATGACTAAAAAGGGGGATGTGGAGTCCTAGAGCAGAAATCCCTCCACTGCAACCAAATCTTCTTTCACCACCTCCCAACAATTACCAAAAAACTCAATCCAAAACCATCTGGTCCTAGCCTACTGTGCCTCGAAATAAACATCAAAGCCTCATTCACTTATAATTCCATCGACGTCTTGCATAATATTTGATTATCCTCATGTGAAAGGACCAAATCGACAACAGAAGTAAGATCCACACCCTCCACGCCTGATGGAGTCCCAGAGAAGAAATCCATCGCCGCTACAACCAAATCCTCCTTCACCACCTCCCAAATACTACTAAAAAACACCAATCCAAAACCATTTGGTCCCAAACTGCTATGCCTTGAAACATACATCAAAGCCTCCTTCACTTCTAATTTTGTCGGCACCTTGCAAAAAATTTGATTATCCTCATGCGAAAGGACCAAATCAACAAGAGAAGTAAGATCCGTACCCTCAACCACCTAATCACCCAAAAGAAATTCCTGAAAATAATTAACAGCCCCTTAATAAACATGCTCAAGAGAACTAAGAACAATGCCATTCGGAAGTGACATGGAAGGAATAAAATTATTTTTCCTTCTATTATTAAACATAGGATGGAAGGGGCTAGAACACGAGATATATACCACCTAGACGAAAGACTTTTTACCACCATCACCCTGAAAAGAAGGCCCTTGCTAGGCATCACCGAGCAGAGGGGTGGCAGCCACCATGGTCAGAACCTAGAAGGAGCACGAGATCCTAGAAAACGAAAAAACAAATCCGACAATTTACGGAGCTCTCAAAATTCTAAGTTGATTCTCACCCTCCAAAACCTTTTGCCCTAGCAAACTCAACCTTCTTTCCAATCGATTTTGGCCTGTCGTACTGTAATAGATTTATTGCCTAAACCATGGGAGACCGAAGCTATATTGGGCTTGGTGGGCTCAATTATGTGGGCATGTTGGCTAGAGGCCATTCATTACATGTTAGTGTGGTTTGGGCTATATGGCCCATTTATAGTGTGGAATTGAATGAGATGGTAGTGGCTTCGGGCTCATTAATGATATGTTGAATGAGATGTTCTAAGATTATTGTGGCCCGAATGATTAGTCTTCTTCCAAAAATTATTTCCCAAAAACAATGGACTTTTATTCCAAGCCACAATATTTTTGAGAATATTGTTCTTACTCAAGAGATAGTTCATTCTCTTCATCGGAACTCTATGGGAGGTAATGTCTTGGTTAAGCTTGATATATCGAAAGCCTATGATAAAGTGAATTGAAATATTCTATTACATGTTTTGTCTAGTTTTGGTTTTGATACTCACGTTTGCTCCCTATTTAAGTTGTGTATTTCCTCTACTTGATATTCTATCATGATGAATGACACCTCGTTCTTTAAAGGGGAGATGGGTTTGCATCAAGGTGACCCTCTTTCTCCTTATTTATTCATTATTATGCAAGAGGTTCTTTCCCGTCTTCTCAAAAGGTATATTGACAATGGTAAAATTGGTCATTTCTATCAAGCTAGAGGTATCCCTATTATTTTCCATCTTATGTATGTTGACGATATTGTGATTTTTTCTAATAATGGGAAGAGATCTATAAGAGGAATGTTGGAGATCTTGAGTAATTATGAGGAGTGGACGGGTCAAGTTCTTAACAAGGATAAAAGTGCTATTTTCTTTTCGAAAGAATTCCTACCTCCAGAAAAAGTGATCTTCTCCGCATGATTGGGTTTAGAGAAGGATTTTTTCCCTTTAAGTACTTGGGTGTACCTATCGTGGTAGGTAGACTTAAAGCTTGTGATTTCGGAGAGCTTATTACTAAGGTTAAAAAGAAAATTGCGGGATGGTAAATGAAACTGCTATCTGCTAATGCTAGAACTATTTTTTTAGCCATGTGCTCTCTAGTATGGTGACTCATCTTCTTATTGTTTTACCAATCCCCAAAGTGGTCCTTCGGGATTTGAATAAGCTTCTGAGTTCTTTCTTTTGGGGTGAGTTTGAGGGACATGGTAAGAGGAAATGGATTTCCTATAAGCATATTTGTAATTCCTTTGATAATGGTGATTTGGGTATTAGAGACTTTGGGGAGATTCAATGTTCCTTACACATGAAATTTGCCTAGCGTATGATGCAAGGTAAGTCTCTCTGGACTGAATTTTTTCATAGTAAATATGTTAGAGGTGAACATTTATCTCTTCTAGATTCTAATAAAGGTTCCCACTTTTGGAGATCTATTATCAAAAATATTCTTGATGTGTTAAGTAATTCCAAATGGATTGTTAAAGAGGGTAATATTTCCTTTTGGTATAATCACTGGGCTGAGGGAGGTCCTCTCTATGCCCAATTCCCTGTGGTTGAGAAATCATTGCTTAAGATTAAAGATTGCCGTATTGATAAGTGTTGGGATATTCCTCTTTTGGGTAGTCTAGTTGGCCAGCAAAAAGCCTCTGAATTGTATAATTATTTGGCTAGAAAGAAAGAAGGTCAAGATGTGTTAGTTTGGTCAAAGGAAACCAATGGTAATTTTTCTACTAATAGTGCTTGGGATTGTATTAGGATGTGAGCGCCTCCTCTCCCTTGGGTTAACTGGATTTGGTTCAATAATCTTCCTAAAAAGATTTCGATTATGATGTGGAAAGCTATTCATAATTGTTTAACTGTTGATAAGAAAATTAGATTGGTGGGTATTCCTATAGTTTCCAAATGCAATTGTTGCTCCATGGGTCATATTGAGGATTTAAATCATATTTTGTGTACTGGAGATTTTGCTCGTAACATCTAGCGTTTGGAGGCTACTGAGCTTGGGGTTCATATGGCCTTTTTCAAACCTGGAGGGAACAAATTAATTTTTGATTTCACTGTGCGGGTAAGACCTCCCAAGTTAAAATTATTTTTGGTCTCCTTTCGTCTGTGGTCTATTGGAAGCTCTGGGAAAGATGTTGTCAAGCAAGGTATGAGGATAAAGCTAACACCGTTGAATCTGTGTGGCATGCTATTAAATCTTGGCTTTGTTGTATTATGGATCAAATTATGAAAGTGTCCTCACTTTCTTCTCAGGATGTTTCCATTTTGAAAAGGTTGGATATTAAGATGGTTACTCCGATTCCTAAGAGAGTCAGGCTGGTAAGTTGGACTAGGCCTCAGCAGGGGTGGGTCAAACTTAATACTGATGGTAGTAGTTTTGGTAATCCTGATTTTTCTAGCGTTGGGGGTGTTATCCGGGACAATTATGGTCGATTAATTACTGCTTATTCTGTTTTCTTGGATACGGGTTCTAATAATTATGCTGAAATGAGAAGTTTATTAGAAGGGATTCGCAGGTGTTGCCTTATGAGTTTCTTTCAAGTTGAGATTGAGACAGATTTTCAGATTTTTATTAATTAGATCGATAAGGGTGCTGGTACTACCTGGTACTTAGAGGACTATTGGGAGGACTTAATTAATCATCTTAATTGCATAATTTCACTATTTCTCATATCTTTCATGAAAGAAATGTTGTTGCAAATTATCTTACTAAACATGGAGCTGAAGGTCACAATTTAGAGTGGTCTGGAGACAATACGATGCCTAGTACATTAAGAGGTCTCCTCCGCATGGACAGAATTGGTCTTCCTTATCTGCGGGTTTCGTAATTTTATCCAAATATCTTTTTCATGGCTAAGGAGGGAAATTTGTGCGGACAAAGATTAATACGTTTTGCCACGTGTCTAAGTGAGATAAATTCTTTTGCTTTGGTTATTCTTTTTTTTTTTTATCTGATCTGTTTCTTTGGTTTGATAGTCATGCAGGGTTTGTTTTGTTTTCTTTTAGTGGTTTTGGGGTCTTTGTAATTTTGAACTCTTTTATGTTTAAGCTGGTTTTTCTTGCACCTGAGTTTTGATCTTATTTTTTATTATGTAAACCTTAAGGTGCCTAATTTATTATCACGGTATTCCTCAGTCACAAGCGAAGGTTTTATTAATAAAATTCGGGTAGAAATTATTACTGGACATTGTCCTAACTCTTTGAAAAAAAAAATTAGTAATAGTTAGTCTATTTGTAATCTGTGGACTAATGGGAAAATCATTCAGAACTTAATACAAATTTTGATGTTCTACTCTCTCTCTCTTTTTTTCTCTCTTTATTTCTGCTTCTTGCGAAGTTTTTGGAGGTTGATGAACCTCGAATTCATCAAATTATTTTCCTGGTAAATGGGTCCATTTGCTGCATGTCGATACAGTGTGCGCATCATACACGATGTTTGAACCATTTGCTGCATTGAAATCCACTATCTCACTATATGTCATGAACCCTTTTCCAGTTACAACTCCAACTGCAGGCGCTCCAATCCCATTATCATTTGGACTTCTTAATTCCCATGTTCATCCATAAAGTGGCATGCCCATGACCAATTTCTCTGGTGGAACCCCGACTTCAATCCATATTGAAATACCGTTGCTGGTGCTAATGTTGCTACCCTTATCAAAGAGCAGAGCATGTGCACCAGTGACTGAAGTATCCCAGCTTCCATGATAATCATAGCAGATTGGACTAACAAAATCAAAATACTTCTTCATGGCTTCTGCAGGGTATGTTGGAGTTCCTTTGGATAAGAAAAAACTAGACATAAAATATACGGATGCACTTAAAAGCAACCTGGGTTTTGCAGAGGTGAAAGACTCCTTTCAACAGCTTCACGCCACTCTTTAAAGAGTAGAGCGAGGTTTGACATGTCTTCTTGCGTGTTTGGGAATTCCCAATCAAGGTCAAGGCCATCAAAGTCACACTTCTTGGCCACACTAATGGAGTTGATGAAAGCTTCCCGGCTCTCTGGGGTTCGTGCAATAGTGTAAGGCCCTGCAGTAGCTTCTCCAATGGATAGGATCGAAGACGTTTACTCGCAACGACTTGGCATGAAGGGAGCCGTGAAGTTTCCATTGGTCATCAGGCTGCATGATCAAAAGCTGGTAAGTTGTGGCATTAGGCACAACAAAAGCATAAAAGAGGTGGTTGAAGTAGGATGTGAGTATTAATGAGGGAGGGAATTTCTCGGCTAGCGATGAAAGCCAATTGCCAACTATGACACTTTTGACACTACCAGAAGATGGTATAGGACATGCCACCGGTGATGGAGATGAAAATGGTAGAGCTGACTCTGGTGGATGAGTGGAAATGAAAGCGAAACTAGTAGGAGAAGCATTGGACGACGAAGTTTTGGAACCGACAACGATAAAAATAGCCAAGAAAATTGACACAAGTTTCCGGACGGCCATTGTCAGTGTTTTGGATCTCTTTGCAATCTATAGATTGAACATCACAATTGGTGGGTTTCTCGAAAAATTATCACATTTTCTAACCTCAAGTGCTAATTAAACGATCCTGGTTGAGCTGGACTGGTCAAACCCAGGACAAATGGTTTTGCCTAAAATAATTTTGGGACCTTATCTTTTACATTTACTTGGTTACTAGAATCTATACCTTTCCTTGCATTGAATACATCTCTATCTTCTTGGGTGGGAGTCGTGGGACATAAACATTGACAAACATATACAACCATCAAAGTTCTAACAGGGGATATTCAATTTCGCTATGACGAAACCAGCGCTGCAGAGACATTTCAAAATTATGGCAAGCCATAGTTTTCTGCACATCCTTCCTATTGTTTTCACCATGTTCATTTTCATCACTGCAAGAAATACAGCCATGGCTGCCACGCGACTGCTGCCAGTGGTCAAAGCTGCTTATTATACTTCAGGGGTTATGGATGATTTGCCACCTTCAGCCATAAGCACCTCATTGTTCACCCATGTATTGTATGCTTTCCTTGTACCCAACAACGTTACTTTTGGGTTTGACATCTCAGATTCGACAGCCATCATCCTCTCAAACTTCACCACCACCCTTCATCAAAAGAACCGCCATGTGAAGGTTCTTTACTTCATCGGTGGAGGAGGTATTGAGCCAGACCCTTTTGCTGTCATGGCCGCCCAAGCCTCCTCTCGGCAAGTTTTCATAGATGCAACTATAGGAGTTGCACGTAAATATGGATTTGATGGGTTTGATCTCGATTGGGAGTTT
The DNA here is from genome assembly GCA_036898215.1 of Platycarya strobilacea. NCBI lineage: Eukaryota > Viridiplantae > Streptophyta > Magnoliopsida > Fagales > Juglandaceae > Platycarya > Platycarya strobilacea. The sequence goes on along the minus strand of CM072559.1, from coordinate 1,961,689 downwards.
CCTCAAAGCCCAAAAGCAATGAATAATTTTGCCTTCTTACTCAAAGAATGGCGCCAAGCAATCCGTAAGGAAGCTAAGATGACAAATAAGCCTCCCCTATTGCTTACCGCCGCCGTTTACTACTCGCCGGCATTCTTAATATACGGCAGCCGCTGCTCTTATCCGGCGGTAGCCATCAGGAATAACTTGGACTGGGTCAATGTGATGTGTCTCGATTACCATGGATCATGGGACACTTCCGTCACAGGCGCTCATGCGGCATTATTTGACCCAAAAACTACTCTAAGCTCAGTTTGTGGGATTAAGTCGTGGCTCAAGGCGCTAGTGCCTGGAAACAAGCTGGTTATGGGTTTGCGCCACTGCCCAAAAAAAAAAACAGTTTTTGAGATTAGTTATAGGTTATTTACGAATATGATTATGATGAAAATAATATTATTTTTATCTCAAATAATCATATTTATAACATATAACTGAACTCAAAAACTTGTTCACACCCTTTGTGGTAAGACATGGAAGCTCAAGAATCCAAAATTGCATGAGGTTGGTGTTAAATATTTTAACATGACATTAATAAAACGGATCTTTGATTTTCTATGATCTACAATAATAAATTAATAATATGAGCAACGTACCTTTCTCCATCTGATTGATGAACAATTAATCTAACTATGAGAGAAGGATCACCCTAACAACGTTTGCCTCACAAGTGTCTCCCGATGGCTAGAGGCACTCTAATGTTGTAGGTGTGAACTCTTGAGCCTCCCAGTGCTATTTATAGACTTCCGACCATCAAGAAATCTATGAGTTTGTATTTGACTATAACTAGAGATATAGAGTTTAATCCTATTTCTTAGGAGTAATTTTTATCCCTTCATAACTCAAATATTATCCAATAAGATTTTGAACTATTTCAAACTGATAAGATGGGTGTGTGGGTCACAGAGTTTAAATAAAACTCTTACATTCTCTCACTTGGCCCATATGCCCATAAAACAATACTTTTCTAATATGGGTTTATCACAGGAAATTAACCATACTGCGCAAATTTATTTCCTGAACTTTTCATAGCTCAAAACACATTTCATGAGTTCCATAATATCAATGTTAAACCAATTACCAATGCGAGTCATGGCGGTCCTCTATTACATAATCAACAGATTCCCTTCCATGTACCACAACACCAGTAAGCAATTTAACACACGATCTTTAATTGGGATAATTAAGGCTAATACAATAATGCCTTTGGGTTCCAATTCATGTCTATTGTAGACATTATCTTGTCATCATTCATCCACACCATTCAATGTACATATAAAGTGGAAAGACAAGAAAACAGAAACAGAATAACCATAATCGATATCATTAAGTGTCAAAATAGAATCATAACATCCATGAGCTCAATAACATGTTTACATCATAAGACCCATACTGTTAACATGTTCTTTAAACTGTTTCGCTATCAGGCCCTTTGTTAATGGGTCTGCTATCATAAGCGAAGTCCTAATATGTTCTATGGACACTGTTTGTTTCTGTACTTCCTCCTTGACGCTTAGGTATTTGAGCTCCATGTGCTTAGCACCTTTAGAATACCTATCATTCTTGGAGAAAAAGACTGCAGAGGAATTGTCACAATAAATTCTCAGCGGCCTGGCTATAGAGTCAACAACCCCAAGCCCTGAGATAAAGTTCCTCAGCCATAAACCATGCACTGTGGCCTCAAAGCACGCCACAAACTCAGCCTCCATTGTTGATGAAGCAGTGATTGTTTGCTTCATACTTCTCCATGAGACTGCTCCACCGGCCAACAGGAAAACATAACCCGAAGTGGATTTCCTGCTATCAGGACAACCGGCAAAATCAGAGTCTGAGTATCCAGTTACTTCCAAACTGTCAGTTCTTTTGAAAGTAAGCTGGTAATCCTTAGTTCCTTGCAAGTATCGCAATACACTGTGATTGGCTAAACTTATCACCTTTTGATATCGGAGTATCCAGTGACGAACAACTTTTCATACCAAATTTCTCAAGAACTCTTTCCAGGTAACTTTTCTGAGACAATCCCAACAGTCCTTGTTTTCGATCTCGAAAGATTTCGATTCCGATCACAAATGATGCCTCACCCATATCTTTCATTTCAAAGTTCTTAGAGAGAAAACCCTTGGTTTCATAAAGTAAGCCAAGATCACTACTAGCCAACAAGATATCATCAACATACAAGATCAAAATTATGAATTTACTCCCACTGACCTTTAGGTATATACATCGATCAACGATGTTCTCTTTAAAACCAAAGGCAGTAATGGTATCGTTGAACTTTAAGTACCATTGTCGGGAAGCTTTCTTAAGCCCGTATATTGATTTCTTAAGTTTACACACTAGGTGATCTTTGCCCTTTTCTGAGAAGCCCTCTGGCTGCTCCATGTAGACCACTTCATCCAAACTTCCATTTAAAAATGCCGTTTTCACATCCATCTGATGTAACTCTAAATCATAATAAGCTACCATTGCCATAATGATTCTAAATGAGTCCTTTTTAGAGGATAGAGAAAAGGTCTCTTTGTAATCAATGCCTTCTTTCTGAGTGAAACCCTTAGCAACAAGTCTGGCTTTATGTCGTTCGATGTTGCCTTTTGAGTCGCGTTTGGTCTTAAAGACCCATTTACACCCAACTCTTTTACTACCTTCAGGCAATTCAACGAGGTCCCAGACTTGATTCTGATCCATAGATTTCAACTCTTCTTTCATAGCATCAATCCATTTACTAGAATCACTTCCCTCTATGGCTTGTGAAAACGTTAATGGATCTTTTCTTGTCCCAATGTCAAATTCAGATTCTTGGAGATACACCACATAATCTGTCGAAATGGCAGGTCTCCGATCTCTCTGAGATCTGCGCAAGACAATCTGTTCTGGTGACTCCGAACTTGGGTCATCAATGGTATTTTCATTCTGAGATGGGTGATCATTTACTTGTTCCATGTTATCATCGTGATGATCAATTAGAGGAACTATTATCTTTTCTGAGGATGTAGGTATAGGGACATCTACCCGCATTTCCTCAATGATCACATCTCTAGGTTCAATTTTTCCACTGATCTCGCCAAGTTCAATGAATTTGGCATTTCCTGTTTCCACCATTCTCGGACTATGATTAGGACAGTAAAATCTGTACCCTTTGGATCTCTCTGGGTAACCAATAAAATACCCACTTACTGTTCTAGGATCCAACTTCTTTTCATGTGGGTTGTAAAGTCTGGCTTCGGCTGGGCAACCCCAAACATGCATATGTCTCAAACTTGGTTTCCTACCAGTCCATAACTCGAAAGGAGTTTTTGGAACTGCCTTACTGGGAACTCGGTTTAAGATATACATTGCCGTCTTAATGGCTTCACCCCACAATGATTTGGGTAAGGTAGAATTACTTATCATACTTCTGAACATATCCAATAAGGTCCGATTACGCCTTTCAGCAACTCCGTTCTGCTGTGGCGTCCCGGGCATCGTATACTGTGCAACAATACCACGCTGTTCAAGAAGTTTGGCGAATGGGCCCGGATTACGGCCCGATTCATCATACTTTCCATAGTATTCTCCACCTCTATCCGACCTGATGATTTTCACTTTTCTATCTAACTGTCTTTCCACCTCCATGAGAAATACCTCAAGTACCGATACAGCTTGAGATTTCTCATGCAACAGATAGATATATCCAAATCGTGAAAAGTCATTAATAAAGGTGATGAAATACTTTTCTCCACCAAAACAATCTATGGAGAATGGTCCACATATATTTGTGTGAATTATTTCAAGAAGCTCTTTACTTCTTGTGGCGCCTTTCTTAGTATGTTTGGTTTGCTTTCCTTTTATGCAATCCACACACACTTCAGGATTAGTAAAGTCAAGGTGCGGAAGAATCCCTTCTTTTACTAATCTCTGTAACCTTTCTTTGGAGATATGCCCCAACCTTTTATGCCACAAGTCATATGAATTTTCATTCATCATGTTTCTTTTCATTCCAATACATGTTTCATGGCGTTGGGTATAGGTATTTTTAATGAATGTATTATCAAGGCAAAATTGATAAAGACCATCGGAAAGAAACCCAGAACCAATAGATAAACTGTTTTTAAACAAATTGAAACTACCATTATGGAATGAAAATGAATAACCATCAGTATCAAGTCTGGAAAGGGAAATTAAATTACGCCTCACAGAAGGCACAAATACTGTGTTATGAAGGTCTAAACAATGACCGGTACTCAAAACTAAACGAAAGGTCCCTATGGCTAAAACTTCAGCCTTATTCTCATTTCCCATAAAAATGAATCGCTCATTGGGGCTTGGTGTGTGGCTTGTAAGGTATCCCTGCATGGTTATGGAAACATGAACATTAGCACCTGAATCTAGCCACCAAGAATTAGTAGGAACATTTACAAGGTTTGATTCAAGACATACAAAGGTAAGAGGCTTACCCTTCTTTTCGAACCAAGCCTTACGTTTTGGACACTCAGCTTTCATGTGTCCATGTTCCCTACAAAAGTAGCATTTGCTACTGTTGTTCTGAACCTGATTAGCTTTCACAGGTTGCTTTCCTTTCAGTGGTCCAGTTCGCTTCTTTTTACTGTAATGGTGCTTTTTCTTTCCAGCTTCTTTATTCACGAAATTGACAGAGTGATATCCTTGTTGTTTCAGTCTTGCTTCCTCCTGAACCACCATACTTGCCAACTCATTCACATTCCATTTATCTTTTATAGCATTGTAATGCATCTGGAATGGACCATACTGAGATGGCAATGAGTTCAGAATAAACTGAACAACGAAAGACTCATCTACTTTCATTCCTAGGGTTTGCAATCTGGCAGCAATATTGGTCATTTCAAGGATATGCTCCTGCATTCCTTTAGCACCATCATATTTCATGGTGGTGAGTCTAGCCATCAGTGTTCCTGCTAAAGACTTATCAGCGGATTTAAACCTCTCTTCAGCATTTTTCAAAAAGGTTTGGGCTTCCTCAGTACTAGGGAGTGAATTTTTGATATTTTCGGCTATGGTCATTTTCATAAACATTAAACTTAGCCTATTCGATCTCTCCCACTGTTTAAAAGATTCTTTCTGATCATTGGTACTGGTTTCAGTAATAGGTGATGGTTTTGAATTCATAAGGGATGAGTCTAAATCAAGGACTCCTAGAGTGAACCTAACTCTCTCAACCCATTCAGAAAAATTGGAGCCATTCAAAACAGGAACAGATGAAGTCTGTGAGTGTAGTGATGTGGGTACGCTTACTGCAAGAAAATTTTATAATAAATTGCTTTGAGTTAGACACTTATAAACAATAATCAGAATTTAAACAATTATGGAAGAACTAATAGTGTCATCAAAATCCTCCTTTGGGAGTAGATCTTGAAACACAAGGTGTTCCATCCAATATTAAATTCTGTGGATGAACTAGCTGTATCATCAGAATTCTCCTTTGGGAGTAAACTCTGACACACAAAGTGTTCCCTCCAACCTTACTTTGATGGATAAACTAGTAGTGTCATCAAAACCCTCCTTTGGGAGTAGATCTTGACACACAAGGTGTTCCCTCCATCATATCCACCTTACTATGGGTTTAACGACTTGTCACCAAAATCAAGAAAATCTTGTACCTTTGGGCGACCAATTTTCTCTTGATTTTGATGTAAATCATTTATCCCATATCGGATATACATGGCATAATAACAAAAGCCAAAATAGACACTGCACAATAATAATATGCATATAATGTGGATAGCAATAATATGCATGAAATAGGAACTTTGATGAATTTTACAACGGATGTGAATAATACTCATTAAGTAAGTTCCCAGGAAAGAATATTCTTTCCTAGACAGAACTTCAAGGTTCCCAGGAAAGATTGGAGGGTCACAACGGACACACTTGGAATTTCCAATCTCCTAGACAGAACCGCCTCAGTTTGTACACATTCACCCCCACGACAAAATTCATAAAAAAAATTTCATGTTTAAACCTTAATTGATTTTACAGGAAAATCACAATAATAATATTATAGAATTTAATAAACTTTTCATATATACATGTACATAACAATTAACAATAATAACATGTATATAAACATTTCATACATACATGTAAATAATTATAATAACATGTACATAATTTAAATGTATACACATAACATTAAAGTATGCATATAATAAAACTTTAATTAATTAATTGATTTTTTTTTTTTTGGAAATAATATTATAATATTAAAATAATATTATTTAAATTTGAGTTGGGTCATAAACGGGTCGGGTCAAGAAACCGGGTCAGGACCCGGATTATGATTGGTCAAACCGTTTTGGGTTGACCTGGGTCGGGCCTTACTGTGCTGGCCCGACCCCTTCTTTCCTTCTTATTATTTTTTTTTTTGTTCTTTTATCGGGCTGGGCCACAACAGTGGCCAGCCCATTATCTTTCAGCATTCAATTCTAACTGGGCCACCGCCCATGACCCGGCCCATGTCAAAACCTAAACCTATCTTTAATTCTTCTTCAACCTTCATATGCCAGCCAGCCGCCGACTCATGTTCTGCAAACATCAACCACCGCAACTTAAAGTTGCGACACAGCATCGTCGGCGAGGCAACATGTCATCGTCCTCTATCCGCCGGCGACTTCAGGTTAGTTTCCTGCACCTTTTTTTTTTTTTTTTTTTTTACAACGGGAAAGTGCCGTGGCCAGTGGGCTTCACAGCCCACTGCCATCGTTACAGAGACGCCGGCGAGAAGTTTAACTCGTCCTCCCGGCGCCGATCTCCCCTCAGCCGATGGATCTTAAATCGGCAAGGCTACACATGATCATGCGGCAACTCTACAATTTTCTGAAGCACCCTTTCTCCAACGACACAGTATGAGTATTACGACAGACATAAGAAAATAAAACCCAAGTAAAATCAATGCATATTCGTCTTTACTTGGTGGAATCGTGAATCATGAGAAATTTTGAAAGAATTGATCTTCCTCTTTTACAAACACAATGCGGCTGGATGTAAGTAAAATGCATTAAATATATATGTCAATCCGTAAGACATATTTTTCATTCTTTCGCAATATAAAATCATACGTACACGAAAACATAAACGTACAAATTTTCGTACTAATAAAATAATCATTTATTCATATTTTATTGAGATCATAAAAAATCTATAACCTGAAGCTCTGATACCACATGTTAAATATTTTAACATGACATTAATAAAACGGATTTTTGATTTTCTATGATCTACAATAATAAATTAATAATATGAGCAACGTACCTTTCTCCATCTGATTGATGAACAATTAATCTGACTATGAGAGAAGGATCACCCTAACAACGTTTGCCTCACAAGTGTCTCCCGATGGCTAGAGGCACTCTAATGTTGTAGGTGTGAACCCTTGAGCCTCCCAGTGCTATTTATAGACTTCCGACCATCAAGAAATCTATGAGTTTGTATTTGACTATAACTAGAGATATAGAGTTTAATCCTATCTCTTAGGAGTAATTTTTATCCCTTCATAACTCAAATATTATCCAATAAGATTTTGAACTATTTCAAACTGATAAGATGGGTGTGTGGGTCACAGAGTTTAAATAAAACTCTTACAGTTGGATCACCTGCGGTTGGCGCTGATCCGGGAGGTGAAGGTGTGCTGACTTATTCACAGGTGGTGGAGTTTAATAGGGGGACCAAAGCCACCGTGGCACATGACATGGACACTGTTTCTGCCTATTCCTATACAGGGACATCTTGGGTCGGGTACGATGATGCCCTGTCGACAATAGCAAAGGTTTTGTTTGCTCAGGCACTTGGACTTCGTGGGTACTTCTTTTGGGCACTTGGCTACGATAATGATTGGACAATAACCGGGCAAGGTATTTTCTTTTTTACATGAATAAAATCTTAAATGCAGTGCCAATTTTTCCTTCAGTACAAATATAGAGTGTTGACATTTATGAAGAGTCTCACATCAGGCTGGATAGGTTTTAAATCCATTTTTGTACGGACTAATAAAACAATGACACCTAGACAATCCATAAAAATATGCGCTTCTATTGAGATTTTTTATGGAATGTCTACGTGTTATTAGTTTATTGGTCGATCTGATAATGGGTTTTAAATCCATCCGGTCTGAAGCTTTTTCCTTTTATGAACTCTTTGACATGATGCAGCTTCAAGTTCGTGGATCCTTGACGATTGAACATTGTTTGAAGTTTGAACTTTGGCCTAGTGCTTTCGATTGCAGATCAAGTACTCGTGGAGTAAAATTTAGTGCAGCCATACTGCCATCTTATTTGTTGTAAAATAAAACTACAGATGACTAAAAATAAGAAATAAAAAAATAAAAGTACAGATATCCAGTGGAATTTATTAGCAAAATTTTAGTCAATGACATCTATACGTTCTTTCCTCTGTTGAGTAATAATAAGTACAAGTCTCAAATTTATACGAAATTTATACATTTAGAACTTATATATATCATTTCTCTTCTTTTGATTAGGGTCCAAATTTTATTAAGTTATCAGATTTCAGCTTCATTGTGTGTTGTAATCTAAGAACATTGGGGTCCATTTATTTTTCTTGACACGCTTTTCACATATCCACATAGAGATTGAGAAAGGGCTTTCAAACTGTGCAGAGAATCAGTGATATCTGTCTTACACGTTACATAAAACTAGTGAAGTGAAGAGTTATTTTGTTCACATACATACATTCAGACTCAGAGTAGCAGTCCATGCAAATTAGCTTTAACCTTCCCATGCGTTTGAAGCTCCCAAAACACACTAACCCCGATTTAGAGTTAGTCTCTGACAGTTAAAAGAATTTAAAAACGAGTAATGTTGGATACAATTGTTGAATGCATAAATGTTGCTAATCACTTTGAAAAACATTAAGATTTCCTATTAAAAAGTTAATTTTTTTCAAATGAATCCCTATTTTACTAGCATTTTTTCAAAATCATTACGCGATCGATTCCGGCCCATCGTACGAGTTGGTTCCAGAATATGAATATGTCGATATTGTCTGCTCATCATAAACCACGTTTGAACCATTTGCTACATTGAAATCCACTATCTCAGTATATGTCATAAACCCATTTCCCGTTCCAACTCCAACTGTAGGGGCTCCATTCCCATTATCATCTGGACTTTTTAATTTCCAAGTTTTGCCACAAAGTGGCTTGCCCATGACCAATTTCTCTGGTGGAATCCCAGCCTCAATCCATGTTGAAATACCATAACTGGTGCTAATGTTGCTGCCCTTATCATAAAACAGAGCAGGTGCACAAGTGGTTGATGTTGGGATTGGCGGAAGCTCACAAATAATATAGAGACTGGAATTATTTAAAGTGGTTCAGCCAATTTGGTTTACATCCATACGCATAGAGAGAAGTTTTTTTATTAAACAACAAACCAACAATTTACAGTAATTTTACTCAACTCTCACAGCACAGAGTGTTTTTAATCTCACCAATAAATCTCACCGAAGACACACAAATTACAACAACCAACTACATCTATTTATAGAGAAAAAATAGGTCGGTTTTGTGCTAATGGTGGTGGAAAAATTTAGCACCCACAATCCAACTGCTTGTAGCTTCTTCTGTTCGGCACCTACAATCTTCAAGCTTCCAATAGCTTCCAGCTACTTCATCAATGTGTTGGCGTTGATTATTCAATAGTTGAAGTGTCCCAACTTCCATGATAATCATAGCAGATAGGACTAACAAAATCAAGATACTTCTTCATGGCTTCTGCAGGGTGTGTTCTAATTATGTTGGCTAAGAAAAAACTGGATGCAAAATATACTGATGCACTTAAGAGCAATCTGGGTTTTCCAGAGGTGAAAGACTCCTTTTCAATAGCTTCATGCCACTCTTTAAAGAGTGGTGCGAGGTTTGACATGTCTTCTTGTGTGTTTGGGAATTCCCAATCAAGGTCAAGGCCATCAAAGTCACACTTAGATTAGGTCATCTAAGTGTGAATGCTGATATTTGACATCTTAGATTAGATCATCTTTCATCCAATAGACTACAAATCATTAGTCAGATGGATTCCAATATACTAGCAAATCAAAATCACATTTGTGAAGTCTGTCCTTTAGCCAAACAGAAGAGGCTAAAATTCTTTGTATCAGATAACTATTCCAATAAAGCATTTCAGTTTATCCATTGTGACGTTTGGGACCCTTTCTCAACTATTTCATATTCTGGCTTTAGTTATTTCCTAACAATTGTAGATGATTACACAAGATTCACTTGGCTTTATCTCATGAAAACCAAGTCAGAAACTCGTACCATTCTATCAAATTTTATCTCCTATGTTCATAGTCAATTTGACACATATTCAAACTCTTTGAACTGACAATGGTCAAGAGTTTAACATGCCTAATTTCTATAATGAACATGACATAATACATCAATTGACTTGTATTGAAACACCCCAACAAAATGGTAGAGTTGAAAGAAAACATTAACATTTGCTTAATGTAGCTAGAGCGTTTTGCTTTTTCAGTCAAAGATACATCTATCACATTGGACAGATTGTGTACTCACAGCTACACATCTTATAAATCGAACTCCTTCGATTCTTCAAAATCAGACACCATACTTCATTCTATTCCAAAAACATCTAGATTATAACTTGATTAAAGTATTTGGATGTTTGTGTTTTGCTAGTACACTCACAGCCCATAGAGGAAAATTCCAACCCCGAGCCTCCAAGTGTCTCTTCCTAGGATATCCACCAAATATAAAAGGCTACAAGCTACTTGACCTTGTCACTTTAAAAACATTCATTTCCAAAAATGTCGTTTCTCATGAATTCACATTTCCTTCAGTACCCAATATTGTCTTCATGCTTTTAGTTTTTCCTAATTTTCCTCAGTTCCTTGATATCTTAGAGTCAAATTCCACTCCAATTCCTATCACATCTGAGTCAAATTCTTCAGAAAATAATTCTCAAACTGAAAATAGTCAAACAGAAACTCTTAGAAGATCTCAAAGGATCAAGAATCCACCTACTTACTTGCAACAATATTATTGTGGTAATACAGCACAGACAGATTCAATTGCTCATTTATCCGCTAATTCTGATTCAGGTCAGCCTCATTCCATATTTCCTTATCTTTCCACTTCTCATTTATCTCCAAAATATAAAGCTTTTGTTCTTGCCATTACTTCAACCTTTGAAACCAAAACTTTCAAACAAGTCATTTCTCATCCTCAATGGCAAACTGTCATGGCAAAAGAAATAAAGGCTCTTGAACTAAACAAAACGTGAGATCTTGCAATTTTACCTCCAAATAAGACTGCAATAGGTTGTAAATGTGTTTATCATGTCAAGTTTAAGGCTAATGGCACAATTGAGAGGTATAAAGCAAGGTTGGTTGCAAAATGATACACTCAACAAGAGGGGTTAGATTTTTTCAACAACTGTGAGAGTATTACTTGCTATTGCTGCCATAGAGAAGTGGCATATACATAAGTTAGATGTAAATAATGCCTTCTTATATGGAGACTTTAATGAAGAGGTGTATATGCAATTGCCACCAGGCTATTCTACAGCCAATGATCCTCAAGTATGCAAGCTCAAGAAGAGTCTCTATGGACTAAAACAGGCACCCCAACAATGGTTTTCTAAGTTGTCTTCTTCATTGCTGCAGATTGGATTCACTCAGGGTAAATCTGATTCTTCTCTATTCATCAAACAAACTCCCTCAACTTTCATAGCCCTACTCATATATGTAGATGATGTTATTCTTGCATCTGACAGTATTGATGAGATTAATATAGTGAAGAAATTTTTACGTGATTCCTTTACAATTAAGAATCTGGGTGAGCTGAAATATATCTTAAAATTGGAGGTAGTAAGACCAGCTAAAGGGATCACTGTGTCTCAAAGAAAATATGCACTCAACATCCTCCAAGACAGTGGCTTTTCTAGATACAAACCAATAGCCTTTCCTATGGAGTCTAATCTCAAATCAAGTACACATGACAACTCTCCTACTCTTAGTGATCCTGCATCATATCGAAAGCTAATAGGTCGATTGTTGTATTTAACTATAACTAGACCTTTCATAGTTTATTTAGTTCAAATACTAAGTCAGTTTATGGCCAAGCCAAGTGCATTACATCTTCAAGCTACAGAGAGAGTGCTTAGATACATTAAAGCCACACCAGGACAGGGGCTTTTCATGTCTACAAATTCATCTCTGCATTTAAAAGCCTATTCAGACAGTGACTGAGCTGGCTGCTTGGACACTAGAAGAAGTGTAACTAGGTTTATAGTATTCATAGGAGACTCCCTTATTTCATGGAAATCGAAGAAACAACCCACTGTTGGCAGATGATCTACTGAATCCGAGTACAGGGCAATAGCATCAACCACTTGTGAGATCCAATGGCTTATTTACCTGTTAGCTAATATAAGAATTCCACATTCTCGAGCTGCCTTATTGTATACTGATAATATCTGAGATTGCTTCCAACCCTGTGCATCATGAAAGGACTAAACATATCCAACTGGATTGTCACTTAGTCTGTGAGAAATTACAAGTAGGCATTATCAATATTATACACATTCCTTCTAAACATCAGTTAGCTGATGTATTAACTAAACCCCTAGGATCACTCAGTTTTCATTATTTGATCAGCAAGATGAGAATGGATTAATTGAGGCCGGATGTTGGAGTTTACAAAGTCACATTGAAGGATTAGAGTTAAAAGCTCGGGAAGCCAATCAGAAGCAAGTCTCAACTTCACTAGTAGGCGGTTAAATTAGTTATCCAGCTATGTAATTTAGTTATCCAGATGGAAAGTTGTAATTAGTCATTGTTTTTGTATAAATAGGCCACTTGTATAGCTCATTAGTAAGTCATTCAACATAATTCCATTTCTTCCAAGTCTCTCTGTTCTCTCGTTCAATCTGCAAGTTACAAGCTTTTATACAATTTCACGGTAGCCGTGAAGTTTGGCATCCATTGGTCATCAGGCTGCGTGATCAAAAGCTCGAAAGTTGTGGCGTTAGGCGCAACAAAAGCATAAAAGAGGTGGGTGAAGTAGGATGTGAGTATTGATGAGGGAGGGAACTTCTCGGCTAGCGATGAAAGCCAATAGCCAACCTTGACACCTTTGACACTACCAGGAGATGGTATTGGAGATGGTGATGGAGCTGAAAATGGTAGAGCTGACTCTGGTGGATAAGTGCAAGCTAAACTGGTAGGAAGCATCGGACGACGAATTCATGGAACCGGCAACGATAAAATATTAAAAATAGCCAAGAGGATTGACAAAAGTTTCCGGCCGGCCATTGCTAGTGTTTTGGGCATTGTGAGGTTGAAGAATTGTTGCAATATATACAAAGAGTATATGCATTTAAGCAAGGTTCTTGGTAGCGTTAAAAGCTCTGGTTTTTATCGATATTATATGCTCTGATTGCTTTGGGTTTGTAGGTTTGTGTATATATTTACGTAAGTTGAGGAGCTTCGGTTGGCAAAAACTTGGCTTTTATACGATACGTCTCCTATTGTTTGATCATGATTGATTTGTTGGGTTCCTGGCTTCCAATTGCCAGCTATCTTATTTCCAAGAGGATTTGTAGTTTTCGCTTCTTCGATCATGAAAATTAACTAAACTTTGGCCATTCTCGGGAGTGAAAGAGCCTTTTCTAGATCTAATCTAAGATGTTTAGCAAAAGATTGATACCCGGCGCAAACATGGTAGGAAGAGATATTGCAGAATTTGCTACTCATCATCCTCCACCCACACACCACACCTTTTTTATTTATTTATTTTTTTTCAATTTCTTTTTAAGTTTATTCTTCTTAAACTAATTGAATTGGGAGCCAAGAACAAGATTCAGCAATTCACAGGATTATTCCTCTTCATCTTGCAAATTAGTCATGAGATGTATGCAAGTAGCTGTATTGTGCGTCCAAGAAATTCCAGTAGACAGACCAACCAATGTTGGAAGTTTATTCCATGCTCAAAATTAAAGACACTGAAACTGTTTCTACCGAGCTGAAATTTGCAAGAGATGGGGGGTAAAAGAAATCGGTTTTTGATTTGTATAACTTTGTTTGAAAAAAAATGAAAATGATGCAGAGGACTTGTCCTGTTTTAGAAAAGTATTCCTTTAGGATTCACATAAAATTCTATTGATGGATTTGATATAACAGGCTCGATCTTTCGTGTATGATGCTGCTGAAATACCCCAGAGTGCTGAAAAGGCAGAAGATCAGGTGATGAATTGCTTAAAAAATAAGGGGGGGAAAGAAGAAAAGAGCAGTAAGCTGAATATATATATATAAGCCATAATGAAAGGAAGAGAGAGGATATGCTCTCTAAGTGTGTGTGTGTGTGTGTGAGGCTATGCAAATTGATATTCTTTCTATCCATCTCACAAAATGGTATATACCTTTTGAATTATTGGTATTGTACTAGAAAGTCAATCATCAGGGAGCAGATTGAAAATATTGACTATATGTACAATTTTACTGCTAATCACATTTAGACTTTTATGAATTCTGACTCATCTGCCAGTAAGTGAACTTAGTCAATTAAAGATGTCAATTATATAACAAATTCTGCTTACAATAAGCAAACTTCAAATGGTTTTGCATGGAAGCCTCCACTTTGAATGTTACTGTCCGAAGCATTTTTCCACAAGCATATCTATCTATATCAAAGCATGACATGCAGAAAAAGAAAATTGCTAAATGTACTGAAGAAGAATTTACAAAAAATTTACTTCTTCAATGTCAATCATTGATATATTGAAAATCTTATAATTTAAAATTCAAAATTTGAATTAAAAAAAAAACCTAACCAAATGAGTCTATATAAGTAAAAATGTAAGTACATAAAGCATTACTAGCAAAAGAATCCACTCACAAGAATTTGCACACTTCTACATAAGTTCATTGGTGTTATGATTATATTAGTCAGAATTATATCTCTTTGCAATTTGAAAACCTAAAAGTCAATTATACTGTTTACTCTTCTGTTTTCTGCCCTCTTATGTTTCATGAGATCAACATTAAGAGAATTAACAATGGATTTATCAAAATGTTTATTTTTTATAAATCATTATTTAAAAATTAAATAAAAAATAAATGTAAAAATTAAATAAAAAATATTTTTATTTTTTTTTATTCTATTTTCTTTTCTTCATATTTAATTAAATATGATGAAATTTTTAATATGTGTATAAATTTATATATATTTTAAATGATGAATCTATTATTAATGATCTAAGGCTTGACAATTTGAAAAGTCAAAAGCCGAGTACGAGTCAAATCATCTTGATTGTGCTGCACTGATCAAACTCAAGACAATTGCTTTTTGTGACATTTATTACTATTAGTTGGTTCCTAGAATCTATATCTTGCCATGCATTGAATACATGATCTCTATCTTTTTGGGTAGGGACATTGACAAACATATCAAACCAAACGAGTTCTAACAAGGGAATATTAATTTCACTACAAAATCTTGCCCACGCTTCATAATGACGAAACCAGCATTGCAGAGAGATTTCAAAATTACGGCAAGCTATAGCTTTTTGCAGATCTAATATAGGATGATTCGAGATAGATGATGTTGAAATATTCGATTGCATGTTGATGACGCTGAGGTACCATGAGTTAACAGATCAATGTAAAGGTAGGAAATGATTGTAATATCTTTCTAATTGGAGTAGTTTTGAGTAAGTTTCAGTCTTTTGGCTATAATTTTAATTACAAGCATCAGAATCGCACATAAGATCCCAATTCGAAAAGCTATTTTCGACATGCACGATGTTCACGTTGAGACAGAATCAGTGTGCCTTTTTTTCGACCTCATAATTTGCTATTTTCCTTTCCGAATCATTATTTTTAGTTATTTTTTGCTATTTTTGGTAATATTTCGTTTGTTAGTTAGGAAGTGATTCTAAAACCTGATTTGAGCTAGATTTTTTACAGATTACTTATTTTATTTTGAATTTCAATTTAACGTGATTTTTGAGATTTTGCCGTTTTTGGTAAAATTTAGATACAGACAATTTTTGACTATATAGTCAAGTTTGTGGACTGATTTTTAATATTACTTGATTTCATAATATTCAGTTAAACCTCATAGACGTATTCTCTATATTTTGGACTATTTTCTTGTATTCTTCCCTATAAATCATATGTTGAAACTAACCTATAGAATAATCACTATTATGTCTGGCATCAGCATCTTCCTATTGTTTACACCTTGTTCATTTTCATCTGCCCTAGAAGTCCTGCCATGGCTGCCCAGGAGCTGCCGGCAGTGGTCAAAGCTGGTTATTATCCTTCATGGGTTATGGATGATTTGCCACCTTCAGCCATAAACACCTCATTGCTCACCCATATATCGTATGCTTTCCTTGTGCTCACCCATATATATTGCTCACCCAGATTCGACAGCCATGATCCTCTCAAACTTGGCCACCACCCTTCATCAAAAGAATAGCAATGTGAAGGTTCTTTACTGTATCGGTGGAGGAGGTATTGAGCCAGACCCTTTTGCTTTCATGGCCGCCAAAGCCTCCACTCGGCAAGTTTTAATAGATGCAACCATAGAAGTTGCACGTAAATATGGGTTTGATGGGTTTGACCTCGATTTGGAGTTCCCTGAAAGCCCAAAAGCAATGAAAGATTTCGCCTTCTTACTTGAAGAGTGGTGCCAAGCAATCCGCAAGGAGGCTGATATGACAAATAGGCCTCCCCTATTGCTCACTGTCGCCGTCTACTATTCGGCAGAATTCTTAATGTACGGCAATCCCCGCTCTTATCCGGCTGCCGCAGTCAGGAATAACTTGGACTGGGTCAATGTGATGTGTTACGATTATCATGGATCATGGGACACTTCCGTTACAGGGGCCCATGCGGCATTATTTGATCGAAAAATAAATCTAAGCTCTCTGTGGGATTAAGTCGTGGACTCAAGGCGGGAGTGCCCGAAAGCAAGCTGGTTATGGGTTTGCCCCTCTATGGTAAGACATGGAAGCTCAAGGATCCAAAGTTGCAAGAGGTTGGATCACCTACCGTTGGCGTCGGTCCGTGTGATGAGGGTGTGCTGACTTACTCACAGGTGGTGGAGTTTAATAGGAGGACCAATGCCACGGTGGCACTTGACGTGGACACTGTTTCTGTTGAGCTTTGAAACCTGTCCAAAAATCACACAAGACGATTTTAACGTGGTTCAGTAATTTGCCTACATCCACAGATGCCAAATTCACTATAATTTCTGAGATTTACAAATCATTCAAAAATTTCTCACGTATCTCTCAAATGCTCTCACCACGTTCTCTTCTCTCCCCTGCTCTGTTAATTTCGAATATCAGAGCTCTCCTTTTATAGGAGAGGTTTTACACAGATTTGGTATGGTAGGTGCAGCCAAACTAGAAAATTATGCATTGAGGTAGGTGGTGCAGACTTTGTTGAAGGAGGATGGACGGTGCAGCCAATTTGCAGACATTGTTGAAGGAGGATGGACGGTGCAGCCAAGGAAGACCAGAAAATGCTGCAGATGTTTTTCACACTTTGGTTGCCTTTTCAACAATCACCCCCTCCACCGAAGTGTGCCATACTAAGCTGCTTCCAAACTGATTCATTCTTCAAATGAATGCACCTCCTTCTTTGACGTGAGTGTCTTTTACCAACAAATGCGCCATAAGACGCCAAATGCACCCAAAAGTGCCAATGCACCCAAAGGTGCTCAACAACTTACAATATTGATCAATTCCAAGCAGTGTTGGAACTTGATCCTTGTGACGACTTTTGTCAACATATCTGATGGATTATCTTCAGTGCCAATCTTCTGAAGTAATATGTCCTCTTCTTCTAATATTTCACGTACAAAGTGAAATCGGACATCGATATGTTTTGTTCGAGAGTGATACACTTGATGCTTGGCCAAATGAATTGCACTTTGACTGTCATAGTAGATGGTAACCTCTTGCTGCTCAAAACCAAAATCTGTTACCAGTCCCTGTAACCAAATGGCTTCTTTTACGGCTTCTGTTACAGCCATATACTCAGCCTCTGTGGATGATAGTGCAATCGTAGACTGCAAATTTGATCGCCAGCTAACTGGTGCTCCAGACATAGTGAACACGTATCCAGTTGTCGATCGTCGTTTGTCAAGATCACCTACATAGTCTGAGTCAACGTATCCAGTTACTAGACTATCTTCACTCTTCTCAAACTTCAAACCAAGATCTACGGTCCCTAGAATATACCGTAGAATCCATTTAGCCGCATGCCAGTGTTTCTTTCCAGGATTATGCATATAACGACTGACCAAACTGACGGCCTGGGAGATATCAGGTCGTGTACACACCATGGCATACATTAGGCTACCAACAACAGTTGCATACAGGACATTCTTCATGTAGTCCCGCTCTTCATCATCGTTAGGAGACTGTAATGCACTTAGCTTAAAATGTGGGGCCATTGGAGTACTCACAGGCTTCAACTTTGAGTCCATATTGAAGCGTTGTAATACTTTCTTCAAATACTGCTTCTGAGTAAGGTGAACTGTACATTTCACCCTATCTCTGCTGATCTCCATCCCCAATATTCTTCGTGCTTCTCCTAAATCTTTCATTTCAAACTCATGACTCAACTGAGTTTTCAAACGATCTATCTCCACCTTACTTTTACATGCAATCAACATATCATCTACATATAAAAGCAAATAAATGAAAGATCCATCTGCAAGTTTTCTGAAATACACACAATAATCGTATTGGCAACGAGTGTATTTCAGATCCATCATAAAATGGTCAAACCGCTTATACCATTGTCGAGGTGACTGCTTCAGTCCATAGAGAGATTTCTTTAGTCTGCAAACCAATTTTTCTTTACCAGTCTCTTTAAACCCTTCTGGTTGAGACAGATAAATCTCCTCTTCCAGATCACCATGTAAGAAAGCTGTCTTCACATCAAGTTGTGCTAATTCAAGATCATATTGTGCAACCAAAGCTAGCAATATCCGAATGGATGAATGCTTCACAACAGGAGAGAATACTTCACTGTAGTCTATTCCCTCTGTTTGGCTACCAATCTAGTTTTGTATCGAATTCTATTTTTAGCAACTTGATCATCTTTCTGATTAAAGATCCACTTACAGCCAATTAACTTCTTTCCTTGCGGCAGTGGCACAAGTTCCCAAATCTGGTTTTTATGAAGAGACTGCATCTCCTCTGTCATCGCCTTTATCCATTCATCATTTTCACTGGATTGTATGGCTTCTTTGTAAGTGGTGGGGATCTCACCCCCTTCAACTGGTAGTGCATATGTCACGTAGTCTGCAAAATGTGTCGGCACACGTTTCTCTCGTCTCGATCTACTGGTTGCTATTGATTCAATTTGAGTTGGAGGTGCTGTGACTGGACTATCAACCTCCTCATGTCTGTCTTCTCTTGAATCATTTGGAGTAATAAACTCCACCTTCTGCGAATCACCGGATGTTTCGCCATCATAGCTGCCTTCACTAGAATCTTTATACTTATGTGACTTAAGCATCTCAGATTCGTTGAAAGTAACATCTCTACTAATAATTACCTTCTTAGACTCTATGCACCAGAGTCTATACCCATTTATACCAAAACTAAAGCCCAAAAATTTTGCTTTCTTGGCTCTAGGGTCAAGCTTACTTTCCTTTGCATGATAGTAAGCAGGACATCCAAAAATATGTAAAGAGTCATAATCAGTAGCATGTGTACCTTTCCACATTTCAATAGGTGTCTTCCCGCCATTGGCAGCTGCGGGTAGTCTGTTGACGAGGTGGCATGCATATGTCACAGTTTCAGCCCAAAATTGTTTACTGAATCCAGCATTCAGTAACATACATCGTACTTTCTCTAGCAAAGTACGATTCATCCGTTCTGCCACACCGTTTTGCTGCGGTGTTCCTCGTACCGTGAAGCGTCTAACTATTCCCTCTCTCCGACATACTTCCATGAAAGGGTCTAGAGTATACTCCCCTCCATTATCTGATCTGAGCCGCTTAATTTTTCTGCAGGTCTGAGTCTCAACCATCTTCTTCCAAGCAAGAAAGATGTTCAGCACTTCATCTTTATTCTTCATCGTATACACCCACACACGACGAGAATAATCATCTACAAAAGTTACAAACCAATGCTTACCTCCCAAAGATGCAATTTTGGTAGGTCCCCAAACATCGGAATGTACATAGTCAAGTATTCCCTGTGTATTGTGAACAGCGGTTCCGAACTTGATCCGCGTCTGCTTCCCCAATACACAGTGCTCACAAAAAGACAATTTACCAGTTTTGGCACCTTTGAGTAAGCCTTGTTTTACGAGTGTTTGCAAAGCTTTTTCTCCAGCGTGTCCCATTCGCATATGCCAAAGTCTGGTGGTGTCAGCATCAGTCTCATCTAACTTCTCACAGCCTGTAGAAGCTCTTCCAACAATCGTACTTCCTTGCAAGAAGTACAAATTTCCTCGCTTCAAACCCTTCATAGCCACCTGAACTCCCATTAACACTTTGAGAGTTCCATCTTCAATAGTGATTCTGAATCCTTTTGAATCCAGAAATCCTAATGAGATAAGATTTTTCCGCAGGTCCGAAACGAACCGAACTTCGGTCAAAATCCTGACAGTTCCATCGTGCAGCTTCAACCGAATGCTCCCTATCCCTCGAGTCTTACAGGCACTGTCGTTGCCCATAAGTACTGCTCCACCTTCAATCTCTGTGAAGTCAGTAAACCAGTCCCGATTGGGACACATATGATAGGTGCATCCAGAATCCATAATCCATTCATCAGGATGACAAATCAATGATGAACCTGTCAAGGCAATGTCTAGATCTTCATCTCTATTCGCGACATTTGCTGTGGTGGATTGATTCTTCTGTTGTCCCTTCAATTTGGGACAATCCTTCTTCCAGTGTCCTTTATCGTGACAATAGGAACACTCATCTTTGGCGAATTTTCTGCCGACTGATGAACCACGTGATGTAGCCCGAGTTTTCGATTGAAAACCTTTCTTCTTTCTGGGATACCTTGACCGCGATCTCCCTCTTGCTGTCAGTGCTTCACTTGATGTATCTTGCTGTACCTGCTTATCCTTTTTCCGGTACTCATTGCTAATCAGAGAACTAGATACATCGTTAAAACTAATTTTCTCCTTCCCATACAATAATGTTGTAACTAAATGATCATATGTATCGGGTAAGGAATTTAACAAAAGTAAAGCTTTATCTTCATCTTGGATTTCAACATCCAAGTTTAGTAGATCAGCAAGAATTTGATTGTAACTATTTAAATGTTCAGACATACTAATACCTTCACGAAATTGGAATCTAAAGAGCTTTTTCTTCAGATGCAAACGGCTCTCAATGCTTTTCTTCATGAACTTATCCTCCAATTTCTGCCAAAGTTCCTTTGCATTTGTCTCTCTCATGACAAAATACTTCTGATCTTTGGTAAGGCATAAACGGATTGTACTACAAGCTTGGGTGTTAAGCTTCCTCCAATCCTAATCTGACATATCGTTGGGTTTCGCTTCCAACGCCAAATCCAACTCTTGTTGGATCAAAACATCCATCACTTCACATTGCCACATTCCAAAGTTAGAAGTTCCATCAAACTTCTTAACTTCAAATTTGGCATTTGAAACTGTGGACCTACGCCCTGAACTGCTGGCATTTCCAAAGTTCTTAACTTCTCCAACACCTTTCATATTAATTAAAAAATTTTAGAAGACAAATTTCGAAATTCTAACCATACGGATGAGTCCGGAATGATCCAAATAGTTGGAAAGCACTATTTGATCGTCGAAATCGGACTCCAAATGGCTAAGATCAAGCCCAAAATCAGATCACAAAATCGGACGGTCAGATCTGTCAGGCGCGTGTGATACACGCGCTGAAGGAAGTTAGAGGCGCGTGTGATTCACACGCCAGAAGGGGCTCGGAGCACGTGGGTGCGCGTGAGAGTCACGCGCCTGAAGAGGCTCGAAGCGCGTGCGGCGCGTGAGTGCGCGTGGCGACCACGCGCATAACACTCCTGTGGCGCGTGGGGGCGCGTGCTGCGCGTGGGAGCGTGCGTTGCACGCGTCTTCTTCCTCGGAACACGCGTGGGGGTGCGTGAAGCGTGTTTTCCAGTCGTCTTCAACCTCCAGCTGCGAGTGGGGCGCGTAAGTACACGCTCGGACCTTCTACCGGCGCGTACGAGCTTCTCCGACGTCCGTTTTCAATTCCGTTTGCGCCTACGGATTCGTCTCGACGCAAGGAACAGCCTGGAGTTGTAAAAAAATAATTTTGATCAACTTGATTTCTGGACAGCACGAACCAAGAGCTCTGATACCAATTGTTGAGCTTTGAAACCTGTCCAAAAATCACACAAGACGATTTTAACGTGGTTCAGCAATTTGCCTACATCCACAGATGTCAAATTCACTATAATTTCTGAGATTTACAAATCACTCAAAAATTTCTCACGTATCTCTCAAATGCTCTCACCACGTTCTCTTCTCTCCCCTGCTCTGTTAATTTCGAATATCAGAGCTCTCCTTTTATAGGAGAGGTTTTACACAGATTTGGTATGGTAGGTGCAGCCAAACTAAAAAATTATGCATTGAGGTAGGTGGTGCAGACTTTGTTGAAGGAGGATGGACGGTACAGCCAATTTGCAGACATTGTTAAAGGAGGATGGACGGTGCAGCCAAGGAAGACCAGAAAATACTGCAGATGTTTTTCACACTTTGGTTGCCTTTTCAACAGTTTCTGCCTATCCTTATACAGGGATATCTTGGGTCGGGTACGATGATGCCCTGACGACAACAGCAAAGGTTTTGTTTGCTCAGGTAGTTGGACTTCGTGGGTACTGCTTTTGGGCACTCGGCTACGATATTGACTGGACAATAAACGGGATAGGTATCTTCTTTTACATGAATACAATCTTATATGCGGTGCCATTTTTTCCATCAGTACGTAGACAATTAACAAGAGTGTTGACATTTTTATTAACTCTTTGACATGCAGCTGCAAGTATGTGGTTTCTTCAACAAATGATCATTGATTGGCCTGCCTTCGGTTGCCAAGGAACAAAACAAATAACCAATCTAAACATGCTTATTATTAGCAAAATTCTAGTCAATGACACCTACGTTCTTTCCCTGTTTGGTGTCCAAATTTTATTCAAGTATCAGATTTCAGCTTCATTGTGTGTTGTAATCTAAGAACATTGAGAAAGGCTATTATCCACAATTTGGAGTTAGTCTCATAACAGTTAAAAGAATTTTTAAAAAAGGCTAAAATAATCGTAATATTTATGTGACTTAAAACACAAGAAACCCCCCCACCTGCGGCAGAGAGGCTCCAATTCTGGTCGTCATATCCAAGAATCCAGAAGAAATACCCTCCAAGACCTTACGCCCTGGCAAACTCAACCTTCTTCTCAATCGATTCTGGCCCTTCGTACCCAATCCAATTGGTTCCAGAATATGAGTATGTCGATACAGTCTACGCATCATACACAATGCATTGAATTTTGAATTCTACTATCTCACTATATGTCAGAAACCCTTTTTCCAGTTCCAACTCCAACTGCTGGAGCTCCAATCCCATTATCGCCTGGACTTTTTCATTGCCATGTTCTACCATAATGTGGCATGCCCATGACCAATTTCTCTGGTGGAACCCTAGCTTCAATCCATGTTGAAATACCGTAGCTGCTGCTAATGTTGCTGCCCTTATCAAAGAGGAGAGACTGTGCACCAGTGACTGAAGTGTCCTAGCTTCCATGATAATCATAGCAGATAGGACTAACAAAATCAAGATTATTCTTCATGGCTTCTGCAGGGTATGTTCTAATTATGTTGGCTACGAAAAAACTGGACGCAAAATTTACGGATGCACTCAAGAGCAATCTGGGTTTTCCAGAGGTGAAATACTCATTTTCAACAGCTTCACGCCACTCTTTAAAGAGCAATGCGAGGCTTGACATGTCTTCTTGCGTATTTGGGAATTCCCAATCAAGGTCAAGGCCATCAAAGCCATACTTCCTGGCAACACTAATGGATCAGGAGTTGATGAAAGCTTCCCGGCTTTCTGTGGTGCGGGCAATAATGGTGAAAGTGTCTGAGCCTGCAGCAGCTCATCCAATGGATAGGAAGACATTTGCTCGAGGCATCTTGGCGTGAAGGGTAGCCATGAAGTTTGCCATCCATTAATGGCTACTTGATCAAAAGCTGGTAAGTTATGGCGTTAGGCATAACAAAAGCATAAAAGAAGTGAGTGAAGTAAGATGTGAGTATTAATGAGGGAGGGAACTTCTCGGCTAGCGATGAAAGCCAATAGCCAACTTTGACACCTTTGACACTACCATAAGATGGTACCGATGATGTAGATGAAAATGGTAGAGCTGACTCTGGTGGATAAGTAGATATGGGAGCTAAACTAGTAAAAGCATTGGACGACGAAGTTATGGAACTGGCAACAATAAAAATAGCCAAGAAGAATGACACAAGTTTCCAGCCGGCCATTGTCATTGTTTTGGACATTGTTAGGTTGAAGAATTATTGCAATATATACAAAGAATATATGCATTTACGCAAGGGTCGCGTTAGAAGCTTTGGTTTTATCGATATATAGTATATGCTCTGATTGCTTTGGTTTGTAGGGTTGTGCATAGATTTACTTGAAGTTGAGGAGCTTCGACTGGCAAAACGGCCTTTATACGATACGTCTCGTATTGTTTGATCACGAGTGATGTTTGGTTCCTGGCTTCCAATTGCCAGCTATCTTATTTCGAAGAGGATTTGTTGTTTTCGTGGTTTCCATCATGAAAATTTACTAAAACTTGGCCATCCTCGGGAGTGAAAGTGCCTTTTCTAGATGTAATGTTCTTTAGCAAAAGATTGATACCCGGCGCAAACATAAACAAACACTCATATTATATGTCTCCAAATGGATGATGTAAACAAGCTCATCTACCTGCACCGGTCCATCAATGTTCGTTTAACATCTCAATTCACTCCACTCGCTATTTGTTTAGAGAAGTAACTCGCTCGACTCACTAAATAAACAATCGAAATTCATTTCCCAAAGAACTTTACTCCTCATCATCCTCCATACCACACCCCCACCTCTTTTTAATTTTTTTTTTTAAAACATATTCTTCTTAAACTTATTGAACTCCTTTACTTAATATCCATATACCAACATTTTGGTAAAAGAAAAAATTTAAAAAAATATATGTAGTGTATGGTATGAAGATGGTGAATAGAATTTTTCTTTGCCAAAACCAGGCTATTTTGGAGTGGGAGCTTCAGGCCAAGCTTATATGGAATTTGCCTCGTGAACAAAATATACATAGACCTAGTGAACAACTTAGCCGAGGAGGTTAACCTTTTTAATTGAATCACTCTTCTGAAATCATGTATAGCTCATGTCCAACTAAAAAATTATAGCCCGGTCAACAGCATCAAGGGGAAAAAAAAAAAAACTGACAGTAAAATATAGATGTTACAGAAATGAGAATGCAAAACTGAAAAAATGTAATGTAAATGCCTGAAGAATCTCCAGAGTACAGATCACAACAGTGCAGCTTTGATGTGAGAAGCGGCTTCAGTTGATGTTGTCGGTATCATATCCTCGGTTTGTTAGTTCGGAATCAAATTTTGCAACATCCTGCACATCAATCGGAGCAATTTTGGGAAAGGAAAAGAAGAAATTAAGACTACCATTTAGCACCCTCATGCTCTATATAATCGACGGTGCTGAAATTAGCATTGCTTTTCTCTCATCCATTCAACAAATCCATCAAGAAGCAATGGCCAAGCTTGGTTGGAATCATAGTTCTGAAGATCAGGAAAACTTATCTGCCAACAAAGAAAGACAAAGGGTTCAGTATCTAAAAGCACCAGATTACAAAAGGTTGATTATACCTGTCACCAATTAAAAAAAAAAAAAAACGCATCACATTAGAGTATTTGAGGATGCATTTTTGCAGATCGGCCACAAGACATTCTTGAGCATAACATGATATTGCCCGTTCTTGAGCAGTATCGAACGTGAAAAATGGCAAAGGGCATCACCACATTACAGATTTACAGGTCAAAACTAAGAAATCACAACAAATAGTGGTTTGATTTTCTTCCCTGTTTCAGTGTTTTAAACTGCCCACAAAGATTAAAGAAAGAAAACATAACGTAGGATATGAATATAAAGAAAGAAATAAAAATAAAATTTGCGGACCTCATGGCAAAAACGATAGAGGTTCATCCACTGATCCATATTTAGCATCCGGTACTCACTCTGGAACTGGCAGAAAGTACACACATCACAAAACTTATCATGAAACTGTTGTTAAAATAACACAAGGTTCTGAGGCCTAGGTCCCTGTATACTAGAAACTAACCTTTAGATACTCGGTGATTGAATTAACCTGGGCATGGAATTGGGAACCAAGAACAAGATTCAGCAATTCACAGATTGTCTCAATGTCTACACACTTTTGCTTTTCTTCTGAAGATGTCATCCATGTCAGACCAGATAAAAAATGTGTGGGTCTTGCGCATGCACGCATCTGAGTGAGTGTGTGTGTGTGTGTGTGAGAGAGAGAGAGAGAGAGAGAGAGAACAGAGCATTGTTGTGAGAAAAAGGGTGTATCCATTTATTTGAAAGCAGATACCTGCCAAGATCAAGCTCACCTGTAAGGCAGTATCGAAATGCGTAAGCATAGAAATCTTGAAAGTTTGGTGGCATCATCACCTATTGAACAAATAAAAACCACCATTGTCCATTTTCTAACTCTTCAGAAGCACTAGATGAGGTATCTAAAAATAACTATTCCAGCTGAGCCTGATAGGAGATAATACCTCTGACTCAAGTGCTGGGAGTGCTTTCTTTAATTTGTTTAGACTGTCAGCCTTTAGAGCTTTTAGTCCTGTTTGCCACTCATCCTAATAAATAGAGGAATATTAAGAAAAAAAATTAATGTAAAAATTGTTATATAATAATTCAAGATTTTGAGATTGTTGATCAAAAGAATAGTACAGGGGACACATATTTACAAGTTTTGAAAGACATAAACAGCAGTTTAGGCATTCCAAATAAACAATGAAATGGAACTCAAACCAGTTTTAGATTGTATCGTAGGCAATATGAGTTATTAACAACACCATCATGGTAGTGAAGTAAGAGTAACATCATGTATAGAATGCCATCCGTCCTAGGCTCTGCAGGATGTTCTAATACTCACCAGAAGCATGGGGAAGCAAGTAAGAATTCTTGGTATGCCCCAGAATTAGAACGGTGTAGGCAATACTTTGGAGCTCTTACAAGTCCTAAGTGGTGCTTCTCAATTAGGTCCTCTATAATCCATTATTAATTCTTGGTTCTCCCATAAGCCGCCAAAAATTGCCAATTCACTGACAGCCATGTAGAACTGAATACTCACTATAAACCAGCTGATATACAAATTCTTCCTTCAATAATGGATGATGTGCCTCTACTCAATATGAATGAAGATCCTTTTTTTCTTCTGTGAGTAGCATTAATTACTGAAGATTAGTATTGGATTCTCATGGGCGATTCCTATGTCTGTAAGTGATCTTTCTCAAAGTCTTTAACACATTGCTTTTTGTGGTTTTACCAGAGGTATGGAGTTTTACATATGTATATTTATATTTGGCTTTCCCTTTGGATATCCAAAGACTTGAAGAGACTGATTTTACAGTTTTATGTAGGCATACCTGATGTTAATTTTGTTCTGTTAAATTTCACTTGTTCCAAAGGACAAGATGTTAATAAAAGGTTGATGTAAAAAGAGTGGAAGAGTATTTGATTCAGTTGAGAGTTATTTATCCTAATGTGGGGGCTCAATATGCTTTGTAGATCTCCTTAGTAGAAATTCCTACAGCACATCATCTACTAAACTTATGATTGCACATAATTGTTGTGTGGATTCATCAGTCATCAAAAGATGCATTCATTATATCAGAGCATATCATAGAGTTGACAAGGGAAACACTTGTCAATATGTTCAGTAGTAAAATAGCAGCAGCAGTAGCAATTATCAGCTTACCTTAGAAAAATAGCCCTGCTTTTCTGCGTTCATTTTCCTGTCAAATGCAGACAAACAATTAATAATAAACCTTAGAATATAAATCAGAATCACGTATGGGCCCAATAACATGTATTGAAAAAACAACATACCAAGCAAGCATCAGTATCCTAATATCAGTATGGTTCACTCCCAAATCAGAACAAAGAGTTTCAATTCCTTCTGGACTGTTCAACCAAAATAAGAGCACGAGAAAAATCAATACCTATTTAGTGATGCATCTTTAATGAACAATCATAATATCAATACATCAATTCTTGTCACTATCAGTTCCTTGATTTGGTGGTTGATTTGGATTATTTATGTATAATTAATGTTATATACAGTCGTGGAGTACGCTCATACTGCACAACCCTTTCCCTTTTGAAAAAGAGTAGGGTCTACATAAAATTACTTTTTTATCATGTGCCATATTTACTCACATTTTTCAAAAGGATTGTGCAGCGCTAATGCATTCCACAACTGCAAATATCATTTCTCTTTATGTATCATCATAAACCCGATTCAGTTTTCATCAAAGAAGGAAAATGGCAATGTGCCAGCACCTTTTGTTAGTATCATGTAATAAATTGGAAAAACAAATCATTCAACAATGAGGAATAAAATTTAATAAACTTAACCCCGGGAAGCAATAGGTCCAGTAATACTTCTACAGTTTTCAATAATAGGATGGTAAACGAGAAATCATAAAACAGCCAACAAAATTCCTTCATTTAGATGATCAATTGTGAGGTAAAGATAGGCTTTTTTTATATAAGATAAAAATAGCCTGATAACAAACAAACACAACTCACTGTACATCACTTACTCAATCAAGCCTGAGGATGGGTTTGCATAAGAATCAAAAAGGCGATCGATCTGTTCCACAGTTTTTGATCTAGCTTTACCTGAGGAAAAATAAGATGTAGAATACTAACGACTCTTAATACTGCAGAATGAAACAATAACAGCACAATTAATGACAACAAAGCCACTCACTGAGCAGCTAATACGTGGACTTTTCTTATTAGAGGTTCAATGGTCAACAAATTCGGCAGCAAGAAATATTGACAAAAGGGCTTTCCACTAGAAGTCAAAACTTTTTTTTTTTTTATCTGTAAACTAGAAGTCAGAACTTTAATTACTAGAGATCTATATGTATTATTTTTATCGGTAAACTAGAAGTCAGAACTTTAATTACTAGAGATCTATATGTATTATGGATAAATTCTCAAACACACTTATCTTGCTAATTTGTTAAAGCTTCTACCAAGTACTTCAGTTGAAGCATTGACCAACTTAAGCGGCTTTATAATAGAAAAACACTTGAAAAACTTCTTATCACTCCTAACACTTCCTTGTAAGAATAGAGTGTGCTTGCCTATTGACATCTTATAAGACCTTTGCTAGCTTATTGCAATCTCAAACACCTATACCTCGTCATCCAGTCAAGTCATATTGGTTCTTTCTGCACCAACATGTCAGATAACAGAATCTACGTGAACATGCTTGTTACACAGTATGAGAAAGCAAATGGGCACACTTACACCCAAAATCACTCTTAATTCAAACACCGCCCTCTCATAATCATCAAAGATTCATGTATTACCTTCCCGCCAAATAAACTACATCAAACTTTAAAGAATCATCCTTCAAACCTCTAGATTGCTGTCTTTTCTTTTCTATTTTATCAGTAAATAAGAATTTTACTAAAAATACAAGAGCCACACCTAGGCATGACTGTCTCCATTGCTATGACTACCAAGTGGACTTTGCTAAAAAACCATCAAGTTCACCATATGTTGTGGCCACTTTACAATGAAGCAAATCTGCTTCCAGAGGTGCTTAAATGGTCATTATCCAGGTGAAGGGATGGACTGCGGCAGGTAGGGATTGCTGTTGCTTTCGCAGTGCTTGCTTCTATCTATGTATAGTGTTCCTGATATCTGAAATCAATAAGATGATCAATACTTTCACCACCCTCCTTACATATACATCACTGATCCATTATTATGGCATTCTTCTTCCTCAAATCATGTGCCATCAATATCTCTCTTAGGTTGTCATCTAGACAAAGAATTCTACCCTTGATGATGTCTTGTCTCTGCAAATGGTTTTCCAACGGAAAAGAATGGCCAAGACTAAGGAATGGTGCTTGATAGAAAAACTTGACCTGAAAAGCCTGCCTTTTGGAGGGGATCCACCAATTTTGTCTTCCCTAACTCCTATTAAACGATGGTGTATAAACCAATATTCTGCCACCAACACATCCTTACACCAAGGGATGCTAAACAATGCCGGGAAAGTTGCCTTCAAAGGTTGATCATCACACTACACACCATGCCAGAATCTGAGCTTACTTCCATGATCCACATCAAATCTAACACATAGATACCCCACCCTATCTTTAAGTTTTTTCACACACCAGCCCCAAAAGCCCCATGGACCTTATTTGGATATCATCCTCCCCATATACTATAATATTTAACTTCATCACCAATACCAGTAAATGCTCTCTCTCTCTCTCTCTCTCTCTCTCTCTCTCTCAAGCTAAATTTAAATTTAATCATGTTTCCCAAAGTGCAATCGGAGATCACTGACTAGTGATCATCGTCAATTACTACTAGTGATCAATGTATGGGTATCATGTGCATTATGCATAAACCATGTAAGATGACAAATCCGTGAATCATCACAACAAACATTACCAATCATTCAAGAAAACCGCCCAAGAGAAAAGGTTAGCACTCAAACATGCAAGTAACAGTGCAGATTTCAATATATTTACTCGTAATCTAATATCAGCTTGTAAACTTTTTTGGGCCCATCCTACGATTCCTTCGTACCACAACCAAATAAACATGACATCTTCCACAATATCGAGTCTCACTCATACATAGGAAGGGTAAGAAAGTAAATTCGGTTCACCCATAAAAAACATAAAAAGAAAGAGAAAATCAATAATAATATCATATAAGGTAGTTGTGGTTGATGGAAAAAAAAAAAAAAACAGAGAAAAGGACTGAAAAACAGAGAAAAGGACACGCTACTACATGTGGCATATTTTGATGGGCCCAGAGCAGAAATTGTGAAGAAAGTTTATGAATCCATTGACACAATATACATGTATACCCGAACATGACGAACACAAAAACAATGACAGGGTCATATAATCAGTTCTTGGAAAAAAGATTTGAAAACAATGAGATGGGTCGTAATAACAGCATACTGCAAAGATTCATCGGCCTCTACCAGCGACTAAAAATTGTTTCAATTACTACTAGATTGACTTTAAAAAAAAAAAAATTCAGTCAAAACCAGCCCAACACGCACAACAATGCAGTCATTTTCTGTTAAGTATATGAATGAACAAGAAAGTATAAAGAGTAAAAATCAAGATTTTTGTAATTTGAAACTTATACAAAAAGACTTTTCAATAAAATTTGTCTCTTCTTTACAGTATTAGCTCAGCTAAAAGAAATGTTCGGAATGTAAATTTAGTCGATTTTACTGCCCAAAATACATCTCAATGCTCAAAGATTTTCATTCTTTTTCTTCTCCTCCGTTTTCTCAGGAACCAATCAGGAGTGGGACAAAGTTTCGAAGGATTTGAGTACCGGGACGAACAGGAGCGGCATCAGACGATTTGACGGATGGTGGGGCCGCTTTTCTTTTGGATGCGCGAGGCATCCTCGTAAGCTCTCACGGACAAATTACAACCGTGGGAGTGAATGACCAAATCTGACACCACAATAGTCAGAAACCCTAATCGAACATGTAGAGAGAAAGCAAGTAGGAAAGAGAAGGTTCTGCAGTGATTTCTATAGCGTAAAGATTTGCAAAGTACAGAGAAGATAAGACAAAGAAGAAGCTATTCCTGAGCACTGGATTAGTGTTTGTTCGCATGGATTTTCATCGCAGGCCTACCCAATACTTCTAATTTTTTTTCTTTCGAAAAAAGTTCATAATTTTTCGGAAAATTAAAAAAAAAAAAAAAAACCAATTTCTCGGCCTAAAATTTTGATTCTCAATTTCTTATTCTTAAACTTTTCAGTCAAAATTTATTTACAAAAGAATATGCTGCCTTTAAACAGTGGCCTAATGGGCTTGGGAATTAAATTTAGGCCTTTGTATAGAAGCCCAATATAGTACTACTCCTAACTTGGACGTTGATTCATTCTACAACCCAAGGCCCAACTTACCGATCCAGAAAACCAGAGCTCGTTACTATAAAATGCGAAATTTAGAGTTTCTTCTAGTTGTGCTAGGGTTTCCGTCAACAGCTCTTCTTGTCGGCATCAACCTCCCTCAGCGAAAATGGTGAGTTAATGAATGAATGCTGAGTATCTATCTCTCTGTCTTTATCAAATCGTTTGTTTATCTGGTTTCTCTAATATTGTGTGGTTTCTTTGTAGCCGTCACACAAGACCTTCATGATCAAGAAGAAGCTGGCTAAGAAGATGAGGCAGAACCGACCCATTCCTCACTGGATCCGTATGCGTACCGATAACACTATCAGGTCCCTAAAATTTTCTCGATTTTCCATTTTCTTAAGTCCAATTTTTTAAACAAAGTTAACTTAGTTAGTGTAGATGTTTGGAAACTCAGTTTTTCATGACAAGATTTCTTCTTTTTAATTCCGTTCAGGTACAACGCTAAGCGCAGGCATTGGCGCCGCACCAAGCTCGGCTTCTAAGCTGGATGAGCCTGGCTTTTCTAGCTTTTGTTTAAGCCCTTTAGATTATCCCGGTAGTCTTGAGAAATGTTTGGATTTATCAGTTGTGAAACTTCGGAGGAGATTTTGATTGATATTGGGCCGTTAATTCTGTAGTTTATTTGGCGTTCAAAACATTGTGTTCGACTTATTTTTTTCTCAACCATATTTGTTATAGCTCTTGTTTTCCTCCTTTTTTCAGTAGATTTTGCTGTTTCGTTTCTATATCGTGTAATTTGTTATTATGAAATTGGGTGAATTTCTCTGTCCTGACATTATTGATTTTTTTAGAAAACAAAAGTACTTGTTCAAAAACAAAAATGAAAATGTAAGAGGGGCATCTAATTGTAGCTTAGATGGACATATGCATAAATCATAATCTTCAGAATCTTAGAGGTTCATAGAAAAATCAACTATGTTGAGTATTTTTTCAGAACTTCATGTCATGTATAAGACATAATATTTATGAAAAGATGAGAGGTCCTAGAAAGCTTGGTGTTGTAGCGTTTGGATGTGAATTAATGTAGTTCTTGATTATGGTGTTTGGTCAATTTCGTGTACTGACTTTAATTCTTTTTTTCATTTTAATTTTAAGACACAACTATTTAGTTACTTGTCCAAAATAATTTGAAAGTGTAGGAGGGGCAATTGATCGTAGTCTAGATGGACATGTGCATAGTCTTTAGAATCTTAGAGGATCACAGAAAAATACTCTTATGTTCAGTATTTTCTCAGAATTTCAAGTTAGGTACAAGACGTGAGAAATATTTAGAAAAAGATGAGAGGACCTAGAAGTTTTGTGATGTAGCATTTGGATATGTATTCATGTAGTTAATCTGCGAATGATCTTGGAGAGAATAAAAATTTAGGTGTTTGTGATTGTCTTGGTATCATATTGTAACATTGCATCAGGAGACGAAAGGCTAAGGTTTTGGTAGCGGTTTATTGAGGTCTAAGGTAGGACTCATCCAGAGGTTACTTGGTCTTGGAGTTTCGAAATCATGAGTAACACATGATCTTAGAGAGATGGCTTTGAAGTTGGATTGATTCTATCTGATCATGTTAGTCAATCTGCAGGATGATGATGAGGCATGTCTTTTTGTAGAGTCAAATGTTAGTCATGAATGTGAAGGATCATGCATGTGCAAAGCCATGCATCAAGGTGAGGCAAGTTGTCAAACATGAAATTAGGAAGAACTGGTGCAATAATCATCAGATTGTGGTAAAGACCATTGTGCTGGAATCAAATCCGGTTAAAGGATTATTGTTAGTTGAATTTCTTGCCTTTGAATTTTCGTTTTCAGTTAGTCAAATTTAGATATGATCAAGATTGTGTTCTTAGGGTATTGGATCAATCAGGTCCCAATATTTTGTTGGTTTATGGTGCATTATTGTGATATATATATACTTTTGTTGGAAAGAAGATTCATTAATTTTTTGGATCAAGGCACCTTCTCATAATATTAATTTTTTCTTATTTTATGAGCATTGATCCTCACATGATTGGCAAGTTTTCAAAAATCTGAATCGAATTTGGAATTATCATATGCATATGTTTAGTTTTATAGTATCTTGTTAGAAAAATATCATCAGAATAGAATACGTTTTGACTCGGTTCAAATTGTTCAAAAATTATTTCGAATTGGTTGATAGCCTGTAATTAACTCGGTAGTCAATCCCGTAACCCAGGAACTTAGATCTGAGTCAATGGAGCAATTCATTGTCTCAAAACTTAACGTTTTTCTCCAACACATTAATTTGGCATATTGAATTGTCGATATTCAACTAATCATATTCTCAAGAGTCACCATTCCAATTTTCCTCAACGACAAAGTCGAGGTGCCTTTTAGTGGTAACATATCAACTACAAATTTGGTTCCCAAGCTCGGCCAGTTGAGTTGCCTTTGCTTTAACTTCCTTCAGCCATCTAAACACTATAATTGAACTGTTTTACAGATGCATCCGATGAACTTCACGGTTTTATTTTTTTTCAGTCGTAATCTCTCTCTCTGACAAGCCATCTCTCACTCACTCTCTCTCTCTCTCTCTCTCTAACAAGCCGTCCATCTCTTTCTCTCTCACTCTTTATTTTCTTTCTTCTCTCTTTGATAAGTCGTCCATCACTCTTCTCCCTCTCTCTCTCTCTCTCTCGCTTCTTTCTTCTGCGGCCGGTATATTTTTTAATTATTTTTTAAAAAAAAATCACTGCAGGCCGGCACACGAAAGACAAGAACGGTCATGGATTCCATAAATTTTACAAAACTCATAAATATATCTAAATTTATCTAAATATTCAAACACATTTTACATTCAATTAAGTAGGTTTTACAAAACTCAGATCAACTTAATTATCTTGATATCTAAATACAACCTAAAAAAAAAAGTATTTAGTTACTTATCCAAAAACAAAAAATGAAAGTGTAAGAGGGGCATTTGATCATAGGCTAGATGGACATGTGCGTAGTCTTTAGAATCTTAGAGGCTCACAGAAAAATCAACCATGTTCAGTATTTTCTCGGAAGTTCATGTCAAGAACATGACATACACGAAATCTATATGGAAAAAAAAAAAAAAGAGAAACTAGAAAGCTCTGTGATGTAGCATTTGGATATGTATATTCATGTAGTTTATGTAGTATTGATCTTGGAGAGAATAACAAAATTTAGTCTTTATGGTTGTCTTGGTATTATTTTGTAACATTGCTTCATAAGATGAAAGATTATGGTTTTAATTTTGATTCCTTGTGTATTAATCTGTGACAAAATGAGCTTTTGGTGGTAATTTAATGAGGTCTAGGGTAGGACTGAACCAAAGGTTACTTTGTCTTGGAATCGAATCTAGTTAAAGGATTATTGTTGGTTGAGTCTCTTACCCTTAAACTTCCATTTCCAATTACTCAAATTTAGATATGACAAAGATTATGTTTTTAGGGTATTGGATCAATCAGTTTCCCTTAACAACAAAATCGAGCCTTCGGAAAAGGCAAATATATTTGGAAGGAAAATGTATGTATATGCTTCACATGTTATGTATATAATTCTAAGTGTTGACGTGTCAACGACTACGATTGTAGATATTTTAAATTCAAAATTTAGAATTTGAATTAAAAAAACAAAAATTAATGACAAATTGGATTTGTCACTTTGATACATATATATAGTATTGTACATAAAGTTACATGTACATGTAACATTAGTCTTTTGATATTGTGTTCTTAAAACCATCCTAATATATATTTACACTTTCTAATATGCCTTTTTTTCTAGCCTAGATTTTTCTAACTGGTGTCACTTTAAGCCCCGTTTGGTTGTCAAATTTTACTCAATATACTCTATTTTAAATTTGATTATTTCATCGTCTAAACACATCAATTTAACCTAATTCAAAAAGAATTCTATGAATCCAATAATTATAGGGTTATTGTAGCACGACGAGACATCATGTTGGAATTATTTTTTGGGTTTCGGTCTTCTCTCCTGATAATATCTATTTGCTTTTTTATTTTTTTACTTTACCATCTCTCTCTCTCTTCGCACTTGGCAGCTTTGCTGCACAAGAATTGACAAATGCTACACAGTTTATAGGGGTGGTACGTCTCACAGATTTAATAATACTTATAAATTTATTTAAATATTTAAATATATTCTAAACTCATTTAAATAAATTTCACAAAATTTATTCAATCATTTTAATGCACTGTTATTCATAAAAAAAAAAAACTCAATTCAACTGAATTCAATTTGATAACTAAATGCAATCTTAATCTTTTACCCTAGGACTATATTGAGTAGTGCCAAGCTTCTTGCTTTAAAAGGTGTCAAGGCATATGTGCAGGATGCAACCTAAACGAAAAATAAAATAAAATAATTATTTTTTGCGTACTTTATTAATGTGATTAACTGCAAAATTTTTGTTTTTAATGATATGCTGAAGTCACTCTTCAAAGTGACACCCCACTATTCTCGACGGGTGTTTTTCTTATTTTTTTTTTTTATCTAATAATAAGTAATTTTTGTTTTTTTTTTTTATGTTGTAAATTTTTAAAAAATACATCAAAGAATAGCTAAAAACAAAATAGCCAATAAGCATGACCTAGCTAGCATGACCTTTTTTAATATAAAATATTTGATTTGACCAATAATATTAGTGAATTGTGTAAAGAGTATATAAAAACACGTAAAATTTCTTTTCTAATCACTCAAAACATTATAGGGAGCACAACATTGTAGTTGGCGTCCCCAATAGCGACCTTCTAGTCCTAACCCTTGTTTGTTTGGAAAGAAAAATCACAGTAAAAACTTGCATAATCTTTTTTTCTTTCTTTCTTTCTTATGTTAATACCTTAATCTGTCAAGTTGTTTTAAGTTGCTTCCTCATTCAGTCCCTGCCGATCTCGCCACCTCTCCTTCAAAATACGTTACATAAAGAGAGAGTTGTCAATTTTCTAAATATATTATTGACCAATTTGTATAAATATTTCCGAACCATTTAACGATAACAAATCAAATGTAGGGTTGTTCTTGATCTCTTTCTTTCAGCCAAATTCTGAGATCTCTTTTTTATAATTTCAAAAAAAGGAAAAGTGAAAAATTATAGGGTCATAAGTCATAACAAGGGGAGTACAAAAAAGTAAAATGCAAAAATCTTTTATTTTATTTTTTATTTTTATTTTTATTTAATAATTAAGAATGTATTTTTAAATAATAATATGATTTTTTTAAAAATATTTAAAAACACTGAAAAATTAATAAAAATTGAAAAAATAGAAAAATAATATTGCCTATTCGATATGAATTCGAGAGATTAATTAAGCAAAAATGACCGTGGACTATGCTCAGCCACAAAACTATAAAACACCAACAAATTCTTTCCGAGGAACACGAAGTGGCACGTAAAAAGGTCAATTACATTAGCAATCATGAGTTGCACGTACGTGATCGTAAGCCTTTCAAGCTCCTTCCCTCGATTTTTCCTCTCCAACATTCATTATAAAGCATGGCATCCTATTGATCATTTGGTTGCTGCTCGCTCGCTCATCTTTCATTGCAAAAAAGCTTATTCACTTTCGTTTTTCCTCTTCTCTCTTCTCTCTCTGTGTGTGTCTTTCCATGGAGGACAAGGAGGCATAGAGAATATATAGGTCTCTTTCAGAGAAAGTAGAGAGAAGGGAGATTTCTGGCCTGCGCATGCCTTCAAGAAGAAGGATAGATCACATTCTTTTCTGAGCTATATATCACTTGTGATCTTCTTCTTCGGTTTCTTTCGTCTTTCACCATGGCCTCTGGAAACATGATCTCCTTGGAAGATGTCAAGAACGAGAACGTTGATCTTGTAAGCGAAATAACTTTCTTTTCATGTACGATGTATATATAATGATCAAGAACTTTGTATTAGTACTCAAATGAAAAACAATAAATCTCCTTAAGATTTCTGTCGATAAAAAAAAAAAAAAATTTAATTTTTTTTTACTTGATAAATAGGAAATTAAAGTTTTTTTTCATAATGTTGTGAATTTTATTATTTTTTAGAAAATATTAAAAAATATTAAAAAAAATGAAAGAAGAAAAAACAGAAAAAAACCAAAATGCACTGTCTCAGGAGACTTCCGGAGATTACCGTCGGGTGATCTAGCAGCACTCTTACTCAAATACATCAATGGTTCATCGATCTTTATTTTCACATGTGTATATTCTCGGCCACCAAGCAGTTCTCATATATTCTACTAGGTTATTTCGCGACCTTTTTGGACTTAATACATTAGCAAGCCTTTAATTCCATGGATTGTTTTGATTTGTGTGTACGTAGGAGCGAATTCCTGTTGATGAAGTTTTCGAGCAATTGAAATGTACAAGAGAGGGTTTGACAGTAGAGGAAGGCCAGAAGAGGCTCCAAATATTTGGCCCAAACAAGCTCGAGGAGAAAAAGGAGAGTAAACTCCTCAAGTTTTTAGGCTTTATGTGGAATCCCCTCTCATGGGTCATGGAGTGTGCTGCAATTATGGCCATTGCTTTGGCCAATGGAGGGGTAAGACTAATCTCTCTCTCTCTCTCTCTCTCTCTCTCTCTCTCTCATTATTGACAATACTTTGAACAATTCAGGGCAAGCCACCGGATTGGCAAGACTTTATCGGCATTGTTGTCTTGCTTATCATAAACTCCACTATTAGCTTCATTGAAGAAAACAACGCAGGCAATGCCGCAGCTGCTCTTATGGCAGGACTTGCCCCCAAAACCAAGGTATATGTGTGTTGCGCCTAATTGATAAAGATAATCTTGACAAAATGTTGAGCCATACACACAAAAATCCCCACTTTGTGCTCCACGAAGAAAATATATATAAATGGAATGAAATTTGTAGGTGTTGAGGGATGGAAAGTGGTCTGAGCAAGAAGCAGCAATTTTGGTACCAGGAGATGTGATCAGCATCAAGTTGGGAGATATCATCCCAGCTGATGCCCGTCTTCTGGAGGGTGATCCCTTAAAAATCGACCAGTCTTCTCTAACTGGTGAGTCCCTACCAGTAACCAAGAACCCAGGCAGTGAAGTCTTCTCTGGTTCCACATGCAAACAAGGTGAGATTGAGGCTGTTGTTATAGCAACTGGTGTCCATACCTTCTTTGGCAAAGCCGCTCACCTTGTAGACAGCACCAACCAAGTTGGTCACTTCCAAAAGGTATACTTTTGCTAATAATAATGCACGCCCAAATATATTTCTATCTTTAGTTTTTTTCACGATTAATTTTTGTGGTATTTTGGTTATTCAATCAGGTTTTGACCGCCATTGGTAACTTCTGTATCTGCTCTATTGCGGTCGGCATGGTGATTGAGATTGTAGTGATGTATCTTATCCAACATAGAGCATACAGAGAAGGTATTGACAACCTGTTGGTACTTCTCATTGGAGGCATTCCGATTGCCATGCCAACGGTCTTGTCTGTGACAATGGCAATTGGGTCTCATCGCTTGTCACAACAAGGAGCCATCACCAAGAGGATGACAGCCATTGAGGAGATGGCAGGGATGGATGTGCTCTGTAGTGACAAAACAGGGACTCTCACTCTGAACAAGCTCACTGTCGACAAGAACTTGATTGAGGTTGGCAGCTTAAAATAATCAAACTAGTATTTGAAGAAAAATATTTTAGTTACAAAGTGATTATATAAAAATAAATTTATAAACTGATGTAATTTGATGTGGTACATCAGATTGTAAACTTACTTTTATTATAAAGTAGGTCTAACAAATTCCATAAAACCATATCAATTTATGAATTTGTGTAATCGATTTGTGTCTATAAGAGTTCTAGATGGATAAAAGTACTTATAACCCTCTTCATCATATTTCTTACCACTGGTGTTTTTGTACCTCCAGGTGTTTCCAAAGAATGTAGATAAGGACACTTTAGTCTTGCTTGCTGCTAGGGCTTCCAGGGTTGAAAACCAAGATGCCATCGATGCTTCGATTGTCGGGATGCTAGGCGACCCTAAGGAGGTACAAGATTCTATTCTCTTTTTGGGGGAGATATTTCGTGCTAGTTCACCTTTTATTCATTTATTTGTACTAACTATGAAATTTGAAGGCAAGAGAAGGGATCACTGAGGTGCATTTCTTGCCCTTCAATCCTGTGGAGAAGCGCACTGCAATCACCTATATTGATGGCAATGGCAACTGGCACAGATGCAGCAAAGGTGCTCCTGAGCAAGTAAGATAATGCACTTGTTAACCATTATAGTATTTCAATTGGGGTACACAATAAATCCAGCTTTCACTAACTTTTATTCAGTTTCACATATGATATGATTCCTAACTATGTTACTTGTATACCAGATTATTGAGCTCTGTGAGTTAAAGGGGGATGTGAAGAAGAAGGCACATGAGATCATAGACAAGTTTGCCGATCGAGGTCTTCGTTCCTTGGGAGTTTCTCGACAGGTAGATTAGTTAAGATTATGTGATTTATTAAATTTCAACATACTTAAGTAAAATATCTTAGCCAAATCGAATTGGACTATACTCTCTCCATTTCAGACTGTTCCAGATAAGACAAAGGAAAGTGCTGGAAGTCCTTGGGAATTCCTTGGTCTCTTGCCCCTCTTTGACCCTCCAAGGCATGATAGTGCGGAAACCATCCGCCGCGCTCTTGACCTTGGTGTCAATGTTAAGATGATCACAGGTGATCAACTTGCCATTGGGAAAGAGACCGGTCGAAGGCTTGGCATGGGCACCAACATGTATCCCTCTTCATCTCTCCTAAGCCAAAGCAAGGATGAATCAATTGCCTCTATTCCAATTGATGAGCTCATTGAAAAGGCTGATGGGTTTGCTGGTGTCTTCCCTGGTAATAAAACTATCATTTGGCTTCTATAAAAATCAATAAAGATGTTTTATTTTAGAAGATTGTTATAGCCACAAAGAGATTACACAAATCAATCCCA
Organism: Platycarya strobilacea; assembly: GCA_036898215.1. NCBI lineage: Eukaryota > Viridiplantae > Streptophyta > Magnoliopsida > Fagales > Juglandaceae > Platycarya > Platycarya strobilacea. The sequence continues at coordinate 1,920,426 of CM072559.1, read as the reverse complement.
CAAACTGACATGATTTCACGTGATCTGTTAGATATACTTTACAATAAAAATAACTTCACAATCTAACGAACCACATAAAGCCAAATCAGTTTGTGGAATTACTTTATATAATTTTTTTTTGTGGCTAAAGTATTTCTCTTTATTTTATAATACTATTGACAACTCAAATATTGGGAATGCAGAGCACAAGTATGAGATTGTTAAGAAACTACAAGAAAGGAAACACATTTGTGGAATGACTGGAGATGGTGTAAATGATGCCCCAGCACTCAAGAAGGCAGACATTGGTATTGCAGTGGCTGATGCTACTGATGCAGCCAGAAGTGCATCAGATATTGTGTTGACAGAGCCAGGTTTAAGTGTAATTGTCAGTGCTGTGTTGACAAGCAGGGCCATCTTCCAGAGGATGAAGAACTACACAATCTATGCTGTTTCGATCACAATACGTATTGTGTTGGGATTCATGCTTGTTGCTCTCATTTGGGAGTTTGACTTCTCTCCTTTCATGGTTCTGATTATAGCAATCTTGAACGATGGAACTATCATGACTATCTCTAAGGACAGAGTGAAGCCATCTCCTGTGCCTGACTCATGGAAGTTAAAGGAAATTTTTGCCACTGGGGTTGTACTCGGAACCTACATGGCCATCATGACTGTGTTGTTCTTCTATCTTGCACATGACACTGAATTCTTCTCAGTAAGTGAATCATGCTAAATTACATTATTTCAATGATTTTCTATGGAAGATGGATACTGAGAGTTCAATGAATGCAGAAAACATTTGGCGTGAGACACATTGGTAAAAGCATGGAAGAGCTTAACTCAGCACTCTACCTTCAAGTGAGCATTATTAGTCAGGCACTCATTTTTGTCACCAGATCAAGAAGTTGGTCCTTTGTCGAACGCCCTGGTCTATTGCTTGTCACTGCCTTTATTGCAGCACAACTGGTTAGTATGTTCATTTCATACTATGTAGAATCTATTCTTGTTATTTCCTTGTGCATGATTCCTCTATCTCATCTTGCATTTTTCCACCTTTGAAAATTAGGTGGCCACTGCCATTGCTGTGTATGCACAATGGGGCTTTGCCAGGATCCATGGTGTTGGGTGGGGATGGGCAGGAGTAATATGGATCTACAGCATCATCACCTACATCCCTCTCGATGTCCTCAAGTTCATCATTCGCTATGCATTAACTGGAAAGGCTTGGGATAACATGCTCCAAAATAAGGTTCTAAAGACTGAAACTTTCATATTGTCTCCCTAAGTGTTATTCAATGTCATCCTTTTATTTTCTTTATCAATTTCCTCTTCTTCATGTATGTACCTAATGAAGACTGCTTTCACCACAAAGAAGGATTATGGAAAGGGTGAAAGGGAGGCACAATGGGCAATGGCTCAACGTACACTCCATGGTCTTGAGCCCCCAGAACAATTGTTCAATGACAAGAACAACCATAAGGACCTGTCTGAGATTGCCGAGCAGGCCAAGAGGCGGGCTGAAGTTGCTAGGTAAATTACAAAATCAAAGTCTAGCACCATCTAAAGTCATACCAAAATCAAATTCCCTGTTCAAAACAATGGAAAGTATTTGCAAATGCATTCAATAATGGCCAACTTCTACATGGTTACTATTAATTTCCAATGCCCTTTGGAAGTAGGGAGCTTATGATTTTACTTCTACGCTAAATTGAACTACCTAAGAACCTGTGTATGATTGTGTAATTAAGCATTCCAATGTCATTTAGCTTTACTAGAAAAGCCATATTCTCATTTCAAAGCGATGTCTAACATAAACTAGTTTTAATTTGCAGGCTAAGAGAGCTACACACTCTCAAGGGGCATGTTGACTCTGTGGTGAAACTGAAGGGCCTAGACATTGAAACAATCCAACAGCACTACACAGTCTAAAACACATTGTGAAAGCTGAAAGAAGCCCGACAATACGACCAAGTGTATATGAGCTATCAAGGAACAAGAAGACTGATGGTTAAAGAAGCTATATATGATCTTTCTTTTTTCATTCTATTTTCTACTTATCTATGGTACAACAGGTACATTGTTGGTTGGGATGTGTTGCAGTTTGATTTGGAGATTGGAAAAAAAAGATATAACTCTAAAGGGATTGAATGAAGTCTAAAGCAGCTATTATCTATTATACAGAAATATGGTCGTCAATCATATTTCGTATAACAAGATCTGTGTTTTCTGTGCAGAGATTGTTAATCGTTTTTGCCATTACTCCTTAAAAGATCTAGGCTTTAGGCTTTTAGCATGATGACAATCATTTGTACTTAATATGATAATACAGAATGATCATGGATTTTTCATTTTCTTGTGGTGGGATAATACCTTCAATCTTGGATAGAAGTGATTTGCCTATGAATTTTGTTGGAATATCATGCACAAGCCAGAAAATTTTCTAAAACAAGCAGTAGGATATGCTGTTCCCCATATAAGTCTTATTTAATAAATTCCCAAACACATGACACTATAAATAATAAATGATATGATAAAGCAAATAAATATGAGCCAAATGAACCCCCCAAAAAAAAAAAAAACTAAAATTTTAAGATATTATCATGTAAATGAAAGATCAACTAAAATTGGTCTGAAGAATGATTATCCTTCTGTATGATTATCAAGTTAGGGGTGAAGGAAAGAGAAAGAAAGTAGATGGCTTTGAACATATCCTCTCTATTCATTTTTGTAGAACTGGTCCTGAGAATGATTATCATTTTGTATTAATTAGTGAGAATTGAAAACATACTCTTATGTATTTATTTTATTTTTTCTCTGAAAAAAAAGGGAAGAAATTTTGGAGAAGTTGAGGAAAACTCTCAAAGTCCAAGCCCACTGTTGCTTAGAAAAAAATATTTTAATATGTTTTTATTCCCGCCAGTGTCATTTCCCGCCACGCCCACCCCCATGGCCCCATGTATAAGCATTCCCAAGCCCCCCAATAATTCTCAAATTCCCAAACAGAACCCGAACCACCCAATCTCTCTCTCTCTCTCTCTGAGTGAGTTCTCAACCTCTCCCATGGAGTCGTCTCAGCAACTCACAGAGTATGAGCTCAAGCGCCTCGATAATATTCGCCGGAATGATCAACTGATGGCTTCCCTTAGAATCCACTCCAAGGTCGCCGAGCTCTCCGCTGCTTCCAAGCGCCAAAGGTTTGATGGAGTTAAACCCATTTTTGTATTCTGGGATTAAGCGAACACCCATCATTATAGTCACTTGATACTGAAAATCCATGTCTTATTTTTGTTCTTTTAATGGCAGAGTTGGAATCAAATCGTACAAAGTGAGTCCAGAGAAGAAACCCAAAACCGAGACTCCAATCGTTATCCGACGGTCCTTGCGTACGCGTGGGATGCCGCCAGATCACTCTGACTCCAAAGGTCTTAGCGATTTTGTCGAAGCAACCGATAAGGTTGTCAAATCTCCGACCTCGTCGAAGCCTTCGCCGCACGATTTGGGCCCTCTTAGTGCGAGAGATGCGTATCGTGGAACCGGGTCTGATAAATTACTGATTGAAAGAATTATGGAAGTTTCACAGAAAGAAGATAAGAAATTTGGAGATAAAAATGGTGGGGATTTGATGGAGGGTATGCGTGAAAGTGGGAGTTATTTGGAACTGGAATCCTTGAATCTGAATCCGGAGAATATCGCGCGAGTCGTGCCGGGTAGGATATTAAATGTACGGTTTTTTCCTTGTAGCGATAGAAGAATCATTGTGGTGGGGAATAAGTTTGGGAATGTTGGGTTTTGGGATGTTGATTCTGGTGTACAGGAAGAAGATGGTGTTTATTTGTATCACCCGCATCCAGGTCCAGTCTCGGGGATTTCGATTCACAAACATAGTTTGCCAAAGGTGATATATATAGATATATATATATATATTTGAATATTGCATGACTAATACTGAAATATTCGTTATGGTTTATAATTGATTGCCCATATATATATATATATATATATATATATATATTTGAATATTGCATGACTAATACTGAAATATTCGTTATGGTTTATAATTGATTGCCCAGAAATATTTAGAATGTTTGGATTGAATGTGAATGTTCTGTGGTTGTAAACATTCTGAATGAATGCATTTATTTTTGTTCATATTTCTGTTCTTGTACATCGTCATTATACTCTAGCTATGTCTTCCCAATTACATTCTCATAAACTCTATAGATATTGAAAGTGTGTTTAGTTTCATGCAAATTCAGCTGAATTATACTTTGTTGAAATGAAGTGCAGATCTTTACCAGTTGTTATGATGGATTTATCCGACTAATGGATGCTGAGAAGGAGGTATTTGATCTGGTATATTCAACTGACGATACCATATATTCTCTATCTCAAAGATCAGACGAGGTGAAGTGTTTGTATTTTAGTGAGGGTCACGGAGGTCTGAATATTTGGGATGAGAGGGTCGGGAAATGCTCAGCCCAATGGAATTTGCATGAAACTAGGATTAACACCATAGATTTTAACTCGGAAAACTCCAACATCATGGCTACTAGTTCCTCAGATGTAACTGCCTGTATATGGGATTTGCGAAGTATTGGTGCAGATAAGCCCAAATATCTGAAGGAAGTAAGGCATAATAGAGCTGTGCATTCTGCTTATTTCTCACCCTCTGGATGCTCCCTAGCGACAACAAGGTACATAGTGTTGTCTCAATCCTTCGACTATGAATGAAATACCTTACCACTTTGGAGAATTATTATGTTAGTTTCATTCAATACCATTTGACATCCTGATTTATTTAGGTAACAAACATTAGAAAAAGATAGTCTTAATATATTGCTTATAAGCTCCTTTCTCCTGTACTCGGCACTAGGCATAATAGGGTTGGCTTTGTTGTTAAGAGTGTAAAGCATCGTATATGGTGCCAAGGTAGATCAAATGGATTTGTATATGGATGTTAACCGTCGAGGAATTAATTTTCGATTGTCTTCGTGTAGCATGGATGATACAGTTGGTATACTGAGTGGACCTAATTTCGATGATAATTCGATGATTAAACATAATAACCAGACGGGCAGATGGATTTCTTCTTTCAGGTATGAATTTTGCAAGATTATTAGATGCCGATTAGGCTTCTTTGTTTTTTTTGTCGAACCATATACTTGATGTTCTTTATATGGTCAATTATTGTAGACAAATTAATGACTGATCTTCCAATCTCAAAGAATAAGATGATTTTAACTTCTGCTCTTTGTGGGGGCAGAGCAATATGGGGATGGGATGATTCATATGTCTTCGTCGGCAATATGAAAAGAGGAATCGATGTTATCTCCCCAGCTCAAAAAAGAACAATATTCACTTTACAAAGCCCGCACATGTCAGCAATTCCATGCAGGTTTGATGCACACCCTTACCATGTTGGGGTGCTTGCAGGAGCCACAAGTGGAGGCCAGGTATATATGTGGACATCGGGCTAAGCACCTCAGTTTCTTTCTGCACTAGTGTTCTCATTCTAGATGACAGATGTTATTAGCTAGCTTAAACGTGACAAGTGTTGTATCTTGAACTTCTGTTGTAAACCGACAAGAAGATGTTTTGTTAGGATTAGCGACTTCAAATGTTGGGACCTTTTTTTTTAAGACAAGTTGTTTGTGGGGATGTACCATCATTGAGTTATGGCTGCCTATGAAACCATATTGTCTTGTCTTAATTAGGTGATCTTCTGCTCTCGGAATTAGTTCTTAGTACAATAGTGGTTGAGAATTTCACCTCCAATATACCAAATCTTTAAGTAGATTGATTTATTTTGTAGCTTTTTCTTCACATCCATGGTAACCCATCTCTGCTCGCTGTAGAACGGGTGCCTTTTGGGGGGTGATTTGGTCACTGACATTAATAAGCAAATAAAAAAGTCAATTAACTCAGGAGTCGAATATTTCTATATATGCATCATGTAAAGGGGAAGGGGAGGGCCACAACGAAAAGAGTCTATTGGCCTGCGAGGGGTACCCGGGTCCATTCCAAGGAGGAAAATTGCAGCGATGTGGGCACAGATTAACTATACAACAGATGGATTTCTTGGTTTGGGTTATTAATCTCGAAAAATAATAATGTTACGAAATTTCTTTTGTGTAATCCATTTTAAATGACTAAAGTATTTCTCTTTTATAAAGTAACTTATAAACTAACATCAACTTACATAAAAATGACATCACCATACATGTATCTTTACAATCTTATTGGTCCCACGTCACAAGGTGTGCCACCACTCCCGAGTCTTGTGTGAAGAAATGGGTGAATTTCAGCTCATCTGCCTCGCTCGGACCTTACATAACGAAAAAAGGCTCGCTTTTCATTTTTGGGTGCCGCAATCCAAATTTCCAGTAGCAAATCTCTACCCATTTGAATGCTTCAGATAAGTGCTAACATTGAATCACTGCTTCATTCTCTTCCAGGAAGTTAGTTCATACGGAATCAATTCTTCATTGGAGGACAGCACAGCCTGTGCAGTCAGTTTTCCAAGCCAACCATGGTAGAATAATCCCCTTGAACCAAGTCCTCCAAATAACCAGTAATTACAAGTATGATTTCCAACGAGAACATCATTGACACAACCCAATAGCGGAAGTGATCCATGCGGCGTGAGAGGCGGCATTGCCCTCAGACCAGCTCTTGCTCCATTGAAAGCCCAATCCTTTATAGATGGATAAACCAAAGAGGCCTTTGGTATGAGGTCTTCAAGAGCACTTGAGGATTCAATATCTGAGACATTTGGTGAGGAGTCCCTTGATTTCCATTCCCATGTTGAGCCCATATATAAACTTCGGGGCCCCTGGAAGGCAAGCCATGCATCTGACAGTATTGAGGGGCTATGGTCTGGATAATCTTCTCTGGAAGACAGTGTTCAAGAAAATGAGTGTTGCAAAAGGAGCAAAAAGTTTGAGGAAAGCATTTGAATGCCAAATTGGCAATGCAGTTCATACAGAGCAGAGTCTATAGCAATTCATACTGAGCAAAAAGTCTATAGCAATTCATACAGAGCACAGTACACACTATAGGGGGGAGAAGGATCCAAATATACAGAAATGTCAGAAATCCATTATATGGCCCTGTTAATGTTGTGAAACATGATTTTTTTGGTGGTACTACAATTGAGTTATCCAAACCGATGGGGTTCATATAATTGTAAACACTGGCAGAATATGCAAGACACAAGATAACTTTTACCCCATATCAGCAGGCAGTAACATGTGAGCAACAACACCCCTGCAAGTCCTCAAAGGAAGCTTTCCTGAGAGCTCTGGAAGCAAATCTGCTTTGGCACCTAGACATACTATCACCGCATCATATTCCCCTAAAGACAAATTCAATACCCATTAACCACTAAATCGGAGATTCCACCAGGATTGGTCACTCGAAACTAAAATTTGATGATTAATATAGGTTTGTTTGAGTTTTGTCTCGTTCAATTAACTGTGCTCAGTTCGCATGTTCAGGATTGAATATTATGGGGAATAATCTGGTTAGAGGATACCTTTCCCAAGTTATTAAACTTTGTTGACACAGATTTTAGGGGAAGACTGTAGTCACCATTTTAGATAGGTCTGCACTTAAATGAATACGTGCGAAAAATGTGAATAAGAAAATCTAGTTGGAGTCCTCAAAAACTAATGAAATCAGTCTCCTTCAGTTGCAACGCCTGCCTACCTTCGTACAGAGATACCATTTGCTGTCAGGTTCAATAAGATATCTTGTCCAATCAGCAGAAAATTGAAATTGCCTTTATACTTGGTACCTCATTTTTTATTATTCCCAAACATGCCATGGTGCATTAACATCGACATTGGACAAGGATATGATACATGCACCACATGCAGCAGATTGTAAAACAGGGAGACTGTGATAAGATTTATGAGAGAGAATGTTTGTAGATTGAAGATTGAGCTTATCAAGGACAGCTGTTCTATAGAGTTTTCCATGTTAATCAGCTGTATATTTCTAGCCTCATTACTGCTATGTATCAGAAACTACTCCATGTCAATCAACACATGAAAAGAGCCCAAAAAGATTGAAATGGTAGTTTGAGTGATTACCTTCAAAGTCGAGAAGTTTGTGAATAGATTTCTTATGCAAACGTAACTCTTTCTCTCCAAAGCCAGAAGTCGTTAATTCTTTCACCAAATTTTCACATGCTAAGAAGAGTGCCTAACAAAATGACGATGAGGACTTAAGATGGTATAAAGATAACAAAGATATTCTCCTAGAAGGGAAATCTAATCAATGGCTTAATTCTTCAGACCTGGAGATAGCGTTGGGGATGGATATTTACAGCTTCAGGCATATAGAAGGCTGATTCAAATGGCACACATAACTTAGGTACAAGATTTTGAGCAGTTTCCTTATCAACGGTCTCTATTCTGCAACTGGCAAGGCAATTCTGAGCATTCTAATGAAATAAATGAAAATTATAGATATTACTACAAAATTAAGACCAATTACTAATATATTAGGCTTGAAAAGGGTGTATGGAATTACATCGTTCAATATAAGAAAGTTCTTCATGTTCATTGCTGGTCTCAAGATGCCCCTGAAAAACGTTCATCAGAAGGATAGCAAAGTGCAAAAGTAATTTTCTCTTATAAGAAATATGCAAAAGTTAATTAAATAGAGCATGGGAGGTAAAAAAAAAAAAAAAAAAACCTAAGGAATAAGAACTTAAACCAACTCTTAAGCTTGCAACGAGTATTAAAGTAAAATCACACTGAAGAACTTCTATTTAGTTTAACACACTAGTGAGACAAAAATATTTTCAAATTTCAGAAATTCACTATGTTTCTATTGATCAAACCCATCCAGAATGACACAAAGGATAAGGAAAAATCATGAGCAAGTCCATTGCACCTTAGAGCATGTTTATTTTGCATGCCAAAGAACTGCTTGATTGCTAAACTACGTTCAGTTAAATAATAGGCAAACATCATATACAATTAGCCAAAAAAGATCAAAAATTTGTCTGTCCTTAAAAGGTCAACCAAAAATATACATAGAAAACAAATTGCACGCAGTGAGAAAGGCACCTTCTCCGAACTATGAAATCATAAGAGTTTTCACCAACTGCTGCTTCCGCAATACTCAAAAGCTTTAAACACTCCTTCCAACAATCAGCACCCCACAAGAGCAGCTTGCCTACAAAAGAACAAAAAAACTTTGAAATACATGTAGCAGCACCCCATTTAAATAGTAGCATTAGTTTGGACGGACAGAAGGATTTATGCTGTTCGAAAAATAAATAAATTCAGTGATGAAACAAAATTGAAACTTATGAAAATCCCAGAATTTAAATTGCAGTCCATATGACGATAATTGAAAAAAGGCCGGACCTTTAGGAGAATAAGGGTGTAGTAGACCGCCAGAAACTCCAGAAGCTCCTCCGCCAATGCCAACTTCATCGTATATGTCAATGCGTAGACTTGAATCCTTAGGACTTTCCTGCGAATATTTTTTTTTCAAAAAAAATAATAAATTCCATAAATATCAACAAGTTGTTATAAACGGAGTCGGCAGCCGCCCCCTTGGCCCACCACTAAATTATGTGAATGACCCCACCACTATTATTTTAAATCTGCATAGTGACTTGCATAGTGACTTGCATAGTAACTTGCATAGTAATTTCAACGCCTATAAATATGGGCTTCAGTTGTAATGAAATTCATAAGAAAAAATAGAGAGAGAAAGAAAGCTTGAGTTCTTAAGAGTTTCAAGAGAATTTCTTATTTCTCTTTTGCAATAGTAGTTCCTTTCTTTAAGTTTTATAACACGTTATCAGCACGACGGTTCTGCCAATTCTGAAGCTAGTGGCCTTATTCCTCTGTAAGTTTTTCAATATATTATTTGAAATCATTGATATATTTTATTGACGATTATCTGTGTGAATTTATAAATATATTTTCTGAGATACGCATATTTATTATTTATATGTGTAGAAAATGGCAAATCTTACAAAATTGGAATTTGTTGCCCTTGATATATCTGGGAAAAATTATTTATCCTGGATACTTGATGCTGAAATACATCTTGATGCAATGAACCTGGGAGAAACTATTAAAGAAGGAAATCAAGCATCCCTGCAGGAACGTGCTAAAGCAATGATTTTCCTTCGCCACCATCTTCATGAAGAATTGAAAACTGAATATCTCACGGTAAAAGATCCCTATATTTTGTGGAACAGTTTAAGGGAGAGGTATGAACACCAGAAGACTGTTATCCTCCCAAGAGCTCGCTCTGAATGGATGCACCTGAGGTTGCAAGATTATAAAAGTGTTAGTGAGTATAATTCCGCACTTTTTAAAATAAGCTCAGTATTAAAATTATGCGGTGAGAAAATCACTGATGAAGATATGCTAGAGAAGACTTTTACTACATTTCATGCCTCGAATGTGCTCCTGCAGCAGCAGTATCGAGAGAGAAAGTTCAAGAAATATTCTGAACTTATATCATGTCTTCTAGTAGCTGAGCAAAATAATGAGCTCTTATTAGAAAGCCACCAGTCACGCCCTACTGGCTCAATATCATTCCCTGAAGTGAATGGTAATAGGTTTGCATCATTCCCAGAAGTGAATGGTGCATCCTTTAGAAGAAATCGGGGGCGTGGACGTGGACGTGGTAGAAGAAATTATAGAAATGTTGGTCATAGAAATGACAACATTAAAAGGGATATACCATATCACCAGAAGTGGTACAATTCAGAAAGGGGTAAAAATCCCCAGAATAATTCTTCAAAGAAAAGTGAAGAGGTGTGCCATAGATGTGGAATGATTGGACATTGGTCACGTACCTGTCGTACGGCCAGGCACTTAGCTGATTTATATCAAGTTTCTATTAAAGGAAAGAATAAAGTGCATGAAACAAATTTAGTAGAACCATCAGATGATTTATTAGATTCAGTAAATGTAGACGTTACTCATCTTGATGTATCTGATTTCTTTAATCATCCTGATGGTAGTATTGAACACTTAATTGGAGATGGAAGTGTTCCACTCAATTAATGTATTTTCTTTCTATCTGTAATAAAAGTTTTTATATATTTTGTAGAACCATGGATCACATTGATGAGCATTTTATCTCTGAGTTGAATGATAAAGATATATGTCTGGCTGATAGTGCTACAACTCACACAATTCTCAAAGAAAAGAAATATTTTCAAAATCTAACACTGAGTAAAGCCTATGTCCATACCATATCAGGTTCATCGGATTTAATTGAGGGCTCCGGAAGAGCTTATATTGTGTTGCCTAATGACACCAAATTTTGTATTGATGATGCTCTATTCTCTTCACAATCCAGAAGAAATTTATTAAGTTTCAAAGATATACGTCGTAATGATTACCATATTGAAACGACCAATGAAGGCAGTAAAGAGCATCTTTTTATTACTAAAACAATATCGGGCCAGAAGCTCGTTTTAGAAAAACTGCCTGCTCTATGTTCTGGATTGTATTATACAAAAATGAGAACAATTGAATCATATGTGGTAATGCACCAGAAGTGCATTGACCCTAAAGTATTTATGAATTGGCATGATCGCCTTGGACATCCGGGTTCTATAATGATGAGACGAATTATTGAAAATTCACATGGGCATCCCTTAAAGAATCAAAAGATATTTCTACCCAATGAATCTCCGTGCTCTGCATGTTCACAAGGTAAGTTGATTATCAGACCATCTCCCTCAAAAGTCATTGTTGAATCTCCATCCTTTTTACAAAGGATTCACGGAGATATATGTGGGCCTATTCATCCATCAAGTGGACCATTTAGATATTTTATGGTTCTAATTGATGCATCTAGTCGATGGTCACATGTTTGTCTTCTTTCCACTAGAAATGTTGCATTTGCTAGACTTATTGCTCAAATAATTAAACTACGAGCACAATTTCCTGAGCATCCAATTAAGACCATTCGATTGGATAATGCAGGTGAATTTTCATCTCAAGTTTTTGATGATTATTGCATGTCAATAGGAATAGATGTTGAACATCCTGTTGCCCATACACACACACAAAACGGTTTAGCTGAATCTCTGATCAAAAGGCTTCAATTAATCGCTAGACCTTTACTTATGAAATCAAGACTACCTATTTCTGTTTGGGGACATGCTATACTTCATGCAGCATCTCTAATTCGCATTAGACCATCTGCATATCATAAATATTCTCCATTACAGCTTGCATTTGGTCAACAACCAAATATTTCTCATCTTCGTACTTTTGGATGTGCTGTATATGTTCCAATTGCACCTCCGCAACGTACAAAAATGGGTCCTCAACGTAGACTTGGGATATATGTTGGTTTTGATTCTCCATCCATTATTAGATACCTTGAACCCCTTACAGGGGATATGTTTAAAGCACGTTTTGAAGATTGTCATTTTGACGAATCAAATTTTCCGTTAATGGGTAAAGAAAAATCGGTGCCTGAAGCACGACAAGATATTACTTGGGATAATAAGACCCTGTCTCATTTTGATCCTCCTACAAATGAATGTAAAAGGGAAGTTCAGAGGATTATTCATTTGCAAAATGTTGCAAATCAATTACCGGATGTATTTACTGACACTAAAGGTGTAGTAAAATCTTATATTCCTGCTGTTAATGCTCCAGCAAGGATTGAAGTCCCTGAAGGACAAATTGTCAAAACAGCAATAGGTGAATCTAAAATACGCCTGAAGCGTGGAAGACCTATTGGGGCAAAAGACAAAATTCCCAGAAGAAAAAGAATACAAAATGAATTTGGTGTTCCTGAAGAACACGTACCCACAATACAGGCTACAAATATAATTGGTGCTCTTAAAGAGTTTAAATCTTCTATTCCAGAACCTCCTGAAGAGGAAACTCCTGAAGAGTATAAATCTCCTAAAAAGGGACCTCCTGAAGAGGTGTGTCATGAAATGTTTTCTCCTGAAGAGGAACAGGTACCTGAAAATAATGAGATCTCAATACATTTCATGAAAACTGGAGAAATTCTGAATAGAAATAAAACTGTTGTCGACAACATATTTTCATATAAAATGGCCCTTGACATTACCAGAAGTAATGAAGAAAGTGAGCCAAAAAGCGTCGAAGAATGTCGACGTAGAAATGATTGGCCAAAATGGAAAACAGCTATTGAAGCTGAACTAAATTCGCTAGCAAAGCGAGAAGTATTCGGACCTGTTGTCCAAACACCGAAGGGTGTAATGCCTGTTGGATATAAGTGGGTATTTGTACGAAAACGTAATGAGAAAAATGAAATTGTGCGGTACAAAGCACGGCTTGTCGCACAAGGTTTCCTGCAGAAACCCGGGATTGATTATGAAGAAACATACTCTCCCGTTATGGATGCAATCACATTTAGATTTTTGATTAGTCTGGTTGTTACAAAAAGATTAGAAATGCGGTTGATGGATGTGGTCACTGCATATTTATATGGATCCTTAGACCATGATATATATATGAAAATCCCTGAAGGATATAAGATGCCTGAAGCATCTACAAGTACATCTAGAAATATGTACTCAATCAGACTACAAAGATCTTTATATGGGTTGAAGCAATCCGGGCGCATGTGGTATAATCGCTTAAGCGAATATCTATTGAAAGAAGGATTTGAGAATAATCTTATATGCCCATGTGTTTTTATTAAGAAATCAGAATCCGGATTTGTTATTATTGCGGTTTATGTTGATGATTTAAATATTGTGGGAACTCCTGAAGAGATCTCAAAAACCGCTATATATTTAAAGAATGAATTTGAAATGAAAGATCTTGGCAAAACAAAACTTTGTCTCGGCCTGCAGCTTGAGCACTTGCCAAATGGAATTTTTATTCATCAGTCCATGTATACTGAGAAAGTCCTAAAGCATTTTTATATGGACAAATCTCATCCTCTGAGTACTCCAATGATTGTTCGAACACTTGATGTGAAGAAAGATCCATTCCGTCCTTGTGATGACGATGAAGAAATTCTTGGTCCTGAAGTACCATATCTCAGTGCAATTGGAGCTTTGATGTATCTTGCAAATTGCACTCGACCAGATATTACATTCTCAGTTAATCTGCTTGCAAGATATAGTTCTGCACCAACTCGAAGGCATTGGAATGGCATTAAACATGTCCTTCGTTACCTTCATGGTACGGTTGATATGGGATTATTTTATCAACGTGGTTCAAGTCCAGAATTGATTGGGTATGCAGATGCAGGTTATCTTTCAGATCCACACAGAGGTAGATCTCAAACTGGATATTTATTTACTTATGGAGATACTGCCATATCATGGAGATCTGTTAAGCAGACACTATCTGCTACTTCTTCAAATCACTCAGAAATCATTGCTATTCATGAAGCAAGTCGAGAGTGTATTTGGTTGAGATCAGTTATTCAACATATCCAGGAAAAGTGTGGACTTCCTATGATCAATAATAGCCCAACAATCTTATATGAAGATAATACTGCTTGTATCACTCAAATCAGAGGAGGATACATCAAAGGTGATAGAACCAAACATATTTCACCTAAATTTTTTTATACTCATGAACTTCAAGAGAAAGGTGAAATTGATGTCAAGCAGATACGATCTAGTGATAATCTGGCAGATTTATTCACAAAGGCGTTACCAACTTCCACATTCAAGAAGATTGTGCATAACATTGGAATGCGAAGACTCAAAGATCTTTTGTCATGCACTTTTCAGGGGGAGTAAATATGCTGATTGTACTCTTTTTCTTTCGCTGAGGTTTTATCCCACTGGGTTTTCCTCTGCAAGGTTTTAATGAGGCAATCCTAAAGCACTTGTGGATACATAAGAAGACTGTACTCTTTTTCCTTCGCCATTGGTTTTTCTTCCCACTGGGTTTTTACTTGGCAAGGTTTTAACGAGGCAGATTCTTTATGGGTGGTCATTCAAGGGGGAGTGTTATAAACGGAGTCGGCAGCCGCCCCCCTTGGCCCACCACTAAATTATGTGAATGACCCCACCACTATTATTTTAAATCTGCATAGTGACTTGCATAGTGACTTGCATAGTAACTTGCATAGTAATTTCAACGCCTATAAATATGGGTTTCAGTTGTAATGAAATTCATAAGAAAAAATAGAGAGAGAAAGAAAGCTTGAGTTCTTAAGAGTTTCAAGAGAATTTCTTATTTCTCTTTTGCAATAGTAGTTCCTTTCTTTAAGTTTTATAACACAAGTTTTATTTTTATCTTTTATTTAGTTTGAGAATAACAAAGCGCTTTGTCAGAATTGGTAAGAAGGAAAGAGTTACTTGTAGCAAGTGCCAAGCAACGGAGAGGCCAGCAAAGCCAGCGCCAAGCACTGCCAATCTTTTCACACCAAAGCCAAAGAAAAATCAAATTTCACGTAAGAATTCACAGAGAGAGAGAGAGAGGAGGAATTTGGAGTATGGTAGATTTATTGATAGAGATGCAAAGTACCTGAGCGGGCGTTGAGAGGTTGAGAAAGATGAAGTGCTTCTGCTGGTATGGAGAGAACGGCAGCAACAGATGCTGGAAGGGGAGAGAAGCATCCTAGGGTTTTAGGATTTCGGGTGTCTGTTGTGCTATGTGGAGAAGCAGAGCGGAACAGATTTTACTTTTTAGCAGCCGGTTTTATTACTACCTGATCTCCTTATGAATTTTGTTCTCTTCGTTACAATCACATTTCAATCATTTTTTTTTTAAATTTAAGTAAAATTCATTTATTTAAATTTAGAAATCTATATATCAGTAAATATAATTTAATACAAGTTTAAGAGTTGAAGACAGGTTGTGATACAAGCGTCTCCTTCTCCATGCTCCCTACATATATCATCTTGTCCATTGCCATAGCCAATCTGGATTTTATGGGCACAAGTTTCCATTTTTATTTTTTACCAAACTGGTTAGATGCAATTTTAGCCGTCCAAAGAACTTTCATATCCTTAAAAGAATGAAATGATTTAACTCTGTTGATCTTTAAGTTGGGGTAAATTTGATTCTCAAGCCTTTTGTCATTTTCAGAATGCTCTCTAGTACTAGGTTTAATTTGAAAGAACAAGAAGTTGATCACCATAGATGGCAGTAAACTTCGAACAAATCGACTACAGCAATTGGCAATTGCTAGGATGCTTATGGAACTCGGCAACTGAAACCAATTTTTCATATGAAAAATACACTACATTACATCAGTTCTCTTAATCAGTGCCAATAATTTGCTAAAAAAGATTAAGATAACATAAAATTGGTCATGCTTTTCTTAGAATTACACGCCTTTCTCGCTTGTATTCAACTTCATCTCTCTGGTGCATAATTATAAGAGCTCTTCTCACCTACAAAGGTAAATATTCATCAATGAAAACCAATATCAATACTCTTTACAGATTTTGACCAAGCAAAATTAAAGGACTTGAACAAATGCAGTACACAAATGAATAATTCATATTCAAATTGTTTGAAAGTACAAACAAAAGGCTATTATTTTCCTTGAATTATACTCCTAGTGCGTTTTTGCTTTTGCAAGGAATCTCTGTAGCTCCAATGGAACTCACATGTTACATCAATGGAAGGTAATTCATATAGCATAAGATGAGATACTTACAATAGATTCGTTCATCCCCATTCTGCTAAGCTCATCTATCAGTTTTCTTTCTGATATGTGGTTTCCAATGCCTATTCTTCTCTTTATCTGGGTTTCTGCTTGCTGTTGTCAGGAAAAATAAATAAATAAACTACAAATTGACAAGGAGCTAGGAAAAAACAAAAACTAGAAAATGGAGCATCGAGGTCATAGTCTCTGACAGACCTTAATCTCATTTGCCATCTCAGCAGTGAGATTCACTTGTTGATTTATTCCAGACCGTGCTGCATCCATGGTGGAAACAGTAAAAAGTCTTATAGCTTCCTGCACATTCTCCTCGGTGGCAACATGTGATCTGATATTGTAGTTTAGAGAGAAACAACAGTTGAGTTACAGAGATATAGAACAGTGGAACAAACAAGAAAGGTAATATAAGTGGTGGAAGGAGACGGGGGTTCAGACAAGTCAAGTGGGTAAGTTTATCTAAGAATCTAACATTTAATCTAAGACAATATATCTGGATTCATTGTTATCGGTGGCGAAACATACTGGATCTAAATAATAATTTTTAAGCTGTAGTTAAGGAATTTCAAGATATACCAAAATACGCCTTTTAGTGACCATTCCAAGTCATTTTAAAAGGTTTATGCTTCAAGAATGCAACCACACAAAAACTGATCAAGAACAGCCGAGTGCTAATGCCCAACTTAGTGCTACATGGCACCACTTGATGTTCTGAGTATCATTGTCAAGAAAGAACGATATATATTATGTAAAAGATATCAAGCTTCACCCAAACACTTACAGTTTCATTTTTGCAAGAGCCTCACTCAACCTGACAATAGCTTCCAGCTGCCTTACAGTAATTGGTATTGCGGCCGCCTCACCAGTTTCATTAGCTTGCTGCCTCATGTCCTGAAGGAATCGTTATGATGAGGTCAATTTTGATGTTAGAGCCACTCGGTGAAGTTAAATCTTGAAAAGGGAACTGAGAAACAGATCAATCAATTGGCTTTTCTCAAATATAGAGCCACATCAAATATTTCTTTTGATGCAACAGAGTGCTCATCTTTAATAATATAAGGTTTGAACTGCACGAATACCACCTGTCTAATTTTAACATAATTGTTCTGCAGTAACGTTGATGCAGACTCTGATAACCGTGGGTGACACTCAGTTCGACAATATTGTATATACCTGCAAACATTGCATCCTAACCGGTATCAATATTTGACAAAGCAACACGAAGAATTTGTATGACCAACTTCACACTGTATACCTCTTCAGCCAATTCTCTTCTTTAGGAACTCTATTTTCACCTGACATTGCATTAGCAGATGCATGAACTCTTATGATATGACTAGCTATAATCTGTCAAGAAAAAACTTTGGATCAGGCTGCTGCTTTCACAGTTTCACTAATGAGGGCATTTGGAATCCACATGAACAAATACTTTTTTTCATCAGCTTTTATGGGGTCTGTAACGAGTGTATGTCGTCATTTTAAGGTCTTA
The DNA here is from genome assembly GCA_036898215.1 of Platycarya strobilacea. Lineage (NCBI taxonomy): Eukaryota > Viridiplantae > Streptophyta > Magnoliopsida > Fagales > Juglandaceae > Platycarya > Platycarya strobilacea. The sequence continues at coordinate 1,902,341 of CM072559.1, read as the reverse complement.
AAATTTAACAACTGTTTGCATATAATGCAAGCTGCTTCTGAAATGCAATTAGAAACACATGATAATTGAAATTCTTTGCTGGGCAGCCAAAGTACATCCAGAAATGAAATACTTAAAACTGGGCAAGATAAGTGGTAATTACCTTGTCTTGACTGTACATCCTGATATCTTTCACAATGAAGATTAAGTCAAATCTTGAAAGAATTGTTGTCTGCAAGTCAATATTGTCCTGTGCAGTCTGGTAGAAGGTGAACATTTTTATTAGCTTTTCAGTGGAAAATACTGGGGTTAAGATCCTCTGCAGTGGAGTATTTGTCTATTCAGGTCAAGTAAGTGGCTCCTAATGATTTGTGGGTTGTTATTTGTGAAGAAATCAGGTTCCAGTAACAATAGGGTGTGAATGTCATGGCTGACAGGCAAATGTTTGGCATTGACAGAAAATGGAGTCTGCAGTGACAAACGCCATAGCGCTTTTATATGCTTTGGATAATCTCCAAGTGAAATTTCTTTAAGTGCCCCATAAACCAGAGAAAATTGGATGATAGTCAACTATAGAGGAGCTTAGCCCAAAGTTATGAGTATGCCTTTAGGAAATGATAAATATCAAACAGAATGTACAGATTTGGACCTTAAGATCATCGTAACGTCCTGAAGGAGGGTTAGCAGCTGCAAGCACTGAAGTTCTAGAATTAAGAACTGTTGTTATTCCTGCTTTAGCAATCGATATTGTTTGTTGTTCCATGGCTTCATGAATAGCAACCCTATGCCACATAATGTGTTAAACTTCATTGCCATGTTAGATAAACTAAAGGTTCAGTAAGATCCGCTTCTCATTAATAATACCTATCTTCAGGTCTCATTTTGTCGAACTCATCAATACAGACAACCCCTCCATCTGCCAACACCATGGCTCCTCCTTCAAGGTAAAACTCACGCTGTAGTGTACAGTCGAATACATATCAGAGTTTTTGAGCAAGGGAAGAAAAAAAAATGAATCTACTAAAAGGATTTGGCAATAGCAAGATAATGCTGAAGACAACATAATGTATTTGCTTACTGAAAAAATAGTCCAAGAACTTACGGAACCACTATCTCTGATCACAGAAGCCGTTAGACCAGCAGCTGAAGAACCTTTTCCTGAAGTATAAACAGCAACAGGAGCAGTCTTTTCAACAAACTTGAGAAACTGCACAAGGTGATTATCAAATCAGCACCTTCCCTTGAGTGGCAAAAAGCAAAAACGCAAGAGCATGCATTATCATAAAGTATGATTGGTATGACTCCTCAATAGGTACATATCTAAGTGGAGATGTCCATTCCCAAGGAGGGATACAGACACGAGGTAACAAGAAAACTCAGCTTTGAATGAGCCACTTTGCTCTTGAACCAACAATTGCGTACATAACTAACCTGAGATTTAGCAGTAGATGGGTCACCCAAAAGTAACACATTGATATCACCTCTTAATTTCACACCATCCGGCAAATTCTGAATACAAAGGAAATGGTTATGCAGTGAACAGATCATATCGATATTAAAAGATAACAATTCATGACGTACCTTCCTTGACCCTCCAAACAGGAGACAAGCCACAGCCCTTTTCAAGTCATCATGACCAAATATAGAGGGAGCTATCTTTGAGCATATGTTTTTGTACACATTGGGTTCTGCAGCAAATTTTTTGAATCCTTCTATCTGAAGTTCAAGTGTTATAGTATTTAAGAAACCATGCTCAGTTCTTGGTACAATGCACAAAGATACTTTAGAACCAAATCGCAAAGTTCAAATATTTAACCAAAAAGAGAAGAAAAAAAATCAAGTGAAACGTTTAAATGGAGGCATTTCAGTTTCATTCCATCTGTAATCTTGTTCCATTGACAAATGAGCAACCAAAAAGCTTTATATTGACAGGCATCTATTATAAGCTCTTACTAAATAGCATACACCATATAAAAATTCCAAGTACAAACAAGAAGCTGTCAGATATAGAGCAGAATTCTGAGCTGTCAATTATTTCTTTATACGGAAGATGAAAAAATTTCTGTAGCCAGATAGAGCTTAAACCAATTTGCTCACGATAATTTAAGACTAACCTCTTCTGGGGTAAAAGCAGCAGGACCACGAGAGTTGGCCTCATTTGCTTCTTCTATTCCTACAACTCTGATATAAGGTTGTCTCACTGCAACTGCCCCTTTGTGGCTGCATAAATCCATTTTAAAATAAATTTAGTTAAGAAACACGGTAGCCATGGTACACATCCATATAGCAAAATTCATTTGAGTCTGTGTCGATCCTCACGATGTGGCGGTATTGGCAGCTTGATAGATACTATAAATACCCATGATCGTCAATCTTGTGCCAGGTACAATTGTTTGAACAAGATGGCGATCCACGGATAGAAGCATGTTCCTTGGAAGCTCCCCAGTTGGAACATCCTGCAAACACAAGTAAATACCAATCAATTATGTAAAAAATGCAATTAAAAAACGAAGTTTTCTGCATCAAGATTAAAAACCCTACCTCTGGATTCTCCTGCAGTTTCAAGGTTTGTTGATCAACATACTTGCTCTTATCTGGAACCACAAGCCATGGATCAAGGGGGCATGGTTCTTCTCCCGGCTACAAATATCCCCAACAATTAGTATTAAATAAACTCAAAACCACACAATGTGAGGATTTGTAAAAAGTGATGTGGAATAAACCTGAGGGATATGATCACAAGAGCGAGGGACAACTGCACCGCCAAGGCCTGGCCGACAAGGAACTTGCTTTGAATTTCTACAATTCTTGCAGATAAGAGTTACATATGTCGCCTTTGCCTTAGTCCTAGATGCAGCTATAGTGATCCCAGCTATTTTCACAAGTTTCGATATGTATTGAGCCTGTCACCCGAAACAAAAACCTCAAATTAACCGAAATATCGAACTTTACAATTCTAACAAAAATTAAGGAAACCGTAAAATAAGAAAAACCAAACAAACCCTAAAGCCCCATTGGGTACGATATATAAAAGAAGATACAAAAAATAAGAACTTTAACTTCCACATCTCATGCAGGAAAGAGATCCTCTAATCAAAGGCCATTAGGTCCGTTTATTTCTTCTGTTTCAATTGAATCCCTCAATTTAGAAATCAACCAAACATAAATTAGAATACAAAAACCCACACTCACCCCAAGAAACCTCATCGAGACCGGATTCTCCTTCGACGTCAGCAAGACCTGAACGTCTCCGGTCACCGGATCTTCCATTTCTCCAGTCTCTCCTGCCACTTTCGACCGCAAGCTCGACAAAACCTCCGCCGCGGCCGTCTCAAACTATGAAAAAAAAAACGCATACGATATCAACTATTTGCTCATCATGGATAGCAAAAATTTTAACATTTTTGGTGACAGAGAAGGAATTGGAGAGCATACAAGAGGCAAGTAGTCGGCGGGGGAGGAGCGAAGCAAGGCCGGGAGGTCGGGGTCGAAGGCATCTAGGTCTTCCAAGTCGACGAGAAGGGACTTCTTGGGATTGTGGACGAGGCTTTCTCTGTAGGGGAAAACATTCTTGTCGGTCTCGAAACCACGGATGAACTCCTTGAACTTCTGGAGGACGGAGTGTCGGCTCGCCGCCTCGGGATCGTGGTCTTCACCGCCGCCGCGCCACGAGTGAGCCTGATCGCTGTAGTAAACTGCCCCCTCGTCCCACCCTGACATTTCTCACTCACTCTCTCGGCGGCTCTGGAAATTGAAAAATTGGGAACTGGGAAGTGTCTCCTGTCGAGTGAGTTCCTGCTAGAGGAGGAAGAGTCAGGACTCTAGAGTGCATAATGGGTTTTTCACTTTTTTGGCGGGAAGTAATTGGCGGGAAAGGTTGGATGACTTGGCTCTGGTCAGGTGTGAGAGCACGTGGGTTCTATGTATTCGTCTTGAAATCAAACTCATTGGCAGTAGCTAACCAAATGCAGGTAAGTCTAAACTTTAGTTAGATAATGAAAAAAATCTTTTATATCAGACTAGCCACTAATCTAAAGCTTAAAATTTGAGCTATAATAATTTTTTCTTCTACCTAATCTACTGTCTTATTTCTTAGGCTCCGTTTAGATTTAGAAGTGAGTTGAACTTCTATTTCATTATTATATATTTATAATTTTTTATACAAAATACAAATTTTTATACACCTTTTTCAAATTTCAATACACATTTTTCAAATCTCTAAAATAATAATAATATTAAAAAATAAACTAAACGCATCTCAACTCATCTCAGCTCCGAATTTAAACGAAACCTTAAAAAGATGATTTTCTCTTCGTAAGCTTTAGACTATTGGCTAGTTCAATATTAAAAAAAAAAATTCAAAAAGTGATGGTTTTCTCTTGGTAAAATGTTTTCTCCCATCCAATGCACTGTCTTATTTCTTAAAGAATTCAAAAATTATTCTATTCTTTTATCACTTTTCATTGACCGTTACACATTATTACATTCTATATTTTCTTCCACACCTTTCATTGATATATAATCAAAGTTATACACACAACACTTATCTTTAGACATATGCAACCGTTAAAACTATAAATGTACATTGGTTACGATATACAAAAATATGGTAGCATGATTTTAGTTATGCGCTGACTTGACTTTGATTTATGCAATCTGCCTTTATACGCTCCTATAAATGTGAAGGCATCAATGATGTTGATAATGACAATTTCATCGACCAATTCCTTCAGAATGTATAAGTAGTATGGATAGGGGTGTGCGCCGACCCGACCCGATAGCCTATCTTCCGACCCGACCCGATTACACAAGCATTCCGTTTAGCCGAATACCCGATAAGCCGAAACCCGACCCGATAACCAATCAGGTATTCCGTTAACCCGCCGTTTTTTTTTTTCATATAAAAGTCTTATATGGTAATTTATTTTAACAAGTAGTACCACACAATACGAAAGCAGAATTGAATACTACAAACCCTTGATGACATTTTATTCCAAACTCTTCTTCTACGACTACGAGGGAGCTTCAATGTAGAATGCCACTTTGCCCTGCTTGTTCTTGCAACGTGTAACTGAGATCATAATTATGGTTGTCGCAACTTGGATTTTGCCCTGCTTGTTGCAACTTGTAACTTGGACCACGATTGATGGCAGAAGAAGCTAAGCTACTTAACTATTCTTTCCCATAAGATAGTAGAGATGAGTCACAGGATGTTGCACGACAACCAACAGGTCTCTTGTATATTTCATTTCTTTGTCTTAATCACTAACAGGTGCATTTGGGAATGAAGCTAAATTACATTTGGGAATGAAGCTTAATTACATTATACAATTAAACATAAATGCATTTGATCAACCAGCAGTCACTCTCCATTGTAGCTTTAACATGTCCTAAGCACCTTGCCTTCACAGACAACAATCCTGCAGTTAAAATAAGAATATTTGATGAGAAGTCATATCTAATAGACGATTTTCCCGCACCTACTAGTTATTATGGCATTATGCAATATATTGAGTTCATGGTTGGAAGTTCAACCCCACCCCCTAGCAAAAATAAAAAATAAAAATAAATATCTATCTAAATCCATAAAGTTTCAAAAAGAATTTGCATAAATTAAGACTCAACCAAATATCTTTCTTAAGGTCCCCCACACAAACGCGTTGATCACCAAAACATCCTCAACAACATCCACAACAATATGTTGGTTTAAAAAAAGTTACATGCACAACGGAATCCACTGCATTCCTTTATGCTGGGAAAATGAACCAAGATATTAAAAAAATAAAAAAAAAATGAGGAAAATGAACCCAATCTACAAACACAAGTAGTACATATATATATATAACCCAACTGTCAGAAAAAACAGTACATATTTCATTGCATATAACATATTTCATTGCAATATATCCCAACACGTTCAACCATATGAGAACTATCACTATCTATACATCTTTAACAACAAAGTAATGGCAAAAGTAATGGGCCTGCACCCAGCATCCAAGTGTCTAATTTTTTCCAATGTAACTCCTTTTTATTTTGAAGGAAACAAACAAGACAAAGGGCCTTGACAATCATATGTACTCATTCTAACACATTACTCTAATAAACAAACAAAACTGGCTTGCATATATTTTGAAGCTAACCATAATCAACATATTCCAAAGCAAGGAACCTTGTTTATCAGCTGACTCAGCTTCAATATTGACTACACGTTTCCAGTCTTTAAATTTTTGGATTACAAAATAAGTTAAATAACCATTGTTATTGATTAATTTATGGCTCTTCTACAAAAAGAATTTGCTATTTTAGCATAATATCTCTCCAAATTCAATATTTTATCTTATATTAGCATGTGCATAAAGTGATAGGACAAAACTAGCAAACCAGATACCAAATTCCATCAATGAGGATGTCTACAAGGAAGTTCCGATTTTGGCAGACAAGCTTTCACAGGAATGGAAAAATGTGCAGGTCGAGGCAGCGCCAATTTTGAAGAAGCAAGGAATTTTCGGGTACTTTGGTGGACTGCCCCATAACCCAGATGGAGGTCTAGCCCATCAAAATGAGCCTATCGAGGCTAGGGGAGAAGAAATTAGCGCCTGAAGCCCAAAAACTCCTTGACATGCAACTGGAAAAACAACCAAAGAGAGGCACTTGACGTAAACTCCCCAAGCAGGTTGATAAGAGGCAAACCCACAAATATGTATATTGATCTCTGTATCTTCTAATATCCATATATGCTCAAATTACCTAACAATTTTCTTATAAACCAACAATATATGCGCAAATGGGACACTGATTTGCAGAGTAATTGTCGTAAATATTCACACAAGAAACTAAATCAATCTTAACCCTAAAATAAACAATGGTCTGCAGCGAGAAAGATAGGAGATTCAAAAAGACAAACCTGGGAATCTGTGAGGAGTGAACGGCGTCGGTGAGAGAGAGCAGCGATCGTCGTCGGAGAGAGAAAGAAGCGATTGTCGTCGGCGAGAGAAAGAAGCGAGCGTCGTCGGGTTGTCTTGAGTGAGAGGGGAACGGTGAAATCGAAATCGAGCGAGAGGAGAACCGTGAATTCGAGCGAGAGGGGTTATTAGATAAACGGGTTATCGGGTATTATTAAAACGGGTCGGTAACGGGTATCGGAAGAGTGGCTTCCGTTTGCATTGATATCGGGTCGGGAGCACGGCCATTTTGTTCACCTTTAAGTATGAAATCGAGCGATTCCCACACTAGATCAGAGTAGTTCTTCTTTGAGTTGCATAGCCTGTATTCTCAATCGGCTAGCATACATTGTGTTGAATTTTTTCCAATTTGATCCATGGAAGAAGACATTGTGGAAATTGAGATTGTTAGCTCGTTAGAGACTTGCTCTAATACTACATAAAAAAATTTATACTGCAAGGTTTCAATAAAGTTTTTCCCACACATTTCATTGATGTATATTCAGAGTTCTATATACAACAGTACTACAACTCTATCTTAAGAAATATACAACCGTTAAAACTTTAAATGTACATCGATTACAATAATATACAAAAATATGGCAGGCTAGATATCTTCCGTGTTGAAGATATGAAATCTGCCTTTATATGCCGAAATCATGTAAAGAAGAAACAACTAAAATTAAAGTTAGATTGCAATTTTTTTTTTTTTTCAGAAATGATAAAATAGCAACCACTTAATTAACAACTTTCACAGAATTTATGCATAAATATTATTTTTCAAAAAACTTTCCGAATTCTCATTAATTTTAAAGAGTCAGAAGTTTAAAGATAATACTATTACTATTAATTAATGCAGTTGTCATTTTGTTGCAATCCAACATAGTAATGAAAATTAGAGATAATATTATTGCACCCATTGATGTCCCACACCATCCATTAATGCAGTTGTCATTTTGTTTTGTTTTTTCGTTCTTTTTTTGCCAGAGCTCACGAGTCTAAAGTTTTTTCATTAATATTTTAATATAAAATAATATAAATAATTCAATTATTTTAAATTCTAAAATAAAATTAATATTAAAAAAATATTTTATTTATTTTAAAAAATATATTATGATTGTATAAATATTACATAATTATTTTTAAAATGACATTGTGTGAAAATGACATCTAAAATTTGAAGTTGCAACGAAATTGCCAAGGAGTTATTGACCATCTTTCCTTCAATAATTTAACGCGGGGTAATGTTACATACAGTCTTGGAGTTACAAATGGCGTGCAGTCGCTTTAAAAAAAAAGTTAACTTTTTCATGTGGGTCTCGTATATATTCATTTTTTTTTTCAAAGCGACTATACGCCGCTTGCAACTCCATGACTGCATCTATTATTTTTCTTTAATGCGGCATTGACTTGGCCATTGTTCAGTTTTTTAAATCATCTTATCTTATTTTAAATTATTTTATTATATATTTTTTAAATTTTTATATAAAATAAAATAAATATTTTTTTTTTAATTTTAAAATAAAATTAATATTAAAAAATATTTTATAATAATATTTTATTCATTTTCAAAAATATTTTGTGAGTGTATAAATATCATATAATTATTTTAAAAAAATAAATATATAATTTATATAAAAAGAATTAATTTTTTTAACAATAAATTCTATTTTTCTTAAATGAATGCATAATATTTATACATTTATATATAATATCATTCCAATAATTATGGTCTTGACCAATACAATCCTGAGTCTCTGACCCTAATCATGGTGTACGTACAGCTTGGAGGATACCATATATATGCTGAAATTAAAAAAATTATAGACACAATTTTAAAGGTTCGTATTGCAAGTTTTAAAATTTTTTTTTCAGAAATGATAAAATGACCACTACTTCATTCATAAATATTAATACTTTTAATAATTTCAAATTTCCGATTTTTTCTTTCATTTTAAGGTGTCTGAAATTCTGAATTTTAAAAATAATATTACTTACTATGTATAAGGAGCGTTAGTGCAGTTGTCATTGTAATTTGTATTATTATTATTATTATTATTTTCCGCATTCATGAGATCAGCATTAATTGTGTGAACTGGTTCACAAAATTTTCCAACCGGACTATTTACGTTCATAATCAGAAGTTTAAAGATAATAATATTATTATTATATAATTGATGCAGTTCCCACACCATCCATTAATGCAGTTGTCATTTTCACGAGTCATGGAACAATGTGTGAAAATCACCTAAAGTTTGAACAAGTTGCAAGGAAATTGCCAAGAAGTTACTGACCATCTTTTCTTCAATAATATAACGCGGCATCGACTTAGTCATTATTTATTTATTCAAATCATAAAAATTATTTTTATTCTTTTTTAAATATCGCATAATTATTTTCAAAACATGAATATATTAAAAATTTATATAAAAATAATAATTTTTTAACAATAAATTCTATTTTTTTAAATGACATAATATTTATACATTTATATATAATATTATTCCAATAATTATGGTCTTGACCAATACAATCACCCTAATCATGGTGTACGTACAGCTTGGAGGATACCATATATAGCTGAAATTATAAAAATTATAGACACAATTAAAGGTTCGGATTGCAAGTTTTTAATTTTTTTTTTCAGAAATGATAAAATAACCACCACTTTTAAGTCTTACCCAATTCATTCAAAAATATTAATACTTTAATCATCTCAAATTTCCAAATTTTTCTATCATTTTAAGGTGTCTGAAACTCTGAATTTCAAAAATAAAATGACTTACTATGTATAAGGAGCATTAGTGCAATTGTCATTGTAAGTTGTATCACTATTATTTTTTTATTTTTTATTTTATTTTTCTCAATACTCTTGAGAACATTAATTGTGTGAGCATGGCATCTCTTAGGCTCCATTTGAATACGTAATTAAAATGAAATAAGAAAAAATATTTTAAATAGTAATGAGATTTTTTGAGATCATTAGATAGTTTGTAAATTAAAAAGGTGTATATTTGAATAATATATAAGATCAAATGAGATGAGATAATTTCGATTTTTTTAGAATTTGCACATTTTATTTTTTTTAAAGCAATTATATAGTGTTTAATATATTTACTATTTGAACATTGTTCATGTAAAAAATTATTGAGATGAGTTTAAAAATTTATAAACAAAAAAAAAATGAATTGTCTTTTTACAGCTTGTTACTGTTTATATCAAAAAAATGTTTGAGATAAATTTAAAAATTTATTGATAAAATAAAGATGAAATATGGTGGTTTGATTGCCTAAAATCATTGTACCATACAAACCCAGACGTGACAACTTGGGTAACCAAAGAGATCATTTGTTTCACAATTCTACTTAACTTATTTCATCCAATTCTTATATTTTTTTCAAATTTTTACAAAAATAAAATAAATAATTTAATATTTTCAAATTCTAAAATAAAATATTTTTATAATATTTTATTCAACTTTTAATTTTAATTTTAATTTATCGGAATCTTGTCTACGCTTTGAAGTTTGAAGATGTTGCAAGGTGCGTAATTGCCAACAAGTTACTGGACAATATATTTCTCTTAATAATTTAACGCGGCATTGACTCGGGCTTCAAAGTCCCTAAGGAAGTTGCCATGAAGATACCAATTAACTGTTAGGTACATTGTGTGAGAAAGCGGCATGGAGTTGTCCTTTTTAAGGAGAATCGATGAATATGATGTCCAATTCTCAACCTACTCTCTTCTAGTTCATCCTCTTCTTCAGGCATTTCATACACACGTACGTGCACTGACTAATTTCTTCTATGGCCTTATTTACTCTACTCCCTTCGAGTTTATCCCCTTCTTCAACCACCTCTCCATGGCGCTACGATGTGTTCTTGAGCTTTAGAGGAGAAGATATTCGTAATACTTTTATTGCCCATTTCTACCGCGCTTTGACTCAAAAGGGAATCCATACCTTCATAGATGAGGATGAGCTTAGACGGGGTGATGAGATCTCGCCTGCACTTCTCCAAGCTATAGAAGATTCAAGGATTTCTATCATTGTAATCTCAAAAAATTATGCATCTTCGACATGGTGTTTGGATGAGTTACTGAAGATTCTTGAGTGTAGAAAATCAAAACAACAAATAGTTTTACCTGTGTTCTACCACGTAGATCCATCTGATATTCGACATCAAAGAGGAAGTTTTGGAGAAGTATTGGCTAAGCATGCAGAGAAATTGAATGGAGACATGAAGTTGCAGATGTGGAAGGAAGCCCTACAAGAAGTTGCGAATTTGTCCGGAGACCATTTGAGAAATGAGTAATATTTCTAACTGCTTAATTAATTTGTACCATTCATTCATGATTTCCCCCCGATTCTATGATCATTTGTGTAAATCACTACTAGTCGGCATCTTGTATATATATATATATTCTAATATGGAACTAAAACATTAATTTCTTTGAAAGTTTATTAGAATTTTTATTTTGATAAGAAAGTTTATTGGAAATTAAAGCTGAATAAATTGAACTAATCATAACCTGACAAAACTATATAAAAAATAATATAATAGAGAATTAAATTTAAGAATAAAATATTCTATCAAAAGGGAGAGAGTAACTTGCGATCAACTCATTAATTATTATATGCTCTGCTTATGTCGTTTATTGCCTTTCTTATTTTAGTTTATTTTCTGCTTGTGGGAAAAAAATTATATAAATAAATTATATATGATCCTTGTTTCTCTATGTTATACATAAATAGGAACGAATCTAAATTCATTGAAGGAGTCGTTCAACATGTCTCAAGAATGGTAAATCATTCATACCTACATGTTGCAAAGTATCCAGTTGGATTAGACTCCCAGGTAAAGGATTTCATGAATTATTTGCACATAACTAACATTGGGGGAAATGACGTGCGAATGGTAGGGATCTCAGGAGTTGGTGGAATTGGTAAGACAACTCTAGCCAAAGCAATTTATAATTCAATTGCTTTTCAATTTGAAGCTAGCTGTTTTCTTATGATTGTTAGCGACACTTCGAATCAAGCGGATCGTTTGGTCCAATTGCAAGAGAAACTTCTTTATGAGATCTTTGGATATTGTGAAAGTTTGAAGGTCAATGGTACTAATAAGGGAATCACTATGATAAAGCACAGGCTTCGTTCTAAAAGAGTTCTTCTAATTCTTGATGGTGTAGATCACTTGAACCAATTAGAAAACTTAGCAGGAGGTCGTGATTGGTTTGGTAAAGGAAGTAGAATCATTATCACAACAAGAGATCAACACCTGTTGACTACTCATGAAGTTGATTCAACACACACAATGAAGGGATTGAATCACGATGAAGCTTTTGAACTATTTTGTCGGCATGCTTTCAAAAGTAATAAACCGGTTGATGGTTATGGAGAATTTGTAGAAGAGATTGTAAATTATGCTGGGAGCCTTCCACTAGTTGTAACTGTGCTTGGCTCGGATTTATATGGCAGAAGTAAAAGTGAGTGGATGCACGCATTGGATCAGTATAGGAAAATCCCTCACCAAGATATTCAGAGAATACTTCAGACAAGTTACAATAGATTAAGTGAAAATGAACAGAATATTTTTCTTGACATTGCTTGTTTTTTCATCGGGGATGGGTTTAATGATGTCCTTGAGATGCTACGTAGATTTGACTTTTTCCCTGACTTATGGATCCCAAGACTTAAGGAGAAGTGCCTTATTTCTGAGTTCCATGGAAGGTTGCAAATGCATGACTTATTACAAGATATGGGTAGAGAAGTTGTTCGACAAGAATCACTCAAAATTCCAGGAGCACGTAGCAGATTGTTTAACCATGAAGATGTTCGCCAAGTACTTGAGGATGATACCGTAAGTCAGATCAAGATCTCTTTTAATTTTTTTTTATTCAAAGATAGTTTTTATTTCTTGTAAATAATTTTGTTTAAAAGAATCGTTAGAAGACACTGGACAAACGGTTAGACAACACATAAATCTGCTGCTACATGTATATAATTGTATTTCATTTGCATTTCAATTGTATTCATTTCATTTCATTCGGATTTACTTTTTACAGATGTCATAAGGATATTGGAATAAGTTGTTAGGCGGTTAAGCTTCTTGCTGTATATATTTCAGCATTTTATTAATGAACAATACACAATTTTTGGGGAAATCATTTGATCCTTCTTCTTGTCGATGTTGCTCCTCTGTTTTCTTGTTGCCCAGAGTTCCATTTCTCTGCTTTGTTACAAGAATTACAAAAAAAAAAAAAAAAATTATTTTTGATTTTGTTGTCACACTTAAACATTGTCTTACTATATAGGGAACAAAGAACGTTGAAGGAATAATGGTAGATTTTCCTAAAGGCGATGACATGATACGCTTGAAGAGTTCAAAGGCATTCAAGAAGATGAAAAACCTTCGCTTGTTTAGATGCCACAATGCACAGTTTTCTAGAGAGCTTAAATCTCTACCTAATGGAATAAGAGTGCTTGATTGGCCTAACTGTCCTTTACAATCTATGCCATCTAATTTTCGTGGAGAAAAACTCTCTATTCTACGAATGCCCAATAGTGGCATCCAGGCGATACCCTTGCAATATTTTAAGGTACAATTATTGTTATTTTCAATATTTCTCCTTTAAATTTAGTTTGACATTGTTTTATTTTTAACAGAATCTTACGGTTATGAATTTTCAAGATTGTCAATTCTTAGAGGAAATTCCCGATATTTCGAATTGTCCAGATTTGAAGGAAATGAATTTTGACTATTGTAGAAATCTAGTTAAAGTTCATGATTCTGTTGGATTCCTTGCTAAGCTTGTTAATTTGTCACTTGAGAGATGCATCAACCTAAAGAGCTTACCAAGGAGGCTCAAGTTGAGGTCTCTGCGAAGGCTTGTCCTTGAGGATTGCTCAAGTCTTCAAAACTTTCCTGAAATCGAATTTCCAATGGAAAATTTATTTGTCTTGTCCTTAGAGGCCACTGCAATAGAAGAATTGCCTTCATCCATTGGCTACCTCACTGAGCTTTGGAATTTAGAGCTAAGTGGCTGCGTAAACTTGAAGCGTCTACCAAGTAGCATTAACCAGTTGAGATCTCTAGAACATATTGAACTTGATGATTGTCCAAATATTTTAAGTTTTGGGACGCAGAAGGAGGTGCTTGATGAAGCTTCATCGCATGCTGCTCCAACAAATTCTGACATTTCTCTTCATCACGATTCTTCCTCGGTAGGGCTTTCACCGTTGGTGGAGTTGACTCTTAAAAACAGTCTCAGCCTATCAAAATCTGATTTCGTTGGGAAATTTCATTGGTTCCCCAATCTGCATAGCTTGAATCTATCGTACACTAATATCTTAAGCATTCCTGCAAGCATCAAAACATTTGCTAGATTGAGGACACTTTCGTTGATTGATTGCGAACAACTTCAAGAAATTATAGAGTTTCCACCCAATCTCGAAAGCTTACAAGCTGAGAGATGCAAATCATTGGAAAGTCTACCAGAAATATCAAAAGTATCTTTCCCACCGCGGCTAAAAAAGATAGTCTTGACCGGATGCTATAAAGTGAATATGGGGAATTATATACCAAATCCAACATGGAATCGAGTAAGTCTATTTCTGTTTTCTGTTTTTTTTTTTCCCTTCTATACTCGTTTCGTAATTGCTTGGTTTATATATATTAATATAGTTGATATATATTTTATGATCATGTATTCATTCAACAGACTAATATGATATTTCCGGGGAATAAGATACCAGATTGGTTCAGCCATTGCAAGAAGCCTTCATCTGGTCATTGGTGTGAATTTGATATTGTTGTGGGCCCGGGCGCCATTTATTTGGGTGACATCGAAGAAATTTCTTTTTGTGCTGTTTTTGAGTTCGTTGGATCATCAACTACTTATTTCCCCGGGAAACTTTATATTGAGGTGGCCCGTGAACAAATGGTTAATTACAGGAATGTTGCGAATGGTAGTCAACTAGCAACAGAATTTGATCATGAAATGGATTCAGATCATGTGTGGTTTGGGTACTTACCTACAAAATATTTGAAGCTTGAACAAGTACTGAGTGTAGAGGCAGACAATCTGATCCGGATTAAATTTGAAAGTAATCCAAATTCAGTAATCTTCAAACATTGCGGAGTTCATCTGTTACAAAAACATAATGAACAGAGTGTGAAAGATCATGCAAGTTTGCCCCCATCAAGAAAATGTTGATGTCCATATGGGTGCACACATTGATGATAATGGAAATTTAGCAAATCAAATGGATGGAATATCTCAACCTTTGAAGAGACGTCGTATTGATTATGATGATGAAGATGGTGATGGCAATATTGAATTCAACATGTACCCGCAACAAAGAAGACCTTCGAAGACCTTGGACATCATATTTTGGGAAGATATCATTTTTACCACTAAAAAAAATATAAAAAAAATGTAGCATCTCACTCCGGTGTCAAACTTACTTATAAAATTATTAGTTTTAAATGCATTTATAGTCCATTTGAAATTTTAGAATATTTAAATTTCGGGTTGAGTTTATTTAGTTTATTTATTTTTTTAACAGATTACTCCAACTCCCACTCCCATGCACGTTTCCAAATTCCACGCCACTACTTTCACGGCAAAAGTTTGCACATTTAGTTATTTTATTTAGTTTATTCACGCCACTACTTTCATGCCACTACTTTATTCAGTTTGCACATTCAGTTATTTCCTCTTTCATCTCTACGATTTTAATTTTTTGGTTTGCCATTCATCTATTTATACCTCTTGTTAGCCGCACTCTCATGCATTTATCGACAATCCTCAACCTAGACTAGGTTACCGCCGCACCACCTTCAAGTAGCCACCAAACAGCCACTGCATAAAGCCATGGCAGCAACAACACCACACCACTGGCCCACCCTTGAAGGTCATCATTCCCACCATGGATAACACCCACCGTGAGTCCTATGTCTTTCGGTTAACACCCAAAGAATACCACCCTTGTTTTACATCACTAAAACAGAGCACCCACCAACTTGTGTAGCGATCGGGTGAGTCTGCCCATCTCCGTGCATTTCAGCCCTATCGTTGCACCTCCTTTACCAGCCACTGGATCTCTCCCCGCCACACAAAGTCTTAGCCGCCCCAAGCGGTGTCCACTCATCAGGCGATACCCCACCAAAGTAGCTCTGTTTTTGGCTCCCTGAACCAGAGCATCAACAGCCTAGTACCATTTCATTCGGAGCCACCTGCCAGTGGCAGCCCCTCCATGTCACCGCCCTAGCACCTTCACAGAACCACCATTATCCATCACCGAAATTTGGAGCCTCTATTTTTAGCAACCGGAAACAGAGTAGTCCCCTGCTCCTCCCTTCGTTCACATTTCACTCAGCCGCACCCCCACATGACGGAACAAGTGGAAACTACCCAAGAGCCTCTGACTGTACCACCCCTGCCGCCGCAACCCCCCTCAGTAAGCCAACGACGAGCTCCCTCCCAACTGCTTTCATCTCCGTCTCTCCCTCTTGCTCTTACCCCCTCGGTCTCTCTCTCTCTTTTTATGCCTCTCTCATTTTCTTTTATTTTCTCTCTGACCTTAGTGCGATGTCGTTGACATAACCCTCGCCACCTCCTAGCCCTTCGTGCCGCTCCTTCTCTTGGTGAGTACACACACCCCTGCCGCATGGTTTGATCTGAAAGCTTCAAGTTTTCGTTGTCCCTTTTTGGTTTCGTGTGTCTTCTAGGGCCATGCATCGAATGTTGTTTATACTAAAAGAATACATTACCTTTAAGTGGGTTTTACTTTTATGTCTTATCATTTTATTTTGTGAAGGTTTTATTTATTTTAGTTTCATTTGTGTTTCGTTACAACCTTTAGGAGTAAATGTTTTTGGGTTGGTTTCATGCTTTAATTTATTTTAGGCTCCAGTTTTAAATTATTTCAGGTTTGCCTTTGAACTATTTTGAGCTTGAGTTATAAATTATTTTGGATCGGATCTCGGGTGTTACATTATCTTTAATGGGTTGAATTTTGATTTTTAGAAAGAGACTTAGATTTGAAATGGAAATTGAGTTAAGTGTTTATCAAGTGAAAATCAAGGTTTTAGATAATTTAAAATATTTTAAAGTTTTGAAAGAATGTAGTAAACTCAAAGTATTTTGGAGAAAGTTGTTACTAAGGATTTTGAGGGTCTTTAGATGTTAAGAGAGGATGTTGGATTTTACCTCTCGAGTTCTTTTTTTTTTTAGGTTTGTAAACATTAGAAAATTTATAGAATTATATGATTATTTTATAGGTGTCGATTATTATTTGTTCAATGCTGTTTGGAGAATTTCTGAAAAGCTAAAAAGTCCATGTAAGTGGGGTTCATATGCTTGGCTTTACACCAACTCCGAAACCGAGGTTGACTTTCTGAAAATTTTGCATGATTTTATTATAAATAAGAACTTGGGAAAAACAACCTTGGTCAATTATTTGCATTACTCATGAAATCTATATGAAAAAGAGAAAATTGTTTATATCATGCATAATGTAGACATGATCAATATTGACATGTTTCTGAAATGCATAAAAGAGTGAGTATGAAAAATGATGTTTTATTTATGTGATGTAAAATGTTTAAAGTATTTAAAAATGAAATGAACAAGTTTGGTACATGATTTGATATGACATGAAATGATATGATATGGATATGAAAACCTTTGACATTCTTATCTGTTTGATCTGCTTTGGAATATGGTTCTGATATGATGATATAGATTCACGTGATATGGTTGGTACCGCCATGATATGATATGATAGGAGTGCAACTACTTTGGAAACAAAGTAGTCCTGTATGTGTTTCTTTCCTGCGTGTACACTCGGGGCTCCGAGAACGAATAAGGGAAAGTCTCACAATATGATACTGCATGGTTTGGCCACCGAGGATAGCACAACCCTACCACGGGGGTTAAATATGGTATATGTTCGGATATGAGGATAAGATGAGATTGTACAGTTATTTGTGCCAAAACGTTTTTGATAATGAATAGTGATTTTCTAAATGTAAAAGGATTGAAAAGTCGCTCTATTGATAATATTTTTGAAATCTATATATGAAAATAAAAAGATTTCTTGTTCATACATATGAAGTTTCTTTTGAAAATGCTCATGTTTACACTCTTGTATATGTCATCTGCTTATTGAGTTGTAGTTAAACTCATCCCTTATCTCTGAATATTTTTCAGATGAGTTTGGATATTTCAGCCAAGGATCGGATTATGAAGTATTGGGTGAGATGACTTAAGAATGATAGATTAAACATGGGAGTTTATATGAGTATTGACAAGTATTAGTAAAGAAACGTTATTGTATTCTTGTGACGTAGTATTTCCAGAATTGATGATATTGAGGAAAATGATTTTAGAATCCAGTTTTATATAATATTGTAGAATTTTAAGTCTTTAATTATTCTGTTGAAATGTGAGTTTTATAATAGGAAGTAACTATCCGACTCTCTCCGGGACCGAGGCATTACAAAAAGAGAATAAGAAGAAATCTATTATGAAGGTTATAAATAATTGCGTATCTTTTGACTTCAAATTTGTTTTGATGTACGGAGAAGCTTCATATGAATGAAAATCGGTTGATTTAGCCTGAAGTATTCTTAGAAAGGACTTTTCCTTTTACTAGAAGAACAATTGCCAAACAAAACTCCAAGTCAGATTCCAAAAACGGGAAGAATACAGGGTACTTGCATTATATATAGATGTTCATCATATCCAATCATTCTGGCTTCCATCTTGCAGCTTGACTTCAGAACTTCCTCCAAAGTTCTTGACTTCAGTGTGTAGCAAGATTGTTGTACAGCAAGATGTGATGAAACTAATCCAAGACAGCATCTCCCAGAAATTAACTCCAATCTCTGGTAAAAAAAGACAAAACATATTTCAAAATTATTACAAGATACATAAAATGTTGCATTGTTTGCAACTGTCATAAGAGATATTAAGCAGGGAGAATATATATTATTGTCTAGTATGGTAGTACCTAAAGTAGAAAGGACATAATGCATACCTGATACCAAGTAGTACTTAGATAATGAAAACTACTAGAAGAACATGCACCTCAGTAATTTATAACCTACGAAAAAAGTGAAGTTGATCAATACGATATATATTATTTTAATATTATTCTTATTTTAAAAATTGAAATTTTTTAATTATTTCTAATATTTTCTGTGAAAATTTGAAAAAGTAATTAAAATATTAAGATGAGTCAAGACATTAAGGAGAAGAAACGCCAAGTACGATGGCCTACCCAACAATTTGATCTTCTATATGAGTACGTACGCTTTTGATCTTTATGGTTGAAAAAGCACACTCCAAAAAATAAGACTATTTCCCGCGACTAAATGTCGCCGCAAAGAGTTTAAAAATCGCCGGAATTGCTTTGCTACGGCTAAACTTTGTCGCCAAGGAATAGCCGCTGATAATGAGCCAAGAAAAGATGTTTGCGGCTACATTTAAAATTGACAGTAATATACCTTTTGCGGCGACCAATTTTCGCCGCAAATAACCAAAAATTCTGTCACAAAAACTTTGTTTGAAAACTGATGCGGCTACATTTATACCTTTTGCGGCGACCAAGTTTCGCCGCAAATAACCAAAAATTCTAACTTTATTTGAAAACTGATGCTTTGCCCGATTAAATTGTGCCCTTTTTTTTTTCGCTTTGTTGTATGTGATTGTTTTTTTTTTCCTCATATTTAACTCTTTTATGATAGTTACTTGCTTAGTAATAAATTAAAAAATGTTAAATTATGAGAAATTTATATTTACTTACCAACACATATCATCAATTTTATTCAAATATCCTCAACGTACATATTTGAATTCGAACAATACAAATCATGTAAATGAGAAACAAAGATGCATATAAGCATATTTTCTGTAGAAGAAAAAAAATTAATGTGCAATTATTTTGTTCTTCAAGCTACTTCAAAATTATGCTTGACTAATAAAACTAGAGAAACTTCCAACCTATAAAGCAGTCTTTTTAGTATCACATGGTTGATTTCACACAATCACTCTTCAACTACATTTACCAACTCATATTCAACCAGGGAGAGATTGTTATCCTCTTGAACTGCAAACTTAGCAGGTTCAATAACTTCAATGCGGCCCCATTTGTCAACAGCCTCATAGACCCCTTAAACATGTCAATTTTTGTGTTACAAAGAATTACAGTGCCACCCGGCTTTATCAAGTTAACTGCAAAAAAGATACAACCATTATCATTATAAACAGGTAAAGAAATTGATAGACCAGTTATATAAGAAAATAATGTACTAATAAAACTTCAAATGCCATAATTTTTCTTTGATTAGTAACAAATAAATTACCATGAGACTTAAAACTGGGAACAAATAAAGACAACCAAATAACACGAAAAATTATTATAAAAAAAGAGTAAAATGAAATTAAATTGGTCTTTCACTGTGATACCAATTATTTAATGAAATGAGATTAATACCATTGAAAATATTTCCTGCAAGCATCGATAAACAGAGTTGAAGCCCATCCCCAAGTACCTCTATTCTGCATAGGAGGAAACAATTTCACTACATTAAAAAAAATAAAAGATTAGAAAAGAAAATAGGAATTGTTACTTCCTAAAGTAGTTTATACTTTAAAAGTAGAAGAAATACATTTGGTACCTACATAGCACAATGCTAGTGATTTTCAAAGACATCAATAATGATCAAGATCGAAGTGGTCCGAAATTCTGTTTTTGTGTGCCCAACATCATCACTGCAAGAAGAATCTATTCAATCTAGAAGATAAATGAGCAATGCTATCTATATATAGTCTCTAAATGCAAGTTTAGTTTAAAAATCAGCAGTACTAGACTCCTCCATTGGGGTTCCTGATCTTCTTAATGTTCTTCGGATCTCCTTATGTATTTTCTTAGTAGTAGCCTAGAGAGAGAGAGGAATAAGTACACATGAAGGTCTCTTAACTATAATGCAATTTAGTAGCTGTATTCAGTAAGTTTGCAAGTGATCATTGAGGAATCATCAATCTGATATTGATATATTCACCCATATATTCACACTTTAATTAGTCTGCATTATATATATATATTTATATATATATATATATTCTTGTTCAAAGTTCAAACCCATTCCCCACTCAAATTTACTTTTGGAAAGTGGGAGCGTGACTCATGAGGATTTCTTTAATCCTTTTTTCCAGACTTGACAGAATCATGCAACATTAATTGTTTTATAATTTACAACAAGGTGCTAATTATAAAACTTGATTATATTCTTTCTCATGAGAATTATGGTCATGATTTGGCTGTGAATGTCAAAAGAGCTGTCATGGACTATGAGCAATGTCGACCAACATAAAGAGCAGAAAGGAAAATATAAATAAATAAGTAGACAGAAAATGAGTCTTGTGCTCCAATGGATGAAAAGAAAATGATTGAATTACTTCTCATTTGCCTCAAATACCTGTATAATTCTTGGATTGAGATCCGATAGATAGATTTTAGGTGAACAGACTAATATGATTTTGTTATCAGGAAATTGTGAAGTTTGAGAACTTCTAGGCATGATGGAAGACGGCTCTTATTAGTCTCCTTTTCCTTGAACTGAACTTTTACGAATTGAATTTACTGTTATAGCAAGTATTTTCAAAGAGTTAACTTCTTGTGATAGAGATCTGGGAAGAAATGGTTCCTCTTCATTAGAAACTTAATTTTGATAACACCTAATGGTCTTGGAAATCGAGCTTTTATGAAGACGTAGTAAGAAATAAATCATTGATTACCTCAACCAATCAAAAGAGGGGTGTTTATATGGATATATTATAATGCATTAATGATCACTGTGTTGGATATTAAATTATTCAATGAAATGAACGCCGATACATGTAAACTCATCTCTGAAGTGTCATCATTCCCTTTCAACCTTTTAGGATGCAGCAGTGGCCCATAAGTTTTTTACAAATAAGGAAGGAGTCCAATTATCTAATTATTGTAGGTATCAGCTGATAAACATATCGGACTTGTTAAAGTGAGTCCACTGATGCATATCCTAATTGATGATGTTATGTATCATGCAAATATATTGTGGCATGATATATTCAGCCTGTTTGGTTCCCTGTTTTGTTAGCCATATTTCAACTTCTGTAAATATATTTATGTATATTTTGTTTCAGATCATCAGTCTATAGAATGATATTTTGTTATCATAGGTAGAAAGGCTGTTGCTTTTTATGCTTGTTGTTTAGGAGTTACCTTTGCTGTAAATCACAAATGAGATGATGTGGAAACAGGTGAAGAAGAAGGTTTTTATACCTGGGTTGCGGCAAACTATGCTTTGGGAAACTTGGGAGGTGAACCTCATGAAACCACAGGGATAGTTGAACTTGGTGGAGCTTCTTTGCAGGTTATGCACCAAATGTTTATTGACCTCAAGTTTAATAACTTTTATATGTAAAATGTATGCTGGCTTATGGCTATAATTGTGGTACTCTTCTTCATGCTGACGATTGGTTTGTTTAACTAAATAGGTTTCGTCTATTGTATACCATCTTGTGTACTTGGCTTTGCCTATTTTTATCAATAAATTGTTTACTTAAAAAAAAAAAGTTGTATATATGTTAAATAAGGGATATCTACAACATCCAGGCACTTTGACCCTAAATATGCACTTTGTGGACCCTAAATAACACATAAGAAAACAAATGACTAACCTTTTCTTTCTCAGCACTCTGGCGGACAGCAATTTCTTCTTCTACATGTATCCTATACCCCTCCAGGATTTTTCCAATACTGTAGCACAAGGAAAACACAGCATTGCCTTATGTGTTATTTGAAAAAATAAGTGTTAGGTCAATCTTACAATTAAAAGTTTAAGCACTCTTACAGTTTAATATAATACAACAGACTTATTTTATAATAATAAAAAGATCATATTAAACCACTTGCAGACCAATCATTCTTTCAAACAAAATATGACTCATCTGAATGTTTTTTTGGCAATGAGTTTGAGCATTGAACCCAAGCTGTAGCAACAAAACTTGCACATAACAATGAATACAAACACGCAAGTGGCCTTTGAAGAATTGGCTGTCCTTTGTGCTGTGCTGAGTTATGGTTAACTTGGGTAACACGAGTGCATCAGCAGTCAATTTCCGCCCGCTTTGATAACTTAAAAGTTCGATATATAGACCAAATAATACAGGACCAATTACTGATCATTGCCTTTCTTTAAATCAAACAGAGATTAACTCTCGAATACAAAAAATAGAAGGAAGATTAACTTTTATTTAAAAAATAAACTACACCTTATATATCTGGGTTCTAGAATTCCCCCCACCCTCCAAAAAAATGCTATAATATATCTAACATTACTCTAAAGGTTTGACATTCAATGACAAACACCAGAAGGCTGAAAGCTGGTTCATATATTTGCACTAATTCAAAGCTTCTAATTCTATGTTTTTGCATCAAAGATTAGAAGAGTTTAGAAGAGTAGTGATCCCAACATGACCTTCAGATGCAACATGACCCTAAAATAGAAGGAATTCGATTTTATGATTGTCACTCTGGCTTGAACATTATTTCTCAAATGAAGATTTGAAGAGGTTTGTAATTAGGATTAGACAATATCAATCATTTTTAATGTACTAAAAAGTTTAGATTGTTATTAGTAAGTTTGTAATGTATATTTTAAATCTAATTTTATTATTTATTATTAATAAATACAATTTGTCTTCTTCTTAAAAAAAAAAATGCTCTATAGCCAAGACACTCTGTTTCAACATTACTGCATGGTTTGAGTTCATTGAAAGCGTCCCCAAAACAGATACATTACTGTAGGCCACTATGTAAATCTTGCTCTGTTTTGTCCGAGAAGGCTGAGCCTTCCTCTGTTTTTCCATGATTAGAAGCACGCTAGTTGATACCATAAATTAATACATCCAAACGAGAACTAATTATAAGAAGAACAAGAAACAAAATTAAGCATGCAAACTACAACAATCCACATTTAATACAATGCAAAAACAGAACAACACACGGCCATCCGTTTGATAATATAGATAAGTAATAACAAAACAACACACGGCCTTCCGTTTAATAGAAACTCCTAGACGGTTTAGCAACGTACATTTCATTCCGTTTAATATCGACCAGCAGAGTTAATAGAAACTCTCAAACTTGTTTCATAACAGATTTTACTATTCGTGCCAGGAAACCAATCAAACCCTACAATGCAACCAAAATAGAATCCAATCCAACCCTAAGATGCTAAAAGATTGAAAAAAAAACACGAATAGAAAAGATAATAGAAGAGTTGTGGCACACGTACCTTGTTTAAATTTGACAGAGGAGCTTCGACGAAGCTGAAATGGAAAATCTAACGGCGGGAAGAGGGCCAGATTCAGGCGGCGCTGGCAATGGTAAACCGTGTGAAGCAAAGAGTGAAGAAAAAGGGCGGGGGGCGGGGGGGAGGGAGAGGGAGATCAGGGAGAGGGAGAGGGAGAGGGAGAGTGAATGTTGCGGACGCGGGGTTGGGTTGGCGAATGGAGAATGGAAAATTAGGCATGCGTTGGGATTTAATTTGGATTGCTTCCGGCGGTTTTTGTAATTGACGTAAAGGAAAATCGAAAATGACAAAAGTGACTTTTTGTCACAAAATTACGTGTCGCCGGAAATACATATCGCCCCAACTGCTATATTCTCTTGTAGTGGCATATCATGTGATGATGGTGTGGGACATCAATGGATGCAATTTCATATGCGCTGAAATTAAAATTAAAGTAACAATTAAAAGGTTGGATTGCAAGTTTTTCTTTTTTCATAAATGATAAAATAACAACCACTTAATTAACAAGTTTTACACAATTAACCTTTTTTTCTCACAAGTGGAACATTTTCAGTGATGAGTACTTACAGATTTTTCTCTGGTATCAAGGAGCAACTTGGACAGGCAGAATCATCATATGCTAGAAGCCAAAACCGAGTTTGGAAACTACTTTGAAAGTTACATATTCCAAATAAGGTCAAGGTCTTGATATCTTGGAATTCTTGTTTGGAGGGTCTACCAACTTTGGTGAACCTAAATCAAAGAAGCCAACATTTTAATGTAGTGAGCCGACTATGTTCCATGATACCAGAAACTACTATATATGCATGCTTTGTGTCAATGTGGTTAATAAAAGAATTTTGGATGAAACTATATCCAGATTTACAGAACTTAGACCCCAACATGCAATTTCTGGCTCTACTAATCCTACTGTTTTGATACTAAAACAAAGGAAGAAATGGAACTAATGTTGTTGTTAGCTTCGAATTGCTGTATAAAAGGAATCATAAAATCTTTGAGGAAAAATTAGTGCCAAATGAATGGGTGATATCCCAATCTACTTATATGCTAAAGATGAGTAAGCCTATCAATTATGCACCAAACATTAGAACTAGTAGACTTACTAGATGGCTTCCACCTCCTCAAAATGCGGTCAAACTAAATGTGGATAGGGCTGTTGGAGCTGCAGGTGTGGGTTTGGTTCTAAAGCTGCAGATGAACATTAGATGTGCAATGCAACTCTCTCTGCTAAGTGGTGGATGAGCAGGACAACTCTCTCTACGTGGTTGATTGACATCAATATATTGGAGCCCCAGTCTCCCTACAACCCCAATTGTCTAACTAAAAGAAGAGGAAAAAGAAGGAATGGTTCACATGTCAATGATATATACATAAAAGACTAAATTGGAAAACGCTATACTGTCATTCTTCTAAAAGGCATGACTAGATCAAGCTGGGATATTTTATTCTAACTAGTAGTTAAGACTTGAGAGAATGGAAATGTTTTAGTGATGAAAGGTCCGGTGGGTCCAAACTCAAGTATATATGAAATCATTATTTTAAAATGAATATTATTGTAATTCTAAAACTTTTTTATACAAGACTTGCATTGCAGTCCCCATTTTGGGAACTGTATATAGCATTGCTCTATATTCTCTCCTCCTTGTCTTGTTTTGAGCACAAAAAACTGGAGACCATGAGCACGTACAGATTGAAATGGATAGAAGAAAGCAAAACTGACCACCACTTGTTAATTCTGGAACCCCATGGAAATTTAGAACATATGCTTGATTTTATTGGCCTTGATTAAAATGGACTGCTCAACATCTTTGTCTTTACACTTTTACCATTCATTTATGTTCTGCAACTCTGGTCAGGGGGCTTTGAAGTCAGGACCCCACCACCCTTTTATTATTTTTTGTCATAAGTAAATATTACTTTATATGCACCTGAAGCTCAAGGTAACTTGTCAATTTGGGTTCTTCCTTTTTTCTTTTTTTTTTTCTTTTTTTCTTTTTTCAATTTGGGTTTAAACATTTTTTTATTTCTTTATTGGTCTCTTATGGGTGGTGTCCCTTCTTTTTACTAGCTGCTGTTATGCATGACAGTACAAGGAGTTCACATGGCTAAATACTATGTTTAAAGCTGATATTTATCTCTATGTTTAACCTAAACATATTGGTGTGGACCTACAGGTAAGGGTGGGGGGGCTACCGACCCCACAAAATTAAAAAAAAAGATAAAATTATTAAATAAATGTATAATCTTTTTATATATAATTAAAATTACTCTCTCAAATATTAAAAAATAAATAAAAAATGTCTCCCAATACTTAAAAAATTATCATTTATTATTTTTTTAAGAAAAAATTATCAAGAATTCCATTTCAGAAATAATAATAGATGAATTTTATTTCATGAAAAATAATCGTTGAGTATGTAAAAGAAAAGCTTAAGTTTATTTATTTATTATTATTATTATTATTTTGTAATGGTCTCTTGCTAGTAATTTTTTTTCTTTTTTTTCCTAATTCAAAGAAAAAAAGAAAATAAATGAAGAAAGAAAAAATATAATTATTATTTTTTATATAATTATATGTAAAAAATATATATTATTTATATTTACACATATTATATATTTTATCAATCACATCCCAAATATCAAACCTTAATTCCGCTCCTAGTTGTACGTGTAACATAATTTATTAGTAATAACATACATCTTATAAAAATAGTAAGACCATTTTTATTGCTGATTGGTGACTTTTATTAGTAAGTTCTGGTGACTTTTAATATTGTAAACTTTATTAAAGTTGCTTCTGGTTTATATTCTTCTTGTCGTCATCTGATACAAGATGTCCTTGCTTTGCTGTCAGTCTTGTCTATTTGGGACTAGTCATCTCTTCGCCATAGTTGCAACTTATTTACCTAGTGGATCTGTATTTCTAGACAAGGTTCTAGATTGTATTAAACATCTTGTAATATATATCCTATGCAAATTTATAAACAGCTTCCTTCCATCTGACGCCAAGATTGTGGATTCGGGTGACTGCTGACTGAGGTTGAACTTCCTCAAAAATAAAACCTCCAATGTAACGCCCCGTATTCGAAGGGGGTCACGAAGTCCAACCTATTTGGCATAATCCATCCTCAACTACAAATAATAGGTCTCCGACCATGTTCAAATAAAAATATTTTCCACATTTCAATCCATATAACAATGTCCACCAAGTCATAAATAAAAGAATATGAATAAATCATAAATGAGAGGGTTCACATTCTCCCAATAAGCTTAACAATAATGAATAACTAACATTCTAAAATCCAATGAACTAGAAACCCAACATCTAAAAAAAAAATATTAATTGTTTTCCCCCATCTAGCTTGTGGCTCTAACTGCTTAAATTTGGTCAAAACTCTACTCTTGGTCCTCTGTTGAAACATCCAAATCATCTAAAAAATATATGAGATAAGGGGATGAGTTTTTCCACAACTCAGTAAGCAAAGAACTTATACAAGCGTGTAAACATGAGCATTTACCAAGTAATAAAGTACGGAACAAAACATAATTATGCATAAAAGAAACAAATGATTTTCAGCACAATTGAATCATAAAGTACTTTGGCATAACAAAACTGAGTATTATCACTATATCAACGGAGCATCTCACAAAGCAAATACCATGTTTAACCCCCGTGGTAGGGTTGTGCAAATCCCGGTGGCCAAACCAGGCAGAAACAGAGGTGGAACTTTTCCTTATTCATTCTCGGAGCCCCGAGTGTATACAAAGAAAAGCTCACACTAAACCACTTTGTTTCCAAAGTGGGTGCACTCAGAGATAGGAAATTGGTACCAATCCAAACAGAATAAAGATAGAGCAGAGCAGAGCAAGCAGAGATAGAGTCAAATACCAATCAGAATACTATGCCAAAGGTTTTCAGAGTTATTAAAGACACATAGTTCCAAACTATTTTCAGAATAAAGCTTATATAAATAAAACATAGTCAACACAATCAAGGCGTAATTTTTTCTCAGATAGACAAAAATGTTCTTTTCCACATTTCAGAAAATAACGTGACAAAAAGCAGGCTCATGTCTACACCATGCATGATAGGAATATTTTTCTTTCTTTCATATAAGTTTCATGAATAATACAAATAATTAACTGAGGTTGGTTTTTCTCAAGTTCTCAATTCAAAACCAGACATGCACAAATTTTTAAAAATTCAACCTCAGTCTATGTCTAATTTAAAAATAAAGCATATGAACCCCGCTTACCTGACTCCTGCAGCGAAAAATCAAAACTTTGAGTCTGGCCGCTAAGAGTTTCGTCGCCTATTCATAAAAATAATTTCTTTTATGTTAATGACCACCCCAAAGGCTTAAATCTGAAAAAGTATAAGTTAACTACATTGCCTGCCTAAATTCATAATTTCTAGCAAACCATTGCCCAAGCAACCAGCCACGCAAAACTATTTAATAGCATCAAATACGCCTCCAACTAAAACAATCATTCTGGCCCACCACCACATCATCTCAAGTATCACTCTGATAAAACCAACCCAACCATAGGAACATCATTCGCCCCCTTCCAAAAACTTTCACGCTCCCGGAATTAATAAGCAACCCAACAATTATAGTATCATATACGTTCAACAACTATTTTCCATACCCACTAATTTTCAGCAACTATTCATCATTCCAGCTTACCATGTATTTATCTCAATAACTCCAAAATACCATGAAAAAAATGATTTCTTAATTACATACAGTTAGCCACCAAACAGAGTATTGTTATATGCGTTTCAACAGAACTTCACAAACAACAAAATTTCAGCACCCAATAATCATGTTCCTTCATTCTGTATCAACCCAAAAACCTTCAAAAAGAAAGGTTTCCAGAAGACAGAGATCACAAAACCTTCAAACAGAGATCACAACAAAACTTTTATACGTCAAAAAAAATATCTAGTAAGATTAAAATGCCCCCAACAAAACCATTATTCCAGCCCCATTCAAAATCAATTCTAACTTCTGCATGTCAACAACGGAAAAATAATACCTCAACGTAACCTTGAAAAACCATCAATAATACCCCTCGGAAAGACCCAGTAAATTGAAGAAATATCTAAACCAATTCACCTAAGTTAATCATCCATTCAACAACTGAGAAACTTACCAGAGAATGGAGAACAACCCGCAAGAACGACAGAGGCTAAGAAGTCGGATTCTGCCTCCCCTATGCTCTGCTTCACCCACCGGAAACCCACAAATTATCAATGATTAAAACCCATAACCATACCTTGCATGGATAGTAAAAACGCAAGAGAAGAGAGGAGGGATTTAGATGAACTTACCGGCACGAATTTGGGTGAACGAAAACAGGGCTAGTCGGCGATGAAGAGACCCAAACCGAAAATGAAATGCCGAAAGGAGAGAGGGAGAGAATTTATCTTCCATTTGAGCCTGGTAACTGTCGAGAACGTGAGAGGCGGCCGCGAGATAAGGCAGCGAAAACAGAGGAGTAAACCGTTGCCCAGGGGAAAGAGAAGGAAAAGAGAAGAAAGAAAAGGAAAGAAAGAAAGGGACGGAAGATACTTACCTGAGGAGAAAACGGCGTCGTTCGCATATCCTAAGGTTGGGCTGAAACGGTTCGGGCCTGGGCCGGGCGTGGCATGGGTCTGGGCTAGACCGGGCTTGGGCCCAGGTATTACATCCTCCCCCCCTTAAACAAATTTCCGTCCTCGGAAATTTCTACAAGAGCTCAAAATCCTCATTGAAGAGGTGTGGGTATTTCTCTCGCATTTCTTCCTCGAGTTTCCAAGAGGCTTCGCTGCTTGTATGATTACTCCACAACACTTTAACCATAGGAACACTGCGAGTCCGCAATGTGCGTGCTTTCTTTTCCAAGATCCACACTGGTTCTTCGATATATGTCATATCTTCCTGAATTTGCAGCGACTCATAATGAATGATGTGAGTTGGGTCAGGAATATAAATTAAGTGAATAGGTTATAAAAAACTAAATAAAAATTCACAACGATGACATTTAGTGGTAAGAATAGGTTATAAATTAAGTGAAACGAGCCACCAAAGATCAAGTGAAACATTAATTCCAGCTGTAATCTTGTTCCATTGACAAATGAGCCACCAAAAAGCTTTATATGGACTGTCATCTATTATAAGCTCTTTCTAAATTGCATACACCCTAAAAAATTCCGAGTACAAATAAGAAGCTGTCACAGGATTTATAGCTGAAACCAATTTGTTCACAATGATTTAAGACTAACCTCTTCCAGCGTAATAGCAGCGGGCCGGACCACAGGATTTGGCCTCATTTGCTTCTTCTATTCCTACAAGTACTCTGATATAAGGTTGTCTAACTGCCTAAATATGGTATAAATGCTTAGGACAGATTATTCATTATGGTACACGTGTTTTACTAGATATTGAGGCCAACTCAAAGGCCTTTTAGTTAAAGCCTCTCAAGTATACTACATATTTTCACTGAACCTTTTGGTTCTAAGCATAACTCAAGGCCTTTCAGTTAAAGCCGCATGGTATTAACTCACTTTGGAACCGCATGCGATATTCAATTGCTCATGGACCCACTCCACTTCAAGCTTACAAGGCCGAAATTCAACTTGTTATGAGGAGAACTGAAACACGGCCTCAATTCCACAAATCAACAAGCCGCACATCAGCTGCACGCGTATTTGGGCCACTAGCATGTTAATTTAGCATGGCTGGATTTCAAGAAGGGCACAACACATGCATATATAAAGCTGTTTTTTTTTCACGTCAGCGGCGACTCAGCGCAAAGGAAGAGGAAGGCGCACGATTTGCAGTGAAAAGGAGCCGCGGTACAGCACTGTGATAGGCAAAGAACGTTGCAATTTTTCAAAGTTTTTTGGTTCTTTCAATTAGTTTTTATTAAGTATTTTGATGTTAAATTTCTCCACTAGATTTTTATTTAATTTTTTCATGAACTAATTTTTTTTTAGGATTACAATATCATCTAATTTTAATTATGTGAATTTTTTGTAGTTAGATTAATTTAATATTTATGTCGTATTGTTAAATATTTTATTATAAATTTAATATTTGTGAGTGCGTGATTATTATTTACATAATTTGAGATTCAATTTGAGATTGAGATTAATAATTACAATCACCCAATTAATAAGTTTCTCAAAATTTATACGTAAATATTATATGTTTAAAAACTTTCCGAATTTTCTTTAATTTCAAAGAGTTAGAAGTATAAAGATAATATTATTTTACTATATAAGAGTATTAATACAGTTGTCATTTTGTTTTGCGTTTTCGTTTTTTTTTTTAAATTTTCCAGAGCTCAGGAGTCACGAGACTTGTTTTTTCGTTTTGTGTGAAAATGGCATCTAAAAATTCTAAAGTTGGAATAAATTGTAAATGGACAATGTTATATACAGTCTTAAAATTATAAATGGCGTGTAATTGTTTTAAAAAAAAATTATTTTTTTTTACGCGATTCCTATATATATTTACTTTTTTTTAAAGTAATTATATGCCGCTTGCAACTCCCTGATTGCATCTATTATTTCTTTTCACGATATTTTTCTAATGCAAACTCAATCATGACTTTAAGAAGGTGTCGCTTAAATAGTAAATTAAGATAAGATTAATTAAAATAAAAATTAAGAGTTGAATATAATATTATTAAAATAATTTATTATTATTATTATTATTTTAATATTAAAAAAATAATTTATTTATTATATTTTATATAAAAATTTAATAAATTATAATAATTATATATGAAGGACGAGAAACACAAGATTCTACCGAACAATTTCTTCTTACGCGGTATGCACCCTTTTTCTTAATGGTTTAGAAAGCATATCATGTTCATTTCAAAAGAAAAAGAAAACAGATCATGTGACGGTGTGGGTCATCAATGGAGGCAATAATTATGGTCTTGACGAATACAACCCTGAGTCTCCTGACCCCAATCATGCTCTGCACGTACAGCTAGCTTGGAGGGTACCCCCATATGTATAGGTGGGCACTTGAGTTTTTTGACAAGATGAGATATGTAATTTTTATTATTTGAATATTGTTTATATTATAAATATTGGGATGAATTTAAAAATTTATAAATAAAATAGAGATGAAATATCTTTTTACAATTTGGTATTAATGTTCATGTTAAAAAATGTTTGAGATAAGTTTAAAAATTTATAAATAAAATAGAGATGAAATAGTGTAGCCTGGTTGCTCAAAATCATTGTATCATACAAACCCAAATGAGATAGTGAGTAACCAAACTGAGCTGGCCTTAGGGCTAGTTTGTTTTTATAATTTAATTAAATTTATCTCATCTTATTTTATCTTATTATAATTATAATTTTTTTAAAATTTTTATAAAAAATAAAATAAATAATTCAATTTTTTTAAAATCTTTAAATAAAAATAATATTAAGATAATACATTTTAATAATATATCATTTAAGTTTTAACTTTAATTTTAATTCATATGATTTTATCTGGCCTCAAAGTTTGAAGAGGTTGCAAGGTAATTGCTAAGGAAGTTGCCATGAAAATATCATTTACTGAATCAATGATCATAGATATATATGGTATGAGAAAGCGGCATGGCATGGAGTTGTATATACGGTCCCTGCCGTATATGTCTGATCTCCTTTTGGCACAGGGTAATTATCTATATATACAAAGATAATCCTGAGTACACCATTAATTAATCAGGCCGTAATCATATTGGCTTTGGAGTTGCGAAAATTAGAAAGGAAAAAAAGAAAGAATTTGCATTGGAACTGTTTTTTCATCATTTCATTACATTATAAATGTTTTAACTACAAATTATGAATTTGTTTTTATGAAGTCTCCTTGTGAATATTGCCCTTCTCTATGTGAAAATTCCCTTCTCTTCACATTTAGAAAAGCCCACCGGGAAGTTGCAATGTTTTTTTTTTTTACCAACTTTTATTATTTTTAATATAATAATCCAACGCAGCAGTGACATAATTACCCTCTATTATTCTCTATTAAATAGGTGTGGACAAAATTCAAAGATCGATGAAAAACTCAGCTTTTTCAAAGATCGATGGACATAAAGTAGAAAAAATGCCACACGCGGCAGCTAATTCTTTAGCTGTAAATTGTAATATAGTACTCGAGACGTTAAGGACAATAAACGGCAAAGTAAACAGCCTTTTCCAGCTTCATGTGATGGTGTGGGACATCAATAGATGCAATAATTATGATCTTGATCACGAATACAATCCTGGCCACATGATGTGCCTGCAAGATACGATCATTCTGAAATAATTAATAATGAAACAATTCAAAAGTTGTATCTCTGAAGCTTTGATGAAGATTATAAATAATTAAACAGGAGGAATGATCTAGGCATTAGTGTTATAGTATTTTATTAGTGGTAATTTTAATAAAAAAAGAAAAATTGTTATGATAGAAATGGTTAGTAGCGCTACTATCCACCACTCAATCATGATGGCTGTTAAAGAGATTGAGGAGAACACATTATTTATAAAGTTGGTCATTAGATATGGAGAGGAAGGAGGACGATTTGAGGAGGAAGCCATGAAAAACGTCGTTAGAGAAGAGATTGAATTTAGCTCTAATATCATGTCAAATATAAGAAATCTTATTTTTGAAACTTGAATTTGCAATAAAAAATTTGTCAAATATATATATACAAGAGCATGAATCTATTTAAGGTTAACTAATTCTAATATGGTATAAATTTATAATTATAAAAATATATTAATTTCCTAAAATCATATTGCTGAAAATTAGAGGGGATTTTTACATAATTTAATAGATATGATCTGTCATTAATAGATTGCGTGAAGTTCTTTTTTAAGAAATGATAAAATGTCGAGATTCGACCGTACCACCATAATTAACAAGTTTTTCAAAATTTATTTATAAAATATTAACAGTTGTCATTGTACCCCTGTTTTATTTTGCTTTGTTTTGTTCCTCTCCTTTGTTTTTTTTTTTTTTTTTTCAGGATTCATAAGAGAGCTCATTCTGTGAAAATCGCATGCCGAAGCTACCGACCATCTTTCTTTCAATAATAAACGGGCGCGGCGGCCCAAATTATGTATTTGTATATGTATATGTATATGTATATATGCTGAAATTAAAACTAAAGTAACAATTAAGAGATTGGATTGCAAGTTTTTTTTTTCCAGAGATGATAAAATAACAACCACTAATATATAACAAATAATTTTACACAATTTATTCATAAATAATAATACTTTAAAAAAAAATCCATTTCTTTTTTCTTTTTTTAATTTTAAGTTGTCTGAAATTTAACAACAATATTACTTTATTATGAAGGAATATTAATGTAATCGTGAACCTCACGCGCTATCGTGTCATAGGGATTTTTTAGTTGCCAAGTGCGGCGTTTTCGGGATTAACGGCTTCTGAGCATCAAGATCAACGTGCTCGTTTCTTGTTCAGTGTGGTGAGTATTCTCCATGCACCATCACTGTCGGTGGTGGTTTTTTGTCGGTGTATCAGATCTCCCTCAACTTTCTTCTCTTTTATTCCTATTTTCAATAATCAATGATAAAGAGGATATGGATATGATAGCCTTTTTCAATTGGAACAAATGAATAAAATACAGTATACATTTCTTGACTGCAATTTTAAGTCGTAAGTATATAATCTATTTATTAGACTATGTTAAAATCGCTTTTAAGTGACTTCTCTTTATGAGAATTCAACTAGAGTCAATTTATTAATAAGATCGCTCACTTATTATTTTTTCTTTTGTTTTATTACTACTTTTATTTATTTTAGAATGACCACTAGAAATTTCCACTATATTAAATATTGTGTAATTGTATTCTTCCATTTTATCTATGAAATCTTCTAACTTTCAGAAAAAATACGTAAATATTATATTTTAATAAGTTTTCTGTTATAAAACTAAAAAGAAAACTACTACTATTGCAAGAGAAATATAAAAGAAATTCTCTGAAACTTTCTTTCTCTCTCTATTTTCTTATGAATTTCATTACAACTGAAGCCCATATTTATAGGCGTTGAAGTTACTATGCAAGTTACTATGCAAGTCACTATGCAAGTTACTATGCAGATTTTAAAATAATAGTGGTGGGGTCATTCACATAATTTTAGTGGTGGGACAGGGGGCGGCTGCCGTCCCTCCACTTACAGAATTCATAACACTCCCCCTTGAATGACCACCCATAAACAATCTGCCTCGTTAAAACCTTGCCAAGGAAAAACCCAGTGGGAAGAAAAACCAATGGCGAAGGAAAAAGAGTACAGTCTTCTTATGTATCCACAAGTGCTTTTAAGATTGCCTCATTAAAACCTTGCAAAGGAAAACCCAATGGGATAAAACCTTAGCGAAGGAAAAAGAGTACAATCAACACAAGTCTTCAGGACTTTTACTCCCCCTGAAAAGTGCATGACGATAGATTTTGAGTCTTCACATTTTAATATTCTGCACAATTTTCTTGAATGTCGCAGTTGGTGATGTATTCGTGAATAAATCTGCCAGATTATCACTTGATCGTATCTTTGATATATTCTCCTTTGATTTGAGTGATACAAGCAGCATTATCTTCGTATAAAATTGTTGAGCTATCAAAATACCACACTTTTCTTGGATATGTTGAGTCATTGATCTCAGCCAAATATACTCTCGACTTGTTTCATGAATTGCAATAATCTCTGAGTGATTTGAAGATGAAAAATAATATCTGGTTGACAAACTTAATAGAAATCTGATACCTGCAGTAATACTTAAACTCCCCCTGATAATATGCATTAGTGTTTCAAGTAATAAGCAAATATAATTTCAGTATATATAACAAATTAAGAATTCAAACACGATCTCCAACTAAATAATGCATTAGAGAGAGTATGATAATATTTTCATCTAAAATTTTCTCCCCCTCATTCGGCGTTATTAGGAAGAACTTGTTTATATACGGCGGAAATAACATTGGAAACCATCTATGTATGATAAAAGCTGTAAAAGCTTTGAGGTCTAATATTATCGGTTCGGCGGAAAATCAAATCCGCTTGACATTGTGGACAAACGAGATCTTGAAGAGATTTGAAGCCTTCGGGTTGTTGTTTAAATATAACCAATTTTACCATTGGTTTACTCCAGCAAAAAGATTTCGCATTCCTCATAGATTCAGTTGTTGTTCATTCAGAATGATATTATGTCTGATAGAAATTCTAATGTCCCAGATTTGAACCATGAACCTTTTATACCTCAACCACTCATATTTTCTCCTGAGGCTGTCAACACCATGATAGGAGCAGAGATATATCTATCTAGTAAATCTGATCCTGAAATTGTTGCAGCATCAAGAACCCTCAGTGCTCAATATGCTGCCTCTCTTACAACCATGTCTCAGAGGTTATTGGCGAGAACGAGTGAGGTTGATCATCTTAAAACTCAAATATCTGAGTTGCATCAAACGCTTGCAACTAAAGATAGTAAAAATAAAGATTTAAGACAAGAAAACAAGGAGCTGAAGAAACTTGTAGATTGGTATTCTCGTGACCTGAAAACACGAGTAGAAGAGCTGGAACGAGAGAGAGCTCAGATACAAAGTCAACAACAGCAGCTAACGGCAGAGGTTCAACGTTTACAAGAAAATAGGGATAGCTGTAATTAATCTCGCTGGCTTTTGAAATTATGCATCCAGCATATCTTGTAAAGTGAGATTTGAAGAGATGATGCTTTGTCTTGTTCTTATTTCCATTTCTATAAGAACCGTCTTTAGCTTCATTTAGTACGCATCAAATCTTCTTCTCATATCTATAATTCATCTGTATTTGTATTCTTATTCTACAAATTTCCAATGGCTCATCAATTTCCTTTTACTATTTCTCACGATCAACATATGAGGTATCCTTCGCCTCAATTACAAGTTGTTCCTGCATCTTCCGCAGGTGCCATGTTGCAGCAAGCAAATGATCTGGCTAATAAGTCAGATCGTGAAGCTGTTTATGAGCTGGTGACTCTCGGCACCAGATACTCCTCCTCTATTGTCGGATTTTCCAACCGATTACAATCCAAAAATCGTCAGATTGAGGAGCTTAACGAGAAGGTTTCCGTACTTCAACGACTCGTTCAAGAGTCTGACAGAAAAATTACAGACTTAAAGCAAGAGAATAAGGATTTAAAATCCTTACTTGCCTCTTCATTTCGACTGCCCAATCCTTTAGATAAGGATGATATGTTGCTTTATGAAGAGCAAATGCATTTGAGAGATGAGGCTAGAAGTCTCAAATTCTTGTAACTCATCTATCAATTGAATAATAAGATCTTTCATTTTCAAATGCATTCCTTAAATTTATAGTAACTCTTGTAATCTCTTCAGGAGTTCTAACAAGGTAAATCATCAACGTAAACTGGAATAATGGCAAATCCGGATTCTGATAAACATATGGGCATATAGGATTATTCTTAAATCCTTCTTTCAATAGATACTCGTTGATTCAATTATACTGCATGCGTCCGGATTGCTTTAACCCATATAAAGATCTCTGAAGCTTTATAAAGTACATACTCCTAAATGTACTTGGATTAAATGCTTCAAGTATCGTATATCTTTATATATGTAATGATCTAATGATCCTTATAAATATGCAGGGACCACATTCATTAACTGCATATCTAATCCTTTTGTAATAACCAAATCGATTAAAAATATGAATGTGATTGCATTCATACCAAGGAAATATGTTTCCTCATAACTATTCTCGGGTTTCTGCAGGAAACCTTGTGCGACAAATTATACCGCACAATTTCATTTCGCATTACGCTTTCGTATAAATACTCATTTATATCTGACAGATATTACACCCTTTGGTGTTTGGACAACAGGTCCAAATGCATCTCGCTTCACTAGCGAGTTTAATTCAGTTTTAATAACTGCTTTCCATTTTGGCCAATCATTTCTACGTCGACATTCTTCGACGGATTTTGGCTCACTTTTTTCATTACTTCTGGTAATGTCACGTGTTATCATATATGTTGTCGACAACAGTTTTATTTCTATCCATAAATTTTCCAGTACTCATGAAATGTATTGAGATCTCATTGTTCCTCTCCAGGGGAAAACATTTCATGAAACACCTCTACAGGAGGTTCCTCTTCAGGAGGTTTATACTCTTCAGGAGTTTTCTCTTCAGGAGTTATACTCTTCAGGAGTTACACTCTTCAGGAGTTACCTCTTCAGGAGTTATACTCTTCAGGAGTTACACTCTTCAGGAGTTACCTCTTCAGGAGGATTAGAAAATACGGTCTCTTCATGAGCACCGATTTTTATTTTTCTTGTGCACCAATAGGTCTTCAACGCTTCAGGTGTATCTTAGACTCATTTATTGCTGTTTTAACAACTCGTCCTTCAGGGATTTCAATTCTTGCTTAAGCATTAACAGCAGTAATATATGATTTTACAACACCTTTAGTGTCAGTAAATACATCATGTAATTGATTTGCAACACTTTGCAGATAAATAATCCTCTGAACTTCTGGTTCACATTTATTTATAAGAGGATCAAATTTAAACAGGACTTTATTATCCCAAGTAATTTCTTGTCGTGCTTCAGGCACCGATATTTCATTATTTCAAAACATGATGAAATATTAATAAACTTATATATAAAAGCTTAGTATAAGTAAATCAAGTGCATGGCCGTACAACAGGTACGTGACTACTGTTTAGTCATATCACATCTATGACAAACATCTTCATTTTTTTTTTTTTATGAAGAATTATTCTGAGGGCCTTTACCATTTTCTGAGTTTGATCACTTCTGGTGATACGATATATTTTTTATCATCTTTAGTGTTGTCGCTTTTGGGACCAACACTTCTATAATTTTTCTACCACGTCTACGCCCTTAGTTCTCGTTCACTTCTGGGAATTGTGTAAATTCGATATCATTAATAGGACGTAACTGGTATAACAAAAACTCATTATTTAGCTCAATCACTGGAAGACAAAACAAAAGTTCAGAATATTTGTTGAACTTTCACTCTCGATATTGTTACTGCAGGAGCACATTCGAAGTATGAAAAATAATGTCTTCTTTTATATATCATCATCAGTGACATTTTCACTGCATAATTTTAATATTGAGCTGATTTTAAAGAGTGCAAAATATTCAATACCACTCTTAAAATCTTGCAACTTCAGGTGCAATAAATCATAATGATCTTTTGAGAGGATTACATCTTCTGGTGCTTATATCACTCTCTTAATTCATTTCACACAGTAAGATGATTTTTCATCATGAGATACACAGCACAGTCCTTCAGGGACACATGATTTTCTTCTATGATTGTATCTTTCAAGTTCATCATCATATCCAAATAGATCTCATCAAGGATCCTGGATAAATAACATTTTTCAGAAATGTCAATAGTAATAAATATCAATATTTGACATTATATTACAAAAATAAATCTGTGAATTTAAGAAATATATTCACATTATCATGAGAATAAAAATAAAATTTTATTAAGTAATATTCAGAAATATTACCTTTAATATTTATCTCAAGGACTGCAAATAATATATTGAAAAACTTACTTGAAGTAGAAGACCACTAGCTTCAGTATCGGTAGAACCTCGTGCTGATAACGTGTTATAAAACTAAAAAGAAAACTACTACTATTGCAAGAGAAATATAAAAGAAATTCTCTGAAACTTTCTTTCTCTCTCTATTTTCTTATGAATTTCATTACAACTGAAGCCCATATTTATAGGCGTTGAAGTTACTATGCAAGTTACTATGCAAGTCACTATGCAAGTTACTATGCAGATTTTAAAATAATAGTGGTGGGGTCATTCACATAATTTTAGTGGTGGGACAGGGGGCGGCTGCCGTCCCTCCACTTACAGAATTCATAACATTTTCCGAATTTTCATTAATTTTAAAGACTCAGAAGTTTGAAGATAGTGTTAATGCAGTTGTCATTTTGTTTTGGTTTCTCTCTCTCTCTTTTTTTTTTTTTCCTCTTTTTCCCAATGCGAGTCATGAGTACATTGTGTGAAAATGACATCAAAAGTTCTAAGAAGTTGGAAGGAAATTGCCAAAAAGTTAGTGATCATCTTTCCCCATCAATAATTTAACGCGGCATTGATTTAATCATGACTTCAATAAGGTATCGTTTAAATAGTAGATAAAGATTAAATCATAAATATAATTTTTTACAAAATAACAATTATAATTTTTAAAAAATGAAAAAATATTATTAAAATAGTTTTTAATATCATTATTATTATTTAAAAATAAGAAATTAAATTATTTATTCTTTTTATATATAAATT
This sequence comes from Platycarya strobilacea, assembly GCA_036898215.1. Lineage (NCBI taxonomy): Eukaryota > Viridiplantae > Streptophyta > Magnoliopsida > Fagales > Juglandaceae > Platycarya > Platycarya strobilacea. The sequence continues at coordinate 1,861,701 of CM072559.1, read as the reverse complement.
TAAAAAAATTATAATAATAAGATGAATAAAGACAAGAAACGCAAATAAGATCCTAGCGAGCAATTTCTTCTACGTATGTACCCTTTTCTTTTTGGTTTGGAAAGCATATCATGTTCATTTATTAAAAAAGCAAGCATATCAATTATCATGTGATGGTGTAGGATATCAATGGATGTCATAATTAGACAAATGATATTTGTAATTATGTGTATAAATATTGTGTAATTATTTTAAAAAATCAATTAAAATAGAATTTATATAAAAAAAATTAATTTTTTTAATAATATAATTTTTTTTAAATGACTGAATAATATTTATGTACTTTATATTATATTTAATATTATATCAATAATTATGATCTTGACAAATAGAGTCCGGAGTCTCTGGCCTCAATCACGGTGTACGTACAGCTTAGAGGGTACCGCATATAAATATATATATATATAATATATATATATATGCTGATATTAAAAAAAATTATAGAAACAATTAAAAATTCGGATTGCAAGTTTTCCTTTTTCAGAAATGATAAAATAAGCACCACTTTTAATTACAAGTTTTACACAATTTATTCATAAATATTAATTCTTTTAAAAATTTCCAATTTCCGATTTTTTCTTTCATTTTTAGGTTTGGCTGAAAGTCTGAATTTTAAATATAATTTTACTTACAATGTATAAGGAGTATTAGTGCAGTTGTCATTGTAATTTGTATCACTGTTATTTTATTTTATTTTTATTTTTTTATTTGAATACGTAATTCAAATAAAAAAAGAAAAGATATATTAAATAGTAATAATTTAATTTTTGAGATGCAGATGGTTTGTAAATAAAATTAGATTAGATAGTGTCGTTATTTTTGATAAGATGAGATTTATATTATTTACTGTTTAAACACTGTTTATATAAAAAATTATTGGGATGTATTTAAATATTTATAAATAAAATAAAAATGAAATGTCTTTTTACAGTTTGTTACTGTTTATATCAGAAAATGTTTAAGATAATTTTAAAAATTTATAGATAAAATATTGTGATTTGGTTGTCCAAAATTATTGTACAGTACAAACCCAAATAAGACAATTTGGTAACCAAACATAAGTCTGATTTATTTTCATAATTCTACTCAATTTATCTTATCTAATATATATATATATATTTTAAATTTTTATAAAAATTAAAATAAATAATTAATATTTTCAATTCTAGAATAAAATAATATTTAATAATATATTTTAACAATATTTCATACAACTTTTAATTTTATTTTAATTTATCTTAATTTCAATTTATCTGAATTTCATCTACGCTTTGAAGCTTGAAGATGTTGTAAGGTACGTAATTGCCAAAGATGTACTGGACAATATCTTTCTCTTAATAATTTAACGCGGCATTGACTCAATGACTTCAAAGTCCTCAAGGAAGTTGCCATGAAGTTACCATTTAACTGTTAGGTACGTTGTGTGAGAAAGTGACATGGAGTTGTCCTTTTTAAGGGAGTCGATCATGTCCAACTCTCAAGCTACTCTCTTCTAGTTCATCCTCTTCTTCAGGCATTACATACACACGTACGTGCACTGACTAATTTCTTCTATGGCCTTATCTACTCTACTCCCTTCGAGTTTATCCCCTTCTTCAACCACCTCTCCATGGCGCTACGATGTGTTCTTGAGCTTTAGAGGAGAAGATATTCGTAATACTTTTATTGCCCATTTCTACCGCGCTTTGACTCAAAAGGGAATCCATACCTTCATAGATGAGGATGAGCTTAGACGGGGTGATGAGATCTCGCCTACACTTCTCCAAGCTATAGAAGATTCAAGGATTTCCATCATTGTACTCTCAGAAAATTATGCATCTTCAAGATGGTGTTTGGATGAGTTACTGAAGATTCTTGAGTGTAGAAAATCAAAACAACAAATAGTTTTACCTGTGTTTTATCACGTAGATCCATCAGATATTCGACATCAAAGAGGAAGTTTTGAAAAAGCATTGGCTAAGCATGCAGAGAAATTGAATGGAGACATGAAGTTGCAGATGTGGAAGGAAGCCCTACAAGAAGTTGCAAATTTGTCCGGAGACCGTTTGAAAAATGAGTAATAATTCTAACTTCTTAATTAATTTGTACCATTCATTCATGATTTCCATATATATATATATATATATATATATATTCTAATATGGAACTAAAACATTAATTTCTTTGAAAGTTTATTAGAATTTTTTTTTGATAAGAAAGTTTATTGGAAAATAAAGCTGAATAAATCATCACCTGACAAAACTATATAAAAAATAATATAATAGAGAATTAAATTTAAGAATAAAATATTCTATCAAAAGGGAGAGAGTAACTTGCGATCAACTCATTAATTATTAGATGCTCTGCTTATGTCGTTTATTGCCTTTCTTATTTTAGTTTATTTTCTGCTTGTGGGAAAAAATTTATTTAAACAAATTATATATGATCCTTGTTTCTCATCAATTAATCTTTTTTCTTTATGTTATACATAAATAGGAACGAATCTAAATTCATTGAAGCAATCATTCAACATGTCTCAAGAATGGTAAATCATTCATACCTACATGTTGCAAAGTATCCAGTTGGATTAGACTCCCAGGTAAAGGATTTCATGAATTATTTGCACATAAATAACGTTGGGGGAAATGATGTGCGAATGGTAGGGATCTTAGGAGTTGGTGGAATTGGAAAGACAACTCTAGCCCGAGCAATTTATAACTCAGTTGCTTTTAAATTTGAAGGTAGTTGTTTTCTTGCAAATGTTAGTGACACTGCGAAGCAAGTGCTTGGTTTGGTCCAACTGCAAGAGACACTTCTTTATGAGATCTTTGGGTATTGTGAAAGTTTGAAGGTCAATGGTACTGGTAAGGGAATCACTCAGATAAAGAAAAGGCTTTGTTCTAAAAGAGTTCTTCTAATTCTTGATGATGTAGATGACTTGAACCAATTAGAAAACTTAGCAGGAGGTCGTAAATGGTTTGGTAAAGGAAGTAGAATCATTATCACAGCAAGAGATCAACGCATATTGACTATTCATGGAGTTAATTCAACATACCTAATGAAGGGATTGAGTCACGACGATGCTTTTGAACTATTTTGTTGGCATGCTTTCAAAAGAAATAAACCAGATGACGGTTATGGAGAATTTGTAGAAGAGATCGTAGATTATGCTGGGAGCCTTCCACTAGTTTTAACTGTACTTGGCTCGGATTTATGTGCAAGCAAAAGTAAAAGTGAGTGGACGCAAGCATTGGATCAGTACAGGAAAATCCCTCACCAAGATATTCAGGGATTACTTCAAACAAGTTACAATAGATTAAGTGAAAATGAAAAGAATATTTTTCTTGACATCGCTTGTTTTTTCAAGGGATGTCAATTTGATGATGTCATTGAGATGCTACGTAGATTTGATTTTTACCCAGACTTATGGATCCCAAAACTTAAGGAGAAGTGCCTTATTTCTAGGCACACCTTTGGATGGTTGGAAATACATGACTTGTTACGAGATATGGGTAGAGAAGTTGTTCGACAAGAATCGCCCAATAATCCAGGAGCACGTAGCAGATTGTTTAATCATGAAGATGTTCGCCAAGTACTGGAGGAACATACTGTAAGTCAGATTAAGATCTCTTTTAATTCATTCATTTTTTATGCGAAGATGGTTTTGGTTGCTTTTAAATAATTTTGTTTTAAAAAAAATATAAAATACAAAATATATATTTTTGATTTTGTTGTCACACTTAAACATTGTCCAATATAGGGAACAAAGAAGGTTCAAGCAATATGGACAACTTTTCCTGCAGGCGATGACAGAATACGCTTAAGTCCCAAGGGATTCAAGAAGATGAAAAGACTCCGATTGTTTAGATGCTGGAATGCACACTTTTCTGGAGAACCTAATTCTCTACCTAATGAAATAAGAGTGCTTGATTGGCCTAACTGTCCTATACAATCTATGCCATCTAAATTTCGTGGAGAAAAACTCTCTATTCTAAAAATGCCCGGTAGTCGCATCCAGACGATACCCTGGCAATATTTTAAGGTACAATTATTATTATTTTCAATATTTCTCCTTTAAATATAGTTTGAAGTTATTTTCTTTTTAACAGAATCTCACGATTATGGAGTTCCAAAGTTGTGAATTCGTAAGGAAAATTCCCGATATTTCGAATTGTCCAGATTTGAAGGAAATGGATTTTAGCTATTGTACAAATCTAGTGGAAATTCATGATTCTGTTGGATTCCTTGATAAGCTTGTTGATTTGTCACTTTGGGGATGCATCAACCTTAAGAGCTTTCCAAAGAGACTCAGGTTGAGATCTCTGCAATCTCTTTTTCTTGGTAATTGCTCAAGCCTTCAAAACTTTCCTGAAATCGAATTTCCAATGGAACATTTAGACATCCTCCGCATAGATGGCACTGCAATAGAAGAACTGCCTTCATCCATTGTCTACCTCAATGGGCTTAGCACTTTAGGGATAACTGGCTGTGACAACTTTAAGCGTCTACCAAGTAGCATTAACCAGTTGAGATCTCTAAATCATCTTGAACTCGATGACTGTCCAAAATTTTTAGGTTTTGGGATGCAGAAAGAGGTGCATCATGAAGTTTCACCACGTGCAGCTCCAACAAATTCTCGCAGTTTTTCTGATTCTAGCTTGAGTCTTAAAAACTGTCTCCTACCAAAATTTGATTTCGCTGGGCTATATCATTACTTCTCCAACCTAGGACGTTTGAATCTATCGCACAGTGATATCGTAAGCATTCCTGCAAGCATCAAAACATTTCTTAGATTGAGGTCACTTTCATTGTATAAGTGCAAGCAACTTCAAGAAATTATAGAGTTGCCACCCAATCTCGAAGAATTAATTGCTGGGGGATGCCTATCATTGGAAAGTTTACCAGAAATATCAGAAGAATTTTCTTTTACACGGCTAGAATGGATTGATTTGTCCAGATGCTATAAAGTGAATATGGGGATTTGTATGCCAAATCCTGCGTGGAATCTAGTAAGTCTATTTCTGTTTTTTTTCTTTTATACTCATTTTGTAATCGATCGGTTTATATGTATTATATAATATAGTTGATATAAATTTTATGATGTATTCATTCAACAGGCTAAGATGATATTTCCAGGAAATAAGATTCCAGATTGGTTCGCACTACAACAGGCGGCTTCAGATAGGCATTTGTGTAAATTTGAAATTGAGGTGGGCCCCTCGAATTTGGGTGCAATCGTAGGAATTGCCTTTTGTGCTGTTATTGAGCGCGTTAGATCAACTCATGATTTGTCCTCTGAAGATGATGATTTGGCCTCTGATGATGAAATTTTTGCCGTTGAAGCTTCTGTTTGTATGCCTCAGCCTGGCAATGATGATTTGCCAGCAGCATTTTATCATAGGGATTCAGATCATGTGTGGTTTCAGTACTTACCTACAAAACGTATTAACCCCGAACAAGTACTGAGTGTAGAGGCAGACAATCCAATCCGGATTAAATTTCAATCTGATCCAGATTCAGTAATCTTCAAACATTGCGGAGTTCATCTATTATATGATGATGATGACCATGACCATGAACAGAGTGTGAAAGATCATGCAAGTTTGCCCCATCATGAAAATGTTGATGTCCATATGGGTGCACCCATTGAAGATAATGGAAATTTAGCAAATCAAATGGATGGAATATTTCGACTTTCTAAGAGATGTCATGTTGATTATGACGATGACGATGACGATGACGATGGCGACATTGAATCGGCCAACTTGGACATCAAATATTTAATGTCTGGAGCATCGGATCATGAAATAAGGATTTTCTTCCGAGTGGTCGAGGATCCAGACTACTACGGAAAGAACGTGTGGTGATTTGGTTGAGCTGTTGAAAGTTTCGGACATGACTCCTGGGTGGTTTATTGTGTTTTTTTAACAAGAGTCTTGGTTTTTTTTTTGTTAACGTTTCATGATCGTTTTATTTGTTTGCAATAAGCATATTGTGGTTAGTGTCCTTAGTTTAATGTTGATTTGTCTATATTTTTTAGTTGTTTATTGGCATTATAATCACGATATTCCTTTGTCACAAGTGAGTGTTTATCAATAAAGATTCAAGCTCCATTTGAATTTGGTTTATCAATAAAGATTCAAGCTCCATTTGAATTTGGAGATGAGATGAGTTGAGATGAGTTTAGTTTATTTTTTAATATTATTATTATTTTGAAATTTAAAAAATGTGTATAAAAATTTATGTTTTTTATAAAAAAATTATAAAAATGTAATAATGAAATGAAGATGAGTTTAAATGAATTTTGAATACAAACGGAGTTTGAGAGGATGCTCTCCTTTAAAAAAAAAAAAAGGATGAAGAAGAAAAAGGAGGAAGATGTTATAAATAATTGCATGTCTTTCGAGTTCAAATTTGCTTGGATGTATGGAGAAGCTTCATATTAATGAAAAATCCGTTCATTTAGCCTGAAGTATTCTTAAAAAGGACTTTTCCTTTTGCTAGAAGAAAAATTGCCAAACAAAACTCGAAGCCAGTTTCCAAAAACTGGAAGAATATGGGGGTAATTGTACTATATATAATAATGATTTATGAGTGCCATATTAAGTCGATGGATTTCAATTAACAACCATTTACAATCGCCATTTCAGTAAGCATCCTGCATTGAGATCTTCAATACTTACAAGAACTGATTGAGGGTTCAAGGTTTGTGCTTTTAAGTACCAAATGGATGCTTCTGCTGCAATATTTTCCTTTTTTTACTGCAGTGTTCCCAAGCACTTCAAAATAACCTCAGGACTTCTATTTCCACAACCACCTTGAAAGTGAGTCTGCAGGATATGCCAATTCCATGAGCATTAATTCCTATCTTGCAACTAAAATAAAATACTTGATCTACACTTGCTATCCTGCAAATAAATTAATTGTACCTGTTGGCTGTAAGTCAGCACAGCTTGGATTTTCAGCTATCCTGCAAGCCTGCCCTCTTATGGTGCCAGGTCGGTGTTTAACATCAGGTGTTACGCAAAGGGTATATCTATTGGATACTTTAATTGTCTCAATTAAATAATGACCAATAATCATTATTTGATAATGCTTTTCAACTATTTTGTTGGCATGCTTTCAAAGAGAGTAACTAGTCAATTTCTAAAACAGATCATAAATTATGCTAGGAGGCTTCCCCTAGCTTTAGCGGTGCTAATTAGTTCGATTGATATTGTAGAAGTGAAAGTAAGTGGGTAAGTGCATTGGATGAGTAGACCAACCATTCCTAGAGTAAGTGAAATTGTGATGCCTCTAAATTTCTCTTAAAATAATACGGGAATCGAGGTGTCGGAATGATGACAACACAGATTACGCACTCCCAACGTCAAGTGTTAAGTGTGTGAACATGTAACATGCATAAAATAAAAGTCGCGGATAAATTAAGTCGATATCTAAGTACCAGAATTTTTAGAATTATTTTACAAACTATTTTAACACAAATTCTCCAACATGAAATTTTAATACAGTCATCCAAATATCAAATAAACACAATACACAATCATCTGAATTAAGTAAACATTATCCAAGGAAACCGACTATACTAATTCACTCTAACGGCAGAGCCGCCTCCTCAGGTTCAACCTCCTCGTTCTCTGCATCAAAATCTACGATACCAAAAATGATATCGCAGATAAGTAAAATCCCGAACAAAACCTAAGATATTAAATACATTTGTCTAACAACAAAATGCATGAACAAGATACCATGTGCATGAGTCTAAAAATCATTTTTTCTCAAATAAATAAATAAAGCACACACTCCAAAATTCCAAAGTAAAATTTCAATAAAATCATTCATCATTTTCCCAGAAAATTATGTCTGTAAATCCAATCATAGCGAGCGTTACGTATCGCCGTCCCCGATATGATATACACACATCACCAATCATAAAGGGTGTTACGTATCACCATCCACATTATATATCGCCGTTATGATATACTCATTTCATAGCGGGCGTTATGTATCGCCGTCCCCGTTATGACTGAGTCAAAAATCATTAAAATCCATAAATCCAATAATACTGTTTCTCACTTATAAAACCCTTCAAACAAATCATTTTAATACACCATAACTCAAATTTCACGTAAAAACTTCAAATATCATATATACACATGAACGACCGTGCAATTCACAATGCATATCACCATGTATAAAATATTCAATATTCAATAAACTCAATCATCAACCAAACACAGAGTTGTTATGTAAAAATATATTTAAATATCAAAATTCGTTTGAAAAGTACTTACAGTACGCTCACTAATAATTTATGAAGTTATCGAAAATGCCGAACAGAGATTCTGAACTTCCAACCGCATACCCGCCGCTAAAATAAAACTCAAAGCACTAACGTATATATATCATCACAAATACATAAATATTAATATAGAAAACAACCAAATTAATTAAAAACCAGACTTCATTAAAACACTAATAAATTATAGTAACATTAATAAAACCAATAAATAACCTAACAATTTAATTAAACCAATAACGTATATAGAACAATATATATACATATAACCAATTCAAATAATTATCCCAAATATTACAACCAAATAAATTAATCATCTTATTGTAAATAAATAAAATATAATTATTAACTAACTATATTAACCACTTGATTATAAATAAAATCATAATACAAAAAAATATATTAAGATTAATTCATAAATAAATTAATCAATTAAACTAAAAAAAAAATCCTTACCGATAATATCATAAACGGTAATTTTATGGCGAGAAAATATCCAATAAAACACCACTGTAACTTTAGGAGTTTTAAAGAGGATAAATTCTAGTTTGATTCGAGAAGAAGAAATGCTCGACAAGAGGTGCTTAAGCACACAGTTAAATAGAGAGAAAGAAAATGAGCTTCGGTTGCGGGCTTAGCAAAGGGTTCGACTGGTGTTTTATAGACATGAAACCGACCTATAGAGAGCAGAAATTGAGTGGGAAAAACTCATGTGATTTACTCAACAACGAAACCAAGACTACCAATCTGAAAAAGAAGAGAAATGCTCCGCTTTTCAGATGAAAAACAGAGGCAACACAGAGCTAGACGATCACCATATTGGGGCGGTTTCACGCACGTGAAGCGTCGATCTTGGATGAAAATATAGTGGAAATGATCATCAAGTATGGGGTATTTGATGAAGTAATTCGTGGACAAAATGAACTGAAGGCTGACTGAAAAAATCCAAGCTTTGCTCACGAGTCTGGAATAGCGAAACAGGGGAGAAAAAGTGAAGAAGAGAAGAAGAAATAAGAAGGAAGAGGGAGAAATAAAGTAGCGTCGGCCAAGAAAGAAAGGCCCGGAATTCATTTAATGAAAGTGCTTAAACGGTGCCGTTTGCATCCATAGGAAAGAGCCGGCACATGAAATAAGGGACCCGGTTTCACTAATCTAATAACTCAAACGGCAACGTTTGAGACCAAAGGAAGGGGCTGGGTTTATTGATCATGGGCTGGGCCACTACAACTCAAACACAACTTAAATAAATACAATATAAGCCAACCCAACAACAAACATTCCAGTAAAACCCATATCAAAATCACTTAAAATAAATAAATAAAACACATTAAACTAATTAAAATAATTTCCAACACTTTACTTTAAATACCAACATAATAAAATAATAAAATTAAATTCAAGCCTTCAATTAAGTGTATCATAATAAATAATATGAGGAAATAAATTAACTTACGAATATACATAAAAATAATCTTTAAATGAAGATGAAATATCTAAATATATAAACACAAGCACAATAAAATACTATTAATATCAACCAACTCATAACACAATATTTATATTAATAAACACTGCATATTTAATATTAAATTATAAAGATAGTAAAATTACGGGTCCTCACATCCTCCTCCTTTAAAAATGAATTTTGTTCTCGAAATTCATACAAACAATCCGATTAGAGAAAACAACTACAAGTCTTCGAACAAACAGCTACAAGTCTTTGAACAAATACGGTATCACTCCCTCATATATGTTTCTTTCTCCCAAGAGAAATCTTGAGCCAGAGGATCTCCCCACGACACTATAACTAAAGGTACCGTTCTGGACCTCAACTGCTGCTCTTTCCGATCCACGATTTGAGTCGGCGCAACTTCAAAAGTCAAATCCGGCTAAAGTTGAATACACTCAGGGTTGACAAAGCGCGGTTCTTGCTGACCAAAACTCTTCTTCAGAGACGACACATAAAAAACATCATGAACATCACTGAAGTAGTCTGGTAGAGCAATCCGATAAGCGACAGGTCCAATCTATTCGAGAATCTGGTAGGGACCAACGTATCTTGGACTAAGTTTTTATTTCTTACCGAAATACTTGACGCCCTTCATAGGAGATACCTTGAGGTAAACCTATTCTCCTTCTTCAAAGGAAAAATCTATTCTTCTCGTGTCAGCATAACTCTTCTGACGACTCTGTGTTGTTGCCATTTTGTCTCTGATGATCCGAACTTGGTCTTTCATCTCTTGCACAATCTCAGGTCCAAGCAACCAACTCTCTCCAACTTCATCCCAAGACAGAGGTGATCTATACTTTCTTCCATACAAGGCTTCATACGGGGCCATCTGAATAGAAGCGTGAATGCTATTATTATAAGCGAACTCTATCAGCGGCAAATGATGCTCCTAGCCACCCTTGAACTCCAAAACGCAAGCTCGCAGCGTATCTTCAAGAGTCTGAATGATGCGCTCTGACTAGCCATCTATCTAAGGATGATAAGCGCTACTAAACTTCAATCTCGTGCCCAAAGTTAAATGTAAGCTCTTCCAAAACTGAGACATAAATAGAGGGTCTTGATCTGACACTATAGTCCTAGGTATTCCGTGAAGACGTACGATCTCCTTAACATATAATCGAGTTAACTTACCCAAGGTGTCAGTATTAGTAACTGGTAGAAAATGAGCACTCTTAGTCAAGCGATCGATAATCACCCAAATTGAATTCTTCCCGCTAGGTGTCTTTGGTAGACCCACTACAAAGTCCATAGCAATCTCGTCCCACTTCCATACAGGAATAGGAAGAGGTTGAAGAGTACCGGCGGGTCTCTGATGTTCGGCCTTAACTTGACGACAAGTGGAACACTTTGCAACGAACAAAGCAATATCCCTCTTCATCCCTTCCCACCAATAGCTTTTCTTTAAGTCCTGATACATCTTCATACTACCAGGATGAACTGAGTAAGGAGCAGCATGGGCTTCCACTAAAATCTTTTCTTTAAATTCTGATTCTGATGGTATTACCTATCGATTCTGAAATTGGAGAATTCCCTCTCCGTCCAAACTGAAATGTGCGGGTCCTCTATTTTTCTAACTCTTCTCCGGATGTCGAGTAACTTCGGACCCTTCCTTTCAAGAGTCTTTAATTCTGCAAAATCATCAACACGAACGCTAAGAGTTGTAACTAAAACTTCCTCATCTTGTTGCGAACTCTCCACCGGCAATTTTCTAATACTAAAAAGAAGGGAACCCAACTCCGATGACTCAGACTCATCCGCCAAATAAGACTTTCGACTTAAAGCATCGGCGACTAGATTTGCTTTACCAGGATGATATTTGATCTCACATTGATAATCACTAATCAACTCTAACCATCTTCTTTGTCTCATATTAAGATTCTTCTGCGAAAACAAATGTTTCAAACTCTTGTGATCGATATAAACTTCACAAACTTCTCCATACAAATAATTTCGCCAAATCTTAAGGGCAAAGACTACCGCTGCTAATTTAAAGTCATGCGTAGGAGAGTTCTTTTGATGATCTTTCAGGTGACGAGATGCATAAGCAACAACTCACCCTTCTTGCATAAGGACACATCACAACCCAAACTTGGATGCATCACTAAAAACCACATAAGTTTTGTGCTGTTGGGGAAGTGCTAAAACAGGTGCTGAAGTCAACCTCTGCTTTAACTCTTGTAAATTCCTTTCGCACTTATCAGACCAAATGAATGCGGCACCCTTTCTTGTCAAAGCAGTAAGGGGTGCAGACAAGCAAGATACTGCTTTGACAAGCAAGAAATCCTCAATTTCAAAATCTCATTCTCTAAGATCAAATATATTGGCCTTTCTCTCAACTTTGGATCCTCATCACAACATCACTTCATGGAGATCTTGGATAGAATTCATGACATATTAGCTGGATGGAAGATCAAACACTTACCTCAAGACAGAAGAACTACATTCATCAAATTAGTGGTCAGTGCTATAGCCTTCTACACTATGTCCACCATTTGGATTCCAAATAAGATCTCCAAACAAATTGAAAAGGCATTAATGACATTTTGGAAAGGCTTTGAGCCTAACAAAATCTAAAACTTCATTCCAAAATCTAGGAAATCCATTTGCAAACCCAAGTCATTAGGTGGTCTTGCCATTAGAGTAGCGACTAATTTCAACAAAGCTCTGCTGAGCAAACTAGGTTAGCATCTAATTAGTGGGGAGAGCAGCATTTGGGAAAAATCTCTGACCCAAAAACATCTCAATAACTCCTCTTGCAATCAGACACTACAAACCCATTGACTCCAAATTCTGGAAAGGCCTCATTAAACAAAAAAAAAATTTATGGCCTCCACTGTCTGCTTCCAAATTAACAATATGGTTAATACCAAAGTTTGGTCTGATCCATGTATTCCCACACTAAACTCATCAACTCCTGCACCTTAAGTCTTCCAATATATTGCAAGATCCTCAGTTGAGAGTCTTGGAACTAACATTAAAGAAATCTGTTGACCTAGGTTTTTTTCTCACAAGTGGAACATTTTTAGTGATGAGCTTATAGATTTTTCTTTGGTATGAAGGAGCAACTTGGACAGGCAGAATCATCAACTGCTAGAAGTCAAAACAGTATTTGGATACGACTTTGGAAGTTGCATATTTCAAATAAGGTCAAGGTCTTCTCTTGGATGGCTTGTTTGGAAGGTCTACCAATTTTGGTGAACCTAAATCAAACAAGCCAACATTTTATGCAGTGAGCCAACTATGTTCCATGATAATAGAAACTACCATATATGCGTGCTTTGTGTCAATGTGGTTTAATAAAAGAATGTTGGATAAAGCTATTTCCATATTTACAGAACTTAGACCCCAACAGTAATTTATGGCTCCACTATGCTACTATTTCAGTACTAAAACAAAGGAAGAAATGGAACTAATGTTGTTCTTAGCTTCGGATTGCTGGTATAGGGCTGTTGGAGCTACAGGTGTGGGTTTGGTTCTAAGGCTGCGTGAGCTTTTATGAAAAAGAAAAAAAAAATTTAAGCCTCTTTCTTAAATACCAATTCTTATCCTTTTTCATATATTAATACAAGGTGGGACTGAGTTCATTATATTTTTTCAGAAAGCAAGTTGCCAAGACGTTACCATTAATTAATTGACAGGTACGATGCATGGACTTGACTTTTTTCTAAGGAGAGATGAGCAGTACAACTCTCTCTACGTGTGTGATTGACATCAATATATTGGAGCCCAAGTCTCCCTACAACCCCAATTGTCTAACTAAAACAGGAGGAAAAAGAAGGATTGGTCCACATGTTAATGATATATACATAAAAGACTAAATTGGAAACTATATAATGGAAAGATTAGCTATACTGTCATTCTTCTAAAAGGCATGACTAGATCAAGCTGGGATATATCATTCTAACTTGTAGTTAAGACTTAAGAGAATGGAAATGTTTTAGTGATGAATGGTCCGGTGGGTACAAACACAAGTATATATGATATATTCCATCCTCCTTGTCTTGTTTTGAGTACAAAAACCTAGAGACCATGAGCATATACAGATTGAAATGGATTGAAGAAAGCTAAACTGACCACCACTTGTTAATTCTGGAACCCCTTAGAAATTTAGAACATATGCTATATTTCACTCGCCTTGATTAAAATAGACTGCTCAACATCTTTGTCTTTACACTTTTGTCATTCCTATATGTTCTGCAACTCTAGAATAGAGCAGTTTTAAGTGACTACTTAAGGGATAAAGGACAGCAGTTTTAAGTGATCAGGGGCTCTGGAGTTTGGACCCCACCATCCTTTTATTATTTTTTCTCATAAGTAAATATTACTTCATATGCTCCTGAAGCTCAAGATAAATTGTCAATTTGGGTTCTGCCTTTTTTCTTTCTTTCTTTTTTCTTTTTTCAGTTTGGGTTTGCTGTTTATAATCCATGCAACTTTTCTAAGCATTTTTTTTTTATTTCTTTATTGGTCTTTGATGGGTGGTGTCCCTTCTTTTTACTAACTGCTGTTATGCATGATTGATGATTGTACAAGGAATTCACATGGCTAAATACTATGTTTAAAGCTGATATTTATCTCTATGTTTAATCTAAACATATTGGTGTACATGTAACATAATTTATTAGCAATAACATAGATCTTATAAAAAGGGTAAGACCATTTTTATTGCTGATTGGTGACTTTTATTAGTAAGTTCTGGTGACTTTTAATGTTGTGAAATATATTAAAGAGTGCGACTTAGTATGTCTATATTCTTTACAGATTTTCAAAGAGTGCATCTTTTTTTTTCTCCCGTTTCTTTTTCAATTTCCTATATTCTTGACAATAGATGAGTGTTGTTTTATATTTATTCAGTTCCAAAATTTTACAGAGTTTGTGAGTAATCTGTGAAGGGTATTATTATAATCAGAAGAGCATGTTCTTCATCTTAGATTTTGTCATTTCCAATCATATTTATCGATTCGATTGTGAAGTCACTTAAATTATTTGTTGAATCAGAGAACCCTGTGGTATCTCTTTCTCGACATTTACCCGCTGCATAAAAGCTTCTATAGGGACGAGGGGCGAGCTCCATCTCCATCTCCCACTAAGCCACCTTTGAGCCATTTTATCATTTAGATCTACTTATTTTCAAGTTTCTTGGGTATGTAAAGAAGATCATGAAGTTCAGCATCGACGCCTTCCATCAGTCTCAACTATCACACACAATCTCTACCTATTTCCAAGTTTCCTGTGTATGTAAAGAAAATGTAGCATTGCTCTTAAAGAAAATGTTGCAAAAAACCATCCTTTTGAAGGCCCATCTCTTAGCATTATGATCAAGAAACAAAGCAGCGAGACAAAATGTTCCCTTTTGCACTATAGATGCTAGTTTGGGAAGTTTCCCCTTTAGAGTAGTTTAAGATGCCTTTGCAACTTGGTCTACTCCCACCTGTAGCCCTGTGGGGGCTCCCGCCAATATAAATCCCTTAATTTTTTTAGGTTTTTTACTTTTTTATATGTATTTTTTACGCCGGACAGAATAGCGATTATTCTACAGGCTAGTTTCAACAGATGAATTCACAGGGAAGAACACGAGAATTTCACCCAAAATACAGAGAATACGTCTCTGAGAAAAAACTGAATATTATCAAATGAAAGAATGTCGAAAATCAGTCCACAAGCCGGACTAAATAGCTAAAATTCGTCTGTAACCGAATTTTACCAAAAATGGCAAAATCTCAAAAATAACGTAAAGTTCAAATTAAAATTAAAATAAGCAATCTGCGAAAAATCCGGAACAAATCGGATTTAAAATGACTTCCTAACAAACATACGAAATATTACCAAAAATAGTAAAAAATAACTAAAAATGACAATTCGGAAGGGAAAACAGCGGAATTTGAGGTCGAAAAAAAGGCACATGGAGCCATGCTCGATGTGGACAGCGTGCGCATCGAAAAGAGCTTTCCGAATTGGGGTCTTATGCGCGATTCTGACACCCGTAGCCAAAGTTATGGCCAAAAGACTGAAACGCACCTAAAACTCTCCTAATTAGAAAGAGATCACGATCACTTTCGGCCTTTACGTTGATCTGCCAATTCATGGTACTTCAGCGCCATCAACGTGCAATCAGACAGCTCAGCATCATCTGTCTCGGATCCCGCTACATCAATTTTTTAAAACTTTTAAATACATTTAAAAAAATAAAAAAATCATAATTTTATTTATAAATACTTCATTAATTATTAATAATTAATTATTTATAAAAAATCAGTGCGTAGACTCGAATCCTTAGGACTTTCCTGCGAATATTTTTTTTTCAAAAAAACATAATAAATTCCATAAATATCAACAAGTTTTATTTTTATCTTTTATTTAGTTTGAGAACAACAAAGCGCTTTGTCAGAATTGGTAAGAAGGAGAGAGTTACTTGTAGCAAGTGCCAAGCAACGGAGAGGCCAGCAAAGCCAGCGCCAAGCACTGCCAATCTTTCCACACCAAAGCCAAAGAAAAATCAAATTTCACGTAAGAATTCAGAGAGAGAGAGAGAGAGAGAGAGAGAGAGAGAAAGAGAGAAAAGAGGAATTTGGAGTATGGTAGATTTCTTGATAGAGATGCAAAGTACCTGAGCGGGCGTTGAGAAGTTGAGAAAGATGAAGTGCTTCTGCTGGTATGGAGAGAACGGCAGCAACAGATGCTGGAAGGGGAGAGAAGCATCCTAGGGTTTTAGGATTTCGGGTGTCTGTTGACAGTTGTGCTATGTGGAGAAGCAGAGCGGAACAGACTTTACTTTTTAGCAGCCGGTTTTATTACTACCTGATCTCCTTACGAATTTTGTTCTCTTCGTTACAATCACATTTCAATCATTTCTTTTTTTTTTTAATTTAAGTAAAATTCATTTATTTAAATTTAAAATCTATATATCAGTAAATATAATTTAATACAATTTTAAGAGTTGAAGAGAGGTTGTGATACAAGCTTCTCCTTCTCCGTGCTCCCTATATATATCATCTTGTCTATTGCCATAGCCAATCTGGATTTTATGGGCACGAGTTGCCATTTTTATTTTTTACCAAACTGGTGAGATGGAATTTTAGCCGTCCAAAGAACTTTCATATCCTTAAAAGAATGAAATGATTTAACTCTGTTGATCTTTAAGTTGGGGTAAATTTGATTCTCAAGCCGTTTGTCATTTTCAGAATGCTCTCTAGTACTAGGTTTAATTTGAAAGAACAAGAAGTTGATCACCATAGATGGCAGTAAACTTCGAACAAATCGACTACAGCAATTGGCTATTGCTAGGATGCTTATGGAACTCGGCAACTGAAACCAATTTTTCATATGAAAAATACACTACATTACATCAGTTCTCTTAATCAGTGCCAATAATTTGCTAAATAAGATTAAGATAACATAAAATTGGTCATGCTTTTCTTAGAATTACACGCCTTTCTCGCTTGTATTCAACTTCATCTCTCTGGTGCATAATTATAAGAGCTCTTCTCACCTACAAAGGTAAATATTCATCAATGAAAACCAATATCAATACTCTTTACAGATTTTGACCAAGCAAAATTAAAGGACTTGAACAAATGCAGTACACAAATGAATAATTCATATTCAAATTGTTTGAAAGTACAAACAAAGGGCTATTATTTTGCTTGAATTATACTCCTAGTGCGTTTTTGCTTTTGCAAGGAATCTCTGTAGCTCCAATGGAACTCACATGTTACATCAATGGAAGGTAATTCATATAGCATAAGATGAGATACTTACAATAGATTCGTTCATCCCCATTATGCTAAGCTCATCTATCAGTTTTCTTTCTGATATGTGGTTTCCAATGCCTATTCTTCTCTTTATCTGGGTTTCTGCTTGCTGTTGTCAGGAAAAATAAATAAATAAACTACAAATTGACAAGGAGCTAGGAAAAAACAAAAACTAGAAAATGGAGCATCGAGGTCATAGTCTCTGACAGACCTTAATCTCGTTTGCCATCTCAGCAGTGAGATTCACTTGTTGATTTATTCCAGACCGTGCTGCATCCATGGTGGAAACAGTAAAGTCTTATAGCTTCCTGCACATTCTCCTCGGTGGCAACATGTGATCTGATATTGTAGTTTAGAGAGAAACAACAGTTGAGTTACAGAGATATAGAACAGTGGAACAAACAAGAAAGATAATACAAGTGGTGGAAGGAGACGGGGTTTCAGACAAGTTTAATGTATTAACATTAGACATGTCGTGACTAGTTACCAAGTGGGTAAGTTTATCTAAGAATCTAACATTTAATCTAAGACAATATATCTGGATTCATTGTTATCGGTGGCGAAACATACTGGATCTAAATAGTAATTTTTAAGCTGTAGTTAAGGAATTTCAAGAAATACCAAAATACGCCTTTTAGTGACCATTCCAAGTCATTTTAAAAGGTTTATGCTTCAAGAATGCAACCACACAAAAACTGATCAAGAACAGCCGAGTGCTAATGCCCAACTTAGTGCTACATGGCACCACTTGATGTTCTGAGCATCATTGTCAAGAGAGAACGATATATATTATGTAAAAGATATCAAGCTTCGCCCAAACACTTACAGTTTCATTTTTGCAAGAGCCTCACTCAACCTTACAATAGCTTCCAGCTGCCTTACAGTAATTGGTATTGCGGCCGCCTCACCAGTTTCATTAGCTTGCTGCCTCATGTCCTGAAGGAATCGTTATGATGAAATCAATTTTGATGTTAGAGCCACTCGGTGAAGTTAAATCTTGAAAAGGGAACTTGAGAAACAGATCAATCAATTGGCTTTTCTCAAATATAGAGCCACATCAAATATTTCTTTTGATGCAACAGAGTGCTCATCTTTAATAATATATGGTTTGAACTGCACGAATACCACCTGTCTAATTTTAACATAATTGTTCTGCAGTAACGTTGATGCAGATTCTGATAACCGTGGGTGACACTCAGTTCGACAATATTGTATATACCTGCAAACATTGCATCCTAACCGGTATCAATATTTGACAAAGCAACATGAAGAATTTGTATGACCAACTTCACACTGTATACCTCTTCAGCCAATTCTCTTCTTTAGGAACTCTATTTTCACCTGACATTGCATTAGCAGATGCATGAACTCTTATGATATGACTAGCTATAATCTGTCAAGAAAAAACTTTGGATCAGGCTGCTGCTTTCACAGTTTCACTAATGAGGGTATTTGGAATCCACATGAACAAATACTTTCTTTCATCAGCTTTTATGGGGTCTGTAACGAGTGTATGTCGTCATTTTAAGGTCTTAAAATATAACAACTGTTTGCATATAATGCAAGCTGCTTCTGAAATGCAATTAGAAACACATGATAATTGAAATTCTTTGCTGGGCAGCCAAAGTACATCCAGAAATGAAATACTTAAAACTGGGCAAGATAAGTGGTAATTACCTTGTCTTGACTGTACATCCTGATATCTTTCACAATGAAGATTAAGTCAAATCTTGAAAGAATTGTTGTCTGCAAGTCAATATTGTCCTGTGCAGTCTGGTAGAAGGTGAACATTTTTATTAGCTTTTCAGTGGAAAATACTGGGGTTAAGATCCTCTGCAGTGGAGTATTTGTCTATTCAGGTCAAGTAAGTGGCTCCTAATGATTTGTGGGTTGTTATTTGTGAAGAAATCAGGTTCCAGTAACAATAGGGTGTGAATGTCATGGCTGACAGGCAAATGTTTGGCATCGACAGAAAATGGAGTCTGCAGTGACAAACGCCATAGCGCTTTTATATGCTTTGGATAATCTCCAAGTGAAATTTCTTTAAGTGCCCCATAAACCAGAGAAAATTGGACGATAGTCATCTATAGAGGAGCTTAACCCAAAGTTATGAGTATGCCTTTAGAAAATAATAAATATCTAACAGAATGTACAGATTTGGACCTTAAGATCATCGTAACGTCCTGAAGGAGGGTTAGCAGCTGCAAGCACTGAAGTTCTAGAATTAAGAACCGTTGTTATTCCTGCTTTAGCAATCGATATTGTTTGTTGTTCCATGGCTTCATGAATAGCAACCCTATGCCACATAATGTGTTAAACTTCATTGCCATGTTAGATAAACTAAAGGTCCAGTAAGATCCGATTCTCATTAATAATACCTATCTTCAGGTCTCATTTTGTCGAACTCATCAATACAGACAACCCCTCCATCTGCCAACACCATGGCTCCTCCTTCAAGGTAAAACTCACGCTCTAGTGTACAGTCGAATACATATCAGAGTTTTTGAGCAAGGGAAGTAAAAAAAATGAATCTACTAAAAGGATTTGGCAATAGCAAGATAATGCTGAAGACAACATAATGTATTTGCTTAATGAAAAAATAGTCCAAGAACTTACGGAACCACTATCTCTGATCACAGAAGCCGTTAGACCAGCAGCTGAAGAACCTTTTCCTGAAGTATAAACAGCAACAGGAGCAGTCTTTTCAACAAACTTGAGAAACTGCACAAGGTAATTATCAAATCAGCACCTTCCCTTGAGTGGCAAAAAGCAAAAATGCAAGAGCATGCATTATCATAAAGTATGATTGGTATGACTCCTCGATAGGTACATATCTAAGTGGAGATGTCCATTCCCAAGGAGGGATTACAGACACGAGGTAACAAGAAAACTCAGCTTTGAATGAGCCACTTTGCTCTTGAACCAACAATTGCGTATATAACTAACCTGAGATTTAGCAGTAGATGGGTCACCCAAAAGTAACACATTGATATCACCTCTTAATTTCACACCATCCGGCAAATTCTGAATACAAAGGAAATGGTTATGCAGGGAACAGATCATATCGATATTAAAAGATAACAATTCATGACGTACCTTCCTTGACCCTCCAAACAGGAGACAAGCCACAGCCCTTTTCAAGTTATCATGACCAAATATAGAGGGAGCTATCTTTGAGCATATGTTTTTGTACACATTGGGTTCTGCAGCAAATTTTTTGAATCCTTCTATCTGAAGTTCAAGTGTTATAGTATTTAAGAAACCATGCTCAGTTCTTGGTACAATGCACAAAGATACTTTAGAACCAAATCGCAAAGTTCAAATATTTAACCAAAAAGAGAAGAAAAAAAATCAAGTGAAACGTTTAAATGGAGGCATTTCAGTTTCATTCCATCTGTAATCTTGTTCCATTGACAAATGAGCCACCAAAAAGCTTTATATTGACAGGCATCTATTATAAGCTCTTACTAAATAGCATACACCATATAAAAATTCCAAGTACAAACAAGAAGCTGTCAGATATAGAGCAGAATTCTGAGCTGTCAATTATTTCTTTATACGGAAGATGAAAAAATTTCTGTAGCCAGATAGACCTTAAACCAATTTGCTCACGATAATTTAAGACTAACCTCTTCTGGGGTAAAAGCAGCAGGACCACGAGAGTTGGCCTCATTTGCTTCTTCTATTCCTACAACTCTGATATAAGGTTGTCTCACTGCAACTGCCCCTTTGTGGCTGCATAAATCCATTTTAAAATAAATTTAGTTAAGAAACACGGTAACCATGGTACACATCCATGTAGCAAAATTCATTCGAGTCTGTGTCGATCCTCACGATGTGGCGGTATTGGCAGCTTGATAGATACTA
Organism: Platycarya strobilacea; assembly: GCA_036898215.1. Taxonomy (NCBI): domain Eukaryota; kingdom Viridiplantae; phylum Streptophyta; class Magnoliopsida; order Fagales; family Juglandaceae; genus Platycarya; species Platycarya strobilacea. The sequence continues at coordinate 1,840,256 of CM072559.1, read as the reverse complement.
TAAATACCCATGATCGTCAATCTTGTGCCAGGTACAATTGTTTGAACAAGATGGCGATCCACGGATAGAAGCATGTTCCTTGGAAGCTCCCCAGTTGGAACATCCTGCAAACACAAGTAAATACCAATCAATTATGTAAAAAATGCAATTAAAAAACGAATTTTTCTTCATCAAGATTAAAAACCCTACCTCTGGATTCTCCTGCAGTTTCAAGGTTTGTTGATCAACATACTTGCTCTTATCTGGAACCACAAGCCATGGATCAAGGGGGCATGGCTCTTCTCCCGGCTACAAATATCCCCAACAATTAGTATTAAATAAACTCAAAACCACACAATGTGAGGATTTGTAAAAAGTGATGTGAAATAAACCTGAGGGATATGATCACAAGAGCGAGGGACAACTGCACCACCAAGGCCTGGCCGACAAGGAACTTGCTTTGAATTTCTACAATTCTTGCAGATAAGAGTTACATATGTCGCCTTTGCCTTAGTCCTAGATGCAGCTATAGTGATCCCAGCTATTTTCACAAGTTTCGATATGTATTGAGCCTGTCACCCGAAACAAAAACCTCAAATTAACCGAAATATCGAACTTTACAATTCTAACAAAAATTAAGGAAACCGTAAAATAAGAAAAACCAAACAAACCCTAAAGCCCCATTGGATACGATATATAAAAGAAGATACAAAAAATAAGAACTTTAACTTCCACATCTCATTCAGGAAAGAGATCCTCTAATCAAAGGCCATTAGGTCCGTTTATTTCTTCTGTTTCAATTGAATCCCTCAATTTAGAAATCAACCAAACATAAATTAGAATACAAAAACCCACACTCACCCCAAGAAACCTCATCGAGACCGGATCCTCCTTCGACGTCAGCAAGACCTGAACGTCTCCGGTCACCGGATCTTCCATTTCTCCAGTCTCTCCTGCCACTTTCGACCGCAAGCTAGACAAAACCTCCGCCGCGGCCGTCTCAAACTATGAAAAAAAAACGCATACGATATCAACTATTTGCTCATCATGGATAGCAAAAATTTGGTAACAGAGAAGGAATTGGAGAGCATACAAGAGGCAAGTAGTCGGCGGGGGAGGAGCGAAGCAAGGCCGGGAGGTCGGGGTCGAAGGCATCTAGGTCTTCCAAGTCGACGAGAAGGGACTTCTTGGGATTGTGGACGAGGCTTTCTCTGTAGGGGAAAACATTCTTGTCGGTCTCGAAACCACGGATGAACTCCTTGAACTTCTGGAGGACGGAGTGTCGGCTCGCCGCCTCGGGATCGTGGTCTTCACCGCCGCCGCGCCACGAGTGAGCCTGATCGCTGTAGTAAACTGCCCCCTCGTCCCACCCTGACATTTCCACTCACTCTCTCGGCGGCTCTGGAAATTGAAAATTGGGAGGTGTCTCCTGTCGAGTGACGTCCTGCTAGGGGAGGAAGAGTCAGGACTCTAGAGTGCATAATGGGTTTTTCACTTTTTTGGCGGGAAGTAATTGGCGGGAAAGGTTGGATGACTTGGCTCTGGTCAGGTGTGAGAGCACGTGCGTTCTATGTATTCATCTTGAAATCAAACTCATTGGCAGTAGCTAACCAAATGCAGATAAGTCTAAACTTTAGTTAGATAATGAAAAAAATCTTTTATATCAGGCTAGCCAATAATCTAAAGCTTAATATTTGAGCTATAATAATTTTTTCTTCTACCTAATGTACTGACTTATTTTTTAAGTCCCGTTTGAATTTATAAGTGAATTGAGCTCGTCTCAACTCACTCCTAGTTCATCATTATATTTTTATAATTTTTTTATACAAAACATAAATTCTTATACACCTTTTTTAAATTTCAATACACCTTTTTTAAATTTCAATACACCTTTTTTAAATCTCAAAATAATAATAATATTAAAAAATAAACTGAATTCATCTCAATTCATCTTATCTTCAAATCTAAACAAGACTTTAAAGGGGTGATTTTCTCTTCGTAAGCTTTAGACTATTGGCTAGTTCAATATAAAAATAAAAAATTCAAAAAGTGATGGTTTTCTCTTGGTAAAATGTTTTCTCCCATCCAATACACTGTCTAATTTCTTAAAGAATTCAAAAATTATTCTATTCTTTTATCACTTTTCATTGACCGTTACACATTATTACATTCTATATTTTCTTCCACACCTTTCATTGATGTATAATCAAAGTTATATACACAACACTTATCTTTAGACATATGCAACCGTTAAAACTATAAATGTACATCGGTTACAATATACAAAAATATGGTAGCATGATTTTAGTTATGCGCTGACTTGACTTTGATTTATGCAATCTGCCTTTATACACTCCTATAAATGTGAAGGCATCAATGATGATGATAATGACAATTTCATCGACCAATTCCTTCAGAATGTATAAGTAGTATGGAATCGAGCGATTCCCACGCTAGATCAGATTAGTTCTTCTTTGAGTTGCATAGCCTGTATTCTCAATCAGCTAGCATACATTGTGTTGAATTTTTTCCAATTTGATCTATGGAAGAAGACATTGTGGAAATTGAGATTGTTGGCTCGTTAGATACTTGCTCTAATACTACATAAAAAAATTTATACTGCAAGGTTTCAATAAAGTTTTTCCCACACTTTTCATTGACGTATATTCAGAGTTCTATATACAACAGTACTACAACTCTATCTTAAGAAATATACAACCGTTAAAACTTTAAATGTACATCGATTACAATAATATACAAAAATATGGCAGGCTAGATATCTTCCGTGTTGAAGATATGAAATCTGCCTTTATATGCCGAAATCATGTAAAGAAGAAACAACTAAAATTAAAGTTGGATTGCAATTTTTTTTTTTTTTTCAGAAATGATAAAATAGCAACCACTTAATTAACAACTTTCACAGAATTTATGCATAAATATTATTTTTCAAAAAACTTTCCGAATTCTCATTAATTTTAAAGAGTCAGAAGTTTAAAGATAATACTATTACTATTAATTAATGCAGTTGTCATTTTGTTGCAATCCAACATAGTAATGAAAATTAGAGATAATATTATTGCACCCATTGATGTCCCACACCATCCATTAATGCAGTTGTCATTTTGTTTTGTTTTTTCGTTCTTTTTTTGCTAGAGCTCACGAGTCTAAAGTTTTTTCATTAATATTTTAGTATAAAATAATATAAATAATTCAATTCTTTTAAATTCTAAAATAAAATTAATATTAAATAATATTTTATTTATTTTTAAAAAATATGTTATGAATATATAAATATCGCATAATTATTTTTAAAATGACATTGTGTGAAAATGACATCTAAAATTTGAAGTTGCAAGGAAATTGCCAAGAAGTTACTGACCATCTTTCCTTCAATAATTTAACGCGGCATTGACTTGGTCATTGTTCAGTTTTTTAAATCATCTTATTTTATTTTAAATTATTTTATTATATTTTATTAAAATGTTTATATAAAATAAAATAAATAATTTAATCTTTTTAAATTTTAAAATAAAATTAATATTAAAAAATATTTTATAATAATATTTTATTCATTTTAAAAAATATGTTGTGAGTGTATAAATATCATATAATTATTTTTAAAAAATAAATATATACAAAATTTATATAAAAAGAATTAATTTTTTTAACAATAAATTCTTTTTTTTTTTTAAATGAATGCATAATATTTATACATTTATATATAATATCATTCCAATAATTATGGCCTTGACCAATACAATCAGAGACTCTAATCATGGTGTACGTACAGCTTGGAGGATACCATATATATGCTGAAATTAAAAAAATTATAGACACAATTTTAAAGGTTCGTACTGCAAGTTTTTTTTTTTTTTCAGAAATGATAAAATGACCACCACAATTCATTCACAAATATTAATACTTTTAATAATTTCAAATTTCCGATTTTTTCTTTCATTTTAAGGTGTCTGAAATTCTGAATTTTAAAAATAATATTACTTACTATGTACAAGGAGCATTAGTGCAGTTGTCATTGTAATTTGTATCACTGTTATTATTATTATTATTATTTTTTTTCCGCATTCATGAGATCAGCATTAATTGTGTGAGCATGGCATCTCTTAGGCTCCGTTTGAATATGTAATTCAGATAAAATAAGAAAAGATATTTTAAATAGTAATGAGATTTTTTGAGATCATAAGATAGTTTGTAAATTAAAAAAAGTGTATATTTAGATAATATATAAGATAAAATAAGATGAGATAATTTCTTATTTTTTGAAATTTGCATATTTCGTTTCTCGAGCATCATAAAACTCATGGAGGGCTTGTTTGGGGAGTAAGATATATAAGATGAGAACTTTGTGAATTTGCAAGAAAATTGTCCTGATCGAATAGAATCGGTTTACAAAATTTTCAAACCAGACTATTTATGTCCATAATCAGAAGTTTAAAGATAATATTATTACTATTATATAATTAATGCAGTTCCCACACCATCCATTAATGTAGTTGTCATTTTGTTTTGTGTTTTTGTTTTTTTCTTTACATAGCTCACGAGTCATGGAACATTATGTGAAAATGACACCTAAAGTTTGAAGAAGTTGCAAGGAAATTACCAAGAAGTTACTGACCATCTTTCCTTCAATAATATAACGCAGCATCGACTTAGTCATTATTTATTTATTCAAATCATAAAAATTATTTTTATTCTTTTTTAAATATCGCATAATTATTTTTAAAACATGAATATATACAAAATTTATATAAAAATAATAATTTTTTAACAATAAATTCTATTTTTTTAAATGACATAATATTTATACATTTATATATAATATTATTCCAATAATTATGGTCTTGACCAATACAATCCTGAGTCTCTGACCCTAATCATGGTGTACGTACAGCTTGGAGGATACCATATATAGCTGAAATTATAAAAATTATAGACACAATTAAAGGTTCGGATTGCAAGTTTTTAATTTTTTTTTTTCAGAAATGATAAAATAACCACCACTTCTAAGACTTACCCAATTCATTCATAAATATTAGTACTTTAATAATTTCAAATTTCCAAATTTTTCTATCATTTTAAGGTGTCTGAAACTCTGAATTTTAAAAATAAAATGACTTACTATGTATAAGGAGCATTAGTGCAATTGTTATTGTAAGTTGTATCACTATTATTTTTTTTATTTTTCCCAATGCTCTTGAGAGCATTAATTATATGAGCATGGCATCCCTTAGGCTCCATTTGAATACGTAATTAAAATGAAATAAGAAAAAATATTTTAAATAGTAATGAGATTTTTTGAGATCATAAGATAGTTTGTAAAATAAAAAAGTGTATATTTGAATAATATATAAGATCAAATGAGATGAGATAATTTCGATTTTTTTTTAAAATTTGCACATTTTGTTTTTTTTAAAGCAATTTTATAGCGTTTAAGTATTGTACAACTGTATGTAATATTATTCTATGATAAGTAGATGGGACATTTAACTTTTTGATGAGATGAGATGTATACTATTTACTATTTGAATATTGTTCATGTAAAAAATTATTGAGATGAGTTTAAAAGTTTATAAACAAAATAAAAATGAATTGTCTTTTTACAGCTTGTTACTGTTTATATCAAAAAAATGTTTGAGATAAATTTAAAAATTTATTGATAAAATAAAGATGAAATATTGTGGTTTGATTGCCTAAAATCATTGTACCATACAAACCCAGACGTGACAACTTGGGTAACCAAAGAGATCATTTGTTTCACAATTCTACTTAACTTATTTCATCCAATTCTTATATTTTTTTCAAATTTTTACAAAAATAAAATAAATAATTTGATATTTTCAAATTCTAAAATAAAATATTATTAAAATAAAACTTTTAATTTTAATTTTAATTTTAATTTATCTGAATCTCGTCTACGCTTTGAAGTTTGAAGATGTCGCAAGGTGCGTAATTGCCAACAAGTTAGTGGACAATATCATTCTCTGAATAATTTAACGCGGCATTGACTCTGACTTCAAAGTCCTTAAGGAAGTTGCCATGAAGATACCATTTAACCGTTAGGTACGTTGCGTGTGAAAGCGGCATGGAGTTGTCCTTTTTAAGGAGAGTCGATGGGGTCCAACTCTCAAGCTACTCTCTTCTAGTTCATCCTCTTCTTCAGGCATTACATACACGCGTACGTGCATTGACTAATTTCTTCTATGGCCTTATCTACTCTACTTCCTTCTAGTTTATCCCCTTCTTCAGCCACCTCTCCATGGCGCTACGATGTGTTCTTGAGCTTTAGAGGAGAAGATATTCGTAATACTTTTATTGCCCATTTCTACCGCGCTTTGACTCAAAAGGGAATCCATACCTTCATAGATGAGGATGAGCTTAGACGGGGTGATGAGATCTCGCCTGCACTTCTCCAAGCCATAGAAGATTCAAGGAGTTCCATCATTGTACTCTCAAGAAATTATGCATCTTCAACATGGTGTTTGGATGAGTTACTGAAGATTCTTGAGTGTAGAAAATCAAAACAACAAGTAGTTTTACCTGTGTTCTACAACGTAGATCCGTCAGATATTCGACATCAAAGAGGAAGTTTTGGAGAAGCATTGGCTAAACATGCAGAGAAATTGAATGGAGACATGAAGTTGCAGATGTGGAAGGCAGCCCTTCTAGAAGTTGCGAATTTGTGCGGAGACCATATGAGAAATGAGTAATATTTCTAACTGCTTAATTAATTTGTGCCGTTCATTCATGGTTTCCCCCGATTCTATGATCATTTGTGTAAATCAATACTAGTCGGCATCTTGTATATATATTCTAATATGGAACTAAAACATTAATTTCTTTGTAAGTTTATTAGAATTTTTTTTTTTTTTTGATAACAAAGTTTATTAGAAATTAAAGCTGAATAAATTGAACTAATCATAACTTACAAAGCTATATAAAAATTGAAGTTTTTGTTTGGCCTTTTTGGTGATGAGCATGCTATGCTCCATCGGGACCCGCCTAGTTGAAAATTTTTTCTTTTATTTTTTCTTTATATATATTTTTTCATCACTTTTAAACATTTAAAAAAAATCACAATACTAATAAAATACATATTTTTAATTATTATATATATATGTATAAAAAACTAACCCTAATAGACGGGAAGTCCGCCCGTTTGTAAGACAGAGCCGGCTCTTGCCTTAGGCAAGAGAGGCAATTGCCTAAGGCCTCCTAGTTACAAAAGCTCCATCTTCAAAAACTTAAAAATATAATTAAAAAAAATCCAATTAAAAAAAAATTATTAATATAATAAAAAAATTATTAATTTTAGAAGTACTCTACATAATAATTATTTCAAATACTCTCTTTATAGGAATATAATTATTTTTTATCATTATTAGTTTAATATATAATGTGAGAATTATAAACAATAAAATCTAATTTTTGAATGTTTATAAAAAAAAAAATTGTATGATCGTTTAAAAAGGCAATGACCAACTTTTTTATTAAACTTTATTGATGATAATTCTTATAATTATTTCTAAGTCTCTTTTAGATATTTAAGAACTTCTTATAATATCTAAAATGGTAGTGAAATAATTTGATTTAAGATGTTTTATTTGGTTTTGAGTGAGAAAAAAAAATTTGTTGAGGAGAATATCATAGATAAGACCAAGAAATTCACTGAGTGTGTTAGTTGGGAGAAAATAATTTAAAAAAATAATTATTTGGATTGAAGAATTTTCTTTCTGTTGTTGGTGTTGAAATTTCATGAATGCTAAATACATATAAAACAATATAATAGTGAAATAAATTTAAGAAATAAAAGATTCTATCAAAACGGAGAGAATGATCAACTTGCAATCAACTCATTAATTATTATATGCTCTGCCTATGTTCTTTCTTATTTTAGTTTATTTTCTGCTTGTGGGAAAAAATTTATTTAAATAAATTATATATGATCCTTGTTTCTCCTGCGAGGAGCTCATGTATTCATTAATTAATATTTTTTCTTTATGTTATACATAAATAGGAACGAAGCTAAATTCATTGAAGCAATCGTTCAACATGTCTCAAGAATGATAAATCATTCATATTTACCGGTTGCAAAGTATCCAATTGGATTAGACTTCCAGGTAGAGGATATCATGAATTTGCACATAACTAGCGTTGGAAAAAATGACGTGCGAATGGTAGGGATCTTAGGAGTCGCTGGAATTGGCAAGACAACTCTAGCCAAAGCAATTTATAATTCGATTGCTTTACAATTTGAAGCTAGTTGTTTTCTTACAATTCTTAGCGACACTACGAATCAAGCGGATCGTTTGGTCCAATTGCAACAGACACTTCTTAATAAGATTTTTGGAGATTGTAAAAGTTTGAAGGTTGACACTACTGATACAGGAATTACTATGATAAAGGACAGGCTTCGTTCTAAAAGAGTTCTTCTAATTCTTGATAATGTACATCACTCGGACCAATTAGAAAAGTTAGCAGGAGGTCGTGATTGGTTTGGTAAAGGAAGTATTATCATAGTCACAACAAGCGATCAACACATATTGACTAATCATGAAGTTGATTCAACATACCTAATGAAGGGATTGAAACACGACGATGCTTTTGAACTATTTTGTTGGCATGCTTTCAAAAGAAATAAACCAGATGACGGTTATGGAGAATTTGTAGAAGAGATCGTAGATTATGCTGGGAGCCTTCCAATAGTTTTAACTGTACTTGGCTCGGATTTATATGGCAGAAGTAAAAGTGAGTGGATGCACGCATTGGATGAGTATAGGAAAATCCCTCACCAAGATATTCAGAGAATACTTCAGACAAGTTATAATAGATTAAGTGAAAATGAACAGAATATTTTTCTTGACATTGCTTGTTTTTTCAATGGAAATTATATGTCCACTACTGATGTCATTAAAATACTCCGTAGTTTTGATTTTTGCCCTGACTTATGGATCCCAAGACTTAAGGCCAAGGGCCTTATTTCTGAGTTTCATGGAATGTTGCAAATGCATGACTTGTTACGAGATATGGGTAGAGAAGTTGTTCGACAACAATCAACCGAAAATCCAGGAGCACGTAGCAGATTGTTTAACCATGAAGATGTTCGCCAAGTACTTGAGGATGATACCGTAAGTCAGATCAAGATCTCTTTTAATTTTTTTTTATTCGAAGATGGTTTTTATTTCTTTTAAATAATTTTGTTTAAAAGAATCGTTAGAAGACACTGGACAAACGATTAGACAACACATAAATCTGCTGCTACATGTATATAATTGTATTTCATTTGCATTTCTATTGTATTCATCTCATCTCATTTCATTCGGATTTACTTTTTACAGATGTCATAAGGATATTAGAATAAGTTGTTAGGCGGTTAATGAACAATACACAATTTTTGGGGAAATCATTTGATCCTTCTTCTTGTCGATATTGTTCCTCTGTTTTCTTGTTGCCCAGAGTTCCATTTCTCTGCTTTGTTACAAGAATTACAAAAAAAAAAAAAAAAAAAATTTGATTTTGTTGTCACACTTAAACATTGTCTTACTATATAGGGAACAAAGAACGTTCAAGGAATAGTGGTAGATTTTCCTGAAGGCGATGACATGATACGCTTGAGGAGTTCAAAGTCATTCAAGAAGATGAAAAGACTCCGATTGTTTAGATGCTGGAATGCACACTTTTCTGGAGAGCTTAAATCTCTACCTAATGGATTTTAGCGATTGTAGAAATCTAGTGGAAGTTCATGATTCTGTTGGATTCCTTGTTAAGCTTAGTTATTTTTCACTTGGGAATTGCATCAACCTAAAGAGTTTACCAAGGAGGCTCAAGTTGAGATCTCTGGAAACTCTTGACCTTGAGAATTGCTCAAGCCTTCAAAACTTTCCTGATATCGAATTTCCAATGGAACATTTAGAGTCCATCGACTTAAATGGCACCGCAGTAGAAGAATTGCCTTCATCCATTGGCTACCTCACTGGGCTTCGGAGTTTAGAGCTAAGAGGCTGCGTAAACTTGAAGCGTCTACCAAGTAGCATTAACCAGTTGAGATCTCTAAATCATCTTGGCCTCGATGGCTGTCCAAATTTTTTATGTTTTGGGATGCAGAAAGAGGTGCATCATGAAGTTTCACCACGTGCAGCTCCAACAAATTCTAGCATTTTTTCTGATTTTACCTTGAGTCTTGAAAACTGTCTCCAATCAAAATTTGATTTCGCTGGGATATATCATTGCTTCTCCAACCTAGGACGTTTGAATCTATCGGGCAGTGGTATCGTAAGCATTCCTGCAAGCATCAAAACATTTCTTAGATTGAGGTCACTTTCATTGTCTAATTGCAAGCAACTTCAAGAAATTATAGAGTTGCCACCCAATCTCGAAATATTATTTGCTGAGGGATGCATATCATTGGAAAGTTTTCCAGAAATATCAGAAGTATTTTCTTTTACACGGCTAGAATGGATTGATTTGTCCAGATGCAATAAAGTGAATATGGGGATTTGTATGCCAAATCCTGCGTGGAATCTAGTAAGTCTATTTCTGTTTTTTTTCTTTTATACTCATTTTGTAATCGATCGGTTTATATGTATTATATAATATAGTTGATATAAATTTTATGATGTATTCATTCAACAGGCTAAGATGATATTTCCAGGAAATAAGATTCCAGATTGGTTCGCACAACAACAGGCGGCTTCAGATAGGCATTTGTGTGAATTTGATATTGAGGTGGGCCCCTCGTATTTGGGTGCAATAGTAGGAATTGCCTTTTGTGCTGTTATTGAGAGCGTTAGATCAACTCATGATTTGTCCTCTGAAGATGATGATTTGGCCCTTGAAGCTTCTGTTTGTATGCCTCGGCCTGGCGGTGAAAAAGACTACACAGACCGCACGGCTGATTTTTCTATCAGAGCAACAATTTATCAAAGGGATTCAGATCATGTGTGGTTTCAGTACTTACCTACAAAAAGTATTAAGCCCGAAAAAGTACCGAGTGTAAAGGCAGACAATTCGATCCGGATTACATTTCAATCTTATCCAGATTCAGTAATCTTCAAACATTGCGGAGTTCATCTGTTATACAAACACAATGAAAATATGGGTGCACCCATTGAAGGCGACGGCGACGGTGACGACGACGGTGACGACGACGGTGACGACGACGGTGACGGTGACGGTGACGGTGACGGTGATGGTGGCGGTGACGGTGGCGGTGACGGTGGCGGTGACGGTGGTGGTGGTGGTGGTGGCGGTGGTGGCGGTGGCGGTGGCGGTGGCGGTGGCTGTGACTGTGACTGTGACTGTGGCTGTGATTGTGACGGTGACTGTCACTGTAAAATAAGGATTTTCTTCGAAATGGTCTATCCAGACTACTCCTGAAAGATCCATTGCTGATTTGGTTGAGCTGTTGAAAGTTTAGGACATGACTCCTGGGTGGTTTATTGTGTTTTTTAACAAGAGTCTTGGTTTTTTTTTTTTTTAACGTTTCATGATCGTTTTATTTGTTTGCAATAAGCATACTGTGGTTAGTGTCCTTAGTTTAATGTTGATTTGTCTATATTTTCTTTTAAATGGCATTATAATCATGATATTCCTTTATCACAAGTGAGGGTTTATCAATAAAGATTCGGACTCTATTTGAATTTAGAGATGAAATGAGTTGAGATGAGTTTAGTTTATTTTTTAATATTATTATTATTTTAAAATTTGAAAAAGATGTATACAAATTTTGAATACAAACGAAGTCTGAGAAAATGCTTTCCTTAAATGAGGAAAATGAGGAAGATGTTATAAATAATTGCATGTCTTTCGAGTTCAAATTTGCTTGGATGTATGGAGAAGCTTCATATTAATGAAAAATCCGTTCATTTAGCCTGAAGTATTCTTAAAAAGGACTTTTCCTTTTGCTAGAAGAAAAATTGCCAAACAAAACTCGAAGCCAGTTTCCAAAAACTGGAAGAATATGGGGGTAATTGTACCATATATAATAATGATTTATGAGTGCCATATTAAGTCGATGGATTTCAATTAACAACCATTTACAATCGCCATTTCAGTAAGCATCCTGCATTGAGATCTTCAATACTTACAAGAACTGATTGAGGGTTCAAGGTTTGTGCTTTAAGTACCAAATGGATGCTTCTGCTGCAATATTTTCCTTTTTTTTACTGCAGTGTTCCCAAGCACTTCAAAATAACCTCAGGACTTCTATTTCCACAACCACCTTGAAAGTGAGTCTGCAGGATATGCCAATTCCATGAGCATTAATTCCTATCTTGCAACTAAAATAAAATACTTGATCTACACTTGCTATCCTGCAAATAAATTAATTGTACCTGTTGGCTGTAAGTCAGCACAGCTTGGATTTTCAGCTATCCTGCAAGCCTGCTCTCTTATGGTGCCAGGTCGGTGTTTAACATCAGGTGTTACGCAACCATTGGATACTTTAATTGTCTCAATTAAATAATGACCAATAATCATTATTTGATAGTCAATTTGTTGGCAATGATAGTCAATGGTTGTTAATTAAATAATGACCAATAATCATTATTTGATAGTCAATTTGTATATCTATCCTGAAAAGCATTGATAGTCAATGCTTTTCAACTATTTTGTTGGCATGCTTTCAAAGAGAGAAACTAGTCAATTTCTAAAACAGATCATAAATTATGCTAGGAGGCTTCCACTAGCTTTAGCGGTGCTAATTAGTTCGATTGATATTGTAGAAGTGAAAGTAAGTGGGTAAGTGCATTGGATGAGTAGACCAACCATTCTTAGAGTAAGTGGAACTGTGATGCCCCAAATTTCTCTTAAAATAATATGGGAATCGAGACGTCGGGATGATGACAACACAGGTCACGCACTCCCAATGTCAAGTGCTAAGTATGTGAACATGTGACATGCATAAAATAAAAATCGCGGATAAATTAAGTCGATATTTAAGTATCAAAATTTTAGAATTATTTTACAAACTATTTTAATACAAATTCTCCAACATGAAATTTTAATACAGTCATCCAAAGATCAAATAAACACAATACATAATCATCTGAATTAAGTAAACATTATCCAAGGAAACCGACTACACTAATTCACTCTAACGGTGGAGCCGTCTCTTCAGGCTCAACCTCCTCGTTCTCTGCATCAAAATCTATAATACAAAAAATGATACCGCAGGTAAGTAAAATCCCAAACAAAACTCAAGATATTAAATACATTTGTCTAATAACAAAATGCATGAACAAGATACCATGTCCATGAGTCTAAAATTCATTTTTTCTCAAATAAATAAATAAAGCACACACTCCAAAATTCCAAAGTAAAATTCCAATGAAATCATTCATCACTTTCCCAGAAAATGATACCTGTAAATCCAATCATAGCGAGCGTTATGTATCTCCGTCCTCGATATGATATACACACATCACTAATCATAAAGGGTGTTACGTATTACCGTCCCCATTATGATTTATACAAATTCATTTTATAGCGGGCGTTACGTATCGCCGTCCCCGTTATGATTCAGTAAAAAACCATTAAAATTCATAAATCCAATAATACTGTTTCTCACTTATAAAACCCTTCAAACAAATCATTTTAATATACCATAACTCAAGTTTCACGTAAAAACTTCAAATATCATATATACACATGAACGACTGTGCAATTCACAATGCATATCACCATATACAAAATATCCAATATTCAATAAATTCAATCATCAACTAAACAAAGAGTTGTTATGTAAAAATATCTTTAAATCTCAAAATTCGTTTGAAAAGTACTTATAGTACGTTCACTAATAATTTCTGAAGTTACCCAAAATGCCGAACAGAGATTTCAAACTTCCAACCGCATACTCGCCGCTAAAATCAAACTCAAAGCACCAACGTATATATATCATCACAAATACATAAATATTAATATCGGAAACAACTAAAATAATTAAAAACCAGACTTAATTAAAACACTAATAAATTATAGTAACATCAATAAAACCAAAAAAATACCTAACAATTTAATTAAACCAATAACGTAAATAGAACAATATATATACATATAGCCAATTCAAATAATTATCTCAAATATTGCAACCAAATAAATTAATCATTTTATTATAAATAAATAAAATACAATTATTAACTAACTAAACTAAACACTTAATCATAAATAAAATCATATCACAAAAAAATAAATTAAGATTAACACATAAATAAATTAATCACTTAAACTAGAAAAAATGCTTAACTATAATTTTACGGCGAGAAAATATCTAATAAATACCACTATAATTTTCGGATTTCAAAGGGTTTTAAAGAGGATAAACTCTAGTTTGATTCGAGAAGAAGAAATGCTCAAGAAAAGGTGCTTAAGCACACAGTTAAATAGAGAGATAGAAAATGAGCTTTGGTTGCGGGCTTAGCAAAGGGTTCGACTGGTGTTTTATAGACATGAAACCGACCTATAGAGAGCAGAAATTGAGTGGGAAAAACTCACGTGATTTACTCAACAACCAAACCAAGAATACCAAGCTGAAAAAGAAGAGAAATGCTCAGCTTTTCGGGTGAAAAACAGAGGCAACACAGAGCTAGAAGATCACGATATTGGGGCGGTTTCACGCACGTGAAGCATCGATCTTGGATGAAAATATAGTGGAAATGATCAAGTATGGGGTATTTGATGAAGTAATTCGTGGACAAAATGAACTGAAGGCTGACTGAAAAAATCCAAGCTTTGCTCACGAGTCTGGAATAGCGAAACAGGGGAGAAAAAGTGAAGAAGAGAAGAAGAAATAAGAAGGAAGAAGGAGAAATGAAGTAGCGTCGGCCAAGAAAGAAAGGCCCGGAATTCATTTAATGAAAGTGCTTAAACGGTGCCGTTTGTATCCATAGGAAAGAGCCGGCACATGAAGAAATAAGGGACCCAGTTTCACTAATCTAATAACTCAAACGACAACGTTTGAGACCAAAGGAAGGGGCTGGGTTTATTGATCATGGGCTGGGCCACCACAACTCAAACACAACTTAATTAAATACAATATAAGCCAACCCAACAACAAACATTCCAGTAAAACCCATATCCGAAAATCACTTAAAATAAATAAATAAAACACATTAAACTAATTAAAATAATTTCCAACACTTTACTTTAAATACCAACATAATAAAATAATAAAATTAAATTCAAGCCTTCAATTAAGTGTATCATAATAAATAATATGAGGAAATAAATTAACTTATCAATACACATAAAAATAATCTTTAAATGAAAATGAAATATCCAAATATATAAATACAAACACAATAAAATATTATTAATATTAACCAACTCATAACACAATATTTATATTAATAAACACTACATATTTAATATTAAATTATAAAGGTAGTAAAATTACGGATCCTCACATCCTCCCCCCTTAAAAAGGAATTTCGAGAACGAAATTCGCATAAGCAATCCAATTAGAGAAAACAGCTACAAGTCTTCGAATAATTACGGATATCGCTTCCTCATATCTACTTCTTTCTCCCAAGAGAAATCTTGAGCTAGAGGATCTCCCCACGACACTATAACTAATGGTACCGTTCTGGACCTCAACTGCTGCTATTTCCGATCCACGATTTAAGTCGGCGCAACTTCAAAAGTCAAATTCGGCTGAAGTTGAATACACTCAGGGTTGACAAAGCGTGGTTCTTGCTGACCAAAACTCTTTTTCAAAGACGACACATGAAAAACATCGTGAACATCACTGAAGTAGTCTGGTAGAGCAATTCGATAAGCGACAGGTCTAATCTTTTCGAGAATCTGGTAGGGACCAACGTATCTTGGACTAAGTTTTCATTTCTTATCGAAATAATTGACGCCCTTCATAGGAGATACCTTGAGGTAAACCTATTCTCCTTCTTCAAAGGACAAATCTCTTTCTCGTGTCAGCATAACTCTTCTGATGACTCTGTGCTGTTGCCATTTTGTCTCTGATGATCCGAACTTGGTCTTTCATCTATTACACAATCTCAGGTCCAAGCAACTGACTCTCGCCAACTTCATCCCAAAACAGAGGTGATCTATACTTTCTTCCATACAAGGCTTCATACGGGGCCATCTGGATAGAAACGTGAAAACTATTATTATAAGCGAATTCTATCAACGGCAAATGATGCTCCCAGCTACCCTTGAACTCCAAAACGCAAGCTCGCAGCATATCTTCAAGAGTCTGAATGGTGCACTCTGACTGGCCATCTGTCTGAGGATGATAAGCGCTACTGAACTTCAATCTGGTGCCCAAAGCTGAATGTAAGCTCTTCCAAAACTGAGACGTAAATAGAGGGTCTCGATCTGACACCATAGTCTTAGGTATTCCGTGAAGACGTACGATCTCCTTAACATATAACCGAGTTAACTTACCCAAGGTGTCGGTATTAGTAACTGGTAAAAAATGAGCACTCTTAGTCAAGAGATCGATAATCACCCAAATTGAATTCTTCCCGCTAGGTGTCTTTGGTAGACCCACTACAAAGTCCATAGCAATCTCGTCCCACTTCCACACAGGAATAGGAAGAGGTTGAAGAGTACCGGCGGGTCTCTGATGTTCGGCCTTAACTTGACGACAAGTGGAACACTTTGCAACGAACAAAGCAATATCCCTCTTCATCCCTTCCCACCAGTAGCTTTTCTTTAAGTCCTGATATATCTTCATACTACCAGGATGAACTGAGTAAGGAGCAGCATGGGCTTCCACTAAAATCCTTTCTTTAAATTCTGATTCTGATGGTATTACCTATCGATTCTGAAATCGGAGAATTCCCTCTCCATCCAAACTGAAATGTGCGGGTCCTCTATCTTTTCTAACTCTTCTCCCGATGTCGAGTAGCTTCAGACCCTTCCTTTTAAGAGTCTTTAATTCTGCAAAATCATCAACATGAACGCTAAGAGTTGTAACTAAAACTTTCTCATCTTGGTGCAAACTCTCCACCGGCAATTTTCTAATACTAAAAAGAAGGGAACCCAACTCCGATGACTCAGACTTATCTGCCAAATAAGAATTTCGACTTAAAGCATCGGCGACTAGATTTGCTTTACTAGGATGATATTTGATCTCACACTGATAATCACTGATCAACTCTAACCATCTTCTTTGTCTCATATTAAGATTCTTCTGCGAAAACAAATGCTTCAAACTCTTGTGATCGGTATAAACTTCACAAACTTCTCCATACAAATAATGTCGCCAAATCTTAAGGGCAAAGACTACCACTGCTAATTTGAAGTCATGCGTAGGATAATTCTGTTAATGATCTTTCACCTGACAAGATGCATAAGCAACAACTCGCCCTTCTTGCATAAGGACACATCCCAACCCAAACTTGGATGCATCACTAAAACCACATAAGGTTTGTGCTGTTGGGGAAGTGCTAAAACAGGTGCAGAAGTCAACCTCTGCTTTAACTCTTGAAAATTCCTTTCGTACTTATCAGACCAAATGAATGCGGCACCCTTTCTTGTCAAAGTAGTAAGGGGTGCAGACAAGCAAAAAATCCTCAATTTCAAAATCTCATTCTCTAAGATCAAATATATTGGCCTTTCTCTCAACTTTGGATCCTCATCACAACATCACTTCATGGAGATCTTGGATAGAATTCATGATATATTAGCTGGATGGAAGATCAAACACTTACCTCAAGACAGAAGAACTACATTCATCAAATTAGTGGTTAGTGCTATAGCCTTCTACACTATGTCCACCATTTGGATTCCAAATAATATCTCCAAACAAATTGAAAAGGCATTAATGACATTTTGGCAAGGCTTTGAGCCTAACAAAATCTACAACTTTATTCCAAAATCTTGGAAATCCATTTGCAAACCCAAGTCATTAGGTGGTCTTGCCATTAGAGTAGCGACTAATTTCAACAAAGCTCTGCTGAGCAAACTAGGTTAGCATTTAATTAGTGGGGAGAGCAACATTTGGGAAAAATCTCTTACCCAAAAACATCTTAATAACTCCTCTTGCAATCAGACACTGCAAACCCATTGACTCCAGATTCTACTCATTAAAAAAAAAAAAATTATGGCCTCCACTGTCTGCTTCCAAATTAACAATATGGTTAATACCAAAGTTTGGTCTGATCCATGTATTCCCACACTAAACTCATCAACTCCTGCACCTTAAGTCTTCCAATATATTGCAAGATCCTCAATTGAGAGTCTTGGAACTAACATTAAAGAAATATGTTGACTCGGGTTTTTTTCTCACAAGTGGAACATTTTTAGTGATGAGCTTATAGATTTTTCTCTGGTATGAAGGAGCAACCTGGACAGGCAGAATCATCAACTGCTAGAAGTCAAAACAGTGTTTGGATACGACTTTGGAAGTTGCATATTTCAAATAAGGTCAAGGTCTTCTCTTAGATGGCTTGTTTGGAAGGTCTACCAACTTTGGTGAACCTAAATCAAAGAAGCCAACATTTTAATGCAATGAGCCAACTATGTTCCATGATACCAGAAACTACCATATATGCATGCTTTGTGTCAATGTGGTTTAATAAAAGAATGTTGGATAAAGCTATTTCCAGATTTACAGAACTTAGACCCCAACAGCAATTTATGGCTCCACTATGCTACTGTTTCGGTACTAAAGCAAAGGAAGAAATGGAACTAATGTTGTTCTTAGCTTCGGATTGCTGGTATAGGGTTGTTGGAGCTGCAGGTGTGGGTTTGGTTCTAAGGCTGCGTGAGCTTTTATGAAAAAAAAAAAAAATCTCAAGCCTCTTTCTTAAATACCAACTCTTATCCTTTTTCATATATTAATACAAGGTGGGATTGAGTTCATTATATTTTTTTAGAAAGCAAGTTGCCAAGACGTTACCATTAATTAACTGACAGGTATGATGCATGGTCTTGACTTTTTTCTAAGGAGAGATGAGCAGTACAACTCTCTCTACGTGTGTGATTGACATCAATATATTGGAGCCCAAGTCTCCCTACAACCCCAATTGTCTAACTAAAACAGGAGGAAAAAGAAGGATTGGTCCACATGTTAATGATATATACATAAAAGACTAAATTGGAAACTATATAATGGAAAGATTAGCTATACTGTCATTCTTCTAAAAGGCATGACTAGATCAAGCTGGGATATATCATTCTAACTTGTAGTTAAGACTTAAGAGAATGGAAATGTTTTAGTGATGAATGGTCCGGTGGGTCCAAACACAAGTATATTCGATATATTCCATCCTCTTTGTCTTGTTTTGAGTACAAAAACTTGGAGACCATGAGCATGTACAGATTGAAATGGATTGAAGAAAGCTAAACTGACCACCACTTGTTAATTCTGGAACCCCCTGGAAATTTAGAACATATGCTATATTTCATTGGCCTTGATTAAAATAGACTGCTCAACATCTTTGTCTTTACACTTTTGCCATTTATTTATGTTCTGCAACTCTAGAATAGAGTAGTTTTAAGTGACTACTTACAGAATAAACGACAGCAGTTTTAAGTGATCAGGGGGCTCTGGAGTTTGGACCCCACCATTCTTTTATTATTTTTTCTCATAAGTAAATATTACTTCATATGCTCCTGAAGCTCAAGGTAACTTGTCAATTTGGGTTCTGCCTTTTTTCTTTCTTTCTTTTTTCTTTTTTCAGTTTGGGTTTGCTGTTTATAATCCTTGCAACTTTTGTAAGCATTTTTTTTATTTCTTTATTGGCCATTGATGGGTGGTGTCCCTTCTTTTTACTAACTGTTGTTATGCATGATTGATGATGGTACAAGGAATTCACATGGCTAAATACTATGTTTAAAGCTGATATTTATCTCTATGTTTAATCTAAACATATTGGTGTACATGTAACATAATTTATTAGCAATAACATAGATCTTATAAAAAGGGTAAGACCATTTTTATTGCTGATCGGTGACTTTTATTAGTAAGTTCTGGTGACTTTTAATGTTGTGAACTTTATTAAAGAGTGCGACTTAGTATGTTTATATTCTTTACAGATTTTCAAAGAGTGCATCTTTTTTTTTCTCCCGTTTCTTTTTCAGTTTCCTATGTTCTTGCCAATAGATGAGTGTTGTTTTATATTTATTCAGTTCCAAAATTTTACAGAGTTTGTGAGTAATCTGTGAAGGGTATTATTATAATCAGAAGAGCATGTTCTTCATCTTAGATTTTGTCATTTCCAATCATATTTATCAATTCGATTGTGAAGTCACTTAAATTATATGTTGAATCAGAGAACCCTGTGGTATCTCTTTCTCGACATTTACCCGCTGCATAAAAGCTTCTATTGGGACGAGGGGGGAGCTCCATCTCCATCTCCCACTAAGCCACCCTCGAGCCATTTTATCATTTATATCTACTTATTTCCAAGTTTCTTAGGTATGTAAAGAAGATCATGAAGTTCAGCTTCGATGCCTTCCATCAATCTCAACTATCACGATTCACACACAATCTCTACCTATTTCCAAGTTTCTTGTGTATGTAAAGAAAATGTAGCATTGCTCTTAAAGAAAATATTGCAAAAAACCATCCTTTTAAAGGCCCATCTCTTAGCATTATGATCAAGAAACAAAGTAGTCGGACAAAATGTTCCCTTTTGCACTATAGATGCTATTTTGGGAAGTTTCCACTCTCATTAAAGTAGTTTAAGATGCGGGAGCAACTTGGTCTACTCCCATCTGTGGCCCTGTGGGGGCTCCCGTTAATATAAATCCCTTATTTTTTTTTAGTTTTTTTTTTCTTTTTTATATGTATTTTATAATACTTTTAAATATATTTAAAAAAATAAGAAAATCATAATTTTATTTACAAATACTTCATTAATTATTAATTAATTAAAAATATTCATAGACTAAATAAAAATTCACAATGGTGACATTTAGCGATAATAATAAGTGGTAAGATTAGCATTTTTCTTTACACTCCACGTGTACTCTCTTCATAATATATTACGCTAAGTTGCATCACCACACGATACACATCATATGGTTCATCCTTTTATCCTAAGAAGTACAACCAACTACTATACCACATCCAACTAGCCAACTCTACAACGAACAATTTAGGCCTATTCCTCCGACCCAACCCGACCCATTAAGCATAGTTCCGACCCGACCCAATAACAATCTAGTATCGATTAGCCGATAACCGATATTCCGATTTCCCGATTACTAGAACACCCACAACCCTAGCTTGCTAGCACATAATCGTAGCAACACACAAAATTTCAAAATATAGCAAGAAGTATTGAACCCAATTTGGTTGCCAAACAAGATAAAACAATGTTTTTCATTACCCCTAAAAACAAAAAAAAATGCCAAATCCAAAGTACTCTTCATTCACTTTCTCGGCAGCCAAACAAGAAATGCAAAATATAAATGTTAAACAAGTTGAAAAAAGAATGAAATAGCAGCATACACATAAGAAAGGTCTTAAGAGTTAGAAGGCAACGGGAGGGGAAGACATTCTCTGCGCCTTCGGACCCAGGTGCGATAGAGCTGCTTGGCAATAAAAAGATGAGATTTTCCTGAGAAAATTAGAGGCTGAAGTGGGCAAGAAACCAACCACTCAGTTACATCAAATTTTCCCATAGAAAGAGGAGAAGTACCTTTGTCTTCCAACCAGCAGGAGCAAGGCCTTCAATCGAACAAACTCAACAGATCCAAACCAAATCAAGCAGAAGGGTGGTCATTCATGGTGTTGAGTCCAAACTCGAAGACTTTCAAATTGTCGTTCCATCGACAAGGAGATCGAGCCAACGCCAATGGTAGTTTTGAATCGCGGTGGAAGTCTTAGTGTGGAGTGAACCCATGGCAAGAAATTCAACAAAGTAGGTGTTCAGCTAGGATCAGAGTTGACCTGTGAAACTAGATCTCCAGCATTGCCAGTAGGTAAACGGGAGGAAAGATAATAGAAGATTGAAGATTGAGTAGAGAGAGAGAGAGAGAGAGAGAGAGGAGGGATTCGAATAGGTGTGGGTTTTCTGAGAAAGTTGTTCAGAAATAGGTTTATTTCGGCTAAGCGGAATAACGGGTCGGCATGAAGTGGAATAATGGGTCCAAAAATCGGGTCAAAACATATCGAAATAACGGATCGGGTCGGGTTATGAGTTATTTGTTCAGCCCCAACGAACATCATAATCCACAACCAGTTAATCAGCTAACATCATAAATACGAGAGAAAGAGGTCATACCATTGTTGAAGTAAACTTACACATTGCACGCTTCTCATTATGGCCAGTGGCATTGAAAGCCATTAACTTAAGTGTTAATCGTTCCATCAAGATCACAACAATAATCTCAAAATGAGACTATCATGTATTGGATCTAGGATTTCAGCTAGATTTAGGTTGTGAAATGGTGGCTAATATAGTGGGGAGTTCATGGTTGGTGGTGAAATGATCGCATGTGGTGGCTAACACTATGTACAGTGGTAGTCAACTACGTATAATAGTGGTTTGGGCTATACAGTCTTTCTTTAGGCAATGAGATGGGCTAGGGATGATCTTAGATAGTTTGTGGTGGTCTCAGGATGGTAGTCTCAAGGTGATTGAAGGTGGAGCACGACAACATCTGTCATGTACAATGCATTCGAAACTTAGGGGTGGAAGTGGTGAGGTAGTGCGACGGCTAGAGGGTAGTGGATTTGGCCTGCGAGGTGGGAAAACTTGATATGTGAGTTTTATGCTCACTATTTAATACCTTCAATAGCATAGTTGTTAGATCTTTAGGGCCTTTTATTATATTTTTATTTATTTATTTATTCTTCTTGATATTTTGCAGATTTGAGAGATCAAGATATTTTTACGAATTCATAGGATCTATCAGGAAGAATCACTATAAAAACAGAGTGATGGAGTGCCATGCTCCACTCTGGACCTGCACAGGACTCTCCACTTTGTTACGGCAACACGGCACTTCATTCATTGGGATTGCAAGCCGCAAGTCATATGTGATGTAAACAGCTATTCAGCTGGGCCTCAACAAAGAAAGAAGTGGGCCACGTTATTGGTTCTAAGCACAACTTAAGGCCTTTTAGTGCATGGTATTAACTCACTGTGGAACCGCATGATATTGACTTGACCTCCTTTTAGTTCGTAAATTTAAGTCAGTACCGTTCACTATATTTTTTTAACGCAAACTCAATCATGACTTCAAGAAGGTGTTGTTTAAATAGTAAATTATAATAAGATTAATTAAAATAAGAATTAAAAGTTGAATATAATATTATTAAAATAATTTATTATTATTATTATTATTTTAAAATTGAAAAAATTAAATTATTTATTATATTTTATATAGAAATTTAATAAATTATAATAATTAGACATCAAGGACGAGAAACACAAGACTCTACCGAACAATTTCTTCTACGCGGTATGCACCCTTTTTCTTGTTAATGGTTTAGAAAGCATATCACGTTCATTTCAAAAGAAAAAGAAAACAGATCCTGTGTCGATGTGGGTCATCAATGGAGGCAATAATTATGGTCTTTGACGAATACAACCCTGAGTCTCCTGACCCCAATCATGCTGCACGTACAGCTAGCTTGGAGGGTAACCCATATGTATAGGTGGGGCACTTGTGTTTTTTTATAAGATGAGATATGTAATTATTTTTATTACTTGAATATTGTTTACATTAGAAATTATTGGTATGAATTTAAAAATTTATAAATAAAATAGAGATGAAATAGTGTGGCCTGAATTTGTTTTTAAAATTATTTTTCTTGTAAATTAAATCTAACATATTACAGAAACCATATTATAAGTTTACGAATTTGTTTTTACGACACTACAAAAAATTGGCCTGTTGTAACGTTTCTATAGCAACTAAATAGGTAGTTGTGATATTTTTATGTCTCAAATAGTCTATTTGACTATTATAAAAATATCACAACAAACCAATTTTCTTGTAGTATAAAATCTCCGTGTAAATATTGCCCTTCTCTATGTGAAAATTCCTTCTCTTCATATTCGGAAAAGCCCACAGGGAAGTTGTAATTTTTATTTTTATTTTTATGGGAAGGGAAGTTGCAAATTAACAAGATTTTGAAAGACCATATATATCCTGTTCAAAAGCGAATGGAAAAAAATTCAAAGATCGATGAAAAACTCAGCTAAATCAAAGATCGATGAAAAACACAGCTTATTCAAAGATCGATGGACATGAAGTAGAAAAAATGCCACATGATGCGGCAGCTCATTCTTTAGCTGTAATAGAGTACTCGAGACATTAAGGACAATAAACGCCACAGTAACACCCTTTTTCTAGCTTCATGTGATGGTGAGGGACATCAATGGATGCATGATTATGATGATCTTGACTAATACAATCCTGGCCCCACAATGTACCTGAACTAGGATTTGATCATCCTGAAATAATTAATAATGAAACAATCAAAAAGTAGGGAATAATTAAGTAGAAGGGATGACTTAGGCATTGGTGTTATAATATTTTATTAGCAGTGATATTAGTAGAAAGAGTCATGGTAAGTGGTGATAAATACACATAAAATTTATTACAAAGTTCACCCGTTCTAATTATCCTTGTTGGATGTGAGTCCTAAAATATAATAGTATTAAAAGAAGAAAAAAAAAACAATGTAAGAATTATAATTAGTGAGCTTAGGGACAGAAAGAAGATTAAAGAGAAATTGAGGAGCAAAGAGGACATTGTGCAAGGTGAGGTGTTCGGCTGTTGAATTAAATATTCATTTGGTAAAGAGACCATTTGGTCATGAAATGAAGTAACCAGAAATGAGAACAAGGTTTTGCCATGGTAGATATGGTTGGTGGCGTTACTATCCACCATCCAGTCATGACGGCTGTCAAAAAATCGGTGAGGAGGAAATATTACCCATGAAGTTGGTTGTTGGATATGGAGAGGAAAGACGATTTGAGGAGGAAGTCATGGAAACGTCATTATAAGAGGGATCGAGTTTGGCTCTGATACTATGTCAAATATATGAATTTGTATTTTTGAAACTTGAATTTACAATAAGAAATCTCTCATATATAAATACAAGAGATGAATCTATTTAAGATTAACTAATTCTAGTATGGTATGAATTTACTGTTACAAAAATATGCTAATTTCCTATAATCATGTTGTTGAAAATTTGGAGAGGATTTTTGCTTAATTTGTGAGATATGATTTGGTAATAAATTGCGTGAAGTTATTTTTGTTGAGGAATAAATTTCACATTATCTATGGACAAAGTCTTGGGCATGCTTATAAATAATGTACAAATATTTCTTATTGAACTGGTTTTATATGATGAGTTAGACCTGTAATTTCACATGGTATCAGAGTAGAGGTCTTGACCTCGAATTCTGACTCTACACTCTATACCCAATTTAATTAAATATCTCACTTGTCAGATCTATTAATTGAGGAAAAGTCTGATCCACAAGTGAAAGAAAGTGTTAAGATATAATAAAATCTATCTCTTTTCATCATTTTAAACTTTTGGGACAAGTGGTATTTTACATAGTATCAGAGCCTGTCGTAGGATAAATGAGGGCCTACACTATTTATTCCGTGACAAAAATTAGAAAAAATACAGGTTTGCACTCAAGGGAGGGTGTTGAGGAATAAATCTCACATTATCATGGATAAAGTCTTGGGCATGCTTATAAGTAATGTACAAACCTCTATTATTAAATCGGTTTTATAAGATAAGTTAGGCATAATAATTTCTACATTTTTTTTGCAAAAATGATAAAATGTTGCGATTCGATTGTACCCCACTTTTTTTTTTCTCAGAACTCATGAGAGAGCGCATTGTGTGAAAATCGCATTCCTAAAGTTTAAAGAAGCTGCATACAAGAAAATTGCATGTCGAAGCTACCGACCATCTTTCTCTCAACAATTCAACGGGTGCAGCAGTCAAAATTATGTACGTATATGTTTATATATGTATATATATATTGATGGGATGTGAAAAATGTCATTTAAATTGTATTATTTTAACATATGCTGTCCCACATTACCGTTTTGAAGGAAATTGTGTTGTTTAAGTCATTAAGGGATACCGCCGGTATTTGCATTATATTGAGGGATATTTTGATCAAAAGCACTCCTTTTAAGCATTTTTTACACACGCACACACTCAGGTATACTCAGATTATTCGAGACTCACTTTTGTGATGGGTTGCTGGCTTCTCTCAGGTACTGTAGGGATTGTGGATGCACTAGAGGAGAAACCAAAGATAAATTTGTTGGAGTGTGGATCGTGGGTGCATTGGAAGAAGGGACGCGAAATGAGAGAGATTTTCTGGGAGTATATAAAGAGGGATTTTGGCAACGAAATGGGTGTTAGGGTTTCGAATTTACTTTAGTTTTCTTTTGATCTATTCTTGGTTTTGGTGTGCATTTTTTTTTTCAAAACTGGATGCTAGGGTTTTCACCTATTATGGGTGAGTAATCATTACGAATCTAGGTCGAGGGCTTCTCTTCATGTAATAGTGGTTAGGTTTTCATTTCCTTTGCTCTGCGCTGATATTATGATGTCTTTCCTTTATTAATTTGTCTTATAAGCTTCGGGTAGAGTTTATGCATATTTCCTTGATCTATTGTTGATATATGCACATTGAGTGTTTGGATAGTGTGTGCCTTGAACTCGAGATCATGAGTCGAATTAAGGGTTGATTTAAGAAACAGAAAATACTCAGTTGAATCTATTTAATTGTTCTTTGATTGCTAAATCGTCTTGAGTACCTCTTTGTGACTAATTTGGTACTTGAGAAATTTGAGCATAAAGATTTGAAAACCATAACTGCTCTTGTATTGAGGAGAGACCCGAGACCTAAAACCTTTTTTTATTCTAATCAGGTTTGTTAAAAACCTTTGTCTATAAGCGTCTTTTCCTTTTTAAACTGAGTACGCAGTACAAGATACGTTCTAATTGTTAAAGTTTCAAACCCTTGTTTCAAGCTTAAAGTTAAAACCAGTTTTTTCATACTACCTTTTATTTTCTCGGCCACCTTGCTTTAGTTGAGAAAAGTTAGTTCACAATAAATAAATTTGATTCTCCAGAATCGACCTTGGACTTTCTAATGCTACAAAACGAACCTCTTACACTTGAGAGACAATTTATAAAGAGAGTCATATATATATATATATATATATATATAAATCTGGGTGAAAGCCAGTACGCAACCTCATGTGAACAGTATTTGCACTGTTCATATGAACAGTTAAAACAATGTTTATATATTATACTGAAATTAAAACTAAAGTAACAATTAAAAGATTGGATTGCAAGTTTTGTTTTTCCAGAAATGATAAAATAACAACCAGTAATATATAACAAGTAATTTTACACAATTTATTCATAAATAATAATACTTTTAAAAAAATCCATTTCTTTTATTTTTCTTTTTAATTTTAAGGTGTCTGAAATTTAAAAAAATATTACTTTATTATGAAGGAGTATTAATGCAATTGTGATTGTACCACATGCCTGGTTTGCTTACGGGGATAAAACCAAAATTTTAAAACACATTTCAAATTTATTATTACATTTTTTAAAATTTTTATACAAAATATAATAAAAATTTCAAAAATTTCAAATTTCAAAACACCTTTTTCAAAATTTAAAATAAAACTAATATTAAAAAATATATTATAATAATAGTTTTTTTTTAAGGTTTATCTTATCTCATCTAATATCATCTTATCTTCAAAAACAAACCATACCTAACTATTAATTTTTTTTGTTTTATTTTGTCTTTCCAAGAACTCATGGTGAGAGTATTGTACCGTGAACATGGCATCCTCTAAAGTTTGAGCATCTTCTTTTAATAATTTAACGTGGCATTGACTCAATGACTTCACTTTTAAGTCCTTGAGGAAGTTTCTAAAAAAAAAAAAAAGTCCATGAGGAAGTTGCCATGAAGATATCATTAATTGAACCACGGGTCATAGGTATGGTATGAGAAAGCGGCATGGCATGGAGTTGTCCTTTTTAAGAAGAGTCGATTGATGATGTCCAACTCACTGATCGGAATAATTTCTTCCACGGCCTCCTCTTCATCCTCTTTTTCAGTCACCCCTCCATGGCTCTATGATGTGTTCTTGAGCTTTAGAGGAGAGGATACTAGTCATACTTTTACTGCTCATCTCTACCATGCTTTGATTCAAAAGGGAATCCGTACCTACTTAGATGAGGATGAGCTTAGAATAGGTGATCAAATTTCACCTGCACTTCTCCAAGCTATAGAATGTTCAAGAATTTTCATTATTATACTCTCAAAAAGTTATGCATCATCAACATGGTGCTTGGACGAGTTATTGAAGATTCTTAATCAGTGTAAAAAATCAAAGCAACATGAAAAGGTTCTACCTGTGTTTTATCACGTAGATCCATCGGATGTACGCCATCAAAGAGAGAGTTTTGGGGAAGCATTGGCTAAACATGCTGAGAAGTTGAATGTAGACATGAAATTGCAGCCATGGAAGGAATCCCTTCAAGAAGTTGCCAATTTGTCTGGATACCATCTGATGAGAAATGGGTATATTTTCTAACCGCTTTTATGCCTTCCATTCAAGATTGCCCTTTTGCCCCCATTGATTCCATGTATAAATTAATCAACAGTCTGCATGATCTTGTCCCTTAATAAGGAAGAAACTAATCACAACTTGATAAACGGAAATATATAAAAATCTGAACTATTGTTTGGCCTTTATCATTTTTTCTTGTTTATCAATTCTTAAGCATTGATTAATTTTCAAGAAAACCAAAAAATTTTAAAGTTAATTAGAAGACTGTGTTTTGAAGTATTTAATATTGTTCCAACATCTAATCTTTTGTCTAAATTAAGTTCATTTCTAGGACAGTATAAAACTTGTTGAGGGCTCGTTTGGGGAGTGAGATATATATTTAAGACGAGAATTTTGTATATTTGTTTGTATTTGATTAAGAAATTATCAGATTGAAAATGTTTGTATTTGAATTATGTTTGAAAAGGAGATGGGATGAAATGAGATGAGATGATGAAATGAAAATTTTAAGAAAAAGAATTATATAAATTGGGAGAAAATTTCAAACAAGTCCTAAGTGATAGTTGGGACAAAATAATTAAGAAAAACAATAGACAAGAAATTTAAGAAATCTAAGAATGAGACGGAAATTTTAATATGGAGTCTAACAAAAAGGAGATAACTTGCGGTCAACTCGTGGACATATATTGTGTATTTATTTTATTTTTGTTATTTATTTTATTTTTTCGCTATAAAAAGAACAATAAATTATGTTGCTTGTATTTCATGTGAGGAGTGTAAGTCATTAATGTGAGGGTGAAATATCCCCAAAGTAGGGCCCAGGCCTATTATTTAGTGCACTAGAAGACAAGAGTGAAGAAGGGTTGAGTGGATCAGATCACATGGGGTACAAGATATAAAGAATGTAGACTGACACACGCAAAAAATAATATTCAAGTCCCAGCTTATATATAAAAAGGCAACAATAAGATGAGAGCTCTCTCGATAGCTCAATATCTCTCTGGCTGTATAACAATTCATCTATTCTCTCAGATCACCTACTTCATCTTCTTAGATGAACTCAATAGCTCATACTAGTAGAATCATTTATTTTATTCATGTACAGTAAGAGCCCTGAGAGACTGTAAAAATATTCATTATAGTGGATTCCCTTCCCCAAAACCCCGTGGATGTAGGCCTTACACCAAACCACGTAAATACTGTGTTTCTATATTTATTTATATGCCATCCGCGTATGTATGGCCGCACCGAAGTCTTACCGGGGGCCTCAAACGACACCCATCGAAGCCCAACTCGCTCCAGTGGGCTGGAAATGATTTATTTTCCTGCCCTGACCTTTTGAGATTTTTGTGACATCAACAATTAATTGTTTTTTTCCCCTTTTATATATCATGTGTCTACACACATAGGAATGAATCAAAATTCATTGAAAAAATTGTTGGAGACGTCTCAAAAATGGCTAATGAACATTTACATTTAAATGTTCCCAAGCATTCCGTTGGATTAGAAGCTTGTGTAGAAGAAGTCAATTCGCTTTTAAGTGTTGAAACCAACAACATACGAATGATAGGAATTTTTGGAGTTGGCGGAATTGGTAAGACAACTCTAGCCAAAGCAATTTATAATTCAATTGCTTTTGACGGTCAATTTGAAGCTTTTCTTGAAAATATTGGTACCACTTCGAGTCAAGCACGTGGTTTGGTCGAACTGCAAGGGGCCCTTCTCTCTAAGATCCTCAAATGTGATAAAAGTTCGAAGGTTGACAATATTGGTACAGGAATCAGCATGATAAAGCATAGACTTCATTGTCAAAGAGTTCTTTTAATTCTTGATAATGTTGACCATTTGACCCAATTAGAAACATTAGCAGGAGGTCATGATTGGTTTGGTGAAGGAAGTAGAATCATCATCACAACAAGAGATCAACACTTGTTGACTACTCATGGAGTTGATTCAACATACGAGATGATGAGATTGAATAAAATTGATGCTATTCAACTATTTTGTTGGTATGCTTTCTAAAGAGATGAACCGGTTGAAGGTTATGGGGAGCTTGTAGAACAGGTAGTACTAAATTATGCTGGGAGGCTTCCACTAGCTTTAAAGGTGCTTGGTTCGGATTTATGTGGTAGAAGTGAAAGTGAGTGGGTAAGTGCAATGGAGGAGTACAAGCAAATCCCTCACCAAGATATTCAAAAAATACTTCAAACAAGTTATGATAGATTAAGTGAAAATGAAAAGAAATAACCCGTGAGAGAGCCTTGTCTATAGATAAACAATGATAAGTTAACCTTGAAGTTAGGAAAACGAAGCTCAAGAAGGAGATAGGGGCGGTCTAATGTAGATTGAGGCTTTAGGAGAAAAATTAAAATGAGATATTTTATTTTGTATTTATTATTATATTAAATGTTAAATTGATTTATTTTAGTTTTTTAAATTCTAAGAAGAAAAACTACTTAACAAAGATGTCTAATAATATATGAATCAATAATTTCTCAATATATGAACAAATGAAGGATAATTTAATTTAAAAAACAGAAGTCATGGAACAATTAAAACAAACAAGCATTAGTACAAGTAAAAAATAATAATGATTAAAAGAAAAAAAAATAAATTGAGGATAAATTAAGTAAGTTTATGATTATTTTTCTCTCACATGAGTCACCATCTATTTGTTTTGCATGTAATTTGTTTCTCTTTATATAATATAACTCTCTCCTTTTCTGATTTTGTGCTATTTTTTTCAAAGATAAAAGATTGAAACTTTTTATATTTTGGAGCCTCACATGGGTTAGGGGCCTTAGACAAACTGCCTAAGTCGCCTAACCCATGAGTCGGTCCTAGATGGTTTTTTTTTTTAATTTGCACACATGATTGGGCTTGAACAGATATTTAAGAACTAGTGGGTTGCATCATACAAATAATTTCAGTTAAGTCCCCATGCAGAAAAACATTGCTAAAGTCCATTGTTTCAACTCTCATCAATTCATAACAGCAATGGTCAAGACATATTGAATGGTGGTGAGTTTAACTATTGAGCTAAATGTTTCTTTGTAATCAAGTTTGGGATGTTGATTATGCTCCTTTGCAACAAGATAGGCATTCACAGAACCATCAGCTTTTTGCTTCACTTAGAACATCCGCTTATTGCCTATGGGTCATGTACAATTTGAAGGAGATGCAATCAGGTCCCACATTCCATGGCTCATGAAGACACTGAGCTTATTGGACATAACATCATGCCATTGAACTCGAGACACGACTAATTGATTCACACAAGTTGGTTCGAGGATCTGTGGGAGGAGATGTTTTGTCACAGTATCATTTGTCCGGGTTTAAAGATTTGATTCATAGACCTTGTTGTCATTTGGTGAAACCGTTGAGGTTGGACATGTTGATTTGGGAAATTTTGGGCATTTTGAGATTGTGAGGTTTCGATCTGACCTAGGGAGTTGGAAGTAGGGAATTAAGGAAGAATTGAAGACATCAATGATGATGATAATGGCAATTTCATTGGCCAATTCCTTCACAATGTGTAAATAATATGGAATCGATTGATTCTCACACTGGATCAGAGTACGTTCTTCCTTGAGTTGCATACTCCATATTCTCAGTCGGCTAGCACACATTGTGTTGAGTTTTTTCCAATTTGATCTATGGAAGAAGACATTGTGAAAATTGGGATAGTTGGCTCGTTAGAGACTTGCTCTAATACCATATAAAAAATTTACATTGCAAGGTTTCAATTAATGAAGATTTTCCCACACTTTTCATTTATGTATAATCAGAGTTATATACACAGCAATACTGCAACTCTATTTTATGAAATATACAACTGTTAAAGCTTGAAATGTACATCGGTTATAATATTATACATAAATATGGCAGCATGATTTTAGGCTAGATATCTTCCGTGTTGAAGATATGCAATCTGCCTTCATATACCAAAATGTAAAAAAGAAACAACTAAAATTAAAGTTGAATTGCATTTTTTTTTTCAGAAATGATAAAATAGCAACCACTTAATTAACAAGTTTCACAGAATTTATGCATAAATATTATATTTTAAAAAACTTTCCAAATTTTCATTAATTTTAAAGAGTCCGAAATTTAAAGATAATATTATTACTATTAATTAATGCAGTTGTCATTTTGTTGCAATCCAACATAGTAATAAAAATCAGAGATAATATTATTGCATCCATTGATGTCCCACACCAATGGCCATTAATGCAGTTGTTTTGTTTTGTTTTATTTTTATTTTCCAGGGCTCACGAGTCATGGAACATTGTGTGAAAATGACATCTAAAGTTTGAAAAAGTTGCAAGGAAATAATTGCCAGTAAGTTAGTGACCATCTTTCTTTCAATAATTTAACGAGGCATTGACTTAATCATTCTTTATTTTTTCAAATCATCTCATTTTATTTTAAATTTGTTATTATATTTTTATATCAAATAAAATAAATAATTAAATTTTTATAAGTAGCATTAGTGCAGTTGTCATTGTAATTTGTATCACTGTTATTTTTTTTATTTTTTATTTTTTTTCCGCATTCATGAGAGCATTAATTGTGTGAGCATGGCATCTCTTAGGCTATGTTTGAATATGTAATTCACATGAAATAAGAAAAGATATTATAAATAATAATGAAATTTTTTTAGATCATATATAAGATAGTTTGTAAATTAAAAAAAGTGTATATTTGGATAATATATAAGATCAAATCAAATTAGATAGTTTCGATTTTTTTGGGATTTGTACAATTTATTTTTTTCAAAGCGACTATATAGTATTTGCACATTGTATAACTATATGTAATATTATTTTATGATAAATAGGTGGGATATTTGACTTTTTTATAAGATGAGATGTATACTATTTATTATTTGAATAAAATATTGTGATGAGTTTAAAAATTTATAGGTAAAATAAAAATAAAATATTGTGATTTGGTTGCCCAAAATCATTGTACCGTACAAATTCAAATGAGACAACTTGGATAACCAAACAGAGCTTCAGGTCTCGTTTATTTTCATAATTATACTCAACTTATCTTATTTAATTCTTATATAAAATAAATAATTCAATAATTCAATAATTTTCAAATTCTAAAATAAAATAACATTAAAATAATATATTTTTACAATGTTTCGTTCAACATTTAATTTTAATTTCAATTTATCTGAATCTCATCTACGTATGCTTTGAAGTTTGAAGATGTTGCAAGGTACCCATTGACTCTACTTCAAAGTCCTTAAGAAAGTTGCCATGAAGATACCATTTAACTGATAGGTATTGCGTGAGAAAGCGGCATGAAGTTGTCCTTTTTAAGGAGAGTCGATGATGTCCAATTCTCTAGCTACTCTCTTCTTGTTCATCCTCTTTTTCAGGCATTACATACACACGTACGTACACTGACTAATTTCTTCCATGGCCTTATCCACTCTACTCTCTTCTAGTTCATCCTCTTCTTCAGCCACCTCTCCATGGCTCTACGATGTGTGCTTGAGCTTTAGAGGAGAAGATATCCGTCATACTTTTACTGCCCATCTCTACCATGCTTTGACTCAAAAGGGAATCCATACTTTCATAGATGAAGATGAGCTTAGACGGGTTGATGAGATCTCACCTGCACTACTCCAAGCCATAGAAGATTCAAGGTTTTTCATATATAAGACCAATTAGAAATTCACTGAGTGTGTTAGTTGGGAGAAAAGATTTAAGAAAAACAATTATTTGGATTGAAGAATTTTCTTTCTGTTGTTGGTGTTGAAATTTCATGAACGTACGCAAAATACATATAAAATAATATAATAGAGAATTAAATTTAAGAATAAAATATTCTATCAAAAGGGAGCGAATGAACTTGCGATCAACTCATTAATTATTATATGCTCTGCTAATGTCTTTCTTATTTTAGTATGTTTTCTGCTTGTGGGAAAAAAGGTTATTTATATAAATTATATATAATGATCCTTGTTTCTCATGCGAGGAGCTGTATTCATTAATTAATCTTTTCTCTTTATGTTAGACATAAATAGGAACGAATCTAAATTCACTGAAGGAATCGTTCAACATGTCTCAAGAATGATAAATCATTCATACTTACCTGTTGCAAAATATCCAGTTGGATTAGACTCCCAGGTAGAGGATATCATGAATTTGCTCATAACTAACGTTGCGGGAAATGACGTGCGAATGGTAGGGATCTTAGGAGTCGCTGGAATTGGCACGACAACTCTAGCCCAATCAATTTATAACTCAATTGCTTTCAGATTTGAAGCTAGCTGTTTTCTTGCAAATGTTAGCGACACTGCGAATCGAGCGTTTGGTTTGGTCCAACTGCAAGAGATCCTTCTTTCTAAGATCTTTGGAGATTCTGAAAGTTTGAAGGTCGATAGTATTGATATGGGAATAATTATGATAAAGTACAGGCTTCTAATTCTTGATGGTGTAGATCACTTGAACCAATTACAAACCTTAACAGGAGGTCGTGATTGGTTTGGTGAAGGAAGTAGAATCATCAACACAACAAGAGATCAACACCTATTGACTACTCATGAAGTTGATTCAACATACCTGATGAAGGGATTAAATCACGATGATGCTTTTGAACTATTTTGTTGGCATCTTTCAAAAGTAATAAACCGGTCGATGGTTATGGAGAATTTGTAGAAGAGATCGTAGATTATGCTGGGAGCCTTCCACTAGTTTTGGTTGTGCTTGGCTCGGATTTATATGGCTGAAGTAAAAGTTAGTGGATGCACACATTGGATCAGTACAGGAAAAATCCCTCACCAAGATATTCAGAGGATACTTCAAACTAGTTACAATATATTATCTTTTCACTCATTATCACTTCCATGATTATACATGGGGCAGCCGGGGTGATTTGCATGCATCTCTAATCTCTCTAACTACTTTAAAGATGATCACTTGAATGTTAGTGGGGGTAACTTTTTCTAAGGGCTGGTTTATTAACAGTTTTTTAAGTTGTTCAAATTAGGCTTTTGATCCAAATTGAAGACCTCCTCAATCTAGATCAGATATCTAGCACTTTTGATGTGAACTTAACTCTCTCATAGCTGCATAATTTGTTCTGTTTCTAAGTATCTAATAAGTAAATGTGGAGGGTACTCCAATTGTTCAAGGATTTGGTTTGCATGTCAAACCGAACTAGCAAACATTTTGGTTATTTGCGCCTCAATCCCTTGGTGAAGTTTGGTTGTATGCTCTTCGATGTTATACAAAGTTTGATTTGTAATAGATGTTTTCTAATGGTTTCGTGTTTGTTTTCTGTCAAAAAAACTCTTTTCCTGTTTTGAGCTAGTTTTACTTAGCCCATAGCTATATCAACAGATTTCTTTTCGTTGTGTGCAGACATCTTACTAGTAATACCTTGAAGACTGACATATATACATATTGATCCATTAGAATGTCTATAAGACAGATTTGGTAAATAGATGTTATGTTGGAAGGAGAATGCAATTATGTTGGGATGGCTTCAGACCAAAACAGAAATTAATTAACAGAATGAAGAGCTAACTGTCTCTTGTCACAAATTAATTATATATCCCCTAGGACATAAGGTTACCAAAAATCATGAATTATGTCTCAGATTTATCAAGTAAAAACAGCCTTCAATTTCCATGCTTTGACCTGAAAGTGCATATCATAATGTGGACCTACAGTTTCCTAGATTTTCAAATGGGTCTATGCAGGGATGAAAATGCCAGTAAAATGATTCTAAACTGATCCATTAGTTAGTTGGAAGAAAATGAGTGAATCTTTTGAAGTTATGATTAATCATGGGCAACCACATGTTAAGTGTATGCAAGCTTTTTAAAAGATTAGTAACTAAACAAACTTAATAACCCATAATCATTGAAAATCAGATTGTACATAACAATAAACATAAAATAAAAAAACTTAAAACTGGAGAAAAAAAACTTAATCTTCAATTTTTAAAACTTTATGTGCTTTTAAAAGTGAAAGATCGTAATTTGTTTACATTCATATACCATTCTTTGATTCCAATTGAGAGTTCAAATAAAATACCTGATGGATTCAACTGCTGTGCTTCAGTGGTTACACATTCTTGATTCTTTTCTATAATTAAACATCAATAGGTCTACATCACATGCATAACGGTTCCAATGGTTACATTTTGTTACATTTAGTGTCCTGTTTTTTACATTTTGTACACTTTCTATCCTGTGTACAAAATCCTGTTTTGTTACACGTTGTTGGTTAGTATGTATTGTTAACCTTTTCCTCAACTTAAAATAAAATAAGTATACGTTAGAATTATTGACCGCAACTACTCTTGTGTAGGGATTTAGTTATATGCATTCTGTTTTAGTTCAAATCAGGTCATTTCATTTCTATCTTCCATTCAATCTTTCCTCTAAACTAAAGTTACTAATTTAGTGACAAACTACTGAAAATCAAGGGCAAAATTAGCTATCAAGTGAGTCTTAGTTACTTTTGGGCTGTCAACTTAAACTTCGGCTTTTACCAGATTAGGCTACAGTTTTGTCCCCTCGAATCTGCTAGCACTTTCCTCTAATCTATACATTCTCTATCCATGACTTTCTAATAACTTCCATGTAGACAACTGATTTAAGCTTTTTCACTGCAAGATATCAGGGGGTTGGTTCCATTAAAATGGGGGTCTACTTCAGGTTACTACATATATTTCAACAAACAAAATTTTTGGATGAACGTTATAATATTATTTTCTCTGTTGCTACAATAAAATAGTAGAGGATTGCCCTTCCATGAGTTTTATTGACAGTAACATATAAGTGAATTTGAAGCAATATGCAGGATATTGCTTCAAATCCACCAAAGGCTGTATTTTCCTGGAAGTCAGTCTATGCAGTTCTTAACAATTAGCCGTTCATCCATCATTTAATAAATCCAGATCCTTAATTAACGTGCAAATTAGAGCCCAAATCGTGATCGACAAGAGTTTATCGGTACCTATCTCAGGATTGTAAATAAATAAGTTGTCTACCCAAAGATTTGATTTAATCAAACTCGAGTTTTACTCAATTAATCTTGTTGAATTACAGGTCGGGACAGGGGATAGAGTTATTACCAACTCACTGGAAGTAAATGGTTGACTTGGCGCACTTATTATTGACTTCCTCACAAATTTACTAATTAATCATTAAAATTATAGATAAAGTTAGAATATATAATACAAAGATTTATTATATATGTCAAAATTAAACGCCAAATCATAG